>OY728146.1:1082126516-1084626516 GCA_963277665.1 Viscum album | reverse complement strand
CTCAGCAGGAGGACGGGAATTTAGCTAATTGAGGAGGCGGTAGAGCAGCTAGCTGCCTTGCAGATATCCTTCGAGGATAGAGATAGAGCAGCCTTCTTTCAGTAACTCACAGTCACCCCACCACTACTGCAACAGGACAGAGAGGCACAACGTGGGGACGTAGACTGTGAGACGCGGAGTGCACAGATATCCTCAAGTCAGTCACCTGATGGTTTCTCATTTGGAGCAGAGCATGACGTCCTTTTCAGAGAACGTACCTTAGTACCAGTTTCTTTACGGGAGGAGGTGCTGAGTGTGTTTCACACTTCTCCTTTGGCGGTACATCCTGGAGTGTCGAAGATGTACCAGGATCTCATACGACAGCACTAGTGAACAGACATGAATAAGGTTGTGGCGGAGTTCGTTTCTCGATGCCTCACCTTCCAGCAGGTGAAGGTAGGGCATCAGGTACCAGTAGGCTTGGTACAACCCTTGGAGGTCCCGGAGTAGAAGTGGGACGGTATATCTATGGACTTCGTGACTGGACTTCCACGCACTTCCAAAGGTCATGACTCCATTTGGGTGATTATTTACCCACTCCCCAAGTCGTCACACTTCTTACCCATCAGAGAGAAGGGCGCAGTGGAGAGCTTGGGGCATCTCTACGTTCAGGAGATTGTATGGCTTCATGGTGTTCCATCATCTATCGTCTCTGATCGAGATGCTCGCTTTACTTCCCGGCTTTGTAAGGGGTTACAGGAGGCGTTCGGGATGTAGCTATGTCTGAGAACTGCCTTTCAACCTCATATGAGTGGTCAAATGGAGAGGAACATTCAGACCCTCAAGGACATGCTCCATGCATGTGTCCTCGACTTTGGTCGTAGCTGGGAGGACCACCTACCCTTGGTGGATTTCGCGTACAACAACAACTACCACTCCACCATCGGGATGTCACCATACGAGGCGTTGTATGACCAACCATGCAGATCTCCTTTGTGCTGGACAGACCCTGGGGAGTCAGCACTTATGGGACCGGAGATGGTCCATGCCACGACAGAGAAGGTTCAGGTCATCTAGGAGCGGATGAGGACAGCTCAGAGCTAGCAGAAGTCTTATGCTGACAGGAGGCGGAGGCCACTAGAGTTTGAGGATGGTGACCACGTCTTCTTGTGTGTCTCACGTCGACGTGGATTACAAAGATTTCGCCAAGGCGGCATGTTATCTCCACGCATCATCAGACCATTCCAGGTCCTCAGAAGGATTGGCGAGGTGGATTATCTCCTGGCTCTACCACCTCAGTTGCACCGGGTGCACGACGTCTTCCACGTATCTCAGCTGAGGAGATACGTGCACGACCCGACGCATATCATTGACCATGGGGAGCTAGACTTTGATAATGGAGAGACATTTACAGAGGTCCCAGTGGAGATCGAGGATTGACAAGAGTGGGTCCTACGTGGACAGTCGATTCCTCTATTGCGCATCAGATGGCATAACGAGAATCTCTAGGAGAGCAATTGGGAGCAGGAGGCTCAGATGCATTCTCAATACCCACATTTGTTTTCCTATCTTATGATGTATCTTTACGGGGACGTAAATCCCTGGGGTGGGAGTAATGTAAAGACCTGTAAAATCCAAGGAAATTTTTTTCTTAATTATCATTGGGATTTTACAATAATTCAGTTTCTGACGGCACTTGATTCCGAGGCCCGGTGTGTCCGGAATTTCTATCTGATGTTTTTCTCGGGTACGTTCGGTGAACGAATGGGCGGGAATTTCTAACTTTTGAACCGGTCCTCGGAATCGAATTTCAAGGGCACCGATGGAACCGTAGTGCCGGTAATTGCCTAGGAACTCCATTTCCGGAGTTGCGTTTACACTAGAGAAGTTGTTGATTTTTGTGGAAGGAAAAATAAATATTATGCAATAATTTTTATTTTTACTTTATGCGGATTAAGATTTGGGTGGATGTTGGGAAAAAACACCCAACTTCCATTTGTAGGTTATGATGGTGGTGGGGCCCACAAGAACCCTACCCCTTCACCTTCCCTAACCTTCCATAACCCTTCATAAATTATGACAACTTGTGTAATTTAATTTTTTGGTTTAATTAAAACTTTTGAATTTCAAACCTTGTTGTGTTAATAAAATATGTAAGTGTATTTTTTTATTTTTGTTGGAGTCTTGTTCCCTTGAGAGCATTGGGAGAAAAAGCTAAGGGAGTCTTGAGTTCTTCATCCTCTTCGTCGAAGAACACGAAGAACGTGAAAAACGAGAAGAATGCCGGATTCCTCAGAGGTCGACATCTCCTTCCGCGATGTCTCCTTCTGAGACACCTCTTCTCGCAATGGATATTCTTTGACAAATCCTCGTTCAACGAACCTCCGTTCAAGCTATGCCCAAGGTAGGGGTTTATTTATTTATTTTTTTCGTGATTACTACTTTGAGGTTCTTCGTGAAATATGACCAATTGCTATCGATTAACGAGAGGGGGTCGGACCACACAAACATGGCCGACCCTCCTCCATTATCCATGTTGGTTTCTAATGTGGATTGGAACAAAATGGGGTGGTGTCATCGCACCGCGCGGAATCGTACGGCACCGAATGCGTGGCGTCGTCGCGCCGCGCCGTGAAATCAAACAATAACACGACGACATCACGCCGCGTCAGAGAAACCTGAAGACACTGCAGCTGATGCGGGGCCATGGTAGAAGTGCGCGGTGCCGTCGCGCCGCGCCGGACGAACCAAGGCCGCGGCGGAGCAGGGTGACCGGGGGCCGGTTTCGGGCCGCCGGTGTAAGAGCAGGGGGGACCGGCCGTCGCCGATCCTATGGCGGCAGAAACCGGCCGTCCAGACAACAGAAATATGGGGGTTCAAACCCCTAGCTGGCCAGCACAACGGCCCCCCTTAATGGGGGTCGTGGTTACAAAAACCAGGGGGGAAGCCCCCCCCCCCCCCCGCTGAACGGCTTTGGTCGTTTGGCCGAGCGCCTTGCCAGCGCGCCCAGTGCGCCGCGCCTAGGCCGGGCCGGCTGTCTGGCCGGTTCGCCAGGTCGGGCCGCGCCCAGGTCGAGCTGCGCTGCGCCGCTCCCAGGTCGGGTCGGGCCGTGCCCAAGCTGGGTCGACCCTGGGGGTATCATGCCGGGTCAGACAGGTCCTGAACCCCTTAATACCGAATCTTTTCCGATCGGACGCCCATAACTTGTTCTTAGGTCCTCCGATCGATGCACCATCAGTTGCGATGTGATACTTGTATCGAGACGGTCGTTCCGGAATTTCGCACTCAAGGTTTCAGAATACTTTGGGTTCAGCCAAGTTGGTTCATACATGAAACCAACCGGGCCCTCAGAGCGGAAACACTCGTATCATGAGCTCCGGATGTCTGATTGATGTACCATCGACTTTGCTAGATTTCTCTAGGTGCGACAGATATTTTTCCTTACTCTGCCCGAGTTTTGGACGCAGGTGGAGTATTGTCGGGTTAGTTTTGACTTAAAAACCAACCGGGCCCCTCGGACGAAATAGCCAATAACTCTCAGACCGGGAGTCAGATTGACACACCGTCTGTGACGTTGAGTTCATGTTGATGATACGGTACTTTTGTATACATCAACTATGGACTATGTGTCAGTTGATGTATCAGCCTCTCGGCTCGTGGAGCGGACCCTCCCAAACGAGCTTGTTGTGTGCGGGAACCCTAGAGCTGGCTGCGTTTGCGACTGTGACGACGACAATGACTGTACATAAATTCTCAGTGGATTCGACGGCGATGACTACAGTACTCAGTGATTCTACGTGGCCCAGTGCTACCGATCTTGTGTGGGTCCGATCATATGTGGGTCAGTGCTCAACGGTTCTGTCTGAGCCAGCACCTACAGAACCTGTGTGGGTCTGATCCTGTGTGGGTCTTTGCGGGGGTCAGTTACCTATCGATCCTTTGTGGGTCAGAACTATGTGGGTCATTGCGAGGGTTAGTTACCTATCGATTCTTTGTGGTTCAGATCCTATGTGGGTCATTGCGGGGGTTAGTTACCTATCGATAATGTGTGTGTCAGATCCTTTGTGGGTCATTGCGGGGGTTAGTACCTATCGATCCTTTGTGGGTCTGAAGGCTTAGATGAATTAGTGGCAATATCTGATCATCTCCATCGTCATACGAAGAAGTATACCTGTATGAGGAGAATATTGTTTTTCATTCCTATGTTGATTTTTTTGTGCTATCTAGTGTGGATTTACGTTTTGCTTTCCTATGTGCATTGTGTTGTGCTATCCTGTCTGGATTTATGTTTTGCTTCCCTATGTGGATTGTGTTGTGCCTGGGCTCGGATGTTGGAGCCGAACGAGAATTGATGACTTATGTATATGTATGTTCATATACCTAAGCGGTGTCATATGTTATTCCGTGATTGTATCTTTCCTTTGTGGATTATCCTTTGTGGATTTTGGGAGACCATCGGGGGTCTCGGGGTCCCTAATGAGTAGCTTATACTCACCCCTGCATGGGCTATTCTCGCACTACGTTTTGCTGGTTTCAGACGATGGATAGCGTTGATCGTGGTTGAGGCTTGCGGAGTAGGACAGTACCTGGAGGTGGACCACTGGGCGGGACGTACTCGGAGCGGTCGGCTGGACCCGAGGAGCAGTGGAGGCTATATGTACCCACCCTTCACGTGGGATTTCTAGTGGACAGCTCGACGTTGCGGCTTTACTTTTCAGTCGCTCTTTTCCCTTCCAGTTGTACTTTAATTTCAGTTTGGGTTTGAATATTGGCCCACTTACTTTTCCGCACATATTGTTGTACTCAGTTTTACTTAGTGTTTACTTCTACATCTTGCTTCCTCTATGGTGTTTGTTTACTTTAAAAAGGCAATTCCTTCCCTTTTTACCTGGAATTACGCCTTGGTGCTAGTCCCCAGCCCATGGCCTATGGAAGGCGGTCTTGGGGTAGTCACAACATTGGCCCCAAGGACAGGCTGTGACACTGAATTTCCCAAGTGTGGAATAGAAGAAGAAACCCCGAACAACTCTTTCCACTACGCATGTACATCAGCCTCCCTCTCCCAAGTCTCGTCTTGTACTTGCTCGTGAAACCATAAAACTCATTCTAGAAGAACAGGCATGCCACAGAGAACCTTTTTATTGCGATCAGCAATCTGGATAGGATTATCCTCGAATGATGCATCCACTTAGTGCTCAACCACCTCATGTTTAAAGACATGAGATGGGTCTGAAAAGTAACGTCGAAGCTGTGAAACCTGGAAGATGTCCTGCATAACTCGGTACCTCGGAGGTAACTACACCTAATATTCAATCGGCCCAACTCTCTCTGACACCTCATATGACCTAACATACCTTGGAGAAAGCATACCCAATCTCCTAATCCTGTTGTGTCCCAACCTCTGTATGACACGCAGGAAAACCTGATCCTTGAACTCGAATTGTAGAGGTCTTCTCTACTAATTAGCATAAGAGTTCTGTTGAGATTGTGTAGTATCCATCCTCTTCTGAATCAACTCTATATGCTCTGTGGTCTACTGAACATGGTGAGGTCCCACCAAGCTATATATCCTGCCTCTAGCCAACATATGGGTGATTGGAATGGCCTACCATACAATGCCTCATATGGTCCAATCGGTATAATTGATTGAAAATATTATTTTAGTCAAATTACACAAGAGGTATATGCTTCTCCCAATAACCTCCAAAATCTATAATGATATCTCGGAGCATGTCCTGAAGCACCTGAATCGTACACTCGGACTGTCCATCTATCTGGGGTGGTAAGATATACTAAAAATTACTTTTGTACCCAAAGCATTCTGAAGACCCTGCTAGACCTGAGAAGTAAAACGTGATCCATGTCTCAAACGATAGAGTGTGGAACTCAATGAAGATGTACAATATGTCGGAAGTACAACCGTACTAACTCTTCAACACTGAAGGTCTCCTTGATCATAAAGAAGTGAGAAACCTTTGTAAGCCTATCAACGATGACCCAAATTGCATCATTCCATCGGGGAGACCTCGGCAAGCTGGTCATAAAATCCATCACTACATCATTCCACTTCCACTTGAGAATGGGTAATTGCTGCAAAAGCCCTACTGGTCGCTGAAGCTCCGCCTTTCCCTACTGACAATTGGAACACCTCATGACAAAACTAGAAACATCCCTCTTCATACCTGACCACCAATACCGACGATGTTGATCATGATACATATTAGTGATTCCAAGATGAATTTCCCAAACTGAGGAATTAAAATCCCGCATCATCTCCTTGTGTATGTCTGCTAGAACCCATACGCGTCCCTAGAAAAGCATGATCTCATCCTCGCCTATGGTTCATCTAGGAATTAGGTCCTCTCCTGAAACAATTTCCCGCAAGACTAGGCCTACAGGGTCTGATTGTTTCCTCACTCGCACTTGGTCAGGAGGAGTAGAGGTAACAACTAAATAAGAATGAAAAGTCGGCACCTGTCTGTCGTGCTCCTCCAAATGCATCTCAGAGAATAGATCCATAAGCTGCCACTCACTGATGGCCTCCTGAACTGCCTATATCCGGGTCCGACTTCTCAATGCATCAGCCACCATGTTGCCCATCCCAGGCATATAAGAAAGATCAAAATCAAAGGACTGTAGGTACTCAACCAACCTTCGTTGCCTAAAATTCATATCATGCTGATTGAAGATGTACTTGAGACTATTGTGGTCAGTGAAAACCAAAAAGTGTTGTCCTAAAAGATAATGTCTCCAACATCGTAGGGAATGAACAACAGCTGCCAACTCTAGATCGTGTGTCAGGTAATTCCTCTCATGTGGCCTCAACTGTCGAAAACCATATGCAACGACTTCATCTCTCTACATAAGCACAGCTCACTGCCTGATACTTGTTTCATTGTAGTAAACAGTATAGCTCTTGCCTAGCTCTAGTAAGACTAGTATCAGAGGTGAATTCAACCTCCCTTTCACCTCCTGAATGGCTGACTCACAAGAATCTAACCATAATAACATTTCACCCTTCTTAGTCAGACCCTTCAGGGGTGTTGCTAAGCATGAGAAGTCTTGTATAAAACGTCTTTAGTATCCATCCAGCCCTAGAAATCTCTACACCTAAAATACATTCTTTTTCTTCTCCCAGGAAACTACAGCTCACATTTTCTCTGGGTCTACTGATACTCCTGCCTCTGAGATAACATGACCGAAGAAGTGAATCTGATCCATCCAAAAGTGGCACTTTGAGAGCTTAGCATATAACGGATGCTCTCTTAGTGTACTAAAAATGATCTCATGATGTGCAGCATGGTTGTGTTGAGTGTGAGAGTACACCAAGATATCATCCATGAAGACCACCATGAAAGAGTCCAAGTATGGATGGAACACTTAGTTCGTCTGTTTCATGAAAACTGCATGCACGTTCACGAGACCGAATGGCATAACCAAGTACTTGTATAGACCATACCTGCTTCAGAAGGCTGTAGGTGGTATATTAGATGGTCTAACGTGGAACTGATGGTTTTCGGATCTCAAGTAAATCTTCAAGAACACCTGGGCCCCTGGAAGATGATCAAATAAACCATCATTCATGGGATAGGGATACAGGTTCTTGACTATCAACTGGTTTAACTTCTGATAATCCACAGAAATCTTAAGGGTGTTGTACTCCTTATTTGAAAATAGTACAGATGAACCCCAAGGAGAATTAATGGGTCGTATAAAACCATTTTCCAGCAACTCCTCTATCTGCTTCCTGAGCTCATGAAAGTCTGGTGTAGCCATCCTTTAAGGAGGAATGGACACCGGTTCCAATCCTGGCACAAGATCAATCAAAATTTCTACCTCACGCACTGGAGGAAAACCTTAAAAGTATTCTATAAAGACATCTATGAAATGATCCACCACAGGAGAATAGTCTAACTTTGATGTCCCTTGGTCATCCAGATTTAGACTAGCAATATGGGATGTAACTCCACCCAACCCATGATGCTCTGGACCCACTCTGCTCTCCTGGACATCCCATTCGCCCTTATGAAGAAATAGTCCTCCCTATGGTGATATGAAACTCACCCTACAATGATATCAACCGACTAATTCCTATAAGGGAACTAACCATTCCATTCATAGAATGAAATCATAGCCTTTCATCTCTAGGATAAAGATGTCCGATAGAATGTGACACCCAAAAACCTCAAGAGGGAACTCCTTACACTGACGCACACTAGCTATTCTCATCCCCAATAGAGTGTCTAACATCTAGATATTGGCAGATGAAAAGATGCAGAGCCCAAGTATTGCCACAATAGCAACAGAGATAAAGCTATGTGAAGCCCCTGTGTCGAAAAGTGCTTATGATAATACTGAGGTTACTAAGATCTTAACTCAAATTGTAGAAGGTCCGAGATCATACTCCTACTGGGTCTTCTCCACTACAAAATTCAGGCATGTGCTGCGGCCCTGTGACCCTGACTATACACACCAAGCTGATCCACCCTTAGTTTTTCTGAAAACCGGGCGACTTTCTACCACAGCCATGACCTCCACCTCGGCCTAATCGACAGGATGGTCTCCAGTTCCCAGACTGGTGAGAAATAGGTAGAGTTGCATATGTACGAGGAGTCCTAGAAGGACCCCTCTCACCAGTAGTAGGTGATAATAACTAACAAAATCACTAACAGTGACCCATCTTTCCCCAAGTTCGGCACTCAATAGGGTCTCTCGGGCAACGTGGCCTCATATTCCCTCTTCTTCAACCCTGGTAGCACACCACATGGATACCGGAATATGCCTCATGCCTGCTCTGATATCCTCGTGCAGCCTCCCTACGGTGCTTCCCGCTATCAGCAGGTGGAGTACTAACTCTGGAAGTCGAACCACCCTGGTTCACAGCTCCAGAATCCCTCAAATTTCGCTCTATGATCAGGGCCTGGTTAACGATATAAGATATCTAAATATACCTGAATATGTTCACCGGAGATCGGATGTCATGCCTCAGTCGGTCCTCAAACTTTCACGCATGGAAGAACTCATCACCTCTTGGTATATCCATGAAGCATTGCAGCTTTGTGAAGTGAGAGGAGTACTATATAATAGTAAGAGTACACTGCTCCAGGCTCATTAACACTCGGGATCGATCGGCCCTCATGGATTCGGAATAGAAGTAATCATTGAAGATGCATCAAAACTCAACCCAAGACACATTATACATGTGGACGACCGGTGAGATCACATCCCCCCACCTCCTGGAAGAGTCTCAGAACATGTATGTAGTGAGATTCACCCTCTTCTCTGGAGGTATCTCCTGATGCTTGACAATAGTCAGCATGTATTATAGCCATGACTCTATTTCTTGGGGTCCCCCCTCCCTTGAGAATTTGGGAGGACTCTGAGGCTGAAAGACCCACGTCATATCTTCCATCGACGGTGTAAGAGGTGGTTCTCCCTAAAAGGTCTAAATAATCCTTATAAAGCCTTCCCTAAACTGTGAATATGCACCTGGGTCAAGTATAACTGGTGGTTCCAAGACTAGAACAGTAGGAGGATCTATAAGAAGTCCCTGATCAACCATATTTGGTGTTTGATCACCGCCTTGTGGGTGGTGTACAACTGGAGGACATCTCGGTGGCATGACTATGCAAGGTCAAATGCACACCTCAGGTCAAGATTAACAGGGAATGAAACATATGAGTACACAGTGTGTTCAGAGAGTACAGGGTGTGTACTTAAGAAATATTGTATCTTCCAAAACAGAATAACACATGCCGTGTAGTCAAACTACACGGTGAGAATTCTCAGTCTGTCCTGACAGTAAGCCTCAGAAACTACTATGGAACCTAGAGAAACACATAAACGAATATTGAAAGTGGAAAATTCTGATCTGTGAGGGACCATACTCCACATGAATCAATGCATGGCATCTTACACATGTTATAAACAAGAAAATACAAGGTGATGATCCACCAAGTTCCAGTCCATGAAGTCCCATAACACCTTAGGAACCAAAATTTGGCATTCATTTAAAAAAACATTACACAAAACAATACCCTTTCAAACCGTAGGTATTTTTATGAATGAAACTATCACAAAGGCATGAATATTTTACACAAAATCTATCAAAATAACATGGAATCTCTAATTAATCCTAGATGGAATGGAAAAAATGCATGACATGAAATTTCTAGAAAGTTCATATATGATGCATGAGATGGCATACCCTCATCTCATCAGGTTGCGACAGAAATAGAACCTCAATAACATCGACGGTAACAAAACCAATCATGTGAATCACCTAACTCTGAAATAAAATCAACCATAAAATTGAAAACCAGAAAAATTGAAATTAATAAGGAAGATTGGATTCTCCCTGTACATGGGTTAGCAACTCCGAGGACCAGTTTATTACCAAGTACTGATTCCGTCCTATCCTTGGATAAAGGCTCCAAAAAGTTAAACAAGAGAAAATGAATCCCCTTATACCACATTGTAATGCCTTGGTTCCGAAAGACACCCAGAGGTGCATGTACCCGGTTAGTCAAATGGCCTCAAGTGCATTTCCATGAATGCCAGAGGCTGCCGACTAGCAGTGAGGCCCTTGGGTGTGAATGTGGGGAAACTATGACCTCATTAACGAGTACATAGTGGAAGTAATTATTTAAAAAATAGCGTAAACAATAATAATACCAAACAATAGTAACAGCATAGGACTGATAATGAAACAATTGGAGCATATATATATATATTTATATATATATAATGATACATGAAACATATATGTCTAGGAAAGCAGCCAAATGAGTCCAAATTATGAATACAGTACTAAATCAATGTACACAAGGAAACAAATAAGCAATCTCCTCAGCATCACAAGCCACAGCTTGGTCCCTTGATCTCCAACTCCAATCCAATCATGTACCTGAAGTAGAAGGGTGATTTACCTTGTCTATACCTGGAAACATATAAACTGTTTGGGCCCAAAATAAAGGCCCAAAGAGGGTTTGAGACAAATCCCAATAGGCATCCACTACTAGATCTGTGCCTAACGGTCAGTGAATATATGGATGTTAAAGGACATAAAGCAGTAAACAAGAAAGTACTAAATAGTAAAATATCCATAGTTTCAAATCAAGAAATAGTGAAACAAAATCTGAACCTCAAACAGGAAACCATCTAGGATGTACTCATAGCCATCCCCTCTGGTCCTACCAAAGAAGTAAAAGCAACCTTCTGGGCATCACACTCAGTCTAACCCCTCTAGTTCAACTTAAACATAGACTCTCTGGGGAAATGCTCATAATCCATTCCCCTTATATTCAAGGGTAAAGCAAGACTCTCTGAGGATTCTCACATAGTCCATACCCTACATAGTCTACGGAGGTCATGGACTCTCTGAGGAAGCTCACATGGTCAATTCCTCTTATAGACCTAAGGTCAAGGTCTTTTTTAAGGTTTCTCACTCAGTCAATTCCCCTTATAACCTAGGTCGTTCATAGACTCTCTAAGGAAGTACTGGCTGTCAATTCCCCTAATAGTCTAAATAGTTCAAGAATAAAATCAACGACTCTCGGAGGAAGCTCATGAGTCAATCCCCTTATAGTGTAAAGAAAACAAGGACTCTCTAAGGAAGCTCACTCGGTCAATTTCTCTTATAGCCCCAAGTGGTTATATGATCTCGGAGGATGTTCACTCTATCAATCCAACTTATAGCCTATGTTCTCAAAGGCTCTCTAAGGAATCTCACTTGGCTAATTCTTCTTATAGTCTACTACACCAGGATCTCATGTCCATGTGTATGTCAACGATCATAGCAGTGTCATGTGGCCAATGTAAACCTACAGAACTACTTGGCTAATAGTCAATAACATATCAAGCATGTCTGAATAAAAACTCTCCATCACACAACAACAGGCCTAGAAAACAGGCAAGGCAGCCAAACTGGCCAAACAAGACTAAATAGTCACAAAAAAAACATGAAAGGGAAAAAATCTATGCATAGAAATCATCCCAATTCACATAAAAATAACCTCTACTCACACACGCCGGTAAAGAGGGTAGTTAACAGGGTTAAAACGGTAAACGCACAATACCCCATTCATGGGTATTGGAGATTAATCACCAAAATTAAAAGACCATAAATTGTAAGGCACAAACCACCTACCTCTTAGCGTTTGGAGAAATCGACCTCTTCACCCAATGCACTCCAAACCGGGTGAACACCTCCTCTAAACCACCTCAAAAACTCTTCCCTAACATCGAAAATATCATCCTTTAACACACAAAGTCAAAAAAACCCTAGATCTACATGAAACCCTTGTAGATCTAAGAAACTAACAGAGGAAGAGGGATAACCCTAACCAAAACCACAAAGAACCAAAAAAGGGACATACCTGAGGAGAATCGCCTTCAATCTGCCCATAAAACCCTTCGATTTGTCTCCAAAATGAGGCAAGGAGCTCCCCCATCATTTGAAAATCACAAATCTTGCATGATCCATGAGTGGGGGGAAGAATGGTGGAGAAATGGGAATTCTCGAGGGGCATGGGACCTAAAAACCCTAATATTTAGAGGCTGCATGGTTACCCCCAAACGGTTTGGAAAACCGTGCGCCAACCATGCGGTTGCTACTGTCTCATCTAGGGACTTCAAATGGCATGCCCGCACGGTCTCAACAAACTTTGTGCTACCCGTGCGGAGCCCACTATCAATGGTGCACGTTTTCCTAGGATGTCCGCACAGATTTTTCATATCGTGTTCCAACTGTGTGCCCCTGCACAGCCCCAACAACATTAAAGGGGTTTCCCAGAAATTCCAATTTTTCTCAAAAAATGACCATAAAAGAGTAACATACCTAAAAAAAGATTCAGGTTCTTACACATTACAATTGTAATTTCATCATGGATTATTCTTTCTGCAGATTCAAGAATTTATTCATGGTATTTGTTTTCACATTGTAGAATCA
The DNA here is from genome assembly GCA_963277665.1 of Viscum album. Classification (NCBI taxonomy): domain Eukaryota; kingdom Viridiplantae; phylum Streptophyta; class Magnoliopsida; order Santalales; family Viscaceae; genus Viscum; species Viscum album. The sequence goes on along the minus strand of OY728146.1, from coordinate 1,084,613,588 downwards.
CACACACAATTGAAGTATTTTTTGAAGGAGATTGATAACCATCATTGAGTTTTTATATGATCATTGTATGGTTCATAATGTTGAAGGATATTTTATTTTCCTCAAAATGTTCATGTTCTATATTATAAAAGTGAAAAACCAAGCCCATTATTCAATCATATTCATCTAAGTGAAGGATTTAAAGATTCAATAAAAGAATATTCCTATATATGATAATAGGGTAAGAGTCCAATATATTTTTTCTAATGATCACACATCTATGTGTATTTATAGTTATTACTATATAAGGTTATCGGGATTGTGATTTAGTAGTTTTAGAAAATGTGAAGGGTATAATATAACTTTTGATACAAAAAATAAATTAAAAAAATTTCAATTCCTGAGTTAGAATTTTAATTAAAAATTATTTATGTATTCCCATGATCTACATAAACAATAGTAATTGCATAATATTCATCTTTCTCCTTGGGATATCGAGGTTCCTGACACAAATTACCCTCAACGAACAATTTTTTACTACACTGGCTTACTAATTACCATAATCCTAAATGTTGAATAAATTAACCATGGGTGGATTATTAGAAGGTTCCCTCATTTTCACCATAATTTTTCATCTTTTTTATGTCTATTATATAGTCATGATCCTAGAATTATTCTATAAATGGCACGAATCATTCATTGATCAATTTATGTCTATTCCCAGGATGCTTATTCAAAAATTTTTATCTAGTTTGTTAAATATTCATTTCAAATTTTGCAGTTGACCAACTTGATTGAGACTCCATACATATCTTGTTAGCACCCAAACCATAGTGAAATTAACCAAACATCATATATACATTTAAATAACATAAAACAACTTATTTGAAGATAAAAAATTCATTTATAGATAAATCCTAATAAAGATGTGTTTATAATAAAAAAGGAATACTTTTATTTTTCAATAATTATTGATAAAAAACTAAGCTGTGTAATTACATATTTGATATGTTTTTTTCACAAGTCATGAAAGATTCACCATCATTTTTCTTCAGTTCAAACAATTCTCCCACCATATTCATTAAAAAATTGAAGATAAATAATTTATATACAATAACATCACAAATTCATCCCATTTCTTTGCAACCATTTAATCATTCATCATTCAATTATTTTTTAAATATAACCTTTTATTATCCTATATATTTTACATTTAAATATCTAGTGCCACTATCTCTATCATAGAACTGTAGAGAAATGAAGTTATCATTATCGGCGTATTAACTCATTGTTCAAAAATAAGGGGATATAATGATCCACTAAACCTCGATGGTCATTGACACATAATGGAATAAATATCTAATTATTTATTCATGGATGAAGGTGGATATTACAAATTTTTAAAAATATTATTAATATTAGAATATGGTTGGTTAAGAATCACCATAATGTTTTGAATCCTACCACCCATGGAAATGGGAATGTTGTTCGGATAATCATTACATTTCCTCAATAATTTGTGGTTGTCCGGATTTCTCCTTATTTCCATCATTTTATAAAATTTTTCTATTTTTGAAAAAAGTTAGTCAACAACGAATGAACAATTATTATATTCTAATTTGAATTTTACCACAAAAGGAATATCTTATGGGATCCCAATGTTATTCTTTTTCTGAAACAATGTTTATAGGTTATTTTCATAGAATAAGACTTATACAAAGAGTTGTAACTAAAATTATATAATAATAATTCCAAAATTAATTAAACCATAATATTCTACCAACTATTGGTTCCCCACATTTTCATACATGACTATGAAATTATTTTTAAGAAAAACAATATTATAGTTATTCGAATACAAAATTCAATGAATTATGGTATGGTAAAAATTATGCTCATAAAACATTTTTTCACAGTAAAATATATAAATTTATTTATATATATATTATTCAACCTTATAAAACATTGTGATCTCTTTATTAAATGTAGTAACCTAAGGATATACATCAATGAAATGGGTAATCTAAAATCCCGTTAAGGTGAATGATAATATGTTGTGAATAAGTGCCATCAAATAATGGTACAAGGGTGAGAAAATACACATAATCATATCATAATATTTTTTAATCATCATTAGAATGAGATAAAAAATTAAAAACTTCTGAAAATGGGTCATGTGCATAAAAAAGAAACATCATGTCATACTGTTCAAATACCACATATAGTTTTGAACTATGCTACTATCATATTCATGAATAACATATGTACAAGAATCATAAAATAATCATTATGAAAAAGATACAATCATTTTCATGAATATTTCACATAAAATAATGAAATAAATGACATTAATAATTTAATTGGAGGGATATATAAATATGGGATCACCTGACACATCATACATTTTTTATAATCATGCATTCCATCTGTATGAATAAATATCATAATCATGAAATAACCCTTAGAAATAAATGTGATACATAAAATATTTCAAATATAATATTTGATTCCATATAATATAGAATTTAAAAAATGAATAAAATTGAGTTAATATTATCCTAAATAATCATTTTTATCTTTTAATAGATAAACTACTAAAGATTATTCTAGAGATGATTTAGAAATTGAATACTTTTAGAAAAATCATTATAAATGTCTGAGAAATTTTTTTAGAATGGTATAAAGACATATATACAAAAAAATAAAATCTATATTATACTAAATTGTCATGTTTATTATAGTATAGGAACATCTATACAGAAATCAATGTGAACTACGATATAACACAAAGGAAACACATTTTGGTTTTTAAATCTTCTTATCTAAAATCCCTATATCTTCATCACTTTTATGCCAGTTGGATAATATAATTTTTTTACATAAAACTTAAACCCTAATTGGATTATTATAATTAATGTTTATATTTATCAATTAAAATAATTGGGTTATATTTCTATATATTCCAATGTTAAAGGTGAAGAATATTTTTTATCATAGTTTTTCTAAAATATCTGATTTTCTTCTAATTTTTTTATATTTCATCATGGTAATTTGTACATAACTACTGATATCTATAGAATCAAAGGTCAAATATATTTATACTTTTAAATATAAATAACATTATATATCAAAAAATAATGATGGTGATATGAAGGAAATCGGATACGTTCTAGCTGGTGGTTAACAAACCATTATCTGGAATATTTCTAGTAATGGGGGAAGTGTAGTATAAAATATAAATAACTAAATAATATAATTTTTATAGTTGGTTACCATAATTAATATAATTCCAAAATATGTACTATTTATCAATGTAATATTTGGATGTGAATTATAGTTTAAATAAATAGAATATAAGAGGAAAACAAGTTAATAGTTGACAAAACATGATATTGTTTTGTTATTGGTACTCATGTACGACACATGACTTCCGTGATTAATAAATTTATATTACTTTAGTACATAACTGTATATTATATAGATTTTAGAGAGAGGATTTTGAAATCTATTCTTATTTTTTTATGTGAGTGAGGAGGGGTTTAATATGGGATAGAGGGGGTAATTTAAACTAGAGAAGAGTGGATTCTTGGAATAATATACTAACTAAATTACTAAAAAATAGTAAAAACACATAATTGTTATATTTATTTCAGAATAAATCATATATAAATATAATATAATTTTTAGGAATCTAAACCCATTTAAACATCTAATTTACTAAATCATTAAAAAAATTCAAAAAATGGGAATTCTTTTTTGATAGAATACAATTCCTTTTACACTTTGGAATGTAATTTTTGTTGTTGGATACCATGTTTGAGTTATTTAAATGGAAAAAATTATTAAATTAAATATTTTTTTGTCTATATTAATGTTCTATAAATTATTAGTTCATTACTAAATCATAAAAGATGTTATTCAAGAAACCCTCATTATAGGAATACCGATATTTTTACTATACACATAAAAATTAATTTATTTAAAAAAATAACCTATGGAAATTTTATAATTTAACATTTCAAAAAAAATTATTTAAATTTAAATAGTTTTCTATAATATTATATTTTAAATTTTTATATAATATTTGAATTTTTTTATGAAATACCAAAACAACGATTTATTTAAAATGTGAATATATATATATATATATATCAATTTTGATAATCATTTTTTAGAATTATAATATTTATATTTACATAAAATTATAATGATAAATTTAATTTTTATAAAAAAAATATTATTTTTAGGTAAACATACTATTGTAATAGTTTGGTTTCTATTCTAAAAGATTTGGATGAAATTCCAATGGTCATATTAAGTACTATAAATACTACCAGATTCCTTCATTCAACATTCTATAATATTAATCCAAATGATCTTTGAAATAATTATCTAATATTTCCTTCTTCAATAATATTTATATTCTTTTCTTTAGTATTACTTATGGGGAAATGGTTTTTGCAGAATGGGGTGATCTATAATATCTCACTCTACTTTTCATTATTTATATTTTTTTCCTAAGTTTATCATTTTAATATATATATATATATATATATTTATTTATTTGAATATTAGTTTAGTGGTATTGATTAATGAAATATGTTGTTTTCCCCTTAGGTTTTATATCCCAATCATGTAATATAATATTATATAACACCCATTTATTTCCAATAGAATTGATAAACATTGGGTTGTTACATATCCGACAATAGAGTTTAAGGATTGTATTCAACAACCATGACTAATCGTTAAATTGACGATAATCCTGGGACATGATATAAAATAATGTTTTTTAATGTTTTAATAAAGGATGTAACATCACTCTATATAAGAAGATTAAATTTAGATATACATGAAAGAAAATTGGAGAATTAATAAGGACACCAAAGAGAAAACTATAAATTAGGTATTTTTTAGTGAAAATATATGGAAATCATAAAAATAATGTTCCATATTAAAAATTTATTATAATTCCAAATAATAATAATATACAAGGAATGTAAATTAGTACTCACATTTTCTATTTCACAATATATATTCTTTCTATAATAGTTATGAAAAAATATTCTTTTCATATCCTAAATGAAAAAATATTCCCTTGGAGATAAAAAGTGGTTCATAAATGTATATCGATGAGTAATTGAAGAATCTGGGAGACAAATAATAAATTTACCACTGTAAAAGATGGAGAGGGTCCATTATATCTTGATAAAGATTAATATAAACTCCAAAAAATTCATTGAATAATTAATTATAGATAAAAAATTTAGCGGTTGATAAGGCTTCAATAGTGTAAATTTATCTAAATGAAATACATTGATACATTATTTGGATTCCAGATATTTGTAATTTATCCTTCATCAAGGGAAACACGATTAAATAAAGGATATAAAATATGAAATTTAAAGAGACATTTTATTTATTAATTATGTATGTTTAATTAGTATTAACCTTTGTTAAGTGAAACTAGAAGTTAATAAATGAAAATGATGAATCTTGTGGTTGTATAAGGACCCACTAACAATTTGGTAACTTTAAGGTAGTAGGGTGAATAATGGTTTGTTATTCACAATTCCATGAAAAACTAAACATTATTGGTTTTATATGGTGAAATTATATCCCATAGAAATTGTAAGAAATGAATTTTACACCACATTAGTGTGGAATATGAAATTTATGTTCATTGTAAATAAATTGAAATGAAATTATGGCCAAAAAATATTTTTAACATAATATTAAAATAATTATAAGACATTCTGTTAATTAAATATTTATTTCATATTACTAGACATTGATAAGACTATAATCCATTGTATGATGACTACAAATATGAAATGATAAATTATAATTATTATATGTCAATGAAAAATTAGTCTTTATGGTAACATGACTGGGTTTATATATCATTTTGACGTTGGATAATATGTAGATCCATGGAAGGAAAACTAGTTAAAAACACATTTATCATATGATTTTATTCCATCTAAAATTTAAAATTGATATACCTTCTAAAATTTTACATATATTAAGCATTCATACTTATATTTCCTCATTGATTTTCAATAAAATAATTTTTCAAATACTTTCCTGTGAGTATTTCAATGAAAGATTTTCCTAAAACTGAAGTTGAAGTCTAAAAATTTATTTTAAAAAATATATTGAAAAATATTTAATCGCATACCATTAATAAAATCATAATAACTAAAAAATATAAAAATATGAACAAACATTAGATACAAATGTAATATAAAACATTCAATTTTTTTAAAATATAAATTTAAAAAAACTATATGTAAAAATTATAGAGACAAAGAAAATTGTCTTTAAATAAATTTTTTATGTTGGTCAATTCATTTGAAATGGAGAGATAAATTTAATCAAAAACCAGCCTAAAAATTGTCATGGATTAAAAAAATAAGACATATTTGTTTAGATTATTAGCATTATAAAGAAGCATACCATTTCAAAATATGTTGTTTTTATGGTCATTTTTATCTCATAAATGTTTAACTAACATAATACCCAAATAAAATAATCCCTCATTGACTATTAAACCTTAATTATAAAATTATATTTTTAAAATAGAAACAGTTAAAATGTATGTAAAAATTGTTATTCAATAAAACAAAATTTATCAACCTAAATATTCACATATTCTATTTTTTATTGTACCACTATTTTAATGTGATACTTATTTAACATAATTCATAACCTATTTTGATATAAAATATTAATTAATAGAGCATATATTGAATTAAAATATTCAGATTATATGACTAATAAAATATCTCATTCAATACTATTATAAAAATATTTTAATTATTCGTGGAACAACACCCAAAAAATAACATAACTGATATGAATTTCATTCATTTGGTGAAATTATTCATAACATCAAATGTCCACTACAATATAAGAATATCCTCAAAAATAATATTATAATGAATTTTTTTTAATAAATATATATTGGTTCTTACCAATCAATAAATTGAATGAATGTACTCTATAATGATTTTAGCCATTCAAATATATATTCACATAAATTTTTTACATTATGTGTTTTTGAACTACTAAAATATATTGTAGATAAATAAAAATATATGTATAATTATAATTATATAGTATTCAATGATTGTGTATATACATCATTAGAATGTTCATTAATTGTGTTAATAGAACATATGATTTATTAAATAAAATTAATTAAATGTTGAAATTCACTTATACGGAATACAACTACTACATAGGTATAGTTAGTTGTTCACCATTTAAAAAAATCCATTATGTCATTTATAAATGTATATAACATATATAATCATTCACATATATATGAACTTCTAATAAAATTATAATAAATATCCAAAATTAAAAACAATTTGTGTTTAATTTGATACACCATCTTGATCCATATAAGTATTTTTTTGGTAATCATTGATGAAATTTTAATTTTTCCTACATTGATTCCTAATTTTTTTAACTCTTATATATGGTAACTATAAAAATTAATGTTAACAAAATATAAATATAGTGATTAATAATAAATGAAAAATAATGTATACCTCATATGTCAGATTAGGATAATGATTAACATGGTGATATAAAAACTGAAAAATATTATTTCACAACTATGGGATCCTCCTTAGTATGCCATGACACTATAGTAATTGGATTAATAATTTAATTTACTACAACTCATTCCTAACCCAACTAGATCAGATAAAAATATACGCAATCCCAAAGAGAATGTACAACCATATATTATACAATATGCACATGGGATCTCTAAAATGAAACTCACAGCACATGGTCTGGTCTGAATGATGAGTTAGAGGATCTATGTAGGAAGGATACACTAAAAGAATATATCTCATCACATTTTTAATAAAAAAATACTTCAAATAAGTTATTTCAATGATTTATTACACCTCAATCATTATCGTACATTGGGAGGAACCAAAAATATTTCTAAAACTAATTACCTACATATTCTATCTAACATGGACCATGAGATTCAAATTTCATAATGTAGATATAATAATATTCATCCTACCCTTGGGGATAAATTTCAAGACTCGTCCCCTGGGGCCCGTGCCGTGACTATCCAAAGCGTGCCTTCCATAGGCCAGGGGCTGGCGACTAGACCCAAAAGGTGTATTCCCTAAAAACCAGGAAGGCATTTCCTTTTAAACCTGTAAACTCACACCACTAAGAAAAAATAGGATAAAAGCACAAAGTAACCTATAATGTAAACAAGGTGTGTACAGAAAGTAAAGGGGGCCAGAATAGAATCTCAACTAAAGAGAACAATTAAAACTAGATAGTACATGTAATCTAAATGTATAAGTATAACTGGAAACAACTTCGGTGAACCCCCTCCAAGGATCCTACCTGAATGGTAGGTACCTCTCTAGAACAATTGTCTCTATGGTACGCCTTGTCTAATGTCCACCTCCGAGCTACCTTCAGTTCTCGTACTCTCATCCTCAGTCAACACTATTCATTGTCTACAACAAAACCCACAAGGTGAGGGCATAACCCGTGAAAATGTGTGTTTAATGATACGTAGTTGGGACCCCAAGACCCACGAAGGTTTCAAAAAATCCAAAAAGGATAAACCACAAAGCATGAAAACAACAGACATCCATACTTTGGTATATGCCCATACATATACTTATGTTTTTGAGTATACCCATCTTAATCATGAGTAAACACAGGGCCCAACTCAATTCCCAAAGTTCAATTGTTTCACCAAGGAAAGAATACCATAACGGCGAATATCACAAATTTAGTAACACATAGGTAACACCACACATGAAAAATACCATAAAGGAATCATCACACAAAAGTGTACCTCAAGGATAAGGACTCATCTCACACCAGGTATAACAAAGGTACAGTGGTAAATATGATTAGAGGTAAATAATGAATAATCTTACTCTATTAAGAGGCATACCCCCATAGCATCTTAAATCATTAGACCCACGTTAGATTCTATCATATAATAACCATGTTGGATCATAGAGTAGTCCCATTTGGATTCCTAGAGTGTATCCATGTGGGATCCTTAAACACAGACCCATATAGGATCCCAAAGCACAGAATAACGTAGGATCCAAAGGTACAGAATGACATTGGATCTCTTTCTCATGTTACAGAGAGCCACAGGGTTCCAGCACTAAACTAGCTTGATTCCGGGAGGGTCTTCTCCTCATTCCATAGGTCGATACTCCAATTTCCATAATTTCCCATGAATAAGAGTATATAAGGATCGCCACGTAATAGGGGTCTCAACTCAATAGATGGTGTGTCAATCATATGCCCGGTCTGTATGTGATAAGCCTTTTAGTCCTGAGGTCCCTAGTGTATTCGTGACTGATCCAACCCGGTCATACCCAAAATTTATCCAAAACTCAGGTGGGGTATACCAAAAGGGCCGTCTCGATCCAAGATTTTCAACTCCCCAGACAGTTCGTCAAACGGACACCCGTAGGTCAAGTTATAGCCGGAAGAGTGAAAAGGGGTCGAAGATGGTCCAGGTTCGGTCCAACCCGTCCTGGAATGACCCTGCCCATGGGGTCCGTCCCACCCCACAGGCATGACCTGGCCCACAGGCACGACCTTCATTTCGGCCCACGATGGGCGGCCCGATGTGGTACCCCGAACGGCTGAACCATTTGGGTTTGGTGACCGACCGGTCAATGCCACGTGGTGGAGGTTGCAAGCATGAGGGACCCGAGGTCCCGCTCGGCTCCCTGGTTGGCCGGACGTCCAACCTACCTGCATGGTGTGGTCGCGTGCTACACCCCCAGTAGTGACTGGTGGTGAGCCGTCCGCCCCACCTTCACCGTCGCAACCCCTACCTACGACCACTACCCACCCGGTGACGCAGACATGTGCCACCACCCCTTCATGCGGCCGGCTGAGCACCTTCCACCAGGATTGCTCTGCTGTTTCTGATAGGCCGCGGCCATTCCTTGGCGGTGTGGTCATGCCGCGTCTGCCTTCGTGGCTAGCTAGAGTGTAGTTCGCCGCTTTTGAGCCCTTCCAGTGCCGGTCGCCAGCACCGGTTGCTGGAGACATTCCTCGGGTCACCGAGCATGCCCATGTTCCTCATTATTTATTCTGTATAATCCCAAACTCATCTCAGAATATCGACATTGATTCAAGACCACCACAGCTGGAAATTTCTGAACCAAAAAACGAGCCACTGAGAACCCTAAAATCCATAGGGTTTGTGGAGAGGTCAGACTATCTTCGTTTGGCTTGAAATCTCCACGTTACAATGGAAGAAAGTAGCATAGTTGTTCTTGAATCGAGAAAAATGACTAGAACAAGTAAGGGGTATAAAAAAGAAACAATATCTACCTTGAAGATTCGTTGACATCGGGGATGATATGGAATGATGGACGTTGGTTCTTCATCATTGAAGACATTCCACATTGAAGATCCTTTGACGGAGTTCGTCGTTGGAGGAATTCCTTTGTTGGAGAATGTTCTCAAAAGTTGTCCCCAATTCCCCATTTTCCAACACATTCCCCCAAACTCATGAAAATGACGAGAAAACCTATTAAAATGTGATTATTAATTTATATAGTGTTTCACATTAATTAATTTGATGTTGGGACAATTAATTGGAAAGAAACCAAGAGTCACCTCCCTCATTTAAGAGGTAGTTAAAGGGTTGGGTGGTCCCCACCACTGAGTTCAATTCAGATGTTTTCATGCTTGGGTGGTCCCCACCACCCAAAATAAATTGGGAGGATAAAATTTCAAAATTAAAATAATTCTAGTATATTTTATTTTCTCCCATGAAATGCACAAAAACAAACTTCCTCCATTGACCTTCTGCGGTCGAGGTGAAAGTCTCCTTAAGCCAACATTGCTGCTGTGAGCTCAACGGTGTCATCAGATTTCAATTCTGAGCCCCGGTTCAAATGATACAAAAACCAACTCACATGTTTACTAAATGTACCTGAAAAAAAGTTCTGAAATCCATTCCAGGCACTCCGGGCCTCCAAATCACGCACCGTCAATTTTCAAGGACTTGTAATATTCCTATATAATTAAAAACATTACATTGAAATGTATTTACATTACATTCTACCCACATCAGGGCATTGCATACCCAAAATCTATAACAAAATATAATGAAATAAGTGGGGGTACTGAGCACATATCTGAGCCTCCCGCTCCCACGTGCTCTCATCAAGGATGGCATGCTGCCTGCAGATGCACAGCGGAGGTATCGACTGCCCATGAAGGACCCACTCCTTTTGATCCTCAATCTCTACTGGATCCTCTATAAACGTCTCACCATCATTGATGTCCAGCTCACCATGGTTGATGATGTGATATGGGTCGAGCATGTATCTCCTCAATTTTGGTACGTGGAAAATGTCATTCCCCCAGTGCAACCGTGGTGAAAGAGCATAGCGTTAAGCCACCCCCCAACTCTGTTGAGGTCCTGAAAGTGTCTGATTATCCTAGGAGATAACTTTTCACCCCATCCAAATCACTACAATCCTTATCGGGGTGAGACCTGTAGAATGAAATGGTCACCATCCCCGAAATATAGAGGTCTCCATCTCTTATAGGCATAATAATTTTTTATGCTTTGTGTTTTCTCCATCCTCTCTTGGATTATCTACACCATCTCAGTGGTAGCCTGTACCATCATTGGTTGCACGAGTGCGGATTCCCCTAATCAGTCCAGAACAAATATGATCTGCAAGGATGGACATACAGAGTATCGAATTGTGTCATCCCAATGGTGGAGTGATAGGTGTTGTTGTATGAAAACTCCCCCAATGGAAATTGATCCTCCCAGCAGCATCTGAAGTTGAGGACGCAAGCACCCAGCATGTCCTCGAGGGTCTGAATTGTCCATTCAGTCTGGCTATCCATTTGAGGATGGAAGGTGGTGCTCAAATGATGTTGCATCCTGAAAGACTCCTTTAACCCCTTCCTTAGCTGGGAAGTGTAACATGCATCACGATCGATGACAATCGTCAAAGTTTCTCCATGTAGCCACCCAATATCGTGCACATAGAGGCGTCCCAATATCTCTACTGAACCTCGCTCTCAGATCGGTAAGATTTGGGCCGACTCTGTGAGTCGGTCGACGATCACCCATATAGAATCATGAGCCCATGATGTACATGGAAATCCTATCATGGAGTCCATGGATATCCTGTCCCACTTCCACTCTGGGACCATTAAAGGCTGAACTATGCTTGAAGGTGCCTGATGCTCCGCCTTCACTTGCTGACAAGTGAGGCACCAAGAGACAAACTTTGGTAGTACATTCTTCATTCCCATCCACCAGTGCTGACGTCAGAGGTCCAGGTACATTTTCACCAATCTTATATGCAATGCTAGAGGGGATGTGTGGGACTATGTCAACACTTCCCCCAAAGGTGACACTGGTACCATGGTACATCCATTGAAAATTATGTCATGCTCCCCACCTTCAAAAAAACCATCAGGTTCCTGTCCTGTTTATATATGAGCTCATCAATCCTCGCAGTCAGTGTTCCCACGTTTCCCCTCCCCGACTCATTTAAGGAATGGGGCAATGACTGTAAGAGACTTAATAAAAGATGCTCTATCTCGATCCAAAAATGATATCTGTAACGCGACAAGCTTCTCTGTCACCTCACTTAGCAGTTGTATAATAGATCTCCTTCTGAGTGTCCCTGCTAAAATGTTCCCCTTCACCGGTGTATAGGCAATCTCAAAGTCATTATCTTGGAGGAACTCAAGGAAATGTCGTTGTCTTAGCTTCTTGACCTTTTGTAAGAATATATACCTGAGACTTTGGTGATTGCTGTAGACTATAAAATCCTCACACATCAGATAGTGTATCCAAATATTAATGGAGAAGACCACCACTGCTAACTCAGGGTCATGGGTTGCATAGTTCTGATCTTTTTCTCTCACCTGTCGAGAACCATATGTGATAACTGCTCACTCCGGCATCAGGAAACATCCGAGCCCGGTACCTGATTTGTCGCATTAGACTACGTACCCAACGCCCTCCTCTCGTATCCTCAAGATGGAGGCAGTAGTTTTTCATTGCCTCAGCTCCAGAAAACTTGACTGGCATCTCTCCGACCACATGAAGGGTTTCCCTTTCTTTTTCAATGCTGATAAATGTGCTGCAACTCTGGGGAAATCTGGCACCAATCATTGGTAGTATCTGGCCAAACATAGGAAAATTCATACCTCCGTCAAAATCCTAGGTGGATCCCAAGAAATTACCACCTCAATCTTCGCTGGATCCACCGCAACTCCAACCTATGAGTTGACATGTCCCAGAAATTGAACCTAAAAGATTCAGAACTGGTATGTTGAGAGCATACCATAGTTTTGTTTCTCTCGAAGTGTGTCCAGAAATACTTGCAAATGATAGGCATTCTCCTCCTCAGTTGGATAGTAGATCAGAATGTCGTCAATGAAGACTATAACAAAGCGATCAAGTTATGGTTGGATGATCATATTCATGATTCCCATTAACACTACTAAATAATTGGTCATGCTGAGTGGCATTACCAAAAAATAATAATGGTTGTACCGACATCTGAAAGGTTCCCTCTGGATATCCTCATCTCGTACGTTGAGGGGGTGATATCCTGACCTGAGGTCTATCTTCGAGAACCACCGTTCTCCTTTTAGTCGATCAAATATGTACTCAATCCTTGGAAGTGGGTACTTGTTCTTCACGGTTACCTTTTTCTGGTGCCGATAGTCAACACAAAGTCTCATGCTCCCATCTTCCATCATGGAGAACAAAATAGGGGCTACAAAAAAGAAACAATGGGCTTGATCAACCCCTTCTCTTGTAAATCTTCCTGCTATACTCGTTGCTCACAAAACTCAGCAGGAGCCATCTGATACGCTGGTGTAGATATCAGTGTCATCCGAGGGTACACTTCAATGTAAAAGTCCACCTCCCTTTAGGGAGGTAGTCCCTGAACATCATCAGGGAATACATCTGCGTACTGGTCCACCACTACAGGATAGCTCAGAATCTCCACATCAATAACTCTGAGGGTAAGGATTGACAACTGATTAGTGATCGACTGCACTCCCCTCCTTGTAAGTCCATCCTATTCTGTGAAGGCTCCCTTCTCACCGATGAAGGTAAACCTAGTCCCATCCTCATGGATACACCACACTCTTCAGCTAATTAAGTTGATCTGTGCATGGAATGTAGATAACCAATTCATACCCATGATGACGTCGTAAGGTCTCGACGCCACTACTAGAAGATCCCAACCGAAGATCCCAGCTCCTAGAGTAAGATCACACTGCCGACACCAGTGTATAATCGTCGAATCCCTTCTCTTAGTAGTCTACTGCCGTAACGATTGAGCCAACGAACCCACTGAAATCTCCTATCTCCAAATGATGGTAGTGGCAATAAAATAATGACTAGAACATATGTCTATAAGTACTGTATCTAAGGTGGAGTAGACAAATATCATACCTCGTATCATCTCCGTAGCTCCGTGGTTCTAGGTCTCAGCTTCCTGGAGCTGAGCTGGCCCGTATCCACCTACTCTATTTGGTCGGGGTGGACCACCTGGTGGTGGTGGCGGTAACACCTCGAATCGTCACCCACTTCTAGTTGCGTGGTGAGATCCTCTTCCACATCCTCCTTTACCCTGTGAACCCCGTTGGACAAACCTCTGCCTCTGCATGAGCTATCATTTGACCGTCTATTGATCTTCCGTACGGCAATTCGAGCAGTCTCGAGCCATGTGACCATGCCCGACGCATGCATAACACCACCCTCTCTTCACAATACTATCTCTGTCTCGGGTGCCCCGCAAAACCAACCCTGAATACTGAAGTCGTCCACCTGTAGGTCTGGTCCTCTAGGACCTCTATGACATTTGTATGCTTACAGCTATAGAATACTCTGCTAGGTGACAATAGGTGGTGGGTATCAGTATTGGTGACTTCTCAGCAAGAAAAATCTCTACTAAGAGGGCTCGATCTAACACCCCCGCCTATGTTAGAATGCTGAGAGAAATCCTTGATTCCCTAATATCCTGCCTAAGTCTCTACTCAAAAGGACTGGTCCCTAAAGAACGGGTCTCACACATTATCAATGGAGTAGTGTGAGAGGTTTTTGAAGCTCACTAAGTACTCAGCCATAGTCATGTTGCCCTACTGTAGAAGAATAAGCTCATGTATGTGCACTGCGTGAAGGGTCACTGGGAGAAACTCTGCCAGAAACAGGCTCTCAAAGTCTTCCTAGTGAAATGTCACCTTGTCGTGAACCTGGAGAATCAAGCTCCACCATCTTCCTGCTACTGCCGATAGAAGACTGGTGGAAAGTATCACCATGATATTAGCTGGTGTTCCTACCAGTCAGAAGACTATCACTATGGACTCCAGCTAATCCCCACCCACCCGTGGGTCTGTATCACCTTTGAACATGGGAGGCCACTGGCGCAGGAACTCGTGAAACTCACTTAAGTGGAATGCACTCTCTGCTGTTGGGGATAATGGCATCGGTGGACCAATAGGTAATGGTACTATTGGTGCCTCCGCTGGTGCCTCTACTAAAAAGGTCCCTATATGAAGGCCTTGTCGCTCGGTAGGATATCACATCATGATCTACCAGGAACTTGTGTTGGAAATCTACGTAGACACATCCTGAAAAGAAACAAGTGCTCCATGTTCAATAAGTTATACCTAGTGAGATTATTCAATGTAATCACAAAGTAAACATTTCAAAACACACACGCAATCAGTGTTTTCATGCACTGAGTCAGAAATCAGAAGGCAAGGTCCTGGTGTATGGATACTTCGGCCGCTGCACCAACACTGGATTCCCTAAACTGATAGAAACACTCATAAAACATTACATTATTATTGTTAATGATCAGATTCCAATGTTATAGGGTAGAAAAAAAATCCTCTAATACCAATTTTTTTATGACACGTCCTCCGGGGCCCATGCCGTGACTACCTCAAGCCCGCCTTCCATTAGCCATGAGATGACAACTAGCACTGAATGACATATTCCCTAAAAACTGGGAAGGCATTTCTCTTTTAACCTGTAAACTCACCAAAATAAGAACAAAGTAGGATACAAGAACAATGTAACCTATAATGTAAACAAGGTGTGTACAAAAAGTAAAGGGGGCCAGAATAAAAGCCCAACTAAAAACGAAAAGTAAAATTCGAAAGTACAAGTAAACTGAAAAGTACAAGTGTAACTGGAAACAACTCCTTTGAAAACCTGCAAAGGATCCTACCTGGCTCTAGAAAATATTTCTTTGTAGTATGCCTCATCATATGTCTGCCTTCAATCTACCTCCATTCCTAGTACTCTCGTCCTCAATAAACAGTGTCTATCATCTGCACCAAGCACAACAAGGTTTGGGAATTTCCCGTGCAGGGGTGACTATAACGATACTGAGTAGGGACCCCGATACCCTCAAAGGACTCACAAAATCCACAAATGATAAACCAAAAAGCATGATAAAACTGACAACCCTACTTAAGTATATACACAAACATATACCTATATTGTCGAGTATCCCCATCTCAATAATGAGGAAATACTGGGCCCAACTCAATTCTCAAAGCTCAATTGTTCCATGATGGAAGGAATAATACAAATGTGAATACCACAAAGGTAGAAACAAATATGTAATGACACACCGAAAAATAAAAAAACTCATCATCACACAAAAGTGTACCATAAAGGTAAGACTCAACTCACACCAGGAATAAAATAGGTATGGTAGTAAAGATGATTAGATGTATCTATTGAATCATCTTACTCTGTTGAAAGGAAGACCCACGTAGGATCCTAAATCATCAGACCCATGTTGGACCCCAATAATGATGACCCACATCAGATCCTAGAGTTGTCCCATGTGGATTCCGAGAGAAAATACATGTGGGATCCTGGAACACAGACCCACATAGGATCCCAATGTAGAGACCCATGTAGGATCCCAAGGCACAGACCCACATAGGATCCCTTTCTCATGTTACATCTAGCCATAGGGTTTCCGCACTAAGCTCATGGGATTCTGGGAGGGTCTACTCTTCAAGCCACAGGATGATACACCAACTACCACAATGTCCCATGAAGAAGTATCTAAAAGGACTTCAACGTAATAGGGGTCTTAATACAATAGATAGTGCATCAATCGGACGCACAGTTTGTAAGTTATTGGCCTTTTTGTCCCACGGGGCCGTTTGGATTCATGATCGATCCAACCCGGACGTACCCCAACTTAATTCAAAACTCAAGTGGGGTACACCAAAATGTCCATCTAGATCCAATGTTTCTAGTACTGTAGATGGTTCATCAAACGGATGCACATAGGTCATGTTATAGGTGAAAGAGTGAAAATGGGTCAAAGATGGTCTGAGTCCGTGCCGACTTGGCCTGGGTCGACCCGACCCGGGTCCAGCCCTCTATCCGACCTGGCCCGCTGGGTCCAGCCCGGCCCACTTGGTCCGGCACGGTCCACCAGCATGACCCGGCCATCTGGTGTGGCTTGTAGTGCATCCCGCACACGGTGGCCCGCAGCTGGGTGGTCCCACGGTGTGGTCCCCCCTAGCTGCCACCCAAGGAGGAGGCGCCCCTGGTATACCCCGAATTGCTGGACCGTTTGGGATGGGTGGCCGACCCGTTGGCACCACGTGGTGCTGGAAGCTGGCACGCGGGACCTGGGGTCTTGCCTAGTTCCCTGGCTGGCTGGACGGCTAGCCCCCCTGCACGGTGCGGTCGTGCGTTGTAGCCCCACTGGTGACCATCGGTGAGCCGACCACCCTCCTTCACTGTCGTGGCCTCGTGTCATGGCCCCTGCAAGCCCGGCTATGTGGACGCGCGCTGCCACCCCCTTCACCCATTTGACCGAGCACCGGAAGCCGATCTAGCTCTGTCGCGGCAGATGGGCCGTGACCCTTCTCCAGCGCTGCGGTCACGCCACCGCCATTGTCGCAGCCGACCGTAGTACTGGTTTCCGCTCTCGAGCCCTTCCAGTTCCGGTCACCGACACCGGTTTCCAATGACATTTTCAGGTCACCGGGCATACCCCGGTGGCCCATTCTTCATTCTATATACTCCCACACTCATCTCGAGATGTCTCCATCAATTCAAGACCACCACGGTTGAAAATTTATCTTCCTGAAAACAAGATGCGAAAAACATCAAAATCCACTATGGTTGCGGAGAGGTCGGGCCTTGTTCATTTGGCCCACAATATCCACATTAGAATGGTAGCAATCAGAATAATTGTTCATGAATCAAGAAGAATGACAAGAATTGGTACATGTATACAAAATCAACAATACCTATCTCAAAAATTCGTTGACATCAGTGAGGAGATGGAAAGATGGATGTCATTTCTTCATCTTTGAAGATGATCCTCATCGGAGATCCTTCGATGAAGTTCTTTGTTGGAGGACTTACTTTTTTGGAGAATGTTATCATAAGCTATCCCCAATTCTCCCTTTTCTATCGCATTCCCCCAAACTCATGAGAATTTGGAGACAACCTATTAAATTAAGTCTATTAATTTAATTAGAGTTGTCACATTAATTAATTTGATGTTGGAACATTTAATTGGAAATGAAACCATGAGTCACTTCAATTATTTATGAGGGAGTTAAAGGGTTGGGTGGTCCCCACCACTGAATTTTATTCGAGAGTTTTCAAGATCAAGTGGTCTCCAGAACCAAAATAAAATTGGGATGATTATATTTCAAAAATAAAATAAAGCTAGTTTATTTTATTTTCTCCCACGAAAAGAACAAAAAACTAAAGTCCTCCCTCAACCTACTGCGGTTGAGGTGAAGGTCTCTTTAAGAGAACATCTGCACTATGAGCTCAACAGTGTCCTCAGATTTCAATTCTGAGCACCGGTTCAAAAGATACAAAAACCAGCTCAAACGTTTACTGAACGTACCCGATTTTT
This sequence comes from Viscum album, assembly GCA_963277665.1. Taxonomy (NCBI): domain Eukaryota; kingdom Viridiplantae; phylum Streptophyta; class Magnoliopsida; order Santalales; family Viscaceae; genus Viscum; species Viscum album. The sequence goes on along the minus strand of OY728146.1, from coordinate 1,084,594,656 downwards.
TTTTTCTGAAATCCATTCAAGTCAATATGGGCCTCGGAATCATGCACTGTAAATTTTCACAGACTAGTAATATTCCCCTATAATTAAAAAAATACATGGAAAAGCCGATTCATTACAATAATGGTCTCCAATGACATTTTATCCTTAATTTTATTTGTATCTAATATTCTCTATATTTCATATTGGTTATATATATGTTAAAATATTTATATATATGAACACATACAATTAATTACTTATAAAATTATTTGACACTTTATTATTTGGATAGGTACTATTATTACCCTATTTTCATTATATCCATTTTTTTAATTATATTCATTTTTTTATATCCCTTTTCCATTAATTAAATGTATAAAATCATCAACCATGTATCCTAATATATAAAATCAGACTTAATAGGTGGATTATAAAAAAATTTATCCTAAAAATATAATATGATATCACATTGACATGAAATATCACTATTCGGTTACTATAAATGATAAATAATTTTTTATATTATATCATCAGCAAATATGTAAATTTCATGTGTAGTTGAACATATTATATATTATGAATATGTAATGTGTAATACTTAATCACTTGGTAAATTATTTTACAGGTTTTGACTTTATAACATTATGGACTCCTATAATTGATCTTTCACTGAATAGGTAATGTTCAAATAATCAGGTAAGATGATACATATCCTATACTGACTCTTCAAAGCATGGTATGACCTACAGTTCATGGTATGTGTTATATTTTTGTATCCATGACTATTAAAATAAATTATGTTCCTTTTCCCTTAAGGTGAAAGTGAATGTTTTTTTTAAAATGTAATCCAATTCCCAGAATATTTAGGTACCTTTATCTTTAGAGATGAAGGATAAATATAAATAATATTAAAAAATATATGTTTTATTTAAATATATATTCTTTTATCTATATATATATTTAAATAAAAAATATTTATACCACTATTTCCATATCATAGTTTATGTCGCATAAAATGATGTCTTTTTCATAAAAAAATTCATACATGAATGTGGTTAAAATTAAATAAATGTAATAAATAAAAATATAATTATTTTTAATTAAGAAAATGATTCAATGTTAGACATTTAATCAAAATAATTATGTAACTATAAAATTAATATAAAAATTAATAGCAAAAATTGTTATAAATTATTATCATCTAATACTATGTAATTGTTCATAAAATTTTTTTTATCATTAAATAATGTTTGATGAAATATTTTTAGAGTTCATAATATATGAAAAATAGAAATATTATATTCAATAAAATATTATTCATCAATTTAGAATAATAAATAATTTATTGAAAAAAATAATGAAGGAAAATATTATCAACAGGAAAAATGGATATCTAAATATAATGATTATAAAAATATTAACAGAATAAAGGTAGTGATAAACATATCTATATTAAAATTTTACATCTAAAATATAATTAATTTAACTGTGTTAGTATCACCCTAAAATAAATCATTGCTAGATTAGTAAGGAGAGTAAGGGAGTGTCATCCAATATCAATAATTTATACTTATGACTAAAAATATTAATAGTTAGAATGTATATTAATTGATTAAAAACATATTTACTCATATTAAAAAAAATTCTGGAATTGAAAATATTATCATTATTTTCAAAGTTTCATTTATAAAATTCCAAGAAATTTTCAACCCCATTATAATATTCATCGCAAGTTCATTGGGAATTAAATCAATTATAATCCCATAATGTCAGAATGTCATAATTTTCTAGAAGAATATATAAACAAATAAAAAAAATACATACGTACAAATAAAAATATAATATTTAAAAATATAATTATATTTTAATATTAAAATTTATGATTTTTAAAAAAATATTATATCAGAAAAACAATATGAAAATGAAAAAAATATAACAAAAATAATAATGAAAACTAATAATAATAATAAAAACATTTTATTAATGAAAAATTAAGAATAAAATATTCATCAAAAACATAAATATTCTTATAATATTAAAGATAGTATCCAATATCCTAAAATGCATAATCCTATTGTAAAATAAAAAATATTACATTTCCATAATTGATACTGATAATTACTACCTAATATTATTTCCATCTAAACATTACAACATTAAAATAAAATTAGAATAACATTAATTATCAAGGAAATTTAAGGTTTATATTTTTATAATATTAAGAAAAATATATACATAAAAAATACCCATATTGTCAAATGAAAATCACTCCCACATAACAAAAAAAATTATATCATATTAAGATATCAATACCATCCTTATAAAATCCCTTCTAGGAATATTTTGTTCAACCTCATTATTTAAAACAAGGGTGGATGAATACCAAAACAATGAGATCATATTATCAGTTAGGGTTAACATAAACATTGAAATGGAATTTTCATCAATGATAATATGAAGTTCATAAGGGAACGATGACATAATAAGAGTTCATGATAGATTCATAAAAGAAATCATACCCATTAATTCTTCAATCCTTAATAAGGATTCATAGAGTAAATATTTTAAAAGTAATGAGTCATAGAAACCAATAATAATTAATCATCTGATGTCCATAATCATATAAATTAAATTTATAAAACCTTGAAAATACCAAATATTTCATGTTGGTGTCTTGGAACATAATCATAAAAAATACTTCAATTAACCCAACAAAGTAAATACCCATAAGAACAACATAAAATAAAATTATATATATATCATAATCATTACCCAATAAATTGGATTGGTATCTAGGTTCACCCATTTTTTTAATCTATAAAATTCTCACATGAAACTATCTAGGCTACCCTATCATGTAAGTTGTAATGTCCTCACCTGATGCAATTTGGTCCGCCCCATCATATATGATCTAACGGGATCACCAATCACTCTATGAGATGACTCCAACATATAATCTGTAAAAGGATAACATGGTACTATCTAAGACACCCCATCTAATAATCTGTAATGGGATCACCTGACACTATCAGGGTCCCCCATCCTATAAGTTGTAACATGATCACTTAGGGTAATCTAGGTTACACAATCATTTATAATTTTCAAGAACAAAAAATAATATGCTTATATTATATAAATCAAAATAAAACTCCAAAAAAATTATTTCGTTCATATCCAGATTAAACTATGGAAAATAGACACATTACATAATAATATATTTGAAACAAGGATAACTAGTTGAATGGAAATGAATTCAATAACAATCAATTTAAAATAATATATATCAATGTAGATAAACAATAATGATGGAATCAATAAAAAATATCATTAGTGGATAGAAAAATGGTTTTTAATGTTGATGAATACCATTATAATTTCATTAAAAATAGTAATTAAGAAAAAATAATTTTATTTTTTAGAATCAATTTTTTAAACATAAATCATTTTTAAAATTAAATTCATTGAAATCCAATATTACAAAAAATCATAATATTTTGAAAATTTTTCTTAAAATTATTCTTTATAGGAATTAAATGTTATAATAAATTAATTGGAATCTATGACAATGGGAAATTATATACATGATATAACTTATACAATAAACATTGCATTAGCATTGTTAGAGGTTAGAAATGTTATTTGATATGAACATGAGATATATTATTATTTAAAAAAGTTATGTAAAATGTAATAAATTGATAAATTACTTTAATGGGTAATTTATATTTTGTTAACAACTTTTTATAAAACATTGTTTGAAAACATAGCTGTTGATGAAAAATGATTTCTAATAGAAAAGTGAAATAATGTCATGCCTTATTGAAAATATTTCCTCTACAATATTAACTACCACATAGTGGAAATATTTTAATAGAACATGAAAATATCATGAATAGCCATATTATAGAAAATTTCATTATAATTATTAAGAGTAGGAAAATAAGATGCCAACATTAGAGAGTTAATCATAAATAACCTTGATAAATGATGAGATTGTAACATTAAACTCTTACTAATTAGTAACTATGAATCGTAACCCCCATATAAGAATAAAATTATATGAAATAGAAAATATTATGGGTATAAATATATTAATTATTTTACATGTCAATGCATATTTATAGAAATATTGTAACTGAATATAATTGTATAAAAAGATATAAGTCTCAAATTAGGGAAAATATGACAAAAATCCATTACCTCATTAGAAATATTTTGCTCCATAATAAAAAATAATGAATAAAATAATTGAAAATGAAATATAATTATATGAACTATATTATTAATTTAAAATTTATTTTCTGTTGTATATACAAAACAAAAAATAATCGAGTGGTGCTTTTTAATATATATTCCATAAATAAAATAGTTACTAGAAATCCATTCCCTCACACTTCAATTTTATTGATCATTATTCTACATAATGTATAGAAATTTTATAGATTACATTAACTTATTAAAAAATTAATATTTAAAACTTGAAACATTATCATTTTATAGTATCTTATCACCCATTCATTTATAATTATTCATTATTTTCCTTGTTTTAGATGTTAATTACCATGATTTCTCATTCATGTTCAGTTATGAATGTTCATATTCAAAATAATATTATATCGTTCCAAAATCTATTAATAATATTAATTATATATTTATATAACTTATAAATACACTATACATTTAATACAAATCATGAAATATGGGTTTTATAAACAATGTATGTTACAATCATATAGACGTTATCTTGTACATATGAATGAGAAATGATTCCATTTTCCAATTATCATAATATAAGGGAGGTATGAAATATTTCAAAGTTTAATACTATTATTAAAATCATATATACCATATTATGTTTTTAAATATTCTTACACATATCATCCAAGTGGTATTTTTATGATAACAGAGTCACATCGCATTATGAAGGCAGTAGTCCAAATGTAAAAGAACAATGTTATCAAATATTTAGTGGAAAAATAAAATGATATATTATATTTTTATAAGTGTAAATATTTAATTCATAAAATAATTATGTCATTTATATTACATATATTTTTTAAATTTTACTTATTAATTCCCATGTAAATCGTTAGTAAAGGACAAATCACATTACTTCATGATGCGGTAGTCAACCGTACATAAGAGAAAAACTATTGTATCCCCTATGGAATGGAAATTTAAAAAAAAATTAATAAATGGTATTATCACAATATAGGTATAAATATATTATATATATAATAATTATACTTTGGATAAAGCATGACACCCAACCCTGATAGGTTGTACTGGAATAACGACTGACATCAGTTCCCGAGGTAATAAACCACCCTATAGATGGATGTCGATTATGTAAACCATTTAACGGAAGTGGAGTTGACTTTGTTCAATTAACATATTATAAAATCATCCTAGTGTATTTGGGATATTGTGTTTGTTTTATTATTGTTGATTTATAATAATTGGATGATGCGGGGAAGGAAATAAAAGAAAAATACCATTAAAGAACATTATCTCTTCTTATGGTATCCTCTTTTGGTTTTCATCAATATACATTCTAGGGTGAATTAATTAAAAAACAAAGAATTATAAAATCACTTTATGGATTTTATGATGTTATATGTGTGGTATTATACTAACCAATGTGCAATGATAGTGTGAAGATGAGATAAGAGGTGTTGAGCTTTTATAAATGAGGTGAGTGGATTTTTAGTAATTTTTTGGCTCAGATTCTATAAAACCCAAAATTTTAAATTTTAAAAACATTTAAAAATGATCCATTATATATAATAAATATTATATGTTATATTTATGGTCATGAAATAGATGTTAGAATAGTTTTTATGTTATTTTTTCTCTTATCATCTTAGTTTCATGCCTGATAAAAATATTTTTACCATAAGGACGGTAAATTGTTTTTACTATTTTCACTATATATTGTGGTCAATAATTATGTAAACCATATTGTTAATTGTAATTTATGATGATTAAAAATACAAAATCCATTTTTCACATTTTATTCATTGAATCAGTAAAATGTAATTTAATTTTAACCCTATTGATGTGCTGAAAAAGAAGGGTTCCAAAAATAAAATGTTCTAGATGTTTACATAACTTTTACCATGAAATTTAGTATGAAAATTATTCCAAATTCCTAAATTTTATTAGCTGACAATGAATTGAAATAATTTTACATTAAAAATAATTGTAAATATTATTTATCTATGTAAATAATTTAAATCAAATGATGGTTTTCTGTTAAAAGTTATTATATTCCACAATTCCTAAAAAAATAATTATTTCAGAAAAAACTACAAAATTCAACCAAAAAAATATGAATTATTATTTCAAAAATTATATTTAGATTTTCAAATAAATTTTCTAAATTAAATAAAAATAAATATTAAACAGAATCCTGAAATGTGATGATAAATAGGGTTTTTATGAAGAGTAAGTATCCAGAACAAGATGATTTTATATTAATTTCATTTCTTATAATAATAATTTTCTAACATTGTGTTAAAAATTATTTACATTTAATATGTAAATTTCATTTATATTGTTTCTCAATTGGCATTAATTTAATTAATTATAACCGAAAACCATTATGTGCTTTAAAATAGTTTTGAAATAAAAACATCATTTCTATAAAAATATTATACCAAAATAAAATATAATGTTGATTTAAGATAATTTATGTTAGTTAAATATAAATAAATAATATATATGTATATATATTTAATTTTCCCTAGCATAATGGGACTTTTAAATTTCATTATTGATTGAAATGAAATTATATTTTAACAAAATTCATTATTTTTTACCCTTGACAAGAAATTTAATATTTTCAAAAAATTCAAAATTTCCATCAAATGTAAATTTTTATATTAAAACCAATTAATTAAAAAAAATTTATAAATTAAAATATATTAATGTTCCAAAATAAATTTAAAATATTTTTTTCATAAAAAACTTTTTTGATGAAAACATATTTTTGTATAATAATATTCCTTTTATAATTTTTTTTCATTATTAAATAAATATTTATCAATATTTAATTTTTGAGTATTACATATATCTGTGTGTTTTTTTGTTTCATAATTTTGGAAAACCTATTTATACCATCCAATTTAACAGCACAATTTTAATGATTATATATATCAGTGGACATATAAGCTCGAGTATCATATTAAAAATGATATAGAACATAAATCAAATATCTGGGATGTGTGTACCATAATATTATGAAGAGATACATTTTATTTATAAAGAAATATATCATAATTTCTCCTGGAGTAACAACATTTTCTATGAAAATTGATTAATTTCAATTATTTTATGGAACCTAATTTTTTTCTTTTAAAATCATGGGGTGTTACATCCTTTATCCCTTTAATAAATCTTCTCCAACTAATTTAAACATTATCATGGTAATAAAAGGTTCATATTTTTTTAATTAAAAATTTAAAACCCAATAATAAATTTGTTTATTACAAAATCCACATAATATAATTTAAAGGAATGTCTAGAGGTAATTTAAAATTATACATGACTCGGATTACAAATTGAAAAAAATAGTATGGAATGAATGAAAGGAATCACTAATTATTGAGAGTGATTAAGATCATTTTTCTCACGAATGTGAATTGTCATTGCATTGGTGAGATCCCCAATACCATAACTCTAAGTTGATGTAAAATCCCTTCAGATTCCTCAAGTATGAATTTAATAGGATATTAATTTTCATTAAAAATACTTGTCATAGAGTTGATGAATTATTTTCCACATAAACTATGATCATAAATAAAATTTACTAACCTCATGAGTAGAACTTCAGGCTTTATTCAAATTCCACAATGATATCATATTTATCTCCAAAAAACTAGTATTCAAATAAATTCATCATAATGTAATCTCCAAAATCAACATCTTAATAGAACATAAGAATAGAATAGTTTACTAGATATTCCTCAAATCATAGAAATTAAGCAAAACAAAATGTTTATCGCATGGTAAGAAAATTAAAATATTTATTTAACTATTATATTATACTTTAATCATCATAATAAAAAAATAATACCTAATGATTAAAATATATCATTCTAAAACCCTATATCACAAATAACATAAAGAACCACGAAATATATTTTTTAAGCATAATGGTTATATCATAATTTTCACATTTGATGCCCAAAAATAAAGACAATATTTTTTAAGTAAAGAATAGTCACATAAAAACAAAATAACTTTTCAGTAATGTGGTTATCTACATGTCAAAAATTGTATTCTAAATTCACAAGTCCATAAAAACCTTAATGTTTATAAATAACATAATTCTTGTTTCTAAAAATTTTAAATGCATACCTCATATTGAACCATCCTTTTACTAATAATTAAATATACAAAAATCTATCATAAAATTCCATTAGTCTATTTAATATGTCATCGCATAAAAAATAAAATGTGTGTCTAATACATTCAAATTATGATAATCCTTAATCATAAAGGAATTTTAATGTAACTGTAACTATTTATGTAACCTCATATGAAAAATATTAATCTACAGAGTTATCTAAATTGTCCTCTTATACCAACTATAGCATCCTTGAAAATGTTCTATCAGATCTAGTGATGACATCATAAATTTTATATCTGTTTCTTTAATATAGAAAATTTTAACAAGATTTAATTCCATCAAAATAATAAAAATTTATATTAAAAAATGGATCACATAATTTTTAGATGACTTATATGAATAATTTTTTATATATTTATAAAAAAATCGTACATAAATAATCCACATGTCATTAGTTTAGCATTTATCCCAATTAACCATGATTTTATTATTCCATATTATGTCATAAAAGTCATCCATATGAAATACATTCCAGAAACAAATTGCAACCCATTCTTTATATCCTGGGGAAGAGGAAACACAAGAAGGATGATCTCAAACACTCAGTATGGGTAATCATAACCATTAACATTTACAACTCATCAATGGGAATAAGAAGTAAATGAGGGTATGATAAAATAATCAGGGTGCATGATAGAATAATAAGAGAACTCATACCCATAGATTATTGCTTCATAAAAATAGAAACATGGAATATTTATTGAAAAATGGAAATGGTTGTTGAAATAAATAATCATGATCCAAGTGATATAAATCCTGATGAAATTAAAAAACATTAACCCATATAATATAATTATATATATAATTTAATCATTTCTCAATTCATTGGAGTTATTTTTTTCTTTCACCCTTGTTTAAGCTATTACAGGCCCACATGGCTTTATCTAGTCCATCACATCATATAAGCTATAATTGTCGCACCTAGTGCTATTTGGGATACCACATTATATAAAATGTAATTATATCACCAAAACTACATGGTCCAACCCATAATATATTTTGTAATAGGCCCACAAAACACTATTTGTGATTCCCATCATATAATCTATAAGGGAATCACCTAGCACTATCTAGGCCACCCAATCCTATATAATTTCTGAGAATAAAAATTATTGTACATAGAGATTAGACAACATCATAAAACACATACAAATTATTATTTAATTCATAACATTAATAATAATCATAATTGAAATAAGATCAATAAGAACCAATTTGATACATGATTAACCAATTGAAAGGAAACAAGATCCATAATTTTTTTTTGAAATAGTGTCAATCTATCCAAATAATGATTTAAGATAATACTAATTAAAAAAATAACTAGTTGATGATAATTTAAAAATGGTTCCCATTTTTATTAATTCTATTAATAGGTCATTAAAAACATTCAACAGAAAAATATAATTTTCATTTTGAAAATCATTATTTAGAACATATAACATTTTAAAAAAAATTGGAATAAATATTTTTTAAAAATATTAATTTCTATAATATTATTTAATCCAATTTCATTAGAAAATATCCAAGTATTTCTAAAAACTAATATTCATTAAAATGTATTTGGTGATAATATATATCTCAATAATTTTTTTTCATGTGAAAAACAACATTCTTTTGCACTATAAAAAATGTATAAAATGTTACTCATTCAGAATTTGATAAGAATATTCATTTCAATCTGTTTTATAAAAAGTAAAATATGTGTAGATATTAATTTAATAAATCATTTCCAATTGTTAAAAAAAATTATATCATTTTCATAAAATAGTATTTCTTTTCAAAAGGATTTCTGACAAAATTTCTAAATAATTCTAGATTTTCAAAAATAAAATTTTCTCAACAATTATATATATATATATGAGTGGATTGTTTTTTACTATAACTGAAAATTATGATTAATAACCATATGATATGAAAATTCAATAGAATTATTGGCAGTTAGATCATATGATTTCAACATCAGATACTTAATCTTAAAAAATCATGATAAATGATATGATTATAACATAAAACTCATACCGCATTTGTATCATTGAATCGTAATCCCCACTAATGGATAACAGTATATAAAATGAAAGATATCAAGTGAATAAATAAATTTATGATATAATATTTCAATATTGAAGTGTAAACTTCTTATATAATAATATATGTGCATAACATGACATAATTATTAAAGAATTCAAAATGATTCCAAATTACATTAGCTATTTTTTAATTTATCCAATAGTAATCCCCATAAAAATGTAACATTAAATGATCACTTAAATATCTTGATCGTAATGGGATAAATTATATAAAATTTCAATGGAGTATTATATACACCACAATAATGAAATGATTTGGGAATTTTCATATGTATTCTAGAAATAAAAGAGTGTCTATAAATCCATTATATCATGCTGATTTTTGGATGATCGTTATTTAAAAAATATTCTATTAGTATTAAAAGATTCTAAAAATTTAAAATAATAATATTAATATATATATATATATATAAACATTTTATACAATTTTAATACATCTTATCACCAGTTCATTAATAATATTTCGATATTTTCATAGTTTAATATGTTAATTTCCTTGTTTTATCATTCGTGATTGGTTATGAATATTCTTATTCTCATATATATTATTTAGTTCCATAATCTCTAGAATAAAAGTCAATAAATAATTATATTATTTATTTGTCAAATATACTAATAATACCAATCATGAAATTTGGTTTTGAGAAATGCAATATGTTATTATCATGGAGAGGTATGTCATATGTATGCATGGGTAACATATCCAATATGAAAGATGATTATGGAAAGGAGACATGCTATAATTAATATTTACATAAAGAAACTAATATTAGATATATATATATATATATTATAATAGCATAAAATATACCAATATAGATCATCCATTTTCGACGGTAATTAATGGAGAGTCACATAATATGGTGAAGGAGGAAGTCCACACATACACGACTACTATTATCAACTTTTTAGTGAAAAAATGTGACATTATAATTTAATAAGGATAAATATGTCCTGGATATAATAATTATTTTATGTATATAATATATAATCATTAACATTATCTTTATTCCATTCTATGTAATGGATTACTGAAAGTCAAATCACAATGCCTGACAACGTGGTAGTCATTCATACACTAGAGAGATGTTATCATATCATATAAGAGAAAACATTTTTAAAAAAAATAATTCCACAGACGTGATGAGAATGTACATTTTAAAGAAGAAAACTCTCAAAAGATTACTACTTTTTATATAAAAATTCATTTAGAAAATAATTATAATGAAATAAATTTAAATAATTAATTAAATATTAAATTAATGTTTCTATAAAAAAAATTAATATATAATTTATCATTAAAAATAATTTAATGGAAATGAATGATTTTTAGAAAATAATAGATATTTCAAAATTTATAAAAAAGTAATATTTTCATAAAATTATAAAAAACATACCCATATATAAATTTGAAATGGAAAAATAAAAATTGAAGTTTATTTTTTTAATAAAATTTATTAATTTAGATAAAATTAAAATTATATCAAAACCCACAAATGCCAATAAAAAGCTTGTTTTGGAGATGTGTACAATTTATGAATAAGTGGATTTTAGTTTAAATCAGTATCTTATAATTGTCATTTTTATTCAAAAATATACATTATTTATATAAAATAATTAAATTTATTTTAAAATTTTATTACGTTGGTAATATTGTCAAAAAATATAGAAGAGAATCATTATACTATTTATAACATCTTTTAAAAAACAATTCCTAAACCCAAAATGAAATCATTATAAATTTTAATATAAATATAATAGAAAATAAATTATTTTTTTAAAAAATATATAATAAATAAAAATTTGGATTCATGAAATAATCATAAAAAACTAATTGATAAAAATAATGGATTTTTTTTGAAAATCTTAAATTTTCAATATTCACAAAAAAAATCTCTAGTTTTCTGAAAATGTCCAGAATTTCACTATAATAAAAATATGAAATTAAAATTTAAAAAAATTAATTTATTTTTATGAATTAAAATTCAAAAATATTTAAACATTTATTGTAATATTTTTTCATTAAAAGCAACAAAAACAAATTTTTTAAGAGATCTTATTTTTTATTAATCAAATGACTTTATGAAAAATAGATTTATTAGTCTAATTATATTTATTAATAGTTTATATTGAGTAATATATATATATATATATCACAATTCATTTAATAGTATTCATACACACATATTTAATGTCTATATTTTTTAGGTCAAATATATCATGTGTCATTTAAGTTTTATATTTTGAGTCGAATACACAATCAAACATAAAAAAAATATTTTGGTTTCATATACCAAAATCATTTGATAAGATAAAATATTTTATAAATAAATAGATTTTAACGTCTCATGGAGTGAAATTCTCAACTAATATCTGTGTTGCATGTCAGTTAAACTATAAAAAATTATTTTCATCTATTATAATCATGATTTGATTCAGAAAACATATAAAAATAATCATTTATAAATAAAAATATTTTTAAAAATAATATTAAAATAAAAACTAATTTATAATTACAAAAAATTATACTTTTAAACTAATTTAGGAATATAATATAGTAGGATATTATATTCACACAAACAAATTAATAGAATAATGGAAATTATAAAAAAAACAATTTAATCATCTAGAAATAAAAAAATTCCAAAAATATTGTTTCCAAAAATGAAAAAGAGTTATTCAAGTAGGGTAAATGGTTATAGATTGAGTGTGGTCAAAATATGGTGAACAATGCAATATTAAAGATAAATGTATTAAAAATGAATAAAATACATAAAATAAAAAACCATGGAAGATGATAATGATTCCATACTATTAGGGTTTTATGGAATGAATAATATTGTGGTTCATGTAATAAGGGAGATTTAAGTATGATTGAGGTTAAAAAATTAAAATAGAAGAAAATAAATGAAATCCATTATACAATCGAGCATAGTTTAGGATCCCTCTCGAGTTGTGAGGATGATGGTTTTACATATATCACATAAATGTTATTAATTACATATAAAATTGAAATTTATAAATCTTTCAAATTCATTATTTATAAAAACATTCTGAAACGATTCATGTATCAAATTTAAGGATGTTTATTGAAAATACTGATTTGAAACCCTTATAAAAAATTTCATTTTTCTACTAGCTTATGAATTTATTTTATACAATTAATCAACGAGAATAATTTGAAGACATGGATAATAGAGAACCATTATAAAATAAAGGAGTTTTATTTTATAACACATTAATTGTGTCTTCTCAAAATTATAAATGGAAAATATATATGATTTCTTTTTCTAAAAATGGAATTAGTTGACTAAGAGTGAAGTAATATATTATCTTTAAAAACATTAGATAAATAAACACTTCTCCAATATGAAAACTTATGAATTTTTTCTATTTCAGATGACAATTTAGATAATTTAAAATAAGAGTCATAAAATTAGTATTAAAAATGATATATCAATGAAAGTTTATAAGGAAGTGCTCTCCACATTGGTGTATAACTGAAATATATCCTTCTTAGTTAATAGTGACGAAAATAACACATATGATATTTATAATAGGATTAAAATAGTGATAAATATTTAGCAATCATTAAAAATGTATTTTTTACACACAATAATAATTGGATCGAAAAAAAGATTTACACTTTTAGGGTTTAATGAATTCTAAATTTGTATTCATTAATATTCAAGGAATATAAATACAATCAAATTGTATTTAGAAGATTAAAAAAATATTTTGACACAGTGATTGAGACTTAAGAAGGTTCTAACAACAGATTGATGTAATTTCAAATGATAAAAACATATGCAAGAATTTTTGAGTAAAATTTTTTGGTATATAATAATTTAAATTAATTCCATAAGGATGGTTATGTCAGTTTAAGTTAATAAATTATGTGGAAATAATATAATAATGTGGAAATTAATTTAAAAAATCGAATTATTTACAAAAACAACTCCAATTATAATAAAGGATTTATGTAAGAACAATATAAAATACTTGTAACCCATATATATCCAATGAGTTTTTATGATTCTAATTAATTTTAAATATACATTTGAACCTTGAATTAAAATATCGATTAAATAGTGAAAAATAAGAAAGAAGATTTTGATTTTAAACCATGAGATAAATTTTTTAAATGAAAAACAAGTTTTCTAAAATAATTAAATATATACCATAGTGTGATTTTTGAAAAATCATGATTAAGTTGTTATGTATACTTTCAAATAGAAGGAATTAACATTGATGAAAATTATTATCTTATTGTAAGGTTACTTGTGATTCAACTGTTTTATGAAAACATGATTTGTAGGAAAATCATTCGTTTCAAATAGTATATAATGTCTTATTTTCATAATGTTTTTATTATAATAGAATATTTCCATGGAGAATTATAATGAATTATAATGTTATAATATGAGAGAATAGTGTGCCAAATGTATTTGGAACCGTATAGGTTGAAAACGAAAATGATAATTTTTAATTATAGGCAAGGTCAATTTCCTGAGAAAAAATAGGGATTCTCAAAAGTATGATTTGTTCATATTCATTATGAGAATAATTAGCATGTTTTATGAAGGAAAAATATTGATGATTTCTCTATATAGACGATAAATTATTTAGTGTCTTGAACGATGTTAAATGTACGTAATTTAATATGATTATGACAATAGTGTTTTAAATTTAAATGATTGTAGAATTGATATTTTTCATAGTTTTAATATTAAAAAATAAAATTACATATAATTAATTTAATAAATTGAATATGAAATTTATTTTATGAAAATATTAATAATAGAGTTTATAAAACTTTCGATAGTGACATTTTCTAAATGGATTCAAATGTTAATTTTTTTTAATGTAAGCACTTTAAATATCACTAAGTATTGTATTTTTTTGTAATCGTAGTATATGAAACAATATTAATACATGACACTATTTTGTCCATATGTGAAGAGAAAAAATATAAAATTATCCCAAAATAATTATTTATTTTAAAGGCGAAATGGATAATCCTCTATAACATTTTCATGGAGATTTTATATTTTTATAATGAAAAAAATATATAATATCCTGTTAGGATATCAGTATATTGATTTAAAATGTTTTTTTGATGGTGGAGAGTAAAATCATAGAGGTATGATTTACCATGTTAACTTATATATTTTTTATGTATCAAGAAAATATAGTTTCTAATTTTTATGAATTGTAGATGTGGAGAGTATTTCCATTACTCATTACTTTACAAAAATAGTAATGAAGATAAAATAATATAAATACTATCATAAACCATCCTAGAATGGCCGGTTTAGTGACTACCCTTTGACTTCTATTGATAGGTTTGGGGCATGTGATTAGCATCGAGTAGGCATATCCCACAAATCGGAGGAATTTTCCTATGAAACAATACATTAACACACATCTTCAGTGCCAAATTATTGAAATTTTAAAAATAACGTTGTTGAAAATGAATTCATTCACTAATATATCAACCATAGAATATGAATATTTGAAATGGAAAAGTAAATAGGTCTAGAATAAAGGATCACTAATAGGAGAGTTTGTAAATGTGAGCACATATGTTCTGGAAACTCATTCATAGAAAACCCTACCCGAATGGTAGGTGGGGGATAATAATAGGAATTCATCAAAGAAAACCATGTATGTATAATCACTATAAGCACTCATTGGTCTTGGTCCACATAGGAATCCAGTTAAATGTCAATCTATTTCACAATAAATGACATGTGGCGGAAATGTGCGTGTACGGGTTAGTGAAACAATACATAGTGGAAATCCACAAAACTACATCGGAATACCAAAAACAAATACATGATGTATTTTTATATCTACAAATATAAATGTCTATAACACAGATACCAATGATATCCAGATACATTAATAACCACTCACAAAGTAAACATGGAAACTCACGTGAAATTTCTACCACTTGATTCAACTTGAGAATTTCTTATTCAATGAGAACTCAATCCTGACACAACAATATCATCAATGACCCTTATTAAGAGGTACCTAAAATTTGGTCCCCACGTAAAGAGAAATGAACTGGTCAATGATAGAAATATAATAAAAGGGTGTCAACACAAGGGAATACCAAAAATCCAATCTATATTAGCCCGCAATGTAGGGTATCCTTATAAAAGATTACCAATAACCAAAATGATGTGGCTCGTAACGTAAGGGATAATTCTATGATAATACCAAATACCATATTGATATGGACCACTTGATTGGTGACTAACACCCTATGCAAGAATGTTATTTCAATTCCAAGAAAATGGCATCAGGGGTGAGGGAGGATCAATCCATTCTTAATGATGGATACCAAATCTTTATCTGAGACTCGTCCTCGAGAGGTGACTAATATCCAATAATGTGGAAGTGATACCAATTTGAAACCTTAAGGAAACTATCAAGGGACAAAGTACAACTATAATGGTAAAATGAATAATCTGACCAAGCCGTATCAAAAGTACCACCCTGTCACAAGGGTCCCAATGCTATATATGACTCATCAAATAGACCTCATATTTGAATGTTACTACCATTTTTGGGAAAAAATATTGAAAGTGGTTTGGTTCGTGTCCGAAACGACCATACCGAGCCTATCAGTCCCATAAAATGACCTAGTCTGGTCGGGTGCGGTCAACCATACATGGCCCTATCCAGCCCAAGTTGCAGGCCCATTTTATGTGCCACATGCGGTTAGCCCCTACAATGTTCCCCCCATGGTGACATGGTTTTTTTCTTGTTCCACACAGTTTTCCTTCTGCACTAACTGCCCCTTGGCCTCACCACTCCATGTTCCATCGACATGGCACTGATCCATGTCCAAGATCACCACTGTATAAGCACCCTCGCCACACTGTGTTCCCCAGTGAACATTGTGACTTCCTATTTTGGAATTTTCCATCCAAACATGACGGTCTTGTAGAGGTCACCCAATCGCATTCAGCCTTTATCAGATTCCCTATTAGCGGCCTCTCTCTCCCACAAGGCTTGGCCACTTGGACCCACACTTCCATACCCAATCCGACAAGTGTAACCACCACCAACCACCACTGTGCACTATCATTGTGCACTGCCACATTGCACCAATGGTCCTGTCAAGTCCTACCATGGCTACAATTTCACCTTTAGCTGTGTTGTTGAGTGTGTGGAGCCTCGATCTCAAATCATTGCGCGGTGGATCAGGGTGAAAATATTGAACATTTTTATAGGAATTAACTGGATAAGAAGACACAATGAATTTGATAGAGTGATGAGAGAGAAGGAGAAGAAAAAACACATGAAATAATAATCATGGCTTTTTTTAATGTTGGATTTGATTCTTCATTAATAGAGGGATCCTGATGAATAATGAAATTAGAAAGTTTTTTTAGTACCCCCGATTTCTGGTATGTAACCCTTTCTTGATTATTTTCATCGTTTTAAGTTTATGGGTGATGATTGGGAGAGTTGTGAGATCTTTAAATGATGTTTTGAGGAAAAAGGGAAGTTGCACGGGCGGCGCACAGGTTGTCTAAATCGTGCGGCCAAACCATGTGTAGTTTGTCTTGGATGCAGTAGCTTCTATAGAGGTGGCGCACGGTTTGTCTAACTGTGCGGACAAACCATGCATGGAGTGTGTTCCGAGGCAGTGTCTAATGCATGGTTAGCGCACAGTTTGTCTAACCATGCGAGCAAACCGTGCGACCACTTAAACGAGATCCTATAAAGGAGGATCTCATGTGTTTTTCCTCTAAGTGCCCCGTTTTTCATCCTAAGTGGCACTAAATCGGGATTTTGCTTCTCCTAAGGTCAAAAAGGGTTCTCCCATTGTTCCGGAGGTGATCCGAAGGCTTCTCTTGGTGAATCGAAGTTGGATACTTGAGGTATGTGATCATTCTTCATCGTTCTTGATCCGTTTCTTAGATCTACTTAGTTCTACATCTCCTCTTCTCTTGGTTTATTAGATCTACACCCTTTATGGGTAGATCTATGTGTGTAAATGCCAATTATTTTGAGATTTGGTCTTGATATTTCTAGGAGAAATGGTCTAAAGCTGGTTTTTTGAGAATTGACCCAGGTTTCTTGAGCGTTCTTCAACCGTTGTGGTTTTTGTCGAAACCATTGTTGTAGGAGGATTTTATCTTGACTCCTCTTATTTGAATTGATTGGATTGGTTTCATAATGGGTTATTCGAATAGAATTTATTGAGAAAAACATGAAATAAATCTTTTTTAGTGATGATTTAAGGTTTTAATGAAATTGTGAAATCATAGAGATTTGTAGTGCAAAGTGATCTGGCTTCTTGAATTTAAAATAATGATTTTAAATTATAGAATAGCTGGAATAGTAAATGGTCTGATGAATGATGGGTTTTGAATAAAAAGAGAGTTTTATTGAAATGGTTTTGTATTGAAATGGCTTTGTTGGAAATGGTTTAATCTTTGTTTTTCAATAAAAATATAGTTTTATTAATATGGTTTGAATTCGTTGAACAAACATGGTTTTGATGGAAATGGTTTTCAATAAAATGTGTTTTATTGAAAGGATGGTTTTTTCATGATTGTTGGGAATGGGTGGTGTGTGTTCATGTTGCATATACAAGGGTTGGTGGAAATAGGATCTTGTTCTCAGTGTAAAACGTTTAATGGTACATGGTAACTATATGTATGAGGATTGGTTGAAATATGACCTTGTGCTCAATGCCAAATGTGTAATGGCACATGGGAAATAATTACCTTGTGACGATGTGGTAGATCGATGAGAGATCTCTCATGTGTATGGAAATGTGATAATGTAGCATGCAAGGTTTATTTCACAGGTTTGTGAAATTGATGGGTGTGTCAAAAAGGAGAGATTGTGAAATGGTTTTAAAACATGTTCGGTTTTTTTTCTGGAAAAATAACTTGTTGGAAAAATTGGGATCAATTTCAGTTAGATGATTTTTGGTATGAATGTTTTTGTATGCTTGTTTGTATCTTGTTATCAACTGTTTTGATAAAAAAATTTATATAAAATGTTTTATATTAATGTATCTAACTATTCTATCCTAGTGGCATGAGTAGGGAAGTCATTGGGGGAAACATACTGAGTTTTATACTCCCCCCTGCTTTGTAACTTTGGCACTTTTAGATATTTCGTATTATGAGACACAGGTAAAGTTATGGCATCTCGTTACTAGTGGTTCGTGGTGATGCTTGGGAGATGTGGTGGAGCATGGTGCATAGAGCTTCATGTGGAGCCGTTGAGTGTGTCTTTGATTGTTTTGGGTCTTTTATTTAGTAATACTCTTGGTACAAAGATATTGTGTTGGTTATATATTGTTTTGTGGAACAATGTAGTTCTCTTTTGGTAATGCATGAGTTGGTTGTTTCATTAACATTCATCATATTGTGGTTGTTAGTGATGTTTTGGTTGGTTTATTTCTCAAAGGGTAAATCATCCCCCACTTGCATTGAAACCCTTTGGCATTTATTTCTAGCATTTGGTACCTTGGGGATGTCTCTTAAGACATAGTAATGACTCATTGTACTCTCAAGCCAATGAGAATTGCTGGGTCATTATAATTGGTATCAACTTGTTCGGTCCTGACCTAAAAAGTAGTCATCAATGTTCTAGTCTTGGAGTTGAAAATACTTCTTTTCTATTCCTTTGGATGAAATCATAGATAGTAGTAGGATTGTCAAAACATGAAATGTATAACATAAAAGGAAGTATCTAACATGTTAATGCTGAACTTCAAGTTACCAAGGTGTTGCGTACATAAGTGTTTTGGTTACACTTCTAGAATTTTGGAAATCTCATTGTCATGGGTTTAGCCAATGAGATGAGCATAACATGAATTTTAGAGGAATGAAATACCCCTAGGATTTCATATCTCATTGTGAGGACTGATTTGGGATTTTGTGCATGGTGGAAAATGCCGACATTGTTTTCAAGTAAAAGATTTTATAAATAGGGTATTTGGTGTAATTTGAAAATTGGTTGATTTTCAAAATGCATGATGAATGTTTTCAAAAAAAATTGAACATTGGAAAAAGTTTGTTTTGAAAACAGTTTCGTGATAGATGATGTGATAAAATTTTAAATGCTAATCCATCAGTTTTTAGAGTGTGATATTGATAGAGTTTGTTGTTGGCTTAGAAAATGGCACATGGTAAATGTCGTCGGAACCAACACAAAGAGGCTACAGAGAATGTTGTTGCACCAGAACCACGTATGAACCAATATCTGGTTCAGAGTATTGTCTAGGCTTTTCATGCCATGGATACGGGTAACCGGAGGAATGAAACAAAGAATATAGATCATACCATCCAGTTCATGAAGCAGAATCCACCGAAAATTCGAGGTGATGCTGAACCTCAGAAGGGAGAGGTGTGGCTATGTAGGATGAAACATATCTTTGATTTCATCGACCCACCAATAGAGCTGAATATAATGTTGGGGACGTATATGATCAAGGATCTTGCATGTCAGTGGTGGGATTTAGTAATGCATGCTAAATTTGATGTAAGACATACATGGGAGGATTTTGAGTAATTGTTCAATAAACAATTCTGTCCTCACACATTCAAGATCTAGAAAACGATGAACTTTTTCTACCTAAAACAAGAGAGCCTTTCTGTCACTGAGTATGCGGCTAAGTTCATGAACATAGTACGCTTTTCACTAGAAGTTGTGGAATGTGCCTCTTTGAAGGCATGCATCATTGAATCAGGACTACGACATGAGATTCGATCCAATATTGCAGTACATTGTATTACAGACTATAGAGAGATAGTGAACAGAGCGACTATGGATGAATGTGATATATTGGGATCTATGGGAGGAGGCATGATGATACCTATAGGAAATAGTGGGAACTCAACCGCTGGGAACAAGAAGAAAAAGGACACCTATTTCCATGGGGCAATTGGAAATTATAACCTGATGGCCGGATCAGTAAACCTTCCTCCACAACCCCAGAGTACAACAGGTTGTTTTCAATGTGGTTCTCTTGAACACATAAAGCGAGTTTTTACGGTACAACATAGATCAGGTCATAATAGTTACAAGATGGAACATCTTCAGTGCAATTGTCGTAGTGCTCCAAGTTCAGGTGCTCAAGACACTTCTCAATTATCACAAGCATCGTATGCTTCGACAGGACGAGGAAAATAGAATCTGTCTCGTCAGCATAACAGAGAAAGACATGGTGATTCATGAAATACTATGAATTCTAAACTAGGTAAATATCATCAAGGAAACTAGGAGAACAGTGTAGTGACGAAGCAATTATATGGATTTGATCAGATGATTGTCGATGATCAGGCAGGATCATATATAGTGAGACGTACTATTCATTTTAATTCTACCATTGTTCTGGTGCTCTTTGATACTGGTGCATCACATTTAATCATTGATTCTTGTGGTGTTGACTTACTATGTTTGAAATTGGAAATGATGCACTCTGTAACACCCGATACTTTTATGTTATATAAATCATCAAAGGAATCTTTTTCTACACAACACTTTCTTGTCTTGCTTTACACGAAATCACGACCTTCCTCGATAGCTTGGGTCGTATGCAATACCGAGTTTCACTAAACAACGATATGCTAT
Organism: Viscum album; assembly: GCA_963277665.1. NCBI lineage: Eukaryota > Viridiplantae > Streptophyta > Magnoliopsida > Santalales > Viscaceae > Viscum > Viscum album. The sequence goes on along the minus strand of OY728146.1, from coordinate 1,084,572,558 downwards.
TAAAATATTATTAAAACTAGCCGTTATGAATAGTAATAACCACTTTTTGAAATTTTATAAATTTTATTTTTTAAAATGGACTTCATTTTTGGATTCGGAATATCGAAATTAGCCTAGGGTGAAATTTTGGTATTTTTCTAAAAACATTCAATTTTTGATGAATAGTGAAACCACTAAGTGGTAGTTAAAAAACTGAATTTTTCATAAAACATAATTTTACCACTTCTATGAGTGGAATTTCAAAAAATCCGAGAGACACGGTTGATGTCAGTAAGTAAAATGTGGTTCAATGAGATGAAAATAATTTTTTGGTGAATAGTAACTTTTTACTTTTTTTACCATTGTTAAAAGTAAATAGGGTAATTAAGGGTAAAGATGATATTATTATTACCCTAACACATGTACTAATTCTATTGCACAAGTGTACTTCGACCAAAAACAATCTTAGGAATAAAATATGACCATTTAGGCGCACTTAGATTAGATTATGACATTTATTATTAAATTATTTAAAGAAAGGTTAAAATAGTTAAAATCAAAGTTTAATAAGTAAATAATTTTTAATACGGGGTTATAAATAAGATAAATTCGACTATAAATATGAATTAGAAATCTAAAAATATTTCCTACATAATATTATTTTATTTGTAATTTTTAGACATTAAATAATTTAATTTATTTATGACACAAAGATGATGCAGTAATTTTCTTATTAATGAAATATTGACATAATTAATGTTATAAACACCAAAATAAATGTAATTTTAGACTTTTTATGAATTACACTAATTTTCAAGGTTAATATGACATTATATTATTGATTTAGTTAACTTTGTTAGAACTAATCCTTCTTTTATGAATTTCAAAAAAATCAATTACTAAATAGTATCAAAATTGACATAAAATAGTTTTTAAAACAAATATTATATTAGTAATTGTTATTTTATTCATAAAAATCTAAGGTTCGGCCAAATGACTTAGATAAGGTTATATATATTAATAATAAACAACTTGGTGTTTGTTTGGCTGCTTATTGTAAGTTTATTAACCTTATAGTATAAGAACACAAGAAGACACGGTAAAAGTAAACTTATTTAACTTAATGTTAAATCTAAATGATAAGGTTAAAATAGGAACCTAAACTTGTCTAAATTCTATTGGATGATAGTATTTCGACCCATCCCCACCTTATCATCGAAATATATCAATTTGGAGCTATTTAAAACCTAACTTGACTTTATAATAAAATAATAATTTTAGTTTTCCCAAAGGTACCCCTCTCCTCCCTTATAAAAGGGCACCTCCTCCCCCTCTTCCTCACACCACTTTTAGCCTTCATGCTCGTCCAAACCATGCAAATTCCTCCTCTCCACTTCCCTAGAGACATCCTAGAGGTCCTGGTCTTCTTCGAAGACCATTTTTAGTGCCCTAAAAGAAGGTCTCAAAGAAGCACTTCAAAGAAGAGGTAATGTCTGTTACCGATTCTTTAATCTTTATTTATTCTTCCACATATTCTTCTTTAGTTGTTTCATTATGAAGTAATAACATCAGTATCAATCATATACTGATATGTTATTATAATTATGAAATAACCCTATTTCACCATTTATCCATCCTACGGAAAAAGAAATCACCGCGCGTGCGTACGTACGGAATACCGTCTCCACGCCGTGGTGTAATCTATTTTCCACCACCACCTTACGTGTATGGGTATAATGGTGTAAATAATGACTATATATGACTATTATAAAGTGATATTGATTCTGAAATAGTATATATACACTCCAATACAATTCCACTATCATAGGAATGATATCATCACTCGTGCGTGCGTACGGAATACCGTCTCCACGATGTGATGCGACTCGTTCTACATGATCTTCATTTCATAATGATTATATAAATGAATTGAATGAATGAATATGATATATATTACACTAATACCATTCTGGAAATGAGGTATCTATAACCTAAATATAAGAATAAGAATTTATTCGACAAAACACGCATAAGAACAAAAAGTTATAAACGCCCGAATAACAAGTAGCAATGAAATATTACTACTAAGAAGCTAAGAAAATGACCATATATGATATCATAAAAATAATTATGATTATTTAATAAGTCAATAACATTATTTAAATCATTATACAGGAGGTTCAGACACTTACGAAGCAAAACGGACCTAAGGTAAGGGAAATATCACAATCTAATTTTTATCCGAGATTGTTTATACTTTGGTATTTAATGGGGTGTATTTTATCATCCACATCAATGTTTCCTCAATATGTAATATTATTTCCATTCACCTACAATATTTTAAATCCTATTTTACCCTTCGGTGAGTTTTTAGTAAAAGATTTGAATGGAATCTTTTGTCGTTTTTCATACGAGGTACTTTTTTACTTTTCCGACAAAAGTAAGAGAAGATTGTTTTTTTAACTTATACGGCATGAATGAATTTTTAAAACATTATTTCCAAGAAGCTTCCTTTAAAAGATTTAAAGTTTATTTTTAATAAACTTTTTTTAGTTTAAAATTGTATGACATGTTAAGAAAGGAAAATGTTTTTGAAATAGAAAGGATATTTTCCTCAAGAATGGAGTTCAAGTGTTTTATCAATTTTTTTTTCCATCTATGATAAAATAGGGTTCTGATTCTTTCCCTATAATTACATTGATTTGATTATGTTATGATGGAATTATTTCTATGAATTCCTTTATCTTATATGAATTGTTTTATGATGTCATGTGGTTTAAGAATCCCATTTTTATTACATGGGTTATGCAATGATGTATGATTTATGATTTTGTGGCACAATAAGAATGATATCATTATGAGATAGGTGGGACCTATATATCCCTCCAATGCATTGGGTAAAGATTTTATATCTCCTAAGATAGACATGGCTGGAATGGTAGGTTATACCGGTTCAGTGAAACAGGACTGAAACGAGGGTGACTCGGTTTATAAATGGACTTTGTCCACTAAGATATTCTTGGAAATGAGTCTTGACTAACAAGAAATGATTCTCTATGATTATGTGTATATGCCACAAAGTTTCATGTTTTAAGTTATGATTATTTTGATTAAATTTCATTGTCATGATTTATTCCATGTTATGAAATTATGATCTCTTTTGCAGGGTAAGATTTCCAAAAGTTATTCGCTTATGTATATGATGTGATTGATATTTCTTTTGTTTACCCTTACTGAGCATTTGAGCTCACCCTTTTGTATGTTTTCTTTCCCCGGGTCTGGAAGAAGGTTATTAAGTAAGATATGCCAAAAGGGACTATAGATATGATGAAATAAATGGGAGACAGTGTAGACGCTTTATGAACCAGTTGTTTATTTTTCCCAGTTTCTAAAGACACTATACCTATACGGTCCTTTCATGGTTTTGTTATATGTTGTAATAAGTATGCTTCAATTTTGAAGTATTAACAATGTATGTAAAGTATGGGTCGTTATAGTTGGTATCAAAGGAAAGGTATAGTAAACCTTTGGAAACTAGGATGTGAAAGCCTTAGTAAGAACCCTAAGGATAAGTCTAAGAATAGAACACAATCTTAGTGTTTTAGAAATGGCCATGAATAACCTAGGATAAGACCTTAAGTGTGAAATTTTATTCTTGATTATGTGGTTTTCCTATTATAATTAGTGTTTCTCACACTATTCTTCTTGGTTTTAGTCAATGGCTAGAACCCGAAGGAACCGTGTTAATGCGGAATGAGACGGGAAATGCAATGATTTTCCCCCTGAGCAACCAAACGTTATGGGAGCTGAAATGAAAAATCTTGTAGCCATGCTCACAAAAATTTCTCAAGCTATAAATCATGCAGGACTTCCAAAAGAGAAAAGGAAGGATAATCATTCTGTTGAATCCTTCATGAGGCAGCGTCCACCTTCTTTTAGTGGGTCTACTAATCCATTAGTTGTGAACAATGGATTAGTACTACTGAAAAGATATTTTCAGTTCTTCAATGTTCTGAACATGATAAAGTCATCCTAGCAGTGTATCATTTGGAAGGATATGCTGATCAATAGTGTAATCTTATTAAGAATATGAGGCAAAGGGGTGAAATTGAGTCCATGGAATGGGATGTGTTCAAGAACTTATTTTTTAATAAGTACTTCCCTCGTATTCTCCGAACAAAGATGGAGAAAGAGTTTCTTGAACTGAAGAAAAAGGATGATGAATCTGTTGGTACCTATGAAGAAAATTTTACAAGATTTGGAAGGTACGCTTCTGGTATTATTATCCAACCTGAGAGTAAGATCGATCGATTCTTTAGTGTCTTAAAACCAAATCTTTGAAGGGCGTTAGCCATAAGGGACTTCAATAGCTACAAGGAAATCGTTCGATGTGCTCTCAAAGTCGAGATGGAGATTGGAGTAACCCATCAGTCATATGGGTTTGATAAGAAGAGGAAAATGGAATTCAAAGGAAAATCTAAAGAGCACACTGAAAAGAAGATGAGCTTTCCCTTATGCTCAAAGTGTGGAAAGAAACATGGAGGGATTTGTCTTAAAGGGACAAGTAAATGTTTCAAATGTGTAAAGGAAGGTCATCGGGAATTTGAATACCGTGATGATGGGAAGAAGATGTCTAATGATGAAAACAAAGGAAGGGATACCCAGAATGAACCTACTACACTTCAATGTTTCAAGTGCAAGGAGATGGGGCATTATGCCAATAAATGCCCTAATCCAAGGGTTGATGATGATGGTCAACGTCAACAAACTCTTAAGGCTAAAGACAAAGGAAAGTCACATGCAATTTCTATCAGCGATGTGGAGTACGATAACGATGTGGTGAAAGGTACACTTACCATCCACTCTAAAGTAGCAAATGTTTTATTTGATTCTGGATCCACCCACTCTTTTATTTCTGAAGATTTTTATAAGGGTATCACCGTATTACCTCAACAATTAGATGTTGAGTTAGCTGTGACAACACCTAATGGCACAACAGTCGCATCAAAAGTTTATAATTCTTCTCCGATAAAAGTTTGTGGGAAAGTGCTTCCTGCAAATCTTGTGATCCTTCCTATAGTGGAATTTGATGTGATTCTTGGCACGGATTGTCTTTCTTTATAAGGAGCTCATATCAATTTCCAAAGAAGGGAAGTCACATTTCATATTCCTGATCAATCTATGATCGTCTATCAATGCAAGGATGAACATAACCTTCCAGTGGAAATTTATTCCATTTTATGGGTATTGATTCCACTAAATGGAGGTTATTTATCTCAAATGGTTGGTGAGAAACTCATGATTAAGAATATGCCCATTGTACGGGAGTTTGATGATGTCGTTCCGGAGGGATTACCGGGTCTTCCACCGAATCGTGAAGTTGAGTTTTCAATAGAACTCATACCGGGTGCTTTGCCTATTTCAAAGACACCTTATAGAATGGCCCCAATTGAGTTGCAGGAATTGAAGAAGAAACTCCAAGAGAATCTTGATAAGGGATTCATACGCCCTAGTGAGTCACCTTGGGGAGCACATGTTCTATTTGTTAAGAAGAAAGATGGATCAATGAGACTCTGCATTGATTATCGAGAACTTAACAGGATCACTATCAAGAAAAAATATCCTCTCCCACGCATTGATGACTTATTTGAACAACTACGGGGATCTCAATACATTTCCAAGATTGATCTTCATTCAGGGTATCATCAATTAAGGGTCAAAAGGGAGGATATACTAAAGACGGCTTTCCGTACAAGGTATGGACACTATGAATTTATAGTGATGCTATTTGGTCTTAATATTTCCCCTGCTATCTTCATGGATCTGATGAATAGAGTCTTTAGAGACTATCTTGATCAATTTGTGGTAGTCTTTATAGATGATATTCTTGTCTATTCAAAGAGCAAGGAAGAACATGAAGATCACTTGAGAATTATATTGAAGACCCGGAGAAAGGAGAAGCTTTATGCCAAATTTAACAAGTGTGAATTTTGGCTTCAAAAAGTTGCATTTTTGGGTCACATAATCCCAAAAGAGGGGATATCTGTGGATCCAGAAAAAACAGAGGTTATCGAAAGATGGTCGAGACCAACAACAGTAACTGAGATCCGAAGTTTTCTTGGTTTGGCAGGATATTATCGACGTTTTGTGAAATATTTTTCACGATTATCTAATCCACTCACCAAGTTGACTCGGAAAGGAGTTAAGTTTGTTTGGACAGAGGAATGTGAAGAGAATTTCAAGGAGTTGAAAAGAAGGTTATCCAGTGCACCTGTGCTCACACTGCCTTGTAGTGGAGAAAGGTTTGTGATCTACAGTGATGCATCCAAGAAGGCATTGGGGTGTGTTCTTATGCAAAATGATATGGTGATAGCTTATGCCTCACGACAGTTGAAAATCCATGAGCAAAATTACCCAACACATCATTTGGAGTTAGCTGCGGTAATCTTTGCATTAAAGATTTGGAGGCATTACCTTTATGGAGAAAGGTGTGATATTTATACTGATCATAAAAGTTTAAAGTATATTTTCACACAAAAGGAGCTGAATATGCATCAAAGAAGATGGTTGGAGCTGATTAAGGATTATGACTGCTCAATCCATTACAACCCTAGGAAATAAAACAAGGTGGCAGATGCATTAAGTCGACAAGACCATGCTAGTTTATCCATGATGAGGATCACAAAAGTTCCAATATTTATGGATTTACAAAGGATGGATCTTGAAATTATAATGGAAGGGGAAAAATCTTATCCTTCTCAAATGAATGTTCAAACATCTATACATATGAAGATTAAAGAGGCACAGAATGAAGATGTCGAGTTACAAAAGAATGTGAGAAATGTTCCTGAATTCAACCTTGATTGTGATGGGATAATAAAGTTCAGGAATCGGGTTTGTGTTCCTCCCATCCTCGAATTAAATAAGGAGCTACTGGATGAGGCTCATAGTTCTTCATTCTCTATTCATCCTGGAAGCACGAAGATGTATAGGGACCTGAAAGAGTACTTCTGGTGGGATGGCATGAAAAGAGATGTTTCTGAATATGTCTCTCATTGCTTGGTTTGTCAACAAGTTAAAGCCGAGAGACAGAAGTCTGAGGGGATGTTACAACCATTACCCATACCCGAATAGAAATGGGAAAACATCACTATGGACTTTGTCACAGGACTTCCTAAAACATCCAAAGGCAATAATGCTATCTGGGTCATAGTTGATCGTCTTACAAAGTCTGCACACTTCATTCCTATTAGAGAGTATTTCTCTCTGGATCAGCTTGCCAGGATATATGTAAAGGAAGTGGTAAGATTGCATGGAGTACCGCTTTCTATTATATCTGATCGGGATCTGAGATTTACCTCGATGTTCTGGCGAAGTCTTCATCATACTCTGGATACAGAGTTGAGTTTCAGCACTGCTTATCATCCTTAGACAGACGGTCAATTTGAGAGAACAATTCAAACCATAGAAGATATGTTGAGAGCTTTCTCTATGGATTTCAAAGTTGGTTGGGATCAACACCTACCTTTGGTGGAATTTTCTTATAACAATAGCTTTCACTCCAGTATTTAGATGGCTCCTTATGAAGCTCTCTATGGAAAGAAATGAAGGACTCCAACTTGCTGGGATGAAGTTGGGGAAAGAAAGCTATTAGAACCTTATCTCGTTGATGAAATGGCAGAAAAGGTCATATATATTCAACAACACATAAGAGCAGCTCAGAGTCGACAGAAAAGTTATTCTGACAACCGAAGAAAAGACCTAGAGTTTGAAGTGGGTGATAAAGTGTTCTTATGGATATCTCCCTATAATAGAGTCATGATATTTGGAAAGAAGGGGAAGTTGAGCCCTAGATATATTGGTCCTTTCAAAATACTGGATCGTATTGGGAAGGTAGCTTACCGATTGGCGCTTCCACCGAATCTATCTCAAGTTCACAATGTGTTCCATGTATCTCTCCTGAGAAAGTATATACCTGATCCATCACATGTACTCAGCTTAGATGTTATACCGCTAGAGCAAGATCTTTCTTATGAAGAACAACCGATAGAGATTCTGGATCGTAGCGAAAAAGTCCTACGAAACAAGACCACATGATTGGTGAAAGTTTTATGGAGGAACCACCAATTAGAAGAAGCTACATGAGAGCTTGAGGATATGATGAGGTAGAGGTATCCTCATCTGTTTGTTACAAAGTGGCGAATTTCGAGGGTGAAATTCATTTTAAGGGAGGTAGAATGTATCACCCGAGACTTTTATGTTATATAAATCATCAAAGGAATATTTTTCTACACAACACTTTCTTGTCTTGCTTTACACGAAATCACAACCTTCCTCGATAGCTTGCGTCATACGCAATACCGAGTTTCACTAAACAACGATATGCTATTAAAATATTATTAAAACTAGCCGTAATGAATAGTAATAACCACTTTTTAAAATTTTATAAATTTTATTTTTCAAAATGGACTTCATTTTTCGATTCGGAATATCGAAAGTAGCCTAGGGTGAAATTTTGGTATTTTTCTGAAAACATTACATTTTTGATGAATAGTGAAACCACTAAGTGGTAGTTAAAAAACTGAATTTTTCATAAAACATAATTTTACCGCTTCTGTGAGTGGAATTTCAAAAAATCTGAGAGACACGATTGATGTCAGTAAGTAAAATGTGGTTCAATGAGATGAAAATAATTTTTTGGTGAATAGTAACTTTTTACTTTTTTTACCATGGTTAAAAGTAAATAGGGTAATTAAGGGTAAAGATGATATTATTATTACCCTAACACATGTCCTAATTCTATTGGACATGTGTAATTCGACCAAAAACAAACTTAGTAATAAAATATGACCATTTAGGCCCACTTGGATTAGATTAGGACATTTATTATTAATTTATTTAAAGAAGGGTTAAAATAGTTAAAATCAAAGTTTAATAAGTAAATAATTTTTAATATGGGGTTATACATAAGATAAATAAGACTATAAATATTCATTAAAAAGCTAAAAATATTTATTACATAATGGTTTTTTATATTTAATTTTTAGACATTATATAATTTAATTTATTTATGACACAAAGATGATGCAGTAATTATCTTATTAATGAAATATTGACATAATTAATGTTATAAACACAAAAATAAATGTAATTTGAGACTTTTTATGAATTCCACTAATTTTATAGGTTAATATGACATATTATTATTGATTTAATTAACATTTTTATAACTAATCATTCTATTATGATTTTCACAAAAATCAATTACTAAATAGTGTAAAAATTGACATAAAATAGTTTTTAAAACAAATATTATATTAGTAATTGTTATTTTATTCCTAAAATTCTAAGGTTAGGCCAAATGACTAAGATAAGGTTATATATATTAATAATAAACAACTTGGGGTTCTTTTGTCTGCTTAATGTATGTTTATTAACCTTATAGTATAAGAACACAAGAAGACACGGTAAAAGTAAACTTATTTAACTTAATGTTAAATATAAATGATAAGGTTAAAATAGGAACCTAAACTTGTATAAATTCTATTTTTTGAGAGGATTTAGACCCATCCCCACATTAGCTTAGAAATATATCAATTTGGAGCTATTTAAAACCGAACTTGACTTTATAATAAAATAATATTTTTTGTTTTCCCAAAGGTACCCCTCTCCTCCCTTATAAAAGGGCACCTCCTCCCCCTCTTCCTCACACCACATTGAGCCTTCATGCTCAGCCAACCCCTGAAAATTCTACCTCTACACTTCCCTAGAGACATGCTAGAGGTCCTGGTCTTCTCCAAAGACCAATTTTAGAGCCCTAAAAGAAGGTCTCAAAGAAGCACTTCAAAGAAGAGGTAATGTCTGTTACCGATTCTTTCATCTTTATTTCTTCTTCCACATCTTCTTCTTTAGTTGTTTCATTATGAAGTAATAACATCAGTATCACTAATATAATGATATGTTATTATAAGTATGAAACAACCCTATTTCACCATCTATCCATCCTACGGAAAAAGAAATCATCGCGCGTGCGTACGTACGGAATACCGTCTCCACGCCGTGGTGTAATCTATTTTCCACCACCACCTTACTTGGATGGGTATAATGGTGTAAATAATGACTATATATGACTATTATAAAGTGATATTTATTCTGATATAGTATACATACATTCCAATACAATTCCACGATCATAGGAACGATATCATCACTCGTGCGTACGTACAGAATACCGTCTCCACAATGTGATGCGACTCGTTCTACATGATCTTCATTTCATAATGATTATATAAATGAATTTAATGAATTAATATGATATATATTACACTAATACCATTCTGGAAATGAGGTATCTATAACCTAAATATTAGAATAAGAATTTATTCGACAAAACACGCATAAGGACAAAAAGTTATAAACACCCGAATAACAAGTAGCAAAGAAATATTACTACTAATAAGCTAATAAAATGACCATATATGATATCATAAAAATAATTATGATTCTGGAATAAGTAAATAACATTATTTAAATCATTATATAGGAGGTTCAGACACTTACGAAGCAAAACAGACCTAAGGTAAGGGAAATATCACAATCTCATTTTTATCCGAGATTGTTTATACTTTGGTATTTACTGGGGTGTATTTTATCATCCACATCAATGTTTCCTCAATATGTAATATTATTTCCATTCACCTACAATTTTTTTAATCCTATTTTACCCTTCGGTGAGTTTTTATTAAAAGATATGAAAGCAATCTTTTTTCGTTTTTCATACGAGGTACTTTTTGACTTTTCCGAAAAAAGTACGAGAAGAATGTTTTTTTTAACTTATACGGCATGATTGGATTTTTAAAACATTATATCCAAGAATCTTCCTTCACAATATTTCAACATTATTTTTAATCAAATTCTTTTAGTTTAAAATTGTATGACATGTTAATAAAGGAAAATGTTTTTGAAATAGAATGGATATTTTCCTCAAGAATGGAGTTCAAGTGTTTTATCAAAATTATTTTCCATCTAAGATAAAATAGTGTTCTGATTCTATCCCTATCATTACATTGATTTGATGATGTTGTGATGGAATTATTTTTATGAATTCCTTTATCTTATATGAATTGTTTTATGATGTCATGTTGTTTAAGAATCCCATTTTTATTACATGGGTTATGCAATGATGTATGATTTATAATTTTGTGGCAAACATAAGAATATTATCATTATGAGATGGGTGCAACCTATATCTCCCTCCAATGCATTGGGTAAAGATTTTATATCTCATGAGATATACATGGCTGGAATGGTAGGTTATACCGGTTCAGTGAAACAGGACTGAAACGAGGGTGACTCGGTTCAGAAATGGACTTTTTCCACTAAGATAGCCTTGGCAATGAGTCTTGACTAACAATAAATGATTCTCTATGATTATGTGTATATGCCACAAAGTTTCATGTTTTATGTTATGATTATTTTGATTACATTTCACTGCCATGATTTATTCCATGTTATGAAATTATGATCTCTTTTGCAGGTTAAGATTTGCAAAAGTTATGCGCTTATGTATATGATGTGATTGATATTTATTTTGTTTACCCTTACTGAGCATTTGAGCTCACCCTTTTGTATGTTTTCATTCCCCAGGTCAGGAAGAAGGTTATTAAGTAAGATATGCCAAAAGGGACTATAGATATGATGAAATAAATGGGAGACAGTGTAGACGCTTTATGAACCAGTTGTTTATGTTTCCCGGTTTCTAAAGAAACTATACCTATACGGTCCTTTAGTGGTTTTGTTATATGTTGTAATAAGCATGCTAAAATTTTGAAGTATTAAAAATGTATGTAATGTATGGGTCGTTATACACTCTGTATTGAAATTAAAAACAAATCTTGGTAAAAGGGAATTTCAAGCCTTTGTGTGTAGAGAATGTGTTATAACTTTTAATGGAGATTAGTTAAAATGGAACTTCTAGATGATGGACATGGATTTCTATGACGTAATCTGGGGTATGGATTGGATGACAATGTTTATGTATCACATCGACTGTTATAGGAGAACAGTTAGTTTCACTAATAAGGATGGAATCAACCATCTCTTCTGAGAAGAGAGGATGGTAATGAAAAGGGAAAAGAGCTTGTTGGCACCAATGGTGGGAAAAATATCTTACCAACTGGAAGGATTGACTTTGGCATCAATGGAAGAGATTCAGGAAAATAGTTTTCCAACTTCTGTGGATCAATTTCCAGATGTCCTTTCGAATAACTTCTCACGGTTACCACCTCTAAGGGAAGTGGATTATACGATTGTTCTCCTTCTGAGGACCATTCCAATTTCCCTTTTGTCTTATAGGATGTCACCAATAGATTTACATGAAATTGAAAGTGCATTTAGAGGTGCTGGAAGGAAAGGGTTTTATTCGACCAAGTACATCTCCATGGGAAGCACCGGTGTTGTTTGTGAAGAAGGTAGATGTAATTCATAGGCTATGTGTGGATTATCGTATGCTTAACCAAGTTACGATAATGAATAGATATCCACATTGATGCATTGATGATCTGTTTGATCAACTAAAGTGAGCTCAGTGGTTCTCCAAGATTTACTTACAATCAGGATATCAGTAATTGTGAGTTCAGAAGGAGGATATTCCAAAGACAGCTTTCAGAAGCAGATATGGCCACTATGTATATGTAGTCATGCCTTTAGGTATAAAAAACAAACCAGCGGTCTTCATGGATTTGATTAATCTGATATTTCAGTGATATCAGGATTCTTTTGTTGTGGTGTTTTTGGACGATATTTTGGTCTATTCAATGACAAGATATGATCATGAGGTGCACTTGGAAACAATGTTACAAATCTTAAGAGATCATCGTCTGTATTCCAAACTATAAAAGTGTGATTTTTGGATACATGTAGTATGTTTCCGTGGCCATGTCATTTCGGAGAAAGGCATTTATGTTTATCCCGAAAATATAGAAGCTGTTATCTCTTGGAAACCACTGAAGAATGTGTTTGAGATATGAAGTTTTCTTGGTATATTTGGTTACTACTGATTCTTTGTGCGTGATTTCTCACGAGTAGCGTCACCAATTATTGCTATAACTAAGAATAATGATCTCTTCCAATGGATGGAAGAATGTCACAAATCCTTTCAGGAACTGAATGTGCCGCTTACATAAGCACCTATATTGATCATTCCAGAATCAGGATAGGGGTATGATCTGTATTGTGATGCTTCAGGATCATGGTTGGGTTGTGTTCTCATGCAAATAGATCACATGGTTTCTTATGGTTCAAGTCAGTTTAGGGTGAATGAGAAAAAATACCCAAAACATGATGTGGATTTGCTGTAGTCATCCATGCTTTGAAAACATGGATACATTATCTTCTTGGTGCGAAATTTACTATGTTTACAGATCAAAAATGATTGAAACACATTTTCTCACATTGAGATTTGAACCAAAGGCAAAGGATATGGATGGAGTATCTTCAAATTTTTGGATTTGACTTGATGTACACACCAGCAAAAGGGAATTTGGTGGGAGATGCATTGAGTAGAAATCCATATGCTTAGTTGGTGAAAGAATCATCAAATGAATGGTATTTGATTTCGATCTTAGCCGACATGCATGTGGAATGTGATGACCAAGGTAATGTTTCCGTTTTCATTTCAGATACACTTGTTCCTGATTTAGTAAAGATGATAAATGATGAACAAGCATATGATGCAGAATGTCTAGTTGTATGTTCCTAACTCAATGGTGGGGAGACCATTGATGGATGGAAACTTGATAGGGGTTCAGTTTTGTGTTTCAAAGATCGCATGATTGTACCTATGGTTTCTCAAGAATAACTCCTTCTTTCTTACCACCATTCATGATGGGATGTACATCTAGGTACATAGAAGATGTATAAGGCATTGAAGGAGCAGTTTTGGTGGAGCAGCATGAGAATAAAGGTGGCCAAGTTCATCTCACGGTGCTTAACTTGTCAGCAGGTTAAAGTAGATCATTAGGGACCAGCTGGTATATTATAATATTTACCTATCCCAGTGTGAAATGGGATCATATAGCAATGGATTTTGTTACAGGTCTTTCAGGAATGGTCTAGAAACATGATTCCCTTTGGGTGATAGTAGATCATCTAACCAAGTCGGTCCATTTCATCCCTATTCATGAAACCCATACAGTGGAAGATCATTAAAAATTATTTATCCAATAAGTAGTAAAGAGGCATGGTGTACCAATTTCTATAGTCTCATATAGATATTAAAGGTTCGCATCTCGTTTCTGGAAATCATTACAGCAAGCCCTCAGAACTCAGTTGACTATGAGCATGGCGTATCATCCTCAAACGGATGGGCCATCCGAGTGAATGATATAATATTTGGAAGATATGTTGTTCTATTTTGTAATGGATGTTGGTGTCTCATGGTAGGAGTATATAACCTTAGTAGAGTTCTCATATAATAACAGCTATCATGCCACGATACGCATGGCGCTGTTTGAAGCATTGAATGGGCTTCCATGTCATTCTCCACTATGCTGGTGGAAACTATCACTAATGGAAAATGGGTCTATACCCACAGTTTACAAAAACCATGGGTATAGGGATAATATGGGTACATATACCCACAGTTTCAGAAAACCATGGGTATAGGTCACCTATACCCACGGTTTTGGATAAAATTGTGGGTATAGATTATTTTTAAAGACCTATACCCATGGTTTTAAAAAACCGTGGGTATGAGTGTTTTTTTAAATACATATACCCATGGTTTTGAAAAACCCTGGGTATAGAGTATTTCCGAAAGACCTATGCCTAAGGTTCTTCAAAACTATGACTATTGGGGTATTTTTGTTTGAAGAGTTATACCCACGGTTATTGAGAATCATGTGAATAGATTCCCCACCATAAGGTGGGAAAAAAATTACGCGGGACAACAAAATAAAAATGGCGGGAAGATGATCTGGATTAATATAATTAGGCCGGTAGAAATATTTAAAAAGATAATCATTGTAGATTAGTTTGTTAGGTGGTTTTTTTTCATATGTAACGGTTCTGGGATCAAATCTTACTTTCATTTTATTTTGTAATAAATAAATAATATTAATATGAGTTCACAAATATATAAATAATTATCAGAAAGTTCCATAGTTTGGTTGGTTTGGCATTCTTCTCCAATCAATAGGTCAACGGTTCGAGACCCAACATTTTCTATTTTCGATTATGGCGTGTCTCTTTTTAGATACTAAATGTTATTAATATATTTAGACAGATATATCTATATATAATAAATATGCAGTTGGCTCGGTTGGTTGCAAAGGGAGAATCGCTGCAGGGCACGTCCTGCGGTCAAGTCTCAGCAGTCTTGAATTTTTGAAGATTAATTCCCCACGGTTTGACAATCGTGGGGTCAACGTTGCGCCAGCGTGTTCATGGCATGCCACACTGTGGCAATCATATACCCACAGTTTAGAGGGAACCATGGGTATCGATGTAACGACCCAAATTTTCATTAATGGAAATCCCTCTTGATCTAATTAAATTTATTTATATGTTTATATAAAATTTCAACTTTTTGGATTTATGTTAACAATTTTGACCATTACTAATATAGCCATTAAACAGTGATCACATGATTAGTATAAATATTAGGCCTTCACAAATCCAAATTTACTCAGACAAAAGAAGCGATGACCACATCTAGTAGAATAGCTCCATACGAAGCCCATTTGTCGATGCTCGGAAAAGAGGAGGTGTCATTGGGCTTCTCTCTAGACCAAGCCCAAGATGAGCTTCATCATGTGAAGCTCGAACTGGACCGCCTACAAGAAAATTGGAAGTTGATAGAAATTACCACTCGAGCGATGTTATCCGAGCCACCCCAAGAGTCTAACACCATCACACACCTTACCCTTAGGTCTTTTGTGGCCGTTTTAAGGGTTTATGTAACTAATCAATAGTACTATGTTCATGTACATTTTTTTATATAATAATGAATATAATTTCTTGTCATTATTGATACATTGTAAATAGTTTTTAAAGTACAAATGGTGTTTTTAGTTATTATTTAATTAAGAAATCTATTTTATTAAATTAAGGGATTTTTGAATTAAATAATATTTTAATAAAATATTATTATTATTATTATATTAATTTTATTATATATAAATGATCATATAATTGAATGAATGCAATTATAATTTTTATTAAGGTTTGAAAGCTATTTTTTCCAAAACCCGTGAATTTTCGATAATTATCGGTTTTTATTTTAAAAGTTAAAATTAACATATTTAGAAAATTATTTAGATAAAATAAATGTTATTTTTTGGAATCAAGACTTCGAAATTATCCAATGGTGAATTTTTCATAAATTTCTGCGACAGTCAATTTTTTGAGTAAAAATTAAATACCTTTTAAATATATAATGTGTCTTATGACATCATAATGACCCAATAGTGATGTAATAAAATACTATAATCATTATGTTCGGCGAATATATGTTTTTAAATTAAAATAATTTGATTTTTGGTTTGTTTTTCTTACTTTTCATGGCATTAATGGACCCCTCAAGACTTATTAAACACCTTGTCTTTTTAAATTAATTTCCATGGGAGTATGACTCACCTCCACATAAGCAACCATATTATTTTAAGAAGCTCGGACTTCGGCCTTATAAAATATAATTTTCCTCTTCCATTTTCCAAAAACCATGGGCAAAAACCATGGGATGGTTTGTGTTTTTGATTAATTGAATGTAAGGGGACCCAAACCTAAATAATAAAGAATTCCCTCACCTTTCCTATATAAACCAACCCAAGATCCAACTTGCTCCTCACTGAAGCCCGTTGGAGTTCATCAAAAATATGACCTAATCTCTCTAGAATCCTCCTAAGGTTCCCCATGCTCCCAAGAACACTCTCACAAGCCTCTCTCTAGCCTTTGGAAGCACACTTCCAAGTAAGTGTTTTTCTTCCTTTCTCATTTTTGTCCAATTTTCTTTAAGTTGTTTTTCCCTTTTAATTTCTATTATAAATGTTGGGGTATGGTTTCCCACCTCCCTCATTATGCCCTATTTATGTTTGAATGATGGGAGACCCTTTATCTCTCATTAAATGCCTCCCATGTACACCCGTTACTATGCCTAAATTCCGAAAGGAACTTCTCTATCCTCTTTTATATTCAAGCAATACTTTTGTATCATGAATCTAAATTCCATTACAATTGTTGGGACATGTATCAATATGACCCCATTAATGTCTCGTACATGTAAATATGATGAGGAACCCCTTTCTATCTCATCAACCATTTTTTATGAATTTTTATGTCACGCCGTTACGCTGCCGAAATCACACCGATTTTCTAAGACAATGTCATTGTGTAGTGAATACCATGCCCATTTCTCCATCAAGGGTATTCACCATTTGCACATTTACTTATTGATTAAAAAGTTTCATGTATTAATTCCACAGTCCTTTATCATGTAATAAAATATTATGTTTTATTAATCCATGTTTTATGATCCATGTAGCACACTTATGCATGAAATGAAATGTTTAAGAAGGGTGCGCCCTTATAGTAATCCAATGCATTTGGTAAAGTATAGTATCATGATACGTCATGTGCAATGAGTGTTGAATCATGATAATTCAAGTACAATGAGGTTTTACTCGTGCTACATGTTCAATGTGGATTTACTCATGATCCATGTTAAATGGGCCTTGGCTCAAGCTAATTCCATGTTAAGTGTTGTTGCCACATTTCCATGTTATGATTTTCATGCTTTATCATGCCTTTATGTTCATGTTTCTCTTGTGATCTATTGATATGCCTAATTTCTAACATGTATTGTACTCCTCATGTTATTCCATGTGTATTCCCCTACTGGGCTTTATAGATCACCCTTTTCTTATGCATGTCCTCAGGTTATCCCATGCAATGCTAAGTACGAGGGAATGTAGTGGTCATTTAAAGGAAGTTTTCAATAAAGATGTCGTATTTCATATTTTGAGTTTTTATGTAATGATCCTAATCCCCAAATACGTTGAACCTCTCTATCTTCTTTGTTGTATAAAGTGAAGTTTTATTTAATAAATCATGTTTAAGTTTTTAATGAAAGCAGGGTTGTCATAGTTGGTATCAGAGGATAGGTTTAGTTATTTTTGGGATTAGGATTATAAAACCCTAGTAAAGACTTAGATACAAGACTACGTATAATAAAAACATCCCTAAGTTTTGGTAATTACTGAGTAAGTGGTTTATCAAACAAATACATCCATGTCTGGATACGAGCAGGTAGAGGCGGCTCTTGCACAGATGTATCCTAGGGGTCAAACATGAAAATACCGCTTTGAGATAGACTCGAACGGGAACTGGTGCACGACAACGGGCCTTGCTGCACTCTTGGTAACGACACTCCCGGGGATATGTTTTTATAAATTCACAATCTTATTATGAACCCTTATTAAGGGAATTAAAAAATGCCCCTAAGAATATATGTTAGAAAGTAGATCAGTAAAAGCCAAGAATGAAGCCAATATGAGTTAAATAAATAAAAGATTATTTATAAGACATCAACTTTTGTCTATGGATTACCCTTTATGTGTTACCCCTATATTTCCTTTTATTCTAGCCAATGGCCGGTAGTAGGAGGACTCGGGATAACAACCGTCGTGAAGAACAGTGTGATGACTCTACTAATGAGATGCCCAATCCAATGGGAGTGGGAATCATAAACTTTGTCACACATCTCTATTAGCTATCTCAATTTTTAAATAGAAACACGAGTCAAGAGAAACATTCAACCCCCCCCCCCCTAAGAAAGAAAAAGTCGCTATAGAGAGATTAATGAGACAAAGGCCTCCTACTTTTAGTGGATTATCCGATCCCATGATCACTGAAAAATGGATCCACTCCATTGAAAAGATCTTCTCCATGCTTCAAATGTTCTGAACAAGAGAAGGTTCTCCTGGCGGCTTATCGTATAGAGGGTCAATCTGATCAATGGTGTACATTGATAAAAAATATGAAGCCTGAGGAGGAGATCGAAGCATTGGAATAGAAGGATTTCTGGAAGATGTTTTTCGAAAAATATTTTCCGTGCACCCTCTGGCTTAATATGGAAAGGAACTTCCTTTCCCTCAAGTAAAAAGATGAAGAATATATTGGAGCGTACGAGGAAAAATTCACAAGGATTGAATGACATGCTTCCGGCTTTGTCGTTACCACATAATGAAAAGTTGACCGCTTCTTTGGTGGGTTGAAGCCTAGCCTACGGAAAGCATTAGAAATCTGTGACTTTGACAGCTATGAGGAAATTGTCTGATGTGCCCTCACGGTCGAAATGGAGATCGTTGAATCACAAGGGTTTCATGGGGATAAGAAGCATATGGTGGACTTCAATTCGGGTGGTCTGATTAATAAATCCAACGGTGCTAAGAAGATCCAGCACCCCACTTTCCAAAAGTGCGGAAAGAAGCACCCTGGAAATTGCCTTAAGGGGACGAGGAAATGCTTCAGCTATGAAAGAGAAGGGAACCTAACTGTTAACTATAGACAAGAAAGATCTTTGGTTGCAAAAGAGGAGAGTAACACTCCGTTCGAACTTCAACACGTTGTTCAATGCTACAAATGCAAAGAACCGGGTCATTTTGCAAATCAGTTCCCTAATCCAAGGGTTTTCAGAGGAAACCAACAACCTCCAAGGCAGTAAGGAAGATCTTTTTCCATCACTTCTGCCGAAGTGAACCCCGACAACGAAGTGGAGAATGGTACGCTAGTTATTCCTTCATGAATAGCGAGCATACTTTTTGATTCAGGTTCTATGAATTCTTTTATATCTTGAATGCTTAGTAGAACAATCCCAGCACCACCACAAATCATGGAAGTGAAGATGTCGGTGAGTATGGAAAATAGGGAAACCATTACATCCCATGAATATAAGTCCTCCCCTGTTATAATCTATGGATTGAATTTCCCAGCGAACCTTATCATACTCCCTCTGGTGGAATTTGATGCAATTCTTCGCATGGATTAGCTTTCCTTATATAGAGAAAACATAATTTGTCAGGAGAGGTAAATCACACTCCATATGGAGAATCGAACCCCGATTCTTTATAAGTGTAAGGAGGAAGATGAATCTTCATTAGCTCAATCATCTCAATCATGGATATTACTTCCTTATGATCACACGTATCTGGCTCCGATGATTGAGTCCAAGGAAGAAACCATCCTTGACGAAATGCCTATTGTGAGGGAATTTGCTGAAGTGTTTCCCAAGAAACTGCCTGGTCTTCCTCCTAGTAGAGATGTTGAATTACCAATTGAACTTATACCCTAGGCTTTACCAATATCCAAGACACCATATAGAATGGTTGTTGTAGAACTTGAATAGCTTAAGAACAACTACAGAAAAATCTGGATAAAGGGTTTATATGCCCAAGTGCTTCACCATGGGGTGCACCAGTCCTCTTCGTCGAGAAGAAGGATGGGTCAATGCGGCTTGGAATCAATTATCGCGAACATAACAAAATCACGATAAATAACAAGTATACTCTCCCAAGAATTGACGACTTGTTAGATAAGCTGTGTGGAGCAGAATACTTCTCCAAGGTGGACTTGCAGTCGGGATATTATCATGTAAGGGTGAAGAAGGAAGATATCCCCAAGACTGATTTTCGCACAAGATACGGGCACTATGAATTCATAGTAATGCCTTCCGGAATAACTAATTCTGCAGCAGTCTTCATAAAATTAATTAATAGATTCTTTAGAGAATACATAGACAAATTTGTGGTAGTCTTTATAGATGATATTCTAATATACTCCAAAATCAAGGAGGATCATGAGGATAATTTAAGAACTGTACTAGAGGCTTTGCGCAAGGAGAAGCTCTATGAAAAGTACATTAAGTGTGAGTTCTGGTTGAAGGAAGTCTCATTCATGGTCCATATCATCAAAATAAATGGAATATCTATGGATCCCTCCAAAACAGATGCAATTAAGGGATGGCCGAGGCTAACATCGGTAACATATATTCGTAGGTTCTTGGGGTTAGCTGGATATTATCGATGATTTGTGAGAAATTTCTTACGATTGTCCAACCCTATTACCAAGCTAAATCGAAAGGTAGTAAAGTTTTCTTGGAGTGAAGAATCCGAAGAAAGATTCAAGGAGTTGAAAATGAGGCTTATCACTGCGCCTGGGCTCACTTTACACACAAGTGGGGAAATTTTTGTGGTATTAAGTGACGCATCGAAGAAGGTATTAGGTTGTGTGCTGATGCAGAATGATAAAGTGATATCCTATGCCTTAAGGAAATTGAAAATCCATGAGAAAAACTATCCAACTCACGATCTGGAGTTGGTGGCAGTGATCTTTGCCTTGAAAATCTGGCGGCATTATCTCTATGGAGAGAAATGTGAGATATATACTGACCACAAGAGTCTTAAATATATATTCACACAAGAAGAGCATAATATAATCTAGAGAAGATGTATATAGATCATCATGGATTATGACTATTCAATCCATTACCACCATGGGAAAGTTAACAAGGTGGAAGATTCCCTAATTAGAAAGGATCCAACGATTTTATTAATGATGAGAATTGACAAGGATCCAATATTCATAGACTTCATAAAGATGGACATGGGAATCATAGAGAAGGGAACATCATCCATCCTTTCAAAAATGATTGCTCAAGTGTCTCTTTTGGAAAGGTTAAAGGAAGCCCAAAAGAATGATGTGGGAATTCAAGAAAAAGTGTAATCTATCTAAAAAGGGAAATGCTCAGAGTTTAATGTTAATGAAGAAGTAATTGTGCGGTTTGGGAAAAGACTATGTGTTCCATCAAGTCTAGAGCTGATGAAAGAACTTTTGGATGATGCACATAGTTCAAATTTCTCTATTCACCCAGGGAGCACAAAGATGTATCGAGATCTCCGAGAAAATGTTTGGTGGGATAATATGAAAAAGGAGATCACTGAATATACATCAAAGTGCCTGGTGTGCCATCAAGTGAAGGAAGAGAGGTAGTAGTCTAAGGGGATGATGCAACCATTTCCCATACCAGAATGGAAATGGGAGAACATCACCATGGACTTCGTCACCAGAGTTTCGAGGACATCCAAAGGAAACAATGCAATCTGGGTTGTTGTGGATCATCTTACAAAGAATGCACACTTCAATGCTATTAGGGAGGATTTCTCATTGGATCAACAGGCATGGATATATATCAGAGAAGTGGTAAGGTTTCACGGAGTAACACTATCTATTGTGTCTGACTGAGATCCATGAATCACCTCTATGTTTTGGAAGAGTCTTCAACATGCTCTGAATACAGAACTAACCTTTATTATGGCATATCATCCTAAAACTGATGGCCAATCCGAGCGGACTATCTAAACACATGAGGATATGTTGAGAGAGTACTAAATGGACTTTAAAGGAGGATATGATCAACATCTTCCTCTGGTTGAGTTCTCTTATAATAATAGTTTCCACTCGACCATCCAAATGGAACCATATAAATCCCTGTATGGGAAAAGGTGAAGAACACCGATATTTTGGGATGAGGTTGGTGAACATAAGCTGCTTGGACCAGAAATGGTCAATGAAATTGTGGAGATGGTGAAAACCATTCGGCAGCATATCAAGGTATCCCAAAGTCGACAGAAGAGTTATGCAGATAATCGTTGACAAGACCTTGAGTTTAAAGTTGGAGACATGGTTTTTCTACGCATATCTCCATGGAAGAAGGTAATGAGTATTGGAAATCAAGGGAAGTTAAACACAAGGTACATCGGCCCCTTCAAGATTCTTGATAGTGTCGGGGATATGGCCTATCGACTAGCACTTCCACCTACTATGGCGAAAGTACATGATGTCTTTCATGTATCCCACATAAGGAAGTACATACCGGACCCTTCACATGTACTCTCTTTTGAGGTGGTACAATTAGAAGATGATCTTTCTTATGAGGAGCAACTAGTGAAGATCTTAGATCGTAGAGAAAAAGTTCTATGAAATAAGACAATTCCCCTCATCAAGGTGTTGTGTAGAAGCCACAAGTTTGAAGAAGAGACTTGGGAATCGGAGGAAATGATGAAGCTGAGTTACCCACATCTCTTTTAGTGTGGGAAAAGGAAAATTTTGAGGGTGAAATTTCTTAAGGGGGGAATATTGTAACGACCCAAATTTTCATTAATGGAAATCTATCATGATCTAATTAAATGTCTCTATATGTTTATATAAAATGTCAATTTCTCTGGTTTTATGTTAAGAATTTTTATCGTTGCAAATATAGTCATTGAACAGTGATCACATGATTAGTATGAATATAGGGCCTTAACAAATCCAAATTTAATCAGAAAAAAGAATAGATGACCTCATTCAGTAGAATTGCTCCATATGAAGCCCATTTTTCGGATCTCAGAAAAGAGGTGGCATCCTTGGGCTTCTCTCTTGACCATTCCCAAGATGAGCTTCATCATGTCATGCTCAAACGGGAAAGTCTACAGGAAAAGTAGAATTTGATAGAAATTACCACTCGAGCGATTTTGTCCGAGCCACCCCAAGAGTCTGTCACCATCGCACACCTTACACTCAGGTCTTCTGCGGCTGTTTTAAGGGGTTATGTAACTAATCGATAGTACTATGATCATGTACATTATTTTTTGTATATAACATTGAATTTAATTTTTTGTCATTATTGATACATTGTAAATAGTTTTTAAAGTACAAATGGTGTTTTTAGTTATTATTAAATTAAGAAATATATTTTATTAAATTAAAGTATTTTTGAATTAAATAATATTTTAATAAAATATTATTATTATTATTATTATTAGAATAATTTTATTATATATAAATGATCATATAATTGTATGAATGCAATTATAATTTTTATTAAGCTTTGAAAGCCATTTCTGTCCAAACCCGTGAATTTTCAATAAATGTCGGTTTTTATTTTAAAAGTAAAAATTAACATATTTTGAAAATTATTTAGATAAAATAAATGTTATTTTTTTGAATCAGGATGTTGAAAATATCCAACGGTGATTTTTTCATAATTTTCTGAGATAGTCAAATTTTTGAGTAAAAATTAAATACCGTTTAAATATATAATGTGTATCATGACATCATAATGACCCAATAGTGATGTAATAAAATACAATAATCTTTATGATTGGCCAATATATGTTTCTCTATTCATAAAATGTGATTTTGGGTTTGTTTGGATTACATTTCAAAGCATTAATGGACCCCTCAAGGCTTATTAAACACCTTGTCTTTTTAAATTAATTTCCATGGGAGTATGACTCACCTCCACATAAGAAACCCTATTATTTTTAGAATTTTGAACATTGGACTTATAAAATATTGTTTTCCTCTTCCCTTTTCCAAAAAAACATGGGCAAAAACCAAGGGATGGATTATGGTTTGGATTAATTAATGTAAGGGGACCCAACCCTAAATAATAAATAATTCCCTCACCTTTCTTATATAAACCCACCCAAGCTCCCACTTCCTCCTCAATAAAAGCCTTTGGAGTTCGTCCAACCTCTTCACAACTCTCTCTATAATCCTCCCAAGGAGCCCCAAGCTCCCAATAAGCCTCTCACAAGCCTCTCTCTAGCCTTTGGAAGCACACTTCCAACTAAGGGTTTTTCTTCCTTTCTCATTTTCTCCAATTTTATTTAACTTGTTTTACCCTTTTCATTTCAATGATAAATGTTGGAGTATGGTTTCAAACCTCCCTCATAATTCCCTCTTTATGTTTGAATGATGGGAGACCCTTTATCTCTCATTAAATGTCTCCCATGTACACCCGTTACTATGCCGAAATTCGGAAATAAACTTCTCTCTCCTCTTTTACATTCTAGCAATACTTTCCTATCATGAATCTAAATTGAATTAAAATTGTTGGGACATGTATCTATATGACCTCCTTACATTCCCATACATGTAAATATGATGAGGAACCACTTTACCTCTAATCAACCATTTTTATGAATTCTTATGTCACGACGTTACGCTGCCGAAATCGCACCGACTTTCTAAGCCATTGTCATTGTGTAGTGAATACCATGCCCATTTCGCCATCATGATTATTCACCTTTGTTCACATTTACTTATTGATTATAAAGTTTCATGTATTAATTTCACATTCCATTATCTTGGATTAAATTATTATGTTTTATGAATCCATGTTTTATGATCCATGGGGCACACTTATGCATGAAATGAAATGTTTAAGAAGGGTGCACCCTTATAGCACTCCAATGCATTGGGTAAAGTATAGTACCATGATACGTCATGTGAAATGAGTGTTGAGTCATGATAATTCAAGTGCAACGAGGGTTTACTCATGCTTAATGTGAGATGAGGATTTACTCATGCTCCATGTGCAATGGGCCTCGGCTCATGCTAATTCTATGTTAAGTGTTGTTGCCACATTTCCATGTTACGATTATCATGCTTTATCATGCCTTTATGTTCATGTTTCTATTGTTCTTTATTGATATTACTACTGTCTAAAATGTATTATACTCCTCAAGTTATTCCATGTGTATTCCCTTACTGGTATTTTAAGCTCACCCTTTTCGTATGCATGTCCTAAGCTTATCCCATGCAATGTTAAGTACGAGGGGATGTAGTGGTCATGTAAAAAAAGTCTTCAATAAAGATTTTGTATTTCATTTTTCAAGTTTTTATGTAATGATCCTATTCCCAAAATACACTAAACCTCTCTATATTATTTTTTGTATCAAGTGAAGTTTTATGTAATAAATCATGTTTATGTTTGTACTAAAAGCAGTGTTGTCATAATAGGCGGAACCCCTATCCAGACACCTTTCCAGCCCATGGTTCCCAAAACCATGGGTATAGAGAAGTTTTCTAGTAGTGTAGTGAAACATAACTAGTTAGACTGAGCCTCGTACAAGAGAAAATAGAGAAGATCCAGTTGATTAGAAAGAGGATGAGGACGGCTTAGAGTCATCAGAAATCTAATGCAGATCACCATCAAAGACTATTGTCGTTTTTTGTGGGTGATCCTGTCTTCTTGAGGATATCTACAAGGCTTGGACATCATTATTTTGGGAAGCAGGGAAAGTTATTTCGTAGATACATTGGACATATTGAGATACTAGAACGAGTTGGAACGGTGTAATATCAGTTGGAATTACCAACACTATTTAGTTTGTTGCATAATGTGTTCCATGTATCTCAGTTGAAAAAGTATCAGCCTGATCCTGACCATGTGATCCGATGGGATAACGTTTACCTAGAGTCTGATGCTTCGTTGATACATATCTCGGTATGGATTGTGGGTAAGAATGAGAAAGTATTGCATGGAAAAATCATCAGTCTAGTGTGGGTTTTATGGAAGCACGGCCAGATTCAAGAAGAGACTTGGGAACGTGAAAAGGAATTGAAAGAGTTGTGGCCAGAACCCTTTCAGTTGGGTTATGGTTTTCTACTTTATGAGGACAAAAAGACCAATGGTGGGGAGAATTTAGTACCCTCAGTTTATAATATGTAACCCTTTCTTATTTATTTTCATTTTTTTATAGTTAAGGGTGATGATTGGTAGAGTCGATAGAACATTAAATGATGATTTGAGGAAAAGGGGAAGTCGCACGGGCGGCACACTAGTTGTCTAAACCATGCGGCCAAATCGTGCATAGACGGTCTTAGAGGATGTAGCATCTGCATGGGAGGGGCATGGTTTTTCTAACCATGCATCTAAACCATGCATGGAGTGTCCGTCGAGGCAGTGGCTAATGCACAGTTAGCACACGGTTTGTCTAACCGTGCGAGCAAACCGTGAAACCACTTAAACGAGATCCTATAAAGGTGGATGTCACGTGTTTTGCCTCTATGTTCCCTATTTTCCCTTCTATGTGGCCCTAAATCGGTTTTTTTATTCTCCTAAGGTCAAAAAGGGTTCTCCCATTATTCCGGAGGCGACCAAAGGCTTCTCTTGGCGAATCAAAGCCTGATTCGAGAGGTATGTGATCGTTCTTCATCATTCTTGATCGGTTTCATAGATCTACCTAGATCTACATATCCTCTTCTCTTGGTTTCTTATATCTATGCCTGTTATCGGTAGATCAATGTGTGTGAATACCAATTATGATGATATTTGGTCTTGATCTTGCCAGTAGAAGGGATCTAAGGTGGTTTTTTGGTGAATTGAGAACGGTTTCTTGAGCGGTCTTCGATCATTGTGGTTTCTGTCAAAACCATTTAGGTATGAGTCTTCTATCTCAACTCCTATTATTAGAATTCATTAGAATGTTTTCAAATTGGGTTATTTTAATGCAATTTATTGTGAAAATCATGGAATAAATCTTCTTTAATGATTATTTATGGTTTTAGTGAAACTGTGAAATCTTGGTGATTTGTTTTCAAAAGTGATTTGGTTTCATGAATTTAAAATGATGATTTTAAATTATAGAATCTATGGAATTGTAAATGGTTTGATGAAAGAGGGGTTTTCAATTAAAATGGTGTTTTATTGAAAGGGCTTTGTTGGAATTGGTTTAATCTTTGGTTTTCAATAAATGTATAGTTTTATTGATATGGTTTGAATTAGTTGAACAATCTTGGTTTTAATGGAAATGGATTTCAATAAAAGGAGTTTTATTGAAAGGATGGTTTTGGCATGATTTTTGGGAATGGGTGGCATGTGTTCATGTTTCATATATGAAGCATAGTTGAAATTTGACCTTGTGCTCGGTGCCAAACGTTTAATGGCACATGGTAACTATATGTACAAGGCTTGGTTGAAAAATGACCTTGTGCTCAGTGCCAAAGGTGTAATGGAACATGGGAAATAATTACCTTGTGAAGATGTGGTAGATCTATGATAGAACACTCATGAGTATGGAACTGTCATATTGTAGCATGCATGGTTGATTTCATGAGTTTGTGAAACGGTTGGGTATGCCAAAATGGAGAGATTGTGAAATGGTTTTAAAGCTTGAATAGTTATTTTTCATGAAAAATAACTTTTTTGAAAAATTGGTTTCAATTTCACTTGGAATCATTTGGGTATGAATGGTTTTGGACACTTGTTTGTATCTTCTTATATTCTGTTTTGAGAAAATGTTTTATATAAAGTGTATTATATAAATGTTTCTAACTCTTCTATCCTAGTGGCGTGAGTAGGGAAGTCATTGTAGAAAACCTACTGAGTTTTATACTCACCCCTACTTTGGCACTTTGATGCTTTTTCAGATGTCGTATTCCAAGACATGGGCAAAGGTAAGGAATCTCATTACTAGTGGTTCGTGTTGATGATTGGGAGATGTGGTGGTTCTTGGTGGATGGAGCTCACTGTGGAGCAGTGAAGTGTGTCTTGGATTGTATTGGGTCGTTTTTTAGTCTTCTGCTTGGTACTCTAATATTGTGTTTGTTATGTATTGGTTTGTGGAACAGTTTAGTTCTCTTTTGGTAATGCATTACTTGGTTGTTTCACTAACATGAATCATATAGTGGTTGTTTGTGATGTTTTGGTTGGTCTATTTCTAAGAGGGTAAATCTTCCCCCCCTTGCATTGAAACCCTTCGTCATTTATTGCCAGCCTTTGGCACTATGAGGATGTCTCTTAAGTCCTAGTAATGTCTCGTGGTACTCTCATGCCAATGAGAATTGGAACGTCATTACAGATTTAATCCCCATTTATATCCTTGCAAGCATAAAATCTCATCCGACAAGTGATCATACCATAGATCAATGTCTTTTTGGGTTGTTCTGCGATTGATGATGAATTTTAGAATGGTGAATATATAACATGGAAAATATACCCTACCTTTTTGGGTTCAAGGGCCAATGGAGAATTTTGTTGATCCATGTTTGATGGAAATATCTTTTTTCTTCACCACATGCCAATCATCGATCCATGATATGGTCATCCTCTTCTAAGGGAAAATCTACTAAACTCCCCTTACTGATTCTTTGACACTACCATGGTTTTCTGGATAACCACAGAATATATTCATAAGGGTTATTTTAAAATATTTCATTGATGCATCAACAAAAAAAATTACCATTAAATTATTCAATGATGATTACATCCTTTTGGGGTTTATAATAAAATATCTCCTCCAACTAATGTTTAGTCACGACTAGGGATAACACCATATTACGAACTCAATGGCAGTCTCAGATTTCCAATTAGAGTCTATGTAAATGAGGTATTAGGATTTCAAAATAAAATAATTGGTAATTAATTATTTTATTTTGTGTTATGTCCAATAATTGTCTAACATAGCTGCCCCGTTCCATTTGATGTTATGCCTCATCTATGGTAAATTCACTACACCATAAATTGGTTCCCTCAGATTTTTTTTACAATGGGAACCAATTTAAGAGTGATTATAATATTTTCGGACAACCATGAGTGAATACTATTAAAAACATAACATTTAACAATAAACTATTCCGGGATAACTGTTCCTCATAATCATAAGGACTCTCTCTTCCTGGACAAAGAAATTTCCTAAATAATTTCTATAATTAAATTCTAGAAAATAAGTCATTAAATTTTCCCCATATCAGGGATTTAAATCAATAAAATTTGAACCAAGGTTTAACCAAATAGATGAGGGAACTGATTATGAATCTAAGCCTCTATATCTCATGTTCTTTGCTAGATATTCTTATACCACCCCTGAATTCCCAATCAAGAAATCGATCACCCAAAAATATTCCACCTAAATGCAACCTAAAATTTAACATCGAATCCCATATAATTCCCTAAAGAACATAAATAGTACTCATTATGGCCTTCCTTCTGTGGGTGAAATTATGTTCTCATGAAAAGTTGACTCCCACGAAAAAAAATGAATTCCATTTTATAATCGGGATTTAAGGGGAGCATCATGATCTGAAACAATCATTGAAGGGACTCCATGGAGTTGAACAATCTCCGACAAATAGAGGTTTCTCATGATCTCTGCTAAAATATTCTCTTGAAATGATAGGAAGTGGGAAAAAATGATGATTCAGACAATGATCAATATGATGGTATCGTGCAACCAAGATGTAAGTGGTAAACTCATCATGAATTCCAGAAATATCCCATACCACTTCCATTTTGTATCCTTGAGATGTCGAGTCAAACTCACTGGAATCGGGTGCTCAACCTTCACTTTCTGAAATGTGAGTCATCCAGAGACAAACTGTTCTAATGCCTTATTTATAAATGGATATCAGAACACATGGTGGAGGTCCTGGTATAGCTTCACCATGCCCGGATATACTTCCAAAGGGGATATGTGGATCTCCCTAAGAACCTTCTCCTGCAACTCCAGTGAAAAAACGGTGTGCCCTCTGAATAGAATGACATGATCTACACTTATCGAATATCCATCAGGGGAATGTCCTGTGGAAAACTAAGTACACAGTGTATCACAGTTGATATCTACAAGATTTTCCTACATTAATTCATATAGTATTGGAGTGTCTAATACCATTAACATGAGGTAAGATACTAAATATACATCCACAATGAATATCTATAACATGGATAATTCCATTGACACATTGTTCAGGTATAACCAGATGGATCTCTTGTGGAGAGCATCTGCCACCACATTTTCCTTCCCATTAGTATATGAAATATAAAATTCATAATCATATCCTTACCTCTTTCTCAAGTTCATATCCTTATGAGATAATATATTCATGAGGCACTTGTGGTCATAGTATATTGTAATCCACTCAAGTGTTAGGTTTTGTCCCCATATCAATGTTTCCCGCTATCTTAAGATCCTAGGTCGTGTTGTTATTCTCATGTTGCCTCAACTAGAGAAAACTATATGTAATCACCATTTTACTGTAGAACTAGACATATCCATTCCTATTACATGATTCATCCTAGAAAATGACATAAATGATGCCCTCCTATGGTAATCTCAAGATGGGAGTGCTCATCAACCTCAACCTCATCTCAAGAAAGCACTCCATACATATCTCTTTCCATAGGAAATGATATCTTTCAATGACTTAAAGGGTGATTCTATACTGTAAAATTTCAATAGAATCCTTTGATAGTTCCCATCCAATCCCATGAAACTCCACACCTCAGTAACACTTGTGGCTGGCTCTGAATAAAGAACTACCCCATTCTTCACCAGATATTATACAACTCCAACCTCTAAAATGATTTGTCCCTAAAAGTGGACCTACCAAATCTAGAACTGACACTTCAAGAGAATTCCATAATTATGGTTCTCTCGGAATGATTATAGGTCCATTCTCAAGTGTGTTGTGGGCTCCTCTTGAGATGCCCAGTACACTAGGATGTTATCAATAAGGACCACCACAAACTAGTCTATGTATGGATCGAAGATCAAGTTCATGTTTCCCTTGAAATCTTTTTGGGAATTCATCACTCCAAAAAGAATCACTGAGTACTTACAGTGGATATATCGACATATGAATTCTATCTTCTATACCTACTCATCATGTACACAATGATGGAGATAGCCCGGTCTAAGGTCTATGTTCAAGAACCATCGCATCCATTTCAACAGATCGAGGATGTCATCAATCATCGATAGTGGATAATTTTTTAAAATGGTCACCTAGTTCATGCACTAAAATTTCCCACACAACATATTTCTACTTTATATCATCATGGTAAAAAAACTATGGGTACATAGGGTGACACACATGTCCTCACACATCCCTTCATCTACAATTCCTCTAACTACAGCCTCACCTCACAATGTTATGCAAGAGACATTTGATAAGAAGGTGCATATTACATTGTCATCCTGGGGTATAGATCAAATTATAATTATACTTACATGATGAGAGTTAATCCTAGAACATTTTTATTAAATAAGTAATCATACTCCACTAACACAATAGTAAACTAAGGACTCCCATCATCAACTACACTGAGGGTGAGGCTAGCCAACTGATAATTATGCAGTTTCACCCTCATATGAGTAAGGCTATAAATTGTTGCAAGAATTTACTTTTCCCCAATAACGAGAAACCTAGTTGCATACCCTTAGAAATAGTTCACTCTATTTCTATAATAGTCTATCAGATCATTGACTGTGGATAAATAGCCCATACCATGAATGTCGTCATAAGGGCATGACACCATTACAAAAAGATCCCATCTAAATCTATCACCTCCCAGTGTATGGTGACACTATCAGAACTAGTGTGTGATAATAAAATACCGTCCCATAAGAAGTTTATAAACACAAGGGTTTAGTAAATAGGTCTACCAGAATATTCAAATCTCAAACATGTTTTTACGAAGAAAATAATAATCCATATTTATGTCTATTAAAACAAAAACATTGCTGGAAAATGCACATATCATACCTTGTATCATCCTCAGATCCATGATGTCATAAGCCTCTATTGTATACCTATGGCCTAACCACCATCCACGATCTCTCTGAGTCAGTGGTGGACTACCTCAGGATGGAGGTGGTCATGGATTAAATATCCAACAACCACATGTCACCCCACATCCTCCTCTACCACGTCTGACACCCTAAAAACCACCCTATTCATGCCTATTCCTTGGGGGTTCCTCAACCATCTCCTAATAAACTATATTATGGGTCTTGAAATCACTTTTCAGATGTCTCTATTCACAACATGAGTAACTGAGTTCATCCCCGACTATCTCGAGCAACCCTTGGATCACATCTTGAATCTCCTCACTCAATTGGATCCATATGACTAATTTTTTAAGAAACCAAATCTTGTCTTCAGTTATGTCAATTTATTATTGCTTTTTTCATGGAAAAGATGAGTTTCTAGAAATTTCTGGACAGCATGTCATGTACTTTTATGTGCATGTTGTGTACCTAGTTTTGGAAGGTGAACATGTGTTGGCCGTGTAATGGCAGAGCAGATGGTTGTGTGTGGTGACCTAGGGACCACCTAATTATAAGGCCAAAAAAGTCAAGTACAAACCATTAACCTTGGAAGAACATGACATGTACTTTTTTTCATTTAATGATCTGGGGTTGTGTCTGACAGACAAAACACACTTCTTCTCAACCTATTTCATCTAGGAGTATCCATATGGCAGAAAATCATTATTGATCCCCCCAACTCTTTGTATGTTCTCCGAATTTACCGATGTTGATTGCGTTGGAATCACATCAGTGAGTTCCCCATTATTCTTGAACATCATATCTTGATTTCAACTCATCAACATCATATCCTCAATTGAACGTCCTAATTTTTCTTTTAGATCAATGGAATTCTAGGGTGATTTAGTTCCATAAGTTCACATATATCAATCGTACATTTCTATGGATGGTGGTTTATGCCCTTTGTAGATAGTCTTTGAATTTTATGTGAAAAAGTTCCCAATAACCATGTACGGGGTATTACGTGTTTATGGGTGTTAGCCCTCCTATTTCATGCAATGACTTCTTTGATTGGATAGATGTCAATTGTTGAGAATAGAGTTAACATTTCCATACTATGGATGTTTTTCCCATGTTTTCTTATTTTGAAAATTTTTTCTAGGTTTTCTTATTAGGTTCCTGCTTTGTTTTCCATGCCTAGTATTGTTAAGAGGGAGTGATTTTATCTCACATGCTGAGAGATAATGTACACTATTTATCCAAGTAATTCATGAGGTTTACTCTTGATTCCACATATTTTTTGTGCACGATTAACTTACATAGGTATGTGGGAACCTAGTATAGTATACCATTGGGAGAATGGACGCTGAGGGCTTCTCCAGAGTTTCTATTTTACTATCACGTTGGGAGACCACAGGAGGGATGGAACTCGTGCTCTCTCAGAGTGTCTATAGATTCCTCGATATGGTCTAGAGGGGGAATTGTACATCGTGTTCTTCCTTAGTGTGCCTATTAGTTACCGATATGAGACAGTAGAGGGAATTGATGGTGAGTGCTTCCATAGAGTGTTCTTGCTAAAACTGAATCGAAGGGGTTAGACAGTGTGTACATCTGAAAGTGTTTCTTGTTTCTGTTAGGTTGTACTATAGGGGTTAGGATGTAAGTACTTTCTATAGGGTTACCTCCCTTTTTTAGCTACTTACAAGATATATGAAAATGAATACAATTGAATTTGTTGCATTGTTACTCTATGTACATCCTTGTTTACTGATTAATTTTGTTTATTGCCTACCATATATATTCACTGACTGTTATGGACAGATAATTGTGTGGTTTCCTATAGGGATTCATCTCATGCCCTGTTTGGATCATTCATTTGGGCCCAAATAGATTATATTATTTCAAGTCTTGATAAGGTCAAGTTCCCTTATACATCAGGTGCTTGATTACTGTAGAGCTAGAGAGCATGGGTCCAAGATGGGGCTTGCGATGTTGTGGAGTTTTTTATATGTTTTTCTTTTTTACATTTTTTATTATATTACAGCATTGTGACTTGTTTGGATGCTTTACTAGACATGTGTAACATGGATACGTTATATATTTGTGTTCTATTTATTACTTCTAGTCTTCCGCAATTTACTATTGTATAGTGTTAATACTGCTTCCGCTATTTCTGTCTATTTTATTTGTGTTCTGTTACTCTTCATATGAGGGCTTAATTTCCCCACTATCACACCCAATTCCCTCACTATTATTCTTCAGCCTCTAGTATTTGGGGTAATGCGCTTGGGGCCATGTGACCAATTGGGTACGGGGCACCTCTGGTGGCTTCCAGAATCGGGACTTTCAAAAGTGGAATCCGATGAATTATTTTCTTCTTAACATATAGTTTGGAGCATATAGCTCAGGATAGGAATAAATGGGTACATGAAAATAAGTTTTTCTAGGGAGATTCTAACCCGTTTATAGGTAAAAACCAATTTACCTTGTATATTGGTATTATTCTGGTTTTGCAATTTTACAGATAATTTGATTTCACCATTGGGTGATTCACATGTATTGTGTTGTTTTAGTTGATGTTATTAAGGTTCTATTTCTATTTCATCCCATTGAGATGTGGGAATGCCATCTCATTCATTATATAGGCACTTGCAAGAGGTCACATGTCATGCATTCAAGAACTGCTATTTAGTTTTTATTATTGATTTCATGTTGTTGTGATAGATATTGTGGAAGATATGCATGTTTTTATGATTGATGCCCTTATAGAGTACTATTTTTTATAAGGTATTGGTTTGTCTAAGGATTTGGTTGAATGGACACCTAACATTGGTTATTGAGGTGTTATGGGCCCTCTTGGACCAGAATTTGGTGGATCATTGCATTGTTATGTTTATATATTATATATTTAAAATTCCAAGCTTTGATTCATGGGGAGCATGGGCCCTCACAGATTGCAATTTGGCACTTACATTTCGCTCTAGTGTTTTATGGGATTTGAATTAGGTACTAGGGATTACAATCTGGAAGAATTAAGAATACATAGAGTGTAATGATAAATACATTCCATGTGTACTTATGTTTGGGAAAGAACTGTTTTTCATAAGTACACGTTGTGTACTGTATGTACAGGCCATTTAGTTTCTAACTGTGTCACTAGGTGTGTGGGATGATATGCACGGATGGAAAATATTTGGTGGAACACACTGTGTTCCTGATGTACATGTCATATTGTAAAGATCATGTGTCCACCCTTGTGACTAATAACACAGATAAATACAACATAAGTTAGACACATTGTGTCATGATCAAACACGTTGTGTAGTGTATCCAATGTATCTAGCCATGTAGCGAACAACACGAATCGGTGAAATCATTCTAATAAATGTCGTTTCTAGCACAAACACGCCGTGAATAGTCTGTTGTGTAACCAACTGTGTAACTAACTAAACGTGTCGGTAATGTTTTTCTATAACACTTCATGTCTGGAACTAACACACCATGTATTCTCATACTAGTGAAACCATGTATCTTAGATGTGTAATGGAATTTGGGCAGGGAATGTTAATTATAGTACACGTTGTGTGTTAGGACAACACTCCTTGTGGTTGGGGTGTTACACGTATTGGGTTGGAAAAAGTAAATCCCATGTGAAGGATTATGGGAACACGTTCTGTCGGCATTTTACAGGACAGGTATCCATCTTTTAAAAAACATGAATTATTTCTTTCATTTGTTCCCTTCTTAAATTTATATGTTTCAGTCCCTATTAATCTTGATCTAAGGTGTGTGATTGACCATAGAGTTCCATGCTACTGAGATGTCCTTTTGTTGTCTGCTAGTTATAAGGTAGTGATTAGACATCATATATGGATAATTATGGACAACCAGTAGATCCTACAGTTGTGCCAGTCATGGCACCAGTTTTCATTTTGGACACAAGTTTCGATGTGCAGTTCCAAGAGGGCTTTATGAGGTTTACGAAGTCCAACCGAGGAGTACCGCATCCTACCCCTTATATGGAATATTTGACATGGGGTTTCTAGTAGTAGCATCCTCCCACCTTCATAGGGGGAGGAGGACGTCGGGCTATAGATTCATGGTTAGAATCCATGATTTCTATCTTTGATCTTCTAGGGAAACCTCCCAAGAGGAGGGCGAAGCTCGCTATGTATATGCTTTAGGATTCTACCAATAGATGGTGGTAAGTAATCTCAAAGGTGGGATACCGTTAGGTTATGGCATGGGATGAGTTCTAGAGTGCCTTATATGAATAATTATACCTAGATACATTGAGGGTCTATTTTTACCGGTAGTTAATGAGTCAAGAGCAGGGTCTCTTTTAGTTATGGATTATTCTTCTCGCTTCACAGAGCTGCAACACTTCACTCCTATTCAAGGAGGTGATGAGTTATTCATGGAAAGGAAGCTTGAGGATGGTCTGAAGCACGCCATCTGATCTCAGGTGAACATCTTCAGGATGACTTCCATCACTTCTATAGTCAACCTGGCGCTAATCAAGGATTGCAATCTGAGAGATTCTGGAGTGGTGAGACAAGATTTTTCGACAACTGAAGTTGGTATCCCTCCTACAGACAGAAGGAACCACCACAAGGAGTCCACTCACGGGGATCCGAGGAGGACGGACACATCTTCTGTTAGCCAGGTGGGGCGTAACTAGTGTATGGAGAGTAGGAATACAAGTCCACATTTCCCAAGAGACCTAGTGGAGTGCAGATCTAGTAAAAAAATGGGTTATCTTCAGTGTTTCTATGAGATTTACTAACCAACTGCAGGTTATCAGAGTTATTCCATGACTCCACATTAAGAAGAAGCACAACCCGTTTTGTACTAGTCATGAAACTCAAGTTATTCAGGCTGTTTAGGACGAGGTGGATGTCATGGTTGTGCTAGCCAGTCGCCAAGGATTCAGTGACAACAGGGTGGATCATCTCATTATTGTTAGGTATGGTTGCAGGACGGTAAAGTTGGTAAAACATTTACAGTGGAGCAGACCTAGCATGAGTATGATCTCAGACAATCTATAGTTTGAGGTATGATCCTAGTTTCTGCATTTTTATCTTATGTTATTTTCGAAATGAGGGAATCCCATATCGTTATATCTATCACTGTTGGGGAGATCCTTGGGATCTATTACATTAATTCTTATGATATCTTGATGTTATACAGTCGATTGGGGACTATAAAAACTAATGTACATAAGGGAAAGGAGTTACCTCTTGAGGATGGTGGGTGTCACTTCATTTGGTATCTCTATTTCAAAGAGATTACATGGTATGATTTCATTCTAGGAATTGATTGGTTAGTTCCCTTCCATGCAGTTGTCTATTTCTATCATCGTACGGTGAGTTTCACATCACTAGAGGGAGAATAGTTTCTTCATAAGAGAAAATGGGATGTCCATGAGAGAAGAGTGGGACCTGAGCATCATGGGTAGGGAGGAGTTACTGCCCAGATTTCTAGTCTATATCTGGATGACCAACAGACTTCACATATGTACATTCCTCCAATGTTGGATCGTTTCAGGGACATCTTTCTAGAGGACTTTTTTGATTTACCTCTGGAGCTAGAGGTGGACTTTTCTATTGAACTCATTCAAGGAGTATCACTAGTTTCCATCCCTCCTATAGGATGGATACACTAGTGTTTCAGGATATCAAGCTGCAGTTGGAGGAGTCGGAGGCAAAGGCTTTCATCTGGACTAGTACTTCTCTTTGGGATTTTCCTATCTTATTTAAGAAGAAATAGGATGGTACACTTAATATTTGTGTGGATTATTTGAATTTGAACCAGCTAATGGTCAAGAACCTATACAATTTTCCGAGGATTGATGATCTCTTTGATCATCTTCATGGGGCCTGAGTGTTCTTGAAGATTGACATGAGATATAGTTACTATTAGTTGCGCGTTAGACCATCAAATGTACCCATTACATCCTTTTAGAGTAGGTGTGGTCTATACGAGTATGTGTTTATGTTATATGGTCTCACAATCATGCATTTATTTTTCAGGGAACTGATGAACCGAGTTTTCCATCCATACATGGATTCTTTCATGGTGGTTTTCGTGAAAGATATCAGGGTGTACACTCACACTCGACACGACCATGCCACACATATTGAGATTGTTTTCAGTTTGCTGAGAGAGCATTACGTATATGCTAAGCTCTCAAAATGACAATTTGGGAAGGTCCATATTCACTTCCTCGGTCTTGTTATATTAGAGAGAACACTATCAGTAGTCCGAGATAATGTTAGAGGAGTAGTTTCTTGGGAGAAACAAAAGAAATTATTTAAGGTACATTGTTTTTTGGGATGACTGGTTACTACATGTGTTTTATACAAAAACATTCATGCTCATCAGTGCACCAGATGGGATTAACTAAGAAGGGTGAGAAGTACTAGTGGTCACATACTTTCGAGTCATCCTTTCAGGAGATGAAAGGGTGGTTGATGTCGGTGCTGATACTAGTATTTAAAGATCTGGGTAGAGAATTAATGTGTACTGTAAAGAATCAGGTATTAGTCTGGGATATGTTCTTATACAGGGGGAAGCGGTTGTTGCGTATGGGTCTCAGCAGTTGAGGAAACATGAGAGGAACTGTCTGACACATGATCTCGAGCTGGTTGCGGTCATTAATTCTTTACGATGTTGGAGACACTACCTTTTTGGAGATAATTTTGTGGTTTTCACTTAACACAGCTGTGTCATGTATATCATCACTCGGCGTGACCTGAATTTCATACTGCGATGGTGGGTTGTGTACATTTAGTCTTTTTACCACATTCTTACCTACACACCTAGGAAGTAAAATGCAAGGGTTAATGTATTGAGTTGAAGAACTCAGATACAGGCAGTTCATGAGGCCATTAGTGAGTTGAATCTTATGGCTCGGTTATCTGAGATCCATTTGTAGGTGCATGACAGACAAGGGAAGACGTTTCTATCTTCTGTAGTTGTCATCTAATCACTTCTTGATCGAGTGTGAATGAGGCAGCTACCGGATTCTGAATTCCTAGTCTTATGAGAGTGTGTTTCAGGAGAGGACCCCATTCTTAGATGGACGATGGATGAGGATGAGATCCTTTGTTTTCCTGGGTGCATATGGATGTCAGAAGACATATGCGCGGAGCTAATTTTGGACTTTAATTCCCCAATTAGGGTAGTTCATCCTAGTGTCACGAATATGTATCACGATCTACACCATCAGTATTGGTTTCCTAGTATGAAGAAAGTTGTTTCAGGGTTTATCATGAAATTTTCCACCTGTCAGCAAGTGAAGGAATAACATCAGCGACCAGCAGGGATTTTTCTACAATTACCCATTCTCGAGTGGAAATGGGATGATTTCATGATGGACTTCTTGATGGGATTAATGGGGTCACCTCGACGTAATAATGTGGCTTGGGATTTCATTGAGAAACTCATGAAGGTTTATCCCTTCTTTCCAGTCATGGATACATTCATTGTTAATGA
This sequence comes from Viscum album, assembly GCA_963277665.1. Classification (NCBI taxonomy): domain Eukaryota; kingdom Viridiplantae; phylum Streptophyta; class Magnoliopsida; order Santalales; family Viscaceae; genus Viscum; species Viscum album. Next base: position 1,084,532,710 of record OY728146.1, on the reverse strand, counting down.
GCTAAGACGATTACACATCTGAGAGATTGTACATATACATGGGTTTCCACACTCCATTGTTTCAGATAGGTATTCCCATTTTACTTCTTGGGTCTATCAGAGACTTCATAGGATGTTGGGTACATAGGTTCATCTGATTAAAAGTAATCATTCCCAGACAGATGGCCAGTTCGAGCATACAATTCATATTCTTGAGGACATACTTTGAGCAAGCATCCTGGATTTTAGAGGTTCTTGGGAGAGGCACCTACCTCTGGTAGAGGTTTCATAAAATAATAGTTTTTAAGAAACTATTCATATGGGAACTTTTTAGTTGTTGTATAGTAGTTCATTCCAATCACTCTTATGCAAGATAGAGGAAGAAGATGCAGCTATGACGGGACCTCGTCTTTCCCATGAGACCATAGAGCAGATAGAGTTGATTTAGAAGAGGATGACTACTAAAATTTCATGATAGAAGTATTTTACTGATCCATGGTGATGACATTTTGAGTTCGTGGATGGAGATTAGGTTATTTGAAATGTCATAAAAAGGTTGGGACTTAGGAGGATTAGAATACAAGGAACAATTTCACTGTGGTACGTCAGACTGTTTGAGATTTTGGAGAGAGTCCGGCTGGTTACCTATCAGATGTAGTTACCTCAGTGGTACCGGGCTATGCATGATGTACTTCACTTTTCTCTGCTTCACTGTTACTTATCAGATCCATCTCATGTTTTTCAAAATGAAGAAGTTGAGCTCGAGGTGGATGCATCGTTTAAGGAACTTCATATGTAAATTTTTTATCAAAGTGTGAATGTTCTTCGTGACCAGTCTATTCCTCTAGTACGATGATATGGTAGCACGGGCGAGTACAATATAAGACTTGGGTGAGGGTGGCAGATATACGATCGCAGTTTCCAGAACTGTTGAAGGATTCTTCTTCTATGACATACTACATGGGAAATTTGGGGAGGAATTTTTTTAAGGGGGAAATATTGTAAGAACCCGAATCTTATTTTCAGTTACAACTTTATTTTCTGGTTGTTTTCAAGGAAAATAGGACATTCTGGAATTTTTCAGAGTTCACACCATGTAATTTATGTACATGTCATAGACCCAGTTGTGACTGGTGACTGTGTGATGGTCATGTAATGGTCGAGAACATGGTCGTTTGTGGTGACAAGGAGACTTTCTAAAGCAGAGGCCAAAAAAGGCAAGTACACACTGTGTACTTTTACAGAACATTTTATGTAATTTTCATTTTTTTCATTAATCTAATAGGGGTTGTTTCTGATGGGAAGAAGACACTTCTTCTCGAACTATCTTATCTAGAAGAATATGTATGACCATGGATCATTTCTGAGCTCCTGAATCATAGTTTGTTCTCTGAATCTATTGTCATTGATGGCGTTAGAATTGCATCGGTGAGTTCTCCTTTCTTTTTGAACTTTCTTTCTGAAATTCACTTCTTCTACAAGATCTGTTCAGTTGAACATATTAAGAGTTTTTCTATATTTATAGAATTATATAGAGATTCAAGTCCTGACGGTCACATATATCATTCCATTAATGTTGAGGTAGGTGTTTTGTGCCTTTTCGTAGATATTCCATAAATTTTACGTGCAAAAGTTCCCAATACCCTGGTTCGAGAATTGTGACTTTATGGGTGTTATCCATATTATTGCCTTTTATTCCTTGTTTATTTTTATGTTGGTTAATTTTTGTGAATACAGTTAAAATTCCCATGATATGGATGTGTTTCCCATGTTTACTTGTTTTGACCGTTTGGTCTAGCTTTTCCTGTTAGGCTACTAATTTGTTTTCCATGCCTAGTATTGTTAGGATGGAGTTATTTTATCTGAAATGTTGTGAGATACTGTAAATTGTTTATCCATGTATTTATTATGGTTTAATTTGGAAGCCACGTAACTTATGTGCATGAATAACATACATAGGGCTCAAGGAACCTGGTGTAGTAGACCACAATGAGAATGGAAGCTGAGGGCTTCTCCAGAGTGTATGTTTTACTGTTACATTGTGAAACCATATGGGGGATGGAATTCATGCTCCCTCAGAGTGTCTGTAGTTTCCTAGATATGGGATAAAGGGGTAATTGGACATTTATTACTTCCTCAGAGTTCCTATTAGTTAATTGCATGACCCCACAAGGGGAATTGATGGTGTGTGATTTCTCAAAGTGTCATTGATAAAGCATGGCTAGAGGGGATATACTATGTGTACTTCATAGAGGGTTTCATGTTCTTGTTTGGTTGAACCAGATGGGTAAGGATATGAGTACTTCTTAGAGGATAACATTCTTATGTTTAGTTTCTTACTTGATATATGATAATGTATGAATTTTAATTTTTAGGATTGTTACTATGGGTACTTCCTTGTTTATTTCTTCATTTTGTTAATTTTCATCCATATATATTCACTGACTGTTAGGCATAGATCTTTGGGTGTTTTCCTACTAGGATTCGTCTCACACCCTATATTGGTCATGAATTTGGGCCCAAACAGATTATATTATTATAGGTCTAGATAAGTTCAAGCAACCTTATACTTCAGGTACATGATTGTTGTGGGGATGAGGACAATTGGACCAAGCTAATGCTTCTGATGTTGTGGAGTTGTTTACTTGTTCATCGTCTTTTACATTGGTTTAGTTCTATATTCTAGCATTCTGACTTATTTGGATGCTTTCTTAGTCATATGTATCATGCGTCATTTATATTTGTGTGATCCATTTATTACTTCCAGTTTTCCACTACATATAGTTGTATGGTGTTATTACTGCTTTTTCTATTGCTATCTGTTTTACATCCATTGTGTTACTCTGCAAATGAGGTAATAGTTTCGCCACTACCACACCTAAGGCCCTTGCTGCTAGTCGGCAGCCTCTGGCATTCAAGGAAATGCGCTTGAGGCCATGTGACAAACCAGGTATGGGGTGCCTCTGGGTAGCTTCCAGAACATAGATGTTACAAAATTGAGCTACATGATGACAAGGTATATGAACATTCCTACCAATTTATAATTACTAAGGGTTGTATCTATCATCCCAAGCAATAGAAAACTTACAGGGGTATCACTAGCTCCTGATCATTGGTTGTAATGCTCAAAAGGGTAAAATTGTCTTAGATTCCCCTATGTAGCCCTCGCTCAATGGTCAGTGGAATTATGTACTAATCATGTATCATATAAATCGAGTACCTAGAATGGTTGGTATGCCTCGATGAATACTCATATACTGACATGTCATCCTACCAGAGTTGTAGAGAATCTCTTTGATAGACCTATCCATCAGCACCTAATGTGATAAATCATATTCGAAATGGAATCAAACTATTTCCAATGATGAGTGAAATCATAATAATACTAGTTACTAAACCCATATATATCCCTACTATGACATATTGTAGGATCTCTAACAGGACCACCATCTGATATACCAGTTTCCTAACAAGATGAAAATCTCGGATCACTACCTCAAGACAGTCCCCAGCCGTATATGTGTCAAGCTTGCCTCCCATCTTGAGAAGTATCTACTCTTTAACCTCATTATTTACACTTATCTAGTGCTCCTCACCCTCTAGTATTATAGGTACCATGTAATACTGTATAGTTTGTTGAATGGTTGGTACACAACCTATAAATATTAACATTAGTTAAAATCTTTTTTACTATTGTCTCATCACTATGAGGACCATCCTTATGACAACACAACTGAATCCTTGCTGGAAGTCTGTGTGGAGGCATCCTGGGATAAAAAATATGGACCAAAGTCAATCGAGAATATCTGAGGTGTTGTCTCAAGAAGGACCAGAAAACACAACCCATTTTTATATGATTCAAATACAATTTATTCCTACATCCAGTGATTTCATGTATCGAGTTGAATAATAGGTGTCCAGATTCCTGTTGTATATATATGTTTGGTGCAGTGCCGTTACTGGAGCCTCTGTCCTATTAGAGGAACTCGAAACACTTAACACGGTTTCCCTGAACCAACATCATATACTCTTAGTCTTTAAGTAGAATTGACCATCTCAGATATCACTATATCACAAGCCACCCTAGAGGGATCCACGTTGGCTACCCCATGTCATCCTTTAAATGTCCAGGGGATGGAGACTAACACTAAGTAGACAAATCCCAATAATTTGAGGAATTTACCTAAGTACATGTACATGCACACACATCTCCAAGCCCAAAATGATAAAATATAAAATAAAACCATGTAAGAAAATCTTGAATACACTATGATACCAACCATGGAGTATGATAAGATAAATCTAGAGAGTAAATAGGGATACAATAAAATCCCACCAAAATAAGAGTCTGTAAAAGCGGAAAAACAATCAACAAACTAATTCAACGAATACCCTATATGAAGGGTAAGTGTAGGATGATTGTTTGAAGACATAGAATCTCCCCACATACGTCAGATCTTTCGAAACACCACTTGGTCCCCTCCCACCAAGGACTCCATTAAAATGTCAATCATGGTTACAAGAAATTACATGTGCGTGAAAATCGTATACTGGTTTGAGAAAAACAAAACTTCGTAGGACCCCATGAAACCACAATGAAATACCAGAAATAAATACATTTAGTACAATCATATCTACACCAATATATATCTATAACACCCATACCATCGAAATTTATATATAGCCATAACCAACCAAAAAAATAAATAGGTATGTCGCAAACAATCCCCGCCACAACATTCAGCTTGAGTTACACTCATTCTGGGGGAACTCAATCCTCATGACATGATATCATCATAGACCCTCATGAAGAGGTCCTGCTAATCTGGGCTCTGTCCAAAGAGAAATAAATTTGTCAACTATATTATTATACAATGAGGTGAACCTTTCTATAAATATTTATGAGCCTAAATAATACGGGATTATTCTCATAGAATATCATAAACCTAATTGATTATGAACATAACTTAGAGGATCCTTCTTATAGAACACCAAAAAACATATTGAAATGTCCCACTAGATTGAGGAGTACCATCTTGCACTCATTTGTCACATCAATTTGAACAATACCCTCTTATGGGTTATATAGGATTGCTCCAATCTTATGAAGGGATACCGTAACACTATCTGAGACTTAGCTTCAACAGGGGACTACTACACAATGATGTGGACATAATACCATACTAGACCCTTGAGGCATGAACCAATGGAAACTCTATACCTATATTGGTCCACGATATAACCTCACTAATCCATGTCAATTGGACCGCCTCATCGTAGTGATCACATCACAATCGAAATATTGTTAAATGGACCATTTATTTGAATGCTACGACCAATTTTTTTTAAAAGCTTTGACCCGTGTCCAGTTCTGGTATGACCCAACCCACTGTACATGATCAGACACACCAAATGACCCGACCCGGTTTTGACTCTCAAACCAAACATATTTGGCCGACCCAAATCATCTCGATCCACTTCTTCCAGAACTAGCTAGGCCCACTAGGCCGCTGGGTCTAGGCCATGGGCCGCAAAAGCAGTCTGGATCCCCCTGGTATGGCACGCGTTGTGGGACAAATTTCTATGTCACATGTGGTCCGCCATAACTGCATTACACCCATTATGAGATGGATCCATATCACATCTGATGCATTTTTACCACCAAACCTCCTTCCCAACGGCCTCACCCCTAAGAGTTCATATAACATGGCACCTAGTTGTGTCCTATATCGCCACTGTGTACTCAGCCTCGCCATGCCAAATTCCCCAATCAGTGCCTCAACACCACATGGTGGCCCACACCCACTTGCCACATCATCCCAAATGTGAATTCCTATCAATGTTCTACCTCAACAGACTACTTGGATGATGACCTCATCTTCCCCCTAGTCCCGACCTCCTTTAGCCATGTTGCCTCACTAGAACGAGCCAGAGCCGCCACCGTGCGTAGCCACAGTGTGGATCCAACTTTCCCCACCATTGCAGACAAGTCATGGTGTGCCTGTAATCACACCCATGATGTGTCATTTAGGGTTTATATCCTTGATATCAGATTGATACGGCATGGTTTGTGGGAAAACATTCGATTATTCGCATATGAATTTCAATGGTAAATCACACACAAAGAAAGAGAGAGATTGAAAGTATAGGAATAAAAGAAATAAACACACCAAGGATGGATGTTGGACTTTTTTGATGTCTCCATAAATTTTCACTCATTAAATGGATCTACAAAACTGATGAAATCACACATATTTAATCCCTATTTAAATCACCACAAGAAAAATTTTCAACCCCGCAAGCGATTGTATGGTGGAGTAACATGTTCATTGGATATTCTGCAATCGTTGTTGAATTTATGATTTGGGAATGAAAAAAAGAAACAACACCCCACCTCATTGGGTTCATTTTCTAAAGTAGACTGATGTTTCACCTTGATCATTGGAATGATCCTTTGATTTCATAACACTGCGATTATCAATCCACGATTCAGTCGATATTTTCCATGGTAAAATCCTTCAACACTCCATAGATATTCTCTGGTGTTCCTAGGGTTATGTAGATAATCTTGTGATTTATTCCTAAGGATTATTTTATAGTAAGTCGTTTTTGCATCAACAAAATATTTTTTCGTTAAATTATATAATTATGATTACTAACATTTCAGGTTTCTCCACAAAATATTTGTGCTGACTAAATTTAAGCCACTCCTATGGAAAAAACCGTATTATGAACTCAACGATGGTTTCAAATTTCGAATCCAAGTCTCATTTAATTAGTTATTATGATTTTGAAATAAAATAATTATTATTCCATTATTAATTTACGGTTACATCCAAAATCCTATTTCATATCCAGATCACGTCAGCCAATGTTAGTTCTCACCTAAGGTAAATTTTCTTCTTGGAAATGAATGATACATTGAATGTTCTAATCTAGGAACACAATTTAATGTTATTATACTTTTTTAGGATAATTTGTCACATGGGATATTAAAAACATAACATTTTTCAATGATCATTTTTTGGAAAATGTGGGCTCGGAATGGCATGTTTTCTCAACAACTCATCATGAAATTTTCCAAAATAATTTTTATAAATAAATTCACGAAATTCAGAGTAATTACCAATAATTTGTTATTGAAGTATAATTTCTTAACTTTCACTTATAAAAAGGATAATCTTGATCCTTGGAGAGTAAAATTAGAGTATTTTTTAATATATGATAATGTTATAGAAAATATTAACGAGTACAATATATGGTGAGTTTTGAGAACTATCAATTAATTATTATGGTTCGGTCATCTCTATCAACATTATAATTATGTGATAGATACCCACACCATCAATGAATTTTAAATATACTTGTGAAAATATGACATGAATTGGTATTTAGAACATAATTATTTAGAAATATATTGTTCATTATAAATACATATTTATGTGGTTTTAATAACCATATTGATTATAAAATGTTATGTTCACTCAAGTGATGATTTATTAATCTATTTCATTTGTTAACATCATCGTGATGTGTACATTGGGAATAATGATATAGGGTAAGATATAAATATAAATCTACATAGAGGGTAGAGAGAATCTTCTATAGAGAAACTTATATATATAAATATTTTTATCAAAAGGGATAGAAAATAATAAAAATGGGAAGCCCAGTGCTACGAGTTTAGATGGTTATTTTTGATATTGATAGATTTAAAATATGATGCAATTATTTATCAATATAGTGTTAGGTAAGTGGTCTATGAAATATTATTTCTTTATATATTGTTTTTTATAATGAGAAACACCCACATGGGGTTTGGCTGAATGATTTGTTTTAATTTAATAAATTTGGTTGTATTTTGGATATTTTTCTAATGAATGATTATGTATTAGAACAATGTCATTTTCCTAGAAGTGTACCTGGTAGTTATTGTAAAATTATCTTCATAGGTACCAACAGATTTATCAAACTTTTTCTTAAGTTGAAGGAACTCATTCTGCATCTTTGATCAATGAATAAAAGTAAAGTACTAATTGAAAAATAAATTAATAAACTCATCCTATTTCATGAATTCCATTTCATCTCTTTTCCTCGTATACTTGATAATGTTCCACCAATGATTAGCTTCAAACTCAAAACTATTGACTGAAATGATGATTTTATCATGTTATGAACATTGGATAACTAAAAATTACATTTCAATGGTACTGATCCAATATTTATCCACTAATGGATCAGAAAACCCATTGAAAGAATCCAGATGTTTCATCGGGAAGGACTCATCATAATTTTGTCACATTAATTGCTTGTTTGGATGTATTTCATGATTCAAAGATTGATAATGTTGACTGAGCATGGCTGTAAAATTATTCTATTATATCTTCTATAAAAACATATTCTCAGGAGGAAAATCATTACATTTCTCATTTCATTTATCTTTAAGGTAGTTCAAGTTGGCTCCCTTTATTAACTAAAAAAATAAGAATAGTGTGAGAAATAGTAATCAGAATGGGAAAACCACATAATCATAAATAAATGTTCAATTTTGGACACTTTAAGTTTTATCATTTGTTATCTTGTCCATTTCAAAAAAACTAGGATTCAAACCTATACATCAACATATCATTAGGGTTCCAAATAAAGTTTTATCATTCTTGTTTCAAAATGATAACTATACATTTCCCCTGATAGCAACTATAATTACCCGTACATTACAAAAATTAAAATTACATAATATTTGTAGAATATTCATTACAATATATAACAATGAAACATAAGTACCATATAGTTCTAGTGTCTTTAGAAATTGGGAAACATAAACAAAAATATCATAAAACATCATCGATGTATCCAACATATTTCATTATAGGTACACCCATTTTTAATATATCATACTTAATTACATTATTTATGACACAGAGAAAGGAATAACATGAATTTGTGAGCTAAAATGCACAATACGGGTAAAAAAGATATCAAAGATATTATAATCGTAATATAAAATAACATTACATTAGAAAATCAAATCCTGTATAAGAAATATTGTTATAACATGCCATGGGAGAATGCATGAATGTTCATAAGAATCAATGAATATAATGTTAAAAAGTATTAACATAATACATGAGATTTTGTTACATAATCATAATAATATAAAATCTTTTCATATTTTGTAAATCCTCATTTCAAACACCATCATTGTAGAAATGTCCATTTTTGAACCGAGTTTACTTACCATTCGAACCCTGTATTATTGAACCAGATATACCTATTGTTCCAGTCATTTCTCTCTAATGGGATATCAAATCATTACCCAATTCACTAGAGGGAGATATTGATACCACCCATCTTATAATGAAATCATTCTTACATGTTTTATATAAACATAAATCATTAATCATAGCATAAACCAATAAACAAATTGGGTTTCTTAAACAACATTAAATCATAACATAATACATGTAAAAGAAATGGATTTCAAAAATAGTATTCCAACCTAAAAAATAAAATCCTACTAATAATATAAACATAACCCTATTTAAATAATGTCATACTAGATTAAAAATAGATTTCATATGACACATGAGATTAATTCTTGAGAAAAATATCATTTATTCTTCAAAAACATTATCTTTTTTCAAAATGAATCAAATTTTTAAATAATACATTTCCTTTAAAATAACCTCAAAACATTAATTTTATGGCTCATAGTATTAAGCAGTCATTAAAGTGTAAAAATCCATTCTTTCCGTATAAGTTAAAATAACTTTCTCTTTTCATTTCTGCACAAAATTCAAAAAGTACCTCATATCGAATAACGGAAAAAATATTCTTTTTTTACATTTTAGTAAAAATTCACAAATGTGTAAAATTTAAATCAAGAATTGTTGAATAATATATATTATTACATATTTATGGAAAATGATGTGGATGATAACAATTCCCCCAATACATAATTATGAATAAACAATCTCAGATAGTAATGATATTGCAATATTATCCCTTACCTGAGGTATGATATCTTTTGTATGTATCTAGAACTCCAATATAATTATTTAAATAAATTAATTGACTTATTAGAAAATCATATTCAGTTTAATGATATCATATATGATCATTTAATCATCTATTTTTTAGTAACATTTCATTAAAACTCGTTATTCAGTTATTACCTCCATTATGTTCTTATGCATGTTTTGTTAAATAAGAGCTTATTCTATTTCTTGGGTAATATTTATATCATTAAAATTATATTACCATAATATATTCCATATTAATTCTTTCTGTACATGTATATAATCATGCTTTAATGAAGATCATGAAGAATTAATCGTATCACATTATCGAGACAGTAGGTTATATGTTCACACGAGAGACGATATGCTTAACATAATTGTTGAATGGAATTGAGTCGATGGTGTACAATAATTTACAATCAGTGTCATTTTACAATAAAAATATATAGTTTCTGTTTCATTTTTTATATTCATCAAACTATAGTGGTGGTGAAAAACAGTTTACGCTACGGTGTGGAGACAATTAGTCGTACATTCACATGTGTGGTGATTTCATTTTCATAGTATGGATAAAAGATTGAACATTTATGTTTTATAATTATAATAAAATATTTTTATATCAATGATACAGATTTTATTAAATAATAATGAAATAACTAATGAAGAGGATGTTGAAGAAGAAAGAAGTTTGAAAGAATCGTAATAAGAGATTACCTCTTCCTCGACATGGTTATACAAAATCTATTATTAGATTAATAGACTTGGTATTTAAAGATTCCAAAAACCTCTATAATTTAAATAGATATGTTTATAAGGAAAAAATGGTCTTAAATAGAATATCTAGAAGGATAAAATTAAAGTAAATAGGTGTGGGAGTTGGTGGGATTTTATAATAAAGGCGAGGGGAACCTTTGGAAATTCAAAAATTACTAAAATAATATAACGTATTCTTTTATTCCAAATGATTAAAAAATAAAATATGTATAATATATGTATAGGATTTTTTTAAATCCTATAATCAAATATTTTTAGAGATTTATTGATTTTCTTTTAAACCATGTCATTTTGATTTACCCAGATTTTTTATCTTTGAATTTTAATTGTGCTAACACCATTTTAAGTTTCAAGAGGAAATGTATTTTACTTATATGGGGGAAAATTCAAATAATTGGACTCCTAATGTATTTTTATACCATATCATAGTCACTTTTTAATTTCAAAATATTTTTAGTATTTTAATATAATATTAAAATTTACAATTTTTTATTAAACATCAGTTATGTCAATTTTACACTATCTCTTTTATTGAATTTAAATAAAATATAATCCGAAACATAAAACAGAAAAGAAAACAATTTAATAGTCTTATAAAATTTTATATTCACCTTTAAAAATAATTTATGACCTAAATTATTTCATATATTATTTATTTTAATAATTATAATATCATTTATTTGATTAATTCATTAATAATGTAATTGTTTCATCCTCATTGTGTCATAATAAAATTTCATTATTTATTGTATATAAATTATAAATAATGAACCATGATATTGGAAATCATTATATATTTCTAGTAAGTATTTATAGTTGATGTAATCACTAATACAACCCAATATTACAATTGGGTTACTAAAATGATATATGTTTATAACATATTTTCCTTTACTATAAACTAAAAGTTATAAGTATCATAATCAAACTCATGTGGCTTGAAAATTAAAAGAATTCGTCACAATGGATGTCTTGATCGGCCATATCTCATCCAATAAAATTATAACAAGTGCTAGGGTTCTTTAAAATAGTACTATCACCATTAATTACTAATTATACATTTTACCATATTAAAAAAAATTGCTGAATATAATATTCATAAAGACCAAAAAAAATATTTACATAATTTGTACCTACTGACTCCAAATATAGATTACATTTTTCAAAATTAAAAACATATAATTTTTAGTAAAAAATTAAAAATTAATCACATTACATGAAAGAGAGAACATGTTTTTAAAGATAAAACATTGAAAATGATTGAATTGTTTGTACAAATGGATTCAATTTATAACTAATTATAATGAAATAAAATATATTGAATGATAATAATATATTATAATTATAATTTTAAAACATTAAATATTATAATTAAACCATATAAATTATGCCTATGATAAAAAAAATTTCAATTAAAATTTATTGTATATTTTCTATTCATAAAAATTTGAAAGTTATCAGAAATATATTAAAATTTCATTCAAAGTAAATTTATATATTTCCCTTCAAAAGAAATATTTTAATCATTTAAAAGATATTAATGTGTCAAAATATTAATTTAAAATGGTTTCACCATTAAAAGTTGTAAAATTATGATTTTTAATAATTTAGTATTTTATACATCAAATACAGTTTATTCATACCCTATGACTAATATATCCAATAGATGAATATAAAAAATATTTTATTAATTCTAAAAAAAAATATCTCATTTATTTAATTACTAAAAACATTTCACTCAAAAATAAAAATATCTAATTTATTTATCTTTTACATAAAAAATTGGTAGCTAATGAATTCACAATAAATTTTCATCACTTAGATATACTTACTCTAGCAATCCTAACAGCTAGGCTATAAAGTTATTTATATACTAAGGGTGTCCATTTATTAATTTAATCTCTAGATTGTGTGCAATGAATTCTATGGAAGAATTAAAATTATAAAAAGAAATTATTTCAAAAAAAATATCTGGGTTTTACTACCCCATAATCTAATTTTCTGTTTGAATAGTTAAAATGAAAATTCATGTTATGAAATAAATTATTGAACAAGAATCTTATTTTTTCACCATTCATGATTAAAGACGAATAATAACTACAAAAATATAATTGTATGACTAAACATCAATATTATTTATAAAATACTCCCTTTCTTTCTATCTAGGCCTTAGAGGATATGGTCTATGATTTTTTGGGACAATCCATGGTTTGTAAAATAATAAGTTCATTGTAGTTGAAACACTCCTCAAAATGATGGTAGATAATCTAAAACTTTTTTTAGTCTCTCAACATAATGGGATGATTCATATAACATCCATATTTATTATCTTGATTCTCCACTATTACCAATATGATTTATTTTACTGTACTATTGTTACAATATTTAGGATAGTTATTCAACATTTTTTACCCATGGGATATTAGGTTTTCTTTTCCCTATGGGATGCATCAACTAATACTCTACAAAAGAACTCCATTTTCAAATTTTATCTTCTAGCCAATGGTTCTAGTAAAATTATCTAGTATCTATGTCAACCTTGAGAGCATAATGAATAATATGTTCAATGATGTTAATGTATTTAATTTATAATACATTTTATTGAATTGGTTTTAACATCATAAAGAATTGGTCCAAAATAATTTCATTATTCAGGAAAAATATGAAAGAATATCTTGAAAGACAATTTATTTTTTCCTAATACACCTCAATAGGTCCATCCTCCATTTACTCTAATTTGAGGAACTCTCACTCAATTTAGTTATAGTGTTTCAAAAAAATATTTATTGGAAACAATTGTGGATTCATACCATTCAATAGAAGAAATATCCTCTTATGATTTTATTATTTTGATTAGTGTCAACAACATATTTTATTTCAATAAAATATGATAAAAATAAAAAACAAAAATTTCATGTTCTTGGTATTGGATGATTGGGAATATCTTTTTATGGGATTTAATTAAAAATTACATAATGAGGGGATTTGATGATCCACTAAAGATAAGAGTGCCTTTTGAAAAAATATCAAAACCAAACATTCACTATATTTGTGTAATAATGGAATTACACATGACACATGAATCTATTCATATCAAGTGACTTCTAATCCCATGTTTCTATGACGATTCTAGGTCACATTCCCATTATGATAATTATATCATTAGGGAAACCATCACATTTCCTATCACGTCATTTTTTTCATGGTTTATTCTAGATTTCACCATTATCTAATATTGAAAAACAATTATGGATCTGAATTCATAAATTTAAATTCATATAAAAATTTAAAGAATAATCAAATAGTTAATAACTTATAAATTAAATCTAAATCCTAACTTTTGAGTCTCTTAGATTGAATAATGAATATCTATTGAATGTTTTTATAAAAATTTACATATAACATTGGACATCAAAATTATATTTTTTTCCGAATCCATGAAATTAACTAGTCCATCATTTTAAACCAACTATAGTTACCTATGACATTTACCCTTATAGTTACATAGTTTTTAACATAAATAACTAGTAAATATAAAACAAGGAACATAAATCCTTTTGAATTTAAAATACATGGTATATAAAACAATTAAATGAAAATAAAATTTATTAATTTAATTATATTTAATGAGATAATAAATCACTTTGACACACTAAAAATGCATTGGATATCCTATTGATTACATATACATAATGGGTAATCTAAAAAGAATATTACGGGGAAATCCTGATAATAAAGAATAACATGGGAGTCAATGTTATAAAATAACATCATAAAAGAGAAGTCTCATGAATAATCACATGAAATCATAACATAAAGAACATGATATCATAGTATCATGAAAATATAGTACTTTTTGATGGAATACAAAACATGATATATGGATAATTAAAGACTAAATACCATGACAACATCACATAGTGGACAGTGTCCCATACTTGACAACATTTACACAACAATCTTATAAATAAAATCTCATTAGAAAAAAAATTACACAATCAACTATAGTATTATCTGGGTATACCCATCATAGTATTTTCCTTATTATTTTTCCATGAAATGAACTAAACTATAGGTTATCATCACAAGTGTTACCCTTTAAATGAAATGGTTACAAAGTCATACCACATATCTAAATCAAAGTAAATTTCATTATGTTTCTATTTTGAAGTGATACTTAATAATATGGGTTGTTCATATCTGATAAAATAATATTATTTCTCAAATTAAATTGTTAATTTATGAATAAAAACATTATATTAGTGTATCATTAATGTGTTGTGGGATTGAAACGATCCCGTTAATCAAGTTTTTCTATAAAATCAATTTTTAAAATTCGACTTATATAATGTATTAAAAAATAAAAAGAATGTAAAATGAGATAGTTATATATGTATAAGAAATATAATCATAATTTTGATGCATTCCATATTAACAAAGTTAAATATAAATTTATTCTGGTATATAATAGTCACAATTCAAGGAAAAGGGGTGGTTCAGAGATATGTATTACCTTAAGTCTCACTATTCTTCATATGCTTTGAAAATTATTGTATAATAAACATTAATTATTTTAAAATCAATAATAGAACCATAATCAAATATTCAACACCATATATTATTTTTCTTATAATATCATCTGCCTGTGTATTAACAATTCCTTATTAAAATAATCATTTTTAGTGATAACATATTTTTATCTTACATGTTTTTTTAGTAATAACAGCCTTAATGTGTTGATCATGGTTTTATCATATATATAAATTTTAAATTAATATTTTCATTTTATATATTCATTATGTAGATATATATTTATATAATTATTGTAACACATAAAAGGTAGAGATATGAAAATAAATAACACAATTCTTGGAAATTTATTGCCATATATATGCATGATCATTGAGTCTATTTTCAATGGATGGAAAACTAAAAAGTTAAATAATAATTTTTCTTCTTAGAATCATAATAATCTCAATAATAGGATATATTTTTTTTAAATATGTCCATTCACCCACTATTATATGATGTGATGATAAATTAATTACAATTGTTCATGAGGTCATAGTTTTCCATACACATGAATAGTAATGTCATGTCCCATTTAATAAAGGTGTGGATAGATATAGGTGATGACATAAAAATAATAAAAAATAGTAATATGAATGATACCTATTTTAATATCTAGTAATTTTTATATAATATTTGAATTTTTTAAATGAAGAAAAAAAAACTAAATCATTAGTTTTAAGATATACCACTTCCTCGGAAATCATACATTTGTTTACCCCTTAAACCCTCTAAATATACACTTATTCCGAATTATGGTCCAATAAAACATTTTTAGGGATTTAGTGTGTTGAATCTGGATGATTCTAGGAGGAAATTAAAATATTTTTAAGTGTGAAAAAAGTAGAGAAGATGTTTTTTTATGTAAGTTATTGGAGAGGATATCTTTGAAATAAAAAATGATAAATTAATATAAATTAATTTTTAGGGATTAAAATGATGTAATTAGAATATAATATTATTGTGTGTTGAAATAATATAATAAAATAAAACAATGGCAAATTAAGATCAGTTTTTACCATTATAGATTTTTTTAATCCATGGTAATCTATTTCATTATTTTTATAGTACAATATATTTTACAATTTAGTTTTCAATATAGTTACTAAAAAAGGAAAATGCCCCAAAAATTGAAAATATTTGATATTTATAATAATATTCTAATAAATTAGATGAATTTATTATTTTATATAATTTAATAACATTTAATTAAAGTAAGGGAACATATTTATGTGGATCAATACACTCTATGTTCCCAAGGAATGTAGAGTTTGGAAGAGTATTAGATGATGTTTGGAGTTGTTTAGGTATTAGGATTTGAGAGCAGGGAACATTGATTACATGAATGTAGGTTTCACTCATGGTTGAAAATTTTCACAATCAGAAAGAGTGTTTCATGTCATGAAATTTTTATAGGGATTGAAAAACAAAATAAAATAAAAAATAGAATGTTTTCTTTTGGCAGAAACATTGATCAGAGTGTTAAATGAAGTGAAAGGGGATTACACATCATGTAATTCCCAAAAACTATAATGTTTTAAGTGTTTTATAGAATATCATGTTGCCAAACCCTATGGCTATGGATTCATTATCCTTCAACTCCAGGTGACCTAGAATCCACTAATTTGATGTTTTTTTAATTCATTAAACATAGATCGATTATAAACTCTCACCTTCTATCAGTAGTGATATGTATTTGATCCTAGTTATGTTCTATATCTATTTTTGTTGTTATTTTAATTATTTGATTCCATGTATACTTTCCATGCTTTGGAATATGATCTAAAATTTCTATAATGGAATTCTTGTCAGCTTTTGTTGTGATAATGGTGCCTCAACATCCTTGGTTTGATGATGTTCTTATGATGGAGGTGATTAAGGATCAATCGCACAGTCTGTTCCGGTGGAAACAACATTGATGTCCTTTTTAGGAAAAGGATTCAGGGATTATATATTTATTTACATTAAATCAAAGATCTATATTAATTTATCCACATGTTTCACAATTAAAATGAACTCATTATTTAATGGAACTGGATTATATATAATTGGTACTAATTTCATATTGATATTGTTACTTTATTCCATGATAGCGGTTTTCCTCTTGATTTTATTGATAGGGTGGAATCTATTACATTAATGGTTTGTAATTTTTTTGGTGAAGGAAACTAGTAAAGAACATAAAGTTGAAAATAATTAAAAATTAAATGGAAAATTGTTAAATAGAAATTTAAATGATTTTTGTTATTGTTTTTACAATTTGATGATAATCAAATTGATGATGGTATATATGTTTTATTTAATTGATTAATGATCATAATTCATGTTGTTTTCTATTGGGAAATGAAATTAAAATAATGTTAAAGTAATTATTTTATAAATTTGTGATATTTTTTTTATCATGTTACATAGTTTTCCCATAGTTGCAACCTATGATAAGGAATCAATTAATTCAAGATGGAATAAGAACCAGTTGTGTAATAAAATTTACTTCCTTTTTTGGCCCCAGGATTTAAATTTTCTTATAAAGGTTGTGTGACTTATACTAGGGAATAGTGAGATCTTGTTGTGTGTGAATGATGAATGCCTTGTTTTTTGCCATGAGACTGTTTTCTTGTCTGTTTCCTACTACTTGAGATGTGTTGTGATCCAAGGATGGATGGTCCTCGAGTGATGTTGTGGGTTATGGGGTTAGGGTCTAGGATGAGATGTTATCATAGGATGGATAAGCCTAAGGGGTTTTTTTGCTGTGTGGGGAGGGGATGACAAGTTTTTGTTGCATCGGTTGATTCCTAGAGTGGAAAAATGTATTAGTTTATGCATGTGGGTTCCGTGAGGACACTAGAGGTTATGGAAGGATTTGAATATGTGTTTTTATAATGATATAAAATTTTAATACTTGTTGAATCAATTGATTGTTTATCTGCTTTACATTCACCTCTTCTTGAGGGAGATGGATTTTATTACTCTTTTTCTATGATATGTGAGCACACACAAGGTATTCCATGTTCTTTCCATGTTCATGTTCTCATGGTCGTATGGGTTTATGCTCATGTTATATTTGGAAAATATGTGATGGGTTTTTCATCTACTCACTATGTTCAGCCCCTTCTTCTATTAGATTAGAATTTTTCCTAGAATAACTAGAAGTAAAGAAGGTGGTAATGTTTTTTAATAAATTAATGAATCTTTAACCAATGTGTTTGGAGGTTTTTGGGATGCAATGAAGGGTTTATAATTATGAGAAATTGTTGAGTCAGTTTGGTTAGGACTAGAGGACATGGATAATTATTGTGATGAGATTAAATCTTGAACTCATAATGGATAGATAATTATTGAAGAATTAATTAACGTAAAGTAAAACTAATTAAAAGGTGATAAAGTAACTCAATTTATATATGTAAAGGTTGAGATCTTATAGGATATCAAGTATTATTAGTGGGAACATGGGGGCTGAGAGACGTTATAAACAGTTGTGTATGTGACTAGTAATTTTTAATATTGTTCTTCCGAGATATATTATATCATTTAATTTTCTGTTTCTATATATTACTCCACCTTATCAGTGTGGGAAACTCACACCCATGGAATTTTAAGCTATTGGGGTGTTTTACCCAACATTCTGGGGGATGATGGAAGGTTGACTACCCCATTTCCCCCCCTCTATTCTCTTTGTAGTTACCTATTATGGTATTAATGATGGTTCATTTTACCCATATACGTGTATAGAAGGATGTAATGGCCTATGATAATTTCAATCATATATATTCTTGTAATATTTTCTGACGGACTACTATACGTATAGTTTTTATAGGATCTAAGGGCTTGGGGATCCATACTCAGAGTATGGGTATTGTTGTATTGTAGAATAATACATAACATATGATACACATTATGAGAGGTATGGTGGCACAATGAATCTATTGGTTTACATTAGTGATATGGATTTTTTGGTGTGATGCATTAGATGCATGTTGATGTATGCGGTATTTGTTGTGGTCATTCGCCCCGGTGTCTGTGGGATATCCTTTTTTGTGTCATATGCTCAGCAGATGCAATGTCAGGGTAGAGAGGCAAACCAGTGGGGTAGTGATAGAGGGGTTCCATTGATATTACTTATTATATAATATTTTCTTCTATGCGATACTTGGTTTATGTATCCATGATCTTTCTTGGAAGTTAGTATGCCTATTTAAGTTTCGAGTTAGTTTCACATGATGTTCAATTTTATTTATCGTGATTTTTTTTATTTTTTATGAGAGGCTTCGGGGAGGATCATAGTGAGTATACAATTATAATATCCCTATGTATATATAAACTGTTTTTTAGGTCGGATGGAGAAGGTTGGAGGTCTTGATGGTTACTACATGTTCGTGGGTTTTATGAGCTATTTGGGATTCATGGATGATGTCAGATTTACATTTATTAGTACTTACAATTTTTCATTTTAGTGGTAATAGTTGTCGCATTAAATTACATTAGTGTATTACTGATTACTTGTAAATTTTATTTAAAGGATTTTATTGGTTTCTATCTTAACTCTATCTTCCACATATTTTTCTCTTAGTGGGTAATGCCTCAGGTAAATATTTGGGGGGGGGGGATCGTGAGTGAGTGGTATCTGAGTTTTTTAGTGGGATATTATGGAGTTTCGAGTGCAGTATACATGAGGTTTCACTGGTTGGAAGGATAGTAATCTTATATTTGTTTGAAAGAACTAAAACATGAGGAATCAACTAAGATATGGAATTTAGGGCCCTTTGTGATCTATTAAATGAAAATTTTAGCTTATAGTGGCGTCTAAATGAGGTGATATTGGTTACATGGTAGATAACTATGAATGTATCATGCATCATTATTCATTGAGTTTGTTATTTAATGGGTAGTCCTTCGGATAATTTAACGTAATGTTAATAAAAGAAAACAATTAATTAATGTTATGATCTTCCAAATTTTAGTTTTAGGAGCTACTATTGTTTGTTATTTTGCATTTATAGCTCCATGTTGACTACGTCATTAGGTTAGTGTGGAATATGTACAATAGATTCCACCAGTAGATCTCAATATAGTAGAGGTTAATAAAGAATGCACTTGGAGGAGGAAACTATGAGAGCTTCAGTACGATAGTCTACAAGGGTATGAGAGATCTATTTCCGATATATTTATAGAATTCTGGTTGGGGAAGGTTGAGATAACCTTCAGTTTAATTTATGATTGGAATTATCTCTTGATGTTGTTGGAAATGATGATGCTGCCTGGATTAGTGATTCAGTGGTGGTTCTTGTTTCTTAGAGATCGCAAAGAGTAAGAATCCCTGTAGGAGGAGTTCCATGTCTAGTTTAGAGTTGAGTTTCTTTCAACGACCGAGAAGGTAGACATTCTCTATGAGTATTATACCCTTCTATGGGGGAGATATAATCTTCAAGAGTTCGAGATTCATTTTAAGAACATTCTACGATATGATTTAGACTAGTTATTGGATTAGGATGCCATGGAGAGGTATTTAGAGGAGACTTTTCGTCCAAATATCTAGTTCCAGGTCACCCTGTTTTTGCTGAAGATGTGTCATGAGGTGATGGCTATAATAGAGGTCATCGATTGGATTCTCGCCCAAAATAGATGATCATGATAGGTGATTCGTTAGGATTCCACTCAATGAAATGATGCAATTAGAGGTTCTTATTTGTCATGACCAAAGAACATCTGATCAGCTATGGGTTATTCTAAGCCCCCAATTTCACATTTATCATGGGAAAGTGAATCTTATACCAATTCCAAGGGATCATATACTTTTTTTCTTATGGAGGATTTGGTAATCATTAGTGACAGTTACTAACCATTTTGAGCGGTTAACATGAACATGGTGTTCAACTTTTGGTTTCTCTATTGAGGTAGTTTGAGATGAGGCAATAGAATCAGGTGCTCTAGTATTGTATCAATAGAGAGCAGATTGGGCTAACAGATGACATACCCAATATGCTACCCACCATCAGAGAGAAAAATGTAGTTGCATAGATAATATTCATTATGATTGGAGACCATGGGTAAGGTTGTGGTTATCTTCAGTAATTTGTGTTGTGAGCTCTAGCCATGATAGATGTTGTTCGAGGTACCCTTTTTTGGTTGTCTAATTTTCATCATGGATTGTTTGATCCATGATCCATGCCCTTCTTCATATCACCTTCTCTATTCCATGCTATGGGAAATGATGTATAGAGTCTTCTAGGGCCCTTGTCATTGACATTTCCTATTCAAGGTTGAGATAACTTGTTTTAATTACATATATTCAGTATCTAGGGGTGGGGAAACACCTTTATTTAAGATATTTCATTTTCATATGAATACAACCATAAGAAATTATTCTCATTGTCGATTGGTTGTATTCAGTGAAGGATTTTATGGATTTCTTTATGAGGTGGTTTGTGTTCTTTGATACTTATAGAGAGACATCAGTTCTTTTTGGTTATTGATACAATCAAATGGGATATAGGTGTGTTGCTTAAATTCCATCATTGATGGATAAGAAGATGATTACTTCTTCCTCGGTTCAAAATTTATCATTTTCTAGGGTCGTAGAAGCGTACACTGATGTATTACTAGAAGAGGTGTTAGCGTTACCCAAACAAATACAGATCAAGCTACATATCATGATAAAATAAAGAGTGTCTCCTATATTGATTTATTAATTTAAGATGGATCATTCTAAGTTGTGAGATATGTGTATACATCTCGATGGAATGTTGCAGTGCGATGTTGTTTCGACGAGTGTGTCACGGTGGGGTGCAATAGTTTTTTTCGTAAATAAGGGTGATCGTAGTTTGAGGATATTTATTAATTATCATCTCTTGAACCAAGTTAATATAAATAACCACTACCCTATTCCATGGATTGGTGGTATTTTTGATCAACTGAGAGGTGTAAGTTGGTTCTCAAAGATCTATATGTGGTAAGGATATCAACAGATGCATGTAAAAGATGATGATATTATAAGGGATTCATTCTTTTTTAATCATGGGAATTTTGAGTTCCTTGTAATGTCATTCATTGTGATGAAGGATTTATCTATGTTTGTGGGGACAATGAACATTTTTTTTCATGAGATCCTGGAATAATTCATAGTGGTTTTCATCAATGACAATCTCATGTACTCCAGAACTGAGGTAGATCATACTGAGAATCAGTCTGCCATCTTGGGGGTTATTCACTATGAATATTTTTTGGGATGTTCAATAAGTGTGATTTTTGGGCTTGAGGAGACTATTTCATGGGGAATGATTTGTCATAGTAGGAATTACATGTTGATATGTCAATGATAGAAGTAGCTATGTATTAGACATCCCCCATGACAGTAGTAGAGTTGTGATGTTTCTTTTATATTGGATTCTAATAGAGGAGGTTAGTAGATGATTTATCTCATTTTCCACTTCTCTAACTGTGTTGACCAAAAACAATCTGGAATTTTTGTGGATAGATTAGTTTTATGATGATTTTTTGTATCTGAAGTAGATGATGGGTAGTGGTCTAGTATTTTCTATTCTAACAAAAAGAATTCATTATGATATTATTTTTTGTCTTCGATTCTTGGGTTGGTAAATGTGCTAATTCACTAGATATTGGTCATTTATTTTAAGTTTTGATAGTTAAATCCTAATGACTGTAACTATTCCTCCTACAATCTTATGTTTGAGGCAGTTTTTTTTTCACATAAGATATGGATAAAATACCACATCATCTAGTAGTTTCTGGTCTTCAACAATCCTAAAATCCTACAAAATGTTTTCTCCCAGTTTCACATGAACTAGTTTCATCATTGGTGTGAAGAGTTTGTATAGGGCTATGAATTTGAGATTTCATATACACATGGAAAAGGAATTTTTGTGTTTGATGCATTGAGAGGGAATCCATATAGTGATAAATTGCATGAATAAAGTGAATCATAGAAAGTCAAAAAGGGACATTAATCATAAAATCTAGATATGGGAGACGTTGGGGCAGATGGTGTCTTTTTAAGATTATAGTGCAGTCATATATAGAGCAGTAGGTGGAGGTTTCCCAGTTGGGGGTTCATGAGTTAGATTTCTGGAGATATAGAGTTTTTTTGTGTGAGAAACTTGATAGTTAGAATGAGGATGAACAACACTATGCTTTTTTTATAGGGGAGATTTTCTGTTCTCTTGGAAATTCATGAAATGATTCATTGATATTTCCCTAGATCCTCTTTAGTGGTACATCATGGCATGCCAACGATGTACTGAGCATTGAGGATTTTGTTTTTGTGGCCTGGTGTGAAGTGTCTAGTTGTATAGTTTGTGTCTCAGTGTTTGGTCTTTTAAAAGGTAAAGGTCAACCATCGTGTTCCCAGTGGTTTTATACATCTATTAGATATTCCTTAGTGAATGTGGGAAAACATATCATTTGAATTTGTTTCTAGTTCTCAACATCTCTTGGATGATATGACATTATATGTGTGGTAGAGGATCATTAGTCCAAATCAACCATGTTTATAGAGAACAAGGGTTCAAGCTCAATGGATGCTTTTTCGAGGTAGTATCTAGAAGAGGTGGAGAGACTCCAAAATGTCCTTATAACGATCATTTATCGTCGAGATTTGCATTTTAATACAAGGGAGTGAAGAGATCTCCAACATGATTTGGGTTCTTCGCTAAGTGTTTTCACTACATTCATCTATAAACAGATGGTCAGATAGAGCAGACCAAACGGACATTTGAATAAATGATGTGCTATTATGGCTTGGATTTTTCAGGTTCTTCATTGAGGCACTATCCCTTGCAAGATTTCATATAAAAAACATTTATTCACACCACCATAGATATGTTTCTTATTGAATCCTTTTATGGAAAAATATTATGTTCTATGTTGTGTTGAACTGGGTCGGAGAGTCCAGAATTCGCAAGACAAAAAAAATATATAATACAATAGAGATGGTTCAGGTTATTTGTGAGATGAAGAATCATTGTAGGATTATCATAAATTGTATCCAAATCGTAGGAGTATACCTCTAATGTTTCGAATGGGTAGTCACGTGTTTCTAAAGGTGACTCACTATTGAGGATAGACAAGTTTTTTTCATCAGTTTAAGATCCTTCCCAAGTTTTTTGGGCCATTAGAGGTGTTGGATAATGTTTGAATTGTGTCATATCATGTAGAACACCCCCATTGATGATTTGGATAAAAGATGTTTTCCACATGTCACATCTCCGTCATTGTCCTCATGATGGCTCTCACATCATGATGGGTGTGAGATTGATGTTGATGCTGATACAACCTTTGAGGAAAGAACTGTAGATATCCATGACCGTAATGAGAAGGTTTTGTGAAGGCATGATATCCCCCTAGTTTGTGTCTTTAGTGGAATAATGTCATGGAAGAGAGAACCTGTGATTTCGATTCACACATACACTCGCAGTACATCCATGTTTTTTATTCATATCTCATCACTTGTAATGTTTTTTCTTTGGCGGTTGTATTAACATTATGGTTTTGATATGGACTCTTTTTTCTTTTAGTTTCATACATTATTTTGAAATGTATCTCCTATATAAGAGGGTTTTGGAGGTTGTTGTGGTTACTTAATGGGTTTATGATGATCATTTTATGAAGTGGTTGAGCTCTTGTGATGGGGAGAGAATTGAGTGGTATCTTACGAAGTGGATATTCAGATGAACCCTTTCTGTTTCCTCTATTGGATGGTTTTGGATTCTCTAGAAGAACACTGTTTTGAGAGGTAGTTGATGTAGGGTCCAAATCTGTGTGGATCTACCCTTTGTAGGTTTATGAGGCTTATAGAGCTTAGAGGATACTCATATAATGATTATAGGATTTCAGGTGTTGATAACTGGGAGCAGGAATCACACAACATGATAGTGGGTTTAATGTCATGTAAGAAAATTACAAAACATATAGGAGGGTTTTACACAGTGTAATTTTCCAGAGAGTGAAATATAAAATGAAATTGGAATATGATGGCCTTTTTGGTGATATTAAAATTGAGGCATTACATAATGTGAAATGGGATTTCACATTGTGTAATTCCTCGTTGTCGTAATATTTTATGTGTTTTCTAACCACTCGAGTTATCAAAATCTGTTAATGTTGCATTCCTATTTCTCAAAACCATGAAATATAGTGACCCCTTCTTCAATGTTTTTTAAATTCCTTCAACTAGGATACATTCAATTCTCCCTCATTCAATCCATATTTATCCGACATCAATATGAGGTAGGTTCTACCCATGTTTTTTATTGTTTCCTTGATCTGTTTCCTCCCATTTCTTATAACCATTCTATAGAGGATGATATCCCATGATTCAAATTTGGTTCCTCTAGATTAATGTATGTATTATGGTGTATAACATCCCCAATGGATGAAATACTTGTAGGAGATGTGATTGAGGATATGTTGTGTGGTCTATTCTCATTTGATGATCATTGAAAACCTTTTGAGGATGGTGGTTCATGGATTCACTATTTAATTACACGTAATCATATAGATAGCATGTTTCCACTCTGAGGATTGAAATGATATTTTCTTAATTAAATACTTAAACATGATCAAATAATATGTTTTGATTATATAGATATGTTGTTTCTTCATGATATGATAATTGATTCCATCATGATTTTCTAGATAGAGTTAAATCTATGCCTTGTTTTTTCCTTCATGTATTTCCTAATGGAAATTGCTAAAGACTGTAGATCTAAAATTAATTGATTATTAGTTGGATAATTGATAAAAGAGTCATGTTTAATTTATCGAGTTGTTATTGTTGAAATTTGATGATAATCAAATTGATGCAGGTATGCATTTTTGATTTAAATGGTTCATAAACCTCAATCATGTTGTTTTGTGCTCATAAAATAATTCACTTCATGTTAATATAATTCTTTAATTAAAATATGATACATTGTGATAGCTCATTTATTATATTTTCTATAGTTGGAACATTTATATAACCAATCAGTTAATTCAAGATGGATTAAGAACCAATTTTGTTATAAAATACAATGCCTTTATTGGGCCTGATTTTCTGGTTTTCATATAAAGGCTGAGTCCCTTATTAATTAGAGCCATGATATATCATTTTTGGAGGATCCTAAATGACTTGTTTTAGGGCCAAGAGCTAAGATTCTTATTTATTTCCTTCTTCTTCTGATGCGATGCGAGCTAGGGATGAATGATCCTAGTTGTATATTATGTGTTGTGGATGTAGTGGGCCCCTGATATGATATGATCCTATGATAGCAGAACTAGGAGGGATGTTTTGGTACATGGTCTAGGTTGGAGAGGTATCTGGGGTAGTAGATGATGCCTAGAGTGGAAAGATGCATCGATTTATGCATGTGGTATGGGGGAGGACACATGAGATGATGGAATGAGTTGAATCTTGACTTAAATGATGATATGAAATATTGATGCTTATGGAGTCAATTTTCTCTTTATCTAATTTACATTCCCCACTACATTAAAGAGATTGATTGGCGTACTCTCCTTCCAAGAGAAGAATGATCCATGGGGTATGCCACATTCATTGTATTTTTATCATCTCATGGATGGATTTGTCTATTTTTCAGATATAAGGGGAAATGACTCAATGTGTAGTTCATCTACTCAACATATTGATACTCTTTTGTTTGGAAGCATATAGTTTTTTCCTATAATTTCTATATGTATAGATTATGGTAATTTTATTTAATAAATGAATTATTTCTTAAGCTATGGGGTTGGATCTTGTTGGGATGGAATTATAATGTTATAATTCAAAGAATCTGTGTACTCAGTTGGGTTATTCATATAGGGTGTGGATATTTGTTGTGAAGAAATTAAATGTTGAAATTATAATGGTTAGTTATGGATTAATGAATTAATTAATATAAAGTGAAATTGATAAAAATTTATAACGTAACATAATGTATCTCATTAAATGGTTGTGTTCTTATAAGATATCTAGTCTTTGCCCTAGAAGTAGAGAGTCTGAGAGATATTAGCTGTAGTTTCTTTTATGACTAGCTTAGGCCCATAGTGTGGTTGTGAGATATATTATATCATGTAATTTTTTGGTTTATATATCCTACTTTACCATGTTTGATATGGAAAATGAAACCTCAAGGATTATGAGACCTATGGGGGGCTTTCCCCAACATTCTGGGGGTAAGATAGTGGCTAACAACCCCCTTTTGTCTCGATCTCTTCTTATAGGAGTAACTTGTGATTGTATACAAAGTGTATTGTTTTTAACATATATGTGTGTATAAGGTTGTCATAAATTTTGGTTGCTTTACACATATAATTGGGATATAGTTTTTAATGACTAATATATGTAAAATATTAATAGGATGTTATGGATTGAGGATCCTTACTTGGTGTATGGGATGTGGTATATTGAGGTATAATACGAGACATCAAATATATATTATGCCAGCTATAGGGTCTCCAGGAAACTACTTGGTTAATTTTGTTATGTGGATGTGGTTGTGTGAAGTATGAGGTTCTTGTTGATGCAGAAGGTTTGTGTTGTGCCAATTCACATAGGTGTATAGGAGTTACTATTTTTGGAGAGTGATGCTTAGGACGTGTGATTTTTGGAAAGAGTGGGTAAACTATTAGGAAGTGTTAGTAGGGTAACCTTGAATTTATTTATTTTATAATATGATCATGTATGTGATATGTGGGGAGAGTATCCATGTTGAGGAAAAGAAAATAGAGTACCTATTTATGTGATGAGTTATTTTCACATGTTTTTCACCGTCATTTTTCTTAATTTCATTACCTTTTCACGAGAGGCTCTACGGAGGATCATACTGAGTATACCATAATACTCACCCTATGTATATAAAAACTATATTTTAGTTTATCTTGGCATGTTAGAGTTCAATATATTTTCTACTATCTAGTGGGTCACAATAGTTGTTTGGGATCCATGGTTGATGTCGCCATTACCTTCTTCTAGTACGTATAGTTTTTCCTTTAATATGTGGTAGTTATTTCAGGAAATTACATTTGTGTTTTTCTGTGTCTTTTATATTGTGGTCTGAGTAGGAGTTGTCTGATTCCAATCATATCACCCTCTTCTACATGTGTTTCTCTTAGAGGGTAATGCCTCCAATCTTTATATTTATTTTATCCTCAGTACTAGTCTCCAACTCGGGACCTACTGGAGGCCAGAATTTGGAGTCACAATATCTGTTATCAAATTAATGAACTAGGAGGGGTAAAAAAGGTAGAGGGGGTCATTAAAATAAATTATTACTTATTATAAAAAACTTATTTCTATTTTAAAACTATTCACTCAATTTCACATTTTAAACAATAGGAAAAAAAGAATTTGAATAAAGTTAATTATAACCTCTATAATATGTTATATTTATCCCAAATATTATTCAAACAGAAAAATTAATTCATTTTTTGTTACAATTTTCATTAATTAATTCATATATTTTATTTTTCATATTATTTAATACATATTGTTTCAGTGTTGTGTTAGCAATTTCGATAATTATTTCATCCAATAATATTAAAAATAAACTACCATGTTAAAAATTCAATTATATTTATAATTTTTTTATAATATAACAAGTTTTTTCTTTATCCTATTGAAAAATTGTATAGAATAAATTTAATAAAAGTGCAATGTTTGACATTATCTTTTACTTCAATATTATATCTCTCAAAATCGGTTATATATGGCATATAATTTCTTCATTACATAAAAATAGATGGAAATGAAGATAATAAACACACCCAATACAATACAAGAACATTTAATTTTAATTTTTAGTCCTTATAATATTATTTTAACCTTAATTATTAAATTTACCCACAAAATGGTGACAATTATTTAGTATGGTCATAATTCAATTTGGATGAAATAAAAGTATCTGATTTACCATATGTAGATATCCTGATTCGATATATGGAATTATTTTTTCATGGTTTAAATTTTAGAATTTTGATAAATTAATGGAAGATAAAAAATTTAAAACCAAATGAAAAACTATTATTTCATAGAAATTACACTTTAGTGAAAAAAAATTTATACCAAATTATAGTATAAAATTCCTCAAAATGGCCATAATTAGTTTATGTTTAGTTGTTTGGAAATAATCCTATTTAAAAACATAAACAAAATATATTTTTCTTATGTATATACCTGATAATAGAATATATTTTCTAATAAAAATTAGTAATTTTCATCATTCCATTAAAAAGTAATATTTTTCAAAAAAAAATCCATAAATAAAATGTACCATAATTTTATTATGAATATTATTTGGAATAATTTCATTTTATAAAATTAATTATATCTAATTTATATAAATTATTTTAATATTTTATCAAATTAATAAATAAAAATATTTTTGATGAAAATAGATTTTTTGAACAATAAAATTAGTTCTCTAATACTTGGGTTCTAATTTTTCAAAAAAATTGTCAATTAATTTATTCATTTCATAGACCAATATATAAATATATTGTAATGTGGGTAATCCTAAATATACCTCCATTTACATTACTATGTTATGTCTATTATTTTTATATAATAATATTTTGTATCCTTTTTAAGTTCACATATGTCATTCATGCAAAATAATGACAAAAATAGCTCATTTTAAAAAATCTTGTTAATACCATGTTTTTATCCAAAAAGACTAGAAAATACATTAAGTATGATCTCACCATACACAATTGATTTTGAATGGTTATTTTAGAGTAACCATATATCTATGGGTTGAAATTAGTTCTAAAATTAAAACCATCATAAGAACATAATGATGACAATGATAGAATCATGATGTAAACCTCATTATATTATCAAATTCAATTCAATCGGGCACTCTATGAATAATAACAACTTATATATTGTAAATAATTGAAATATGAACTTGTGAGAAATACCATATTATAGAAATAAAAAACATTGACATTATATTGTGATCCACTATAAAACATATTGAACTGTGACCTTTAGACATCATGGGGAGTCTAATGATGAAATGTTTGGAGTTTTTTTTTAATTTACAGACAGTTATGGAAAGTGGATTCACTATCTCTTTAGGAATATATAATTACACCATTACATGCTGACAAACCAAGAATTGAGATATATAATCAATTATTTCAATCTCTTGTTAATCCACCTGACGTCTAGCCTCATTTATGTATACATATTTTTTCAAATATGATAGTTAGATAATTATTATCTATGAGGATAATACACAATGATCATCATTATTTCTGGTACATATATGAAATATATATAATTTTTAATCAATATTTTAATGACCAAGAATTCAATCAAGGATATATCCTTTCTTTTTTTTCACATAAAGAACATAAAATAATCATTATAAATGAAGAATGAATGAAATAGGAGGTATTTCAAGTTGTTAAGAAACATATACCAATTAATTAGTAACATGAAATTAGGAATTTTAATATGTTACATGTGAATATTAAATTAACCTAACCAATAGAAATCTCACCCGTGAAGGTATAAATAAACTTTACGCATCTTATAAATGAATGTCTAATATAATTATATTAAGTATATGTAAATAAATATATTAAATATTATTAATTAAGGTATTTTGTTTTCGTATGTCGTAAATATTTAATTACATTTTAATAATTAATATAGTTATTTATTGGAAAATTTATTTTCATAAAATTGATTAATAAATTTTTATTTTACTATCTATCTATTTTAAGATAATTTTTTGAGAAATTAGTTAATTTTTCAAAGTGTTATAAAATTAGATGAAATTTTAAAATCATTATTTTTATATTAAATGACGTTTTTAACTTAAATTTTAAATTTTCATATATATATATATATATATAACTAGTTTCCAAAAATCATGTACCTTTTTAAATTATATACAATGAAAAATGTTTAAGATTATATTTTTTTGGATTGTTCTATAATACCTGAATTTTTTGTGAATAGTAAAATAAGATAATTTCCTTATTTTAGTGTATTTTATGAAAATTTTCAAAGTATTCATAGTCTTGAAAAAAAATATTTAAAATTTGAATAAAATATTCAAAAAGCATCCTTCTCCCCCACTATAAACATCGGCCCTCACATCCCCTTATCATCACATCTTCCTAGAATTGATACTTGTCAAATTTATTCCCAAAAATATTCCCAAGCCCCATCCCCATTTCCAAGAGATTTTGTTCTCAGAAATTGACCAAAACCTTTTCCCTAAGGAGGTTCTCATGGAAGAGGAAATCCATCTATAAAAACATCTTTCTTTTTATTTTAATTTATTTTCACATTATTTTATTTTATTTATTATCCCATCACAACCCTCATTTATATATATAGTACAGAAACTAGTAATTTAATAAACTACTATAATTATACATCATGAATCCCATTCTCCCCTCTCTTTTATTCTAAAAATAGAATCGTCATTTGTGAGGTGTTGTTTCATCACCTTCATGGATGAAAAGATTTCATTTTCAATTACTTTCTTCAAGGATATTCACAAAAATATTGTAATAGTAGATATAGAATTTAAAAGTTATATTACAACCCTTTTTATATTCTATATTTAATCTATTTATATATTACTAAATTATCAAACATAACGAGTTCATTGTGATCTAAAGCCGCTAAAAATAATCTAAACGATCATCATTGACAAGATTTCCAATGTTTCTTCCTTGTATATAGTAAAACCAAATATGTATGTCCAATTAAACTTTAGTATGTTCATTAATAACATTTAATTCCAATTTTTTAAAATTATACCCATTTTACATGAACTTTATTTCAAATAAACAATCGAACAGTCCAGGAAAACCAAGAAAATAATTACCCCAGAATTATTATATTAAACAATTTAACTCATAAATATGCCTATAATTGAACATAAATAACAAAAGTGAATAAAATAAATTAATAAAATTTTATAAATTAATTAATTAATGGATTTAATTTTATGATCTTGGACATTATGGTGTAGTAAAGAACATATTTGGACTTTAGGTAAGAGATTTCTTCCCGAACTGCAATTTTTATTTGGTCTATCATTTATCCCTATATAAACCAATATAATTATTCATTCCTTTTATATAATTTCCCTTAATTATCTGAATAAAGTCCAAAAACTTTTTCCATTATCAATTTATCTTTCTTTTATAAGAAATATATGTTTTTTTTCAAGATTCCCTTTTTAATTCTTTCTTTTACACAATCCCTATTAAAGGGAACATCTAGATTTCATTCCCATTTGTAAGTACAATACATAATCTATTTTAATAAAATATTATTCAAATAAAATCACTAATATTGACATGGAAACATGTATTTTTTTCTTGTTTTTTATAAACAATAATGAAAAGTACAATTGATTTTTCTAAACAAAATCTTCTTTGCCATGTAAAAAAGTGTATTTTCCTCATGAATTTTTTGATGACATTATTAGAGTATTTTTATCAATTTAAACACCTCTGTTTAATGTTTTGATATATTTAGAATGATCTTTTATGGTTACCATCTACTATATTTTTATTTAATGTTTGATGATCATTATTATTGTGGATGTGCTATCTGGATTCCATTCATCGTACAACTCTAAATTATAAGTGATTATATTAACCTATTACTGAATGTTATTTAAATTTCATGTGTATATATTTTTCATATTTAAAAATATATATAAGGAGAATTAATTGGACTTAGTGCGTGATAGGTTAGGACCACTTTATCTCCTCGATGAATTGGTATGTCTTTGGAGACAAGACATATATGGACTTGGCTGAGGCCTTTCCAATTTTCATGTATGTTTTAAAAAGAGGCCTTAACCATTTATTTTTAGATGTCCTGGATGAGGACATGATGGTATGTTTTAGATGTATTGAATTATCCATTCCAAAATTATGATATTAGTATTTGATAATCCATGTGAATATTCGAATACTAAAATATCAATGGTTAAGATTCAATCTCATGTGATTATTTTTATGTAATTATTTCATCAGCATTTAGTCATACCATATTATGTTCAATTTTATTTTCTGATGGAATGTGAAATAGTTATTCACCATGCATTATTTTTTATATGTGTTTTTTATTACGTACCCTTAATGAGAATATGATCTCACCCCTTTTTTGTGTATTACTTTTTCATAGGATGCGAATATGTATATTATGAATGACTTGCTGGGATAATATACTTGTTATAAATGATTCTAGTAGTATTTTTATATTGTATCTTATTTAAGGATTTATTGTAAATCATATTTTTCTATCTCGTTTTCCAAAACTACTAAAATATTAGGTCATTTTGGAGGTGACTTCTTTTATTTTTACGCCAATGTAATGAAGTAAAGGACAATGTCTCGGAAACTATGGATGGGGTCTTTACAGATGGTATAAAAGTTGTTTAGTAGAAAACATGGAATCTAGATTTTGAAAAAATGATTAGGGAACATAACCCCATGATTTACATTGAGGATAAGCATATAAGACCATCCAAGAATTTGGGTATGGTATATATTAAGTGGTTCTTCATCACAATACATCTCGGTCTGGATACTACATGTTGATGTTGTTTGGAAACTGATATAGTTTGGGTTAACAATTTTAACAAGGTGTCCTAGGCTTGACATGAAAAAACCAGGAACAAGACAACATGCCTTAATGTGCAACTATTTTGACACTCCTTGGGGATATTTTTCAATAATTCCATTTTTTGTAAAAAAAATTATGAAGTTTTTAAATGTAAATACATCTCCAAAGAAACCATTTTTATGATTATTTGATTAGGTATGCCTAAATTTACAATTTATATTATTTTATTTACATGTTTGAAATTATTCATTTTCATTCATAACCCCATTTAGTGTATTCCATTCATTAGAAATGGAACCTTGTGGAAGGAATGGAAATCATATCAACTCACAATTCCTTTTTAGGGGTTCATTAATATGAAACATAATGATGTTATTTAAAAGGATTCAATTGGTGTTGACCGACAATAACTATATTGGTACATGTGAATAAGGTTATGACCAAAAACAATATCCATATGAAGTATCCTAATCCACAATGTGGAGTCTAAATATTAGACCACTTTTGGCAATTACAGCTTCCATATTTCAGTGGGACTAAAATCAGATTTGTAGTAGAGTAGTGGATGGGTTATTTATAGATGATATTTTTCACATTGGAATGCAACAATAGCGATATGGTTATCCTAGAAGTTTGTCATCTATCAAGAGATCAAGGTCCGAGGTGGTCATTAATTAAATCAAAAAAGAGGAGGAAGAAATTATAAATATAGAAAGAAGGGGTGTAAAGGAAATTTTATTGGAAAAATATTTTCCTCACAAACTATGAGCAGATATGGAGGGGAAATTTAAGAGTCTAATACCAAAATAGGATTAAAAGATTTCTAACTATGATACCAAAATTACAAAGATATCAATGCATGATGCAAACTACACTCATAATCTAAGGAGCAAGATTTATCTATTCTTTGATGTGTTAAAACTATCCCCCTCAAGGGAACTGATCTACCAAAATATCTCAACATATGAATATATAGTATAATGTGCTATCAAGATAGAGAATGAATTAACTAAGCTTATTAATTATTTTTAAAACAAGAAAATAATAGGGTGGTTGAGGAAAGATTGGATAATGGAAAGATAAAAAAAGGGTAATTTTTTAAAATGTGATACGTGTAAGAGGAAACAACATGGTGTATGATTAAAAGGAAAATGAGTTTGATACAAGTTTGGAGACAATTACCATCATTCTAATGATATAATGATAATTAAAGAAGTTTTCTGTTTTCAATTCAATAATAGTAGTGATATGTGATAATATGGTAATTATTGTCCAAATTGGGATGGTAAAGCCTCATAAAAGGCCACCAGATCAAGGAAATATTTTTCGATCAAAAATGTAGAAGTTTATTTTTATAATATTAAGGGGGTAGGTACATTGTTCAATTATAAAAACATATCCAATGCATTATTTTATTCTAGATGATCATATATTCTATATGTTCATATTTTTCTAATAAAATTAAACATTTACCATTCATATTAATAATAAAATTAGTATTCAAAACTCTTATTGTTGGTATTATTGCAACAAGAGGTGTCAATCAGTACACATTATCTCACATAAACATTATTTAGTTGAAATTCATATCAATATAAATATTATTGATTTGATATAATCCATAGTATAGACTCAATTTCAAAATATGATTGGAAAATATATTTCAAGAGGAATTAAGTCACAATTAGTGAGGAAAATATTAAATACCTTGTCATTAGTGAAAAATATTTAGTATATGGTTCTTAAAAAGATTCCAATTCCATAGATATTCTAAATGAAATTTTTGTGGAGGAAGAGAAAACATCATCTATGGATATTCAAATTAAAGATGCACATATTTTTTAAAAATACATTGATGTATTTCTAGAAGATTAACCTATATATCCCCCAAAGTGGGAAGTTTATGTATTTATTGATTTAATTCTCGGTGAAAGACCAATATCAAAGACTCTCTATAGAATGGGCACCTTGGAATTGGTGGAGAAAAAGAAACCACTATAGTCAATTATTGAAAATGGATTTATATTACCTTGTGTTTCTCCATGGGGATGCTCTATTCTATTTTTAAATATGAATGTTGTATCCAGGAGGATGTTTGTTGAATATTAATAAGTGAATGCTATAATAATAAAGAACATGTATCCCCTTCCCTGCATTGACGATCTGTTTTATCATCATCACAGAGATCAATATTTTTTATATATTGATCTTCTATATGTATATCATCAATTATTTGTGGGATGTAAGACATTCCAATGATATCATTTCAAACCATTAATGGACAATACGATTTTATAGTAATTCCATTTGTATAGACTTATGCTTCATCTATTTTCCTGAATCAGTTGAATATAGATTTCAATGAATATCTTAATGATTTTTTGTGGTATTTATTGAAAATATTTTGATATATTCCAAAAACTATATATAAGGACCATGATAACCACTTATAGGTTGTCATGGAGACCCATAGATGAAATGGGTTATAGAGGGAAATTAGATAGTGTCAATTCTAGCTTCAAGAAGATTTTTTTAGATTTATTATCCATAAATATGGAATATCAGATGATCCATTAAAGAAAAAGGCTGTTTAGGAAGGTTCTACACCAACGAACATAACTGAGGTATGTATTTTCATTTTTTTTAGAAACTTAATATTTGTGATTATTTCATAGTTTTTCCTTATTCTCTAACCAGTTTTCCAAGCCTACTCGTAAATGGGATAGGTATTTATGGAAACAAAATTGGACATTGTTTTATTGAATTGAAGATGATGTTAGTGAAATATCCAATATTTACACTACAATTGAGAAATGTTGTATTTGTGGTTTATAGTGGTGCATAAAATAATGGACATTGTGGTTTCCTTATGCAGAATGATAGAGTCATTTACTATGCATTAGGGTAGTTAAATATCATGAACCAAACTATCCCACTCAAAATTTTTGGTTAACAGTGATAATATTTTCTCTAAATATAATGATACAATATCTCTGCGGTGAAGGATGTGAGATACATACATTTAAAAAGATTTAAAAATATATGTTCTCATAGAAAGAAATCAATATGATGAAAAGTAAATGACTTGAGATACTCAAGGATTATGGTTTTTCTATACACTACCTCCCATAGTAGGTGAATAGGGAAACATATTCATTTAGTAGGAACTCTCATAGAGTTCTAAACAATGGTGATTGACTAGGGTCCTATGTATTGGGACCTAGAAAATATGGATAAGTGAATTATCAGTGAAAGCGAAACATCATTATTTTTCTAGTTGGTTTCCTATGCATCTTTATTGAAAATGATTTAAATTTATCAATATGATCATGTAAATCATTTGAAGAAAATTTAAGGTGTAAATGATGCGAAGATGACAAACTACTTGTATGAATATGGAATTATACAATTTTGAATTTGATTTTATGTTCCCTAAATATATTATCTAAAAATGGTTTTATTGGATGATTCTCATATCCCGAATTTTCATATACACCACAGTATCCCAAAGATGTATAGATAATTAAAGGAACATTTTTGGTGGTATAATATGAATTGGGAAATTACTGGTTATGTATCAAGAAGATTAGTCTATGAACAGGTGAATGATGAAAGACAACATCTTAGAGGAATAATGAAATTTATGACTATTCATACATTGAAATGGGATGATATCACCATGTATTTTGTTACTGGATTTCAAAATACTCTATGAAATAAAGAAACAATATTGGTAATTGTTTATCAAGATTTCATATTTTCACATTTACTTACTGTAAGAGAGGATTTCACTCCACATATTCTTGAATGGGTTTATTTTAATGAAGTTACAAGACATCATAGAGAAACTATCCCAATTGTTTCTAACTGTGATCCATGATTTGCCTCAAAATTACAGAAAATCCATTATAATGATTTGTATATTGTGCTTAATTTGAGTACTTATTATCACCCTCAATCAAAAAATCAACCATAATGGACCATCCTATATATAAAAAAATGTGGAGATAATGATAACATGATTTTCACGGTATGTGGGATTAGTAATTACCTTTTGAATATATTTCCTTTTAAATTAGTTCCCATTCATTTATTCAAATGGAAATATATTAAGCATTATATAGATAGAGATTTCAAACACCAACTTCATGGGATCAAGATTGGGAAAATAAGTTTGTAGGGCCTTATCTTGTAGAGGAAACAACAACAATGGTACATAATATTTAACCTCATATCAATGCATCTCAAAGTAGAAAATGGTCTATGTCAATAATATATGGAAGGATTTGGTCTTTCATGTGTTGAGATCAAATATTTATTAAATTTATCTCCACGTAATGGTGTTATAATGAATAAAATGAAAGGGAAACTAATCCCCAGAAACATTGGTCATTTTGAAATTATAGATTGAATTGGATGGATGGATTATCATTTTCAAATACCTCCTAGCCATTTTAAAATACACTATGTGTTCCATATAAATTTGTTAAATAATTACATGTCAGACCCAACTCATGTCCTCCCATATGATGGAATATATTTTTGAAATAGAAGTATCTTAATATAAATAGCCTATTTTAATTATTTATACTAGTGAACATGTCTTGAGAAATCATATGAATCATGTGTAATTTTACTTTGGAAAAATCGTAAAATTGAAGAGGCGGTGTGGGAGCCTAATGAACTTATGATGAAGAACAACCCAAATATTATTATGAGGGAACATTATAGAGACATCGAGGATGAAATTATTATAGTATGGGAGAATTTAATGATCCAGAATTCTGTTAATTAATTTTCCCTTCTTATGATTACTTAGATAACACAATATAATGTTTAAAATGAATAATGAAAGAAATAATAGGTATTTTTAAATTTAAGAAACATATACCGATAAAATAGTAACATGACCACTGGAATAGTAATATGAACCTTACGAATACTAAATCATCCTTGTGAATACATACCTCACCTATGAAAGTAAAGTTAAAATTTATACATCTTATAAATAAAATAATGCTATAATTATATTATATTAATTGTAAATAAATATTTCAAAAATTATTAATTAAGAGTTGGTATTTTTGAAAGTTATATATATTAATCAATAATTTTAAAATTATTAAAATTATATAAAAGAAAATTTATATTAATAAAATTAATACATATATTAAAATATTATTTTCTTGTTATTTTAATATAATTATATTTGAACATAGTTAATTTTTTCAAAATTTTTATAAAATCAGTTATAATTTTAAAATCAATATTTTTGAGTAACATCTGATTTTAATTAAATATTACATATCTCAAATTTTGAAAATTATTTTCATAAATTATTGTTCATTTTTTAATTCATCACATCAGGAAATTTTCAGGGTAGTTTTTTGGATTTTTTATAAAATAAATGAATTTCTTTTTACTAATATAAAACAAAAATTTACATTAAATGTTAAACTCAATAATTATGGAGTCATAGGTTATGTATGGATGATTTAAGGCCAAAATCTCAAAAAATCCATCATTATTTTAATATATTTGGAAATAATTCACATATTATCTATAGTTTGGGGCCTCAATTATAAACAAATTAATAAAATATACCAAAAACACTCATATCCTCCACTACAAATACCCCTTCACCAAAAATTCTCATCACACCATAAAAGATTTAATCATTGTCAAATTTCTTCACAATTCAAATCCCAAGACCCTCCCTCACATCCAAGATACCATTGTCTTATAAAAATGGCATGCCCTATTCCCTATGGTGGTTCTAATGGAAGATAAAATCCAGAGGTATAAAACTCAATCTTTTTCTTTTTAATTTATCTTCATGTTATATTATTTTCTTATTTTATAATAAAATCACCTCATAAAAATCCCATGAACAATCCATTACCTTTAATATACTATAATATTATCACACTATAGGAGTAATCTATCATCAATCCCCTTCCACATTCTCTTTTACTCTAAAAATTGATAAGTCGTGCATGAGGTGTTGTTTCATCACCTTCAAGGATGACAAGTTTTCATTTTCCTTCTCCATCTTTGAGGATGATTATAAAATAATTTTAAGGGTTAAAAAAGACTGTGATATTAATATTACTACTCTTTTTATGTTCTGAATGTAACATTTTTACATAATAATAAATTATAAAACAAAATGAGTTCATCTTGATCTAAATTGATAATATCAATCTACATGATTACCATTAACATGTTATCTAATTATTCTTCCTCATATCTTGGAAAATATAATATATAAGACCTGTTAGATTTATTCTTCTTCATTCATAAAACAAAATTTTATTTCTGTATATTTATACACATTTTACATGAATTTCATTATAT
Source organism: Viscum album (assembly GCA_963277665.1). Lineage (NCBI taxonomy): Eukaryota > Viridiplantae > Streptophyta > Magnoliopsida > Santalales > Viscaceae > Viscum > Viscum album. Next base: position 1,084,492,411 of record OY728146.1, on the reverse strand, counting down.
ATAAATAGGTTAATTGATCATAAAATCCATGAAAATGATTTCTCCCCCAATAATGATATTAAACTCATTAACATATCAATATAAACATAAATTAACATAATAAAACAATAATGAATCCAATAAATGAGTAATAATTTCTAAATTAATAAATTAATGGATTTATTTTGATGATCCAGGACATTAAGGTCAAGTACAGAACACATTCAGACTTTTGTAAGGGTTTTATTTTCGAACCTTTATTTTCATTTTGGTTATGAATTCACCGTATATAAACCAATGTAATTTGCCATTATTTTTATATAATTATTCTATATTTTTTTCAACATTTTAAAATCTTGTTTCTGAATTAGTTCATCTTTTGTTTGTAAGAAATACATTTTTTTCAAGTACCTTTATCAATTCTTCTAGAAACGCCATTCTAAATAAATAGAACTTCTCGATTTCATACCCATTTTCTTGTACCATCTAAATTTCTATGAGATTAATATTTTTCTAAGGTAAATATTTTTTTATGAGAAACAATATTAGTGAATTTATAGTTTTATACCAAAAATTATGGAAAATAATAATGATGTATCCAAAAGAACACTTCTTATTAGTGTAAAGAGGTATTTATCTCTTGAATTCCTCGATGATTTTAATAGAGTATTTTCATTTTTATCAACTACTATGATAAATATTATCTTATATTGATATTTTTATATTATGATTATTATACACCATATTTGATTATGTGGTTTATGAAAAGATTGATAGTGGAACTGGTATATTGATACCATTCTCCATTCCACTTAGAATGATTAGTAATTATGTTTAATGAATGGGGAATGCTATTTAAATTTCAGGTATACATATTATTTATATATAACCGCATTCTTATTTTAAATTAATTGGAAATAGAATGTGATTGAAGGGGACCACTATATCCCCTCAATATATTGGTAGGTCTTATGTGAAAAATCAGATATGAACTTGGTTGAGGCCATTCCCATTTTGATATATGATTTTGGTTGAGGCCATAACTATTAATTTTCATATTCCATTTCCAATGACTCATTTTTTTCATATGTCCTGAATTATGAATTCCAAAATTATTATATCAGTAATTGAATGTCCATGTGAATATTTTGCTTGTACAATATCCATAGTTAAGAATCATTCTCATGTGATTATTTTTATGGAATTATTTGTTCAATATTTATTCCTTTAATATTATGTTCGTTTTTATGTCCAAACAGCTTCTGTATTAGTCATTGAGAATGTGTTATTGTTTATATTAGATCATTATATATTACATTCCCATACAAATATATTAATCTCGCCCGTTTATTATATTTTATTCATATCATGTATGTGAAGATGTATATTATAAATGAACTGTATGGATAATCTAGTAGTTATGGATATTTGCAATGGAAATTTCATATACTATTTCATTTAATTTTTTAATTTAAAACATATGTTATTATCTTGTTTGAAAAAACTAAGAAATTATTTTCCATTAGGATGTGACTTCATTTCAAATCGTACCAATATAACTTACTAAGGCATCGACCTTAGAATTTTAGGGTTGGGGTATTTACAAATATAACACCTTCTCTGTCAAAGGTGATCTCTATAATATCATATATCTTGTTTTTTATAACAATATCATTCTTATAGGGTAATTCTATTCATAAATGAATATAGGTTTTATAATAAATATATTCAAACTAATAATATACTCTTTTCTTATTAATTTAAGATACATACATTAATGATCCATTATTATTTGGACTTTTTCATCATTTTCTTGTATAATGTATCATTATATATTCTACAAAGAGCCTCATCCACCTTTCTTCAATTTTTGGGTTGTATATTATTGTGTAAAAATAATGAATGATTATTTGTAACCATATTATACATCAAATTTTTAATCCATTCTTTATGAATATATATTTCATTTATTTATTATCAATGAATATATCATAATTCTCACCATAAATGTAATGCCTAAAAATTTTCACTTTAGTGATCTCTACTAATAATTCCAAACTGTTAATCAAGTAATTTTTCATAGGATTCAACAAAATTTGTATTGAATTATCTTGTAAATTTTCCTTAGGTATGAGAACACTTCTCAAGAAATTTAATGATGTACATAATAAATCCAAAACCCTTAACCACTATAGGTCCTTGCAAGTGCATGTGTAGGTCAAAAAAATCAATAATCATCTTAAATCATACATAATGTTGTTATATATAAAGGAAAAAAGACTTATTTATATGTTTACAAGGTAAATAGATATGATATATATAAGAAATGTCTCACAAAGAAACTCAAATATTCACTTATACATAAAAAACTATGTATTTTATACATTGTAGTAGGTCTAGTCCATTTCAGAATAACCTAAGTCATTGATTTATCTATAGATTTACCCAAAATAGGGATGTGGTTAACTAATAAGGATTATTTTTATATCCATAATTCTCAATTTCTATGTTTTGGATAATGATTCTCCTTTCATAGTGTCTTGAATGATGTCCATAAGTGATCACCTTCCTTATCTTTTTTTAGATAAATGTGGAATAAACAACCAAAATTTGATCCATGTAATGTGTAAATAATCTATTCATACAATCCATAAAAATATGAAAGGAATTTATAATATCAATTGATATGATGATAAAATGAGATTGTACGTTCCTTATCTACAATGTTGCCTTTGGAATATCCTCATATTTCACCAAAAACAGAGAATGTAGTTCAATATTAGATAAAATTGATCTCCTATGACTCAATCAAAGATAATATTAATGTATGGAATGTGAAACTAGTTTTTCCCAGATTTTTTTGTGATCGTGATAATCTATGAAAAGTGATGTAATCCATCCTTCTTTTTCTACCTAAAAACTTTTAATCTATATGCTCAATAACTAGGGATTATAAAAACCACTCCATTGTTTTATTCTAACTTTTATTTTACATTTTCTCAAATTCCTTTAAAAACAATCTATTTGGAGTTTTTCATAAATGAAACTATAAAGGCCAGAGGATGATTGAAAATTTAACCTCATGTTCTGGGAGAATACAAGGGAAATCAGTGAAAAAAAAATCATCATTTTCCTCCATATTAAGCATGATCTAAATGATGACTTCCTCCATGGATATATGATATTTGAACCCCTTGTTTCTCAATATCAATCCAATTATTGTTGAATATTATTCTATAGAAGGTACAAGATCTACCTAGAATTCATTATTGATAACTAGTTGATTGTGGATAAGAAAGGATATTTCCTTTTCTTTCCAATCAATAAGATCTCTATTTATATAAAGCTAGTCCATTCGTATATTTTTGTCAATTTGATTTATAGGTATAAAAAAATATTTTTTGGAATTATTTCCCCATAATTCTCTGTTAGATAAGGCTAGTACACCTTTTCATAATATCTTATACAAGCATTTGTTTTCAAAGAAAATATTTTAATGTATCAATAGGTTAATCTATATTTTTTTCAAAATTATAATATATAAAAAAACAGTAAGAACTAGATTCAAATAACATAATCCTGGTTATACAATGGATAATTAGTACACCATTCATTACATCATTATTATGGTTCACTATTGATGTAATGATTTTATATTCCATTTATTTCCATATTTTTCTAGAGGGTATTTCTACATAATCACTTAATTAACACTAGCATTAGAAAATTCAATTTCATTCCACTCGTAATCATGTAATCTAATGTATTTAAGATTTTTTGGTGCATTAGCTAGGTCCGTCTTCCAATAATTTTTATTATTTAATATGTTTTTATTACCACAATAGTCAAAAACAAATTTTCCTCCAATAAAATTTGTAACACATTACAAAACATCAAAAGAAATTACATGGGTGTTTCCTCCCACCAATTCTATATGTAGTTAGTTAGAATTTCTTAAAACATTAATACTTTTAATTTATGATTCAATGATACTAAATCATTCATTTTATTTCTCCATATTAACATGTGTCTCTATTATACTTTTTAACATAGATATATTTTTTAAAAACGTCCACAAAGAATCTGAATTCCCTTATAGAGAATTTATTCCTATTATGGGGGTTTTAATAGATAAATAATTAAATAAATATAATTTCTCTTTATATATAAAGATATTGAGTCAATTATTTTGAGTCTCAAATTTTTTTCCCTAAATGCCAAAAATAATCATCCTTCATTAATTTTAATTCCATAAATTCTCATTTTATCCTAGTTTGATGAGTAAAAATGAAATATTTAGTAATGAATATTCCATTTAAATACACAACATAGAATTTAATTTAATACCAAAATTTTCATTATTTTCATAATGTGATTTAACAATTGGTCAGCCTCACCATCTAGCTAAAAGATAACCAATATGAACTTCTCATGATCTATGCATTGAATGATAGATAATGTATTTTCCATATCATTAATCCATTGAGTAAAAATACATGGGTTTGAAGTCTCATTAATGGTTGGTGGTCTTTAATTCATAATTGATATGATAGTATGATACTCAATTCTGGGTATTTTTAGAATATCTACAATATTCATATAGTTACTCATAATATGATATAGTTGAGTGAAAATTTTAATGAGATTTTAAACTGTAGTTCTCATTTAATTTATAAATCACCATGTAGTCCACATAATTCATTGTTAAATTGGTTCCGTATTGAACTTCCTATATCCTTGATATGGTAATTATCATGGAAATGATATGGAAATTAGTAAAATTACAAAGCTAAAAATTATTATTATATAATAAATAACACAAATATAATGAATATATTCTTCCTCAAAAACTCCATAACATTTAATCTAGGTTATTATTTATTATTCTTATACTGTATTTTCATTTACCATTATAGAAAATATTATAAATAAATACTTCATAATTGTTCACAATGTATATATTAACTGACCTATGTATACCTTCGTATAGTGTCATTCTTGGTATAGTGTAAGGGCCAATTTTCCATGATAAAAAATTATGGAGGATATGTACTTGACCAAAATTATTCAAGATTAAATACCCAAAATAAATATTTTAAAAAATACATTTCAATATATGGATAGTGATATAATACTATGTTGACCTCATAATGTCTACTTTTACAGAAAATCAAGATTGTATCATAAATATATTTTAATGTTTTTAAATAATAATTTCACATCCAAATATAAAAAATATAATCCTTCATATGATGAAAACTGATCTGTCCAAAGATATGAATACATAATTAACACATGGATACTAAAATTTAATTACTAAATATAAGAAATAGTGACTCTACTTGAGGATGTATAGATTTATTTTATTGTAGACAAGAAATATAGAAACACTTATTTCATGTTCTATGAAAATTTATCTACATTCTAAATCCACTATTATGAATTTTATGAGAAATAATCCCCATAAAATATTTGAAAATATGTCAGCTCAAATTCTTAGTATGGGATAGTATAATAATGGTCATACATGGTAGAAAATAAAAAAATTTATAAACATGAATAAAAAATATCCAATTTGAAAATGACTAAATCAATAACTGTTAAGAATAAGTATAATAACACCGAATCCAGTAGCCTTGAGTTATTGGCCAGATAATTAAATTCATATAGATACAAGGGATAATATTTCATGGGAATAATCATGTTATAATTTTTAGACAATCAAAAACATATATGCCATCCGATTTATACTACAAATATAATTTAATGCATAACAATATAAAATTCTCAACAATAATGAAATTCATTCAAATTATTCAACATCCTATCTGAGATAAAGAAAAAAATAGTTTAAGATCCATGTATCTGTAAGGGTTATATAAAAAAAGTCATAATTAATCCATGATGATTAATCAAAATGGAAAGGTAAACCACTATAAATATATTACATTTAATAAATAACATAACTATCATGATTAGATAGGTAATAATCAATATGGAATTGTAAATTATATTGAAAACATTTCAATAATTTTTAAAAAATTAGTGATATTCTTTTGTAGATAATATCAATGTGAACAAATCAATGATAATAATAATTATTGACTTATTAATGAATTAAATTCCTAATTTTTGGACACCGTGATCTTATACATCATAGTACATATATCATCAAGACCATTCATAGAATAATTTAGAACTAAGAGTAATTAACAATTTAATTTTTCATATTGATTTATCCTAGGAATCCAATTGATACATCATGAGGATATATAATTTGAGGGTTAATCCACCACCAAATGTCTAAAAATTTAATAATATAATTAATTACCAATTACATCCTTCAATAATATTTCTTCTCATCAATGATAAGTATTTCTTATAAAGTCTTATTTATTATTATTTCCCAACTCAATTAAATATCATTCTTAATAAAAAACCATATATAGAAAATGATATATCGTTTATGAAATAATAAAATAAAATATAAAAATAATGTGGATATTGAATATAAAAGAAATGTGCATTGAAGAATATCATAATTTTATTATTTTAATAATATAATTTCTATAATCACATAATGAATACTGCAATGAGAGGTAACTGTAAGTTCCTCAGGAGTATATGATTATGATATAAAATTATTACCTTTATAATAATAAAGGGAACGGAAGCGATATATATAAATAATTATTCACAAAATAGTAATGTTTTTAAAAAAAACTGAATACATGTAGAATAAGAAATATTTTTAAATCAATTACTACAACAAGGAAGTTTGTTATCTCTGAATTTGAGGGAAACATCCTTCTATTTTTCCCTAAATTGTGTTATTTTAATTAAAAAAATATAAATAATCCATTCTTTGAATTTTAAAATTAAATGAAAAATTTTAATTTATTTAATAAATAATTTGAGTTAATAAAAGATATTTTTTATAAAAAATTTGAAAATATTGATATAGAAGAAAAATATATCTAATTTAAAGAGAAACAAATTATGTTTTTTTCATATAAATTGTATTTCATTATAAATATAAAAATAGAGGTAAATTTCGTCAAATATATTTAAAATAGATTTATATACATATGATATGAAAATTATTAAATATTATGAAGTAATAATGATAATATTCCTTCAACAAGAGTAAAAGTGTTTTCAAAATAAAGTTGTATTTGTAAATAAACTGTTTCTACTTTGATGACATGAAAATAGTAGAATTATGAAAGAATAAATATGAATTGAAACGTTTAACATCATGATATATTTTTATTAATTTTTATTATGTCTAAGGGGAATAATTTAAACCATATAAATAGAATATCGAAATATTAATTTATTTTAGTCAATGAAATTGAAATCGAGATAAAATCCTTAAACACGTGATTTCCATTATATTTATGTTATTTTAAAAAATTTATGATTTTTTAATCATGTTATAAATTTATAACATAAGAAAAAAAATATTTATAATATTATATATGATCCACTTATAACATTTAACCACACATTTTTCAATAATATTTCATTATTTTCATTGTTTCATGTGTTAATTTTGTTTCGTTCATGTACATGTTTTTTAGTAACATCAAATTCTAGAACATTAGATATAATCCATCATCTCGAAAATGAATATAATGTTATAAAATTCATATGTACTAATTATATATAATATTAAAACCATTCATGATTATTTACATAGAAAATAAATCAAATGTATCCATAGAGATTGTAGGTCGTACGTATGAACAAGGGTTGATATCATTCTTTCATGAATTGAAACGGAAAGAAATTGGATTGTATATTAATTTTAATTAAAAATTATCATGACTTATAAAACTAATATATTCATCAAATTTATCCATTATTACCTTCCATGTAATTTCGTAGGAAAAATGTATCACATTTCTTCTCGAGATGGAAGTCCACTACTCCCCCAATCTACAATTTTGTTTCCCATTTGATGGAACATTTGATGGATATAGTTTATGAAATTAAGATAATAACATCTTTCTATGTCGATGAAAATTTTGTTATTATATCAGTTTAATTGAATAATATTACAAGGGTCTACAAAAATAATATAGTAAAACAATAATTTAAGAGCGTTGCCTCTCCTATGGATACCTTCATTGGGTTTTTACCAAATTATTTAATAAGTTTGATTTCTGATCAAAAAATTAATATAAGATGTTAAAAAGTATATTATGTTCTTATTTTAGTAGGTATTAGTAGAAACTTAGTGATTTGGAATCATGAAGAGCAGAGAATAGTGTGTCTCCTTTTATAAGAATGGGACTGTATGCATTGGGAATTTTTGAAATGAATGAACATAAACCATGTTTTATAAAGCAAATATGTTTGAAAATATGCCATTATAGTAAATTATATCTGATATAATCTAAATATCTATATATAATTGGATTTGGACCTGTTTCAAGCCTTTTTAAACCTTTATCATCTTTTGTTAACCCATGTAAATTGATTTTAATCATTAACCACATTAAATAATTTTTACTATATACTCTATTAATTATTGAGAATAATTATTATTATTTTGATAAAATCAAACATTTTTTAAAAATATGGAATTCATTTTACCAAATCCAAATCATATAATTTGAAAAATATAATTTAAAAAACATACCATTAGTTTCAAAAAATAGGTTTTCAAGAAATACATAATTCATTTATAAGATGATCACATATTAGCTACCTGAAATGTAATCATCATTAGATATATTTAATTTAATATAGTGAAAAATATAGTATATAAATTTAATTTAAACAATTTATGATTATATATTATTTAAATTAATAAAAATGGGCATATATTTTACATTAAAAACTGTTTTCTAGAAAAAAATACATTTATGAAAAATATCATGTTTAACCTGAATTTTTTTTAACATTACTAATATATAATTTAAATTTAAATTTTTTAATTAAAAATATTAAAAAAAATTAATTAAATTTTTAAATTTTTAATACATCATTTTTAATTAATCATATATTATTATTTCTAAGGGTACACTTTGAAAATTAATTTTGGGCTTATTTTGACATTTTCTTTTCAAAATTGATATTCAAATTAAAAATTATTTGGTTTTTGTTGCATGAAATATTTAAATGAAAATTTCATTGTAATTATAATAAAATATAATTTTGGATCATATAATTGATGGTTGGGGATTCATGTATCACAAACAATCATATACATTCAATTTTTAAAGGCAAAATATCATAATGTTCGGGGTTTTTTTATTTTCTCCTAAATAAATTCATCCACATAATTTCAAGGATATCAAATTATGATAATTACGGGTCATTTTTATTAATGACATACTTGGTTTTCCATTATTCTTCCCCCATTTCTAGATTTCATCCATGAATCTCTACATGTTGAGTTGACTCATTCCTCAATACCTGCTTTATCGTATCCAAAATCATGATGGGCTCCACCTTGTACGATTATAACATCCTATCATTTTAGGAATTATATTCCATAAAATTAGTTTAAATAATTTTATTTCATTTGTTAAATACAATTCAAATTTCATATAGTGTTTCACGTAACACCATGTTTATCGTGCAATCCAGATAACATTAAACTTCTTTGATAAATTGTGTTATGTTCATAGTTGAGTCATACCATAAAATAATATATTTTATAGCTTATTTATTTTGCATAATTGTTTTCACTAGGACATTGTAATGTCATGAATGAATATTGTTAACTAAAATATAAAATCTTAAATTAATTTTTTTAACTGAATTAATTAGTTTTCAATTAATTTGAAATGAAAATAACTACCAATTGAATATAAAGAATGTGTTTTTATGAAAAAATATTTTTATGACCATAAAATAATTTTATCATAATAATTTATATTAATATCAATTATTAAAATATATTTATGAAATTTATATATTATATATTTAATATATTTTTTAAATTCATCGAATATGTTTGAGTGGATTATGATATGATATAATCGAATTCTTTCTATAAAAGATGGATTTTTCTAAAAGGCAATATTTCCACCTTATAATGGAAGATATGTTTTATCACTAAATGTTTTCAAATTTAATAATAAACCTTATTTTTGAAATATGAATCTAATAATTTCCTTTGGGTTAATTTTTTTAATTGTTCTTAGAACATTCCTATATTAATGAGTAGTGAAAGACACCAAATTTTAATAAACTTATATTTCATCTAAACAACTTATATTGTTAAATTAAATATTTCATTTATTTAAATTAAAATTACATCAATTTTATATAATTTATTCCAATAAATTTCAATTTAATAATTATGACATTGAAAATGTAGATAAAAACACTTCAAACTTTTGATCATTTCTCTTTTTTAAAACATGTTTTCCAGTCACATTTGTGGGATTATTTTTAAAATAATTTATTTTACTTAATGACTGAAATTTTAAAAAATTTATTTAATATTTATAATTTGAATATTTTATAATTTTAATTATGGTAAAAATAATTTATTACCCAAAAATATTTGTTAATTAAATTAAAATTAAATACATTTAATAAATTGAAATAATTTATTTATATAGTGGATAAATTTTAATTTCATTTGTAAAATGAACTAGAAAAAAGTTCAAAACTAATTTTCTATGAATATTTTGACAAAATATCACTTTTTATGTGTTGTCGATCGTTATTTGAGTCACATGATGTAAGGGATACCTCCTAATAGTGTTTACCTTATTATATTTATAAGAATGCCTCTCCTCCTCCACTGTAAAAATCCACTCAACATCTCTACTTATTCAAATCACTATGTACATTTTCCTCATAAAAATATAACCACAATAAGTTCCCAATATCCATATCTCATCATTGAATAATATCATTTGGAAAAAATAAAACCATTTATTCCCTTTGGTGGAAACTAAAAGGAGTTACCAAAAAATATGTAAGGTTCATCAATGATCACTTTTGATATATCCCTTTGTCAAACAAAACCAGATATAATTATTCCATAATTATATAATAAATTTAGTATAATAAATATAATTATATATATTTTTGTTAATGGTTCCACATAAAACATCACACTATTCTATCAAATGGGATACACAAACACCATTTTTTGTGTATGGAGGACAACAGCCTCACGAACCTATGTCGTTCATTTATCCATTACCAATTATAATGGTTGTTAATAATGATGAACATGTGTTGGTGAAAAACATGCGGGTGAAGGAAAAGGAGGAAAAGATAAAACATTGTAGGATAGGCTACCCAGTGAAGCATCATTTCAGGGCCCTTGAGCATCACGGCCTTTGTGAATCCCCTCTACCCCACAACTGGGGAAAATTTGAGGCCCCCTATGGGGCTACCATAGAGTAAAAGAGGCAGGAGGATCTGTGATTATGACACAATTGACTAGGATCATTGTGCTGGAGAGGGAACCATATCAGCTCTATGATCCCTTGGAACATGATAGTAGCCTCCGCGAGCACCACATAGGGAAGTCCGGAGGGCTTTGAACTATGGAAGAGATAATGGTCTACTCCACAATTTAGAAAAACAGGATGGAATCTATAGCCAAAGTTGGAGCACCACGTGGATTCACACCGAGCAATACAAACATCAAGATTCATATTGCCTATAAATACCAGGCTCCCCCAAACCCAAAGGATAGATACCTCGAACTATCTCTTTCTCAGCTCTCAAATCACGAATCAACTTTTGATCTGTGAAACCTTGAGAAATATGAGAACTTAAATGTACATGAAAATTTTGATGTACATATCCCTTAGCACAAATATAATTCCGCTTAAATCATTGATTCCCTTCTCAGAGCCTATATGCCATCGTGAAAGAGGGAGATCTGTATAGAGACTCGAGTATTCGTAGAGCACTCATGATTCGCTAATTACATTACATGCACATGTGGACCACATGCTAAGGTAGTGTCAGTATGATTCACATAGCACATTAATTTTTAGTGAAATTCTTTCCACAGTACCCATGCTCTATGACATCTTACTCTGCAAATGTCTTTCTACTTCATGAAGAACCCTTTATATTCATCTATAACAAATGACCAAACTAAGACACTCCACTTCACAGAGCTTACACCTTCACGAAGTCCCTCTACAATTTAGAGCATCAGATCATCACATGGTCTTTTCTTGTGAACCCATTTTTATCCCAAACCCTTATCCTGTACGACCCTCCAGGATTATATAATATGAATTTAATGTCCCTTGGGAAGGGCATCACATTTCATTTCTTATCCTCATGTTTCATCTCATAGTCACTCTAATGACTATTGATTATTCTCATAGAGACTATAAAGTGATCCCCTCAATGGATCACTCTATAACATCGCCTCTCTATGGAATATTTGATGCCTTCCCTTCCCCATTGTTGGATGGGTATCAGTTTTTTATGTCCTAGGGGTGAAGAGATAACCCACCTCATTCGAGATACATGCTATTAAACTACCAAGAACCATCATCCTCAGCATATAACAATAAACTGTTTACCCACCTCCAGAAATATACACTGGTTGCCTCATCTCAGACATTATCCAGACCCACTCATTTCAACTTCAGTGAGATCTTCCTCACATGGAATGACATCATCTTTGATGGAGTGGAGTTTGTCCGCATGGAAGGGAAACCGTCTTTGTGAAACCGTGTATCCTTTCTTGTGGGAGGTAGAATCCATGCTCCACCTCTCTTCTTCTTTGAAAAAAGACTATAGGATGGATGGAAATCAGGACCTTCATTACCCCGTTATCTCCCTCTGGGCTTTGCCTCCATTGGGACTCTATCCTAGTGTATGTCTTATTCTCCATATCCCATGGACTCTAACAATGAATATTCTCTTGTTTACTCTTTGGGCCACTATCCACATGTAATCCTCAAACAACATTTCATGGACGCACCTTTCACGATGTGATAGTCGGGTCTTTGATGCGTCTTGTTTCACACATCTATCTTGAATCACATGTGTTTTGATGTAATCATCGACAATGGAATCCTTCATTGGATTCCATAGTTCATAAGGTCTAAAACCCCTTATGAACTATGTGGACATTGATACTTTCCCCTATTCAAAAATTATACGTAGGAATCCTCTTTTAGGTTCATACCCAAAACCTATTTGTCACACCCCTTCACGTTAGTTCATATTCATCCCACATGTTGTCAAACTGTATCCTCCCTTATGAACTACGTGGACTTTGATCATTGAATCATTCCAATCAAGGTACTTTTGAAGCCTCTATGAAGATTAATTCCATCACCAGTTGAGCCCAACCACTTAATGTCAGTTCACCAACATCTCGCATTACATTGAACTGTATGCCCCATTTCATTATGCATTATGTTAAAATCTATACCATCAAACTATGTGGGTTTTATCATTGTATCATAGGAAGGGTACATAGGAGGCCTCTATCAGGTTCAACCCCAACCAGCGCTAAGACGGTGTATACCCCATCCATCGGTAAGTCGTTGTAGTCCCCTACCAATGGTTTACCAATGTAGCAACCATCTAGTGGAAATGTGTTGTATCCCCAAACAGTTGTATGCTTTTGTAGACCCCATCAAACAGTAAGCCATTGTAGTATCAGAACAACAGTATTCCATTGTAGTCCCCTACCAGAGACAAGACATTTAATCCCCCACAATCATTAACATGTAGTATTATGCAATCTATAGAATTCTGTTGTAGTCCCCATTGCTAGGACCCAAGTCTCTGGTCCGCCCCTCGGGCATCAAACTAGCCCCGGATGCTAACTATGTATAGGACCAAATATATAATCGGGTCATTGACCTATATTTAAAACCAAATTCTATTCCCCCACCCTGAACTACATGGATATTTATTCCATGCTATTGGGATACGTAGTAATTATCCCAGGGTTTCAAGCCCATCATTCACATCCCATCGTGGTCTCTCACTTGAGCCCATCTGTTTTTTGATGTTCATGACACATCCCAGATGATCCACTTCCACAGGGTCCCATCCATGTGTCCATTATCATGGTCCGGCTCCGCAGGTGTGTCATCACCCCCAACCTAACTATTTGTAATTTGATTCTCATCCATGAGGATACGTAGAAATCCTATCTGAGGCTCAATCCCAACATCACTGTCATCCTGAGATCGTTTCTATTTCACTCTACACCATCTTCTTCTCAACCATCCATATCCATCCTCATTATTTCTCAAGCTACCACGTCCCATTGATATCATGTCATCCAACTTCTCACTTCCCCCTAGCAGTACTCGAGTCTCTAACCACATGTAAACCTCACCATGTCTTCAGGTATCTGTCCATTGTGTACACCTCTATTCCCTGATTCACCCTTCTAAATACCTGTTTATTGATCCCAGTATCCAAGATGGGGTATGTAGGTAACCTCCCCAAGGATCAATCCCAACTGATGGAAACCCCTCACGTCCTCTTTATAGGGACCCAAGAATCATTTGATTCATATTCATTTGACATTTTGATCTGATTATCTGGTAAACCCATTTGGTACTCCATCCTGGGGTTGTACACATCTGATCCACTCGTATTCGTGTTCTGGTTAGTCCAAGAGGTCTCTAAAAGAAGTTAAACTTATCTCATACCTAGTGTTATGTATGGGAAACTAAGGAAAACCATAGAGACGAGCCTATGTTATATAATTCCCCGCACACGACGTGGGATGCCTCAGAAATCCGCACCCTCGAGAAGCCCTATAATAATGGGAAGAAACCTAGACACATCATTGTTCTAGAGTATAGACAAGGAAGTGATGTCCAACAGGATTACTCCCCCAATCAAAGTGTATTGTCATGACATGATTCCTTGGATTGTCCTGACATAAGCAGTGTAATTATTCAGCATCCACGAAGACATGGAAGTAGGAAGAGTTTCAAGAACAATGTCTTAATATTTAATGATGACTGGGACTAGGAGTCGATTTCAAAGGAGGCATTCATGGAAGAACATACTGACATCTCATCATTACATTTGAATCAAGCAGTAAACATACCTGAATAAGTAAAGGATGTAGCATGCCTTTAAAAAGCGAGAATGCAGGGAAACAGACCAACATGTCCTCCACTGATGAATGCATGACCCAATGAAAGCGTTTGAAACGGATATAGTGAACTCGATTTGAATATCTTCTCATCAATTTAGAGATTAGTAGAATTTGAGACATTAGTGGATTAGCGTATCACCAGATACAATTTTCCAGCAGTAGGTCCTACCAAAAAAATAGTGGGCCTAGTGTGAATCTCACCCAAATTTGGGGCAGTTGAATGTTTCACTTCCCGGTCTACAATGTTGTCAATGAGGATCCTTCTTAAAAACCAAGGAAGACAGAATGAAACTGGGAAACTAGGTGTCTCTTTGGATTATTCAGACCTGATGGTTGAATCTCCATACTTTGAATGACTGAAGCTTCTATGACAAGAAAATGATCAATTCCCACCCACCTACGTAGGGTCTAGGGAAACATTAACATAGAATTCCCAGGTGGCATCATCTCATCCATGACAACCTCCACCTCCACATCTACTGGGCACCTACACCCCATCTCTCTATATTAATTTTTCAGTAAAGGCTAATTAATGACCTCGTTCGATGATACAGGTGGGATGGGATTATCTAAAATTGGGATATGGACCGACAAGATTTAGAGGTTTCTACACCGCATCCTCACAGCCACCCCCAAGGGCCATGTAAGGAGCCTCTTCTCCTCAATCCCACCTACAATAATTTTAGGACACTCCCTAGAATGCATTGACAAATCCCCCACCCCCACCCCATACCAATGAGGTGATGGAATTCAATGTCATCCCAGCTATAATCCCATACAGGGGACCGCCAAAGAGGGATTTAACTAGGATTCGTGATTTCTACCACCCAACCCCACCAACTAAGGATCAGGTGAGTAATACACATGTTCAACCATCCCCATTCTAGTTAACTCAACGACAGCGTCGGGTACAAGATGAGAAGGATTCCCGCCAATGGGATTCTACATCAACAGCTACCATTTCACCTACCACTACTGATACATATCATCAATCCCACGTCTATTCCGTGTTGGGCGATTTATACGTCCAACCTAAATCAAGGCCCCAACCACCCACGGGTAGGCTGAGATGACTCCCTTAGTCACTAACCGAGGTGGCATCCATCGTGGGCCGACCCATAGGAATTACATCCATTATGGAGGTCCTCCCCATGCCACCACCAATGAGAGTGTAGGTCCTCCCCGCTCCCAATTTTTTAGTGGATATCCTCTCCATACCTCCAAAAATCCGATAAGGGGATCTCTTTACCACATTATAAGATCGTACGGAAGCCTCGTCCACAACTGTGACATCATGTATGAAGTCATTCCTCCCGTCACTAGTCACCGATGGAAAGATGCTATTTGTTTGGTCAACCTTATACGTGGGGGTATTCCCCATTATCTTACAGTCATCAGTGAAGGTCCTCTTCATCATGGGAATCAGGGAAGAAGTGTTCTACCTCGCTTTATTGGAACCCAACATAGAGGTCCTACCGGTTTTTTGTTATACCAGTCGAGGACACTCCACATACCATCACTGGACAGGAAAACAAGCATGGATGCACCACCCATGTTATTGTTGGGCCCAACGGATATCCTAACCACTCTAGTACATCCCACATAAATTTTAATCACCTTTCAGCCATTGGAAATGGATGTCCTCCCTATGTTTCCTTTGATATTTTTCTAGGTGATCCTCACAGCCTAGCTCACCAATGTGGAAGTCCTCTCTGCCCCATCATTAGTTCGGCTGAAGGTCCTCCACGAGCCAAAGACCTACCATGTCCCAAAGTGCCACCCTAAGGTAGGGGGTCGGTTTGCGATTCTATAAGAAGAATACCAACATGTTTCATACCTCGATTACGCCTGTATTCTTTTCAGATTCTTAGGCAGAATATGATTCAAAAATGGAACTATCACCCAAATCTTTTTTGTCAAGGGCTAGGGTGGGAATGCGGTGTAAAAGCCTCATCATTTTGGAGAGAAAGGTCCACCAGATACCGACATCCCTTCACAAATGCATTCAAGAGGATGAATATTTTTCCTCCTTCTTGGTTCTAGGCATGCAATCCTCCTTTGAATCAATTGGTCCATTCTCTGCCACAACTAGAGATCATGGAGAGTTATTCTGGGGATCAATAGAGGATGACAAATAACATGGCCCAACATCAGTAACCACACCCCCTATTCCTAACACCGTGGTCACCATCCCCTTTTACCAGGATGTGGTGGCTCAGTCGTTTAATTCATCATAGGAAAACCCTAGACGTGGCAACTTATTAGCTTGCTTTCTTTATTATACTCCATCCAGTCTACTATCTCAGCTGTCTGCTTTAGTGCTGCTACTAGTCCCACAACTACCCCTAGTTGATGAATAGGGAAACCAAGGGCTAGATCCTGAGTTTTTTCTGAGGATCTAGTGGAAAATTCTTTCATCGGACCATTTCCCAAATATGTTTTGGCTAGCTGCAACACCAAACTTCATTGCACTAGAATGGCTTACCCAGGAAGAAGTTTCATGTTTTTGCCAAACCCTATGGGCAATGATCCTATGTCTTTATTATAGGTGATTGGTATATCCCTAGATTCAAGAACATATTAGATATATTGATCATCAACTCCACATGGTCGACATGGATGCGCTCCCAGTGGCCCTACACCACTAGTTTCCTGGTCACCACCAGAACCTCAAGAAATGATGAGTCCATAGCATTAAAGTGCTCTGCAGAATTATCAAGGAGGATTTCCCACACATTTAGGTTCATGGATGTGGGTAGTATGTAGCCCTCCATTTCTGTTATATCAGGCGCCAACATGAATTTTTAGGCGATATTGAGTATATAACTCCATTTTGTGTCGTTTTTAACATGACTGTCCTATTAGTGGAAGAGAATGAGATAGAACACCTTGGTGAGAACATACCCCCTAGGGGGTTCCAAACCTATTGGATCTATTGGGAAGGGTTACTCCCTAGAAGATAAATCTACTAGGTCTTCCTATGCCAACCGAGTCATTAGTCTTGAGATGAAATATCAATATGGGAAAAGAGGATATCAGGATCATCAAAACTTATGACCCTCCTGCCTCAGTGCAGAAGATTGAAATGATCTCGAAAATGTTGTTCTATGTCAATATTTCACGGATCTTAAGAATGTGGTTGATGACTTCCTTGTTCATTGTATTTTGGAATGACGACCAGACTACGAGATCCTCAACTAGAGCAGTAGGGGTAGGTACAACATCCCCCTGGAGATTTTCATCTAGGTGACCCGGACCATCCTGTCCACATATAAATGGTAGAGGCTAGGGCATATGAAATAAGGGCATTGTTTTTATCACCAACTACACATGAATGGAATAATAATGTTTGGGACCTGACTCAGGTTCGTCCAACTACACTACATGATGTTCCACTAGCTACTCCACAAGCCTCTTGGTCGACTTATCTAGTAGAAGAGCCTGAAAATACACTTGTGGTCTAGAATCCTTGTCAATACAAGAATCCCCACCCATATGATCCAATAGCGGCACTCATTTCTGATCTAGAGGCTTTGAAACTTGACAGTTGGGATCTCTACTTTATGGAAATCCATTTCTGTCATCGGTGGATGATATACCAACACATACAGGTTTCATAATCCCTATATTTTTCCCCATTAATGGGATGGGAGAACCACTGTAGCATATACCCCACTTCATCTCAGGGGGTGGATCCATGTTGGGTACTCTAGTGCAGCATGAGGCCGCCAAACTCTGATGTTTAATATAGACATTAGAAGGGCCTGCATTTGACTGGTATAACTGGCTACTCATTGGGTCAAGAGCCATCTAAGATGAATATTGTAGGTAGTTTCATTAATAGTTCATCTCTACCACTTAGAAGATGAGTATTTCAGAACGCTTCAAGTGCCTGTAGAAGATGGATGAGTGTGTTGCGGACTTCATCGCTCGGTGGAAAAGACTCACCTAATCCCTTGATATGGAACTTACTAAGGAACATCGGCTGAGAATGTTTGTGGGGAATGTCAAAATTAAATTGTTCCTCTCTTTTATCACAAAAAAATCACCCAGAGGATTCCGAGATTTCTCCAATAAGTTCCAAAGTCCGGAGGATTCCTTACTACATGCTAGACTGGAACATCCATTTCCTTCTACAGTTCCCAGAAGAAGAGCCGCTAAGGCCATGCCCACCGTAGTTTCACAGATATAGGAACACATGAAGAATGATTTATTACTATTGGAACCACCTCCATTTCCAGACAGAGGCCCTCCACCTCATGCATAGCCTCTATCCTAGCAGTTCCCATCTCAAAATTTATAGGCACCCCTGCATAACGTGTCACCACCACCTAGGTAAGATAATCATGTTCCACCTCCTCGACAGGCTCCCCCAGCCACTCATCAAGGCTAAGAGCCTAGAGCCCTCTTCCTATATAGAAGGAATCAGAGATACTAATTTAATAAGGCTGAGGTCCCCAGTTATTTACAATTTTCATTTGAACATGGAATCCTATGTTTTTCCGAATATAGGAGGCCCACGGAGGTGGATATCACTGATCTCCCTAACTACTAACCCTATCATTGGATATTTGGGAACACCATAAAACAATGGTACATATTTAAATATTAGATTCAATACTAGTTTGATAACAACATATTCAGGTTAGGATGAACTCTAGAACATGTGGCATGTTTGTTCATGATGCCCGATAGTGGTATTGAAAATGAGGGTGAGTGGCATATGGTTCCTATTAGAGGGTCTCAAAAATATGCCGATGGTATAGATCATAAGGAGCCTCTCATGACCACAATATTATCTATTCACGTTTGAATCTACTGAAGCCTTCAGAAGCCACCACTTCACCCACAATCAGTACTTCTGTGTCGACGTCTCAGCCTTCCTCTTCCCAAAAGAGAATGCTTCGGTGACACAAGGGAATATAAATTCACCCAACAATAATGTCTTCATCCAATACTCTCTGTGAATTCATGCCTCTGGATATGAAAATTACCTCCATAAATGATGTCTAGTGGTGGATAAATATACATGAGATGATCAAAGGAATTATTCGGTTGACACTATAGAGCTGGTAAACCCCTAAAAGGTTCCTGACATCAACGAGTGCTAGAAAGATCCTCCCAATGTCCCTAGTCATCGCCAAAATTAAAGGATCCATGGATATATGGGTCATTAGGATGCCACAGTTTATACATACATCTAGGATTGGAATTCCATCGAAACTAGACAACAGGCCCAGCGCAGAGCTCACCTTTTGTAGCCTTCCCATCTAGTATCATCTGGTCCACCTTCACCCTCGTTTGTGATACATGACCATGAAGAGCCACTGCGACCATGTTGCAATCACCAACCATCTATTATGGGCCAACATCTGTCATATATCCCTCTTTTGGTAGTCTCTCCATGAGGATCGAGTAGCAAGGAATGAGACATTCTCAGCACCAGCCATCCACTGGTTCAGCCAGAAGGTCCAATCAAACCTCCAGGCATAGATCAACCACCTATCTAGAAATGTTCATGCATGGAAAGGAAGTACGGATTTTATTAACATATCTCCAAAATAAATATGATATTATCTATCCTCTATGATATTTTTCTATCAGCAGATATCTTGCAAATACCAAGACGAGGCTTTAAGAAGCCAGCTATAGTATTAGACAAAGGTATATGCTGCAGAAGCCCACAATGATAAAGTAGTCGAACACTCAGAATTTCATTCCATCATATTTTTCTCTGATGAAGTAGAATGCTCTCTCATAATGGGGAACATCCTCCTACTACACATCACTGGATAATTCATTGTCAAGGAGGTTCATCACTATCTTATCAATACAGGTTCTAGGAACAACCATATCTCAACCAGAATGATCCTAAATATGTTTTTGTCTAAGGATGATCTATGTCCCTCTGACATGAAGATTCATGGTTATGATAGGTCCAAACAGTCACCTTATGGCATGATTATCCTGATAAAATAGTTTGGTGGTCTGGTATCTGGCTCTGAGTTCAAGGTTTTCTACTAGGAATCCACCTACAACGCGATGATGTGTAGTCCATGGCTCCATATACACATGATATTCCCATCAGTGTATCACTGATGCCTTAAGTTTACCCTTAATGGATGAGTGGATGTAATATAAGGTGATCAATCTCCCTTTTCCAATTGTGAATCCCGATATCTGGATACAGTCAATTACCATAGCAAGGAGAAGTAGATCAAGGAATATGAGGTTGAAAATGCTACGGTTGTAACCATCCCATGGGAAAACCTAGATGATGCCTATATTTTTTTGATCCACCAATTGGAGGCTACTACCCCAGATATGGGGAAATATTTTTTGTTTCTGGAAATAGGGGAGAACACAATCTTGAGTCTATGGGACGTCTGAAGATCACCTTTTATTACTATTATAATTAGGTTCGAGTGATCCCAGAGCCTCATACTCCCATAAGGTATCTGTATGTCCACCCCATGGAAAAGAAAATATGTCATACATGATTATTTTCATGTAGTAAAAAACTGGATCAAGTCGATGACCCAGTATTTCTTTGATATCATTATGTTTGGACACTATGCTAAAGGCAGTATGGGATCAGGTATATAACTTTCATCGCAATGGTATTAGCAGCACAAGAGGCCCTAGATGATGTATCTATCACCGCTCAGGTTGGAACCAATGTCCCTCCAGTGTCTATTGACTCGGAATAATCACCTCCCACTAAACATCCCTCCTATATGAATGGATATGAATATTTGGAAGATGCACCCCCTACATTTGAAAAGGTAAAATCCGCCACGGTCCTTGAATTGGTAAACATAGTCCTATGTAGTGATATGGATCTAACACCCACATTGATCAGTTCAGATAAGTCTATTGGAGAGAAAAAAAGATATGTGGACTTTTTAAAGCAACATCATAATTTATTTTCCTAGAGTTATGATGATATTCAAGGACAAGATCTTCATGTTTCGATCCACTACCTCGGTCTTCCAAAAAATCATCGTGTATTCAAACAACCTCCCTGAAAGATTCACCCTAATCATAGTGTCATGTTCGAGGTAGATGATGAGAAGCTCATCAGAGGAATATTTGTCAAATAAGTCTAATCCCTCATATTTTTATCCAAAATTCTCCCCTTTATGAAGAAGAACAAATAGATTACAATCTACCTCAATATCTGGGATCTCCAATGTCAATGTCCGAAAGATGATATTCCCCTTCACATAACAGAACTGTTGATTGAAGCCATCATTGGATTCTATGCATGATCCATCATGAATGGGTATTCCTGATATAACTAAATTTTTATGCCCAAGGAGAATGAAGAGTCTACAGACTTTTGAGCACGATAATGTACTTTATGCTACTGGGTAATGAATTTGAGCCTAAATATAGCTAGTGTAACTGATAAGTGTGTCACACATCGCATACTTAATATAATCCTAATGATATTGATGTAATTCTATGTGGATGATCTAGTGGTTAAATCTCACCAGTGACAGGACCATATCAATGTTCTTGAGAAAGTATTCGAATTTCTCTGATCTGTCCATATGAAGATGAACCCATTAAAATGTCCCTTTAGTGTCACCTCCAGATTTTTTTTTGGATTTTTCTCAGATATAGAGTTATCCAAATTGATCTATATAATATCAAGTCCATCAAACATATGTCTCTTCAACACAACATCTGGGATCATTAAGGTTTTGATTGCCACCTAGACAATATATGCCGATTCATCACAAATTTGGATTCCATGGGTAAGACCTTTTCCAATCTCTTGAAGAAAGGTTCTTATTATCAGTGGGTTGAGGAGTGTCAGAAATCCTTTGAATAAATCTATAAATACCCGTTACAGCCTTTGATTTAGATGCCACTCATTTCCAGAAAGTCACGGGTCCATTATTTGACCACTCAGGAATGATCTCTCGAAGCCCTTCTCACCCAGATGAACAATGAAGGGGCATAGAATGGTCTATACTATTTGAGCCTCATGCTCCTTGATATAGAGATAATATACTCCTCTATCGAGAAAAAATTCCTTGCCCTGGTATTCACAATGCAGAAATTATGACACTACTTGCAGCATCATAAGATACAGCTAGTGTCTTAGTGGATCTGTTTAAGTACATCCTGATCCACCTAATTTTGTAGGAAAAATATCATAGTGGGTAGTGATCCACCATAAGTATGACGTCATGTTTTTTCCCAAGATTTCCATTAAGGGACAAGCATTGGAAGGCTTTTTTTCCACCCATCCAGCTCCTGGAGACTAGTCTCTTGATATTGATTTTCCCAATGAGTCAATCCTTTCTACTGATCAGGTGGTCTTGTATTGGAAAATGTATGTTGATGGTGCTTCATGAAGTCATAAAATCAGAACACTCAATGATATATGATTCAAAATAGTGGGCCTGGGAATTACCTTCATCACACCCACACTATATGTTATTCCCTATTCATTCCTATTGTCATAAGGATGTACCAACAATGTGGCAGAGTATCAAGACCTAATTACTTGTCTTAAGCTAGCCCTGGATATTTATGTGCCCCACATACATGTAAATGGGGAATCTGAACGTGTCATCAAGTAGGTCAATGGTGACTCTGTTGTCAGGATGTTAGTGATCATTCAACGTTTGGAGAATACCCACCAGTTGATGGCCCAATTCCTATCTTGACCAGATGTTATAGAAGTCCCTCATTCATAGAACTACTGAGTAGATTCCTTGGCCAGCCTCGCAACATCCCTTGTAGAACCCGACTAGGATTATTTGATTATTCATTTTGTACACTGGAGAGTCATCACTCTTATGATTCTAGATGACAATGATTGTACATTGGTAAGACACCATACCGATTGTGCCTCCACATCAGGACCCCCAAGACCCCATGCAATAGTGATGGAGGTGACTCCGGATTGGAGGACACCCATCTTCGAGTATTTCCATCATGGAAATTTCCCTACAAATCAAGTCGAGATTCAGTGAATCTAAAAATATGCATTATATTTTACCCTCCATAGTGGTCCTAGTCTTAAGAAGATCCTCTACAGATGAAGGTTTGATGGAGTTCTCTCCTATTTCATTCATGGAGATGATATTTCTCATTTCACGTAACAGGTTCATGATAGTTCCTACCTGGTTCATCAGACCAAGCCGAAACACTACCCCTAGATCCATAGATTGGGGTATTTTTGTCCCACCATGGTCTGTGACTGTATTGAGTATTCCAAGAGGTTTCATTCGTGCCAAGACCATGAAAATGTTATTCATCATCCTCCAAAGACTCTCCGCTCGACCATGTACTCTTGGCCCATCACGGTGTGGGGACTAGATGTTGTGGGAAACTATCCATATGTGACCTCCTTCCAATGAACATTTATCGTTACCACTACGGATTTATTTTCCATGTGGGAAAAGGAATTTTCTCTTAAGGAGATTGTGGCATATTCTATCTTTGATTTTGTGAGACCTGATATCATCTACCAATTTAGAGTCGCTCACACCATCCCCACTAATAGCGTTACCAATATCCGGGTAGCTGAATTGAAGAAGTTGTTCTCCAATCACAACATCCATTCTATACATAACTCCAACTATCACATGCAAGACGGTTAAGGAATTCAATAAAACCCACTATAAAATTATTTATAAGATGGTTTTGCAGAACAAGAAAAATTATCTCAAAAAACTCCCCCACTCTATCATGGCCTATCAGACGATGACTCGAAATTCGGAATAGGTAAACCTATATTCCTTGGTGTATAGAACATAGGTTGTCATACGCGTTGAGATTCATTTGAATTCATTGCACACAGTTGTCTATGATCAACAGATAGTAGGTAAGGTAGAAAAAATCTTTTTGGCTTAACTTGATGGGCATGATAAAAATAGGGTTTGTGAAAAAACAAAATTTGGAGAGGCAATAGAACAAGATGGATAGATATTTCAACAAGAAATTTCACCTCCCCTATTTATAGAAAGGTTACATAACGTTTTCTCTACTAACACCAACTATAATAGGTAGGAAACCACTCAAACAATATCCCAAATGGGAAGGACCTTACATCCTTCACATGGATTACCCCTATGGTGGATACACCCTTGTTACCATAGATGGTGAATGCATAACCCCTCCAACTAATGCCAAAATCTTCAATAAATACTTCATATGAGTATTCCCTTGTCCAAAGGACCTTAAACTGTTACATCATGCATGATTTCAAACATCATTTTCCTCCTACATGATGCAAAACTACGAGTGGAAGATATACCGCTACGGTCCGAGCTCTATGACCATAATCTAATATCTATAAGGTCATACATGAACATAAAATGTGAAGTCATTACTTTATGATGTTAAAATGTATAATGAATCCAAGAAAAAGGAAGTAAAACTACTTGACACTTTTCCTTCATGACATTAAATAGTATGTATTACCACAATACATTTAACTATATATTGTCCATCATGACCTCAAATTGTCCAGTCTTTGCCGCATGGTGTTAAAATACACAATGTGTCTACCCTGAATGATGTAAAACTACCCAACACCCATCCTGCATGATGATAAACTACAAAATTATCCAATATCTAAGACCTTTAACATGTATCTCTCTACATCCTGGTCACTTCATGTAAAACTGAAAAACGTTTGATGAATTATGTATGGCTTGATTCCCTCTTCAGGGGATACATAAGAACACTCAGACACATTCTCATAGATTCAATCCCCAAATTATTACCTTTGACTACCCCCTAGGTGTAGTTATCTTGGAGGATCCCACATGGTATTGTGTAGGAATGATTGGACCGACTCATGTCAAGATTGTGATGATCACACCATGCGCTCCAACTCATCTGTCTGTCCTCCCACATCCTCACCACATGCTGTTAAACTGCATGGCCCCTTCATGAACTATATAAGGCTTGATTCCCATCCTCATGGGATATATCGGAATTCCCATACATTTCATCTGTAGTCCCAACCATAACTCTAGGATCACCCCATGGGTCATAACACATGTTGTGGTGCAGGATTTTGCCTTCATTCATATAGATTTCATCACGATTGCATCATGTATCATCCTCCTTGAATATCTCCCCCTCTCTCTGCATCCCTCATGACATTAAACTTTGTGGTCATACATACGCATCATGGGACCCCTTCATTTGGTTCTCTATAATCATTCACATCTAAAAGGACCCCAAAATTTCTTGGATGTTAGGCCCTAGGTATATCCTACCATTTTGGGAAATCTTCCGGTATGGTCTTGAAAGATAATTTGATATATATCCTTCATTAAAAATATGGTCAGCAGACAATGCTCAGTAGTCGTTCCCACTTCATGTCACATTATATGAATTCCATGTTTCTAAAGCATCCAAAACTATCCTACATCATTATTACCACCCCTATATGTCCAAAATATTGAATATAGCGACTCATTTTGTCTAGGAATCCCTTAAAACATCATTCTTCGTCGAGCATGATTGTTGATTTTGACGGGATCAGCACTACCTAATCATGTTTCTTAATATTTGTTCCCTCATATACTGTGTAAAACCTGCTCCAATTCCTTGTTTCCCACACCGAGTTTTTTTCACGTGGACTTATGAGTTTTGGTAAAGAAATTCACAAAAAAGGGTCGCATATATATTGTTTGAGCCTTATGATCTTAAACTGAGATCACTACTATCCTCATTGCAAGGTGGTAAACTAAAAACTATCTGGGACTCCTCGTCTTAGGACCCTCATCCCTTTTGTCCCCCTAGCCCATGTTCTCATTTTAGACGGTGTGGTGTAGTATGGAATCTATCTTCTAATTCACATTGGTATATTGTTTCAAAGCCACACATATCCCCTTGAGACATCCATCCATAATTTTCCTTGCTAGAATACATTGAACTACAGAAGTCACACAATGCTTTACACATCCCTTCATTTTGTTTCACATCATCTTTCACATCTGCAAGGTCCACAACGATGAATTCCTAGTGAACCATTCTATCTCAATGTTTTGGAGATGTTTTCTTATAGATAATGGATCTCTTTCATAGATCTTGATCGGAGAGACAGGTCATAGGGCCAAGCTACTGACCTTGTAGGCACAAGCCGTGAAACGTATAATCGAAGAGTTTGAACACTTGATGTGCACATTAGAGTAGAAATACTTGATTCAAAATGAGCAGTCATAGATAAAATAGAGCATTTCTAGTTGAGAGTTGAATCACATGAAAGCAAAGATAATTTCAGAGGATTCTGTGCTAAGGAGGGGATGACGGTTGAATCCGCGGTTACGAAAAACATGATTGAATTTGTAACCGATCATGGAGCAGCACATGGAATCGTGTGATGCTTTTGCAAGATTCATCAGACCATGGCCTATAATTATCGAGGTCCCCCCCTCGAATCCAAAGGATGGATACCCTGACCTTTAACATTTTCATCTCTCAAATCACAAAGTATGGATCTATGAAACCTTGAGAAATATTATCTCCTTGTGGTACATTATCATTGCAATGTATCTTTCAATTTTCACAAATAGAACCCCTCTTCAACCAGGGATGTCCTTCATAGAGCCCAAGGTCCATCACAAAGGAAGTAGAATGTAAGGTGACACAGGTCTGCGTAGATCACTCATTTTTTGAGAAGTACCATCCATGCACATGTGAACCTCATGCTATAGAAGGGTCATTATGCTTCGTGAAGTGCATCATTTCATAGTTCAACACTTTTAACAGTACACATTCTTTGTTATGTCCTACTATGTGAAATCATTTCTAATTCACAAAGAACCCTTCATATGCATCTATACACTATGCCCATGCAAGGTCACTCCACTTCGCGATGCATAACCATTCGCGAAGTCTCTCTAGTATATGGAGCACCATTGCTTCACAAGGAATATTCTTGTGAACCCATTTTCTTAAAAAAACTTCTTCTATAAAAATCTCCAGGTTTGTACAATGTGAATTCAAGGTCCCATAGGTGGTGTATCAAATTGTGTTTCTTATGCTCATTCTTATTATCATAGGATGCTAATAGATATTACTTCTCAACATAGCCATGAAAACGTGATCTCCTCAATGGTTCCCTCCATAAAACCACATCTCTATGGCATTGTTGATGCCTTCCCTTCCCAAGGGGAGGTGGGTATCAGTTTTGTACATCCTATGGGTGTGTAGTGATCCCAACTCATATGAGCTGCAGGATGTTAAACTACCAAGATCCATTGTCCCCAACACTTGACGTTAAACTGTAGCCCTGCCACATGAATATATATGGGGTGCCCCATCTCGAACATTCTCCATACCCTCTCATCTCCATTGGAGTGAGATATTCCTCAAATTGAATGAGATACTCATTGTTGGAGCAGTGTCTATCCACGGGGAAGGAAAACCATCTTGGTGCATTCCCCTAGCCTTTCTTGTGGGAGGTAACATCTTTTCTCCTCATCTATTCTTCGATTACTAATACTAGGGGAGATACAGGCACTGGGACATTCATTACCTCTTATGTCTCCCTCTAGGCTTCATCTGCATCGGGCCTCCTTCACGGAGTAAGTCCCAATATCCATCTCCCTAGGATGCTAACCACACATAAGCCCATGTTTCTTCTTTTGGACACTAACTATTTGTAATGCCCTCTCTAATATTCATGGACATAGATTTTGTGATGTGATCATTAGGTCATTGCTGCAACTTTTTTCTCACATCGACCATGACTCGCATGGAATTATAGTAATCATCATCAATGGAATCCTACTTGTGCTACCAAATAGCATAATCCCCATGCCCTCATCATAACATCATGGAATTTGATCCTTTCCCTTATTCCAGCAAGGTAAGTAGAAATTATCCATGTGATTCAAGCCCAACACCTATTTTTCCTGACCCCTTCATGTTGGTTAATCTTCATCCCAGATGATGTTAAATTGTATCCTCCCTTATGAACTATGTGGACTATGATCTGCACATTTATCTGACAATGTACGTATGAAGACTCCAGGAGGTTCAATCCCATCCCACATAGAACCTCACCGCTTCATGTTGGTTCCCCCTCCTCCCACATGACACTAAAATTTATTCCCCCTTTTTGTCATACATGATAATAAACAGTATTCATTCCAACAACGTGGGTTTTCATCCTTGTCTCCTATGCATGGTACATAGAAAGCCTCTATGTAGTTCAACCCCAAATAGTAGTACTATGTTGTATTCCCCATCCAGAATTAAGTTGTTGTAGTCCCAGACCAATGGTAAGCCGTTGTAGTCCCCAAACCAGCATCAAACCATTATAGACTTAACCAATGGTATGCCCTTATAGACCGCATCCATGTGTAATTTGTTGCAGTTTCCAACCGAATGGTAAGCTATTATAGTCCCCACCCTACAACAAGTCGTTATAGACCCAACCAGTGGGAAGCTGTTGTGGTCCGCAATCAATAGTAAGTTGTTGTCATCCCCATTATTGGGACCCACATCTCTGGTCCATCCCTCGAGCATCAAACTAACATGAGCCCCTAAATTTGTATAAGCCCCAGTATATCATCAGGTTGTTTTCCTATGTGTACACATTTATTCTATGCTCCCTCCCTAAACAATGTGGACAATTATTCCATGACATGGGTATACATAAGAAGCCTCTCTGAGGATAAAGCCCATCATTCATGTCACGTCATGGTCTCTCCCTTAAGACCTTGTGTTTTGGGAATATCATGCCCCATCTTGGAGGTTCTATTTCTTTTGGGACCCGTCCATGCATCCATTATATTTTTTCTCCTCCTCTTGTGTCCCATCACCCCACCAAACTATGTGAACATTGATTCCCATCCCCTGGGAAAAGTAATAAGTCTATATGTGGCTCAAGCCCAACATCACTGTCATCCTCAAGTCGGTTCCATCCAATTCTCCACCCACTTATTCTCAACTATCCATATCCATCCTGATTCATACTTGGGATACCACATCTCAGTGAGATCATGTTATCCCCCTTCTCAATTCCCAGTAGAATTCTCTAGGATGCTAACCATGTGTAAGCCCCTACATGCCTTCAGGTCATTGTCTATTTTGTACACCCCAATTCAACGATTCTTCCATCGAACTATGTGGTTTTAGATCCTATTCTCCTTGAGAGGGTATGTAAGAAGCCTACATGAGTTTCAATCCCAATTTATGGATATCCCTAGAGTCCCATTTGTAGGGACCCAATAATCCTCAAATTCATCTATAGTGGATGTTTTGATCTGCTTATCTGGTAATCCCCCTTGGTGATCCCTCATGGGGTTATACTTATCAGATCCACACTTATTAGGGTTACAATTAGTCTGATCTGTCTCCACAAGACTTTTAACTCATGGAATAACTTGTTTTATTTATGTGAAGCTAAGGAAACCCCTAGAGACAAGAAAATGGAAAATAATTCCCCTCACTCGATGGGGGGGTGACTTGGGATTCCGCGCCCTCGATAAGACCTATAATAAGGGGAAGAAACCCAGATGTGTCAGTGATCTATCCTTAGGTCACCCCCGCGATGTTCAAAGTGAATATTCCCTAGATCGAAGGTTGATTTCCTGCTTTTTTTACATGAAATATCTACATAGAGGCAGTGTAATCAGACTGCATCCATGAAAACATAGAACTGGGAAGATTTTCAGAAACAAAGTCTTAATAATTATGGGAGGACTAGATTTAATACCGAGTTCCAAGGATGAATCCACAGAAGGAGAGACCAAAATCCCATCATCTTGTTTCGATCACAGAGATAATGTCCCTCGATACGTAAAAGATGTCGTCGTCCTTTGGAAAGAGGGAATGTGAGACAACATACCAATAAGTCCTCCACCGACGGATGCGTGCCCCGATGTAAGCGTCTGAAACCAAAGAATTCCATATATGAAACATGTGATTTTTATATTTTTATAACTCTTCTATAATTTCAATATAAATAATACCTTCATGATTTACAATTGTGGCTAAACGATAATATAATTTGTGAATTACAAGACTACTTCCTACTCAAAGTGTATTGATTCATTCACCCTTTAAATGGAATGTCGAAATAATGGTTTTAATTTATAATATATGATATAAACTAAATATTAATTATATTCATGTAAAAATTAAATATCATTATATATAAAGTATTATTTTTTATTTCCATTTATGAATCAAAAAAATTAAAAACATTGTTCGTGGATGTGTTCACAAAAACCTTCTCAAAGTGATGCGAATAATCTATTTTATTCACCAAAAAAATAATGATATATATAAGTATATATAATTAAATAATATTATGATTTATATATAATTATCATTCTATAAATATAAACTATACTTACTACCTTTTAATAATGTTCAAAAAATGGGGACACTACTGATACATAGATATGACATACATTCGACAAGATAGTTACATCGGTTCCTTATTCATACCAATAATTTATGTATGATTTTAATAGTATAATAAATTTAAAAATAGGATAATTCATTCATGGTTATAATATAAGATCGTTTTAAATAATTAACTCATTTACCATATACAACCTATCAAGGTATGTTTTCACACAAAAGATGAATATGGTCAAAACATAAGAAATCAACATTGTTGATTATGTAATTGTATATAACATTAATATAAGTGACCAATATTTAATAATAAATAAAATATTTTGAATAATATAAATAATTAAAATATGATTATTGTTTTCAATATTTGGAATAAGCATGACATAACCGACTCAAGGAAACAGATTTTTCTTCAATTTGATTTCATTGAGGCATATTATAACGTTATGTCACTAGTTTTTTATGTTTTGTAAACTACTATTTGATATTTTATAACATATATTTAATTTATTTGATATTGTTAATAGATTCAATTTATGAGATTATTTCATGGATCTCTAGATTCAATATTTACCCACATAGTAAGGGATTTTATTACACATTTTTTCAATCATTAGGTTTAAACTTTGTGTCATTGTCAATTTTATACCAAGAATATGTGTGAAATGGCAGAAAATTATATTATTTTATATTTCCAATTTTATTTTTTGAATTTTTATCTTTCACACAATTTATTTCACTGATTTATTTTAACTCCATAATATGATCTTTGTAAGCGTTTTTTCCTACATCACTTTTAGTTCTGTGAGATATATTTCATATTCACCACTTC
Organism: Viscum album; assembly: GCA_963277665.1. Taxonomy (NCBI): domain Eukaryota; kingdom Viridiplantae; phylum Streptophyta; class Magnoliopsida; order Santalales; family Viscaceae; genus Viscum; species Viscum album. Next base: position 1,084,460,159 of record OY728146.1, on the reverse strand, counting down.
TTTTTTGGGCGTTTTGTACACTACCCATGAATTTATTTTATTATTATAATCATTAATTTTATGGGGTTTCATATAATGTATTTATGATCCCACTTTCATGTGGTTTATGGTTTCAACGTTGCCAAAGTGGTAATGAATGTATGTCACAATTTTTTATTCTACGAGATTATTGTTATGTTATAAAAATATCTATTAACACGGGGTTTGAGTATATCTACCTTGACATGATATACGGAGAATATACTTATTATCATGATATTTTATGTTTCATTTATTGTTATTACTTCATGGGGCTTATGATTCAAATGTAACAAGGTGTTATGGGACACTATATAATGTTTAATGGTTATTTTCATCATGAATTTTTTATTTATATTTTAGTGGAATTTTCATTCATCGACATAATAAACACATTTTGTTACATATCTTATACTCTGGAATTTTTTTGGACAAATTCGACATTCATTTATGGATGGATTAACATTGTTTGAAATAGATTTTAAATAAACCCAATTCCATTCCATGGTTTGATCACATTTCAAGGATATTATATTTAAAAAAATATTTTAGAAGGGTTAATAATGTTATTAACATATTTTTGTTGAACTCACTTTTTTTCCATGGGTTAATCATGTTTCTAATAGATTTTTATTGAAATTTTTTTTTTCAATGGGATAATCTAGTTAAAAATATATTGAAATGAAACCCATTTCTTTTAGATAGATAGGACATGTCAAAAAATGGATAATTGTAGTTACAATGAGTTTTGGATGAAGTGAATGATTTGATGTGTTTTGTAATTTCACATGTAAATTTTTCTGATTTATTATGTGATATACCAATGATGGGTGGTTCTGTGATAACCAATAATTGCGGATCTGTGATAAACCAATTATATGTGGTTCTATGATAAAACAACGATGGGTAGTTCCATTATAAAAAATTGATGGGTTGTTATGTGAAAAAAACATTGATGGGTATGTCTATGATATCACTACACTGAATTGGGTATGGAATTCAACTGTGTGGTTATTACATTTGTAAGTGTGATTTTGGGAGTGAAGTGAAAAATATTTCCCAAGTATGTATATTTTTATATCTTCTTTTAATGGTATTAAAATGTTTCTAATGATCAATATTGATATAACATGGATTTTGATTATTGATTCTCATGACTCTTTCATTTTACAATTTCATATATTATATAACCTTAGTATTGATGGGTATGAGTTCATTTATGACTATATCGTGATCATTTTTTATTTCATCACACCCTTAAGAAATTTATGGCAATTAAGGACATTCCATTGATAATGATTATGGTTACCCATTCTATGCATCTAAAACTACCCTTATTATGTTTCCTTTTACACAGGTTTTAATTAAATAAGTTGTATATGTTATGTGTAGAAGTGGTTTCATATATATATATTATTATGATATAGTAATGCAAGAAGGAAAATATGGTTTAATTGGGGTAAATTTTGAATAATGTCAGGTGAATTGTTTAGGTAGGATTTTTTCCTAATTTTCTAACACACTGAATGTATAATTTATCCTAGTATGTAAGTGGTCTATGTTTCCCTATTGATGTTGCATTGTTATGGTAAAAATTTGGTTCACAATTATATGAATTAAAGGTAGGAAAGTAAAGTAATGGATTTTAGAAGAGGATTTGGGACTATGGTTACTAGTTTGTTTTATAGAATTCTCATATTGTAATTCAATATCATTAGATGTCATCACATGCATGAGGTGGGGTACGTAATTCCTTAACAATGATATTCTGAACAAAAAAATTTATTTTTATATGATTTTTGTAATTTCAATAAAAATAGGCAAAAGTAAAAGTCTATCCATAAATTCGATGGGTCAGATATTTGTGTGGCTAATTTTCTCCATTCATACAGAAACTTATCACTCCCTTATTTTTTGATACATACATGAAAACAAGATCTGCCACTAGAAATTCCTAAACCATTTACCTCTTGTTATTATCACCATTTTTTATCTCTATCTACATTAATGTGTGTTTGAAAAGTAGTAACATTATTTGTTGAATATTAAACAAATTATGTTACTTTTATTTTCGTTTCACAAAATTCATCCAAAAAAGTTGGAGAATGAAATATCATTCCAAATTAATATTTATCTAATGTTATTTCAATATTTAAATGGAAAATACTGTTATATTAATATTATTCTCAAAGGTTAATACGGATCCCACATACCTATAATTCTTTGTGAGATTTACCAAAACTTTTCATTTATCGTTTCAAAAGTCCTTTCAGACTATAAATTACTTATATGATGGTATATGGTTTTAAAATGTAACTCAGTATCATGATACTTGTGAATATTATTCTATATTTTTTATCAAAAATTTGGATCACAATCAATCAAAATAAAAATATGAATATAATGATGTATTAAAAAAATATTAATATAGATCCATTCAAGCCTCTTAAGAGGTAAATTTTCTCTTATAGTGATGAAATTTCTAAACATCGAAAATGTCACGAACCAACTGGGGTACCCTGGTAACCCAATAACTGAGTTGGCTCTGACATATTATAAAGGTAATTATTGATCCCCACATGTCGGTGACTAGCACATTACATCATACAAACTGAATGTGGGAAGGACTTTTCCACTAACAATGTCGAGGTAAATTAAATAAGACCGTATGCATTACATTATAAAATCCATTAAGATTATAGTGTTAGAAGTAAATCAAGAAATAAAAAATGTACAATATCCATGTATTATGAAAAGGGAAAATATTCACTCCCCAACTCAGAGGCAACTCACCATGTCAATGGTTCAATAGTTGGATCCACCTCCAATATAAAATTTCTCTCTTGATTGAACCTGGAAGCAGATAATCTACAAACACTTGAAGGAAGAAGTGTGGTGTGAGCCAAAACCTATTAGGATTACACTGAGGATTCTATAACATTATTCCAATATAAAATTAATACTAAAAAGTTTGTTCAAATTTAAGAAAAATATCATGTCATTTACTCAAATATATTTAAAAAAATTAGGATTTTCATTTTAAAAGATGTAAATAAATTTTTTCATATTAGGATTCAAATTTAAACTAATAAAAAAACATTTCCAACGATGGATTTAAACAATTAATTAAATGATAATTTACCTAAATAGAACATTTAAAATTGGATTCTAAAAAATATTATATAACAGAGTTTATATAAATTATCATGGCATGTAAAATAGTTTATATCATTTGAATATATATAAATAATTTAGAACTACTGAGAAACATGGTTGTGCTCCATGTAGATATTATAGTTCTAGGTTATAGGGACCCAACACTTTGAATATAACAAATTATGTATATATATCCCATTATCCAAATCCAAGTGGATTCATTGTCATTTCATGAGGTATAGTATGTAGGGTCATTAGGTTTCGGAAATTTCTAAATCCTCGAGATTTTTACAATACAACACACTAACAACCTAAGTATTTCATATTCTCTAGTACAAAACAAGGATGTGAAATTTTTTCTAAGAATTAATAATATAATATAAAATTACATACTCAATTTTAATATACCAATTTCCCTTTTAAAACCCATAATAGTTTTTTAATCAAACACATTCGTTTTCAAAATTTGTGATAACTGGATTCGATCAAAATCATTTTAAGACATTTTTTCATAAAAAAGGATTTGAAACCTATTCATCAAATTGTACAATCCATTATAAAATTCAATACAACATTTAATTTTCAAAATATTCTTTTATTGTCATCACAAACCCCTAATTCAAAATATTTATGGTTTTTCACAAATGCTTCCATCAAAACAATTTCATTAACTAAATTCCACAATTCAATAAACTTAATTTCCAACAAAAACAAAATTTTAATCCTAAAATGTAATTTACAATAACTTCCATTAACACACACCTTTTCATTATAATTGAGGTTTCCCAATTTCATGTCTAAATCATATTTTTCATGAAAACCCTAATTCATTGGAATTGGGATTTTCTAAAAAAAATAATTTGAATTCCCTATTATCAAAATATAAACATTTTCATTTTAACAACTATTGAAATTTAAACAAAATACTTAGGTTTAATAAAATTTGGGTATCATAATAAAACCATGTACCTCAGGATCAACATATATTTGATCACCAAATCCTTGTTTGGATATGTCAACGAAGAACTATAACAACTGGATATGGTAAAAAAATGAATAAAACCTTGGTAAAAATCCATAAAATTGGCTATTAGATCCTAAAAACAATAAAAAGATCTATAAAACCCTAGGAACAAATATTTAGACTATTGGAGATTTAGAATAAGTGGAGAAAACTACCTAGAATAAGATAGACCAATGTTCTCCTAGCTTTAGATCAATTTCAATAGTAATCCAAGGGGACAAAAATACTCCTTCAGGGCTATATGGTTTGGAAAAAATTATTTGGGTCTAAGTATATATATTGGAGATCTATTATTTGGGTTAGAGGATTTTTAATGAAATGAATGATCTCGAAAAAAATCTTCTGTAGGTTTTATTGGGAAACACTATGTAGTTTGGTTATGGATTGATCAGGTCATGTGCCCATTATATATGGGCCACATAGCTTCTCTTAATGGGGTGCATGAAATGAATAATTTTGAATTGAAATTAATTATACCTCTATCAAAAACCATCAATTTTGAAATAGTAGGTTGCATGGTTAGTCAAACTAGGTGCTAACCGTGTGCAAACTATGCACTAGCCCAAAATTTAATGATTCCTAAATTTTTCAACCAGAAGCATTTAAAAATTAAACTCATCCATAGAATAATTAATATTGGTGTTTATTAATTGATTAAAATTGTATTGGGATGTTACAACCTCTATACCACAAGAATTATCTATCCACAAAAAGCCTACAGATAATCATCCATATTAAAATGTTGAGGCCAATGTTCTCTTAATAGTGACTCAGTCTCCCACGTATCATGATAATAAAAACAATGACTACATTTCACATTAACAAAAGATATCTTCCACCCATGATGTACCTTGGTCTCCTAATCAAAAATCATGATAGGTCATTCTGTCACAGATAAATTAGGTTCAACATCCTGATCATGCCAACTCAGAACATGATACAATATAGATAAATATTTTGGATGTTGAGAGACATGAAACACATTTTGTACCGAAATAATCAATGATGGTAGTTCAAGATGTTATGAAAATTTCTACACCTATTCTACAACTTCAAAAGGGCCATGAAAATGAAGGGAAGTCTTCCCATTCCTTTGAATCCATCGATGACCCTACTGAGATGAATCTATTAAGAAAACCAGGTCACCAACTGAGAACTCTGAAGGTCTATGGTGATGATCAACATAAGACTTATATCAACATTATTCAATCAAAATTCTACGATGAATCTACTGAATATTTGATGTCTTATCCTGGACCATGTTTGGTCCAATAATGGAACTCTATCAGATCACCATCCAACACAATAGAGATTTATGAGGCCATCTATACAAGGCTATAAAAATATCCATTATAATATCTATCTAGTAAATATACTTATAAGAAAACTTAACCAAACCCAAATGATCTTCCCATGCACCACCAATGTCAAGAACGCAAATGTGAAGCATATCCGTGATAATCTATAAAGCTCGTCCTATATGGCCATCCGAATAAGGATGTTATGCCATAGTAAAATGGATGTGAGATCCCAGCATCTCATGAAGTCCCCTACAAAATGAGAAGAGAATAGAGGATCCCTATTTGAGGCTATAGCATAAGGAACTTATCCTTAATGAACAACATTGTTCGTATCGTTATTTCCCAACTCCTCATCTTTGTATGTGTCTTCATTGTTTAAAAAGTGAGATGATTATTTTAGCATAACCATCACAACCTATATCATGTTATTCATTATCTGGGTACCTAAAAACCCAAAAAGAAATTCCATGGAGATATCAACCCACTTCTATGTAGGTACTGAATTTTATAGAATCCATCCCAATGGTTTTTGATTCTAAAACATAATCTACTAGAATATATATCAATAACAAACAAACTAAGAATTTCCCAATATCATACTATGTTACCAGAACTACCCCCACATGTCATATAAAATTTTTGTTGTTCTTAGGTGAACATACCACTAAGAACTATCGAAATACCTCATTAAATCATTCCTCACCAAATATTCATCCACAATATAATATCAATATCGTATAATTCCACCTTTGTAGAAAGAACACTAAGAAACTGCCTCCCCTCCATAAAAAAGATTCTCCTATTCTATGAAATGTTTCATCAAGATATTATTCCTACATAATAAATTTGAGAAGATATGATGTAAAATAAGCATTAGACATCAATACCTCATCCTCATTCTCTTTAACTCTTATATGAAACTATTCAAAGAGATCCATCAAGTTCCACTCTTTCCTAGATTCTATAACTACATGTGTTGGAAGTCTTCGTCTCATTGAATCTTCAACCACATTCTATTTCCCTAAGGTATAGGTGATGTAAAAATACAAATAATGCATTTATTCCAACCTATTACACTGGACGAAATTTAAATATTTATTAGAGAAGATATAACTCACGAATTTGGGGTATAAACACATATTAATCTATTCTCTATAAAGGTAATGCCTCTAACTCTTAAGTGGTACATGCTCCTGCTTGGCATCGAAAAGACCAAGGTTAAAATCCGAGCATGGATGAATTGTCGGGGTACTATGGCAGGTACTGTAGCATGGCACTATAGCGGGGCACTATAGCAGGCATTGTAGTATCGGTGGAACTCTAGCAGCGACAGCACTGTAGCGGCAGAGGAACTGTTGTAGGATACTGTAGCGGTGGCGGGTACTGTAGTAGGTACTGTAACTGCGTGGGGTACTGTATCCGTACTATTCATAGAGGGTCCTTTGGGCCAAAAACTGGGTTTCCAAGCCTTGTATTCAGGCCACTTGGCCTTGGGACTTCTGACAATGCATTGGGTCTCCCTCTACCCTCTAAAAAAGTCATTGCATTAATTATAAATTGAGACATCGACCCCAACCTTTTAAAAAAATAACTCTTAAGTGCATGAATCACAGCTGCATTTTTGAGGTCATTTGATGGATAATTATTCCCATGTAGCCTATATTGGTGAGACCCATAGGCTATGAAATGGTCACCTTGAATAAGAATACAACCCAATCCTAAAACAGATGCATCATAGAAGACCATGTATCCCTACTAGACCCCTAGAAGATTGAACACTAGAACAGTAGTCAAAAGATACTTTATCTCAAAAAAATAATTTCGGCTTTTCACATCCCAAGATTACATTACTCATTTATAGGTTAGATCTATCAAGGTAGAAGCATAATTTGAAATGTCCTTAAAACGTCAAAATATCAGGCTATGCCAAAGAAGATCTATATCTAGAAGTCAATTGTGGTTTCTCCCAAATCCTAACTAACTTCACCATCTCACGATCTTATGATATTACTTGATTTGATATCATCATCCCCAATAATTTCGCTTATACAATCCCGAAAAAACTCTTTGAAAAAATTCACAATGTTAGTGATTTCTCGGAAAATCCCAATACTATCTTCAATTGATATACAAGATTCTTCTCATATTTAGAGTAATGAAGGATGTCATCAATAAAAGACTACCAAAAAATTATCATGATGCTCATGTAAAATCATGTTTATTAAGGTCATAAAAACTATGTGAGAATTGGATAGACCATATGAAAAAGCAATATACTCATAATGACTATACCTGCTACCAAAATCGGGGTTTGATTGTAAAATTAATTTATTTCCCATTGATGGTAACCAGGGTGAAGATCAATCTTCGATAAACACTTTTCCCATTTTAATAGATCAAACTGATCATAAATCCTTTGAATCTGAATATTTTTCTTTACCGTAACTCGATATAGATTTATTTAATGAACTCATAGGTGAACTGAACCATTATCCTTCTATGAAAAGAGAACTGGCACTTCCCAAGGAGACATGCTCAGGTGTATGAATCCTTTTTCATGAAGTTCATCCTGTTGAGTGTTTTTCTCTTTTATTTTAGCATGTGACATAGTGTAAGAGGGAATAATGACTAGTTGACTACCCATCATTATTTTAATGGAAAACCCTACCTACCTAACATGTGGTAAACCCAAGAAGTCCAAAGAAAATATACTGGAAAACTCGACGATGACTAGAGAAGATCTCATATCAATGAATCCCACCCCAGATCAGAACAAAAATGATATTATATTTCCCCATACAAGATAGGATGTTTCATCCTAGTCAACCAAAGGTTTCAATGCCCCAAAAGGACATGATACTCTCCATTGATTGTTTTAACGAAGACTCATTATAGATAATATTCCATCTAGGATTTATTGGAGATGATCCAATACATTCCAAAAATGGCATTCTGTGGTTTCATGTTATGAACAAAAAATGTCCAAGTCAGCTCCATATATGATAGAGAGAAAACAAAAGTGGGACTCTAGAGACACTGATCTATTATTATACCTAGGGATAGTAATATACATTAAACAAGAAAAACTATCCAAAAAAAGATTAAATAGATTAACAAACCTAGAAAAAATGAATGAATGAGATGCAGTAATTTCAAAAAGACTAGTCATATCATATTGAGATATAGTAATAGTACCTCACATAGTCACTGGACCCGTATACACTTTATATGGAAAATCATCTACTATGTGAAGAATCTTTTTTCCAGATGCCTGAGGTTTGAAACATATATTATGTGAAGTATCTGATTTCCATATAGTGTTATGAGGAGATGGTGATCTAGTTCCACTATTCGAGTGCAATAAATATTGTAGAATCACATTAGGTTCCCTTAATATCAATAAGAGCCTACGTTATTGGGTTTATAAGTGCAAACTATATTTGAATTTCCTACCTTTCCATAATGGTATTAAAGTATGGGTCATCTTCCAAGAACTGCATGAGGTGTGGAATGACCTTTCCGTCAAGAATAACAATTAGAATCATCATGATTAAACTTTCCATTGAAGGAACTCAGAGAGCCACTATGAGAGAATGAAACTCCCAAGACGTCAGACATCCTAATGAGGTCCATTTCAACCATATGTTCCCTCTCTAGTATGTCTACATTTGAAGGAAATATTATTATGAAAAACGGAGAATTAATATCCTAATGAAGTCCCAACTATAAAAATCAAGTGATCAACCTCTGGTTTGATACTATCTCAGGTGATATGTGCACAAGCTCAACCATAATATTTTCATATTCTATCATGACCCTATCATGCTCCTCGATTATGAAGAACACAATGGACATAGCGTAAAACATCAGCTCTAGATAGAACTAGTCAGTGAAAATAACCTTCATGTCCTTCCATCAAATCCCTCATGCTTCACCACTTTTATCGTAGTGTACCACACCACTCCTCTATGTTCTTCCAGCAAGAAGGAGAAATAAATCACTTTTATTTCTTCATGTGTGTCCAAAACCCAAACAAATGCTATATATTTCACAAAGACTACAAAAAATCTTTAGGAAAATTTGATCCATTAAATGTTGAAGCTTTATGTTGAATGAACTATTGTGAGAAAGAATTGAGATTTTCCCTATGAGGTCCATAGATGGATCCTAAAAAAGTGATGGTGGTGGAGAAGATCCTAGATCATAGAAAATTCACTTTATCCACTAAATCATATTTGGATCAATAACAAGATTTGATTTCTAAGATTCAGTAGTTTATTCCTCCTAGATCTGATTCCCATGTCTTCTCCACGTTAGGATGTTACCCAACAATAACAGATAATGGATAAGATGTCTGATTAATGATCACATAGAGAATCATGGGAAATTATTCCCCATAGGTAGAACCACCATATTTTTATCTCAATATATCCAAATCATAATAGGGAAAATACTAAACATAAACCCATAAAAATCATTCCCTTACCACCTCTAGTGACTTACAATTCATTATTGTTCGAGCTAACCATGAACTCAATTATATCTACATCCCTTCGTCGATTCAAGATTTCTAAAATTCATACTAACTTTAAGATAAAAGATCAATAGCCTCGTCTAATACGACATTTTCACGAAACAACACAAGTAACATCCTAACCAAATAACCGAACTTTCTCTGACATAGCCAGAAGATAATTATTGATCCCCACAAATCAGTAAAGATCGCCTAGAATTATACATACTAAAAGTGGGAATGAATTTTCCACTAATAATTCAGATGTAAAAGGGATAAGACATTACGCACAAAAAAATGAAAATCTATTAGGATTAAAGTACCAGAAATAAAGAAAGAAATAAATCCCTAATTAATACAAAAAATTAAAAAAAATAATTACAATATCCTAAGTCCCAACTCATACACAACTCTCCAATTCCATGGTTTTTCATCCAGATCCACCTACAATAGATCATTTCACTTTGCTCGAACCAGGATAGAGACAATCTACTAACACATTCAGGAACAAGTAGGGTATGAGCCAAATACCATGTGAGTATCACAAAAGATTATATAATAAGGTTCCAATATAAAATTAAAACAAAAAAGATTCACTAAACATTATCATAAACATGTTATTGATTTAAAAAATAATTTTTTAAAAATTATTTTGTTTAAATTAAAAACATTGAAATAATTTTAGAAAATCATGATCCAGATTTCAATGGATAGATTTTTTTAACATCTGGAATTTATCATTTAGTCAAAGGACACTTTACATGAATTGATCTTTTAACAAAATGTATTAATTTAAAACTATTAAATAAAAAAATTATATAAATTACAAAGACATGTAAACCATTTTATAATAATGGAATATATACATTTAAATAATAACTAGTGAGAAACAATGTCATTGTTGAGTATGTATGAAAGTTCCTAGCTATAGGGACCCAATTCTATGAATATGACAATGTATACACAAATATCACTTGTACCTTGTTTAAGAGGATTAATCCCCATCACCTAAGGAATGTGATGTGCTGATATGATGTTTTAGAATGTTGAATGTCCTGATCTATTGTATAATATAACACAATAGCTACTTAAAGATTTTATATGAACTTGTAGAATAAAAAGATAGAAAATTTATTTTAAGACTATGTAAAATACAATTAAATCCCATAATCCATTTAATGTTGGATATTTTCTCCCTAAAAACAATAAAATATTTTTAATAAAAAACATTTCATTTTCAAAACGTTGAAACCATTTGGTTTCCATTAAAACCATTTTTAATCGATTATTCATAAATTGATATTTTAAAACAATTTAAGAAACTAAAAAATCCATTAAAATTTTATATACAACATAATAATTTTCTAAAAAAATACTACACTTTCATCAAAAACCACCAATTCACTAGAATCGGGGTTTTTCAAAAATCATCACATCAAAATAATTCTTCAATTAAATTCTACATTTTAATTGATTCAATTTCCATCAAAACAAAAATATAAATCCCACAATCAAAATTACAAATAATTCCATAAACACTCCCCATTTCAATAGAATTGGGGGTTTTCCAATTTCATGCCAAAACCACATTTTTCATCAAAACCCTCTATTCACCAAAATTGGGATTTCAAATGATAAATTTATATTCATATTATCCGAATAAAAAAATATTCATTTTAAATACAAAATATTAAAATTTCGGAAACATATTAGGGTGAATAATATCTGGGATTCCAAACGAAACAACCTAAATAGGGATCAACAGATCTCAAATCACCAAACCCTAGTATAGATAAATCAATGTAGAATGATAACAACTATATTTTGTAGATACTATAATAAAAAATAGGTTTAGATCTATTATTGTGGGTATTAGATCATCCAAATCTAATTATATCAATAAACCCCAAGGAAGAATGAGATATCCATGAGAGATTCAGAGAGGGAGGGGAAAACTAACAGGAAGGAAATCGGCTAATGTCCACCTTGTAATGGACGACTTTTGGGAGGGATCCAAGTGGAAAATAATTCTCCATTCTTGATAGAAAATTATTGGGTTGAAGAAGGTCCCTCTAGAAATTAATACCGGTGTCCTCGAATTATTAATAAAATTTTGGATCTCTTAAAATCCCATCTACATGGTTTCATAGTAAATGGAACATGGTTTGGTTAAACCGTGATCTGGAGATGCGACCAGTATAAATGGTATGAAATTTTTTTCTGAAGTGGATTGATGTATTGACTAATAATGGACAAGCCATGCGGATCTCTATATCCAAAACTTGCTATTTTCCTATAGGAGGACGCACAGTTTTTCAAACAGTGGGCCATCCATGTCAAAACGGTGCACTAAACCATAATTTAATTATTCATAAATTTTTCAACATAATGAAACCCCAAATGAGTCAAAACATAACATTAATAAACATGATAATTTAAGAATTAATATAAATTTTAATGAGATGTTATTGTTAATAAATCAATAGTAACACATATTCAATCACTTTTTCTAAGAGTTGTTGGTACTCCTATAAAAAATTCCATAGTAATGTCATCCCATTTGTAGATATGAATAGAAAGAGGCTTTATGACCACTATAGGATGCTACCTCTTATCCTTCACTTATTAATTAATATATCATGTTGACACATAGTAAGTCATTTCACAATAATTTTTTAAACCCGCCGAAATGTTCATTCAAATCCATATACATCTTAATTCTAAAAATTTGTCTATAAAAAGGTGAGATCTGTTCGTCATTTAAAAATCCCTTTTCTATAACAGGTATATGGGGATCACATATCCATTTCAATAATTTATAATTCCATCATTGAAAATGAAGTCGTCCAAGTACCCATTATTGAATACCTTATTTTATTTAAATATTCAAATAATTAGATTGAGAACATATTATATTTTCTAATAAATATGTTTTCACAAAAATTAAAAAAATTAGTGATTTATTCCATTCATTAATAATTACCATATAGATATTTACTATATTTATCAGTATAGAATCCTTATCAATCAAAATTTGGGTTTGGAATCCATGATCATTCTTGGTCAAGTAACCTACTACCTTATTTTCCTTCCCTGGGTGATGTTTTACTGAATAATAGTAATTCTTGAGTATGTCAGGCCATGTATTTCTAAAAATATTGAGGTCATTTTTATGAAAATAAATATTTAGGACTCTTATGGTCTATGAATATCTCACAAATTTCAGAATAGATATAATGTATCGATATCTTAAAAAAATATTAACGTTGTTAATTCAAGATCATGTGTTGGATATTTTTGTTTGTTTGTATTCATTTTCATACATTCATTTAAAAAATATTTATCATTTTTAATATGGGAAAAACCCAGTATTATATTAATCAATTTTTATTCGCAACCCATCATTTCCAAAAGATAGAGTCAATATCATATAATTTACCAATCCACACATCCTCTAATCAAAGAATTCCTAAAATTCAATTTCCATTTAAGCTTAACACCATTATATGTAATCATTATTAATGGGTTCACAAATTGAGATTTTTTTTAATTAATCACAAATAGAAACCTACCATACTAGTGAAACTATGTACCACTATATGTTTCAATGGTGTATGCCATTTTAAGACTAACAAGTCATCACAAGATCAAATAAGATTAATCATTGGAGATAATATTCCCATTAAACGAATCCTATTAATCCAAAAATAAAACCTAATTTTTTTATTTATAATAACTTTTTGTTTTAATTGTTGAAGGATTAATCCACACGTGATTCTCATTGACCTAAAAATATTTATAATTCCTTAGGATATCATCAATGAATACCACAAAAAAATTATTAAGATATTCCTTGAAAATCTATTCATTATTTTCATAAAAATATAAGGTGAATTAAGAAAATAATAATGGAATAACAATAAAGTCATAATTACCATACTTCATTTAGAATGTTCTCTTTAACAAGTTATCCTTATTTACTCTCAATTAATGTTTCCATGATCAGAGATAAATCATTGAAAAATACAGACATACATGAATTTAGTTTATAATTCATAAATACATGAAAAAAGATATTTTTTATAAATTTTAATAGAATTTTTTCCCTATAATATATTTATAGCCAAAGATATCCATATATTTTGTTAATAAATACGGCATGGTCCCCCCATAGTGAAACTCTATTGAAAATAAATAATATATCACACAAATACTCTAGTTGTTTCCACAACTCCACTAACTACACAATTGGAATTCTATAAGGGCTATTTATTATTAGTCTTTCATCTAGGATTAAATATGTAGAAAACAATACAACATACTCACAATTTTTTAGTTAATTACTCATGAAATAGATCAATGGATTCCAATACCATTGGTACATACTCAATTTTATGACTACCATCTCTATCCATGAATTCTGTTTTCAAATCTTCCCAAGATTCCGATTCATATTTTCTCTAGGGGTGCCTCTAGGAACGAATCAAATGATTAAATCAATTCTATAATTTTTTTAATTTCTTTATCATCATTAGAAATCATAATATACTTCAATTTTCAATTAATTTGTCAATCATATTTTGAAATTTACTCTATAACAAGGATACTATCAAATTCAAACATATGTATGGTAAAAAATTCTGTAAATAAATAATATATCATTTATCATAAAGGAGATATATTGAAAAATCATTGTTGTAGTGGGAATTACATTGTGATGTTGGTATGAAAACTCACTTCTTATGTTTCTAAGAAAATAAATAATTTTCCTGGATATACCTACATGAATTAAATAAATTTTTACAATTCATATGCCAGTAACTAGGAAATATTTCTAAAAATTTAATATATTAGATTAGTGCCAAATCATGAATTTAAAATAATAATTTATCAGTATAATTTATTTTTAGTGTACATAATATATTGAATTATTATACACTTGTAATATCAAAATCAAAAACATGTTTTTGGTGTGGTATTCATTATTTTGAAATCTTTTTTAATTGCTTGTGAAGAAAATGTTAATTATCCTAATAATATACCATGGGAGTGTGAAATCAGGTTCAATGTAAGGTATGTTTTAATGCACTAAGTAAGGATAGAGTAAACCCCCAATTTTCCCTTTTAATGTAATTATCCTAGGGTATAACTATTATAGAACCACATTCACTTTAATATATAGATAGTGATTTAATATTATAAGAAAATACATTATATATTCTATTATAATAAATTTGGATGTTGTTCAATACTTATAATCCAATGATATCATAGGTTTATGATCTATAATCAATGTTTTAATTAATATTTTATCCATGGATTCTACTAAACTTGCTCTGATACAAATTTTAATATCTCTTCCTCTTACATCCCAAATTTAGTGGATAATTTGTCAAACTAATCTATATAACAGAAGTGAAATCAAAATG
Organism: Viscum album; assembly: GCA_963277665.1. Taxonomy (NCBI): domain Eukaryota; kingdom Viridiplantae; phylum Streptophyta; class Magnoliopsida; order Santalales; family Viscaceae; genus Viscum; species Viscum album. Next base: position 1,084,444,718 of record OY728146.1, on the reverse strand, counting down.
CACCAATCATTTTTTATGTTTCGGAGAACCACATTGATAAATGATACCCATTTAACATTGTGTCAAACAAAAAAACAAAAAAAAATTGGTCTCCTTGAAAATAATTCAATAAATTTTTATTCACATCATGGGGAATGGAAAATGAATAAGGGTGCATAAAAATGAATTGAAATGGTTATGTTTAATGGGTGCTATCATGATTCAATAAAGACTAATTAATGTTTAAATTTAAAAAACGTAAAAATATTTTATTTTATTAATAACTAAACTATCATGATTACATAAGGCATAGTCTATATAGAAATGTAAATAAATGAAAAAAATAAATTTAATGAATAAAATAATAGTGAAATGTGTCTAGATGTAATATAAATATGAAAGTATTAAAGATAATAATAAAAATATTCAATGAAGCGAATTATTATTTATTAGATGACATGACCTAATAAATCATAGTGTCTATATTTAAAATATCGTTCATGAGACAGTTTAAAAATATGGATAAATCCCAATTTAATTTTTCCTACTAATTTGTATCGGGAGCCCTATTTATGCATAGAGGGGATATATAATTATAGGCCCCATCCATCACAACAATTCCAAATAATTATCCATATATTTCATAATTTATTCTATTGAAAACTGGTAATCCTTATCATTAAATATATTTACTTACTAAACAATAAGAATTTATAAATATTTTCCAAAATAAAAAAAATATTAGTCATAATAAAACAACATATGTACAAATGATATAAATTTTGTAAAATTCCAGTATCCATAATTAAATTAAGATTGTTATTTAATATAAATGTAGTGTGTAATAAAAAACTATCATAAGAAAGTGATTTCATTCTATGAAAGTTAATGATCAGAAAAGTAATGATGACATGAGATGTGACCACTAGTTCATTAGGAATTTAGGGTTTTCCAATAAAATATTTTATATTTGTAGAATAAAGTGAATTATTGCTATATATTAAAATAATGTCTTATAAAACAATATTACATTTAAAACCATTTAAAGGATGTATAAGAAGTATCATTTTTTAAAATAGTGTGGTGGTTGAGATGTTTGTTATCACTATATATGTAAAAAATATAACATATAATTTTTATAAAAAATACCCCATTTTTCAAAACCCAAGAAACACTCTTTATAACAGTTATAATATTCAATTATAACAAAAAATAATCTTAATAAATATTTTTTCCAATTAAAAGAGTTTTTGAAATCAATTTTGGAAAACATGGATTAAGATAATAAATATATCTGATTTTAATGAAAATAAATCTCATTTTGAAATTAATTGTTTGCATGATACAAGTCCAAAAAAGAGGTAAAATTGGTAGAAATTATAGAAAATTCATAAATATGTAGATAAAATGAAAATTATTATAGATTATGAGGGATATGTTATAAATTTCCTTAAACTAATAGAAAATAAATCTCAAAACAATATTTGATTATAAAATAGGTAATTGACTCATTGATAACATTCAAATTATAACGCATAGAAATAATAAAAAATTGAATGATTTTATATAATGAATAAATATGTATTCATGTTAAATAATTTAAAGGGTTAATATATACATATCATTAATTTTAATATGTGAACATTGACAAATATCACTCAATGAAATAGTAATTGGGAAAAAATCACATACCATTGGATTTACTATAGATGATGGTTTTTGGAACCCTATATAATGGTTTTTTGGATGTTAATATTTTTTAAATACTATATTAAATTATATAATATCATATTTTTTCATATTATATCATTTTTTCTCATATTTATTAATAATATTTCATTTTTTTTCATTTTTTTGAATGTTAATTTCTTTGTTTTCTTATGCATGTCCAATCATGAATATTCTGATTCATGTATATAAGATATAAATCAATCATAAAAAGAATGATTTTAATTTTATATATATCATATTTACTCACTCGTTATATTATTATGACCAATCATGATTGTTTTACATTTATAATGAATCACTACATTTCATGGAGATGTTAGGTCATATGTATACATGAGAAATGATATCATTCCATTAGTGAGTGAATGGGTATGAAATTGGATGTAATAATAATTTTAAATAATCAATATATATTCACATATATAACATTTTTCATCAAATTTATCCTTCATTACATTCCATGTAATGTGTTACTAAAAAATGAATCGCATCACATCTTTTGTTAGTATAATTCCACAGACATGATTAATTTATTAATTTACCATTTGGTGGAAGAAAAGATAAATATAGTTCATTTCATTGAATTAAAAAAATATCAGTATGTTTTTTAAATTTTTATTTTTATATCAACATGATTAAATAAAATTTTCTTGGGGTCAAAGAAGAAAAAAATAAAATATGGTCGTTAAAGATTGTTACCAAATCATTGGAAAAAATTGTTTAGGGTTGAATAAAAGACTTTAAGGAATTATTTAGGATCAAACCATGGCCTCTAGATTTTTTGTACAGATCTAATTAATGTATTTGGGTAGTTATAGGGGGAACCAAATGGTTTATATGTTTCAATTAGAGAATAGAGGGGTTTCCTTTTATGAGTTGGGGAGCAGGAAGACATGATATTATTGAATGAAATGATGTAAACATATTTTGTTTAAAACCAAAAAGGTTACAAAATTACACGTTATTATAATTGGAAATTGTTTTGTATAAATATTGAAAATTAAAAATTTTAAATGTTTGATGTATGATCACTGAAAATTCCTGAGATCGTTTGAGCTCGTTTACAGACACACATTTCCTTATATTTTGTATTTTTTGTGTTTTATCTTGGGAGTGTTTGGGTGAAAATTGAATGTGTTTATAAATAATAGGGGTAGTTTAGAGGTGGATCATGATTTTCCCAATTATTGCACTGAGACTACAAAACTATGTGAAACAAGGAAGAGTTGATTCGCATGGCTGGGGAAAAGTTTATCAAAACATGAACCCTCTTGGATGTAATTGTGAATCCCCCATCTCCTAAAAGAGGCACACCATTATGGACCACAATTTAGATAACTGTTCACCATACCTTAGAAACAATGAGGGTGGTAATTAATCTTCCAAAATTTTGGTTTAAAATTCTCTAACTCCCACGAACATCATCATATTTTGAGCCAAATCAACCCTGCATGATTTCTCATGTTTTAAGGGGTTCCTAAAATGATTCCATTTCCATATTGAAACAATTATTTTCCAACTAATTTTGGGATTGATGATCTATAACATTCTTATTTTTTGATTTGGTACACATTATTCTTTGTTCAATTGAATATTCTACATCTATTGGGGTTCTTTGTTGTTGTGTGTTCATCATAAATTTTTTGGTATTTGGCCTAAATTGAATACCCTAAGTCTTTATTGAAATTGAATTAATTGATTTATGGAATTGTATTTTCATGTTTTTCAATTGAATATCATATGGAATTAATTAATTGTTTTATTAATGTATCATAAAATGAATTTTGGTTACTTAATTTGTTAATTAATCAATGGTATGTTTTGATTCTATAATTACTGTATTCATATTAATTAATTGAAGAATTTATTAAAGGAAGGTTTTATTGGTTAATTGATGAAAATATGGGAATTATAATTATTAAAGTGGTCAATTAATTTAATATTAATCAATTAGAAATTGGGTATTATTTGATGGTTGAACTAACAATTAATGTGTTAATAGGTTCTATGGTGAATGTTGTATAAAAATATTAATGATGATTTTCTAATATTATTTCATTTTATTTAACTATTTAACCATGAACTTTTTTGATAAGTTTTCATGGTATTAATTATGTGAAATGTTAATGAATGGGTTAATGATGATTAACTAGAATATATGTGATATACGTGTTATGTATGATTGATTGATAAACTTGTTTCGGTCATAGAAAACTACTTCAAAATATCATATTTTTAATGTGTGGGGTATTTTTTTTATATAAACAAATCAAAATTATTTTATTGATCAATAAACATGTGCGGGTTATAGAATTATCTTTTAAAATACTATAATTATATTGAGTGTGGGATAGGGACTTCTACTTTAAAATCCCAAAGGGTCATAGACATGGAGATCTAAGACCAACATATTGTAATTTTTTTATAGTTCCAATTAGATTTTATAAGAATTCATATTAAATTACTAATTAAAATTATGATATTTTGATTTGAACTCGTGATATGGCTCAGAATTGAGAACATGGAAATGAATGTATTAAGGATTTGGGTGTCCTCAGGAACCCATGAGAATATGTGAATACGTTTATATTATCAAAATTTTAAAATTTATTCAATTAGGAATTTTTACTTATTAATTATATTTCGGTATACACTACTATTTATTGGATAATTTGTAGATGCTGTTATTAGTGGAGTAAATAGTTGTACTCACACCATACTCGGACATCCTGATTGGTACAGAAAGAAATTTATGATTGTACGATTAGATAAGTTTGAGTGTCCTATGTTAAATGGATGAGTTGGGATGAATCATGGATAAGGGAACCAGATAATATTCAGGACCTTCTTGGTAGTTCTCAATGTATATTAATATTTTGTTTTTTCATTTTGGCACCTAACATGTATTTTTCAGGACAAGTCTAATGTTTCATTTTAAATATTTAATTTCTATTTTGTTTCATTATGTTTTATTAGTGTGGTTTTGTTATTGGTTATGTAATTTTCTTATTGTTATCTATAACCTGTATTTTAATAATTTTATAAAGAGTTTATTTTCACCACATGATCGATATTAGAACCTTGCTTCATGTTGGTAGCCCCTAGAATATGAGGAGGTTCACATGAGGTCATGTAACTGAATATATTGGGGCACTAGTGGGTGGAACCTACATCAGGTCACCACATGGTGGTATGAAGGGTTGTTTTATTTTATTTTATTTTTAAATACTATTGTGGAATGTTTGATAAGATAGTTGGTTGAGTAAGGCCTTAGTAGTGATATCGTGAATGGGAGTATCCAACCAATGTATGGGGTAAATTCCAAGTACACGGGATGTGGTTGTTATTATTAATGTATTTTGTTATAATTAAATGTTATTTAATGTAGAGTGCTGTTTTTTTGTGTCATGTGATTATTTAATCACAGTTATAAGAGATTTGTCTCATGGATCAGTATGGACTCTGATTTTATTATGCATTTATCATTACATGAACTAAGTATAGTTAAGTTACATGAAATTTTTTTGGAATGCACAATAAAATAGAATATTATTATGTTATTTAAATTGAAATGTTATTCATTTCTTATGTTTCATAAATAAAAAGGTTCCTAATATGAATTTAATTATTGTAAATTATGATTAATGTGAATAACTTGATTTATAATGAGAAACTTATATATGAGAATGTGGTTAACACCATTAACCATGAAAAATATTTAAGATGGTCAAGGGTAGTGATAACACATAAGCGTTGACCATGAGCATGTGTTTGGGGGAATTAAATAATAGGTTTTATTGTAAATACCTTATATATAAGAGTGTCAATGTTGTGTAATTTCTAATAATATTTTTTTTGGAATTATAATGATATCCCACCATGAAATTTTTTTTTTAGTGGATGATAGGAGGGTATGGATAGAAATGATTCTCAAGTTAAGAAACCAATGAAATTGATAATTTAACATGAGTAATTTAGAGATCAATTACTTGAGAAAATTTCTCTCTTCTTGCTGATAATGGAAGGATACATTGGGGATGGTTTTAATAAGCATGTTGGATATGAAATGGGAGTTTCATTTTCATCACCCTCTAACTTTTACCAGATATGGTGGACCTGAGGTACGTGAGTTCTACATTGATTGTATCTAAAAGACAATTGACAACATGGAGACTCCTACTGAGAAGAGAGTCGAATTGAATTCTTACATGATACTTTTTCTGGTGAAAAGTTGGTGGGAAATCAAGATTCAGTATGGATAGTAGGAGACTATGTAGTGGGATTACATTCATGTGATGTTTCATGGAGAAATTTATCCCTGAGATGACTATAAAAGAATGAGTACCTGATACTATAAGGCTATCATAGGGAATATATATGTGATTGATTATGCATGTTTTATAATGGATTTTTGTTATTTGTTAAATATTTTTAGTGCGATTGGGATACTAAATAAAAATGGGTTTAGGATGGAATTAATTTTGAAATTAATTTCATGTTGAATATCTTTAGGGATAATATGTTTTTAGAAGATGTGAATTAGGATATTATTTTTTAGGGGAACCTAAAGGAGGATTCCAATAGAAGGAAGGTTTCTTCTACTAGAGATTCAAGTAGTACAAATTATTATATGGGAAGTTTCATTATGAGAATGTTAATTTGGGTAGTGGAAAGTGGAGTGTCCCTAGTGAAGTATCAGTTGCACATGACCTTACCCAAGTGTCATTTCACCAATGTGGTTGGTGGGGTCACTATCATAGATTGTGTACCCAACCACTGGTAGAGTGCCATTATTTTGGTAGGATGTGAAATATAAAAACGATATCCAAGAACTAATGTAGTATATTTAATGATGGGGGAGCTGAGAAAACTGTGTGATTTTAGGGGGACAATGATGCTTGATCATCGACCATTATATGTACTATTATTATAGATTCCATGATATATACTACCTTATATGATACTGAGACCTCTTATTATATTATATATTCACAACTATTGAATCATTTGAGCTATATGATTTATTTTTTTAGTGGGTATTTATGATAAATACACAATGGTAGTACATTTGAGACACATCATTTTGTATAAGTGGTGTTCACTCGAGGATGGGGTGTATTGATTTCAATGAGATATTTACATTATGGATATGTACGGATTTGAACTAATAGTGTGTATTCCTAGGTTAGTGTCGTAACTATCCAACAATAATTTTTACGATAGGATATTGACATCTATGCCTCATGTGGGTGATATATATATTCACTGTTGGTAGTGGTTTTTCAATGTGGGATGGGAAAGGACAATTCTCTAACACCTAGGGGAGATCACCGCCCATGTATATAGTGTAAAACTGGATGGAGGGGATGTGAAAAATGATACATTTCCACCTATAGGGTCTATAGTTTGTGATGTATTAACTAAATACTTCTCTGGAATTCCACCTAAGAGAGTTTTTGAAATCACTATTAAGATCATACCAAGGGCTGAGTGACTTTCTATTTCACTATAAAAATTATCACCTATAGAGAATCAAGAGAAAAAACATTATTGGAAGAGTTGATGGATAATGAGTTTATATATTTGAGTATGTTTCCTTGGGATCTTCCAGTATTTTTTATTAATAAGGGTGACGGGAAAATACATTTATGTGTCGATTATCGAATGATGAACTTGATGCTCTACCACAAAACAAGGAGAGGGAAGCGCTTCCGTTTATCAGCACTATGCCAAAAGCACTGATATAAGAGTAGGACTTTATCATCTCTAGTTAAAAGTACTGATAATTGGGCCCATTATCAGTGATATTATTAGCGCTGATTAAAGTTTACAATAATTTTTTTTTTAATTTATATAAAATTATTATATATATATATATTCAAAAATAATGATTGATTGTATACATTAAATAAAAATTGTTTATAATTAATATATATTTTTCAATAATTCTAAAATATATAAATAATGTTTTCTTTGAAAAAAGTATTTTAAAGATTATATATATATAATTAAATAATTACAAGATTATAATTAATTAAGTTAAATTATAAATATTTTTATAATATTTATAATATTTATTGTATTTATTAATGATTCATTTTATTATATTTTTATTATATTTTTTCGGTAAACTTATTAGATTTATTGGGTTTATAGAATTATTTCATTATATTTATTATATATGTAGCATTTAATATATTAATTATATTTATTTTATTTATAAATATACAATACTTTTTAATATATATTTCTTTATATTTAAAATTATTGAATATAAATGTGTTTTCCAATGCAATTGTTCAACGAATAGGTTGATCTTCTGTATAAGTTATATATCATGCATGAATGTTCATCTATAGTTTACATCACATTGTACATTAATGTGGTATATTAATTAATTCATAATGTTACCCATATGAACTATATATGTTCTAAAAAATGTACTTATAAAATTACATAAATATATTTAAATAATTAATATATTTTATCATATTTTTAATGATATTTATATATTATTCAATTATTTTTTATTTTTATTTATAAATAAATATATTAATGATTACGAAATTTTTCATATAATTTTATAATTTTATTAATATATATATATATATATATATTAGCAATTATATAAAACAATTATAAATATATACTATTTACAGTTATAATCATAACTATATATATATATAATTATAAATTAATAATAAATATTGTTATTATACTACTCATAAATTTATAAATATATAATTAAATATATATATTTATAAATATATTAAAAAAATTATAATAAAAAATTTAAATAAATTTATTTTTATTTAAATAATTATTAGTTTATAATTAATATATTTATTATTTCATATATAATATGTTATATATAATTAAATTGACATATATTTATAAATATATTTATAAATATTAATACAAATGTTTATAAATAAATAAAAATGATATCTATTATTTTAAATAAATACAAATATATTGAAATGATTTTTAAATTATAATAAATATATTAATTATATTTATATTAAAAAATTATAAATATTAGATATAAAAATTTGTTATGATTTTCTAATTATTTAAATAAATAAATATTTCCATTATATATAGTAACATTTATAAATAAATATATATTTCTTAAAATATTTTTAAAATGAGAAGAAATATAGTTATATATATCAATAATTTTTTAAATATATATAATTAATATTTATTTATATGTATATATGATAATAAATATTATAAGTATATTTCTTATAATTTTATAATTAATTAATTTATAATTTTATAAATATAATGAAATTAATATTTCATTGTATTTAAAATTATTAATAAATATATATATATTTATCCTATATATCATTTAAATTACATATATAATAATATAAATAAATTATTAAAATTTTACCTTTATCATCGCTTTTTTAGCACTGCTAAAATGGACTTTATCAGTGCTAAAAAAGAACTGATAAAAGATTTCTTTTTTAGATCCATACTTTTATCGCTGATAAAGGCATATCTTTATCAGCGCTTTGTAATTTTATCACTGAAAAAACATAACTTTATATGTACTTTTAAGTGGCACAAATAATGTGTCTAATGAGTTTTATAAAAGAACCTTAACATACTCCTCCTCCCTCACACCCTTTCAACCCTTCGCAGAAGCTAACCCCTGCAACATCGATCCCTCCTCCCCCATCGATCCCTACTCCACTGTTGAGCCCTCTTACCCCACCTCCACTGCTGGTGCCTCCTCCTCATACTCTATGGCTGCTGAATCATCCACTTCTACTCCAACTGTTGCCTCCCCTCCCCCTTTTCCTCCTTCTCCTCTTCATCCTTGTGTGGCCCCCATGTCCACATAACTTGTTGTGGCACACCCTCCTCATATGATGACCATCCATGTAGCCTCCCCTATATCACATGGATTCCCCAAGGTTACTCTCTATTGTGGTTTCCCTAGTTTATATAGGGTTCGTAGGGTTTGGCTGAACCCTTAAATTGTTGATGTTGGTAATTATAAATCATTCCATTTATTTGATAATTCCATTGATGCTACATATTCTAGACATTATTTTTAATCAAAAAAATTATGTATATGTTTTCTAAATTTGACTGGTCAAGGATTTTCCATGATCACATTCAGGTTTCCATTGAAATAATTATTATATATTAATAATTCCATGATACTTTTATTCAGAATTTGGTTTCATTTATTCTAAATGATTAACATAATTTAAAATTTGGTTTTGTAGAAGATAAATTACTTGTACACTGTTTATTGGAACACTAAATATTTATAAAGTGGTGTGATTCTTGGTTTAGTTGTTTTTTGTATTATTAAAGGCATGTATGTTTGATTAATGGAAGTATTTAATAACTTCCTGGATTGTTTGTGATTTTTTTAGTGCTATTGGTGCATTGCATTAGATTAACACTTTTTCAAATGGTTTTATATAGGTACATTCAAAAGTATGAATAGAGTATATATAGTAAAGTCTTGTTTTTGAACATGATTAAAAGGGAATTTATTTATATAATATTTACCCCATGATGAGCCCAATTTAAGGGTTTGGGTTTGATAATTGTTTTCTAGGTCATGTGTCAATGCTTTGGATGTTCATTCGTTGAATGTTCACTTTGGAGATATTTGATAAAGAGAAGTTCCCTAGAGCTATTAAATTATGTGTTTAGGAAGGTCAATTCGGTTCACTGGAAGTTTAGAAGTTGTATATATCATTTCACCTCTATTATAAATTTCAGTTTAATTAATGTTCAATGAATCCTTAAAATGTTAGCTCAAAGGATGCAGGTTTCTAGATGGTTCCTTCACTAAATGTTTAGTGAGAGTGTCGTTATTCAATGATTATGACGAGTAGTTGGATGAATGAGTTCAGTTGATGGAGTACAATCGAGTCTGAATGCAGAAATATCGAGGTGGAACATTCTATGAAAGTACCCACGACATAGGTTATGGATATAAATAAATGTAGTTATGATAACTGTAGGGGAATCTATTGGTATATTAATGAATATCAATAGGATGTGATGGATGTGTTGATTTCCATGAGTTCTATGAACTCCAATGATTATTTATCGGAGTCCCTCCTATAAAATTAAAAAAGGAATAGTTCATCAAAGTCATTATAGTGACATGGATATGTCAGGAACCATTTACTAGTGTTGGTGGTTAGAAATGATGTTTCTTCTAGAAATCAACAATTACTCATCGAAACATAAGGATGCCTAACAATATAATAAAAATTTAGTGACTGGATGATTAGTTTAGGACCACTTTAAAGAGTGTTATGAGCTACATTTGTTACTATAGATTCATGATGAAATAAATGTAAGAGATGATTTGACTAACATTATGTGGTCGATGTACCGAAAGTCGGTGCCTATAGTAAGAGGATCGCAATTAATATGATCTATATTCCCACTGGTTGAAATAAAAAATGCTATGTTCAAAGTAATGTAAGGATCATAGAGGATATGAAATTATTTGAAGATTTTATTGGTGATATATCTTCTAGATACCTATATAGGGTTTAAAAAAATTGATTTTTCCTAGTAACTCATGTTCTCCAGTTTCAGTGGAATAAAAATGTGATGTTGTTGTTCTTCCATTCACATTAGATAAATGTATTAATGAAATAATACCTATATAAAATGTTCTTTGTACATTTTCCTTACCTGTTTATATATTCAATGTATGCTTGTTTTCTTGTATGATCATTGAAAGAAGGATTCTGAGATCACTAAAACTAGGGGAATCCACAGTGGATGAAAAATTGGTGCAGTGGATGGGGTCTGTGGTCATCTCAGTGTTGGTGTTTGATATCCTGAGGGATGCAAGTATCAGTTGATAATATGCGACATTTGGGTTATGTTATACTATGTTGGAGAATCATTAGAAAAAACTACCGATTATCTTAAAGTACCCACCTATCCCCAGTAAGTTCTATCAAAGCATATGTTTCTTTATTATGTCTCAAAATTTGGTTGTTGTGATCAATAATGGGGAACAAATGTAGAGTTTTTTGTAGAGTATTTTATTAATGAATTGAAAGGAGTTTGGATGGAATAATATTGGGTTCTAATGATTTTATGGTTTATTGGGTTTTCATAAGAATTTCACTATATGATGGTGTTAGTACCATGGGTGTTTTTAGATATAAATATTTTTTATTAACGTAGTTATCATACGGAATGTTCTGTTCATCTAGTGTCATTCTAGAGAATTATGAAAGATCATTGAAATTCGGATATTAGTGGAATAATGATATGATTTTGAATGCTTCAGATATCTGATTTCATTGGTTCACTAATTTTCGAGGATCATGGTGTTACATTAGATGGGGACTTTATCTTGAATTAGAAATAAATGATCTAGAATTCTATTATAGCAAGAATATGTTTTGTGAATGGAACATCAAAGGATCTATTTCACATAAGTATAAATTTTAGAGGATCATATAACCTACATTTGGTGGGTGTTACTGAATTTGTTTCCAAGTGATTTTCAAAGACCAAATATTGATTCTAAACTTTGGATAATTGGATCAAATCAATTAATTCTCATTGAGGTGTAGTTGGTGTCATGTTTTTCAGAATCTTCCATATGTGATGAATCAATATGGAAAAAGTATCAGAAGCTGTGTGGGAAATTATTTATAAGAATGGTTTCTGGAAGTAGATTTCTTTTTAAAGGATGTGGGACTTTCACATGGTGATGATTCAGAGTTATGGTAACTGTGGATAGTTTCAAGATATAGAAGTAGGATTATTATAATATAAGGGTTTATATGACCAGAAGATGGAATCTGATGCATGTGTCTCGTGAGTGAAATTTAGTGAGGGATTGAAGGATTAGTAATATTAGTTGTGTGAATTATTTCTAAATATATATGGTTAACTATGAAATATTCAGTGGTCACAAATAGAATTTAAGGATTCAATGGATTATCTCATGAAGGCCATTTTACTTCAATGTAACCTTCACTTTGACTTGGGTTGCACATAAAATTATTTATACTTTGTTTGGCCTACATTTTTTTTCATAAACTTGTTAGCTTGCAATAACATTGTTTATAAACTGGTTGAGTTATTTATATAATTGTTTATAAATTTTTTGATTTGTTTGAAAAATTATTGACAAATAATTTGTTTTTTTATAATGGGGAAATCCTTTTAGAGTTTCGATGGATTTTTTTGGAAATTATTTATTCTGTATTTTGAAGGAATAGGGGCCCTTTTGGAAATGACAAAATGTTTGGGTGTTTGTGTGTTTGAAACTCAAGGGCTCATTTGGTTCATTCATATGCTTTGTGTGTTTTAAATTCTAGCTATTGACATATAAAACTGTTTACCCAGGAATGTACCATTCTTAAATCTCATTGGACCTGTTTTGGTTACGTATAAAATATGAGTTCTCATTTTTGTTTTCTTTTTAGTTGGATATATGCTATCTTTCACGCATCTCATCCACCGAGAATGAACCTCCACCACACACTGAATGACACCTTCACTATGGGGTTTCACTTCTTTCTCATTGGTTTCAGATTGTTCACATGTTATTATAGTCGGATATTGAAGGTTATGTTATGAATTTTATGAGCTAAACGCCCCACTGAATTTCGTGGTCCTTGTGGTCCTTGTTTGCACACTAAATGAATTTCATGTTGGTTGGTTCCTATTGAACATTTGAATATAAAAATTGGTATTTTATGTATGTTTTTATTATGAGTGAATGCCCTAGGATGATAAAACATCTTTGATAACACCTTAATTAACTAGTGGAATATAATAATTAATGCTTTGTAAATCTGAAATTGTGTTTGTTTGGTTGGTATGGTGTAGAGTTTGTGAGAAAGATTGTGTGTTTGTATAGTGTTGCGGTTGTTGGCGTGATTGGTATACCATTTTTTCCATGCATTACTTCCTTATCCATTAAATATAACTACAATAATTACCTTTTTCAATGGAACCAGAACATTGTTACTAGTGCAATTCCACTGAATCTTAGAAAACCACTTCACTAGAGGACTATATGGAACACTTTACGGATACCCTAGTCAAATAACTATAACAAAAAATCTATGGAATCCACCCACCTATAAGAAATCAATGGAAAGTCATTCCATTTATTAGTTTAGTACCATAGTTATTACCTCAAGAAATTATGTTTCTAGATAAACATTAAAAACCGGTTTATAATAATGCATATGGATCACATGTGGGATTCTAAAACATTATAGATCAAGGGATTATCATTACCAGTTCCATTGATAAGGTGAATGGGAAGAAGGATGTGATCTACTTTGGTCTTGAGTAATGCTTGGAGAGGGAAGGGTATTATTTACCGTTGTTATTTCCATTGATTATAGTTGGATGATGACCCTTGTTGTAAATATTTTGTGTAATTATATTGTTAAATATTAATATTACTGGATGAAATTTAATGAATATGAATAAATAATGGATGAATTCCAATTGGTGGAAAAATGTGTATAAAGGTGTAGTGAATGATATTATCATGTTTGTAAAATATCATGAATATGAACCATCCCAAATCCTTTGTATGCGTTTACATAGTAGTTAATCAAGAAAAATTAGTCTATATGAGATGGAATAACACTTTATCTATCCTAGAATAGATCAAAGTTATACATGTTGGAATAAACATGGGGAAAATGAATGTAAGTAGTGGGTAGTATAGAATTCTATTTTAGGGATAATCTGATATGACTACCAGCATGACTATTGAGGACGACTGAATAGAGGATGTGATTATAAATTTGAATGACGAGGAAGATCATATTGAGGAAATGAAAGGATAGTTGAAGATTAAATTCATGATTTCCCAAAAAAATAGAAGTTATAGAGTTGTTAAAAGACTGCATTGTATGCTGGTGGCACTAAATATACAAATTTGTCATTCAAACTAAAGAAGTATAATTTGAATGAAGGAAAAAGGTTGAGTGAAGCTAGTTTCATGGAACTGCTTGCTCTCTTGAATGACTTGATCCCATAATATAACGAGAAACCAAACAGAAATACGACACCAAATGAATTCAATGCTCGATGGGTTTGATCTCTAAAAGAATACACGCCTTCCCAAATGATTGTATACTATTTCTCAAGGTCCCCAATGCACATAAATAATGTCTTACATGTGGTGCTTCTCGTTACAAGAATGATGAATCTAGTCCTATGAAATTTTTATGGTACTTTACAATCATTCCAATGTTTAGGAAGAAATATGGATGTGAGGAGACAATAGGATAATTGAAATGAAATATAGAAACAAGAATTAAATATTGGAAACTACATCACCCGAAAGACTCTCCATAGGGGAAGGGAATTGTGCATGAGTATCCTGAATTTAGAAATGATCCAAGAAACCTTCATCTTGTGGTATCTACAAATGGAGTGAAACCTTTTGGTTTTCAAAACAGGATTCACAATACATGGCCAGTTATGTTGTTAAATAATTACTTACCAGCTTGGTTATGTATGAAATGAAAATACATAATGTTATCTATGCTTATATCAGGACCAAAAAAATTAGGTAATGATATTGACGTTTATTTGGCTCCATTGATCAAGGATTTGAAATTATTGTGTGATTTAGGTATTTCATTGGATGATGCTTAAAAAATGAAGATTTCATATTAAGACTCATGTTGTATGGGATGATTAATGGCATTCCTTGTTATGGAAATTTTCAAGGATATTGAATTGAAGGAACTTAGGGGTGTCCCATTTGAGAACATGGTACATAGTCAATTAGGTTGAAACATTTATCAAAAACTATGTTTCTAGGACATCAAATATTTCTACCCCAAAATCATAAGTATCGATCTTGGATGACATCATTCTATGGAAGTTCAGAAGAATATACAACAATGTATCCACTAATTGGTGATCAATTTTTTGAGAATGTAAATGATGCCAACACTACGTTGGGTAAACCATTTTTGAAAAACATTATGAAAACTAGTTAGAAAAATAGATCAACATTTTTGGAATTACCATACTACAATTGTCTTCACTTCATGCATTCTCTTGATTTTATGCATGTTGAAAAAGAAATACGTGAAAGTGTAATCATCATGTCTCTAAATGCACCCAATAAAACAATGTATGAAGTTAAGGCTATTTTGGATATGGTTGAGATGGGAAAATGAGAAGTGTTTCCACCAGTGAAGGGTGAAAATTGAACATTTTTTTCTCGTGCTACGTACAGTCTTTCTAGGTAGGAGAGATATCAGTTCTCCATCTTCTTGATTGTCATAAAGGTTCCATAAGGTTATTTATTAAATATAAATATCATCATGTCAATGAACAAATTAATGTTAAAGGGTCTAAAATCACATGACTACGATGTTTTGAAGTATGATCTAATTGCTATAGCTTTATGTTGAATTTTATGGAATAATTCTCCTCATATATTAACGAATCACTTTTTATTCATAAATCTATATGCAGTAATGTTATAGACCCAAAAAATTACCAAATATGGTATGTAATATTGTCATCATATTACGTGAATTGGAAATGTTCTTTCCACTAACATTCTTTGATACGATGGTTCATATGATGGTTCACTTGGTGATAGATATTTGACTATTTGGACCTATATGTTGTAGATGGATGCACCTCATTGAAAAGTATATGATTCTTTTGAAAAGGTATGTTGAAAATTGAAGTCGAACAGAGGGTTGTATTGCAGAGAAATGTATTGTTGATGAAGCCGTTGAATTCTGTATCGAATACTTGTCTTGTGTGGGAATCATTGGCCTATCAAAATCTCATCACACTGGGTGTCTTGAGGGTGAATTAATTTCTTGAAGATAGGTTTTCAGAATCAATATTATAGATTGGGAGCAGGCCCACCTTTACATTGTTCTTAATAGTTTCAATGTTGACCCATATGTTTAAACACATAAAGAAATTGTTATGCAATGGAATCCATCTTGGGATGAAAAATGGATATTAGATACACATTACCAATAGTTATAGGATGGTTTTGGGAACATGTGTTTAAGAAGTTAGATGAAAATCTAGACTCAATTTCAGAACAACATCGATGGCTAGCCAGAGAACATAGTGTGTATGTATTATCTTACAATTCTTATGTTATTAATGTCTATACGTTAAATAATAATGATCATGGTGAGGACAGTACCATGAAGAATAGATGGGTTATATTTGAGGCTAAAACGAAGCATTTTTCAGGTGTGAAGTACAAAAATCCAATTTATGCAAACATGTCATACTTTGGCATAATCCATCAAATATGGGAGTTGGATTATATGAAATTCTATGTGTTGATTTTTAAATTAAAGATGGTTGATAACATGACTACTGTTAAAATATATGAATTGGGATTTGTGAAGGTTGATTTCAGTAAGGAAGGGGAGAAAGAAAATCTATTTATATTGGCATCATAGATAATATAATAATTTTATCTTCCAGATCCTGCAAACGGAAACTAGTCAATTCTTCTTTCATCATCGAAAACAACTGAAGGGTTACATAAAAATTCAAAAAAGGATGACCATTTTCATTGGGAATTCACAATTATTTAACATCAATACCAATGTAGATGGCATTTTGTATGTCAACAAAGACTACAATAAAGTGATTTACATGGTCAAGAGAGAGGTAAAATCTCATAAGCCTTAAAAAATAGTGTTCAATAATCTGGTTATTTAGTTATTGTAATATAAATTGACTCACCTAATGATATTATCTATTCAGTGCTTCTTTTATGTAATCTAGATTTAATGTTAATCCACTTCTGGAGATAATGACTTCTGCACCTACTGATATGCCCAATCTCAAGGCACAACATGTCTCTCATCCTACTATTGTGGGTCTCACTACATAGGAACAATAGTTTTCTCATCCTCTTTCCTCTTGCCCTAGTGCTGAGGTACAATAGGTTTCTCAACATGTTGTTACTGGTCCCAGTGTTGATGCTAGCACTCCAATGGACCATAATGATGATTGTGAAACTGAAGAAATGTAAGTAAATGAAAAAAAATTGTAAGAATAAAAACATTTGAGTCATAGTTTGACAATGTTAGGAAAATTCCAAAATGAAAATGAAAAAGGCGCCATATTTGAGGTTTGATGGAATAAGCGAGCCCAACATTTTAACCACAACAATGCCATCCTTATTAGATATATTGGAATTATCACTCAGAAACACATATTTATTGATGTATTGTGGTGGCACCTTATTTTCACCAGGATTAAGACACTAATGTGGGAAGATTTTATAGTAATATTATGATATCATTTCATTAATTTATTAATATAAAATAAAATACAAAAACTATGAATTACTCTTCATCATCCCTTGAAGCGTGAAATTATAGTAGATGTCTAGCCCAAGGAATATGTATTAAGAGTTATATTAATGATTGAAAGAATCTTCTCAAAAATATTAAAAATATACCACCTTAAAGATGCTGAAGAGAAAATAAAGTCTCATACACCTCCTCATTATGCACACATGATATCCTAGTGAGTGTGGTATGTTTTTAGCAGCCATCGTGCAGATAAGACTTTTTAGGTATGTTGTGTCTCGTAATATATTTCTTGATATTTCGTGAATTCATCACATTTATTGACATTTTTTTATTTATGAAACAATAACAATGTGATGAAAATAATGAACATGTAGTATAATTAGGGTACCCATTCCATAAATCAAGGATTGGGTACACTTCACTAGAGAAAAAACAGGTACGTATTTTAAATCTACCCAAATAATTTTATGGGACTTAAAACAACACCATAACCATGTTCCTGTATTTATATGTAGATTGATGAATTGAAATCAAAAGAAACTTCCATACAACAATATGTAGTATGCAATGAGGTTCACCTAAATAAACATGGGATACTAATACATGAAAACACACAAAAATATGGGAATCTTTTGTAACTGTGAAATAATAAAAATTTGTTTTCCATTAAATCTCTATTACACAATAATTATTAGTGAATTATTTTTATTTTCGATCTGGAATATTCATTGGAATCAGTAACAATTTCACCAGATGAAGACATACTTTCAACGGCCTTGAAGTAGACACAATAGTATGTCTATGTCAGAGATGCTGGTTTTGGGGAGACAGCCCAAAAATATTTTCCGAAAGAAAAACAAACTGAGGTTCAAACTGAGGATATGAAAATGATGAGAGAAATAGTATCTATTTTTCATGAAGATTTAAAAAACTAGAGTGATCTGATAAAAAATTTGATGGGGGTTGAAAAAGAAGAAACAACTCAAGAAAAACCAATGTGTGAAGATCCCACCCCACCCCCACAATATTTAGGGAATCCAAACACATAAAAAACTCGACTAAGATAATGTAATAAATATTCTAATAACTATTTCTATGAAATTTGAAACAAAAAGACACTGATTCTTTTCATGTATTGATATTCTATCAAGTGTAAAAAAATATGATTTATATATTTCAACTCCCACCTATCGCCTTGTAGTGAGGGAAACGATATTCAATATGCAGAATGACATGCTACACAACAAATTACATCCAACTGGTCAGGTCAGAGTGTTGATTAACATAGCTCGTTAGCCGATCATCGAGCTACCTACTCCAAATGAAGATGATGACATTCATACAACCGAACTAGCTATTGGAACAATTTTTACATTGCCGCCAATTCTTGTAAAAATACATGTCCATGCAGGGGTATTCATTTCGAATTTATTATTCATGATGAACCATTAACATTTAATGAAAAATTCTTGAACTGATTAATGTTATTACGAAACGAAAAAGGAAGGGGTGAAACGAATGATCATATCAAAAATATCTCGAGGATCAACCAACTACTCAAAAAGATCTTCTGAGGGAACAATTACCCACTCGTTCTGTATCCCCATTTAATATCATTTTAGTCTCATGTGAATACAAAGTTGATAGATGGAAATACTCAAACATTTGATTTTGACAAAAAATAAGAATGGAGGGGAAGAATCATATTACATTAGTGCTAAAAATGTAAATGAAATCATCATGTATGAATGGTTAGGAGCCTCAATAGTAAATTTATACAAGTGTTATGTTTTTATGATTTTATTTCACAAAAGCTGATATACTATAATAATTATGACTAAATAAATTACATATTTTTCACAGGTGTATATATCAAAAAATTGGAAGGATTTCCCTATGAATTTTTTTTTACTCGTTAGTCCTCACATCATCTCTTCAAAAGAAGATATAAATTTCTATAATGAGGGTGAAATAATGTCATCCATGTTCAAATAATTTGAAAAAAATACGGATGTCCAAGTATTATTAATACCAATAGTGCGTATGTAAAACTCCACAATTTAATCATATGCACTATATTTTCATTTTAGTTATTACATATTACATTTTGTGTTCTTAGGCAGCATTGGATGCACATTGTAGTCAATTTGGATACTCCAAAGATTTTTTCTCTAAATTCAATGCATGGATATCAAACAAAAGGAGCATACTTGAAAAAATGTCTCAATTTTCAATACACAAAATATAACATTTTATAATTAAGCATATAGTTATATAATTTATATTCTCTTTTAATAATGATTATTTTTTGATAATGTGGTGCATCAATATATTCTACTTCATGGAATGAATCCATGGCATAAAGATAAGAAATCCCATGAAATATTCAACTAGACAAGTATAATGTTATATAAAATTAAATTACACTCTCCAAACACATATCAAAGATAATTAGTCATTTTTTTAGATGTTTCTACAGTTTCAAAAACAAAAAAATGGAAGGGAATGTGGTTATTATGTTTGAAAATTTATGAAATATATCATATTTCATCAATAAACAATCATCCTGGATGAGGTATTTTAAGAAATAATTTCAATTTATTTTAAAATATTTATTATTACTGTGTGTATTTAAATTTTTTCATTACACCCATGAAATTATCAAAATTTAATATTCACAAGATGATATAGATGTGTTTAGAAATGATTAGGAAGCATATGTGATGGAAGATTTATCAAAATAGGATAAAGGTGAATTAGTACTACATATGTTATCCTTATATGATCGTTGATATCTCATTTTTTTTCATTTTTTGAGCATATATGATTAAATTTTCTTATTTGTCATATCCTTAGGCTATGCATAATGGTTCTAAAAATTATATTTCATTCTAGTAAAGAATAACATCATGATAGACTCATTTGAAGTCGTTCATTATGTTTCCAAGTTTCCAAATGCATTATGCCTAAACTATCATGGAATGGATCATTTATATTATATATTTTGGTATTTTATGGATTTTTTTCTACTAATGTAGTGCGATTGATGAATATTGGTTTTGCATCACTAAAAATTTTAATAAAAAAACTAACGATTATTCACTAGTGTTGTATAACTACATCTATGAATAGAATCTCATCAAAACGTCTGGTCTAGTGTCCCCATGATGCTCTCATCCCACACCATATACATGATATAATCAATCAGCATTAACATTTAATTTTCTTCTTGCACCCATTTACTAGTTAAATTTGAGATATAAGGGAAGGAATGGTGAACCCATAATGATGATATCATTGACATAGTGTTAGATGAGTGCATCATGGGGATGCCAGATCAGATGATCATATGTTATTCTACACAAATAAGTAGTTGGCAAACTATAGTGAAATGCACAAAGAATAATGAGTTTTGTCATTAGCTTATATCTGGACTAAATAAACCCATTGGAATGAGTTAAATGTGATGTTACTATATAATATATCTATTTTAACAATTAATTATATAATGAAACGTTGAGTTTATTTTCATTATTCTTTGTAGGGTTCGTTTATGTTTGACGATTTTTGTCCATGTGATATGCCATTAGGGGAACAACAACATCGATGTGTCTTCTCAATCATAGAGGTAACCATGATGTTTGATCCATAAAATTACTATCCCTATATTAAATGAATTATTTAATATTTTTGTTTTATTTATTTATTTTATGTATGGAACATTAGTCTACTCTTATTCGAAATCAGTGTGTGAAATGCTTTGGTCATTATAGTTGGTGTCGGAGTAAATGGCCTATTCAAAATTGAGAAAATGAATTAATTAGTATTGATAATTTAAGGATATGATCCAAACTTCATTTCAATTGTGTAAGAATAATCCCCAAATCAATATGACTTGCTATTTTACTGGTATGAAACATAGTGTTTTCTTTTATTAAAAATAAAAAATATATATATTAAAAAGAACATGTGACATATAGAAAATTGAGAAAACACATTTCAATTGTTTTGATACTTTAGGTAAAAATCTATATTTCATTTAATACCTATAATAACTAAAGACACTTCAATTCAACACCCAATGTGACGGCTATTACTCAAAGTGTCTCTTTTTATTTAAAATTAACATTAATTTTAGAAAAAAACCCAAGTGACCTACTAAGAACAAGGAATAAAAATTCAGATTGTTTTTGATACATTATAAAAACAATCTGTGGGTCATTTGTGACGTGTATGAATCCACCCCACCTCATTTTGATGCATAGTGTGACCAGCATGGCTAAAAGTGTCTGTTATCAGTTTAAAGTTGACATTTTAGCTAAAAACATGTCAGTAACTTGAATCCAATCAAACTAGCTCTAATTGTCTTCATAATATAGGTTTAAAATTCATATGTACTTTGTAACATGTATGAAGAAGTCCCATATCAATGCAACGTAGGATGAACCCAGCATGACTCAAAATGCAAGTTTCTAGTTTGAAATGATATTTTTGTATACAAATAGAATGACATACAAATTTTTTTGAAAAAACATATGTATTATTTTGATACATTCTAAAAATGATATCAAAGTCATTTGTGACATGTAGGAATTGACTGACCCTCATTTCAACATACAATGTGACTAGTATGACTAAATGTGTCTCCATTAATTTAGAATTGACATTAATTTAAGGAAAAAACCACAGTGACGTACTAAAAACTGAGAAACCCCATTAATATTGTTTTGATAGTTTAGTATAAGTATCCATTATTCATTTTTTATGTGTACGAATAATCTTTATGTCAATTTGACACATGGTGTGACTAGTATGGTTAAAAGTCTTTGTTCTCAAATTAAAATTGGCATTTTACCTCAAAACGTTCCACTAATAGAAAAAAAACCTACCCAAACAGACATAATAATTCTTTATAATGATTCATATGTTCTTCGTGACATGTATAGAGTATTCTAATATAAACCAATGCATGAGGTGACAGATATGAATCAAAATGCGTGTTTATATTTTGAAATGACATTTTATTAAAAAACACAACTAAAAATTCTACAAACTAAGAAAAAACATTCATATTGTTTGATACTTTAGGAAAATTATCCATAAGTCAATTGTGGCATTTATGAATCATCACACACCATAATTCAATGTACAATATGACTGTTATGACTCAAAGAGTCTCTTTTTATTTAAAATTGACATTAATATTAGAAAAAAACACAAGTGACATACAGAAAACTAAGAAAATGATATCATATTATTTTAATACTTTATTAAAACAATAAATTAGTCATTTTTGATGTGTATCAATAAACTAAACCTCAATCTATTTCAAATTATGACTAGTATGGATAAAAGTGTATGTTATTAGTTTAAAATTGGCATTTTAGCACAAAATGTGTAACTAACTGAAAACCAATATCACCCACCCTAATTTTATTCATAATTTAGTATAATAATTCATATGATATTTGTGATGTGTATTAAACATTCTCATATCATACCAACACATAATGAGACTGGTGGTACTCAAAATGTGTGATTCTATGTTGAAATTACATTTCAGTAAAAAAACAAAACTGACATACTACAAACTGAGAAAAAACATTCAGATTGTTTTGATACTTTAGGACAGTTAACTATAAGTAATATATAACATATAATAATTGACCAAACCTCAATTAAATAAAAAATGTGACTGGTATGAGTCAAAGTGTCTCTTTTTATTTAAAATTAACATAAATTTTAAAGATAAAAATAGAAGTTTCATACTACAAACTTAGTAAATGCATTCAGATTGTTTTAATAATTTAGGAAAATGATCCATCAGTCATTTTTAAAATGTAGGATTCAATAAAACCCCTATATGACACATGGTGTTATTGGTATGGCTACAAGTGTCTTTTTTTTAGTTTAAAATTGGCATTTTAGCTCAAAATGTGTCACTCATTGAAAACAAAGAAAACCCACCCCAATTGTATTCAAAATTCAGGATAATGATTCATAAATTAATTTTGAAGTGTATGAAGAATTCTCTTATCAAACCAATGCATGATGAAACCTGTATGACTCAAAATTCATGGTTCAAATTTTAAATTACAATTTTAAAGAAAACACAACTGAAAGACAACAAATATAGTGAATGTACTCAGATAGTTTTGATACTTTAGGAAAATTATAGATAAGTAATTTTTGGAATTTAAGAATCCATCTCTCCTCAATTTAATAAAAAATTCATTTTTAATGATTAAAAGTAACTATTTTTATTTAAAATAGACATTAATTTTATAAAACAACACAAGTGACATACATCAAAACTGAGAAAACACATTCAGATTGTTTCGATACTTTTGGAAAATGATTCATCAGTCAATTATGACATGTATGAATCTACCACACCTCAATCTGATAAATAATGTGACTGAAATAATTCTAAATGTGTCATTTAAATTTGATATAAATTTATCTAAAATAACAATTGACATACTCAAAATTGAGAAAACCAATTCAGATTGTTTTAATGTAAGAAACAATCTATGACTCATTTGGGACATGTAGGAATCAACCCCTCTCCCTCAATACGAATAACGGTGTGATCATTATAACTCCAAATGTGTCCTCTTTCTTAAAAATTGGCATTTTATTAACGTATTCTTTCATATTAATGTTTAATTTATTTCATTATTGTGTTACAAACATAATATTTTTTTCTTATATTGGTGGAATTTTTTTCTTGAGTTGGGATGAATTTTTTCTCTACTAATACCATAGACTTCAATTTTTGAGAGGGGATCACAGTTTCCAAAGTATAAAACATTAACGCTTTCATTTTTTTGTTGGATAAATATTATTTTAACCATAAAAAACATTGCATTAAATTTTTATAGTTGGATATTTATTTTTATTCAGTATGTACAATAAATGTATATATAATTGTTTACGAAACTCTTTTGGGTGCTATTTCATTCATCTGTGCTTTTTCGTGGGCAGGGGTTGTTTTGCGCATGTGTGTAGGTGTTGAATAAATATCACGTCACCGGAAAGTATGCCTTTATTAGTGATAATTAATTGCGTAAAAATTGGTCCTTTATCAATGTTAAAAATTGCACTGATAATGGGGGGAACTTTATCGGTGCTTTTTTAGATGTGTTAAAGGAGCCCCACCCTTTATCTTCGCCATGATTAACATATCTAATCTAGAAATTTTTAAAAATGGTTCCAACAATTTTAAAATACTTATTTATATTAGTGATGACTATAAATAACATTAATCCTTTTCTGCAATTCAATGTCCTATTTTACTAGTTTAAAAGAGATTTTGTGTTATTAATGATTGAATTGATTATGGGATATTATTAGACGAGAGTTTGAACTTCTTTTATACTAAGTAATTCTTTCTAATGTTTTTATGTCCTTTAGCAGTTTACTGGGATCCTTTTCGTGCATATGAACGTACCTGTAGTTTTCAAGGACAAAACGGACATTATATTCCATCCGCACATGGATATATTTTTTTTATTTCTGCATAATATCTTGTTTTACTTCATTACTCATTAATATCATTACAGATATCATGACATCATCTGAGAACACTAAGAGAGAATCATCTATACATTGAGCTAACTATGTGTTTCTTTTGGATTGATAAGGTACAAATCTTGGGGTACACCATCTCAATGGAATGTGTTTTAGTGGGACCAGAGAATAATTAGGTCATTTTATCATGGGGGAATCTTAAAATGTTTTTGGTAGCCATAGTATTTTTTGATTAGCATAATATTATTGGAGGTTCAATGAATACTTTTCCCACTAAGAAGAAACCCTTTTGTGCATAACCAAGGAGTGGGTATTGTTCAATAAGTCTGAAGTAGGTGATAATGCCTTCCAAGATATGGATAATCATTTGAAAATGACACAAATATTGATCCTACATACGCCATGAGAGCATTATACAATGTGTTTTTGACGCTTCTCGGACCAGGTTTGGAGTACTGTTGATATAGGTATATCATGTATTGAAATATAGTTTTTGGATATCGAGGCCACATGAATGATACTACCCTATATGTGACCTAGATGTTGAAGTAGTGAATTACAATTTGAAGTAAAGTAACATTATATGTTGGGTGAGTTATTTATGGAGTATATGGATTCCCAGAGAATAAATTATAACTTTTCATAGTGATACATGAATATCTAGTAGTTGAGATGGGTTTATTAGATGAAATAATTCTATTTTGAGATAGAGTATTCCCCTAAAATTTATGTAGTGTTTTTTATTCTTTAAGATGGAAAGCTCAGAATCATGTAATTCAAGTGTATATTGTTGAGAGTTAAATGATGAATTAACTAAATTAGGTTCATGTTTTAGTTATAGAAATTAAAAATCATGTGAGTCATACAAAATTTAGTATATTATACACATCTGTACCAGATTAGAAATAGGATGTATGAAGATTCATAATTTTTTCCATTGGGGGAATGTATGGAAAGTATGGAGATACCGTCAAACTAGATTGTTTATAAGGATGATATCATATATTTATGAAATCAGTTTTTTTGTTCCTATGAACATGAAGGGGGAGATAATGAATAAATATCATACCTCATAGTTGGATGTGCATCCAGGTGTGACCAAAATTTACCATTACCTACATAGACAATTTTAATGGTCGAGAATTAAAAATTATATAGAAGGGTTTGTGACATGATGTTACACATCGAAATAGGTGATGGTTGATCATCAATGATGTAGTGGTTAACTATATTTATTTCCCATTCTAGAATGGTAGTACGGGGATTTTACTATAGAATTAGGTGTGGGTCACTAGAGAATGCTAGAGAAGAATGACTATTTTTGGATTGTTGTGGACTGACTGTCAAAATTAAGGAATTTAATACCTATATATGAGACCTTCCCAGTAAATCTGTTGGGATACAAGTACATCCCAGAAATAGTCTATATGTATAGGTTTTCATGGATTATTGTTTCAGACCATCACTCATGTTTCACACCATGAATCTGGCTGTTCTTTTATATGGAACTTTGTACGCATGTATTATTTAGTATGAAATTCTAACCATAGAATGATGCAATGTCTGAGCACACTATTCAAGTTCTTGAAGATATTCTTCTAGTGTGTGACCTAGACTTTTTGTGGGTTTTGGGATAAACACCCAAAATTAGGTGAATTTTCCTCTATATATAGTTATCCAGAATCTATACAGATGGAACCATATGAGTCTATTTATAATAAGAGTTGTATATCACATTAATGTTCAATGGAGGTAGGTTAGTTAGAGCTATTGGAACTGGTTCACATGCAGAATATGACAGAGCAGGTACAAAAGATGGCAGATCAGGATCAGCAGATTCAGAAGCACTTGAATAAGTCTTGGAGTGGGAAGAAGTCAAGTTCTGATACACATAGATGAACCCTAGAGTTTATTGTGGGTGATTGTGTATTCTTTTGGCTTTCACCGAGATTATTTCACTATAGTATACAAACTCATGGCATGTTGGTTCCCATATTTGTGGGAGCATTTTTGTTTGTGGGGGGATGAAGATCAGTGGCATACTAATTGAATCTTCCATTGAGGCACAATGTTATTCATGCATTTTTAATGTGTCGCAACATTGTCAACATCACACAGACACTCTTCATGTGGTCTATGAAAATTATAATGAGCATGATACAGTTGTATCCTTTTATATTATCTCATACATGTGTTCGATCATAGTGAGAAAGTGTTATAATGAAATATCATTTTAGTAGTTCGTGTATTATTGTAACATGGTTGGGTTGAAGAGGAAACATAGGATAATTAATTATATATAAATTTTTAATGTAGTGATATATTTGACTCATATTCTTAGTGATTATTGATAGTATATCCCAAAGATGAGTTGTAATAATGTGGGGGATTGTATGATCCTGGCATTTTCATAAGATATTTCAACTTCATTTTAAGGTATTATTTTTCATTTTTTCGAGTATATTATATTTGGGTTTTATCTATGATGAATTTGGGTATAACATTAATGTATTTAGAAAAAAGATAGGTAGTGCATGGTTGGCGAATGGTTTTTCCAAACTGTGCACCCATCCCAACAAACCATAAAAACCCCATCTGAGGGGATTTAACTTGATGGTTCATAGTTATTCAAACTATGCACCACCTTTTGGAGTAACCATGCATCCGCTACCCCCAAGTAGAGGAATATAGTTAAGGTGAAATAACTTTGAAAATAGTCACCCCTTCGAAGGAAACTGATCATGTTGTTTTTATTATTCTAAATTTAGGTTAATAAAATATATAACCAACCACACATCTCCATATTTTAACCAAACATGACACTATATCATTTATCTTGTTTTTAGAGACTCCTGGATGAATTACTTTATCTTACTAATACATTTATTAATGAACAAATGCCTAAATTTGATATCCACGCCTCTCACAGAATTGGATCTAGATATCATTCTTCATTAATTAGTTGAATGTTTCCCTTCAATTTGTTTTTTCTAATGGGGAGAGTTCATCATCAATTTTGAGGCAGGTGGTCTAAATTCAATTCCCATGGTATTGTTTCCAATTGCATTAATGAATTTTTTTAATTCAGTTTTAATTTTTGTAAATTTAATCTAAAATTAAATGAATTAAATGATTAATTAATTTATTGAAACTTTTAATTTGATCAACTAGTTGGTGAATTAATTAATGGTATTTTTTTTATTATGAAATTAGTCGAAATATTTTAATTAATAGGTGAATTAAGTAGTGGAATGTGTGATGAGGGAAATTTTTAGAAATTAGGAAATTGTGATTGTGAAAATATTCAATTAATGTGATTCGAATAAATTTCCAATTGGGGATTATGTGAGGGTTGACTAATGCTAGTCATAGCGGTGATGGAGTCGGGAGCTCTGCGTATCGAGAGGACCTAGGAGGCGATGGCCGTAGATATGGTCTCTCCCCCACCGGAGGGGGAGGGACCCCTTGGAGTCCATCCCACCTTCTCTCTTTTCCCTAATTCGAACCTCCTCTCATCATTCCCTGAAATTGAGATCTACCCTAAAGTCCCCGATTTGCATTCGGGATACCCTAATCTGGCTCTTTCACTATCATAGTTCTCAGAAGCTTCGGCGCTCCTCAACAAGACCATGGTGGCCCGTTTCAGGAATAGTCGTCCTTCGGTCAATGCTTTCGATAGATTTGTGTTTGGTGCCTGGGGATTATAGGATCACACTACCATCAGGCTTCTCGAAAAACGCCATTTTATGGTCTGCTTCTCGTCAGAGGAGGACCTGATCCAAGCTTGGGCCAGAGCTCCTCGCACCTGCAACGGCTCTCGGTTCCACCTTTTTCGATGGTCCTATGACTTTCATATGAATCAGGATTCACCATCAACTGCAATTTGGGTAAGTTTTCCTGGTCTCCCCCTCCCTTTTCAAAACCCCTCCATCATTCGAATGCTAGGAAATTTGGTTGGGTGTTTGTTCTGTTCGGATAGCCGCACCAATTCAGTGTGTCACCCAATATCCCCATGCATATGTGTGGAAGTGGATGTTTCTAAGCCTCCGGTCGACTGGCTATGGATTAAAGTGGGGGAGGATATTTGCTGTAGGCAATTAGTGATTTCTGAATCTTGGCCTGACTATTGTTCTTCCTGTCAACAATTGAGGCATCCGCCAAAGCCCTTCTCATCACGGGGGGGTTCTCCTGCTACTCAGAGTGAGTCTGGACTACCTTCAGGGCCCGAGGGTGTTTCCTTGTATGTGGAAGAAGATTATAATCAGTCGTTCCAGAGAGAGAATTCAACGGTGGGTTTTGAACCAAGGGTTGCAGATAGGGAGGTTCCCCAGAAGGCTTCAAAGGATGCTCAACTTAACCCAAAAGTCTCTAGTATTGTCAACCGCTTAAAAAAGGACTTTGGTATTACTAGTTCGTCTAGAGAACATTCTGACAGAAGGGCTGGGGGCAGCGTGAAGGAAGGTTTGGTTCAGGAATTGGAAGGGCACATGGAGAGGGAGGTGCACTTAGATGTTGGTATGGGCTTGCCACTGATTCCACTCGAGGACACTTCTGTGATTGAGATTGGTGATGCAGAAACAACCTTGGGTGAGGATACCCAAATATTGGTATTGGATGAAACTCAAATTAATTTCCAATACATGGGTCGTGGATTTGTACAGCCAAGAGGTCCAGCCACATCAGTGCTGGCCATGCAAGACAAACCTTCTTATGATGAGAAGGCAAAATCTGGATGGAGTTTCAAAAATTCTGAAAACCAGTTTGTTGTGTTGGGAGAAGGTGAGGGTCATGCTCCCGGTGAAGCTATTGCGATGGAGGACAGTACCGGTGTGGAGTATTCTAAGGGAGAGGAGGTTTCCCAAGTTGAGGATCCCGATTTGGACTCCCCTAGTGAGTCCAATGAAGTGGGGATTGCAGAGGAGTTTTTTAGATCCTCTTCATGGAAGGGAAAAACCCCCATTATAGATTCAAGAGGTTTTATGAAACATACCTGGAGGTCGCACCCAAGGAAAGACTCTTCCAACATGGCCAATCCTCCAGTAACAAGGTCCGCAAGAAAAGGTAATCCTCATCCAAAAATAGGTAATGGTGCTGTAATGCCCGCGAGGGCAGCTGTAGTGGCTAAACCTCCCCTGGCAGGGGTTGCACACCCTCCTGAGCTGCAGGGTGAGGATGTGTGATCTATTCAGACTCCTGGGAATCAGCGAGAGGCAGAGACTCTTTTTGACTAGCAGAGACAGATTGCTTCAGTGATGAATCACATGGACCTTCTTCTTCACTCAGATAATGAAATGGTGGATCAAGTCGTAGATATTAAGGCTCCGCAAGATTTCATCAACCAAATGGTGGGGAAAATGGTTAAACTGGAAACGAAAAAGGGGCATGGTAAATGGATCGATAGGAAGAAGCGCATCTTGATTAGAGGTTTCAAAATGGGGAAGATTAACTTGGAGGAATATATGCAGTCTTGGGACATCTTGGCGGAACATTTTGAAGACATCTTGAAGACCGATCCTAGCATTCAGGTAAGCTCTATACCCTGGATAATGTTAAATGAGTTTGATTCTAATCAGATCAAATTGTTCTTCAACAAAAATGTCATATCTTTTCGGGCTTAATCTGGACTGCTTCAAGGGTTCTCACTTCTCATTAAAAGCGTTTTGAAATAAAAAATATGATATTGGATATATTTGAGGGTTGACTATACCATTAATGTATTAATGTGTTCAATTTTTAAATAATGATAAATGCATTAATCGTGAGTTGTTCATAATATTTCGTGTAATTTGAGTATTGAAAAATGATTATTTGTGATATATTGTAATGTTGTACATGTTATGAACAGTTTATGAATGTGTTAATAAAGAATAAAAACAATAGATGGTATATATGTGATATATATGAAAGAATTATTACAGTTTTTGGGTCATGGACTACTTCAAAATTTCATAGTGATATTAAGTGTTGTAAATGGACTAATACTTGAAAATTCCACTTGCATGATGGATTTATAAACATGTTTGGGACATGAATGTATTCATCAAAAGATAATTGGTATAATGTATTTGGGAAAAGGAGTGAAATTCCAAAATACCATTGGGTCCTAAACATGGTGATCTAGGCCCATAATGTTGGAATTGGACTATGGATAAAATTTTACTTATTATTAATTTAAATGAAATGATTGAAGATAATCATGAGATTTTGAATTAAAAAAGTGATATGGTTTAGACTATAGAATGCGAAAAAGCATGGATTTTGGGATTGGGTTTCATTAAGAACCCGAAGATTTATATTGATGATGATGGAATAAAAAATTTTATAGTTATTTACAATATGTTTTTTTATTATCTATACAGCTGTATACACTATTATTAACTGAATGTAATGCCCAGACCACAGTTACCCAGAGTCGGTACATTATTTTAATACATTGGCATGATTACAAGGAATCATGTCCTGAATGACCGATCAGTTTAGAAGTATTGGAAAATAGATTACATACACGAACATTACATTAAACAATAGGAAATAAAACACAAAATCAATGATCCTTTGAGAATGTCATTAATCACCTAGAATAACCCTGTTTATCAATCATAATACACTTCATGCAATACTGGGAAAATAAAATATAGAATGGGGTGATCTCAGATGCTCGGTAAGGATAAAAATATAGCGGAAACTATCATAAATACAATAAACAATTAAGGCGATGTATAAGACTAAAAAAACATTTCCAAAAAAAATCTTCAGCATAATAAGGAAAAGATAAAATCAGATAATGTCATTTACATATTCACATGGATATTCTACTCGTTGAATAATAACATG
The DNA here is from genome assembly GCA_963277665.1 of Viscum album. NCBI lineage: Eukaryota > Viridiplantae > Streptophyta > Magnoliopsida > Santalales > Viscaceae > Viscum > Viscum album. The sequence goes on along the minus strand of OY728146.1, from coordinate 1,084,412,322 downwards.
AAATATCAATAGCCACTTTCATAATGATGGAATGCATAATTCCAGACTTCATGAACACATAGTCTTGGCCTTGTGCCAAGACACAAGTTTGTCTAATGAGACCTACCGATGCATCGAGAAGCTATATCAGGCTCCACCTGTCACATACTATGTCCAATTCATTCTTCACATGAAAAAGATTAAACATAACATAAACATTCGTATTAAAACAAGAATAAAAAATTTCAATAAATTTTCCATAAACCATTAATGGTTTAAAAATAACTCATCCATAGTAAACCATATCATAAAAACTTCAATACAATATGGAATATTTTTATCATTACAAATCAACTTCAAACAAGTTCATAATTCAATCAATGTAAGTTGACATAGAAGAAAATGATTTGTAAAACTCTTTAAGAGAAATATAATTTTGTCATGAAAACATTTGAAATAAAATAATTAAGAAAGGAATACATTTATAGACATTTATGAATCAAAGTGTTCTATACCACTTTGAAACTTTTGAAAGGAATTTTAATTTTTAAAACATTCATGTCTATATAATTTTTTTTTAAAAATCATTTTGAAAACATGGACATTAATGATAATGATTTAGAAGAATAAATATTTAAAGCATTTAATATGATGTTTTAGTTAAAAAAAGTCACTTAAAATAATCCCTCTGACAACTCTATTATGAAACGTGGACATGGAAAATAAATAGTTCCCAGTAGCTACTTACGTAAAACCAACCTCATATAATAAAGATATTGTGAAATTAACCCTTACATTGAAATTTCCTTTAGTCGATGGTACATTTGACCTACTATACAAATACCTTAGTATGTTATTAAATCATAAAAAATCCATATTAATATTTATGATATCAAACATGATTCATTTAAGACTTTATACTACCCAGTTAATAATAAATTCCGTGTTAAGTTAACATTTCTGGTAATAATCACTTTCTTTATTGTATGTTTTTGAACTTGTTACTCTAGATTGTATCATTTAGATCATGATTTAAATACATCCAAAATATAAAACATGATTTATATATAAAATATATTTAGAATATAAATATTTATAATAGACATATAAATGAAAAGGAAAATACCGTTTATGGAGACGGTAGGCCGTACGTGCGCATAAACGTTGTTTCCATTTTTATATTGTATTGAATGGAACTAAGTGAATAAGATATATGTAAGCACACACACAAACGTACAAATATATATATATATAGTATAATTATTATGTCATATATTTAATACTTATTAATTATATATATATTTATAATCATCGTTGAATGTTGAACGTGGAAATTATTCTCATCACGTCATGGAGACAGTAATCCGTACGTACGCACGAGCAACAATGTCATTATATTTATAGTGAAATCATGTAGAATTTGAAGTTATATCATATATAAATATTAATTAACATGTTATATTTATTATTTACTTCAGTTATGCACATTTTTATACCCATCCACATAATGAAGTGTTTTAATAACAAACTACACCACGACGTGGAGACCGTAATCTGTATGTACGCACGTATGTTGACTTTTTCATTTATAGGATGGATAGAGTAATGAAAATGGTTCTACCATTTTTATAATAACATCAAAAAATATATAATATACTGTAGTTATTATTTTTTAATATATACAACAATGAATGTGGAAGTGGAAGAAGAAAATAACATGAAAGAGGTGATGAAATATTTACCTCATATTCGGGTTCTTCCATTTGATTTGATCTAAAGGGATCAATAGGTTGGCTTTATGACCAAACGAAGGCCTATATGATGAAGGTATGAAAGTTGGGAGGATATTTGGGCAGTGTTTTACTGAGAAAAATGGCTTTGGAGGTGTGAAATTAAGATAAGCGGAAGTACCTTTTATAAGAGAGGTGACGGTCACTTTAGAAGCATCTTGAAATATTATTTTATTATATGATCATTTTCGGTTTATAATGGCTCAAAAATGAATTATTTAAAATATAAGGAGGGTATGGTTTGAAAATATTTCATCTAATAGGTTTTAAATAGGTTTAGGACATCATATTAACCTTATAATTTAGATTTAACACTTAGATATATTGTTTGGCATTTACCATGTCTCTTTGTATTTTTATATTATATGGTTAATAATCATACCATTAAAGTCCAATAGAACCCAAATTGGTTAACTAATGTCATATATATTATTATATAACACTTTTTTTCTAACTATATATTTTTAAGAGTATTATATCAATTAATAATATAATATTTGTTTTAAAAACTCAATTAGGTCAATTCTGGAACTATTTAGTTTTTGATTTTTTTTGAAAGCCATAAAAACATTATCACTTATAATTAAATTTATTTTACCAACCCTAACATGTCATATTAACCTATAAATTTTTTTAATTCATCATAAGTTTCAATGTACATTTATTAAGATATTTATAATATCTATTATTTTAATATTTCATTAATAAGGAAATTACCAAATGGTCATTGTGTCACAAATAAATTTACTTATTTAATGAGTAAAAATTATAAATAAAATATCATTATATATGAAATAGTTTTATATTTCTAATGAATATTTATAGTATAATTTATATTATGTATAACCTTATATTAAAAATGGATTAGTTATTAAACAATGAATTTTAATTTTAACTCTTCTTTGAATAAAAAATAATGAATGTCCTAATGTAATACAAGTGGACCTAAAGGATCATATTTTATTCTTAAGGTTGTTTTTGGTCTAATAAAACATATCCAATAGAATTAGGGCGTGATTTAGGGTAATAATAATATCATTTTTACCCTTATTTACCCTATTTACTTTTAACTGTGTTAAATAATAGTAAAAAGTTACTATTCACAAAAAATCATTTTCATCTTATTGAACCAAATTATTCTTAATGATATCAAATGTGTCTCTCATATTTTTTTTAATTCAACTCACAGAAGTGGTACAATTATGTTTTATTCAAATTTGCAAATGCACTTAGAGGTGGGTAATAGACGGTAAAAAGATCGATAAATTTTTATATATCTAATCTTATTATAAAATGACTCCAATGAATTACATTAAACATATATTGGTATTATTTATCTATTATCACCTAAATTAAATTAAAATAAAATAACTAATTATTTAAATAAAAAGTCGTTTCTAACCAATGAGGTAGTATTTTTTCACTATTCATCATAAATTGAATGTTTTCAGAAAAACACCAAAACATTACCCTAAGGTAATTTTGATATTTTAAATTCAAAAATGATATAGATTTTACCAAATTAAAAACATATAAGATGCGTTTATAAATTTAAAATTAATTCTAGTTTTCAAAACCAAAACGCAGTTTTTTCAAAAAGTAAAAACTATCAAAAGATTGACATCTGTTTTTGTCAATTTAAATGTGAAATTACATATAATTACCAAAATTGTATAAAATGATAAAAATATAATCTAATTATTATTAAAACCAATTGAAATGTATAATTTATCACAATAAATTACTTAGATTAAAAAAGTGGTTTTTAATTAAAACATAGTATTTTTTAACATTCATCAAAATATGAGAGATATCGGAAAAGTACCAAAATTTTAACCAAACTAATTATTTTGTCCCTATTATAAATAATAATTTAATTTCATTAAATTGAATATATAAAAATGTCAAATATTGGTTTTAAAATGGGTTCACCACTAAAAGGTGTTGAAATTGCTTTTTTTTAATACTTATTTTCTCCGACAAAATGAATTTTCTCTTATATTATGAATTTTAAACACATAATATGGATGTTAAAATTATAATGAGTATATAAGATTTGAAATACTAATACTACTATTTGTAACCACTTTTTGAACGGTTAGTTTAATAATTTGTGGGGCACTCAAACTCGGTGTTGCGTGTAGCGCAAGCTATTGAGTTACATTTATGAGATAACATACTATGAAATCTTGTGGTGTTACATTCTCCCATCCTTCAATAAATTGAATACTCGCAATTTGATGTTTTTCTATGAAAATATTTGGTTAAAATTGAAAAACACCTTTGTGGAAAAACCACATCAGAAATTGGTTTAACAAAATTTACTCTTAATAAGTGGGAAAGGAAAATGAAGAAGTCACCACCAAATTATCGTCACAATTATAAGAACATTGGTGGAAATTAAGATTCATAATTGGAAAAAAAAAACTTAAAAATTTATTGGGAGTGATTGAGTTCATCAATCACAAAAAAATGTAAAATTGAGGGCCTCAAATCCATCAATCTAAGATTTTGTAAAATATCTTCAGTTCAACAAAACATAAGGTGTTAAGATAACAAATTTTTGGTTTTACGATCCATTCCCTAAAGTTTATGAATTAATTTATTCATAGAATAAGTGGAAAAAATATATTTGAAAAATAGTGTTTCATCCTTCAACTAATTCTACCACAAAATCATCTTTCTCTCCAAAAGATAATATAATTCAAAAGTATTCCATTTATCCTAATCATATAAGATTTATAAATAATGAATTTATAATTCATTTTTCAGAATATTTATAAAAACTACATTATACAATCTAGTAAATCACGTATTCGAATGGTAGGTGATGCACCCTTGTCACCCTTCGGTTGTGGGTTCAAGTCTCGTGTCCTTGTCGGATGAGACAGGTTGCCGCCCGACCTCCGGGTTGACCTTTTTATAACAATACAAAAATAATATCATGAAATTATTTAATATTAACAATTGTATTCAATGTAAAACATAATCGATTCCTACCTTTAGACTTATCCATAATACTTGTATCCAAACTCACAGTCCAAAGATTATATGGAAGGTAAACCTAATGAAGATCCTTTTTGCCATGTAATAACATGCAAATACCTTCATAATGTATTCTATTAAAAAATGGTAACACCCTAAATTATCATATAACCATATTGGTTACATTCATACTCCAATCTTCTTCATAGAATACTGGATATACTCAATATATCAAAAAATGTGGTAAACTCCAACAATGAGGGAATATACAAATCATTTATCATTTTCAATATAGTAATGAATATCCAATAATATATATCTAAATCAATAATATATTATTCCAAAATCATTACCTCAGTATCATAATAATATTAAAATTTATCTTTCTCTCAACCATATATTTTCCAAAACATTTAACCTTCCATTAAGTCACTTTTCTTTGTTCCTCACAATCTCAAGTCCTTAATGAAATAGTACTGTAGTACAATCCTAATATACTCTCTAATTCATTTATCATGTTCATCATTAATACAATACTCAAATGACATAATACATTAATAAAAATATAAGAACTCTTAATCATTCCTCTCCTTCATCAATAGTAATATAATTAAATTATAAACCAATAACAACATTTGGGGTGTACTCTGATGATTTGGACATTGCTTCATATAGTGTTCCAAGTCTTTGTAGATGAAGCATTGTACATTTGAAACATTTTTCTTACCCATTCAATCAGGTACTTGGTGTCCTTTTTCTCCTAAATTATAACAAGCTCTTATTCCCTTTCATGCATTTATAATGGTGATTCATTCCACAGTTATCACATATGGGAAAATCTTTCTTTCCCCTTTCCCCTTTATCCAACTTTTTATCTTCCATCATTTTCTTCTCTTGCATACCTTCAAAGCCATAAGACTTGTAGAATTAATTACTCATCTTCTTAAAACGTGATACAGTTTCTTCATATGATGAGAATATATGGGAGATTATTTCCATTTTAACTTATTGGATTAATACCATGAAAGATATGATCCTTCTTAATCATTTTATCAGGCGTATGGTTGGAATTCTCATTCCCTCTACTAGATGCAATTTCTAAAAAAAATACACTATTTTAGTTTATGAATTTAAATTCATAATTCCAAACTCATAAAACACCTAATGTAAATTAAAAATATTGTGCGTATAATCTATAATCCTAAAATGTTTCATTTGAGGGAGTATTTACTCATAAATCCTTCATAATGGCTTGTAATGAAATGGTTAACTATCCCAAGAATATCCCCTTGGAGTGTCGTAACCAAGAGTGCAGCAAGGCCCATTTTCATGCACCAGTTCTCGTTCGAGTCTACCTCGAAGCAGTGTTTCTGGGTTTTATGCCTAGAAACATCTATGCCCGAGCCCCCTCTACATGTTCGTATCCATATAGGGATGTATTTCATGGAAAACTCACAAACTATCTACAGTACCAAAATTATAATAAGTTCTTCTATACTAATCCTCAAATTCTATCTAAGTGTAATGCTTTCTAATTAGAGTTTAAATAAATATATTTCCAAGGTTGTTTCAAATCTTCCACTAATACTAACTGTAATTCCCCAACCACAGTTACCCATAGTTGGTGCAATATTTTATTACATTGGCATGATTACAATGAATCATTTCCCGAAAGACCGATCATTTTAGCAGTCTTGGAAAATTGATTATATACATGAACGTTAAATTACACATTTGAAGATAAAACAAAACATCAATGATCCTATGAGGATGCCATTAATCCCCTAGATTAACCCTTCTTATCAATCATAATACCCTTTGTGGAATCCTATAAAAATAAAACATATGAAGGGGTGAGATCAGAATCTTAGTAAGGATAATAATATAGAAGAAACATTCAAAAATACACATAAACATTTAATTCAATGTATAAGACTAAAACAGAATACTTTTAAACTTAAACATCAGAATAATATGGAAAAGATAATGTTAAATAATTCTATTTAATTATTCACACAGATATTCAACTAGTAGAATAATCAAATACAATATCAATATCAACTTTCATAATGATGAAATGGGTAATTCCAGACTTCATAACCACATTGTCATGGCCTTGTGCCAAGATGACAACAAATATTTTTTCAAGGCCTTGTGCCAAGACACTAGTTTGCCTCATGAGACCTACCAATGCATCGAGGAGCTATATCATGCTCCACCCATCACTTACTAATTCCAATGCATTCCTCATATGAAAAGTTTTAAACATAACATAATCATTCGTATAAAAACTATTATATGAAATGTCAATACTTTATCAATAAACCATGAATGGTATAAAAAAACATCCATAGATAAACATATCACAAAACATTCAATACAATATGGAATATTTGTATCATAATAAATCAACTTCAATCAAGTTTTAAATTCCATAAATGTTTGTTGGCATAGATGAAAATGATTTGTAAAACTCTTTGAAAGAAATATCCCTTTTTCAGGAATGGTTTTTCAAAGTCACACATTTTAAAAAGGAAGAAATTTAGAGGAATTTGTGAATCAAAGTTTCCTATACCAGTTGGAAACTTTTGAAAGTAATTATCATTTTAAAAACATTCATTTCTATATAAAAAAATACGAAAAATCATTTTCAAAACATGGACATTAATGAGAATGATTTAGAAAAATAATCATTTAAAACATTAAAAAATATGTTTTATTAAAAAAAATTCCCCTAATGTAATCCCTCTAAAAACTCTTATATGAAATATGGAAATTAATAATAAATATGTCCTAGTAGCTACTTACGTAAAAACAACCATAGATAATAAAGAGATTATGAAATTAACCCTTACCTTGAATGATATTTTAGTCGAGGGTACGTTTACCCTCTTGTTTAAAAACCGTAGTATGTTATAAAATTATACCAGAACCATATTAATATTTATGATATCATAAATGTTTCATTAATGACTTTATAATACCCATTTAATAATAATTTCCATGTTAAATTTACATTTCGGGTAATAATGAATTTATTTATTATACATGCTTTAACTTGTTACTCTCGATTGTATCACTTATATCATGATTTAAAATCATCTCAAATATAAGACATGATTTATATATAAAATATATTTTTTGAATATAAATATGTATAATAGTCATATATATGAAATGAAAAACACTGTTTATGGAGACGGTAGGTCGTACATATGCATATATGTTGTTTCCATTTTTATATTGTATTGAACGGAACAAAGTGAATAAGATATATGTAAGAATATATATATATATATATATATATATATCTAAAGAAGCATTATTTTTTCATATATTACATACTTATTAAGGATATATATTTTTATAATCATCGTTGAATGTTTAACGTGGAAATGAATCTCATCGCCTCGTGGAGACGGTAATCCGTACGTAGGCACGAGCGACAATATCATTATATTGATGGTGAAATGAAATATAATTGGATGTTATATCATATGTTACGAATAATTAAAATTGTATTCTTATTATTTACATCAGTTATACTCATTATTATACCCATCCAAATAATAATGTTTTTGAATAACAAACTACACCACGACGTGGAGACGACAATCCGTATGTACGAACATATGGTGACTTTGTAATTTATAGGATGGGTAAAGTAATGAAAATAGTTGTACCATTTTTATAATAACATCACAGTACATATAAGATACCAGAGTTATTATTTTAGAAAGGAAACAACAAAGAAAGAGGAAGTTGAAGAAGAAAAGAACATGAAAGAGGTGACAGAATATTTACCTCTTCTTCGGGTTCTTCCTTTTGATTTGATCAAAATGGCTCTGTAGGTTGGCTCAATGACCAAAGGAAGGCCTGTAAGATGAAGGGAAGAAAGTTGGTAGGATATTTGTGGAGTTCATGGCCAAGAAAAAAGGCATTGGTGGTGTGGAATTAAGAGAAGGGGGAGTATGCTTTTATAAGAGATGTGAGGGTCACTTTAGAAAAAATTTGAAATATTATTTTATAATAAAATAATTTTCAGTTAATAATCTCTCGAAAATATATTATTTAATGTATAAGGGGGGTATGGGTCGATAACCACTCATCCAATAGGTTTTAGATAGGTTTATGTCATTGTATCAACCTTATCTTTTAGATTTAACTCTTAGTTTAATAGTTTGACATTTACCATGTCTCATTGTATTTTTATATTATATGGTTAATAAACATACTATAAAATTCCAATCAAACCCCAAGTGGTTCCCTAATGTCATATATATTATTATATAAGTCATTTTTCCGAACCATAGATTTTTAGGACTATTGTATAAATAAATAATATAATAGTTGTTTTAAAAACTCAATTATGTCAATTTTGACACTATTTAGTATTTGATTTTTTTGAAAGCCATAAAAACATTATCAAAACAAATTAAATATTTTTACCAACCCTAAAATGTCATATTAATGTATAATTTTTTTTAATTCCTCATAACCCTAAATTAAAATTTATTTGGATATTAAAAATATCTATTATTTTATTATTTCATTAATAAGATAATTACTACATCATCATTGTGTCATAAATAATTTTATTTTTTTAATGTATAAAAATTATAAATAAAATAAAATTATGTGTGAAATAATTTTATATTTCTAAATAATATTTATAATCGAATTTATATTTTGTGTAACCCTATATTAAAAATGGTTTAGTTATTAAACTTTGAATTTAACACTTTTAACTCTTCTTTAAATTAAATAATAATAAATGTATTAATCTAATCCTTGTCAACCTAAAGGATCATATTTTATTCATAAGGTTTTTTTTGGTCGAATTACACTTATCCAATAGAATTAGGACATGTGATAGGGTAATTATAATATCATTTTTACCCTTAATTACCCTATTTACTTTTAACCAGGGTAAATAATAGTAAAAAGTTACTATTCAGCAAAAATTATTTTCATCTAATTGAAGAAAATTTTACTGAAAAATATCAACTTTGTCTCTCAAAGGTTTTGAAATTCAACTAACAAAATCAGTAAAATAATGTTTTATTCAAATTTTCAAATGCTCCAAGGAGGTGGATAAAAGACGGTAAGAAGTTCGATAAAATTTTATATATCTAAAATTATTGTAAAATGACAAAAATGAATTATGTTAAAAATATATAGGTATTATTTATCCATTATGTGGTAAAACAAATTAAAATAAAATAACCAATTATTTAAATAAAAATCCGGTTTTAACCAATAATGTAGTGTTTTTTCACTATTCATCAAAAATTGAAAGTGTTCACAAAGAAACCAAAAATTAACCCTAAGAAAATTTTGATATTAAGAATTAAAAATTTAATTATATTTTAAAAATTAAAAACGTAAAATTTTCATTTATTAATTTAAAATTAATTCTAGTTGTCAAAACCAAAATGCGGGGTTTTCTTAAAAGTAAAAACTATCAAACGATTGACATATGTTTATGTCAAATTTAAATGTGAAATTACATATAATGTTAAAAATTGTATTAAATGATAAAAATTTAATCTATTGGTAATTCAAAACCATTCAAATTCATAATTTATCACTATAAATTATCTCTATGAAAAAAAATTATTTTTAATTAAAACATTGTTTTCTCACTATTTATTAAAATATGAAAGTTGTCAGAAAAGTACCGAAAATTTATTTAAACTAAAATTTTATTTCCCACATTGAAAGAAGAATTTAATTTCATTAAATTGAATATAAAAAATTTTCAGATATTTTTTTTGAAAGGGTTCTCCATTAAAATGTTGTAAAATTGCATTTTTTTTGAAAAATACATATTTTATCTGAAAATTGCATCTTTTTCCTATATTATGTCTTTTAAACACATGATATCGATGTAAAAATTATATAGAGTATATAAGATTCAAAATTTATTTAATACTATTTATAAATACTTTTTGAACGATTAGTTTAACAAGTTGTACTGCATTCAAACTCGGTGTTGTGTGTATCACAAGCTATTGAATTACTTTAATGGATAACGTACTATGATATCATGGGGTGTTACACGAAATATTGTTTTATATGTCAGGTTCGGTTTCCTAATAAGTACTACTCACACCATAATTTCAATTCCTGATGAACACTCGAATAGACTTCATGTTTTCAAGATATTTTAAGGGAAAGAGTCTTACAATAGATAACAATTTTGGGTTGGAGCATGGATGAGGGAACTGTATATTATTTACAAACCACTTGAGAGATGATTGTGTGTTTATTTGTTTTGGGGTTTTTCATTTCAACACATGAAAAATATATTAAAATATGTATATGTGGATTAATATTTAAAATTGTATTAATTTTTCTTTCATCACGTGTTATTGAGTCCGTTTAGTTAATTAATATATCATTAGGTTATTCTTATTTTTTCAATTTTTTTGTTAATTTGATAAAATTGTATTGACTCCCCTTGGTCAATATTTGACCCACACTGTTGGGTGGTAGCCTCAAGATATTGGTGAGGTGTTATTGAGGTCATTTGACCCAACAGCTCAGGGCAACAGTGGTTGCATCCTCTTCCCAGAAGGCACGAGAATGGTGCTCCAAACCGAGTTGGCAACATAACCTCTTGCGCATCTTCCGGAATTCCAGAGGTTGCTGAATTGCAATGAGGTCCTTTTTAGAAAGTTTTCGGGGAATACTATGACCTCATAGATAATATGTAATATAAAGTATATGAAAACCAGTTTATAAAAAATAAAGGAAGCATATAAACAAAAAAACAACATCAGGAGAAAACCGAAAATCAAAACAGAAAATATAATAACAGTGTAAGCTGATAAAAAAACAATATACAATTTGATGTCACGCAATTACATCTCTAGTGATGTAAGAGTACATAAAATAGGAATTCATGTAGGAAACCAAAAAGGAAATGAAAACACACATGTGAAACAACTGCATCATGAATAGAAGATTGATCCTCTACCAACGAGATCCTTCTTAAGTCCTAAACCAAACTCATGAACAAGAAGAAGCATGCTTCCCATTACACCGCCCTATGAACAGAAAGTCCACTCAAGTACCAAATGGTGCCTAAGTGGGCAATAAGATAATATACAAGTAGGCCGACACACATAGTGTCTAAACCATTATATTTCTTGATTTTGAAAATATCAGTGTGCCAACATCTTATAAAAGTTACTAAACAAATAAACATAATAAAAAAATTGGTGTTCGTCCATGTCCTCAACATCACCCATCCCAAATCACCTATTTCAGCTCCATCCAGGAATCTAAATTGTGTACCAGTAACAAGTTGGATGTATATATATATAAAGGATTGAAATAAAAATGTAGAAAAAAGGAAAAATACCCCAAGCATGTTCATTATCAAGGGGTATAGTATATGTGTCAAGAAATTGTGATTCAAAAACCAAAATGATATAACAATATAAAAGGGAACAAATCCTGCATAAAAATCCCCCTTCCATGAATCATTATTATTATTATGTTCATGTTACGGAGTTGGAGTCGAATCCTGTCACAAAGTTATTTTTATGGTACATCCTTAAATTAATCCAATACCACTAATCCCATCCATGTAAATCAATTGAAATACCAATTATTGATTGAGGCATGTCTTTATCATGATTCATTCATGGTATCGCATAGAAGGGGTCAAATATCACCTGAGGCATGGCGTATCAACTTTTCCAATGGGTACATCTCAGAATATCCCTATGGGAACTATTATTTCTATTGAGTAATTTAGAAACCAAGGTAAACCCAAAATGGAAAATCCTAAGGCATCGTCTCCCTAGTGTAATGTGTAACTAGTCTAGAACAGAGCTTCCATGTGAAGACCTTATTTTAGAACTCACTTTGTCTACCCACCATGAATTTAAGGAGTTTTCAAGGAAGAAGATATCATTGTAAATGCATTTATAATTGAATAAAAATAATATGATAAACACATAGACATATACTAATTATCATTCTAGTCGACCAGTTATAGCCAAGGAAATTTATCAGAGAATACAGAAAAAATACACATATAAATTACATAATGGCACATCAAAATTCTAACATAATAATGAATAAAATAATTTACACAATTTAAACAACAATACCAAAGGTTCATGATTCAGAATTATCCAAAATAATTTATTTTAATTAAAAATCAATAGAGGGGTTTACAAAACATATTATATTAATTATTTTAATTAATTAAAAGCTAATTGAAAATTGGCCAAGAACATTGGAGTAATAAAAGGGGAATCAAATTATTTTTAAAATTTTTTTATAAAGGTTATATTATCTCAATAAAAGGTGAAATGATCAAACTAGAATTTTTGTTATTTTAGAACATGTAAACATAAACATCACAGGTAGGCACCAATGATAGGCACAACATGTGATTTTAATTACATAGTGAAATGAGGGAAAGGGAGTAGATGCCTTAAATTTTACTCATAGAAGATCGTATGCTCAGTAGTGATCCATGATCTGATTTAAAATAGAATAAATCAGATGATTTTAGAATAATGCCCATTTTGGTTAAAAACCTTTCATGACAGATTACATGAAAAATTTAGAACGATATCAAATGATTCATGGTGTGTAAGGTTATGATTACTAAGAGATTCACTGTACACCATGTGTATTTGAAATTGGAGGAGAAATGAGGCTACATAAATCACCAGAAGGAGGAGGAGGCTGGTTCTCACCACCTAGCATGGGGAGTTAAACCATGCACTTGATAGGGGAGGAATAGATATAGAGAGTAAAAAAGAAAGGTGAAAAGTAAATGAAAAGATAAAAATGAAAAAAAAAATTTGAAATATAAAATAATAAATAAAAAGGAATAGAAAAAATAAAAAAAATGGATGGAGAAATAAAAAAAATGGGGTTACCACATTTTAATCATTCTTAATTCTCTCGAACAATTTTTATTTTATTATTTATTATCAATTCCTTTTTTAAATTCATTTTAAATTCCATAATATTTTTTAGTCCTTTTATTACTTTTATTTATTTTTATCCTAAACATTTTTCTAAGTCATGATGTAAAAATTTACATAAGGCCCATGAAATTATTTAATTAATTTATATAGAATATCAGGACCCAAAACATTGTGTGTGGTTATGTTACCTTATTTACATTATATATTATGACATGGAAAATTAATGGAATGTACCTTGAATAAATATGAGAAATTTAAACCTCCCCTCCTTAAGAAAACTTGTTCCTGAGTTTCCCTTTCTTGGGTAGTGGAACATCGTCTGAGAAAAGATCTTGCCATTGAACATACACATAAGTCTCCTTTTCTGAGGTTTGGTCCTGAGTTCATCCAAGTTTACATAACACCTGGATCAATGGAACTGACCATCCTCAGAGAACATTCATTTTATCGTTGACAGTACTAATCAGAAACTCCTCAAAATTTGCATCGGCTTTGAGAACGATGTTGTTAGGATCAAAAGAGTGACATGGGTATGGATGATTCTTCTGAATTTGAGATACATGGGTAATGTCCTTCATGGTGCGATATCTATGAGGTAGTAATAACTGATAGGACACCAGCCCATTCCCTTCCATTATCGCGAAGGGTTTGATGTATCTCTATGTTAACTTCACTATTCTACTGATCCCTCTATGAACCAACGTTGATGAAACATGCGAAAGACTAGATTTCCCACTTCAAACTCAAGAGGACTACAATGTCATTTGGTATAAGACATTTATATAGATTTAAACTTACTCATACACTTCTGAATAAGATGAACATGATCTAAAGTCTCTTTAATGAGATGAGGACCCAAAAGAGTATCCTCTCCTTCTTCAAGCTAGAATAATGGATAACAGAATAGTATACCATAGAGATCCTCAAATGGAGACATTTGAATTGTCTCATTGAAGATGTTATTATAGGTAAAATCAACAAGTAGAATATGTGTCTCCCAAGAACCTTTAAAAATGGATACAAGCTTTTAGGATATCCTATAACACTAATATGGTCCGTTCAGACTTCCCATCAGTCAGAGAGTGATAAATATTACTAAGTTGAACCTTCAAACCACACACTTTCTACAACCCCTTCTAGAACCATGAAGTAAATCATGAATATTCGTCTGAGATAATAGATCATAGTATGCCATTAAGTGGAACTATCTCCAACATACACTTCCTTCCCAAATCATTAATAGAAGAGGTCCACACCATGGGTATAAAGTTACCAACTTAGGTCAACTTATCTACAATAACCCACAATACATTTTATCGTTGTGAAGATCAAGTAAATCCCATAAAATTTTTTTGGTGATGTAATTCCAATTCCACTCATGAATGGATAGAGGCTACATAAGTCAAGAATGTTGTTTGTGATCTCCTTTTACATAATGACATGTGAAACATCAAGTGAGGAAACTTGTTCTCTACTAATTCATACTTGTCCACTATTGCAGACAAGAATTATATATGTACATATTTTTATGAAGAGGATAAACATCCAAAACTGAGGTTTGAGAATACTTCACTAGCTCTACTAATATATTTGAAGGCACTTATACATAGACACTATAATGTATTGTTTCACTACTGTCAACAAACCAACTAGGTGAAGGGTTCTCTACTATGGTTCATTATCTAAAAACAAACCACTATAGATTAGATAACAGTCATATACAAATCTCTTTAAAAATGTGCATGTTATGATTACAGCTATAATAATTTGTTTCCCATGTTATTCCTGAACCAATATATGCATCTCTGAAAACAAATCCATCATCTTCCACTAATTGATGGCTTACTAGATGGATTTTCTCTGCTTCATGCAGCTCAAAGCGTCAGCAGTGGCATTTACCTAACCACGAGATTAATAAATATCAAAATTGAATGACTGAAGGTATTCAAACAGCCTTCAAATCATTAAAATCATGTCTCGCTATTTGGAGATATATTTCATTCTTTTGTGATATGCATAAAGAAAAAACCTCTCACCCAATAAGTAGTGACTATAACAGCGTAAATTATGAACAATAGCTACTAACTAGAGTTCGTGTGTCTAAAATTTCCACTCATGAGGCCACATCTGAGGGGATCCATAATCCATGACTCGATCACCCTGTATCAAAACAAACTTAATTCTATTCTAAAAGCATAAATATAAGTAGTAAAGATTATGTAGGTCTGAAGAAGAATCAGGACTAGTGTTGAGGTTGTTCTTCCCATTAACTCTTAAAAATATTTTGAAATGGATTTTGGCAAGATATACTATGCATCATTCTTAGTTATGGCCATAAGAGGCACTGCCAAGTGGGAGAAATGCTGGATAAAATGCCTGCAATATCGTGCATTTCCCAAGAACATGAATATGTTTAAATCATCATTGGGATACCCACTTGAATCTTGGTGCACACATTTTCTAGGATGGCTACCATGCTTTCCTCATATATAATATGACCTATAATGTGAACCTTGTCAATTCATATGTAGGATTTTCCGAGCGTTTCATATAACTTATTCTCTCTCAATGTACTCAACATAATATCGTGATGGGTTGCATGGTCATTTTGGGAAACTGAATACACCATGTTGTCATCAACAAAAAGCACCACGATGGAGTCAAGGTAATTGTGGGAAATATGATTCATAAGATCCATAATGACTAATGGAACATTCGTGAGGCCGAATGGAATAACCATATACTCATACAAGTCGTACCAGATCTAAAATATCATACATCGTATGCAATTTGGTTGCACACTCACATGGTGATATCCCTACTTCAGATCAATATTTGGGAAAACTATTTCTCCTCAAATCTAGTTGAAGAGGTCTTCTATACGAGGAAAAAAATATAGATTCATTACCATAATCTAGTTGAACCATTGGTAATCCATGCACAATCTAAGGGTACCATCCTCCTTGGTGAAATGAACTAGTGAACCCGAGAACGTTGTGTTATGTCTGATAAAACCTTTAACCTCAAGGTATTCATTCTATATTTTGAATTCTTGTACCTTTTATGTGCCATCCTATTATGAGGAAAAGACCCTGGTGCCTCTCCTGGAAATAGATCGATTGTCAACTCAACATACATTATGGGAAGCATGCTAAATGTTAGGGAATACTTCCCTGAAATGATCCATATTGGGTGGAATGTATACTAGCTTCATTACCTAATTTCTCATGAAGACACAAGCTATTTGAGTTATCACTATTCCAAGTATTTCATATTTCAGTCCAGATAAATCTACCTATATATCAATTTCTCCTTTGTTAATACATATGTCACCCTTAATGGATTTGAAGGATGCCGAAAGTTGATATAAATCCACTAGAGTATAAAAATGATTGATCCAGTTCATAGAAATGATGACGTCAATTCCTAACATATTGAGGGTGATAAAATTAGAATGGAAACAATAACCACCTATCTCTAGCTAGAACTCTTTCCTCTTGAATATTCCCTTGCTCACATCCCCTAGTAGAGTGTCGAGAAACATTATGTTGCAAAGGTACACAATTTTAAAACACACACCGTAGATAAAATTCTATGGTATACAAATAAAATAGGTAAATGGGAAATAAAGTGTGTAGGTATATATCATATCTCTTAGTAGTACTCATTAGGTAACCCACTTTTTTGAGTCGAGTATATGAAAGGAAGAGAAAACATAGAAGGATCACTAAGATGAGGAATGAACCTATTTCCATGATATGGTATCCATAACATCTAAAAAACTATCAGAAGTTTAAATTTAACAAAAATGCACTTCAAATATTTACAACTACTCACTAAAACACTCCCATACAATCAGGCAGACGCACACTGAATGTAGATAAGGATTGGAAATATGTATGTAATTTTAATACTATGGTGCCCAATATGATGCATGTAAATGTGTTTCCCTCATATCATCAGGATGCAGAGGTAAAAATCATTATCTCAATAATTCGAATATCAATAACAGCATAAAACAATTATGTCACCCAATAGTGAAATTATATCAACACTAGTTGGAATAATCAATAACTACATTCCATTCCCATGAATTTCGGTTTCCACTATATAAGGGTTCACTATGTCCAACCACAAGGTAAGTTCCAAATCCTTATATCATAGTCTAGTGTCCATTCCAACCTGAAAGGAAAAATAAAAAACACTCCACTGGTACATAATTATAGTATCCCTATCCCGAAAGCCATTGGAATGGTTCTCCGAGTTGGGTTGGCCACATAATCTCAACAGAAACTTCCCAAACACTACATGCTTCGGAGTAGTTGTGAGGCCATTTTTAAAATTTCTATAGGGAAGAATACACACTCATTGGTAATAAGTAACATACATCAGAATGAAACCATTTCATAACAACTAAATGAAGAATATAAATAACCAATATGCAATTGAATCAAATAAACTACCCCAACACAAAATATAATATGTGTGGAATAAGATAAATAAACAAGATACATAATGATGTAATGATATGATTTCTGTGGTAAAGTAATAGTATGGAAGATAAGAATACAAGCATGAAACCAAAGATCAAATGAAAATTACATAGGTTTAACAACAGAATCCTAAGCAGAAGCTCAGTCCTCTGCCTGCAAGCTCTGCCCTATGCAGTAAGACTCACTCAATAAATGAAAGTAGCATGGTTCCCATTATCTGTACCCGCCAACATAAAGACTACTCAGGTACCAAATGGCACATGGGTAGGGGTGAGATAAAATTCTAGTAATCCAACACCCATGATATCTAAACATTTCCACTTAATGTTGTAGAGAGTAGCAGTGTTTCAACATAAGAGAAAAACTCTCCAATAGAATAGACATTAAAAAATAAATAGGTCTAAGTTCAGGTCCCCAACGACCCCCATCCCATATTACCTAATTCGTCTCAAGTTGGGAATCTGATTATGTTAACTATAATAAGTAGGATATATATATATATATATATTCTAGAAATAAAAATAAAGGAAATAATAACAATACCCCAATCTTGTTCTTTATCACATGATCTAGTTTATGTGTCAGAAAAGTGTTCTTTAATCACTATAAAGGTATCAAATTCTACAATGGAAAAAAGGATGCATAAATAAATAAGTTCCACTCATCATTATAATTATTATGTTAATGTGTTAAAGATAGATTATAAGACCGTCCTGAAGTTATCACCAAATTACTTCCATTAATTAGTCCTATACCATCGATGCCATCCTTTGAAATCATTCCAATGACCAAGTATCACTCTAGGCATGTCATCATCATGAGTCCATCTCGGTATCACACAGAAGGGTCCAAGTATCACTAGAGGCATGGAGTAGACACATTGTCAATGTGTACATTCATGAATTTCCTTTTGGGAACCATTATTACTCATGAGTATTATATAAACCTAGGTAATCCTTTGTCTGGAAAAAACTAAGACATCATCTACCTGGAGTAATATATAACCGGTCTAGAACAGACAGTCTTTGTGTAGTCCTTAATACATAACTCACATTTTCACACCACCCTGAAATTAATTTGTTTTTAATTAAATATATATCAGAGGATATGAATTTATAATTTCTACAAAATAATATGTTCAACTCAAATACACTTACTAATGATCATTATAGTAAAAAAATTACAGCTAATGAAATTTATCAGCGAATATAAAAAAATAGCATATCACATTAATAATGGCACCAAAGAATATTAACTTATCATGGATTAAAATAATTAGGCAAAATTTAACCAATAAGAACCAAGGTTCTTCGTTTGGAATAATCCTAAACAATTTATTTTCATTAAATCTATATAATAGGGTTCACACAACATATCAAATTAATTATATTAATTAATTTTGTGATAATGGAAAATAGGAAATCAATGTCAGAATACCGAAATGGGAATAAAATAATGTTGTAAACATTTAAATAGGTTATATTATCTCACACAAGGTTACAACTATCAAGAAAGAAGTTTTTTTAATTATAAATATGTAAAATTAATCCTCGCAAGTAGGAACCGATGAAGGGTACAATGTGCAATTTTATATATGAAAAGAAATGTGGTCAAAGTGATTAGACACTCAACCTTGTACTCATAGGGGATATTATACAAAATAAAGATCTATAATTTTTCCTAAAACAGAATAAATCGGGTGATTTTAGAAAAAAATCTAATTTGTTGTTAAATCTTTCCGTAATATATTTCTCTATGGATTTTTAGTGAGATCGAATGATTATTTGTGTGTAAGGATAGAATTACTAAGAGATTCAATGAACACTATATGGAGTCAAAATCAGAGTGAAAATGGGGATGTAGTGATCACCCCAAGGATTAGGAGGGTGGTGCGCACCATATATCCGTGTGAGGTGTGGCATACACAAGAGAGGGGGAGGAAGACAAAAATAGAGAAATAGAGAAAAAAACAAAAGGGAAAAAGAAAAAATAAGATAATAAAAAAATAGAAAGAGGAAAATAAAAAGGATAAATAAAATAACAAAATATTATTGTAGAGAGATATAAAAATAATTCAATACAACAGTTTTACTCCATTTTAGTCATTCTTATTTCTCTCAAACCATTTTTTTATCTCTTTTTCTAAGGTATTTTTCACTTTCTGGGAATTTTTTATCCATTTATTACATATAATTATTTTTATCCCAAAAATTGCGCTAAGGCAAGATATACAAATTTATATAAGGCCTACGAAATTATATAATTAATTTAAATTGTTGTCTTGGACCCGTAATAGGGTGCATAGGCACGCACCCAGATTTCCATCAAGGATTGGGAAATTAAAAATTAATGGTATGCACCTTGATTAAATGTGGTACATTACACCAGTGTGTTCTACTCATATTGAGATGCAACATTTTAGGTCATTTTTAATCCATATCAACTTAATTAAACCCTTGGTAAATCCAGTTACACTTTAACAACAATTTTTTTTAATTATTGTGATTACTCATTATGTAAAAAAAATTGTGAAAATTATTATATATATTAAAAGTGATTATTTAAAATATAGAAACCATTTTATCAAATTAATAAACAATAAATTGAAAATTATAATTAAAATAAAACCTACAATTCTTGTCAAAAACACAAAAACATGTTTCGATGAAATAATTTTTTTTGTGTATAAGATTATATTATATTAATTACATGACTAGGAATCATCATTATAGGTATCTGAATTAATATATTTAGATACATTATAAATAAATTTCAATTAAATTCTTCATTATTCATATTTTTTAAATTAATTAACTAGAAATAAATTCATCTATTTTAAAAAAATTTATTAGATGAAAAAAACTATTATTAAAAAAATATCATGTTTTACCTTAAAATCATAATGTCATTATTTCAATAAAATGGATATTTAATACATTTTAATTAAGAATATTACAATAAATTATTATAAATAAATGGTTTAATTTGTATATAATACATTTTTATTTAATCATAAATCGTTTTTATGGATAAATTAAAAAAATTAATTAATTTCTTATTTTGAGCCACTATGGAAAAAATTGATATAATTATTATAAAATTAGATTTTTTTACATTTTAATATTAATATGGAAACTGTATAATAATTTTACTGAAATAAAATGTCCATATATTGTAATTTAATCATCATGTTGTGTATATTACATGATATAAAATAGGTTTAATTTATTTAAAATTGAAAATATCATATAATATAGTGACAATATAATAATCAGGAATGATTGACATAACATCAGAAAAGTAAAAAATTTTATAATAGATTTAGAAAATAATTATTGAAATATATAAAAATGCAATTTTATTTACGAAATAATGTGTAAAAATCTCATTGATAAGATTTATTAACAATATTAACCTTCATACACAAAAAACTATTCACACATAACTTTTTTAGAAGTGTTAAATTATATTACACTCACCCTTTGAGAACCAATCCAGTCACAAACCTTTTAACAATTTTATTTATCTCATAAGGTATTATATTTCATGGAATTAATTGGAGGTGTATATTGCTCCCAATATTTTCATCAATAGTACATTTTCTTCTTTTGAAAAACAATCATTGCATTATAAAATAACCCACATAAATTAAAATGGGGTTCATGATATTATTAAATAATATCTCATTAAAAAGATTCAATAATAAAATAAAATGACAATAAAACATTAAAAACAAGTTAGAATACAATATATGTGTAAATATAATGTAAATAATGGAATTATCCTCTATTTTGGATGATTCTTTTGAAGACCATGTCATTCATACAAGGAACATGGATTTTAAATGCAATTTCTTTTCATCATTGTAAAGTTCATCATTACACAACTCTTTTAAAAAGATACCCATTTTATAAAAAAAATTAATGAAAATATGTTATGGAAATAGATTTGAATAAACAATAATACTCTAAAAATAAAAATATATAATATTAATAAAATTATAAATTCTTGGAATAAGGTAACAATAAATTTTATAACTCAAAGAAAGTACTTTGAGTTACCAGTCACTTATCATTACCCTCAATTTCATATTTATTACATAAACCTAATGTATAATAATGGTAAAAATAAAAATTACCAAGTTAATAATACTAATCATATAAATTTATATTTAAAATTATAATTTAATGAAAAATCTTCTTGTATTAGACAGTGGTAATCTCTTTCTAACATCAGATGTCAATAATGATGACCATTTTGAATTAGGTTCATAAAAGTAGTGTAAATGATAATTTTTTCCCTCAAAATTATTAATTTACAAATAAATATTGGAAATATAATTTGTTTAATATAAATAAAAAATTTGTTCTAATATAATTAAATTATTGTTTCCATCATATTTTATAAAGACAAAAATGGTGATAATCTAGTTTTGGGTTATTTACCCGTATCGATTAATTAAATTATAAAGATCATTATTTTTTTATTCTAATATTAATTATATTAATGATATATATTACATATATATAATATCTAATGCCCTAAAATTACTAAAACAATCCATTTTATGATGTGAATGAAAATGGAACACATTTATTCATGGAGGAGGTATCTGAAAAACATGCTTTTAATGTTTGATTATCTCATAATGGAAAAGGGTATGGTGGTTAATGATTATACCATAATTATAAAAACATAATATAATAATAATTACATATATTTAATCATTTAAATATGTTTAAATTATATTAGAAAATGTATAAAAGTGCAGAATTAAATAGTGGAAACCTAAGCTAATTAGAAACTTATGCCTCCCTTCTTGGATTGTCTATCATATTAAAGGGATTAAACCATTTAGGGGAAGTGTTTTAAGAAGAATAAAATTTAATGTATATGAGTGTGTATGACAGGTTAGGATAGAGTTTATATCAATAGGTATTTTTTTGAGAGGGTATGTTAGTTGAGGACTTCTCCATTTATATTGGAAAATGAGTGCAGTTTTTTTCAATACAAAAAACCATTAGTTATTGGGAAGTTATTATAAAGAAATGTATCTATTTAATTGATTAATAGTTCATTGGGTAGATGATAAGTTTAATCCATAGATCCTCTATATTAAATGTTTCATTTTTTAAACATGTTTGACCCTTTACCTCTATGGTTTATCAAATTTTCCATTTTAGTATTCAATAAAGTAACTATTTTTTACCATGGTAGTATAACACTTAAAAAAAATGATCATTAATTAATAATGAAAAATAGTTTATTATATTTAAAGAAACAGTATTATAAAATTTATTCAAAATTTTCTAAATGATAATAATTTTCTAATAAAGTCATAATGTAAAGTTATTTGTAATAAAAGTTTTATTTTAATCCTTAAAATTAAAATAAACCTTTAAGAAAACATATTAAAAATCATATTAATATAATATAAATTTGATAAATAAAGAAAATATTTGTTTCAAATTCATATCCAAAAATTGGTCATTTTTAATTTAAAATAAATGTAAATAACGTCATAAAAACAAAATTTTAAAATGAAATCAATTTCTGGAATATTAAATATTAATATAAAATTATAGATAATAATAAATATGTAATACGTGGAACATTATTCATTATATGAAATTAATTTACAGAATTAAAACATATTATGTTATTTTTTTAACGCTGATATTTTAGTTCGATGTTTAATATGATTTTTTTTAAAGTATATATATTTCGAAATTATGATTCCACTGTTTATACCATATAAATAATAAACATTGTTACTATATTCAATGGGTTTTTGATTTATAGGATCTTCTTATGGAAAACCTTCTGTCACATTATTTATTTAAATATTAAAAGTTCTAGTCCATATAAACTTTATAATGTAAGGATAATAACCTTATTATTCATGTATGATGTGTTAATGACTTGTAGCTGTAATGAATAGAATTGTCAATAAAATGAAAAAATAACCTTTACTGCTAAAAACATGATAAAAATGATTTTCAATTTTTAGAATATATAGTGTTATGTAGACTTTTGTTAATAAATTATTTGTTAAATATTGTTAAATGAAAATGAAAAATTAAGATGTTATAAAGTTACCCCCACCAGATTTATTTGTAAATAAATATGTTCTCATGATCAATAATCCATTTTTTTAACTATTATATAAATAAATTTTTTCAAACAATTCGGAATATTCATTGAGGAAAAAATATATTTATGAAAAAAATATTTAATTTTCCCATATTTTTTGTTGAATAATTATGACTATTCATTTATCCCCACAAATTCATCCCAATACAGCTTGGCCAAAATTTATTATGTGATTTTAACAATTCAATGAATATTGATTCCTCCTTCTTCTCATGGTATATCCTACCGCACCCACCTTACAATCTTGGTATTACCTTAATTGAATGAATCCCAATAGAAGTGATTTATTGGGAATTTTATTTTATTCATCTATGAATTGAGTAATAGGATAATTGAAAAAACCAGAATGTTCATCTATTTGAAAATAATATTTAGAAACCTAGTCACTATTGAAATGGGTTAATACCTTTTTTTTGAATTATAGATCAATCAAATGATTATAGAATTGGATATGGATATACCCAGTTTAGAGTAGTATTCTAGGATAATAAATATGAAAATTGGATTTTTAGAGTCCCAAGAATCATTCAATAATAGAGGTAGGGATACTCATGACTTTTCCAAAAAATTATATAAATATATTATTTACCATATAATTGAACCAATCTTAGAATAATGGGAATTCAAGATATCTATAAATTCTATTGATCGAGTGGTTCTTTCAATTATGTAATAACGACATGTTATATTTATAGAATTGGTGTGTTTTACTAGTGAGGCCAAATCTTGTTTTAATAGAAAAATCTCATTAATTTGGATTGATTATACCACATTACAAATCTGGATATATATTGAGACGAAAAAAAGAGTATTGGAAATTAACAAACCATTATATAAACCACAATTCGACTTCATGAAAGAAAATTTCTTATAAATGAGAATAAAAAAACGAAAATAGGGTATGTAAATGTTGAAAACATAATTTCACCAAGACACTTTGTGAAAAAACATTATCCCGTAACTTTATTGATGAAGTTTCTTCCATCTTATCAGAAGTGTTTCCCACATTGATATTGACAATGACATTTGAAAAAAACAATATGCCATCATCATCCATCCAATATTTAACATAAAAATATAACAATGGATAATCCTCTATTATATAAACACATTTTTTCTCTTCCATGAATATTATTTTATAGACTTATTCTATACATTACTTCAAATTTTTACCTTAAATTTTATATAAAAAATTTCACTAAAATGTTGGATTATACTTTTGTAAACATAATGAATCAATAAAATATGAAAGAACAACTAGTTTAGTACCATTTGTAAAATTTATGAAAGGGACACGTGAAAAATTAGACCCTAATACCATTAATGATATCACCATTGATGTTATATGGATTTTTTATATAGAATTACCCCATATACTCATTGGTACATGTATTGAAAGGAGAATTTTATATTTTTAAGGACTTGTATATTTGATCCTTTGAGGGGAGAAATTATATAAATTAGTTTATGTATCCACTATCAATTTGGAGATGCATTAAATATAGAATAAATTAGGGATTCCCTAATGTCCGCCCTAATAGTTCCATTTTGCATCCAATCTAGGATATTAGATAAATATGTGGCAATAATATGGTCAATAATTTAAATATAATTTGACAATGACTCATCCCGATGTTAATGGATAATGATTCCAGAATAACATCAATCATCAATTTTTCTCAAAATGTAAGTTGTGTTCTTATCTCCTCACCATATCAAAATAAATTAAAAATTAATAGGAAGAGATTTGTCCTCCAAAATCTTCATATTCATTATATTTTATATATTTGATAAGAGAATAAAACTATCATCATTAAATATCCACTGAAAACCTCATTCAATACTAATTTTTTTAATATTAGTTGTCCACAATATTTATAGGGATGTAAAAGTGGTTATCCTCATATTTCATGTTTTACATGTTTTGACACATGTTTTTATTTTATATTATCAACCATAAGTATCTGTTAATTGGGATTTTCTAGGATTCCAAAACATCATACATGAATAACGTTTCTTGAAGCATTTATTTAGTGGAGAAGAACTCATGACTAGTTTTATTGTTCCTGAATAATATGATATAAAGAGGAGAATAAAGCTAAGTTGTTCTTAGAAAGACACATACAATAGATATAGGTAATGGTGAGATCCATTGAATGTTCAATATTACCTATATAAAATACACCATATCTTAGGATATACACATATTGTTGGGTCAATAAGGTTTTCCTTATGACTTTTGAATTCCTTCATGCATGGGGGAGATATTTAAGACAATAAGGTTTCTTATAACATTACAATTCCTTCTTGTTTTGAAAATCACAAACACCTTATCTTAAGGCAATTCTCGTTTCTCCCTATGTTTTACTTTTATAAGGAAAATTTTCATTTCCCAAGGAAATTTATCCTTACCATGTTTATTATTCATATCATAATTTTTCTAAGTGTAAAATTTGGTTTGAAACCAAAACCTCAGAATCATATATTTACCTAGATATGAAGTATTCTGTTTTAGGATACGAATTTTCAGAATTCTAGTTACGAACTCTTCTGAGTTCTGACTCCGAATTCTGAATCAGAATTCTGGTTACGAACTTCACCTAGTTATAACTATGAATTCTAAATATGAATTGTGGATACGAACTTCTCTGAGTTCTAACTCCAAATTCTGATTACGAATTCTGGATACGAACTTCTATGAGTTCTGAATCTGATTTCCTTGAATTAAGTCTCTAAACTCTTATGAGTTCTGACTCCGAATTCTCATGAACTCCAACTCCAAACCTTGTATGTTCAGGTTCCAAATACTTATGAATCCAGATTCTGAATTTCCTTTAAATTCAGACTTTGAAATTCTATAGAATTCATGTTCCAAATTTCTAAAAAACAGAATCCAAATATCCTTATACTATAGACTCTGAATTCATTTTTGGTCAGACTCTGAACTTTCATTTACTTACATTATGAATATCAATTTTTTTTATGCATACACCTGTTTAGTTACAAAACGATGTCATGCTTTCAGTTACTCACTAACCTTTGTTTGAGTGACACGTGTACATGTCCCTCCGAAATGCAAGAGAAAATATAACCGTTGGAGGTGGCAGCTGACCGTTGATGTCGTCCTGATAAATAGGAGCTCATTTGAAAGAGATCATGATGATTCTGTGACTCTATAGACTACATTCTATTGAAGTGATTTCTAGAGATAGACTTTAATTTCTTTGTGCATACTGAACTACTTGTTCTATTTTCCTTTGTGCGACTCCGATTGTATATGTTTACAATCGCGGGCTACTAGGGATAGAAAGACAGAGGTGCCGACTACCTTGAAGTTTAGGTCTTCTTGCTGATGAAGACAGAGGTGCCAACTACCTGATAGTTGAGGTCTTGGGAGGATAACAAGACAGACTCCGATCTTCAAATCAAGGGCTTATCCTAGTGTGGGTAAGATAGACTTTCTTGAAAGAATAAATCAAGGGGCCTTTATCCATGTTTGTTGGATACCCTTCTCTTTGGGTTTAAAAGACTTATTACTTGTTACTTGCTTTGTTACACGTTTTCTGCTGCATTTGTGTTGTTGAGTAAAGTATAACATTCTTAGAATTACTTATTCTAATACTCTGATTTAGATAGATTCTACACACATTAAGGTAGAATCCTAGTTGTTGTAAACATTTGTTATGTTTCATTTCTGGAATAACTTTTCCAAAATCAAAATAGTTATTAAAACATAGACCTGTTGTAAATTTTGGTAATTCAAAATTTTCTTAGGGGTTTTAAAGTATACAATTCACCCCCTCTTGTATTTGAGCATATCAACATTACATATTCAATCCTATATTTGATATTATAGAATATATCATACTCACATACCATCTCATTAATTGGTATCATAGGAATTGGTACAATCTGAATTAATCTCACGATTTGGTTCAAAAGAGAATTATCACAGTTGGACTTTCGGATTCACACTTTTTCAGAATCTGTTTTTCAGACACATAAAGATCAGATTCATTTTTTCATAGAGATACATTTGTTCTATATATTTTTTTCTTATGATTATATTCCTTGTTTACAATATTTTTCTATTAACAAGTTTTTTTGGAATGACTTTTCTTAAAGATGAAAGAAATCAATGTTGGTTCCATAGACAATCTCAATCCAGCTAGACCACCTTACATTTATGGAAATGATTATTAGTATTGGAGATATCACATGATGACTTTCATTATCAATACTGGAGTTGATAATTATGTTATTCTCATAAGAGGATAAAAAATCCCTAAAAAATAAGTTATTACCTTTACCAATCAAGAAAATCATTAATATCAACTGAATTATAAGGTACGCAATACTTTGATTTGTTCCATGACTAGAAACATATATAGCCAAATTTTATCTTGTGAAGAATAAAATTCTATATGGAAGAAACTTGAAGTTACTCACTTTGGAACTTCCAAAGTAATTGAAACTAGAAGATCCATTCTTAGAGTAGAATATCATTATTTTTCTTTCCTTATGGAGAACCTATATGTAAGGTGAAACAAAGATTAATGACTATTGTGAATAGTTTACAATCAATGGGTGAGAAAGGATTAGATGATGAAGCTCTTGTTAATAAGATCACAGACATCATGCTAAATGATTGGGAATCCAAAAGGACTGTTATTGACGAGAATATAAAGGTTACTTAGATTACCTTAGATGTTCTGTTTGGAACTCTTCATCAGCATGAGACTAGAATGAAGAGAGATGCTGATAACATAAAGAAGAAGAATGGAAATGGCAGTGTTTCTTTTACTAAATCTTCCAATCATATGAAATCCAAGACTCATAAGAGAGTAACTAGATCCAAATATAAGAAATTTGTTATCCAATCAGAATCTATTGGATGTGAATCCTTAGAAAATGAGTTATCAAATCTTGCTTGAAAGATGAATTAGATAGCTGAATAGAGGAACGTTCAATCCAGATATAAGAAAAAGGAAAGGAAAGATAATAAAGATTCAGAAGTCACATGTTACAAATGGAAGAGAGCGGGACATATAAGACCTGATTGTCCCATGCCCAGGAGAAAAGAATGAAAGGAAATTAATTGAGAGAGAAATAGAAAAAATTATTACAAGGATAAAGCTATGAATGTACTGAAAGCTAAGGACACCTGGAGTGGTAGTGGTGGAAAATCTTCAGATGAATCTTGAGATTATGAATCTTCTGGACAAAAGAATGTTGGTCTAATAGCCATACTACCTATTGAAAATCATTTCTTAATGGATATGGTACATAATGCCGAATTAATGACCATTGTTTCTTTGAATGCTAATTATAGTAAATATTACAACTCATCTGATGAATAATCTTCTTCTGATGAAGATAATACTTTACCTTCCTATGAAAGAGTTTCTTGTTCTGCCAAACTTCTTGAGATAGAGAATTGAAAAGTCATGGAAAAACTTGATATGTAAAATTCTAAAAATACTATTTTTACTAAGAAAATATCAAATCATTCTAAATATCTTGATAAGAAAAATGATGATTTTGAAAGTATTTCGAAAAATATTGAGGAGGTAAGTCCTGAGAAGAATAAAATTTACAAAGATATAGAAAACGTAATTTCTAAGAAAAATGTTTTCAATCATATCTCTATTTCAAAATAAAATGAAGACAAGAACATAGTTATCAGACTCAAATCCTAAATATTTACCTTCATAAAGTGTTTGTCAAACATTTTCTTAGGTAATGAAAATTTTGATAAAATATATTCTAAAATCCAGCCTCTAAGGAATAATTATGTTTTTGGTTAAAATGGTTCTAAACTAATTTTTAGCAACAATTATTTTGTTCCTAAAAGTGCTCCATTCTGTACTAAGTGTTAGTGTGGTGGACATTGGGCAAAGATTTGTTCTCTAAACAGACCCCAGTCTTTAGGATTTCATCA
Source organism: Viscum album (assembly GCA_963277665.1). Taxonomy (NCBI): domain Eukaryota; kingdom Viridiplantae; phylum Streptophyta; class Magnoliopsida; order Santalales; family Viscaceae; genus Viscum; species Viscum album. The sequence goes on along the minus strand of OY728146.1, from coordinate 1,084,382,021 downwards.
AGCCTATTTTTCTAAGAAGATGTGGGTGCCTAAAATTTTGATTTCTGAAATTTCTAGATCCCCAAATGTTTAATATCCGAAAGTCTAACTCTTTTGTTTTCATGAAAATAAGGAAATTACCAAAAACAATATGTGGTACATGGATAGTAGAAGTTCTCAACATACGACTGGTAACAAAAACTATTTTGAAAAGATTATCAAGACGAAATGAGTAAAAGTAACTTTTGGAGATAATGCTCAGGGAGAAATTATTGGTATAGGTATCCTTGTTCTTCTTGAAAAAACTTTGATTTCAATTGTTTTATTTTTTAAGGGTTTTAAGAACAATCTCATTAGCATAAGACAATTTTGTGACGAAGGATACCTTGTAAATTTTAGGAATGACAAGTGCCTAGTACACAATTCCATGGAACAGTTTCTTCATTCATTCCATAGTCAAGAGAATGTTTACACAATAATCATAGAAGACCATAGGATCCAAGACATACCTTGCCTTAGTGCAACGAATGGTCACTCTTGGTTATGGAATAGAAGGATAAGTCACTTTAACCTTAGTAACTTATGTAAAATTTCTATGAAAATATTAGTTAAGGTTCTACCAGATCTTAGATTTGATTCTTCAAGAGATTGTGACCCTTTTCAATATGGAAAGAAACATAAATCAAGTTTTAAATCAGCCGTTAACGTCTCAACTACTGATGCATTATAGCTAGTTCATGTGGATCTTTTTGGTCCAACACAAACTGGAAGCATTGGGGGAATGTACTATGTATTATTCTTGGTTGATGATTACACTAGATTTACGTGGGTCTATTTTTTTGAAAATAAGTCTAAATCATTCTCTTATTTAAAAAGGTTTAGAGCCAAAGTTAAAAATTAGAAAAATATACCTTTGATAACTATTCATAGTGATCGTGGAGGAGAATTTCAAAATTCTGATTTTGAAACTTTTTGTAGTAAAAATGGTATTACTCGCAACTTCTCAGCACCCAGAACACCTCAACAAAATGGTGTTGTTGAAAGAAGAAATACATTTCTTCAATAGATAACTAGAACCATGTTGGGTGAATATTCTGTATCCAAGCATTTTTGGGTTGATTCGTTTTGTTCTTCTTTTTATACAAAAAATCATGTTTTTAATAGACTTTTTCATTATAAAACTCCTTTTGAGTTATGTAATGGTAGAAAAACTAGACTTTCCTACTTTAAGGTTTTTGGTTTCAAGGTATTCATTCGGAATACTAAAGATAATCTATATAAATTTGCACCAAAATCTGATAAATGAATTTTCATAGGCTACTCTACAACTTCTACGGTATATAGAGTTTTTAATAAAAAAAACTTGTACTGTTGAATAGACAGTACATGTAAAATTTGGTGACATCGATCCTTTTGTTTTTAAACAACCCCATCTTACATCCATGGATGTGTTTTCAAAAACTGATTATCAACCTTTGATATAAGAACCCTCTAATAAAGAAAATAATCAAGAAGAAACTACTGAAACATTTACCCCAGAAGATTTCCTACCCTATGTTTATGAACAGGTTTTACAAAACCCAAATTAGTTGTTTATAAAAAATCATCCCAGTGATAGTATCATTGGTGATGTGAATCAACCTATAAGGACTACCAGTTCCTTAAGAAATGAATTAGAAAATCTAGTATTCCATTCCCAATTAGAACAAAAAAGAACTGATGAAGCTTTAGGTGATGATGATTGGATTAAAGCCATGCAAGATGAACTAAATGAGTTTGAAAGGAATAAAGTCCGGACCTTGGTTGAAAGACCTAAGGAAACTTCTATTATTAGCATAAAATGGGTCTTCAGAAATAAGTGTGATGAAAATGGAATCATTGTTAGAAATAAATCTAGATTAGCTGCAAAATTCTATAACCAACAAGATGGAATATACTATGAAGAAACCTATGTTTCAGTAGCTAGACTTGAATCAATTCAAATTTTACGTGCCTTTGCAGCATTCTTCAATTTCAAACTTTTTCAGATGGATGTAGAATTTTATTTCCTTAATGGTTATGTTCAAGAGGAATTTTTTTTGATCAGCCTCCTGGAATTGAAGATACAAAACATCCTGATCATGTTTTCAGACTAACCAAAGCTCTGTATGGAATTAAACAAGCCCCTCGAGCTTTGTATGATAGACTTCAAGGATTTTTGCTTCAAAATAACTACGTTAAGGGAAATTTAGATCCAACCCTTTTTATAAAGAATGATAAGAAATTTTTTTTTATTGTTAAAATTTATGTTGATGGAACTATAATTGGTTTAACTTACCAATCGTTATCTAATTCCTTTTTCGGATCTAATGAAATATGAGTTTTAAATGAGTATGATGAGAGAGTGAACATTTTTCCTTGGTTTTCAAATTTATCAAAAACTAGAAGGAATCTATATATCCCAACATTAATATATTAATGATCTTCTAAAAAATTATGGATATGACAACACTAAAATTATAAGTACTCCCATTGGTACCTCAAACACACTTGATCTTGTTGAATCTGGGAAACCATTAGATCAAACAGCTTTTCAATGTATGATACGAAGTTTACTTTACATAATAGCTAGTCATCCAGACATAATTTTTTCTGTTTCCTTATGTGAAAGAAATCAATCCAATCCTAAGGAATCTCATTTTAAGGTAGGGAAGAGAATTTTTCTCTACTGAAAGGGAACCAAGGATTTAGGACTCTTTTATAATGCTAGAAATGATTTTTTTAAAAAAAAAATTTAGATGATTACATTGGTGGATGTATAATTGACAGAAATAGCACCTCCAAAACTTTTCATTTCTTAGGAGATTCATTAGATTCTTGGTCTTTCACAAAGCAACACTCAGTAGCACATTCTACTACTGAAGCTGAATATGTAGCAGTTGGAAGTTGCTTTGCCCAAGTGTTGTGGATGAAATACACACATACAGACTATGGTTTTACCAAAACAAAAAATTTGGGTGATAATACAAGTAACATTTCCATTAGTAAAAACCTTTCACGTAACTCTCTTGCAAATCACATAGATATTAGGCATCACATTCTTATGGATCACACACAGAAAGGAGATATCATGGTTTAATTTATCGGAACACAAGTTCAACATTCTGATATTCTCACAAAATATTTATCCTCTGATAGATTTGATTACATTAAACAAAAGTTAGGAATGATAATCATAAGGTAATCCTCCTTGATTAACTTCTCATTGAACCAATCTTTTTACAGTAATAAACTCTTTTTCATAGGGGGGTACATTTGTTTATTTTCGTAATGAAATTGTTCATAGTTAGTTTTTCAAAAGTTTCATAATGAAAATATAAATAGTTAGTTTTTCAAAATTTTCGTAATGAAAATTTCCATAGTTAGTTTCGTAATGAATATTTTCGTATTGAAATTTTCATAAGGAATATTTTCGTACATGAAATTTTCGTAATGAAGATTTTCGTACTCGAAATTTTTTTAATGAAAATTTTTGTACTCGAAGTTTTCGTAATGAAAATTTTCGTACTCAAAATGGTCAAAGTGAAATTTTGGTACTCAAAATTCTTCTTGTAATAAAATTATTTGACCTTAGGATTTTTGTAATAACCTTTTCATAGTAAATTTTTTTTAATCTAAATTTATTCAAGAAGAATATCACTTATTATGAATAATCCTCCTAGGAATCTAAAAGGTATGATTTTCTTAAATTTTTGTAGTCATTATTTCATTTCTGGTATTTTCTTTTGTATTTTATGTTTTTGGATTCTAGTTTTTCATAAAAAACCTCAAAATATCGGATCCTACCCAATGATTCCTTGCAGCTTTCATATCAACAGTTAGATCTGATCAAAAGGATTCTCAACCATTAAATTGGATTTGGAAGATGAAAGGTCACTTCCATCGCCTATATAAAGGACCCCTGAAGGTTGTCCCACATCAGTATTCATGCTATCACGTGCCGATGTTCTGCTCCCCTTTCTTAAGACCATTCAGAATCTCTTAGAGTTCCTCAAACCCAAATGTCTATATAAGCATCTTCACATGATATATCTACCGTGAAGCCAATATCTTGTTGGAAAGTGTACAGGGAAATGTTGGTCCATATTTACTTTTTCAAATACGTTTCTATTATTTCTAAGAATATCTGGCTTAATGTATGGGAGAGCGTGTGCATATCAAAACCAGGAAATCAAGACGTAGTTTATCCGGATTTTCTTATATAATTTTATGAGTCAGTTTCTTTCTTTAATGAAGATGGTAGAGAAAAATTCTCCTTCAAGAGTTATGGAAAAACTTATAAACTCTCAAACACCAAGGATTCTAGCTTGGTGGAGTTATCTTATTAAGGGGAAGCTGAGTTTTTCTCTCACATACTACCAGATGGTCAAGGATGTTTTATTAAGGTGAAGGCTTTAGAATTTCTTAGACTTTCAGATGTCACGACCGCAAAGATTGCTCACTTATCTATCAATAATCGGATCTTGCAGTTATGTGTTCATGGTTTTTTTGTATCAAGATTATTTGATAATGACACTTTAAAGAAAAGTGTCATATAAATATTGGATTTCTTGGTAAATAAAAGGAAAATAAATTTCTTGAGGCACATTCTAATTATGATAGAGAATATCAATAATGGGAATTTCAGAGCTCATATTATTATGTATCATGCCTTAATTTCCAAGCTGATAGTTAGGTGTCTTGAATCATTAAAGATCCCATGCAGTTCCAAGCCATGGAATTGTAAAGATAAGCTTGTAAGTGGTGACACTTTTAAAAGAATGAACATAGGCTTTTCTAAGGAGTCAAGAGAGTTTTATGATTCTCCAATGGAAGAGGCAGAAGTCATTCTGAAAAATACCGAGAATGTTGAACCATCAAAGAAGGAAAGAAATAAAAGAAATTTTAAATAAGCATAGGGTGATGGAAAAACTCCTAAATCTAACGAAGTCCAATCCGCACCTCCTAAACACAAGAAGCAGAAAGCCTACCCAGATGAGGTTGTAGCAAAATTGAGGGAGGATATGAAAAATTGAAAAGCATGGGAGCCACAGTTCGGTTTGGATCCTGCTGAGGTTAAGGCCTTGAATGAATCAACTACTGAAGATCTTGAGAAGCAATCCAAATAGAATAAACTTAATAATAAAATTTCTGATGCGGAGATTGTGCAATCTCTCTTGAAGGCTACTGAAGTTGCATCCGAGAATATTCTGGTTCCACAATATTTCGTGACAGAGCCTTTACCTGAGACTCTAGGGAATAATTTCTTCACTCCAGGAAAAGATAAAGATAAACTTGTTGAAGAAGTGGAAGAAGTTAATGAGGTGGAAGAAGAAGTAGAAGAAGAAGGGAGTGGTAACACAGATGATCTTATAAAGCAAGTTGAAAATTATCAATACAAGGGAACCCCATCTGAAAAATTGTCACTCTGAACTTCTGAACTCAATTCCTTGAAGCTTGTCACTCTAGAGAAGGATGAAGAGAAGGGTGAAGAGAAAGGTGAAGAATAAGTTGATAAATTGTTTGATAAAGAAAGTCTAAATCGTGATTTCATTCATCCTGGGGATGCTGAGGCTAGAAATCAGAAAGAAGAGGTAGATGAAGATAGATGTTTGCAGCTGTCTGACAGCGAGCATGAATCCCATGATGAGGAAGTGGTACCAAGAATTGATAAGGGTAAACAAGTGTTTGTTGATACTCTTAGAAAATTTATAATGAAGAAGAAGGAAGATAAAGGAACATAAAAGAGGAAGCTTGTTGAGATATAAAAACAATCATCACCAAGTAAAGTCTCAGATTATGAATCATCTTCTCTTGGTCATGATTTTGATGAACAATACATGAAGAAGCTTGTCGAATCCATTATGACTTTTTCAATCATAAACTCTAGATGCCAGATGGTTCAACATTCTCCTAATAAGAAATCAGATTCAGTGTCCATGGTGATGGAAACGTGTGTCTTGATGGAATCGGATTTCAAAACATTCCTCATAGGCTACGAAGCTCATAGAATGTCATGTATGAATATGGCCAGCTGGTCATTGAGGTTTGTACAAGAAATGGGTGACCTTGATCAATTTCAAGAATATGTAAAGGAATATTTTGATACCAATGACACAAAAATCAAGGATCATAAAAAATTAATTTAAGGAATACATAAATATGGAACAAAATACTCAGATTCATGAGGTGAATGACTAAAATGGGAAATTCAACTCTGAAGCTCAAAGATGAAAGATAGAAAGAGATCTTCGGATTGAGTTTGAAGAGAATATTGTGAAGCAAGATGAGTTGCTGAAGGATCAAGTAGAAGATCATAAGTCTCATGAAGATAGAATCAATGCTCTAGAAAAGATAGTTGAGGAATATCACAAGTAATTCAAGAAGCTTAAAACCATCGTAAAAAAAGTTAATACAAAAGGAAAAAGATGAAAAAAATACCCAATATTATCTTTTGTTGTAAATTCTTTCATTGTAAAAATTCTTCCAATTATAATGAAATTGTGCTTTCTTGTTTTGTTTGGTTATTTGTACTAATATTTCAAGTATCCTATTTTTTTCCATTCCATCAAACTATTTTTGAAAATCATAAAGGGGGAGAAGGAAAAATAATTCTAATTGGGAGAAGGAAAAGGAATTATAAGTATAAATGAAATATCCCTAAGTAAGGGTGATTTTATCAAAGGGGGAGTTTTCATTTCGAATATTTCCACATTCAAATGAAAATTCTCATTCTGGAAATCTAGAATATGATCCTTAGTGTTCCAAATCCAAAGGGGGAGTTAGTCGTATTCACTATTGTCCATGATCAAATGGAGATAAGTTTTATTTTCAAGGTTTAGTAAAATATTTTCTATGTCCTTATATTTTTTTGTAAGAATGTTTGTGATTTCCGAAAAGGGGGTGATTATTGAATCAATAAGGTTTTCTTTATGACTTTCTCATTCCTTCATGCTTGGGGGAGACTGTTAAGACAATAAGGTTTCCTTATGACATTACCATTACTTCTTGTTTTGAAAATCACAAACACCTTATCTTTTGGAAAATCTCGTTTTTCCCTGTGTTTTAATTTTATATGGAAAAATTTCCTTTCCCAAGGAAATTTATCCTTACCATGTTTATTGTTCATATCATAATTTTTCTAATTTTATAATTCAGTTTGAAACCAAAAAGTCGGAATCCTATATTTACCAAGATATGAAGCATTCTGTTTTAGGATCCGAATTCTCAGAATTATGGTTATGAACTTTTCTGAGTTCTGACTCTAAATTCTGAATCAGAATTCTGGTTACGAGCTTCACCGAGTTCTAACTCCGAATTCTGAATATGATTTATGGATACGAAATTCTCCAAGTTGTGACTCCGAATTCTGATTACAAATTCTGGATACAAACTTCTCTATGTTCTGACTCCGTGTTCTTGGAATTCATACACCAAACTCTTAGGAGTTCTGACTCCGAATTCTCATGAACTCCGACACCGAACTTTGTATATTCATGTTCCAAATACTTGTGAGTCCAGATTCTGAATTTCCTAGAAATTAAGACTTCAGAATACTATAGAATTCAGGTTCTGAATTTTTACAAAATAGAATCCGAATATCCTTGTACTCTGGACTCCGAATTCATTTTTGTCCAGACTCCAAACATTCATTTACTTACATTCTGAATATCATTTTTTTGGTTATGCTTACACCTGTTTAGTTATAAGACGATGTCATGCTTTCAATTACTCACTAACCATTGTTTGAGTGACACGTGTACAATTACCACTGAAATTCAAGGAAAAATATGACCGTTGGAGGAGGGACCTGACCGTTGAAGCCTTGGATATAAATAATATCTCATTTGCAAGAGATCATGCCGGTTCTATGACTCTATAGACGACATGATGTTGAAGTGATTTCTAGAGAGATAATTTCATTTATTTGTGTGTATTGAACTACTTGTTTAGTTTTTCTTTGTGTGACTCTGATTTCTGCTTTGTATAATCGAGGCTTTTGGGGATAGGAAGACAGATGTGCTGAATACCTTGAAGTTGATGGCTTCCATGCTGAGGAAGGAAAAGGTGTCGACTACCTGATCATTAAGGGCTAGCAGGGATATCAAGACAGACTCCGATCTTTGTATCGAGGCCTTACCCTGGTGTGGGTAAGATAGACATTCTTGAATGTATAAATCAAGGGTCCTTTATCCAAGGTTGTTGTTTAGCCATCTCAATGGGCTAAAAAGACTTACTACTTGTTACTTGATTTGTTACAAGTTTTCCACTGCATTTGTATTGTTGAGGAAAGTATAAATTTCTTATACTAACTTATTCTTGTACTCTAATTTATATAGATTTTATACGCTTTATGGTAGAATCTTATTTGTTGTAAACTTTTGTTATGTTTCATTTCTAGAATCACTTTTCCAGAATCAAGAAATCTATTAGAACATAGAGATATTGGGAATTTTGGATATTCAAAATTTCCTTAGGGTTTTTTAATGTATACTATCCACCCCCCCCCCTCTTGTATTTGAGCATTTCATCTTTACATATTCGATCCATCATTTGGTATTATAGAGTATATCATACTCGCATACCATGTCAACACTTATATTATTACTATAAATTATTTTTTCTCTAATTCATGAATTCTATAAAAAAAATTAAATTTAAAGGCCTGATAATCATCCTTAGCTCTCATATAATATATTACTCCTTCAATATCCTACCGAATAATGATTTTAATTAAATCAACATATGTTAACTCGTTCTGATAACCAATCTTAATGAAATATAGGAAGTCATACAAACATAATCTCTCAAATTTGTAAAATTCGGTATACACCACATATAATAAAAAGGTTGAAATAATTTTTTAAATTTCACCATTATGTGTCGAGGGGATGTTTTGTTGATGAAGACATGTATATTGTCCTCGATGAATAGCCACAAAATTTTATTAATCGTTATCATAAGAATTTTCAATTCTATGTGAATGAGATACATAAACATGTAGATCTTAACAATTTTTTGTTTTGGTTTTCGCACAATAATAATCGAGACATTCCTTTTAACAAATCATTACCCAATTTCATGTATTTATAATATCTTTCATCAATTTCACTTCTATTTGGGTTCATTTCAGGACTCCCAATGTTTGAGAGAAATTTCAAGTGAAAATGGCCTAATATTCATGATTGATTTTTTTTGAATTTATGTAGTCTAGATATAAATGTGTTAATGTGTTTAAAATTTTCTACCAATGATTAGAGAACAAAAGAGTTGGTTTGTTTTGCAGAATCAACTTGAATTTATTATATACAAATAAAATAAATTACATGTAATGTTATTACTTTTCATTTATTGCACATCTGGTAGAATATTTGAACCATTAAATGGTGTGTAATTTTTACATTCAGTGAAGGTATATTATAATTTGTTTTGTTATCTTGTTACTAATAAAAAGGAAACATTTTCTCTAATGTACATGGGTTTTTAAATTACAGTATGTGATAAGGGGCTTCGCACCATGAGAATATCACTATATTTTTTGGTTTTAGGTGTTTTTATAATTGATTTCTTCCCATAATCTACAACACTTTTTCCTCTCAGTCTAACAGATCTCCCATTGAATTTTATAGGAAACCTCCAATTTTGATCATTTAATTTAGTGATTTATCATCATTTTGGTTGTGGTGCATTTATCAGGGTGATTATTCCTTATGTTTCATCATTTTTTTCAATTTTGGTAGTGCCAGTTCATACTTTTATGGATATGATTTCTTTTTATTGACTATTCATATTTCATTGTAGATGAATCTTGAGATATTCCTCTAGGGAATGAACATAATTTTTGTTAGGGTTTCGTGTTAGTTTTCTTTCAATAATGTTGTGATATGTTCATTCCACCATATATTTTTAAATTTTTTTGCAATTATGAGATGCGGGGAATGATTCTAGGACTTTTATTATTGTCTACACATTTTTTCAGTATTTGCAGACCCTATTGTGGGTGTGTGTGACCAGATATTGAGGTTGGTGGTTCTGTCTCTATCATATGTTGGATGAAATAAATATTATTAGTTCTGTAGGAAGATTGTTATATTAAACAGGATTATTTTTTTATTGAATCTTTGTGTTATTGGGAATGGGTTTCAGATAAAATATTGTTTTCACTTTTTTTATTAAAAGAAATATTATTTTAAAAACATAATGAAAAGGATTTTGTTAATGGTATTCAATTAATGTTTTTGATAAAATGGTTTTGAAATTTGAGCACTTGTGAATCCTTGTGATCTTATGTGTAAGATTCATCTTAGGTACACCATCAATGTGTTTTTATAGTGTTTACTCATGGATTTATCATTTATTCCCTATGATCGCTTCACCGAGGAATTGTTATTGAAATTTTCGGGTGATTCAATATTGTGGTGATTATCTACTTTTAAGAAAATATTCTAAGGACATTAGGGTGTTTATATTTTTGTATAGAGACTTGTTAAGGAACATCAAATTGGGGTCCAAAATAGTTTGATAGATCATAGAGTACAAAACATTTTGGTGGTGCACAGACCATTGTACTTATTTCAGTGAATGGAATGGTATGGAAATGAGAATTTATATTTTTTGATTTTAGGTAGCCGGTGGTCAGATGGAGGGAGTATTCCCATTCAATCACATGGAGTATTCAGTTTCCAATTTTAGTTGGCCATTGATGATTAGAAATGTACATTGGGGTGTTTTGAAAACTTTTGAGTTGTATTATTTTTTATGTCTTCTAGTATTTACGAAATATATATCTCTTACATTGTTTCACTATATATATGTGTGTGTGTGTGTGTCTCTCTCTCTCTCTCAATGCATGTGTGTGTGCAGGTATGTATGTATTTCATGTTATTGCCTTAAGTTAGGAGAAATCATTCCCTCTGGTTCTTGTTTGATGTATGAGATCTTGTTGCTAGCCTATGTGGATCAAGAACGTACATCGAGTCAGGTAAATTCAAGTTGGGATCTTTTTTATGTGGTTATTTGGGTCAGGATCTTGATAGTTTGGTTTCAAATGAGTTCTATATTAATTACTTCTTGTCTTTGGACATTTATTATTTTGAACATTGTATTTTCAATAGTAGATATGTTGGTTATAGTGATTTACTAAAAATATGGTTCAATGAAGAGACTCAAATTATGAATGGATTTGGGGTTGTGTTTCTCCTATCCCAAGTTCCTGACCTTGATATTATTATTATTTTATGGTTTTCTAGTTGAATCTGAGATTATTGTCCTTTTATTTATTCTATCTCAGTATGTAGTAGTATTCCCTTAAGAATTATTCCATATGTTCTATAAGAGGGTGAAATGTAGAGTCCCCAAGGGAATCCCCCTATGGATTAAAATCATGTATTTATTATCATATGGGAATTTCCTACCTTTTACCAGAATTTTTTGATAGTCTATAATGTAGCTGTTCCGTAACAACTAGAAGAAAAGTGTTAAATGGATTCATCATTGGATTCCATTCATGATAATCTATGGTTCATTAAGGGTATGAATTATTCATAATTGGTAGAGTACTGGTAGGACAAGATTTTTCATATATTGAAATTTTTTAATACATCTAATAGTATTAATGTATTGCGTGAAGCATTCAAACATGAGGGTCCTAAAAAGAGATGGTGGGATTCTGTTGTACATGAAGGTAGTCATATGATATTGAATATGTAGTATTTCAATAGTTTCTTCATTCAATGGTTTTATCAATATATTCTATTGATGGGGATGTCTCTCATGTTCCTATCTCTACAGTACGAATAAGGTTCAATGTTTGTGTACACTAATCAATTAACTGAGCTACTTTTTTCCCCATAGGTTTTAAATAGTGAAAATATGAAAGCTCAAATGTACCTTCTAGGCATGTGACCAGATATTTGTTTATATATATTGACGCTAAATCATTATAACTATAAAGGGATGGTATAAATGGTGAACATGGAAGGGATTAACATGGCTAGTAAGGAAATGTATTCTCTCATTTATCTTCTACCTTGTTGATGCTTTACAGAACACATTTGAAAAGTAAAATGTGTCAGGATCACCATGTGAGTGATGGAGGTGGTTCTCAATAGCATTCTTCCTCTTCACCCTCAGTTATATCTACATATATGACTATGACATGATGTCAATGTGGAATATTTTAATACACTCATTGTTTTAGTCATTCTTTTTTAGAAATATGTAAACTTTTTCGACATTTTTATCCTTTTTAGCATTTCATATAGGAATGTTACATGCTTCTATATGTTTTGAGGTATTCAACTCCAATTGATACTATAGAATAATTGGATTCAATAAATACTATTGGGATCCATCGACATGCCTCTATAGTGTATCACCTTCATTCTATATATGTGTTTCCAGTGGAGGTTGACTTGAATCCATTGATAGTTAGAGGTCAAATATTTGTTTTATCTTTAGTATAGATTTCTTTATTAAATACTAGTTCATACAACTAATGTTATCTATCAATTTATTATATTCTTAAACATTCAATAGAGCTCATTTTACTTGATATTGAGTTAGAAACACCTCCTATAAAGAAGAGATAGTGGGGTTTTCAATGTCTCCCTTTTTCTCTATATGTATCTTATCCTGAAGTAAGTCTATGATTTTATCATTCTCAAAATGGAATTGGTTTACAAAATCATTAATTTTGATTGGCATACATTTCTTCATATTCAGGATTATTTTTTTCAAACATATGTTACTATTATTTTCGTATATGGGAGACCAAGGGTATTTAAAGACCATGGGATCAGAGATCTGGTTGTGAAGTACCTTCACACCCATAGTGTAAGTGTTTTTTCAATTATATTTATTAATCCTTTGGATTTTTTTGTCCTTCCCTCTATTTTTCAGGATTTTTTTGATGTTTCACCTTATTATTTTTGTGATCTCCCTCCATATAGGGAGGTAGAGTGTTATTTTTTACGTATATATTGGAAGACATCTAATCTTTATACCTTCTTGTCATATATGACTAGTGTATATAGAATCTATAAAGATTCAATTTGTTGCCTTGATTGAATTTTTTTGTTCCCCCTAGTGTTTCACTTTCAAAATCATCTATTCTCATTTCGATGAAGGTAGATACTTTTATCTCTTTTTTGGAATATCAATATTTGAAACTAGTGAGGAATAAAAATAATTATCCATTCCCTTTAGAAGAGAAATTTTTATTATTTAAATGTTTAAAATAGGTATTCCAATAATTATATTTGGTCATGTTATCATAAAATTATACTTTTGGATACTAATATACTAAAGATGGATTTCAAGAGAGTGGATGGACAATATAAGTTAAATATGTTTCCATTTGGCCAGGCTAATTATCTAGTAGTTTTAATGGAATTGTTGAATTTTATATTCAATTAGTATCTTAATAATTATTTTATTACTTTTGGATGATACTTTATTTCATTGATGTAATAGACATGATCATTAGTAATATTTGAGTTTTTTTCTAAAAAACGTATGGAGTCATCATTTTAATGTAATGTTTTTGAAATTTAATTTCTAGATCCAATAATTGATTTTTTTTATTGAAAATGATATCTGATCATGGACAATCAAATAAACATGTGATGGTTAAGGAAATTTTTTCTAGGGAGGAACCACATATTTGTTTTTAGTTTCAGAGCATCCTTGGACCACCTATATATTATTTCATGTTCATTATTGATTTATAAAAGATACTATCATTTTTGACATATATTTCTGTGGTAGGGGTGAACTTAGCCTGGGATTAAATGTGATAGTCTTACTTCAATGAGCTTAAATTTCATTTGAAATCTGCTTCAGTTTTGATCATAGATGAGCTCGGTAAGGGGTATGATGTCTTCTACGATCTTATGAGGTTGTTTTGGGTTGTATATTCATGTAATAACGAACTTTCTTGGATTTTGGATTTCATTAGCTTTAAATAAATGATAATAATAACCCTCCCATTATTTATATATTTCTATGGTTATGCATGTGCCTAACTATTGGAATCACAATCATTTCTAGGAGAGGATTATAGTCTATTATCACCATAAGAGTCTAAAATATATCTATCATTAGAAATAAATCAATCTCCGACATAGTTGGAGTGTGGAATACTACTAAAATATTTAATTTTAGTAGTAAAGAACGTTTACGACACATTTTGAATTCAAAAGAATATTAGATTCTTATGTAACACTTTTCTCAGTTAAACATGGATTCTCATTATGATGTTTCAGGTATTATTTTATAAAATTTTTCTTTTTCATCATATATCCTTTAGTCTATTATATCGATTTAGTAGTAGTGTGATGATTTCATAGGAAATCGAGAAACCTAGTATGGTGTGGTGACGATTTCTGGTTGGTCTCTCTCTCCCAATACATTATAATATTTTGGGTAATAAATTTTCCTCCCAACATCAATGAAGATATCAGTTTTTTATTTGAATTGTTCTTAATAGTACATTCAAATGTGAAATATAAAGATTTATTATGAAATGATAGAGTGATGTCCATGGCAGGGTAAGAAGCATGACATTATTGATTACGTATCCCACTATTAACACTACTAACAAATAATGGCAGAGCATTTGAAACCATAATGTTTTATCCATCAATATCTACTGGAACTTGGTGAGTGGGAAGATTTTTATATGGAATTTTTTCTTTGATTTCAATAAAAATTTCAAGGGAAGAATTATATTTGGGTGTAGATTTATCAGTTGAAAAAGTAATATTATATTATTCAAATCAGGGAAACAACTCATGTTGATGATGTTGGAAATCTATATTTTTAGGAGATTATGCGGTTACATTAGATCCATCTATCATTATTTTAGACTGGGATACAATGTTTATATAGAGGCTCTATTGGAGTCTCTAGGAGGCGAGGGGGATAGAGGTCAGGATAAGTGAGACTTACAATCTCTATAAATATAGTAAGAAAGAGCATGTTATTAAGACCTCGAATAATAGGAATTGTTCATATCACACTGATATTTGTTGATCTTATGATATCCATCTAATTAAGGTTTGGTTTTATTATAATAAAATTATCATACGTTGATCAGGATTGATCCTCTAGTTGATTTTTTTGGTTACCATGCAGATCACTTGAATTTTGGGAAGTGGTGTGTGATTCCTCATTGGTTGGACTGAGACTTCTTCAGGAGAAGTCATCGTGGATTTAGGTTATAAATCAGTCTCTAATTATAACTCATAGTTGAAAAAATATTATTTTGATTAAAATCTCCATACTTTGGTGTTTTCTATAGCAGACCATGTTTTCTTGAAAGCTTCTATAGAGTTGGGTCACTATCAACGTGAAAATAATGTAAGGTTGGATCTGAGATAGTATGGACCATTTGAGGTCACTAAGAGGATCCAACATTTTTCTTATCCAATCGAATTTCAGGATCTATATAAATAGATTAATCATGTTTTCCACGTAAAATATATCAACATATATACTCATAATACCTCACACATTTTTAGTTTGGAAGAGATTGTGTTAGAGAAAGGAATTTTTGTTATGGATCTAGTGGTGGATATCATTTAATCTTAATAAAAACTCAAACATGGAAAGTCAATATCATAGGTCAATGCATTCTGAGAGAAAAATAATATTATCTAGAGACTTGGGAGAACATTTTATTAATGATGGATTTGGGGCCTCATCTATTTTTTCGACATAATTCTTCATCATGACTTCCAATAGAAGGAAATTCTTATGGTGGTGATTCTGTAACATCTTTTTACCAATATTTAGATATTTATCTTCGGTATTGTTGTTTCCCATTTTTTTTGTTGGGACTCCCAATGATAGAGATAATTATATGGGTAATTGATCTAAAATCTACGGATGTATGTTTTTTTTGAATTAATGATTTCTAGGTATAAATGTGTTAATGTATTGATATTTTACAATTATTTTGTGGAATGGATGAGTTGGTTTGGGTGTGTTTAGCAAAAAAATATCCTATTCTAACAATAGGTAGAATAGAATCTACAAAATATGATTAAACAATCTATATTACTGTGCATGAATAATTAATGACCTGATTTAGGGTGTGATAATTTTACTTGTTGTGAATGCACATTACCTGCCATCTAATGGTAGAGTTGGGGTTTTGAAAAAATGGTTCCTGGTTTTTTGGTGTGATAAATTTTTGTGGATTATATTTGTGGAAAATGGGTTTCCCATAATTTAAATATCATGAGATAGGGAGTTAAGTATTTTTATTGTTATTTTTTTTAATCAACCTCAGTCATATTCCCTATCATCCTAAGAGCTCTCCCAAGAGATTTTGGGTACCTCTTTACCTTAGGGGTCATTTCAGTCAATGATTTATCTTCATTGTGGATGTAGGAAATTCCTTATAGTGGTTATTCTTCTCATTTCATCATTGCCTTCGATTATAGAAGTTTCATTATGTTGTGCTTATAAATCTGTTGATCTGTCATTACAATTCTTATTTCATCCAACAATATCCATAGTTGGATATTACTCTAGGGTAAAAACCATATTTTCTATTGTGGTGTGTGGTGAATGTTCATTGATGAATGTTTTGATATGTTCCCACTACTGAAAATTTTATTATGTTGAACAAAAAATGATATGCATGAATTGATTTTAGGACCCCCTTTGAGATCCCCATCCATCGAACAATAATAGAGGAAGGGATACTGGGGTATTTTCAAAAAAAAATATTGAAATATATTATTAGAGATAATAATATGAAAAATCCAAGAATAATGTGAAATCATAATATCAATGAATTCAATGATTGATTGTTTTTCCATGAAGGTTCAAAGACATGTCATATTTGAATAAGTGATGTGTGATGCTAGTGAGATCATATATACCTTTTATAGATAACTCTCAAGGTCATTAATGGATTTGTTAACATTACTATAGAGGATATTTTGAGGGAGAGAAAATTAGGTAGTTTAAATGAGGAAACCATGTTCTAATCCATGATTCAACTATAGAAAAAATAATTTAATACACATGAGCATTATCAAAAACCACTAGGATGGGTAACTATTGAAAAATGATGTCACAAAGACACTCTGAGAAAAAAACATACCATCATCTTAACGATGAAGTTACATCCCTCTAATCACACATTTTTTCCTTGTTTATATTGACCATTTATTTTGAAGAAAATTTCTCAGTCAAGATCATCCATCATGTATTCATAAAGGAAAATAGAACACTAGATTATTATAATTTTTTAATTCATGCCTATATT
This sequence comes from Viscum album, assembly GCA_963277665.1. Taxonomy (NCBI): domain Eukaryota; kingdom Viridiplantae; phylum Streptophyta; class Magnoliopsida; order Santalales; family Viscaceae; genus Viscum; species Viscum album. The sequence goes on along the minus strand of OY728146.1, from coordinate 1,084,364,743 downwards.
CCATGACTTGGTTACGATGAACCTGAAAATTCCTTTCATTGAAAAGTTTCCCACAAATATTAAAAGATAACATTTGATAACATATTAACCTATACAATTTTTGAATAGAATGCATTACTCACATACAGAATAACCACTTATGGAGTACCATTTATAGATCAATAAAAAGGGACCCTAGAAAATTTATACTCTAATACCCTCAATGATATCACCTTTTATGTTCTCTAAGGAGTCTATATAAAAGGTCCACATATACTCATTTTTCCATTGTGTGTTACCACGATTATTGATTTCTAAGCCCTTCTCATTTTCATCCACCATGGGGATTACATCTATAACCTTTTTTTACATATCCACTATATAATGGGAGATACAAAAAATGATTTTTTATACCGTCATAATGTACACCCAACTAGACCCATTATACATCCATCAAATGTTATTTCACATATAAAAGACTTCGAGAGGACTATAAATTTCAACATAATCTATGAAAGAATCATCTAGTTTTTAAAGAGTGAGGATTCGATAATAATGCCACTTCATAATTTTGGTTCAAATATAAAATATATTTTTACCTTCTCCCTAGATCCAAAGAGATCAATAATTATCACACAATGCTCTATCCTCCTCTTGTATCCTCATATTCATGATCTTTTATTTTTTTAGATAAGTTAACAAGTTTAATCATTACATATCTCCATTTCACTATCTGGTCTACTGATTTTATAATCTACATCTTCAATATTCTAAGCTGGTAATAGTGGTTGTCATATTATTTCACGGTTTCCATTTTTATCCACAAGTGTTTACTCTATAGGATCAGACATGGATTGCCTCTCTTTTGGATTTTATATGATTTCAAAACCACCAAAAAAAAACAATTATCTTTTTGTTGTTGTTTGTTTAAAAAGAACTGATTACTAAAATAATTAGTGTTATTTAGTATGATATTAATAAGAGAATTAATCAATGTTTTCTTCACCATGTCAGTTAAAGTGGATTAAAGTAAGGAGGATATCCATTGAAAGTATGATAAGAAGATATATAATATTCCACAAATCCTATTTTCTCACTATTTATTGTTACTATATGTTAATTTTCCCCAATTCATCATTTTTGAATAATACTATTTTTATATACAGATGTTTTAAAATATTCCATCTCTCTCCTAGAGTATTTTACTTGAGCTTAAATTTAATCATAATTAATTATTATATTTTAATAAAAATGCATAAACCAGATACATGATCATACATCAAGGAAATTTATAAATCTGTATAGGCTTTCTTTCTCAACTTTTTCAAATTTATTTCACACCAATGATAGTAATAATGTGAATCCATTGTTGTTTATATCTTCCATTATGTGTTGAGGGTATGAGTCAATGGGTATGACATTGAGATGTTCCTTCTAGAGTATAAGTATACGTATATTAATCAGGCATAAAATAATATTACAGTTAATTGTAAAGGAGAAACAAAAACTATTGGATCTTGATCTCTGTTTTTTATTTTGGAACTACAATAATGGATACTTTACTTGTAAAATCTCATTATTAACATTCAGATTCATGTCTTCTGTCTCTGAATTTCCCTTTTTTGTCCCATGTTAGGTCTCCCGTATGATTATATCATTTTTAGTGAAACATGCCTAATATTTCAAATATGTCTATTTGTTTGAATTATTGTAGTATTTTTAAAAATGTGGTTATGGTTTTTTAGGATTATCCCTATGTTCAGAGAACTCCGGAGAAGGTTTTTGTTGTCTTGTAGAAATTATTCTTTTTTCAATATTTATGGGAAATACATTCCATGTAATATGATTACACATTTTGTGATTATCATTGTGAAGAAGTTGTGAATTGTACCAGGTGTGATAGGTTTACACACTTTTGATGTAAATTACATGTTGTGTAATTGTAAAATAGGTTTCTAATAAAAAGGTATCATCTATTTCAATGTAATACTGTTTTTTTATTACACGGCTTGAAAATGTAGTAATTTCACTGTAAATATCATGAGTTGTTGTTTTGGGTCACCCAACGTGTATTTTTATATTCATTCATCCACATCACTTTTTCCTCTTGACCTAAAAGCTTTAGCATTTTATTTTGGAGACCTCTTCTCCTTGTGTATTATTTTTTATTGAAATATCATCATTGAGATTGTGGTGTATTTCACTAGGTTATTATTCTTCCCGTTTCTTCATTCCCTTAGATCATGGTAGTGTGTTTCCATTTCATTTTTAAATCCATTTAAATTTCAAGTAGATTCTTATTTTTTTCTTCAAGATTATAACTATGATCTTCCCCAAAGAGATGACCCCTCCAAGTTGGTTGTGGTACATTCTAAGAATTCTTTGAGGTGTGTTGTGATATGTTCCCTCCCCCTATAGTTTTTCTAAATTTATCCAATTATAATATGGGTCGTTTTAATCAAGGAAATCCTTTGATTTCGTTGTGTTTTTTCTTTTGGGTGGATCCCATTATGGACATGTGTGATCCGAGTTTGTGATATGTGGTTATGTCCCTATCCTATATTTGATGAAATGAATTTCTCTGATTTTAAATTTTTTTATAATTTATATAGAATTATTTCTTGATAGTTTTTTATTTGTGTGGAATTTTTTTTCATAAAATATTGGATTCCCCTTGATTTTTTTTTGATAAAAAATATTTTAAATGAATTGCTAAATGGATTACTTACTTTTTTTTTAAAACATTATTTTCATGAAATTTTGTTTCAATAATATATCACAAGGAAAAACATGGAAGATTAGGGGGAATTTTCATCACAGGTCCACCATCCATGTGTTATTTTGGGGTTCACTCTTGGTATGTTCCTCTATTCAATAATCCCATTTTTATTATGAATAGATGTTTAAATTTTTAGTGGGTTAATTAATGGAGTGTTTCTATTTACATTCAGTTTATATTCTAAGGAATTGAGTGTTGATTAGTATTTGATTGTGGAATGAAAAGCATTCTCTCATGGAATATATTGATCTTTAGAATTTTGTTACAAGTGATTTTATATTATACTATTTTCTTTTACTAACATAGATTGAGAATGATTTGATTTATTTTAACCTAATATTTTTTCTTCATTTATATAAAATCCATAGAAAGTATTTCCATCTATATTATTTAAGAAATGTATAAAAATAGACAATTAATTTTTTTGTCATGGTTTTGAAATAATAATGTTAAAATATTTGTCCTATATTATATTTATTAATATTTATATTGTTTAAATTATTCTATAGAGAATATTCATTGAACACATGGGTTAGACTATACTGATCTGGTCGTATCAATCATTTCTAATCCCTTAGGTGGTGCATTAACCATTGAATTTATTTCATTATATGTAAATGGAAGGTACTATAATGATGTGTTGAGGTTTTATATCAATTTTTTATAGGTAGATATAGGTAAAATAGTGAATGTTTACATAGGAAGTCTCATATAGTTGTTGGTTTTAATTTTAGTTTTCCAATGATTTGAAGTGTTATTTGGATTTTATGACTTATTTGAGTGGTAACATTTCCCTTTCCTTCTTTCATTAATTCAATATATGTATCTCTTCAACCATTTCGTCTTTTATATATCAATATTCCATTTTTTCTTCAGTTTGGGGGAAATCACTCCCAATGGTTGTTGTTTAATTCTAGACATACTAGAATCCAGTTAATGGGGATCAAGATATTCCTTTGGGTATTTTGAAATTCAGGTTGAGTACAAATTTTAGAGGATATTGGGGCCAGGATAATTATATTCATAGACATAAAATATTTATAAAATAAGTCACACATCTCTTAAAAGTAGAGTCCATATTATTCAATTTTATTTGATAGATAAGTGGTTAATAGGGAGTGATGTCATGTAGGTGAGGGACTCCAGATTAGAGGGGATTGAAACCCTACTAAGTGACCATGACATCGACATTGTGCATGTAACCACAACTCCATCCACTAATTTATATTTTTGCATATATCTTGTGGGGTATATGGGGGTAGATCTAACTCTCATTTGTTCACTACTAGAATCCAAAACCGAAAATAATATGGGAGAGAGGATATCTAAATTCAAGAGTTAAATATAAATGGACTCCATTAAGAAACCCTCGACTAAAAAATCCTCATATATAGTACTACAACATGAATAATCCTCATCACCAATAACAACTGGAGAAGGTGTAACTACACCACTGTAGGAACCCAATATTATTATACATAGATATTAAATCAATTTTGATGAATATTGTAACATATAATATTATGATACTTTATAGAACCATAAAGGATTACTTTGATGATCTGACCCACCAGGGCCCACTTGGATAGTGGAAGGCCATCTCTGATAACACCGAAACCACCTACAATAGTAATGGAGATAGATTAAATTACTATCATTGATCTCCTAAACTGGGAGGCCATTTTTTAATATTTCTATACACACGCACACAATATTCTTCATGAATACATTTATGATAATATAAACAAAAATATTGTAACTTATAGAGTAAAACCATTATTGATCTAAGATATAGGATGTATATTATAGTACCACAAAAACATATGTGTGTAAAATGGAAGAATAATGTCCCAACCCATAATTAATTCCAAACAAAACAAGGAATATAAAATAATAAAACAAAGAGAAATCAACTATAGATATCTAATTCCATCCACTGTATGTGGTCAATGCACCCATTTATCAATAACCTCCACTGATGTCTCCATATATTGGTCTATAATCTATATTCTGAATGAAATCTGAGAAGAAATACCATATATGGGTGAGTATATACATTCTCATTATGATTCACCAAAAAATATAGTGGGGGAAATATAGAGGTACAAAAATAGTCATCTCAATAGAATGAATGAGGGAAATGAAACCCATGATATAAAAATATGCTCATTAAGAATCCAAAAAGAGGGTGAAAGGGGATATCTATCTCACAACCAATCCAATTTTGATGAGTGTTCATGTATATCCAAAATTCCATCTTAGAGTCCTAGAATCCCAAAAAGATGTGAAAAAATATAGAATGAGGGCCCACCAATCAATATTGTGCACCACATATGAGGGATTTGTGACTGCTATAGAGGACCTACTTCACATCTTAAATTTAATATAGGGGAGCACCAATCAATAGATAGAACAACTATAGCCTTATGTGGGGGTGTATCAACTCTACATATTTATAGAGAATGGGGGTCCCATTCCATCAGGTGATATGGGAGTACCAACCCTTGCATCACTTTTATGAACCCTCTAAGATCACTACCATCATCAAGAGTATCATTAAGAACCATAATAATTAGAATAGACCACATAATATCTCATAATCCAAAATAAGGCCTACATCGTGCTTTATATGATAAAACACATAGAAAAGGCTAAACATGGAAAAAAATACATGTCTAGAAGAAGGATACATGTGATGAAGAAATGTATATGGGAAATGTATAATGTGTATTAGGTCCAAATAGTGTGTGAACTCAACATACTCTCAAGTTGTGTTCTCCCATAGACATAGAATGGGAATCCATGCCTCACATCACAATATGGTATTATGTTAGAGATTAATTCTTATCCACCAGAGACTAACTCGTTCTCTTCTGATAGTGCCAGTTTATATCATCATGTTCCCATGTATATGTCTTTGTAATGGACTCTGTGTTTTTTTTTGAGTACATGGACATTCCTATGTACTCCATTTTTTCACATATTCTTGGATGTGTATATACCCATGTATTCTTGGATTTATTTTTGATCCAACAAAAGAAGATTACATGGCATGTCATGGGTCTAAATGGTGTGTGATATTTTTTCTCTTCGCAAAACTCCGATGACCATATCCAGGGGACCAAATGGACATTTTACTTAAAAAACACCATGTATTAATGTTTTTCGTAGAAAGAATATAATTTTTTTTGTATATTTTAATCCAACATCATTTCCATGATATACACTATTTAACCACTTGAATATAGAGGGTAACACCTCTGGCTATTGATTATCTACCTTGAGTGGACAAAAAATATAATCTGACTATCCTCCAATGAGCCATAATTCATCTTGTATTCCTCTCATCACATGTTTCCAATTTTAATCTCAGTTCCAAAAATCAACACCAACAATCCTTCTGGATCCATTAGAAAATTTCCATATCATTCACTATTTTAATAACCACTATGATTCTTGGAGTTCGATCACTATCGAGCCTATACTGACAAAATCAAACCATGAATATGGGTGATAAAAAAACATGAATAATGGTATGGATAAATGGACATGAATGATGTGAATCATTAATTGGACACATTTTATTTGCTAGATATATCTTAAACAAGGATATCCAAGATTGAAAATTTGTGTATCATGGGAAGGAAATCAAATAAGTAAAATTTGACTTGTGGTATGACTCATATGAAAATCACAATATTTGAGATAAAAATAATAAGAGAATTATATCCTTCATTTGAAAATAATATAGGAAAATTTTAATAAATAACATACCTAATATAGAATATGGATTTATTTTTGGTGATGAATGTGTTCACTAGTGATGAAGATGATATGTTGGGTTTGTTGATTTATGATCCCCCACAATCTGATTTTCATTTATCATCTAACCATTATCTATCAATGAAGAACACCCATTTTCATCCTCTCCAAACCATCAATGGTTATATGAATAATCCTATAGAATTTTTTAAGGTTATATTGATAAATTATTAAATTTAGCCCATTTAATAGATTTTAAAAAAAAATCAACAATTTTTTTATGTCACCCAACAACAATCACCTCCCTCAGAATGTATGATATCGATGAATGATAGGTCATTCCAAGGGAAAACCCCATATTCTAGAGTCAAATGATGTTACTTATTTTTTATAATATGTTTTATTATCTAGGAAAACCTTTTAAAATTAAATAAATAAGGAGTGTTCATAATAATATATTATCATTTTTAATATATTAATTATATGGTCTTGATATTCCCATACATCATGAAGAATAAAGTGATAACTAAAAATATAAAAATAAAAATAATCAAATAGAAAATCCATCAAAATTATATTCAATAAATTATCCCATACATCATAGATTTCCTCCACAAAATGAAGAAAATTCCCAATGTGGAGGTGGTACTGAGTATATATATGACTCCAACACCCCTAAAATCTATCATACATGCTCTTATGATAACAGAACACATGAAAAATGGATTTTTTATCCTCAAATAATCCTCTCCAGTAGATCCATGATTGTAACTGGGTACATAGGGAAGGTGGAACTATAATTAGTGTCTATATTTAAACATTAAATAACATGAATTGTATCTTTCATTGTACTCCACATATATAAACCATGTAAGTATTCATTAATTTTTTCTTAAGTTTAGGTGAATTTGAATGAGGTAAAAAATCGAGATAACCCTCTAGAAGATCACGAATGGCATGATGAACATCATTGATAGAATAACTCCTTAAAAACTAACAAAATTGTCATAATGCGATGACACTTAAGAAAATATACTCTCCCCACTCAAAACACCAAAATCTTATGAAATCTATCAACATAATATTTATGTCTTCATTGTGAAGTCCTCATATGATTATTAATCGCCTAAACCATTACTACCCTCACCTTCACCTACTATGGAGCACCAAGAGATATATCTTCAATCTCAATTAGTATAACGGTGACAAAAATTTCCTCTAATATTGGGATTTTAGAGGATTCATGTCAATTGTATAGTGATTGATGTCATTAATAGAAAATTCTACCAATATAATGTGATCCCATAGAATCTCTCTTAATTAAATCACATAATCTCTTTCTATATTCTCTAATGCTAGGATAGTCTTCTTGGTTTACACATATAACATTGGTTGAATTGTTTCACTAATCTAAAATTTTATCCTAAAGGAAATATGTTTTCCTATATACACTTATGATGTGAATATACCATTTAATTCATGCACAATCATGGGGGGTACACCCTGATGTTGGACAATTTCATTCACATAAAACCACTCCTTCTCAACTGAAATATGTTCCTTAATGGAATGGATGTGTGTCAATGTGGAGAGTAAATGAAAAAACATCTTGATAGAATTCATTTATCTCTATATTTGGAATCTGTTTCACATTGTACATTAATTTTACAACATATTTCAACTATGATTTCTAAATATGTTGGGTCAAAACAACTGAAATCCAGTGTTAATCCTTCACCTATTAACATGTTATACAAATAGAGATTAAATTTAAATTGTTCAACCACATTTTATCCCACAATAGCTATCACTGATGGCTTGAATACATATTCTCCACATCATGAAGAATAAACAATGTAAAACAATGAAATTATATTATTAAATACTCATGAAATTTTAATGAAACCCCTTTTCATCCCTTGAAAATGATGACATTCTCACCTCATACAAAAAATATGTCTGGTAAATTTTGTGGGAATATATGTTTGTAGAAACACCTAGATAGTGTCTCCCAACCATGATAGACTCACTCACTAAAAAAATGATGGAGTATCCATCATCAATGGGAGAAATATTGAACCCCTATCCACTATCGAGGATAGATGAAATAAAGCCAAATTCTGTAGTCTAATACACACCGAAAGACTGATACATCCAACTATGTGTGTTTTCAACTACATTTCTCTTAATTAGAGTATTGATTATCTCAAAATTATAATATTTTAGAAACTCTAATTGGAATATATATTTTAGGATACAATATCATTTAGTGAAGAAATACATGGGGATTTGGTGGTCTATGTTAACAAAAAACCTCTTTCTATGAAGATATTTACCCCTCATATTTTGAGTGGAACAATTAAACCAAAATCATTGTCATGATTCGCGTATTTCTGCTCATAGGGTCTCAATTATGTCAAACCAAATGTGAACACATAAAGAATATACAGTAATATGTAGTTGGTCCAAGTTCAAGATGAATTATATAACACTATATACTCCACGTCCACCTCTAGATGTCTCAAAACCTGAACAGTTGCCAACCTCACCCAAAATTATTTGATGGATCTCTCACACCACTCGGTCAAGAGAAATGGATTTCCACTCCCCATTAATAATCAAAAAGGGGATTTTATCATAGTGAAATATTCTGAAAAAATACTATAGTACACTTCCATTTCACGAAAACTGGACACCTTATAAATTCTCCTAGGTGGCTCCTGGGAAAGAATCATACCATCTTTCACTTGTTCCATAGTCAAATAATGATCAGAATAACATGACTCAAAATATTAACCTTGTGGTCCCAACACAAGAAATATGAGATGATTCCATCATAGTGGATCTTTTAGTATAGTTATAATTATTTCAATATATTCCATTCATGCTTGAACTATGACATATAGTAAATAAGTCGATCATAATGAAAGACATCCAAAAATCGGTCCATGTATGGCTGTATGATTTAGTTCATAACATCCATATACACGATGGGGTAATTCATCAAACCAAAAGGCAGTAGCTGAATGTCACAATGTCCATAATGACCTAATAATTCCATATTAGGTATATATTCCTTACAAACCATCCACTAGTGGTTGGCATACTATTGATTTATTTTTTATATCAAACGCAAGTCTCTTAAATGGTTGAAGAGGTCATCAATCCTAAATATGGGATCCCTTTTCTTCATCAGAACCTGATTTAGGGGAAATTAATCATCATAATTCCACATGATCTCATCCCCCATTTTGATAAAAAAAAATAGAACCGCCCCAGGGGAACACATTGAGTCTGATATAAACACTCATTCAATAGTCCACAATCAAACCCTCAACATAAGAAGCTCTATAGGGACCATCTGATATGATGTAAAAGGTATTTTTTAGGAATTTAGATAAAATTCAATGAAAAAATACATATCATAACACTAAGGTAGTCTTATAATTCCGATGTGGATAATATTAGAAAATTAATCCACTATTATATAAATCCTAACACTAGATGATCCCTCTATAGAAATGGATAAATTCTCAAATTGATGGTTGGTGGGTTGAAACTAACTACCCACATGACCCACTTTCTTATATATGAGATATATCTCTCTCTTGAAAAGGAAAACATCATCCCATATAAGTCTGGAGGCAAACATGTTTTCTTGATTATAGTAAATATAGGCTTGAACAATATAAAACCAATTCATTCCCATTATGATATATTATGTTTTATCATTAAGACTAGGATACATCATGATAAACTATCCACACATAGTCTATTCTGGCATAACTGATAGATATGTGATATCGAGGAATTCCCCCCTGTGGGAACATCTAGATGTAGCTATAATGATAATGTCTCCACATGATTCTAAAACTCTCACATAGGGTATAAGGGGATAAATTAATGACTCAAACCTATTTTTACTTGTATATGGTAAATCGTGTAAAAGAATTAATTTTTATGGTGAATCATTTCATGTAAATCCTAGTCATATCCCTTCAATGCATAATTTTTTGCAAAATTATAGATTCCATATCATTGATTCTGATGTGGGAGAGAATGTTTTATAGTTGGTGGAAATAACCCATAATTTCTCCCGCGACTAGAACCTCCTCTCCCCGTCTCTTTTCTAGATCCACTCTTCAGGTTCCTGAAAGACCATGACTGAGATATCCCTGATAACAGTGTACTCTCTCTTATGGCGGATTAATCACAATATTTATATCATACAATGAATTTTGGGCGGATCAAATTCCATGTAACCAATCAGATCATAGGAATTAAAAACACTTTCTACTATCTAGATGTACACTTTCGCAATAATTAATATGAAGATCCTTGTGTCTATATTTGAGAATGATAATCCCTCCTTTTTTGATTCCTCAACATCGGACATCTATTAGTTGTTTCATATAACATTGAAATACGATTCTCACTTCCATCACAAACTACCCGACATCCCTTAGATATTAATCTCTCTGTCTTAAAATACCATTCCAACACTCTAATAGAGGTTTTAATGAAAAATAACACTACATCATATCAATAATCCTTACAGAGACCATTCTTGAATTTTAATTCCTGAAATAAACCGTCATTAACAATATATACAGTGCAATTTGTTATTTCATGGAACATTTTGTTATATGGTCAAACTATCATGTGAAACTTTTACAACTCTTTTTTATCTAGAATCAACATAGAGCTTAAGCAAGTGGGGTAATACTTATTTTGAAAAAATGATTATCAATATGATAGTGAGAGTATAATATCATCAAAATTATTCCTCAATAGACACCACTATTTCCCTTTTGATCAATGGAAAACATTGGATTCCACTTCAACAATATAATCGGTTGGGTTCAACATAATTTTAAAGAATTGTATCACTGAATCTACAAAATCCAATAATATCATGGGAAATGAATTTATATGAAACGTAATCCATATTTAATGTTTTATCTCATGGAATTTTAAAAACTTGTTCTCTTCATCTTCATACCATGTTGGTATTATCTGATGCTCAAAAGGTGGGGGAAATTCTCCCTACCCCTAGAGGAAACACCTCACGATATTTACTCTTATTTAAGACCTCAACATTCAACATAATTGCACTATAACTCAGTATTATTATCCTAGATGGATGTATTAGCAGAGTCATCCATAAAAAGATCAAAACATACCATGATAAAATGAGAACATATATATGGGAAATGAACTCATGAATTATAGTTAATGAAATCAATCTTATATGATGCATGTACCATGGTTCCCTCCAACTAGTGTGTTAGTATACTGAGTCAACAAGTAGGTAGTGAGGGTCCGAAAAAATTTATACATCAATTGTCATACCAATAGTGGGTTCTATAACATAGAGGTTGAACTTGAGACACTTTAACATCATTTATCTTTTCAAAAACACACCACACACAATGGAAAAGTCAAAATGTTGTTCCAATTAATAAACTACACTAGACAACTATATCAAGACTTATCTAACTAGGTCTATCATAGACGATGATATTTCATGTACTAGAACCCCATTCCCACCCCAATATAAAAGTGTGTGCAGAATAGACCTGATTGGGAATATATAAAAATGTGATGCCTTATGATGATGGACCTATACGGACGCACACAACCATCTACATACAAAATTATTGGTGATTTTAAATAAAGTACTAGAACATAATTATAAAACCCATTATTTAAATTATTAATAGGTAACACATTAGAGTACTAATGTATAAATCAAATTGTATAAAGTAAATATCAACACCCATCTATAAATTAATTCCTAACCTTACACCCATTAGAAAAGATAAACACTATAAGATCCATTCTCATAATAATCATGTATGACCACTCTACATAGTCAATAAACCTTACTATGCATATGATTCAATGATGTAACTATTAACATTCCTGTAATGTGTATAAAATATTACATTTCCAGGGAAAGAACATTAAGTGGTGTGTATATAAGCACCACGTTAGGCACCCTGAAAACAACACATTGAGAAATATAAGTATACAATGAAATTCATATCAACCCATATCAATATAGAAATTATAAATATGATATTTAAATATGATAATAAATAAACCATTTATATATATAAATGGGATATCTATCTCTATGAACATACAATTTCTATGAGACTTCTTACATATCTAAAATTAAATATATGTTCCCAAGGGTCACAAACAACCTCCCAATATTCTATATTTAGGGGCCCACCCTTATTAACTATCCTCTACTCCTGGGAGAACCATGAATCCTAGGGAAGATCCACTCCCCACTACAACTCATCAGTGGTGTTGTACAACCCCCTATATATAGGAACAATAACACTCTATTAGGGGTTGAAACTAAACCTATGATTAGTGTATGGGGGAATCCCACAATTATGTGATTGGGTACTATCGACTATTGAACTACTCTAATTACCCTGCCCTAATAACGTCTATAATTTGGAATTAGATTATGAAAAATATCACTAGTAATGGATTACATAATACCTCTCAATCTATAATAAAGGCCACCATCATGTTCTGTATCAAAAAAGTCAGGATTGGCTACAAATAAGCTAAAATATGAGTCCCCAAAAAGGAGTTTTGAAAGGAAGATGTCTCAAAGGGACATATGAGGTGTTTATAGGGTCAATAGGTTGAGTTGCCTCACCTCACCACCTTTTAATTTTATCCCTTGAACTTGTCTTCGGAATCCATTTAAAAGTAAACATTATGAATAAAATGTACATGATCTATCTCAACCACCTAGTCTGTACCTGATCACTTCAAACCATTCCTAAATACAATGTATTGTTCCCATGAAGAAGGTATTTTCAGAGATTAATTTACATTTCAATGCACATGGTTGTGTCTATTTACTCAAAATTCACCCATATGAAAAGTTGTGTCCATAAAATTGTAATCTCTGAATACACGTTGAGCCACTGGCACTGGGTTGGACAACGTGTGGTGGGTCTACAGAGTTTGTAATATTAATTCAAAACCTAATACCCTAGCTATCTTAGACATGGGACAACACGGTCTATGATCTTCATAACACATAACTGTATACATGTTCTTCATATAAAATTTACTTTCCTCATGATGATCTTCATATTCTTTAGACATTATGAAATACACTGTTTTAATAAAAGAAATCATAGGGTAACACCATCTTCCATCAATTATTGACCTCCAATAAATAGAAATATGAATCTGATCATCTGATAATGACTCATAGTATGTCCTAAGAACTTCCTATCACATGTTTCCAATATTTATCCTATATCCATAAGGAATTACCCTTAATCTATCATGATCTAATTAAATATCTCCATCCGATTAATTTTTCACACGACTAAAATAAAACTGGTTATTTGATAGTGATAGAACCCACCCTAATGATTATAAGCATGACCCCCTAGACCAACAGAGAAGAACCCAACGAACGATGGAGGGTAAATTGACAAGAAATAAGTGAATAATTCATTAGATCTGTGTTATTCATCAACAATCACATAATTATGGATATCATGTGTCTATAACACATATAATTCTTGAAAAAATTAAAAACATTAAAATTTTAATTGCAGAAGGGCTCATATAACGATCAAAAGATAATAGTTTAAAATAATTAAAAACATAAATCGAATCCTAGAAAATAAAATACATATAAAATCACAAAATAATTTGAACTATATCTATTTTTTCATCGATCATTGGGGAATAATGCATTCTTCATAGATAAAGGATATATATTGTGTCCCTTGTTTCTCAATCCACCTCGATCTGATAATCATTCATCATCTGATCCATATCTTCCAATGAAGAATTCTCAATTTCCATCTCTATAATTCAAAATATATTTTGTAGTTATCCCTTTTATTTTATTAAAATTGTATATTTATATTTTTTTATTGTGGTCATTTTTAAAAAATAAATATTTTATTCTTTAAAACTCAGTGATCAATGGTAACCACCCTTAGTGTGTCTGACCCCAACCAATAATAGGTCGCGCCTTTGCTAAACACCACATTTTAGAATCATTAATAGTCCAAGATTTTCCAAATGATTTCCTGAACCATTCAAAAACCATTGATTCTAGTGTACATTGTGTCCCAAACACCATACTGAAAAATTTTATAATTAATGATATATAACTAGAAACATCCAAAGGGAAAGTCCATCAAAATAAGAGTCATTACATTTAGTTTCATTGGATACTAGATACATAATCTTAACATTTTATAAAATATATTCAATGTATTCTAAAAATGTATTTTCAATTAGACAATTTTTTAGAAATAGGCAAACATTTCTTCCAAACATAAGGAAAGGAAACATAACAGGGGGTGAGATCTGATTATAAGTAGTTTTATTAGTGGGAGATATCAATCGATGATCATATATTATGATAAGATACACATATAGTTTATACATCATAATAAAAACATACAAATATCATTACTAAATATAAAATATTATAATCATGAGTCGTGGCATAAAACATAATCAATTGAAGAGGTCAAAATCATAAGAATGACAAATCAGGATTAATATATCATCATCCAAGAGTTTCAATCACAGGTTCTAAAACATGTGATAGGTGTGTCCCACCATCATAGGAGAGATACCATATAATACATCAATGTTATATATAGAGGCCATGATGATATTTTGGATCAATATTAATGGATAATGTCTCATATAATAACAGATCAAGAATCTACACATGTTTCCCACATCATAACAGAATATTAATTACAAATTTTTTAAAAAAGTGGATCAGGAATCCCTATATATTTATTATTGTGAATTAGTGACAACAACATGTTTCACAAAATTATTTCATGAGATGTAACACATTACATAATAAATTTTATGGATAAATAATTATGGTCACACCCATCACATAATCCTAATCGATTCATATGTGTTAAATAATATCGTAAATAATTATTCATATATAAAAAATTAAATCTTTTTCATAAACATATAATTATAATAATCAGAAACTACCAATTTAAGAATATTGATTTTATAATTTTATCATTTCCCTAGTTAAAAATATGTAATAACGAAGGATTTCATCTTAGACTAAAAATACGTTAAAATATCAGTCGAATTTTTAATGAGGAATGTATACCATTATTTTTAAAATCTCTTCTCCATAGTCTAAAAAATTATAAAAATTTTGGAAAATGTTTATCTAAAAATAAATATGGAATATTTTATCGGAACCCTCAAAATAGTAATATGTCACAATGGAGGTAAATTCAATACAATTTGTGTATGGTAAAACAAAAATTACATCCAAAATTGTTGTAAAAAAGTAAACATTATCATGTTTAGATAAATAAAATAATAATCCTTTTAAAATATTCTCAAAAAATAGAACCATGGATAAAAATATATTTAAATCATCATATGATAAAATTAAAGTTGTTTTTTGATAATATGGTACTATAATAAAATGAGTCACATCTAAAGAAGACATAAATTCAGAAATTTTTAAAAAACATTTTCATGTAAATTTCAATTACCCACAATTTTAAAATAGTACTCATACATGAATATTATATGATTAAATAGAGGAAACTTATATTAAATGTTTTTTAAGAAATTATAAAAATTCCTTCAATGGAAATTAAAAAATATGTAATTCTGATTTAAATGAGATTTAACTGTAAATTCCATAGGGAATTAGTATGTTTTGAATCCTAATACATGAAAAATGAATAACATCATATATGAATTTACATGACATTATCATTTCTATAAAAATTATGTAACAAGTAAAATGTGCATTATATACAACTCATAAATATAAATATGTTCATACAATCATTCATGCCCCAATGAAAGAATGTTGAGATGAAGAACCCCTATTACCTTGGTAATATATGATTAAAAGCCTCAGGAAGTATAGAGAGAAATATAGAAGAGTAAATAACAATAATTTTAATTCAAAATTTAATATAACATATTATTTGGAAGAATTTAAACTATGTAATGGTAACTATGCACTAATATGGAATATTTCCAATAGAAATAATTGTTAAGTGAAAAATCCTCAGTGTATGATATAACTTCATCATAATACCTCCAAATTCCTATTGAAACAATTAAATTTGTTCAACTTTTAATCCATATTAATGATCTTTATTATAGTATAACAAAATTACCAATTATAAAATTTTAATAAAGATTTATTAATAATTATCTATCAAAATCATTGATTATGTGTGTGAATTTTTTCCTATTTCATGGATATTTCATCTCATTAGTCCCTATTAATTAACATCAATATTGCATTAATTATCTTCATAAGGATAAAAATGAAATAAATATCATATATATTAATTATATATGTATATATATATTTATAACAATCTATACATGTTGTATAGATAATAATTATGTACACCGTTCCAGGGGATTATTGGTCATATGTACGCAAGAACAATATTTTAATGTTCTAACGAAATGAATGAATCAAATATTAATAATATTATATAATTAATGACCAGTAATAAAAATAATCAACATAATATCATTTAATTATATCCATAATTAAAATAATTAATTATTAATAGTGATATAAAATGAATTACACCGCTAAAAGGAGAAGGTGTGGCAAACATACGCGTGAGCGATGTTTTATTCAATAAAAAAGATCATTATAAAAAAAAGACGACTAACTCTTAATAGTATACTTCAAAATTTATTTTTCCATAGGATGAAAAGGAGGTTACATCATCATAATAATAAATTTCAATATTGAAGATATATAATTACATATTTTAAAGTGGATACCCTATATTCATAGGATTTATAAGAAAAAATAAATTTTGAAGTATACTATTAAGAGTTAATCATCTTTTTTTATAATGATCTTTTTTATTGCACCTTATGATTTGAAAGTACGAAATTTTGGGAAGAAAATAAGTCCAATAAAATGTATAAATACACAATTATGTTGTTATTTTAGATATTTGATGAGGTTGACGGCTCAAAAAAATTTTATAAGAGATGAGAGGTGTTATCCTTTATCAAGAGAGATAAAAGAAACATTTAGAAATACATATATTAAGAAATTTTATATATATATATATCGCAATTATGTAATGTGGAAAAAATGAACAAAACATTCCGTAACAAGATTTTATAAGGTCAAAATCAACTCATCTTATGAAATATGGACATGGATTCGAAATAGTTGAATCATTATCTACTTGTTTAATCAGAGTAATGCCATTTTAACATTATCCGTTATAACATAATTTTATTTCCAAAAATTAATGGAGAATATTAAATAAATATGTAAATTGTGATTAAAAACATGTAAAACATTTAATATTTTTTAATTTCTATAGGAGGGGTAAATTGAATTTAA
Source organism: Viscum album (assembly GCA_963277665.1). Lineage (NCBI taxonomy): Eukaryota > Viridiplantae > Streptophyta > Magnoliopsida > Santalales > Viscaceae > Viscum > Viscum album. Next base: position 1,084,346,813 of record OY728146.1, on the reverse strand, counting down.
TATGAGAACACAAAATGCATGAAAAATGTTTTTTTTCAAAAATACAAGATTGAATAGTAAAATTCAGTTGACAATTCAATAAAGTAGAAAAATGATTTCAATGATTTTTTTTAGTTATTTAAAAATAAAAATAACGTTTTTAGACTACTTTTAAAGAAAAAACATTATATAATCTTCCACCCAATACATTAAATGAAATTGCCTGAAAATAGCTTGTAATTTGAATAAAATATAACAACTATTCACAAAAGTTGTCCTCAAATTCAAAATAATGAATTAGAATATATTATAAAAACACATTAACAATTAATTTTTCTATACACCACACTTAAAAAATTATTAATTCAATTCTTAAAAAAATTTCATTTTTTCCCACATGGATTCAACTCTATTTTTCTTATTTTACCGAGGTGATGATAATTAACTATAGTTAAAATCGATAATGAAAACAATAAAATTTTATTATTTAAAAAAATTTAAACTATATTATTCCCAATAATGATTAATTTATAATAATATAGATCATAAAAGTGTAAAAAATATTTTTTTAAACACATTTGTGAGATGGAATCAAAAACAATATTTATAAAAATGTAAAATTTAGTAAAAAATTGAACTTATGCTACAGTAAATTATAAATTTTATTCAAATGGTATTATTTATATAATATATAATAAAAAAATTTAATTTTAATTACTATCAAATGAAAATAAAAAGGTTACTTTTTAATGAAAATAATGTATGTTTTACCAAAATTAATATTTTTGACTATTTAATGAAAAAAACAATTTCTAAACAAAATAAAAATACTTAACATCGAGATTATTTGGATATGATAATTTAAAAATTAATCGTTTTTTATCTTTTAAATTTATAAAATTGGAAGAAATAAATTATTATATTTTCTAAAAATTAAAATGAAAACCTTTTTGAGGAAACAAGTTTTTGAAGTATAAAATTACTTCCCTAAAAATATAGATATTATTTCAATAGAATTAATTAATAAAATTTTATTAAGTAGAAAATGTTTATATAAATTTCAATATTCAGTTATTTCTAATCAAATGTTCTGATTTAAGGTCTAGATTATAGTATATAGACGTTCATTTTATGTTTGAGGTTATGTTTCAGGCAGGAAGTCAAACACATACATTTTATTTGAAGAGAAATGTATTTAGATATATCATGGAATTACATTATACCTTGTTAAATAATTATGACCCTATTAGTTACAATATGTGTATGAAAGGGTTCAATATTTTAAAATATCAATGATGAAATCCCAAATCCTACAACATGAAAAAAAGTCATTTAAAAGAAATTTGAAATGAAAGGGCTATATGAAATGACCGATAATCTGGTTTTGAGATAAGATGAACATTGGTGCGATGTTATAATATAGAAATAGGGGATAAATATAAAGTCAACTAACTAAAATATATATATATAGAACTTGTTCGTTGTAATTTTAATAACCACACAACCAAAAATTAATTTCGCAGTAAGGGTCCATCAATTCATATTCAATAAAGGTAAAAGATAAACAATTTTAGTTCAATATAATTTTCCTAATGTTGATCAAATCATTTAAAATAATTAGACTGAACCTATTAAAATATTCATACTTTATTTATTATTAATTCGTATAAAAAATGAAATAAATTGGTTGATTATCAATCAATTTACACATTAACTTTTACAATATAATAATAATATTTATGTTGAATTTTTTATTTTAAAAGCACTAAAACAAATTTTCAATCGAACATAGTATACATAAAATAATAAAATCTCATTCAACATATATCTAATGACCAAAAAATGATTAGAATTGGTTTTCCTATACAGATAAACATTAAAATTATAAAATATTACATGTATCTTTAAATGGTCAACAACAACACCGAAAGATCAGCATTATCCATTACATAAATTGTTTTCTTTGAAACTCTTCCAAAATATGTCTGATCAGTATCAAATAAAAAATTATAAAATAGTTGATCACATTTTTTTAACAACATATTCAATTATCCTAAGTGAAAATGATGTAGCGCATATTATTACATGCTGAACATGTGAATAAATTGAATCTATTAAAACATTTTAATTATTTGAATCAAAATAAAACCTGAGTCCAAACATATATGATTCCAAAATTTATTACTCTCCAAATTCCTGAAATAAAATCATATTATATTTAATATATTATATAAATCCAAAAATGTAATTATCATAATAAATTATGGAAAAAATAAATGTCACATCCAATTAGAATCCATTTTGAAGGTTACCAATACTATATAATTTAAATTATCAATGAAAATAATTTATATTTCTACACTAAACATTATTAACTCAATGTAAGGAAGATAAAAAAGGTTGGAATTCCCTTTATTACATTTCATCAAATGATATAACATTACTACTAAATGTAATATATTTATTATCAATACCATTCAACCTGTGTTTTATAACACTTAATGAAAAAATATTATCGTAAAATCAAAATTTGTTTCATGATTAGTATAACCATAATATAATTAATAAATCTATTTTATAATATAATTCATTAATCCACATACACACTAACATAACTATAAGGAAGAAAACCCCAACAAATTTCCACCACTATGTGCCATAGCCATCGAACACCATGACGTATTCAAAAACATTATCACACCGTGCGACCACATAGAATTGGATCACCACTTCCATAAAATCTCAAAATATCCTACGTTTCATCCATTATAACCAACCACCACATCATACATCACAACCTATCTCATTATCACCCCTATTTCAGAATATCCCAAAACACACTAGAAATCATAACAAACAAATTCCCACAATAGAAACACATCAATATATCCATAATTTCTTCAAGATTATTCATTTAATTTATCTTTTATTCATAATAGATGGTATCCAAAATAAACAAATTCCATGGTAAACCACTTCATTATACTCATATACATTCATTAGTATTTTATTTAGGGTGAAATCACATAAAAAATAAAAGGGTTATCAACACTTAAATTCTATAGGATAACCATGTCACCCAATAGCCATTATTTTTAGTATTGGAAACATGCATTAAAAACTAATCAACAAAATTTATCAAATCCATAAAGAATGTAATATATCTCCCATACACTTCATATTATGTAATTCCAATTGTATTGTCTTATTTTATCCACCCACCAATATCTAACCAATGTAAAAAATCACACAAACACTATACATTGAATATAAATAGGCGATAACAAAGATTTCCTACCTCAATAATGATTTATAATCACTCTATACATCATTGGTTGATGAAAAAATATCCCAAGACTTACAAACCCATGTGGAAAATCTATATTTAACTAATCAAAAAAATAGTATCATCAAAGCACAACCCAACTCACCCCAAACCATAGAAGCATCAGTGAATAAAATCCCCCTGAAGTATAATTGAAGGAATATGGAGGACCAAGATGATGGAACTTACTGAAAATTAGAAACCTGAAACTACCAAGATCCAATGATAAATGCAATAGTGATATTTGATAAATGATCTCAAAAATATTCTAGGTTTACCCCAAAATCGAGAGGTAATGAAGGTCAAATGAATGATAATTCATCCAAAATGGATTATAAACAACGTTTAGCATTACCAATTTATGATGTAATTTACATTTAGACCATAAATTCCACATGTATGAAAATAATACATTTCAAAACCATCATTTATGTAAAAAAACCTTTTTACACAGAAAAAATCACCACATGGTTGAATTAATTTGTGGTATAAAATAATGTTTTAAAGTGTTATCCCATCACATAGGATTAAACACCACCAAAAAAATCCACATACTGTTTTCCACACAATCAGTATTCCTCAATATTATACCATAAATCTATATATTATAGCATACAAATCCAACAATATTTTTTCTATAGATCTAACTCAATAGATCCTCCCTTATGCTCCTCCAAACGCTCTCTAACTAGGAAAACCACAATGTGATGGGTTTAGATCTTACATATTATTATATCAGATACCTATCACAATATTCTCATCCTTGGGAATAAAAACCAAACATATAAGATATTGGAGTCCCATTATCATCCTCGCGATATACCTCGAAGGGTTCTTATTACACTTATAATTATGCCAAAGAATAATTTAATTTGAGACACCCACAAAAAACAAATTCCAACCACTTCACCACTTCCCTATAGGAACATCAACATACACCAAGTACCAGAAACTAGCCACTACAATCCACACATCTATCTACATCACTATCTCAATCTATATAGAACCCAAACCAACAACTGCCACAACCAAAATGAACTGTTTCCAAAGCATAAACATAATTGAATTCCATCATCCATGTCATGATATTATACACTTTCGGTGGAACTAATGTTTCCAAAAAAATTTTTAATAATATAATAATATAATTAATTTTGAATATTATTATGGTCATACCCATGTCATACATTATAGGATTTAACAAAACGAACACATCAATGACACATCACTACAAAAAAGTGTGGTCCAATATATCTGTTAATAAGAGAACAATAAAAAAATTAAAATCCCAATAAAATTTTTGGGTACTGGACCCTCATATGAGTTTATTGCAACCATGTACACTCCTCCCAGACATCATAGCTCCACAAAATGAATGTAAAAGAATGGGTTTTCAATTTTTATCATTCTCGATGCGTTCTTGGATCTCTAATGGACACTCCAAAAAACAACCTCACCCTTGATTTACTATAGTTCTCAAAAAATATATATTATATTCACTGGGAAGATACAAACAATGATTAGGCACATGAATGATTAAATGGATCCACTAAAGACATATTTTATATGATAACTGCTAGACTACCATTCAAAAATTCCCTAACACATTAAATGGAAAATGAACCAGATTGAATGATTAATCCCGCTACCAAAACTCTATATCCCCCATCGAAGAGAAATATAAGAACATGTTTCTTCTATTAAGGTACCAACCATTATTTATCACTTGGTAAAAAATGAATTGAGGGGAAAATACGATTACACACCATGTATTTTCAAGATCAAGCCATGCAATATGAGTACAAACCATGTACATTCCAATACACAACATGATAACTTCTGGCCAGGACCACTATAGAAAATGCATGGATAGGGAATGTAGTTTCTAGTACAATCTATATAATTTTATTCTTTTGTTGAAATCAGGAAGTAACATCATTTTTTAGAAAATGTTATTTGGGAGAATCTATGTTTGTTGATCAGCACGCCAGAGGAATAATTTCTTCCCGAATCTCTGTATAAACACCGATTCGATCACCATCAGAGGATTTTGAACCCAATTAGTAGGCCCTTTATTTCTATGGATCAATTCATAATTATTAATTATATAGTCCTATTTATAAAAGTATTTATATTATTTAAATTTTTTTATGTCAACTCATTTATATGCTGAATTTGACGATGACGCTAGATGAGGAGAGTCGTACGAGTACTAGGTAGGTGGTATTGTGCCTTTCACAAATTTTAATGAAGTTTATATATTGTAGATTTTAATTCACATATATTGGGGGTGTTGTATGATTTATAATTTAAACATATTGTTTTTTATTTTTTTGGTAATCAAATAAGTGTTTTAATGTATGAATTAAGATTTTTCTTTTATTGAGGTCCACCTAATGAGTGTGTTTCCCTTGGAATGATTATTTATGGTTGTTGGGATATTTTTTCCATTGAGGCCTTCCTTTTTTTCCTAATTTTGTTTCCAAATATTAATTAAAATTTTAATGTAATTGAAATTGTGATAAAATATGATTTATTTGATTAAGGGTTTTCAAGTAGTGATTTCTCCTTCTCCATGTGTTATGAATATGCTTGTTTATTCATGTTTGGAATGGTTTGATGTAACTGTGAACAATCCCAATGAGTGTTAGGTCATCATAAGGCCTTGTAATGGATTATATTACTAAAAATAATTGTTTTGTAAATTATTCCCATTATAGTGATTTATTATTTAATCCATGTAATTGTTTAATTCACTTGTGTTATTTGTTATATGATATGTTTCCACATGGGATAATATGTTAAAGAGATGTAATAGTTTAATTTACTTGTGTATTCTTGTATGAAATGATCAATAAGGGATAATTAAAAAAATTTGAGCCACATTCTCAATTAAAATAGAAGTTTACGCTCATTTGACTAATTTCACCATATATACCATGGGTGAACTATTTCATCAGTTAAAATAAAATGGACGGGCTAAATGGGTTAACTATTTATAGGCCCTAAACAAGCCACATATTGGGTGGTTAGGTTAATTAGAGTCTATTTAATCTTTTGTGTAAACCTAGGATCTATTATGGGATACCTCTATTGACTATTAGAATATGATTAAAATATACTTATGTCATGATTTGACAGTTACATATATTGGGTTCTTCTGTCTTAGATTGGACCTTGATCCTTTTTTATAATTCAATGAACTTGAATAATGAAATGGATGACTTATGATGCATCTTCCATGCCGATGAAAAATCTTGGATTTATTATTCACTTATACATGTTTACATTAACTTATGATATATCTTTTAACATGATTTTGAGTTCCCACTGATTACATGATTCATTATTTACGACTTCCTGTTATATATATCCCTTGAAAATTTGGCATAGAAAATGGGTGGATGCCTACTAGGATTTAGTATCACACCCTATTTGGGTCATGCTTTTGGGGACAAAAGGATTAAATTATTGAAGGTGTTGTAAATGGAATGTTCCATACTATAGGTACATAAGGTGATTGATATTAATAGGAAATGATGTGACCATGGAGGAGCTTGTGATGCTTCATTTATTCGTTTTATTTTTTATTTTGGAACATATATTGTGGATTATTATAGTGCACCTTTTTGGATTTTTCTTAGAATATATTATGATGCATCATCTTTTGTATGGGATGATTATTTATTATTTATGATATCATTGTTCATCTATTTATATATTTTGAATGGCATTTTTTCTTTAACTATTTAATTTTTATTGTATATATTGTGTTATACTCTACTAATGAGGTCATAGCCTCCCCACAATCACTACAAGGCCCTTGTTCCTAGTTGAAAACCTATGGTGTTTGGGGAGATGTGCTTGAGGCCATGTGGCCAACCGGGTACGGGTCACTAGTTAAGTGGCATCTGGATCTAGTACGTTACAAAATGGTTTAATATCCGCTTTCTTTTCTGGTTTATCTTACTCTTTGGAAACATAATAAATGGATAATAATGAAATAGATTTTGGTAATTATTTATTCCCATGAGTATCTACCCAATGAAAATTAAAAATAATAATTATTGTAAATTAAATTGGGATTTCTAGATTTTGAGGTGTTACAATTGATCGATTTCACCATTGTGTGACACACTTGTATTTTATAGTAAATATTCGTATCATTTTGGTTCTTTTTTTTTTTTTTGAATTATGATAATATGATGGCATTTCATCTCATGCTTCATATAATAACTTATTAAAAATCACATTCCATGCATTCATGCCTTGTCATTTAGGAGTAATGATGATTGCATGTTTTGGTGCTAGATATGCATGTTGTTGTGATAGGTGACATGATAGATATGCATATAGATATGATAGATCTGTTGATACATTTCAAGGATGAATTTTATTGACACAAAACATTGATCTCTATGGATTATGGTCCCCCATTTTCTAGAAATAGGTGGATCATGATTTAGTCATCGGATATATATTGTCTTTTTATATGCTATATGTGGATTCCAAGCATTGATTCACATGGAGTATTGTCACCCATGGATCATGATTTTGAACATCATTTCTTTAATTAAATACACTGGGGTTCCAGGGTAGTTTCTTAAGTTTACTATCAAGAATCCTAGACAACATGGCATGTGATGCTATTAACACACACCATGTGTTCTTTTGTTTAGGAAGAGATAAAATTTATTAAGTACATGATGTGTACTAGGAGTACACGACGGGTAGTAATTGACCCTATATCCGGCCATGTATGGGAGAACATGGGTTCTTGGTTTTTGGTAAGTGTATGTTGTGTACGGTAGATTCAAAAAGTGTAGTTTTACATAGGTGGACCCAGTCTGTCTCTGGACATGTGGAAGTACATTGAAATAATGGATATCTTGAGTACAAGAAGTGTGTTCGGCTAACACATCATGTACTTGGGATGTTTACACACCTAGTCTGGTAGGATTACACACCAATGTAAGAGCTTCATAGTACATTTCATGTGATGTTTCTACACATTTTGTAGTTATTTTATGGAACCCTATAATGTTCGTTTATTGTTTTATCACCCTTTGTCGGTTTTAAAGTTTGAGTAGTCCTTTAGGAGTAGTTATCCATGTAGATCATGGTGGTTAATTCTGTGGGGAATTATAAGGACACATAATGGGAGTTATGTGGATTTTATCTAAATTTAATGGTTCTTCCTCCAGATACATTTTCCTATTTTCATATAACATTGGGACATGGTGTGGATGATTGGTTGGACATTTAGACCATCCTTTTTGAAAAAATTTATCTAATATGATATGTGAGCCATCTCTCAGGATTTATTCATTTGTGGTCATTTAGCATGTTAGATATTCCCTTCAAACCTATATGTTTGTAAGTCATGTTGGTTTTATGGATCCCAAGGGGGATTCTTTCACTTATATGATGATATTGGGAGTCCCCTATTATATCCCTCTCATATTGAATATTTTTTATGATGATAATAAGGATTACAACCTTACCTTTTTTGTTTCAGATCCTCAATAGGATGAGTTTTCTGGTGTTATATGGAGGATCCCAAGTAGGATTCCTCTAAGTGTTATGACGCATATGCTTCGTAAGGACCCAACCTATGGTAAGGATTTCCAACGATGGTACTGCCCATGTAATATTCTTCCTAGTTGGATGTTTGAGTCTTTAAAGAGGACAACCTTGTTTGGATGGGTGATCATAGTATCTTGACCCTTGATATGGGAATGAACCATGGGAATTCTCGGTTCAGTAGGTTAGACATGCCTCGAGAATGGTCAGCTACTTAAAAGGTCCACTAAACCTCTCTTTTCTAATGTGATGAGAAACTTTATATGTCTTCATCTGTGTAAATGGTTGGGTTGATGATGTGATTTTGAGCTATTTCTTGGGTGAGAGATCTGCTACTAGGATTTATAGGGTGGAAAACATATCAATATTACATAGAATATTTGGATTGTTATTATAAACTCATTGTTCTATATGATGACAGGCCCAGTAGCCATTGATTGTTAAATGTAAAAAATGATATGTTGTGTTCTGTTAAGTCATTGATCTTTGAGCTGATGTGTCGGTTCTCTGAAATCTTAGTTGTATAGTGACCTGAACGTTTTGGGACCATGTTTACCCTACTACTCTGGAGGACATCTATGAAACTGGTGTTTTGACAAGTAGGTCTATTTAATTTTGACTTTCTTTCCAAGTGATATAACATGGTGATCATGGTCAACGGAATGACACTCATGTGTTTATGATGGTTCTAAACTCACACATTTGAGAGGGATTGTTCCTTCTCAACATTTAATAAAATTCCAGGTTGGGAGCGTCTTGTTTGTTTTGTTTAAATGTGTTATTATAGGTAGAATGATTAAAATCAAGGACATTTTATAGAATCTCATTTCTTCTATAATCTATTTAGGAATGTTGGTCTTGTATCATGTTGATTCCTTTTTGGAAGCACGATGTTGTTGTTTTTTGGTTATGTGTGCAATCCTTGTTGGGCACTGATGATCACGGGTGGACCTCAGTGATTATTATAGATGTTTTACATAAATTCCTCAAGGTAAATTCATTTGTATCGGTTAAATGACGATACTTAAGTAGGGGAATCTAAGTTTTCTTTTAGGAGGTCGACTAGTAGTGGTTGAATTATCATTCTCTTATAATCCTTATGTTCCAATTAGTGTGTTATTTATTAAGAGATGAGAATTTCCCCTATCATTGAATTTTCATGGATACACTAAGATAGAATTGGTTATACATCACGCTATAGTTGAAAGTCATTGGGCTAGTTCAAAATCTTTTTCAATGTTGTGAGATGGATGCATGGTTACAAATGAGGCTCTCATAATCCTAAGTGATACATGGGTTACCATATTAGAATGCCTTGAATGAACACTAGATTCCTGCCAGTTTCTTTGACGTGACCACCAGGAATATGCCGCTCTTGGTTTTTTGAGTGTCCTTATGGTTAATTTTGGATTTGGACCAAAGTTTCACTCATGACATAGAGTATGGACCACCTTGGTGGGTTCAATGGACTATGGTATGATGAATATGGGGTTATCTCAGACATATAGTTGGGCTCATTTGAGATGCTTTAAAAATAGTTAATGATCCCAGTGGGATATATCCGGATTACACTTTTTCTCATGCTATTTCAAGTTCTACATAAATGATATGTGGATTGTTTTATAAATTAGTGTCTCTGAGAGACAGGTATTGGATTCAGTGAATGGTTTCATTGTGGATGTATAGTTCCATTTTGAGAAAGTTTTATGTTTCTATTAAAATATGATGTCCTCCAATGATGGGTTTTTCGGAGATAAGATATCTTGTGATTTTTTTACTTTTTATTCATATTGTCCCTCATATATAGTTCGAGTGAGCATGTTCGAACACTCCTCCACATTAAAGGGGGTTTGATATGAAGTTACACAATATATTTTAAAGGAATTTTATGTGATAAGTTTTGATGACATCAATCAGGGTTCAATCATTCCTTGTTATAGGACCACTGAGAAGACCACGATTATGTTCGGGTCCACCTTGTAAAAGAAAAAGATGTTTGAAGCACCACTAGAATGCTTAAGGTTATTCTAGTGTGGTTTTTTGATAGGGAATGTGTTGTGGTAATGATCCAATCTGATTTCTTCTTGACCAGCTCATGAAGTTCACATTATGCCTTCCAATAAAGTAATCAATAATAGTTTATGAGCATGGGAGGTTGTACATTTGGGTGATCGTACAGTTTCATGGTGTACCACTTTCTATCATTTCATATAGGAAAAAATATTTTATATCTCATTTCTAGAAAGGGCTACAAAGGGAACTCGATACACATGTTCTTATTAGCTCAACTTACTACCTCTAGATGGATATCTAGTCCTACCTCATGCTTCATGCGATGGAGTAAATGATTTGGGGATGCATCATAAATTTTAGGGGCTCTTAGGAGACAAAAAAACCCCTTTCGGAGTTCTCCTACAACAATTTCATCCCATGATACTATTCAGATAGTTACATATGGGTATTTCTATGGTAGGCCATCCAAATCACCTTATGTTGGCAAGAGGCATGTAAGATATCTATGTTGGGACCTAGCCAATTCTAGGAGACTATTGAGAAAGATTAGTTGATTCAGAAGTGGATAGATACTGTAGAGTCTCATCAGAAATCATATTCTGATCTCCGTAGATGAAAACTAGAGTATGAGGGTCAGGATCAAGTTTTCTTAAATTTTTTACCAAGGATGGGGCACAAGGGGATTAGGACACATGGTGATTTTTCACCAAGGTACGTCGGGCATTTTTATATTATAGATAGGGTCAGGAAATTATTCAATTGGTTATAGTTAACTCATAGGTATAGGATTCTGTATGATGTCCTCCACATTTCCATTTTGTAGTGTTACCTTTCAGACCCTTACCAGGATTTTCAAACTATGGAGTTTTATTTCAATGTAGATGCATCCTCTGAGGATTATCTTTTTCTAATGTTGGATCATACCAAAAATGTTCTATATGACCTGACTGTTCTTTATGTCTGGGTGATATGGCAACATGGTCTAGTATGGGATGAGGGAAAGGAGTGTGAGATTGATTTATGATAGTAGTGGACAAACTTATTTCACTGTTTTTTCTACACCACCATTGGAAGGGAAATTCAAGGGAAAATTTATTTAAGGGGGTTTGTTTGGAAGAACACAATTCATCCTTAGAAGTATAGATCGTTCATTTATAGTTTTCACGTAAGTAAATGAATGTAAAATATGATTATAAACCTCGTATTTTTATGAACACACAATGTAATATAGGAACACAAAATATAGTTCCAAGTACACGACTTGCAAGGGTCCAGCTAGGACTTGTAAAGAAAATTATACAGACATGACTTGTCATTTTCAGTACATGTAGTGTAAATTTTTTTGCTTGAATCGGGTAGTTGTGGTGTTTTTGTGAAAATGGACATAGTGATCATCCGAGTTTGGTGAGTAGAACGTTGGAGGAAGAATTTCCTCCAAAATCTCTGATCGAACTCCGATTCGATCGCAGTCGAAGGCATTTGGACCAAATCAATAAGCTCTCGATTCATCTAGAGCAGTTCTTCTTTATTTCATATCACAACCTAGTTATCGATGGATGATATTTCTTGCTCAATTTTAAGATCTACACATTTCTATGATGAATTAGATATTGAAGAGGGATGTGGAGAGTTATATCAATATGAGGTAGGTGGTTTTGTGCCTTTCGGGAATTTTCATTATGTTTATATATGTCAGAGTGTCTCACGACCATTTCTGTGTTGAATCTTTATTTATAAATTAACTTTATTGTTGCATATTGGTTTTAAGTAATCGAATTATTGTTTTAAATTATGATTACTATTTTTTACATTAATTAAAGGCCACCCCATGGGTTTGTTTCCCTTAGAATGACTATTTAATCCATTTGGATGTGGTTTTCTATATGGCATTCCAAGATTCCATTATTGGGATTCTAAGTATGAATTTAATTTATAATGGAATTGCAATTGTGATAAATTTTGATTGAATTTATTAATGGTTTAGTAATAGTGATATCTCCTTTTCCCCATGTTATGACATTTCTTTTTTAATCATATTTATAGTTTTTCACTCTGAATGTGATATATCCCATGTGAGTTATGTTTATTTATAGAATTTTAATGTTTTATATTATATAATATGATTATTATGAAATTTTTTTCCTTGTGAGTGATTTATGATTTAACCCATGCGATCGTTTAATTATCATTTATTTCTTGTTGTATGATATGTCCCCACATGAGTTAATATGTTAAATCTGGGTAATAGTTTAATTTACATTTGTCTAATTGAATGAAATGATTAAGAAGGGTGAATTAGAAATCAACAAGAGATAGTCTCATTTTAATGACATGGTCGGGCTCATGTGACTAATTTCACCATATATATATTTTGAGAACCATAGTTTAGGTTAAAAGTAAATGGATTTTCTCAAGATGTTAATTTTGTATAGTTTGTGAGCGAGAAAAAAATATATTTTTTGGTCTCATTGATGTTAATTTAAAATGATGAGAAAACCTAGGATCTATTCATGTAAACTAAGGTTTTGATATATTAGAAACTGATTGATTGATGATTATGTCCTATGTTGACTATTACTTATATAGTGGGTCATCAGTCCTACGTTGGACCTCAAGAAATTTATATAATTAACTGAACATTAATAATGAAATGGATGAAATATAATGCATTTTCCTACCCAAATCCCATGCTTGGATTCATTATTCACTTACACTTGTTAACATTGTCCTATGAGACTTATGTTTTTCATTATTTTGAGTACACATTGTTTACTATTATGAATGTTATACAATACCTTATATATATATATCAACCAATAGATTGGCACAAAATAGGGGTGGTTTCCAAATGGGATTTAGTCTTACACCCTCTTTGGGTCATGCTTTTAGGACCAAATAGATTATTTGATTCAAGTTTTTTATCCGATAAAGAGACCTACTACATGTACTTGGTGATTTTTGTAGGAGTAGCAGAGCATGGGACTGAGCCAAGGCTTGAGATTATTCATAGCTTACATTGTTTCTTCTATGCTTTTAGAACATATATTGTGCATTAATACAATGTTCTTTTTTTGGCTATTGTTTTAGTACATAACAAAATGCATCATCTTTTTTATAGAATAATGATTGGTTATTTATATTATCACTAATCCGATATTTCATTTTGTTGAATGGAATTATTTGTTAAGATATAGAATCATTATTGTATCATATATGTTATACTCTTCCAATGAGGGCATAGTCTCCCCATGACCACTCTTAGGACCCATTTTTTGTCTGTAACCTATGGCATTTGGGTAGATGTGCATGAGTCCATGTGGCTAACTAGGTACAGGGAACCAATTTATTGGCATCTAGATCTAGGACATTAGAAGAATACATTAATAATACATGGCCTCCAACATCAAACTCCATGTGCCAAATGAAACAATAAACATTGAACATATGGCAGTCATTTTTTTCGTTTATCCTCTGTTGGACTAACTGGATCTTCTTGATCATGCTCAGAACCACATAAAGAAAGTGAACTATTGACTTTCTAACCTGCATCCATTGTAATTAAGAATGATATTACCACCCATAAAATGCATAAAATGTGATATTTTAATGAATGATTGAAATATTTTTAACATTATTACATGACTATAGGTTGGTGTGTTTCCCATGTTCTTCCATTTTCTAGGAATCAAGCAAAAATACTAACCTCCATCACCTATATTGTCTTCTCTTTCTGCCAATATCTCTAAGGGGGGATGAAATTGCACTGTGGAACTGGGAACCAAAATCTTGCAACAATACCCACCTGAATATTGAATTACGAAAAGGGTCCGAATAAAATATTATGTTACAAAAAACCATGATAATTAGAATCACCTCATTCATCTAATGCATATCAAGTCCTCAATAACACATGACTCTAAGATCTCCAAACAAAGATGGGAATTTGTTAATTTTTTGAATGCTTCCCAAACTGCATCATATCCTCTCATAGATCTAGGAAAACAATGAAAAAAACATATTTTTTCCATTTCCAATATTAAAAATCCAAGGGAATAAAAAAAACCACATGGAACATGATTCTATATTTTCACCTGATGAAAAACAAGAAACAGTTTCATAATCTCATCCATAGAGAGTTTCATCCCCGCCCACTAAAGTTATCTACTCGAAACCGGAACATTATTTGTACCACTAAGATTATTAGATAATGGTGGTCTATGAAACTCATAGAGAAATATCTCATGAATTTCCATCGGAATTAAAAAACTATATTGGTACATCATACAGTTCTAACTATCATCCATCCATACATATAGATTCATCACCACAGTGAGAACAATCAAACATCACATGTGCCTATAATTATTGTTACTAAAAATCCTTTGAAATTCCTCAATAAATATGTCTCCATAGTCACAAAATGAATAAAAAAATGACCAATTTTGTATCAAAAGTCTTGGAATAACACTGATATATCCTCCAACTCTTTTCCATCATCTCGAGACTCTCATACCCCAACACCTCAAGAATTATGACTCCACACAATGGAAAATTATCCCCCATCTTCACATATCGAGGTGTGAGTGACTTAAAATCCACAATATTTAAAACAATTAATCCATGTATGTGATAAATAAATCAAATATCACTAAGAGAACAACTATTTTGGGCTCTTGTAATACATGAAATCACAATATTCTCACTAATTTGGTCATGCATCTATAGATTCACTGAAATTGAAACACTATCTAACTACAAATTGTTGGTTGAATAATTATTCTAATTGGGATGTAACATTATGTAGCCATAATAGACCACCTATCTATACATTATAAAAAAATCCCAATAAAATAAGGGATGTGAAATATAAAATCACAAACAAAATCCCACTCATAGGGAATTGACGCTAAAGAGCACTAGACAACCTCTACATTTGGTAACCAGATTCTACTAGGGACTAATCCATCCACATTAAAGATTAATTATTTATGGAAAATTATATTCATAGGGATGGAACTATATAGAAAATGAGCCTAAACCTCATATAATAAATCATGATACCAATGAAACTTAGAAGTAATCCCTTGATAATATGAGTTTCCCCAGAAAACATTACATCATCCTTCGAGAGGCCAATAAAAATACCCTAAACCACATGCCCATGTAAATGAAGCTAAAAAACCCAAATGATATATTATGAAATTTTACTAAAGAGATGGCGGTGTAAAGGGCCTGCGAAATATATCTGAGATACCTGTAATTCTACTCTATTGACCTCATGTAGATTCAGATATCATGGTTGAATATATTTTTGAAAAAGTCCATGAAATCATGGAACATGTAATTCCAGACACCAATGAACTTGTATGTAGTCTCTGTAACACTAAAATACATGACTAGAAACTCAATGTTCCCATACATATATATTAAGGAAGTCTTCAAGATATTCTAGTCATTCCCCAAAATTCAGTGATATCTATTCTTAAAATTAATCATTGATAACTAACATGCTCCTCTTAATAGGTCGAATATATCATCCAACCTTGGACGAGGTCAATGATTCCTAATCATTATCCAATTCACCCAATAGTAGTATATTTCCATAAACTGACTGTCGTATTACATATTAGTGATAAAAACTAGAGAACCCCAAGGAGATATAATGGGTATGATTATATCCCAATTCAATACATAATACTCATGAAACCTCGCCTCACATAGCTCAATCGGTGTCATTCGATAAAGTGAAATCAAAATCATAGCTAACCCAATTTGAATTCTATCTCAAAATCGATAATGCATAACAAGGATTGGGACAAAATATCACCTATAAAAATATCCACAAACTCCTCCAAAACCACAGGAATACCCTCTAATATAGCTTCAAATAATATAAAAACCAACTAAGACAAAATAGGATTCACATTACTAGCACAAATAATTTACCCTTTCTATCCAATGAACACCTATCACTGGACCTCCACATTGAAAAATTAAAATCCCCTAAATATATTATCGATGATTCCACATATGAAAAATAGTCAATTTATTCTGTGGATAACATCATATAGATTTTTTGTGGTCGTAGTAAATCTCCCACTTATTGGAAATGCCCCATCAGATTTCTACACCCCCGATACACATCAATCAATGTATCCCCTCCACCAACCATAACTGAAATCATGAATGGTACATTAATCCTCTCCACATATTTTCACAATGAATAAACAAAAATAGAATCAAAATCAGACAGTAAGGCACCTACATTAAAAAATAATCACATTATAATAGAAGATAATGTAATCACAACTTGAATAAATATTTACATTACTTTCACAACATCCTCTAATGTGTTCATCTAACCTCAAACAACCCCTCTTTCCCACTTATCTCTTCCACCAGAACCACACTTTGGAATAGGACCATGTAGGTGGGGAACATAATGTCCCTTATTTCAACCAACACCTTATACCGTCAGTTTTTTAACACAAACTTCCAGTCCCTACCACTAAAACTGCCTCAGTGGATGATATTTTTTTCTGTCAAAAAGTGGCATGAATTTCTTTCTAAAACTAACCTCCCTTAATGTTAAAAAATGAGACTAATAGTTTCCATTTACACTATAGTAATATGATGAAAAATGAACACCCCTAGATACATTCCAGAACCAACATCAACCAAATTTACAAGAAAATAACAACCTCAGTTAAATCCCCACTGATAGAAAATAGGACTGCAAGAAATGCTATGTACAACTACCTAAGAATTTATCCTTGAGAATATATAATACCCACCCTCTCAAGGATATAAACCAAAGGAAGGTATTAAAATAATAATAATCACCTAGTTCTTCTCCTCTAGGAATTTATGGAGTTTAAATGAGGTGACTACATAACTTATGACTGGGTGCAAAGACTCCTCCAAACATTTCACTCTAGACTCCTCAGCTAGATAAACATATAAGGAATGTGAAATATGTCTATAAATTTATCCTATGATCCCACACACCTTTGGATCCCATACTACATAGAATGTAACTTTTGAATGTTTGAAAAATTATTTGTAATTTAACCTAATTATGAACATAAATCCATATAAAGTAATATCTCAACACATCCACCTCTCTTCTATAATCAATGGATAGTTTCCAACACTAATGAATAGTTCAACACAAGTAACTAAATTTAATAGAATACTAAAAACCCATCCTGGACATGAATAAGACAAAAAATGATCTCATGATTCCCAACCTAGTGCTTAGTCTCCAGTTATGATATTCTCCATTCAAATTTTCCCATACACTACTACAGAAAGGAACCCAAATACCACATCCAAACATCATCATGATCTATCAAATTGATCTTGTGATGGTAAAATATATAAACCTAAAAATCCAAAATATAGAGTGTTACATGTGGATGATGAATATGTTTCATTCCAAAATTAAATTGTTGCATCTAAATCCAATTATAATATAATTTAATGAAACAATATTTTAATAACTCATTCTAATTTTCCAATGATCTAACAATTCTATATGAACAAAATAAATCATGAGGAATGTACCTATCCTATACCTCCACTGTATAAAAAATCCAAAAAAACCAGGTTTTCAAATAAGATATTATAATTTTTAAAAATTCATGTAGGGGATAAAATCCTTTGTCTGATATGATCTACATGGCCCATGTCATGCATGATGCTCAACTGGATTTACTTCCCAACCAACTCATGTAATCCTTATTATACCTAACTCCAAAATTCATCAAACCTCTCAACAATAAAATCAGATAAAACTCATTCATGAACCCCTCCCACCAATGATTCATTAATAATTGATGAGATATAACCAACCTTATGTCATGAATCTAGTAGGCCTTAGGATTGAGACTATTGTCGAGGGTATAAAAATCTCATTAATGGGAGGAATTTCCCTCTCTAATTAAACAAGATCTAGATATAGGAATAATATCCACTAAATAAAATCTTAATATAATATTAATATAAACAACAATAGTACCATACATTGTGAATAATGTAAACTAATATGCATAAAATTCTCCAATGTAATGTAATAAAAGACATAGCCTATATAGGAGACTCAATATAAACTCAATCATAAATTATTAATATTCAGACTAGTCCCTAGAAATCCTCCTATAAAAATACATTTATATGGTGATCATGATATGTATACATATATAATAAATAACTACGGTCTCAAAATTACTTGTGAAAAAATAATGTCAATAAACCAGGGAACACGCAACATGACCAAAAATCACCATAACTAGAAATCTAACCAATCACAGCCTCACTATAGATCACTCTCCAAATCAAAAACCCAATATTGTTTTATATCATCAACATCCTACCAAATCAGTAATCCCCACTACTACTTCCGCATTGATTTTCCAGTCTAAGGCCCCATAAGCAAACATCATGTGCTTCCATCACCTCCATATTTATTAAATTTCACCAAATCACATCACAACACACCAAAAAGACCCCAACCCGTATCTGATGTGGGTCAGAACACATCCCTACATACACCACCCTCACAATATCTAAAAATTTCTACTTGTATCATATAAGGAAATATTCCATCTCACCATCTACAAACAATTGTTCTACACATCATATCTGATCAAAACAATATCAAGTATATCGTATAAAAATTACCTTGGTCCATCAATACACATTTCTCCCATAGATTCATGGGCCCTAATTGTAGAAGGATGATCATAGGATATGGGGTGTCCAATAATGTATATCACCGCCCTCTATGAAGTTATGGAAAACAAATAAAACTCAAATACAATATGATTTGTCCTGGATATACAACATAGGTTGTGAACAAATTAAAATAACATGAAATATATGATATATATCACAAAATACCCATCATATGGGTTCACAATAGTCACAATAGCGTACATCAAACCCCTACCAACATACCACAAATAAACCATAACATTCCCTTCCACCACCATAAATAACAAACCACTACACATAGCCAAACACATTCAGACAAATAATTACAAGTTTCAATTCTTTCCTATAATAACAGGTTCAACTAAAATTCATTATTAATAAATTTTATTCTCATTTACAATCTTATTAGTTAAAAATTCGATTTATTTAATAAATTTTCCACAAATCCATTTCATGAAAATATTGTCAATTTACCGTCATTTTTTTAATCATTATGATTTATTGCAATGATAACCATGACGATAATACAAAAACCACACAAGAATATGTACATATCACATTATTCATTTTCATTATACAAAACCAATAAAAACATCACACTACAACAAACAATCACTTCTACCATATCACTACTAGTTACAACACTTCCAAAAATCACAGCCACTATGACACAACCATCGTGCACTACAACCAATGTGCACCACATTATATTCCATGACAACACATCCCAATGCTTCCATAAGAAATACCACCATCACAAAAAACTATACAAATAGAACATCCGAATTTGTATCAATGCCAACCAACCACAACGTCACAAATAAAATACCATCTAATCAACACCACCATTACATGAGAATGAACAAAAAAAATCCTCATATTGGGAAACCACACACAACTGATACACATCCCATCTTCCAAAATTTATTCATGGTATTTTATTTAATTAGAAAATTATTTTCATTAGTTATTATTGTACAAATTATATTCCTTGGGAAACCAATTCATTAATGGTATATATGTTATTTTTTCCTTATTCACTGTGAAATCACACAACAACCGAGAAAGGGTCTCCGAAAATTTCATCAATAGTTATAAAGGGCCCCAACGCCATTATTTTTAGTATTAGCACCAAGCATGCAAAAAATAGTCATGAATATATATCAGAGTTTTAAAAATTTCAATATCTCACTCAAACCAATCAATCATTGATAATTAAATTTTATTTACTTATTTACTCCAACATTCTCTATCCAAACAATAGAATTAAAATGAATTTTTCCCAAACATAGCATGTAAATTAAGTGTGAATGGAGATTCCCTACTTGAAAAAATCTTTCCAATATAATTACACCATAAAAAAGAACAAACATGTTTAAACTAGTTACTGTATGAGGAAATGATGGATCAAACGGTACCACATTAAAGGATCTTCAAAAATATTTCGAACACACACAAAACTAGACCAACATCGTAGAAGAGAATCCACCAGGAAAATAATGTATGTAAACATTGGGATAAAGAATAAGAAACATACTATATATCACTAAGGTGATACAACCAAAACCCATGGCTTAATTAAGGGATAATATGG
Source organism: Viscum album (assembly GCA_963277665.1). Taxonomy (NCBI): domain Eukaryota; kingdom Viridiplantae; phylum Streptophyta; class Magnoliopsida; order Santalales; family Viscaceae; genus Viscum; species Viscum album. The sequence continues at coordinate 1,084,325,604 of OY728146.1, read as the reverse complement.
TATTAATGATCTCCTAGATTTAGTAGGCTTCACCAAAAAACTAAGAGGTGATTCAGGATAAAGGAATGAAATATAATCTGAAAAAAGTTATAGAAAAAACATCAAATCATAAAATTTATGGAATAAAATAAATGTTTGCACAAGAAATTCTTTGAGCCTAAAAAACATATGGGGTAAAACTATGATTTTTGGTGTAAAAACTGTTTCTTTTGAAAAACATGGAACCTCATGATATAAAAATAATATAATTTAAACTACAACATATCTATGTAATCCCATTTCACAAGCTACACCACTTCCAAAAACATGTTGTCAACTACTAAACACACAAGCTGTATATGACCATATTATGAAATGAATCAATATTTTATAGAAAAAAATTTATTATGTAGTTCTCCTTCTTTTCTAACTCCACTGACCCACATATATCCTCCTCTGAGAACTCTATAAACATATAAAAGAATGAAAAGGGATGGGAATGAGAAAACCATTACTTCAACTAATAAAAATGGCCTAAAATTCGTTGATAATATGTTATATGGTCTAATAACAATCATCCAATGAAATTCAGATTAGTTGTTGTTAAATTTTAATCCTTAATTTCTAGTTAAATCTCACTAAACTCATTGGAAAATCAATCATGAAAACTCGTCTTTTTTTACAATGAATTAATGATTATATAAACTAAATTTAAAGGGAAATTATAACGAAATTTTGACTGGATGAATAAAATTGCTGAATCTATTTCATTATATTTAATGTATATAAGTGGATTAAATACCATTTAATATTAGAACAAAAAAATACATGATATGATGTTTTTTGGAAAATGATTCATTTAATAGTAAAAATAATTTACCCATATATTAATGTAATACATTGTGATCAATGAAATAACTTAGTTGATTTATAAAAAATTAATGTTTGTATTCTTTTTGGGAAATCTAAAATAAAATTGAATCTTCCAACTATTCATTTAAATTCAATGATGGGTAAATAGTATATAATTTGAATAAAATATAACATTACAAATTTCATTCTTTGGATAAAAATATAAAAAATATAAAAAATGGTTTTATTCTTCCAGAATACCCTTTGTCAAAAATGATATTTTAAAAAGAATAATGGAATGTTTTATAGATTTGTTATTATTTTACCCAATGGTTTAAACCCAAATTTTTATCTTTTACCAAGGTGATAGACATTATTATTGTAATAGTTTATAATGAAAAAAATAAAAGGTAATTATTTTTCTTATATAATCCTTATAATTCCAAATATGTGGTCCATTTTTTAATTATTTAACACTTAAAAGTGGTATTAATAAATATTAATATTACTTCTTAAAACTATATGAAAATGCGTATTCAGAAAATGAATATTTAGTCCTATAAATGAAATTATTTTAAAATTTGTTATAAAGATGAGTAAAATGTAACTACATATATTATATATAATTATATGTGTCTTATAAAACTTTTATGTCAAATAAAAAAAATGTAATTTTTAATTTTTATTCAAATTAAATGCATGTTTTACAAAAACAGTATTTCTACCTTTTCACGGAAAATAAGACTTTTCCGAAAATAAAAAAAATGTCACCATAATAAATGTACAATATATTGATTACAAAATTTATATCCCTTAATAAAATAAAATTTATAAATTTGTTGTATTTTAATTATAATATTCTCTTAGAAAATTAATGAAAAATATTTTCTTATTGAATCATTTTTTAAAAAAACATACAAAACAGAAATATTTTATATCCATTATAGTAATTAATTTTTAAATATTTAGTGATTAATATATATATAATCCATAATTCAGCTAAATTTATTCAAGTAAAATAATTTAAAAGCTATTTTATAATATATAATGTATTTTAGGAAAGTTTTTCCTTAATATTAAATCTATCAAACACATATAATTTATTTAGAGGTGAACATATTTTAAAATACGATGTTTTTATAACCACCATATACCAAATCATTGGGAATAAATAAGAGGAATTAAGGAAAAATAAAAATCATTATTTATTTTTAGGGAATAAAGAACCTCAAGAGGAGTTAATGAGTAAGAAATTTGGAGAAGAAAAATAAAAGGTGATACTATATAAGAAAATGAAATAATAATTGGTTTCCTAGTATCAACAACAAAAAATTAACCCAATATGATACAAAAATAAGGATATACTAAAATAGAGTTATCTTGAATTCTACATGACCCCATAGATTAATAATAAAAGAAACAAACTAGATGAATATGGATATAGTCTAAAGGATCTAATTTATATTTCAATGACTGCAAACCCCCTAGTGACCATGATCCCAAATGAGAAAGAGTATAGTTGGAAATGGTAAGTAGTTGAGAGGGTCGAGAGGTATCCTTCAAGTGATCAAACATGATGTCATTTTCCAGTAGACCACCCCTAGTTCCTTTGTTACCCATATTATATTGTTCATGAATTAAGTAGATTCCATGATTCCATTGAGGTACTAAGAGGGGAAAAATCACTTGAGGATAATAAAATAGATGTTTTAAGAAAGAATTCATCAACCCCACCCATAAAAAGATAATTCAAGGTAATGTATTTCAATATTCCATCACCACATAAGTCTTAACATCCAACATGTGATTAATTTTCAATATACACAAATCCATGAAATGAAAAAGACCCAATGAGTCCCTTATTAATTTAAAGCCTCTTTTATTTTGATATGGATGCGGGAATCATTGGAGATTAATTTATACCCCCATAATCTTGAGATCATAAAAACATGATGAACTATAGCCTAGAGAAATACATGGAAAATATTTCTACCAAACTCATTGGAAGGTATTATACAAACCTTAAAAAAAATTTAAATAGATGAATATATAAACAAAAACTGTTGATTCTAAAGATATCCAAAGAATTATTATTCTCCAAAGAAGCCATAAAATCCTAAAGGGACTACAAATCAAGGTGATATTTTCCATAAATAGTAGTAATTTACCACAAGAAATAAGATGATTTAGTTGGAAAATCAACATATGATAAACATAACACCATACATACTTTTATGAATTCTGAAACCATCTCCATGATGAAGTCTAAAGGATGAATGAGAGATCCAAAAACTTAATAGGATTAATAGAACCATCTGGGAAATATTTGAAATCTATGGGATGATTTCATTGGATAGAACTACCTATGTGTATTCCATTTCCATTACCTAATAAATAATCCAAAAAATTAATAGTGACATTTTTTGGGGAGGTTTTGTGATATCATTTATGAAAACATCAGTGGAGTGAAAGAAGTTTCCTGAGTCGAGATTATAGAGAAACTCAAACAACATAAAGGATTTATAATTGGAAAATATAAACCCATTTCAATATATGAAGAAAATTCCATAATGGATGATGTGTAGGGAATATAAATTCAATATAAAATGTAATGGAAATTGAAACAAACATGGTTTTAAGGTTCGTTCTTTAGTTAGAATGTAAATCTATCTATATGAGAAATGGTGAAAAAGACTATCATACTAACATGATAGAATCCTATAATATATATATATCAATTAAGGATAATACCACACATCTATAAAATATGTGAATTTTTTTTATCACTATAAAAAGGAGTCCTTAGCCTATGTGGGTTATCTAGGATTACCACCATAATCAATAATTCTAGAAAAACAACATGGGAAGAAAGTAATTTTTTAAAAAAAAATTAATGTTATTATAATTATCAAGGAATAATGAACCGGTAATACCATGCGCAATGATGTGAAATGGGTAATTATAAACATCCACAGAGTAAAAACAATCTAGATCCTTTCATTAAACACTTTTTTCATACTAAGGATTAGATATAGGTGGTTATGGATATATTACAAAGTGTTAAATCCATCATGATAATTATACATTATTAGTTATTATTCCTACTCCACCATATAAATGAAAAACTATCCTACACCAATTCTAGGTTCCTTATTTTAAAACTAAGATTATAAGATATTAAAACAATTTACATAATAACATAACTTATTTCTCTAAACTATAATATCATTAAAAAATATCTCTATGTTTTCAATTCCAGAATGTGATTCTTTCTTAACTCGACAAATGGGGGAACTTTCTAGGTCAAAACTATGCTTATTTTCACATCTTAATATATCCTTTAAATGGGAAATTAAATTTCATAGTCACCTTAAAGTAATAAAACTAATGGGTATTGTAGTTCAATATAAATTAATTAAATATACGAATGTCAATACAAAAAATATATAAAATTATATTTATCTACAGACCCATATCTCCAAAAACTATCTTCTATACTCGAATACATAAATATTTTGTTCGATTATAAATTACCAACTTATTCCCCTTATAGTCTAGAATTATGAAACGTTTTCAATGGAAAACTTCCACTAAAAGGCCGTGGTTTGGAGACTAGCACCATTGTGAAATAATACTCTTGAGTTGTTTTGGGCTATATAGTCCTACTAAAAATATGAAACTCCACTAAAATTATATACCTGACTACAATAAAAAATATAAGAAAACCGTATACGTACAAGATATATATATAATATGACTACCATTTATAAAAATTACACTTCAGAACTCAAAATGTGGAATACATACATAAATATATATATAACAATTCACCAAGTAAAACTAACTCTATGTAGATGAAGATAAAATGTAAAATATTTGGAATTCAATATAAATCACACAAAAAAATATTCCCCATGAAATCATCATAAGGTTCTATAAATTATCTCAATTATCTCTTTAGACATCCCATCAAATATTTTCACCTCTAAAAAATGCATCCTCAACATATATATACAAAATATTTAAAAAAACCATTATATGGGTGATTATAAATAAAAATGAATGATTATCAAAATAAAAATAAATTATTAGTAAATAATCTCACTATAACTAAAGATAGAGGGAAATATGAAATGACAAAATTGTGTTAGATATTCTCTGATAAAAAAATTGTCCTATATAAGGGTTGAATCCCAATCAGTAATATTAATAACCTTATATTATAGTACATAAAAATAAAGTTTTTAGAATCAAAATATTAGATTTTTTAACTACAATAAGTATATATCCCTACACTATTTCGTGTTTCCAAGGAACCCAGGGTTTATAGACATGATAAAAATCCAATACCACATACACCACATTTTTTAAAATATCCACAATTCATAAAATCCATGAAAAATATCCATAAAAGAAGGGGATCTATTCCCTATCAAGGAGAGAATTCCATCAAGATTTTATATCAACAAATAATGAAATACTCAATGCCAATGTCATAGGAAATCAAAAAATTCTATATTTTGATGATCTAATCCACATCATGTTGGGGTGGGGGTACTTATTCCAAAAATTGTACGGGGGACCTACACCTCATTTTAATGAAGGTAGTATAGAACCCATTCTAGAATGTGACTTTGAAATGAAACAATTATCTCACTTATTTGTTTCCCTATGGATTTAACCAACCACACACGTCTTTGTGAATAAGATCAAGTAGATTTATACCTCATTTCATCATGGGATTTTTTGTATCTTTCTGAAGGTTTCATTTCATATATATAACGCATGTTTAACCTCACCGTTGCTTAATAATACGTATATAAATAATAGATATGAACATTTAATTTTTTTAATATTATCATAGTATATTTACCCCAATATATAGTTCTATAACCTACTAACCAAATAAATTATAAATAACTGTAAATTTTAATGACATTATCATTAGAAGACTTCCATGGTTTTTTCATACCATAATTACTCTCTAAATCAGTTTTAAATAGTTAATTCCTTACTATAAATGATCACAATAAAACATTTGTAAGAAATATAACACACATTAAAATGAATGTGTCTCATTCCATCAACCAACAACCATTTATAAATATTTTACCCTTCTCCTATAATTTGTGATTTTGCACACACTTTTATTTCTAGATAAATAAATTAAACAAAATTATATTTAAATGTTTCATCACCTTTTATATTTTCTCTGAAATTATATTAATATGATATGAATTAATATTTTAGCATCCAAAAATTGTGATTACATTATTATTTTTTAGATATCGTTACCCGTAATGTTTTCTATGTTATACTTGAACACAAAGAAAATCACCTAAAACATAAATGTCCATTGATTTCATATTTTAAAATAATATATATTCACTTAAAACCCCTATAATTTTACGTTTTTAGTTTTATTGGATTATGATACACAATACATTACAAAATACATACAATGAAACAACATAAATATTTCCACACAAAAAATATCTCAAAATGATACCCTTTCTTCATTTAGGAAAAATATCCATAATTGGAACATTATCATTGTTTTATTATACTCACTCGAAAATAATGTTAATTAATTCTTAAAATTTTTAGGAGAATATAATGTTCATTATAGGGTATAAAAGGAATGAAAACCTATTAGTCCATTGAAATACATGAAATCTAATGAATAATATTGAACATTAAATAATAAAATTTATAATTATATGATCCAATATTCCCACATAAAATGAAAATATTTTCAGATTTCATTTCATGAAACAATATCATATGGAAACATAATGGACCTGTATTGTTCATAAACATACAATAGATCATGGACTTTTCATTTTAACTCCTGGAATTTAGACAGTCCATTAAATATCACTAGAATATAAAGGGGATCCATAAAGGATTTATTGGACATAATTTTAGTTATTGCCATAAATAATTACCCTTACAGTCACCACTAAAATGAAATAACCTCACTAATATATTCTGACATAATTTAACCAAATAATAAGTTGTTACCCAATGAATCAGTGGTCTATATAACATTCCAACCATTCATTGTATATAGTTTTTGTGATCAATAACATAAATACAACTCATTAAAAATTCCGTTCAGAATTTAACAAATCAAACAAAGAAATATATTTTTATTTCAACCCATAAGATCATGAATTTTGGTTAAATTATAAATTGAAAATGATTTTCATTTTTTTATAAATTCCCAAATTTTAGAAAAATGATATTGGGGTATATAATACATATAATGGTAAAAAAGATGATAGGTTTTAATTAAAATATTGGAGACAGTGATCATCAATATAATACCAAATATTTATTGTAATGGTTTATGAGTAAACCACATATTTATATAGTCCTTAATTATTTTATACATCCTCTTATATATAAATTGAATATATAAAATTAAATAAAAAATGATTTAGAGAGAGGAACTAAAAGATATAATGAGAACACTAAAAAACACACATGCAGGCAGTCGAAGAGACATGATCTTGAGCCCCCTCGACACCCCACTGGGCCCTTTTCCACTAGGCTATGATCTGAGTAAAGAATAAAAAATAAGAAATTAATAATTGGCATTTTTAGGAATACATTTCATTATTATTATTCCATATTAAATTATAATTAATACTTTTTTTATTGTATTATAATTTATTTTATTATGAATTTTTGGTTTTTCTAGTCCATAGTTCTTAAATAATATTAGTTTAAAAATAATGAAAAAGACATATATCATTTTTCCATAATCCTTACATGTATCAAGGTATATGTTTTATTTATTAACTGATAAATGTAGTGAAATATATTTTTATAAATTTATAATTTTTTTTATAATTCAGGGTAAGAACATTTTTGCAAAATACAAATAACATTGAAAATTTAGATTTAATATCCTTTTTGTAATGAATAATCATTTAGCCAAAGTAATAATAAAATTACATAATAATTAATCTTATATTAATTAATTTGATTCATTGTTAAAAATATACATTAAATTATTAATATAAATAAGAAAACATCAATGTTAACATATTTAATGAAAACCCATAGTGGGTAGAATAAGTATACTAAAGGAAAATATTTGAGTTGTATATAAGTATTTTTTTTAAATAATATAAATATATAAAACTTATTTTTAAATTTTATATATATATTTATAAGTGAAATCAAATAATATATGATAAAATATGTTTATTTTTTAAAATGTATATTAATATAATGATGACATATGAATAAGGATCAATTGAAATATAATAGGTAATATATTGTCATAATTGAAAAAAAAAATTCATCATAAAATTGGAATAGATTATATTAAAAAAATGAATCCGTCTTTAATTGATTTTTAATCTAAAAAATTTTTAAATAAGAAAATAGAGATTGAGTTTGGAACCATTACATAGATTTTCATTAAAAACCCTCTTATAGATTCAATATTCACCCTTTAAAGAATGTCTTTTTTACTAGAACATATCATTATGAACATGAAATATGGATTTTAGGGAAATATGTTTGATTAATAATGGGATAAAATAAAACTATAAATGTTAATTGAAAATAATGGAATGATTCCCCATGTATCAACAAAAAATATAATGAATTTTTAAAAGTATTAATTATTTAATTATTAATAGTAATTTTCGAATTGAATGGGGATCATAAATGGAAAAGAATGATATTTTAAAACATTTATTTTAACAGTATGACTTACCATTATTTTATTTTATTTTTTTATTTATATATAAATTATTTTTAACATATAAATCTTATATATATATATATTAATTTTTTTAATTTTAGATTAAAATTAAAAGGAATATTATAAAATTAGTTTTTGTTTATCAATATATTTATATTAATATTATAATTAACCTTAAAACTATCCCAATTTCTTGATTAACCTAAATATTATCATTTAAAATACATTCAAATGCATAGTGTTTTACATTCCCATGCTTGTACAATCACATTATAGACACTCTTTAGGGGTTTCAGATAATTTTCATATTATCAACATATAATAATAAAATCTAGTATTATATTTTAAATTTATTTTAATCATTCGTATGAAATAAATTCATTTAGAACAAAATTTTATTCTACTGTTTATCATTGTAGAATTTTTAATATATGAATGTTTTCTTTTTTACCTTATAGAATCATTGGGTTATAATTTTGAGGATTAACCACTTATGTATTTTATGAATTATTATATATCTATCATCATAATTTTTTAATAATTGAGTTTATATATAAATTATACAATATACTTATACATGTTTAAATATTATCTCAACACCACTAATTTTTTCTTTTCTAATATTGTGCAACCACTGTACAAACATCGATAATTATTTAAATATTTTCATTATATAATAGCTAAATTTAATAAATTGAATGAAATTAACATGCTATTTTTATTATCTTACCATATAATACATGTAATATATGCGTATATAAAATTATATAACATTATATATAAACATAATAATAAGATATAGAATTCCACTTAATCACAAATTTAGATTCTAAATGAAATTTTGATTGAAAAAGATTTACTCAACTAATAAATACATTAAATTAGGAAATTTAAATTGAAAATAAATAATTTAAAACTTTAGGTACGAAAATCTCATATAATATATCATTAATAATCTTATATTATAATTTTCAATCAAAAATATTATTTATACATAATATTTACTACATAGATTCACATCTTGATTGTTTAATTTATTACATAATACCATTAATTTATTTTTTGGAAGCAAATTTGGAATACATTATTCATTTTATAAAAAAACATAGATGACTAATAATCATTATAATTTTTAATATAAACTCGTTATATCATATAAATTTTATAACGAAATATAGATATATCAATTTAGACTATCAATTAAAATATATCTTTTATATGGACACGTGGTATTTTTTATTATATTAAAAATAATATATATTATAATAAATTCATATAATTAATATAAAAACATATAATTAATTAGATAAAATATGAATTATTTGTCATATTTTGATAAAATTAATATTTTGGTTATGAAATAATAATTTTCAATGCATAAATCTAAAAAATATAACTACATAATATATACTAGAACAGATGAAAATTTTTATGACAAAATATACATTGATATAAAATACTTATTCATTTATTTTCATTCTATATTGATTGTGTACATGTATATAGTGGGATTTTTGTGGTCATGGGTAGTAGTGGCCCGCTATGTTATATTCACACGCTGATCAGTTGCCTTGGTACCGAAGAAGACATATGGTTTCTTAACTAGTGTACATAAAATTCATTTAGAGGTATGGATAGTTGAGCTGTAGGATCATGGTTGGCATTGGGTGATCAGACTTGCAGAAATCTCGGGACATGGTTTTTGGATATCTTTATAAAAAATCATTTTTTGGCCATACCATGTGACTCGTATGAAAGGCTTAGTGGATCATTTTCTTTATAAACTACCTATTGTTGTTTAAATTTGTTATCATATTATTTTATTTTTAATTTTTTAATTTTTTTCAAATACTGAGAATGATGTTTCATTCAATTTCATTCACTATGTTTAACATTTATTTATAATAGAGATGGTAATGTCACTCAAAATTGTACCGAGACCCACTATGTATTTGGTGAAATATGGTGTACGAAGAGGTGTGTATGAGGTGCATGGAACCTGGTCCAATCACAATGAAGTTGAACTAGATCAATGATTCAATAGACCACTAATTTACTCTCTTCAAATCTTTTTCAAATGTTTTCACTATATTGAAATAGAATTTTTAAAATATATATTACCCAATTTATTCTACTCTTACCTCTTATATAATAATAATAATCATTAATATTTAGTTCAATATATATTTTTAATTATAATATATGTATTTTATTAAATTTAAGTAAAAATATGTTTTCCCAATACTTAAAAAAACAATTAAAACATCATTGATCATGGTCATTTTTCACTAAAAAAGTGAAAAATAATGATTTACATTCACTAATTATTTATATTTATATATTAATAAAAAAATTATTTATTATAACATTGCTAATAATATATTTCATTTTTAATAATCTAAAGTAATTAAATGACAATGTTATAAATGTTATTAAAAAAATACATTCGGTTTTGTCGAAAATGAGATCATTAAAGAATAGTTTTATAATTGTAACTATGAATTGAGCTATTGAACTCCATCATATATGGAATTTAAAAAACAAAATATCATGAATGTTTTGGATCATATAAAGTATTTACTTTCTGAAATTTGACACTTACCATTACATCGATGTTGATTTAAAACTATGATATGGAAAACCTAATGAGACAAGTTAATGAAAAATTATTTTAATAAATGAATACTACATGATAATAAATCAAATATGCTAATTATAGTAATGAAATAAATATGAAATATTTATTCATAAAAACAATTATTAAATAGAATATTCATAATTATAATGTAAGTAGGGGGTCTGAAATAATCTATGATTCCAGTTATGGGTTTATTTCAAAATATATATCCCATTCAGGTGTTATTTTGATATTCCCCATATTCTATTCAATTATGTGTATCAATTCTAATGATTGTATCCCACTATATTATAAATTTATATCAAATTAATTTTCCACCTCTATTCCCCCATTTGGATTTTTAGTTAATATTGTATGTTGATCCCATGGTGTTTTCCCATAAATTTTTATTTCTTATGATTAAATTATCTAACACTTACTATCTCTCAATCTTTACTTTATAACTCCCCCTCGTGAACATGTTCAATATTTCATGGATATACTCTATATATTTTAATCCGTTATTTTAAAAAAAATTAATATAAAACCAACTACATATAATTTAATTTATACGATTAGGGAACCTATATTTTCATAATCCAAATTCAATGGTTTTTCCATAGAATTTTAGTTCATTTATTAGATTGGGGAAATATATAAAATATATATTCTCATCACATCAATATGGAAAATTATTTTAATATTTATCTGTGTTTATATAATTTTTTCCATGCGTAAAATGATTTACTGAATTTTTAACCATTAATTCTTATGATATGATGAATGTTTTGGGTGTAGTAATTGATGGGTGAATCCAATAATTATATATCTCTTTATTGTTTTGGTTGGTATTATTACATATGAAATATTGGGTATTTGGTGTATGAAAACATATTTTTTGTATAATTTCTTCAATAATGACTTTACAATACAATTGTTTCACCAGATATTATACATTCCATCGCTCTATGATTTTTTTATTTACATTATTATCTCTCACATGGGTATTTTATAGAAAAGAAATTATTTTAATATATTTATTGACTATTTTTCCAGGATATATTATCTATTTTATGTTTTTCCCATAACGCACAACCCCTTAATTAAAATTTTTGATCACCTCAATTTTTTTCCACTATACCCAAGAAATTATAATGAATGTTACATGTAATATATAGAAACAATATTGAGGAATACTATTTCTTTAATAATTGTTTAATTTAATATGTTTGATAAATGTAATTTAAAAATTAAATATGTATCTAGTATTTCAAAAATAATATTTATATGATTCAAAATGACTCTATTGTTAAAAAATCCAACATAGGGTATTTGGACTCTGGTTTGTTACATCATAGATCTATATATAAATGATATAGTAATTAAGAAGAACTATTCATTTTTTAATGGAATACACATTCTCATAAAAGTAAAAATGGAACCATTTTGATGTCATATATAAACTAATGAATGAGAACCTTATTCTCATTTCATTCATGTGACAACATCAAACATCATTTAGTGGAACATTGGATCCTTTATTTTCAGAGATATGATTTATCAAAACATGAAAAATAATTTTTTATTCAATTTTTATAGTATGAAAGGTTGTTTTTTATTTATATATTTTATAAAATTGTATTATCCAATGATCTCAATGATAATGAATTTAAAACAATTATAAGAAATTAACTCTATATTATGGAATAAGCTTTAAAAAATGTTTTAAAAAAACTATTTTCCCTGAACCCATCATTTCAAAATATATGTGGGAATCCACATTAATATATAGAAACCAATTGAATCTATTTCTTCATATGAGTATCTATTCGATATATATTTATGGAACATGTACAATTTTATCAATGAAACCAGAATTAAAATTGATTGATAGTTTATTGTCTTAAATCCAAGTCTGGGAAAAGAGATCGCGATGACAAAACATTTCAAGCTAAAAAAGAATGTAATATTTGATTATATGATTGAAATAAATATATGATATAATCATATTAATCAAATATCTTGGAATAATAAAAGTAAAATAGTTTTTAATAGAAGATCAGGTTATAAATCTAACTGTGGAATGAAAAATAGACAACATATATTACTAATAAATGGGAAGAATCACATATGAAATTACCTCAAAGAAATGAGAAAATATTTTATTTGTGTAAATAGAGTTCATCAAGAATATTATTGTCATGTAGATATATAGAACAATATTAAAAAAAATAATGTAGAATAATGTTCCACCATTTTCACTAACCACTCTTAATTGTTAGGACAGAAATTATTTTTGGTAATTATATATACCAATGCACCAAAACATGGATTATTTATGAATATTGATAACCATATCCTCTCAAACATAGTTATAATGGAATAACATATAAAATCATCACCTTATAAGTGGATCATAATGATGAACTAGAGGATGGTGTACTGAGAAACTTCTATTTTCTTGATTATAGTTATGTCCATTCATTAACATCATATTGTTTTTCATGGATTATTTATTCTCCATATAAATATTTATATATTGAATTATTGATGATAATTCCTAGTGGTAAAACTAGTGCATCACAAGTATATAATACTTCATTAATTAAATTTTTTCAAAATATATATCCTGAAAATATTTCTATTCAATAATGGATATAACTCAATATGGTATTCCAAATAGATTACCCTCTCTAAATTGAGAAAAAATAAATTTCTATGATATGGAAGGATTATTTCATCTCCTAAATAACACAAAGAGCATATATCAATATTTTTAGAATTATAATAATTTCTTGTGAAATATTATTTAATATTGTTCTCAATAACCAATAATTAAGAATATTTTACCATTATGGTTAGGGAGAAACTTGACATTAATGATATTTCAATTTTATAGGATTACGTTAATGTATTACCGAAGGAGTTTATCTTTATTCTCTAGGGTCAGGGAGTATTTAATTGAATTAAAATCATTGTTGGTTTTTTTTATATACTATATTTTTCATATAGAATAGATCTTATTTATTGGAAGGAACAAGCAGTGAAAATATACTCAAATTTTAATAAAGGATTTAAACACCAATCAGTTTCACCATAGGGAGAAATAGTCTTCTTTAATATATTGAATAATTGGTCAATTTTCTGATTTGGTGAATATAATGAGAAAAATAATAACATGATCCTAAAAACGTATCTTCTACAAAATATTAATGACCATATTGATTACTTCATTGGTTAAAATACATCATATATGTTGAATACTAGTATATATATCTTCACCTATGGGTAAAAATTGATGATTGGTCTCGAAAAATCATTTATAAGATATACACACTATTTATTGATATATGTTACAATAAAACAATCAAATTTCTAATACATATTCATTAATTTCATGAATATAGTAGTTGTAGATGGCCATAATACTTTTTTGGTAGTCATAAAAGAAGAAATTTTCATATATTATAGGGAAATATAACAGAATGAATATAATGTGAGGATTATTATAAATATATTTTATAAGAAGAAATTGTACTCCAAATTTTTTAAGTGTGCATTTCAATTAAAATATATGCATATTGGGTAATAAAATCACATGTGATGGTATATAAGTGGATCTATAAAATATATATTTGGATAAAGAATATCCTAGAAAAACTAAAAATCATAATCTCATTTTTTATTAGGATGGCTGGATATTTTTTATTCATTGGGATAATTTCACACTGTTGTCAAATATAGTGACCATCTAAACACATAAGAGAGTAAAATTACATATGAAAGATGAATTTGGATAAATATTAATAGAGTTTAAAAATAGGTTAGTCATTTATAATTCATCAAGACTCCACTAGAGTGGATATGGTTTTGAGATATATATTGATTCATAACTGAAAGTATTCATTTGTTTACTTGTAAAAAATTAATTGCTGATATCTTATTAACATTTTCAATTTAAGGATCCTGAAAACAATTAAGAGACATAATATTAGAATTTAGTAGTAGAAAGTTTCAAATAATGTGTATATAAATTTTTAATATATATAGGAGTGTGATGTATATATATATATATATTGAACAACAGATACTAATGTATATCTTGACAACAAAGGAGTCATCCATGAAGAAAAGATATAGTAGAATTTGATCAACAATTAACATTAATTAACAAATTATAATCCAAATAAGTTAATAAATGATGGTGATAGATTGTTAAATAATGACCATGATACTAGAAACATGATAATGATTAATAGAGATCCAATATTCATAGATATAGAATGATAGAAATATAAATGATAATTGGATGGATGAAATATTGTAATCCTACAATTTCTTATCAATAATCTATCCAAGTGAAGGGAAATTGGAATATAGGTTGATATGGTGACACTGATGAATATGGAAGGTATTCATGAGTTCAAATTTAATAAATATGGAATTGTAATAATTGTTACTCATACATGGGTCCCATTTATAAAAAAACCAATTAATCAAAACATGGATGTTGAAAAAATATCCTCATTATCTAATTATCATGGTAATACAAAAATTTATAGAGATCTTAATGTGAAATTTTATTTAGATAACATAAAGTGTGGGACAATAGAGTATAGAAAATTATCCTTGATATTCAAATAAGTCATTGAAAAATGATTAATATACCTGGGTATTAATGAAATGTTACCTAAACCAATAAAGGAATATATGAAAATCATTATGTATTATTCTTATAGTCATTCCCATGATTACTAGGGGAATATTTATATATTGGTTGTGTATAATTACCTCACAGTGTAAATACCCTTAATTTATATTTGATAACATTTCTAAAACAATTGACCTTAAAGTATTGAAATAAATGATGTGGAAAGAAAACATGGAGTATCACATTAAATTATTTTAGATCCTGATCAATGGTTGTAATTACTGATTTTTAGAGTCCTTTGATAATAATTTAATATTAGATTGTTTATTTATATATCTTATCGAGATCCTACTGATCTTCAATTAGGATGAAAAAAATAAATATTGGAATACATTTTGAGATATTTTATATATTATTAAAATTGAGTATGTTATTAATAACATACAGATTTCTTGTATTCATATAAAAATAATTTCTTCTTAGGAATATAAATGGAACTGTATAAGGAATTTTATTAGAGGTAATATAAAATATTTTTTATAAGAAATGTGTTATAGTGAGAAATATATTATGACTATATATATCATTAAATAACATAAAAGTTCTAATAATTTCATAAAATTATCAATTTAGCAGAATGAAAAAAATGATAAATGTTTATAATCATTTATGTTATTTGTATTAAATTGTTATAGACAAATGTTTTCATATAATATTAATTTGTAATTATGTCTTGAAATTTGGAAAAAACTAAATGTTTATCTTGATATATAGAAGGAATCTAAATATTCTTGATCCTATGGTGGTTATATGTTACAGTCTAGTACTTCCTCTATAACACTCTAAATTTCATGAAATGTTCCAAGGAATAGTTTTTATGAATTAACTACCATGTCAATCAAATATACTAATCATAATGTATCGAAAATTGGAATGTGGTTTCCAATATATAGAACAAATGGTTGAGATCATAAATCATAGGGGAAAATTACTATTGAACCAGAGTTCTCATCTAATAATTTTTTAGTCGTCAAATAATATGTTATAGTATGAGATGTTGGAGAATGAATATATAATTAGACAAAATATTTTTATTTTTTCCATATGAATATTTAAATTTTAATAGGGAGATAATTTGAAGAAAGGATAACATAATTATTCAGTTTTATCATAAATGTATTTTCAAATAAAAATCAACACATTAATAAAATCCCTTATCTACAATATACAATTTTAACAACAAATTGCCTTATTTTATTTAATGTTGCATTACCCAGGGATCTTACATTGAGATGATGATGACTCAGAGAATTTCACTTTCAAAATTACTTTTATAATGATCATGATTCATGAATAGTTAAAACATAATTCTCCACCACATAAAGAATATAGGGACTGAAATAAAAAATGAGATACATAGGTTATTTTTCATTGTTTAGTGGAATTCGGATATTTAAAACTAAAATAAAAAGAGAATTTGTCAATGTAAAAAACACTCTACGTGTGATAATTATTTATAAATATATAGTGACTGAACATCCTTAATTTTTTTACAATTTTCATAATTTTAGAAGTACCACTACTTCAACAATCATAAATATTTCACTCCTATTTTAATAAATGATTTATTGTGGCACAAACTGACAATAATGGTTACTCTAATTTCAATTAATTAATTAATAACTCCATTAAAAATGATGAATCTCTATTATCAACTTATGATATATAATCCAAAATATCATTTATTTTCATCTCATAAATATTTATAATTCCCAATTATATGTTTCATTTTTTAATTCCTATATACTCTAAATAATGTCATCTTTTTACGCTTTATGTAAAGAAGGATCTTATCAATCACTAAAGAAAATGTTTATTTTGTCCTTGATTTCAATTTCTGTACAATATTTATTATTATGAGGAAATTTATCCAAAATATACATTTATATAAATTTGTATCCAATTGAAATCAAATCATATAGTTATTCTTGAAATATTATAACATTTAAATCTCTGTAATCCATTTCCCTTAGTTGCAATAAAATGTGATCATCATCATCTAGACACAATGTTCCAATATTATATGAATAATGGCTCAAAAAACAAAATCATTGTATTTTTAATATTTTAAGAAACATATTAACCAATTTTACTATTAGAATATAAATATCATAGAATATTGTAAACTATCCTGTAGAGAAATAAAATATTTTGATGTCTACTCTAATTTGTAAGTAAACCCTTCACTGTGTGATATAATAGTGTTTTGGTGTGGCATTTTCCCATGATCCTTCATATATATGATAGTTTTAATAATGTTTTAATTAGTTTCACACATCATGTGACATTATCCAATTCGATATATTATTTCAAACACATTTTTCTTATATATATCTGATGCAACAAGGTCTGTACCCATCATAATGTATCAAAATAATTTACAAATATATATATATATATATAATTAAATAAATAATTTTAGCATTTAGAACAATTCTATCTCTAAACTATAGAAAATATTCCCAAATAGTATTTATCCTCAAGTTTGGAAAATATATAAAATAACTCAAAATAAGATGAAAAAATATATCCATGACTCATTGATTCCATTTAAGAATAATTTTTACATATTTTAATAATAAACACTATCAAAAAAATATCCATCCATTATTTTTAATGATCCCACTGTTAGGTCTGTTAAGCGATATTCATCATAACATCAACCACGATAATTATATTCATGTTCCACAACAAAAATCATATCAAAAATATTATTAGAGTGTAAATAATGATTTAATAGTCATTCTCTCTTTATTTAAAATTTCCATGTTCTAAACCAGAAACCATATTAAAATGAAAATTAATTATAAAAATAATATAATGATACTCATGCGTGTTAACATTACAAATTGTGAAATAAAAATAATAAAACTTGTTAAATGTACATAGTTGACATAGAAATCATACCATATATAATTACATGGATTATTCCCCCTAAATAAACATTTATATAGTCTCCCTGAACATATTCTCAACACATAATCATCCACCCACCAAGTTGATGTATGAAATTTCACATTTCATGAAATAAAATAATATGCTATAGTAAATCACCACATAAAATGAAAAAATATTCCCCTTAAGCATAATTATAAATTTTACATCTATTAATATTAAATATATGGTGTTAGACACTAAATAATTGATCCTAGTATATATTTAATACCATTCCATGAACCACATTTTGATTATACAACTCATTGAATTCAACAATGAAACATAAATAAAATTATGAAAAACACATTTAGGGAGTTACTTTCAATAAAATATCTATCTGGTGGGATATAGGTGAACTATAAGAGCCATATAATACTTCTTAGACCCTTTATTGTGTAATTATTATGTAATTAAATTCTAAACATGAAATTGGATAGAAAAATAATCTAATATCACCAAACCAGGTTGAACCCTCAACTTGGTAAATTGATATATGGTCATGAAATTATACAACATTTGGTTATAGACAATTTTTTTGAAGATTAATAAATAATGATTTATCACACTCAACACTGATAAGATATTTTGTGTCAACTAAAGTGTCTTTCAAATAGTTATATATCTAAAAAAATGAATGCATGCTTGATTTGATATAATGTATTTGGATTCCATAGTTCTCAGTGGTATGAAATCATTATATTATGAAATAAATGATACTAATGAACTATAAATGTAAAATGAAATAATTGATATTGATTTATGATCTTCAATTGAAGCAAACCAATTCAAAGGCATAAATCAGAAATACCACTATTATGATGTTTCGTTATAAAAAATCCAAAATAAAATTTCAATATATATACCATATTATTAGTTTCAAAATGTATAAACAAATGTGTAATATCCCACCATTCTTGAAAACTGGACAACACACAGATCAGAAGATTCCATATAACCTTAGGCACACTACCAACTAGACAAGAGTATTCTAACTAGTAGTTGGGTTCTACACCAGTATTATGGAGAGACTATCCCACATATAAGAGAGAACAATATTATATAAAAAAAATAATATATTACTTAATACCATATAAATAAAATTTTATAAAATAAATAATCACAATGAATAAAAATACATTAAACATGTAAAAATATTTGTATATAGACTCATGTTCATAATAAAATATGAACTACCCACTTGTCCAATCCAATGTATCGAATAAAAGTTGAATGAAACAAAAGAACAAGAGGATCTACAACATTCCTAATCATAACATCATTCCATTAAATATTCTATAATGAGCTCTTGAGATAAATAATCAAATCTGGGGTCTTAAACAAACCTTATAAGTATTTAATTACAATTAAGAACCCATGTTCTATGGCTGTATGAGTAGTGTGTTAGTATAACTCAGTAGGGAACAGGAATTGTGGTTACATGTTTTATCTATAAAAAATGTATTCTTTTGTGACATTCTTAGTAGAAAAAATATAGTAGTAAAAAATGGTAAATAAATACACAATTTCTATCATCTAGGACTTTCAAGAAACGCTGGATCAATACAAATCATATTGACCCCTGATTGGATACATCAATATAATTAACCCAACTGTTCCTATAAATATCGTTTTAAAATAATAATTAGTATCAGAATGTTATTATAATTCTAAGTCTTTAATTTAGGAAACCTATCATTAAGAGAATCTACTGACCATATTCCCTAAAAGTAATATCATTTTCTAGAGAAAGGGGTGTTCCTTTCTTAAAATCCATCACTGAGACCATGGTAAGTACCTCTTCCTTTCCAGGAGTCTTGTAACGTTGATCTTGGGGAGTACCTTTCTAGTAAAACTACATATAGGGACCAATGGTATCCCATTATTAGGAATACATTTATTAGATCTTATGTATTATATATAAGGATTAACCCTTTCCAAATCCATGGGTTTCCTTCTTATCTTTTAGAAATTTCCTCATAAGATTTTGGGGGTGTGACTCTCCTATTGGATATCACATGATCGAAGTCTATGGTTTGGGTTATCCCAAACATGCATCCCATCATCTAAACCAAAGAATAAATCTTAATGGATATTAATACATAGTTCTTTTGATTCAACTAACTATAAATCCATCCATACCATTTTAAGTAAAATATCCAAGGAATCTAAATCCATGTATCGAAACATATCTTTCTAAAAATTGAATCCATCCTGAACTCAACTAATATAACCAATGTTGTCATCATAAGAACATGACATGTCATTTATACAACAATAATAAAATCCCACCACTTACTCAATCTCATGAGGGAACCCATAATCATCACCTAACGTTTCCCATGATCGTAGGGTTGGTCATCTTAGATCACCTCCCATGAGGGTCCCCTACCTCTCATAAATTATGGACACGGTTCATGGGTTTCCTTAAAAATGACATGTCTCAAATCAACACCCATCAGATAGAGGTAATAAACACCCTCAATGTCATCATAATATTCTCGAGGCCTCCTAATAATCGTAGGAAAAGGCATATAGAAACACATCTAGATAGAAGGCTCATGATCCTCTAATTACCCACGTTATCACAAGATAATAAACATAACATTCGAACCCCAAGAAATCCACGGATGGTATTTTTATTGTTCAAACATTAATGGTGAAGGAATAATCACAACACACTCATCTAAAAATCATAATTGATGTCAGTAATTTTAGGTTCATCTCATGTATTACTCTGGAAAATGTATCTCACTTCATCTCATGTTCATACTCAATGGCCAAAGGCTCTAATCCAAGTCTTCTACAATCACTATGTTTATTTTATGTATTTCTCACATGGGTTCATCTATAATTGGTAATAAAATTACAATCATGTTCTTGAATAGCATCATCCATGGGGTATAGCCAATGCACTATTGTCAATTGTGTCCCTCTAAAATTTATTCCTATTTGGAATAGATTTTAATTTTTTTTAAATGAATTTAATTTTAATGGTTGATTACAATCTATGGTAATATTATATATCAAAAATATTTATTAAGCAGAATAATACTCAAGGTGCACGTACGGTGGACCACCGACCTAGTTAAGGTTATACAATTATTTATTTCCATCCCAACACTGTAACTTGATCTAATCCATGTATGAATAGCTAACCTATAAAACTATGAGGACCTAAAACATAAAAAATAACTATTTTAATTAATTTTATTCAATTTATTAATAATTAATAAATTAAAATTAGTTTTACATCATAATATGAAAATGATTAAAGCCTAAAACTCATTGAACTATAACCCCTCACTATAATGGCACAAAACATTGTTTAGATCCTTCCTAAAACACCCATAAATAATTACATTTAAAATTAATGTTATATACAACCACTATGGGGAAAAATATTTTAATTAAATTAAAAAACACTATGAAATATCATTTATTTATTTACCTCAATTGGAACATGGATAAATGACATTTATATATCGTCACCAAACATCCTCTATCTATGATAAGTGAAAGACCCATCTAAATCTAATATTTTCACACATATAGATGGATGTAATCACATTGAGCATACCCAAAATCTTAATAAATGAACATTTATCATGGTATAATATTATAAAGAAAAAATTTAAGTTCATACCTTATATCATTGCTGAGATTCACCAAGAATCGCCTTTGATCTGGTGGAGAGGGGGGGGGGATATAGGGAAATGAAATGATAGAGTGGACCACTATGTGCACACCTAGACAAATTAAAATTTCTTCTTGTCATTTTTAAATATACTAGAATATTTATTATTGAAAAAAAAATAACATGAACCATTTGGGAATGAACCCATGGTCCAGGATATTAATCATTGAAGAAAAAGGTAATTAACGAACAACATGACACATCTATATTATAAACCCATTTGAAATTGAATGAAAACTAAATGAGCGTCCCTAAATAACTATATAAGATTTTTTCTTATGATGCGGAGGCCTCATTCAGATTTTGAACCACCTATTTATTTTTCATTACCATAACAAAAAACATCCTATGTAGTGAATCAACATTGGAGGCTACAAGTCACGCCATGATTGTCCATCCACCATGTGAACTAGAATTCATGTCATGAATGAAATATAGTAACTATTTTTAGAAATTAACAACTCATATTTTCTCTATATTCAATCTGAGAAATAATGACAACATAAGGACGTCAAAAAATTTCCAAAACAAAATTTTAGGATATTTAAATACATAAGTTGTATACAATGTTCTCGTCTCCAAAATTAACCAATCCTAAAATTCAATAACATGGATTCCCTCATGAATTATTAACCTAAATAAGATACAAAATTTTATATCCTTTCAACAATTAAAACATATGATTACCAAGATGCTTCAGAAATATTTCAGCCATAAATCCTTAGCTATCCCATTTTTAAATTTATGTATAACTCATAGTAATCTACCATAGAGCACCAAATTATCTTCCGTTGAGAAAATATAAATAGAAGGATATCAACATATTAAATTTTTCTCCACTACAAATTATTTTTATTGAATCATTGAAATAGTTCTTACCCACCCCGACTTATCACAAGACCCCACAATTTAATTGACTAGTTGACTATTTGGCTTATGGTGATATCTACTGTATGAATCATATTATTAATGGAAACTCTAATCTATAGATATTATTACCATTACAATTTCCCCCTAAAAGAGGATTCCAAATATCTAATGACCTGCTCAGTGATGTTTCCACATCACTACACCCAATCAAAAGAATAAAAACCATACAAGAATCCCATGGATAACTAATAAAAATGATCATACACCCTTTATAAAATGTTATATCATCTTTAAATATTTAACTATTAAAATTAATTGGAATCCTATAATATTTTAAATAATATGAATGGATTTTTAATCATAAATCTATCTTAAAATTTGATGTTGGATAGACCACCAATAAAATAGGTGTGCATTCCCTCACCTAAGTAATTACACACCGCCAATATGAAACATGTGCATATCTCATTTAGAATAACCATATAATTGTACCAATTCATGGTCCATTTTTGAAATCACATATAATAAAATATGATATAATATATTGAGACATAAAATATTTAGAATTTCCTACTCGATTGAATCCAAAATCAACCTAAACGATCATAATGCTAACCATATGAATACACAACCCAACCTCAATTTGGCCATTCTTCCAAATCAAGTGATCCATCCATCACCACACCCAATGTCTAGATGTGGACATCCTACTAATTACCATGGTCTAATATGAAAAATCAATTCCTACCATTCCTAACTCAATATGATCATTATCCTCAAAATCCATTGTTACATCAATTTTAAAAATAGTCACAGCAGATAATGATAAATAGTGAACTACCCAATTTATTTCATACATTATATTGCTTCCTGTTAAAATAATAAGAATGTATAATCATAACTCATGTGTTACATCTCATGATCCAAACATATATTTTCACTAGTAACACCTATCTATAATCAATTCCTAGATATACGGTGCCACCATATATAATCAATTAACAATGTCACCTCCCTCCAAAATTAGGTATTCCCAATTAAAAAATATGTCAACCAATCATGAAAATTTATACCATGAACATCATTAATTATCCCATTAATTCCTATAAACCAATACCTATTTTGGAGTATCAAGTCTAACCAATTTATACGGTATCAATATCACACTAATTAAAAATATATATATTCTAATATCACCAAATAGAATAAACAATATCTATGTTACATTAGTAGAATTGGACCATGTCTAGGACTATGTCCAAACATCTCCACCCTTCCACCAATAAGTGTCTATCAAATAATCCTATAACCATCATTGTTTCTCTATTTTAAAATTTGGAATCCCACACAATTCATTGTATATTGAATGATTTATTTATATCAAATATCATTATACATTCACAATCAGTCACCCATGATCTCCCACTATCTAGTATAGAAACACATTTATGTTACATATATATTCAATTACTATAGATTTTACCATAAACACAAAACCTTTATACCAAAAGCACAATCACTATTTGTGTCTATCAAAAGGAAATCAAAATAAATCATTATTCTAATTCTTTATAACCTGTCAATTTTCACATAAAATTATCTAAAACTAAAGAATCTACCTATTATTTAGGAATCTAGGGGAACTAAAATGTTTTCTCGTTCACCTTTCATTAGTTACACAATGATTTGTTCCATCGCATCCCATTTCATATATAGTACATGACTTGTGGGCCTCCTGGTTCGTGCTTCATAAAATAAGTCTATATCACCATTACCATATTTCACATCTAATATAGATAAAAACTCTTAGGGAAACTCTAAAAACTATTGGAAATATCCACCTGGAAAATAACATGAAAAACTACACACTCTATATTATCACTATATGTGTACCCAAATGACCTAGAACAAGTAAACTCATCCCCCCACATGGCTAGTGATTATCACTAGCAATAAATATTTGGGATAATAACATTGAAAATAAAAAATTTATTATGGTATAAACATATAAAATTAAACCACCATATCATGATCTATATCAAGTCTCCGATTTGTTTTGGGTTCGGTAACGTAAAATACCACAATGAGGATATATTGTAAAAAATACGTAGGATATTTTTAGACATTAATTTACCAATAACATTTTGATATTTTCTAAAACTAGTATTATTACCACCTGCTAGGGGTATATTTTTATATAATCATATTATTCTACTATCCTATGTGGGATATTATAAATCCCTTACAATAGGGACAACACAACCATTATTGACATCGTCATAGATGTTCTAAAAATATATCCACATGGCCTCTCATTAGAAGAGAATATATCATGGTCCAGTTAAGTAACATTTCACAAACAAAAGTTAATTTGAAAAATGTAATATATGCTATTATTGACATATTAACAATGTATATCCTCATAATTAGTCACACTACACATAGACCGATGTATGAAATGTGAATTTTACATTCAATGTTTGATACATAAACATAGGCCTCTTGTCAATGTGAAAAGTGAAAAAACCATATAAATCATAACACTCAAAACCCATGTTTGTTACACTAGGTGAAATCATAAAATTTCATCATCATAAACCTATAAAAAATTCTTATATCATAGTAACAAATATTTCATAAAAAATAATAGTGTCCACAAAACAACATTTACTGTATTTTCACCAAAAAATAAACATTCTTATATAACATATCTAAAATCTCCCCAAATTGTATAAAATATATATATGTTGATAAATTTTTTGATATTTTAGAAATTTTGTTATATTATATAATTTTTATACATCCTTCCAATAGAGATAACTTGATAATAGTAAGACCGGCGGTCACTACATCACCTCAGGGATAACTCCACGAATGTAATAGGATTAAAATTCATAGCAGAGGTAATAATAAGTAATGTGGGGATACTATTCCCTAATATGAGAGAGTAAAATGATAGATAAAAATATCTTACATTACCAAATTCATTGACAATAAATGTAATGGATTTAATAAAAATAATCGCCAATAATAGATAAAACATGAAAGCATACAATCTAATTTAATAACATTCATGGAATAATACTAACGGGCCACAAGAATGATCATATATAAAAAAATAATAATTATAAAATAAATGAACAAGAGGATATACTATAGAACTACACAATACCTCGTACTAATTTTATCCCTATTTGTTCTACTTGGAAGGATGATCCAATTTGGAGAAACTGCACATCTAGAATATACATACAATGAATTAATCAATTGGACCCAAGATTCATGAAAAACCAAGAAGGGTGTGAGTACAACATAATAGGGTAATACCAATGAAGTTCAATATATTACAATTAATCATAATGTATGTGAATGAGTTATTGATAGAAAAAATAATAATTAGTGTTGAAGAAACTATAAAACCCTTATATTGATCCTCATGTTCCCTCCTAAAATTTGAAATTTTAAAAAATATAATTCATCCATCAATGGGATATATCATAGAGTGTAACACTACTATACTAACAAATATCATGTTAAATGGATGTTTCTAACTAGTGGATCCTAGGAATTCCAATTCACACACATATTCCAGATATTTCATGGATCCAATTTCATGTCTCATCCCTACCTGTAATCTCTTCATCATGAGATAGGGGTGTAAACTATTGAAATACATCACCAAAAACCAAGGGTGTATATCTTCCCTTCCATATATCATGTAACCTAAATATAGGGTTGTACCCAAACATGTTAACTATATTCTAAAACTCATAGAATTTTCCTACAATTCATCAATGTTATAGGGCTAGGTAATAAACTAATATGAATCACCCCATATAATTTATAGTGGTTTCACACTTCCCCCTTTGAATATTAGATTATCCAAGTCCCTAATTGTGGTTCATCATTCAAGATATCTCCTTATATATGTCTGAGGTTGTGGTTTTACCCACTACATCTCCCATAATTCAGAACCATGTATCACATCTATGGAATATCAAACCATTCTATCCCCTTCTCGGTACGCTGCACGTCCCACTAAAGAGATTAATATATCATAAAAAATAAATATTGAATCATGTATTTGTAAAAATATTGTTTGGAAATGAATAACACTCAAACACATCTCATATATCTAATATCAACATCATAATTACATGAAATGTCATCTTCACAACCAAGAAAGTATCATAAAAGTGATTAGGTGTCTAAATGGACACCTACTATGATCACTACCAATTTTTAATAAACAGACTTTGATAAGGGTAAAAATATGATTAGAAACTGACTAGGGTTTCCTAGGTCTCATCAATTTGGAATAACCTTCATTGGTTCCCTTATATCAAAAATATATATCAAGTTAACACCTATAGCTCAAATGGAAATGACATATATGGGAGTCATCATAAGTATCCCAATATATCCAAGGACTCATAGGAAAATCCATACAGTCTCTATTTTAGAGAGATAACCTAACCTCTATATTAAGGAAAATCTTTCCCATGAATTTATAAAAACCTAATCTACTACAATGATACAATATTCTTGTTTTCTGTATGATCAAATAATAAATAAGAATGAATTATCACCCCTAATATCATGTAAACAAGATTGATGGCACTATGTTTTCTCCTGGTAATCTCACAACATACTCTATTCAATCAGTCACAATTCATCATTCATTCTCTCTGAATGGGATAACACACCTATTAAGTTCATCCAAAATCATTATGTAGAACTACATATCACCCCAATAGTGTTTTATTTCATTTTTCATCGAATTATAGTAAAAACATCATACATAGAATGCCATTTAATCTATCTTGTGTAAAAGGTACTATATTAGATATTATCAAATTATTACAAATTAAATATAAGTATTTATTTTTTAATTAGAAAATACTTTTAATTTAAATTTCAAACACCCTTAGTGCAGAGACCACATTTTACACTCAATAATTTAGAGGTATAATACAGTAGGTTCATGTAAGAGGGACCACCTACCTTATACATAGCTATTACCATATTAAATATTATTATATAAACCCTTACCTAATCTCTCCTAAGTCCAAACAATTGTCTTTTATCAATATGAGGAGGTAACTCATTCAAAATAATCCAAATTATTTATCTATAATAAAATTAGAACTTTTTAATTAGTTATAATAAATTATAATATTTAATATAAATAATATTAATTCCTAAAAACTCTCATAGAACTAACTACCTAATGAAACATTGATAAATTAGGTGTGAAGCACTCCCAACAGGCACATGAACATATTCCAAGAAGAATACCAAATTTATACATATGTTTTAATTTCCATATTATATAAATAATTTCAAAAACCTTATAAATAATTCATGAATTAAATTAGAAAATATTTAACTAAAAAAATTATTCATTTAATATTATATTTATTTTCACTAAATATTTATTTTATATATTTACAAAATGAGAAGATATGTTTTCTAGATTATATATTGATAAAATTATTTATCTATGAAATGATTTAGTAATTTTATTCAGATTTTTTGTAAATAATTTCAAATTATAAAAGGATATATTTCAATGAACTAATTTCTAATGTATTGTATATTTTAATATGAATATATTCAATTTACCACATTAAAATATAGAATAAAATGTATATTTGAAATCTAATATAAATATATTATCACTAATTTAGTTTCTAATTTATATGAAATAAGTATAAAAACACATTGTATTTAAAAATTATCTTTTATATAAAACAATTATATATATATTACATCAATTTTTTAAAAAAATTATAACATTTAAAAGTAAAAATAGTTCAAATAGACTACATTTTTTATCCAAATAATGAAATTAATTAAATATATGAATTTATTTTTTCTGCATAATTTTTTGTCATTGTAGTAAAAAATGCATTACCAAGATCAAGGTAAAATAATGTTAAAAAGGGTAAAAATAGTGGTAATGACATAAAATTTAATGAATCCTTATATAATTATTTATGAGGTGAAATATGAAAATTAACCATTATTTTTTAATTTTTAGACAAATTAATTTCAAAATGAGAACCATATACATTAGGAAATAAATATTTTATTAATTTCCACTCAAAACACGCCTACAAAAAGGCCCACCCTCAAACACTTCCAAGTCATCTCATTCCATTTTTTTATCTATTTAATATATACCCATTTAACATAATTTAAATCATTTTAGACCCTATGTATCCTTTGGTTCCATGTAGAATCCTAAATATCTCATTTTTAAGGAACCCATTTTAAGAAAGAGAAAATTTATAGAAGTAAGTATATTGTTATTAAATAAGATTTTTAATTTCTATATTATAAATAATATATATTGATATCACACTATCCTATAATTATGTTATATTAATATAATTATTTTATTGTAATGATGGTATAATTATTACTGTGCAAAAAAAGGCATCTCATTCAGTAGTTTAGCATATTATCTTTTTCTATATTGAACAAGCTAAATTATATGTATTAACCCAACTATGTAATTTTCAACATAAAAAAGTAAAAATACATTTATACAGATAATATGTAAAATTAATTAGTAATTTATTATAGGAATATGAATCTACATGTTTGGAACTTGTTTATCCAATGACATGTTTAGATTTTTTTTCAAATATTGGGCTTATTGTTGAGATAAGAAGATAATCTAAAATATTGAAATTGTCTATAAAAGAATTAATAGATATGGATTCAGGTATTATGGTTTTATTTGTGATAAAATCTGATTTAATAATAGAAATAATTATAAAAATAACCGAAAATAATAAGTTTATGTCGGGAAGAAAAATTATTAAGCGGTTAGTGATTATAAAATATTATTTTATAATGTATTTAATGATTTTTTTGAATTATATAATCTTTAAACTGAATTTTGAGTGAAATTATCATAGTTTAAATATTTATCATTTTGAGGGTAGGCTATAATGATAATTTTTATAATGGAATGGAATGTTCATAGAGTATTAAATTTATAATTATACTTTGTATTGTACATTCAAATCATCATAATGTAAAATACATAATGGAATTTCAAAAAATAGGTTCCATCTAGGTACCTTCATAAAGAATTGTGGAACAATGTATTTTATATAGAAGACATTATAGGGTCAAAGGAATCATATCATGGTATATTAAAAAATCATAAGTTATAATTTAAATTTTATTATAAAATATGACATTAGTGGGTATAGTGAACCCTATTATGGATCATTGTAAGTTACAAGATATGATGAGTTCTTTGATTTTAATAAGGTCAGGAACTCTATTCGCATCATAGGGTATGTGGACATCATATGTTATGATAGAAATAAAATTTTCTAAAAATAAAATCGACAATTATAGATTTAGAATTTTGAAAAAATTATTTCATTTAGTTGACACATGAACTATTTTTTCATTGTATAAAAATGAAAAATTTGGTTTTATAAATTATTCAATGGGGGAGGAAAATTTTCATTATGATTATTGTTTTATTTTTAATTGATTTAATTTAATTATTATTATTATTAAGCATTCTTATTACTGCAACATGTGATACGATCATAAAGTGAAAATGAATAGAATTTTGACTAAAATATGAGATAACAATGAATATAAAAAATATGATTAAAAATAGTAAAATGAATTTATTCATTTGATTTTTAAAATGCATTCCAAATTAAAAAAATTGGTTTCTGCTAGTGGTGTGAAAAATTATTTAAATATATCCTGAATGCATAAACACATTTTTGAAATATAGAAGAGAATTCTACATATAATTGATTTAGTAGTTTTTTTAGATTTAATGAAAATTTAGAATATGGTGTATAGTTCAACCATATTGATTAAATGAAACCCTTGATATTATAGGTTGAAGATGATGAAATAAAAGAAGAACTAAAAAATACTACATAAGTCTACATTAATGAAGGACTTTTTTTGGTGAATGATTTTTTTCATGATATCACTATAGAAATCACATAAACATAGTCAGTTTACTTCATGTAACTTTATTACAAGTACATTCCCTACTAGTAATATCTAATTGTTGATACTTGTAGGGTATATAAAATCTGTGAATTAAAAGAAATTATTTTTTATTCTAAATAGATGTAAAATAATTATTTTAGATGAAAAATAAAAAATAATTTTTTCTAGAGAATGTTTTGACATTATAATTTTACTGTATATAATGAAAATTTATAAATTGTTTAATAAAATGTGGAATCCGATATAAAATTTAATTGGCTCTCGTATAATGATGGAAAAGGTGTTTACATAACTATAACATATCAGATCTATTTTCATGGAAGTAGTAATTTATGGATTTTCCACCGATGATTAAAGAACATCCGTGAAAATATTATAAAATAAGAAAAAAATGATTAATATTATCATTATATTTTTTTTCCATTGAGTGAGTGAATAATTAAAATTTAAAGGAATGTAAAGTCAGAAATATATATTAAAAAATATTGAGAATATTCTATTAAGGTAATAACAATGTTATATAGAAAAATATAGAGATTTAGAAGTTAAATTATGAATACCTCAATATTAATATTAATGAAACTGTGTATGAGTTCTTCATCTAGTTAAATTATATTGTGATCATGACGAGTTTCTTTTCTGCAAATATATATAATTATATAATTTTTTAAATTATCTTGTACGTACTCTATAACTATTTTGAGAAACATTTATCCTTTTTGGAAAATAAATATCAATGAATTATTCATCTCAAGTACAAAGATAAAATATTAATAGCCAATGAGATAATATAATATATAGTTTGATGAAGAATCTAATGGATGAAAATGAAATTTCTTATAAATACTTCAAATAGAATATCTTTAAAAAAAATTGAAGTAGATTATGTTGATAGTACATATTATAATTCTGATGTGGATCTGATGTTTTATAATGTGATGTCCATTATATTTAGAAATGTTAAAAGAGTATATAGATGTATATAATGACTTACTCTAATCAAATGATTTATGATATTATTAATCAAATATTTTTGCAAAAACTGTACAAATTTAAAAGATGATGGACTAAGTTATGCAGATAAAAAAAGATGATAAAGGCCATTTATTTATATAATATAAAAAAATTAAAGTATAAGATTTCATCCAAATTGAAGAAATAATTTATCAAAAATAACTAAATATTAACTTCTTATCTATGTGTCATGAAATTAAATTATGTGATGATGATGAGGAAGTAGACACATATAGTGATTTCGATGAGAATATTCTAATTACCAAGGTAATTTATTATGTATTCAATATGTATATAAGTAGTGAAGATAAGAGTGATGACTAGAAACCCATTTAATTTTTTTATTATAAACTTAGAGGAATTTTATAAAATGATCAAAATGATACATATGGAGATCACAATTAAATCATAATTACCCAATCATCGAGAAGTAATGAATCCTCTCTTATATTGAAGTATACAGATAATTGATTAACTAAATTGATAATTTTTGGATATTGACTAATAATTATAATTCCACAAAAACAAATATGAAACTATTATTTATCTATAAGGAAAAAATTATTCACTATGTCTCTACCAAAAGTTTATGGAGGTTAAAAATATGTTGTCAATTTATGATTCAATTTGGAACGTTTGTGATATAAGTTAGAGAAAGATCTAATTAAAAGTTAACAGAAAAATCAAAAATGAGTGATATAAATCCTAGTAAAAAATTAATATCATATACATAGGATTTAATAGATTTGAAAACATAATTTTGAGATCATCATAAGAAGAATAAATTTAATATGTTGATATTTGAAGAACAATTGTGTGACCATA
Organism: Viscum album; assembly: GCA_963277665.1. Taxonomy (NCBI): domain Eukaryota; kingdom Viridiplantae; phylum Streptophyta; class Magnoliopsida; order Santalales; family Viscaceae; genus Viscum; species Viscum album. The sequence goes on along the minus strand of OY728146.1, from coordinate 1,084,292,375 downwards.
AATAGTACTAAAATTTTGGGAACACAAACATAATGTAAAAAGGTTTAGAAAAACATATAAAACTAGAATGCATGTGAATAAGCATAATATGAGTTATGTAATTTCAGGAGTCCACTATAATATTCAATTTAAAGAAATAAATACTGTTTTCAAATAACTAATTAGGACATGCATTAGTATAACCACCCAAAAATTTATTTTATGACTAATTAATGAATTCTTATTGTTATATCCACTATTTTATTATATTTCAAAATTCATGTACATGGAAATGAAATTTAAAAATCAAAATTTTAACTTTATTATAACAGTACTAATTAATATAGCTAATAATAATACATGGACATATAAACCAATGAATATAGACCATGAAATGGGTTACCTCATAGGATCGAAATCTCAAAGGATTGTTAAAACTTAAATGAAAAATATTTAAAAAAAATGAAACCATTGAAATATAATTTATATAATCATAATAATTGATGAAATCAAAGAGATTCCAGTATGAAACAAACAACAGGAGCATGTCTACTGGCCAGTGGGAGAAACCAAAGGCATGCTGATGCCTGTAGTGCGCCGCAGTAGAGGAGGTCGCAACAAGAGGGATGCAACAGTGCGTAACAGTGGTGTCATGATAGGTCGAGAGACCTACAGATAGACTGTGGGTTGGTAACAACATGAAATCCATGGGATCATAATAGGGGGAGGTGGAAAGCCACTTATTTCCCTTGTGACAATGAGGGGTCACGGCCCTCACGGTGTTCAGTTGAGACCAATTCGGCATACAGTGGCGTGCTGGGATGGACAAGATGGGCTGCCATTGGGGGGTCGAGTGGGCTGGAATAGTCCCAGTTGGTTAGTGTTGTGCCCAATGTTCTGGGTCGGATCCAGACTGGGTCATAACTGAGTCATTTCGTCGGACCCCATGCCGGGCCGGGATTGGTCTGGATGGCCTGACCGAGTCTACCCTGAACTGGACCCCAACAACCACTTTTCTATAAAATTCCATTATCATTCAAATGGAGTGTCCATTTGATAGGGAATTAATAGTGTTAGGACCCTTATAAAGATACAATATTTTTGAGATTCTCCATGTGAGTTTGTGTGTAACATTATTGACAACCTATTGGTTTGAGGAGTAGGTCTTCTTGGTACAACCAAACATGAGTGGGAATCGGCATGTTTCGTAAACTAGGGACTCCACATGTCGTGGGAGCCAGTAAGTTTACTTTGGGTAGCTTTCTTAGGGGGTGTTATTTTCATGAGGGATTAGGGTGTGGGTTAGAGAGTATGATCATAAAGGAAGAGTAGGTAGTCCCCTGTGGGATTAGGCAGTGGGTCCTCTATCCATTAAGTCATTAATCCCATATATTACTAAGGCGCGGGTCCTACATTTCAAATTTACATAGAGTCAGAACCCCCATACGTGGGTAGGGTTCATGTAATCTATTTTAGGAGTCATTATAACCCTATTTTCCCCTAGTGTGGGTCATCAACATGTGAATTTATAGCTTCAGTACACCACTGATGTATGAGGGAAGGGGTCCTCTCGTCACTGAGTTGTTCTCCCATACTGAGTTGGGTTCAGGTCCTCAAATTAAGAATTCATACTCCCTTGTGGGTGCACAGTATGGTTCCTTCATTATTCTTAATACCCTATGGGATTAAGGTGTCGGTCCTCCCTTACGGAGTTGCACTCTCATGTCATGAGTAGTGGTAGGTAGCAAGTCCTCTATTGGAGTTGGAGCTATGTTGGATATCTAATATAGTTTCAAGTATATGGTCCATCCACAAGGTGAGAACATTACCAAGTTAAGAGATAGTTCTCCCTCGACAGAATATGGTGTGGGACACTCCGTATTAGAGCTCCAGATGTTTTGTGAGACGACTAAGTGTATGGATTTCTCATCTGTGTACAGTGGTGAGGATGGGGATCTTTACCAGTGTTTCCATAGTCTTCGGTTGTGTGTAAGAAAATGATGACTAAACCTCCAACAACGGTAATTGATCTAGTCCTACCAGGATGTTCTTGATGAAGCATGTTCTCTCGGACATACAGTTTGTAATGTTAGAGTTGTTCCTAGTGAACTATACCACTCAGACAGGATCCATCATGGAAGGCTCAGCTCATGGAGTGCACTCTCTTAGTTTTATATGTTACCATTCTAACATGCTATGAGAAACCTGGAGATGTATATGAGGTTGGGACCTAATTATTCATAGTGTCGGAAATGAGTATATTTATAAATTCTTGGTATATGTTTGGACATATATATGTGTTGAGAATAATGTGTCTTATTGGTGGTGTTTTATTTGTGATATTTTCCCTTGTTTTGATTGGGATCCCCTACTAATTATTTTATTATTCACCCATGAACGGGAGTTTCCTGCACATGTTGTGTCTTTTTTGGATGACTGATGCATTGACGGAGTCCTTAGAGAGCCTAGAATGGGTGGTTCTTAGTGAGATTAGACAGACGAGGCATACTAATATGGCTTCAGGAAGCAACCCATCAACTACACTTCAGGTAGGGTTCTCAGTGGATGAGTTTCAAGGACTTGGGGTTTTAATTCTATTTTTTCTAAAATTTATATGGGACCAATTTTCCACCATGTACATTACTTTCTAGTGCACTCTAGTTTTTTTTACTAAGTAGTCGATGATCATAGATTCCATTTCTTTTTTACTTCCCAACATCTTTGGTATGTAGTATTTTTCATGTTTGGAGGTATGTAGGCTAATTTATCCCACTTGTGGGATATGCCAACTTGGCACTAGTTTCCATCAACAATTTTATCAGAGGTAGGCTTGGGGTAGTCATGACTCGTGCTTTAGGGGTATGTATTGTAAAATAGTAGTATTAGTGGAGGTTAGTTATGACACAGTATAGTACTGTATTGAGCTTGTTTTGGGTTGGAAAGAGAGATTGTTAAGATGATTCATGTTTATCTCTCATGTGAGTGGTTCTATTGTGGGTGCAGCTATCGATATATCCTTTCATTGGGATTCTGATAACCTACTTTTTGTCTCAGTGAATTAGGACAATAGTCACAAGGAAATAAATTGTGTTTGCATCATATAGGAATGATTTTTGTTTTCCATGTCATTTTATAGTAATCCATCAAGATATACTATATTAACCTTGGTCCATCTTGATCCCTTTCAAGAAGTCTCTATAAAAAAACCATAAAAGATTCTACATTGTGATCCTGATGATCGTCTTCCCCGTGGTGAAGCTTCAGTACCAGGAAATGACTTTGAGGTGTTGCCTTCGGGTTGTCTACGGGTGCCATCACCACCTACAGAGCATCATGCTTTACCGAATGTTTGGGCCAAGAATGAGCGCAGTATGAGTGCTTTACAAGAGTTCTAGAGGAAGAGACATTTAATATACCATTGTGATCCTGACCCTTAGTAATCATATGGATGGCTTCAAGAAGTCACTCATGTATTCCAATTTTAGAGGACAACTTCTGATCAGATGGTGGTCCTAGTTGTGACCCTTCTTCAAGTCTCAGGGGGATGCTGTTCAAGAATGCTGATAAAGATGCGTGACAAGCCGACACTCACTTAGTAGAAGTTTGAATGACTATTCGGGAAAGATTTTTACCTAGCCACAATGAAGACTATATGTATCTAAGAGCTTCTTCATCTTTCATAAGGTATCATGATATTGGTGGAGTTTTCGGTGTGGTTTAGAGAATTATTATGTAACTATTTAAACATGGTGTGAGACATGTTTTTTAGAGATCAATCATTTGGGAAGGGTTTCACCAACATATTAGGGTGTCGAGGGTTCCACTTAGTATTCCCACATATGTTGGGGTGATGGAGTGAGCCTCTGTGGATGATATTTTTCAGGGTGAAGAAGAGATGGATGTGACACATAATGAAGGTCATAAGACAGAGGAGTCTGCATGATCTAGTAGATGATAGGTGACATGATCATGTATTAGGAGGCATACACATGCCCTAACCTAGACTTTTGGGACCGTGGCACATGAGAAACACCATGGAATCGATCAATCATAGGATAAGCATTGTTATGGTTGCAATGGCAGGGTGAATCATGATAGATATTGTTTCACCAATTCTATGTCTGAGAGTGATCCAAGAGACGATCTTCCATGGTAGAGATAGCTCTTGGATAAAGGACTTATATATGATGGTGGGTGAGTGAGAGGAGCTATATGGGTAGCAGGTGGTCCACACAAGGCTCAGGGAGCTAGAGGACATGGGTGAGGATAGCTGCATGCGGTAATTGATTATGACCTAGAGAAAACTATAGTGATTTGAGGTACATACAGTGTACATTAATTTTATTTACCCAATTAATGGACACATGATCTATTTAACTCCTTTATTTGAATGTTTCATTTCATACATAGAGGTTAAAACCAAACTGTGCACATGACCCTCACACATAGAGACTCTAGCTGGAGGAGACCCTATGATCACACAATAGGGATGTTAGTGTGACGCAACTCTTAGCATCGGGATTTACAGTTTGGATCTCTTAGTCATAGTATCGATGCCATATGATGTCATTCTTAGTATGGACTACTTTCGTTCATGCCTATATTGACTATTTTTGGAAAAATGGTATGTTGTATCTATAGTAATAGAACTAGGAATCCTTGGTCTGTGAAAATTGATTCTAGGTAGTGATGGGTAGACTCTCACATTGGACATGAAAAAAGGTGGATCCTTCATGGATGATAATTTCCCTTGGTGTGTCTGGAGGCAGTACGAGGATCTTAAGAGGGCCACATGGGAGCGAGAGGCTCAGAATCATTCTCAGAACTCTCACCATTTGATCATGTAATCATTTTTGGATTTTTGAGGACATAATACCTTATAGTGGGTAGAATTTAATGACTAGAATTTTCCTGGTTCTATTTTTAATGAATTCTTGTGAAAATTATAAGACCCAGTCCAGAGATGGCATGTAATTATGTGGCCTAGAGTGCTCAAGATGATCTGTCAAGAAATTTTGCATTTCTAAATAGCATAGGTGACTAATTTTCATAAAAAAGCTTAATAATTCAAAAATGGGTTCCCAGATCAGAAATCAGAGGGCACAATTGCATTTAGGATTGCAAGTATACCCAATAGTGAAATAAGTTTAGTCGGCGTGGGTCCCCAGTGAGAAAACCTAAAAATGACATAAACATAAATAAAATTTTTATATAAAATTATTTTAGTTTTTCAAATCCTTATGACTCAGAAATGGTAACCTGAGTTGGAAATCCTAGAGTACCATTGTGCCCATGAGGAATTACTTTCCTTAGGCGGATCGTAACATTGGTCGGTCTAAGCCAACTATGGAATGTTTTTTTTGGATGTGACCATAAATAAAATAATTAATTAATAATTATTTTATTTCTCAAATCATTTTAACTCATAAATGGTATCTCGGATTAGATATCTAAGAGTACCATTGATATTTTGAGTAAGTACTTTCATTAGAAAGACCATAACCTTGAATGGTTCTGGTTGATTGTAAACAAAAATTGGACTTTTCAAAGTTGAATAAATAATCTTAAAGAAGTTATTTTGTTTTTATTTTTAACATTTGACACCGTTTTGATGATGTGACATTGTGATGGAACAACTAATTCTCCATTAAAAATTGATGTAGTGTGGCAAAGATGTTTCTTTGTGAAATATTAATGGAGAAATGCATAAACGTGTTATTGTGTTTCCCTCCATTAATCGGCAATAGAGTCCATCTTCAGAATTCATAATAGTGGAGATTTTTCTCTGCTGTTTCCATATGGAAAGGAGGGGGATTCTCTCTTGCCAGAAATAATTGATCGAAGGTCAGGATTTGATCAAGTGGTGAGGAATCTCCAAACATCAGATGAATAAAGATCGACATGGACATGATACATCAATCTGCATCTGAAAGTGATCTATGTAATGGTAGGGGATTTTATTTAAATTTCATCATTTCACCATATTTTAATTCCTATAACAAACGTGAATCAATTGACAGATGGATCAATTCACAACTCGTTTGTATTATAGTGGGATGAGATTATCCTTATGGGGTTTATTGGGAATTTATGATAGTTTAATTGATTTCTAGATTTTTTTTTTGTTTTCTTGATCCTTCTAACAGATTGGATTGGTGTCTGAATAAACAAGAAACTGAAGTTTGATCCTAGGCTTGATTATTTGGATTTTCTACTCCCATGTTCATCTCATTCTTCGTGGATTAGATAATAGTTTGTCATTTTTAAGTAATTTCATGGTGAAACTATCCGACATATTGGATCTTGAATGTACACGACATGAAGAAGGTGTGATGATGACGGCAACAGACAAATCAAATTTGTATGTGAGATTCCATAAAATTAGCTATTTCTAGAAAAAGTTCTCTTAATAATGATTAAATACCATAGTGATGAAGAATAATTCATGAGGGTAACATGTGTTCCTCTGGATCAAAAAAACGGTCCACTAGATCAAGTACAATGGACTATGGAAGAAACCTTCGGTGCACCGTAGTGGAGGAGGTTGTGGCGCTTTAGAACCGTGGCACCGTGTTAGGTCGGCAGTCCCATGGCTCTGGTAGTGTGTCTATGGTAGCACATGATCTATAGGAGGGCATGCAGAGTGGGTGGGCAGCCGAGTGATGTAGAGGGGACATGGCCATCACCGTGTCCGGTGGTGTTTGGACTGTGCCACAAGATAGCGGGCCAGGTTGAATCCTTGCCGCGTTGGACCCATGTCTATTCAGCAAACTCTTGATGGCACGATGGACCCCATGCCAGGATGGTTTGGGTCGGGTCGGCCAGAGTGGGTAGGCCTGAATCTAGGCTCCAATGCCCACATTTTTCTAAAATGCATATATCATTGAAACACAGTGTTTGTTTAATGAGCATTCAGTGGTATTAGGACCCTTGAAATGAGAATATAATTTTGAGATACTGCATGTGAGTTGTTTTCATGTTGACAGACAGAATATTGGTTTGAGGGGTATCCCTTCATATACATACACACATGAGCAGTAATTTGCGTGATTCGTAATGTTTTGTCTCCGCACATCATGGGAGAGGTTTCATTTACATTGGGTAGCTTCATCCGGGGGTGTTACAGACCTAAGTGACTAGGGTACGAGTGTTAGGATTTTAACCTGATGGAAGAGTAGTTACTCCCTTATGGGACTAGGGAGCAGTTCCTCTAAACGTGGAGTTAGTACTCCCCTATAGGACTATAGTGTTGATCCTCCATATCTAATGTACAATGATTCGGAACTCCCCTATAGTGTAGGGTGATGGTCCTCTATGATAGTCAAATGTACTCTCCATTGGTTACAGGGCATGGCTCCTCCTCACGTGAACTGAGACGGTCAATACTACCCTAATGTAATTGGGTGTGGGTCCTGTAGTCACTCATTAGCACTCCTCTAATAAGTACGATGCGTGTCCTCAACCTATGATGTCGTACTCCCTAATATGAAAATGGATCATATCCTTCATGATACATACTCACATGTGGGATCAGGTTATGGAGTTTGATATATTTTTAGATAAAATTATACTTCAAGTAAAATGAACTAATATGTAAGAATGAAATGATTGTCTTTAATTAAAAATTTTGTGTGGGGAAAAAATCATAGTTAGGTGATGTGTAACATGAGAACATGGATATTCCTAACTCATTGAAACTATAAATTTACACTAGTGGTTATATGGATTTAGTAAAATTTGAATCAAAAAAATTATTATCCTTCTTACATTTAAAGGGAAATGTGAAAATCTATAGTTCCCATTTTTCTATGTTTGCGGATGTGTTAAAAAATAAATCTTAAAATGAGAGCATGTGGAAAAGGATATTGTGAGATGAAACTTAAAAAGGAATTTATAATAACTAATTCACCCCAGTTATTTCACTAATCTAGAGGGTCCTTTCACGTTGTATTGATAATATCTTCCATCAATTTACTTTATATTATCTTGAGTAAGGAGGATTGGAGTCACTCTATGATTGATGAGTTTTCATAGTTTTTCTTATTTATAAAATAGAGTATCATAATTTTGGGAACATAAAGGTGATTCAAATTTTTGATGGGATGGGTTATCATTTGTAGAATAATAGTATGTTTTCATACTAGTTATATTTGAAATAGTATGTATTTGAATTATACACTAATAAATTTATCCCCTATGTTGAAAGAGATTCCATGAAAATAGTAGAAAAGTTGTATTTTTAAAACTATAAGTGTTGTCAAGATGCTACTAATTCTCAAATTCTAGAGAATCAATTTATCAAACACATTTGAATAAATATAGTGAACAACACATGGGAAATGCATTAAAATTTCTAACAAGATAATAAAAAAGTGCAATAAGAGAATATTTAAATTTTATTATTTAAGTATTATTACCTACAGATTAATGATGATGAAACTATAGATATGTCATTCATGATGATAAAAGAGACTGTGAGGAAAAAAATAGTTTTTTGAGCCTTTAAAATATTTTAAAGTTGAAGAAAATATTGTATACAAGCTATTTGAAAAATGTGATGAAAAATTCATGTATTTGGATAATTATTATCTAGGAACACTTTCTATTAATGATGTATATAGTATTTTAATTTCATATGTTTTGAAAATGTATAATTTTGTCAAGAAAATAGGCAAGGATAAAATAAAATATCTCTTAACTCCTTGAAGTAAGGGAAGTATAAGATGAGGGGTTATAAAGATGAAGCTAAATTTTTATATTTTGATTTAGATGTGGATAAAATATTGATAAAATAATATATCTTATCTCTAGTAATGTGAATGTTGATAATTATTTTTAAGGGTATTATTCCATTATTTTTTAATAATTTCATAGAAATTTGACATTATACTATAAATTTTCCCTTTTTAGACGATGAATAAGATAGTTAAGATAAATAAGAATAACCAAGAATAACTTTAAAGTAGAGTGGAATAAATACCGACAAGTCAATGATACATATTTAATTTAGGGGGAATAACCGCCATAAATATAAAATGAGTTAACCTTTAATCCATAAATGAAGATAATGAAATAATCGATGAAGATAACGAAATTGATAATTCATGTAATGTTGATGAGAAGCATCTAATTACAATGTTTAATGAATACGAATTTACTAGTGATAGAATTAATGAACCTGTATTTTTATGAGAATGGGATAGAATTTATGTGGAATAAGGTATAAAAAGAGTACTATTGAGAATCTAAAATTTAGATATGGATATTAGAATTGAAATTAATGAAAAGAAGTTTACATGTAATAAGATATATATCATTGTAGAGGAGAAATCAAAATCACTAAAGAATAATAATGATCTGAAGATGGTTATTGATGATGAAAAAACTATAGAAATTTATAAATAATATAATTTAAATGATAATGAAAATTAGTTTAAGTATATTAAAAATAAATTGGTTAAATCAGAATAACATAGGGGAAATTATAAATCTAACATAAAAAATTATTTTTAGCGGTTAGGGAATGATCAAATAAGTATTATTCTTATGAATACTAACAAAAATAAACATATAAAGATGAAAATATACTAATTTTTTCATGAAATTTATTTCATTAAGAGGAAAGTGAAGAGAACCATTTTTTGGTAAACTCAATTGATTATCATAATAATTAAAATTATAGTAACTCAACACCTACATTAAAAACATCTAATACTAAATGATCCAAATGGATGAGAAGAATCCAAATTATAGAACAAGTTTTTTGGATTCCAACATAATTTAAGTGTAAAAAAGGATCAAATTTTTGTGACTCAAATAATGTTTGAAGATATGTATCATATTCTTTATACTTTTTTGTTTATAAAGGGATGTGTGATTTTAAAATATTATATTCGTATTGTGAATGTTTAAGAACTATATAAATGTTTTTATAAATTATTTTTGAAAATTATAATAACACATGGTTGTTTTAGTGGAAAATGTTGAAGTGAATATTTAATTCTCAAAATAAGATAGTTCATAAATTAATTGAACTTTTTTAATATAAAACACATTATCAGTTTAAAGTCAAAAAAATAAATTTGGGAAGGCATGAATAGATGTTATTAACTTGATAAATGTATAATATTTTTAATTATATACAAATTATGTTAAAAATTATATTAATTAATCCAATGGATCTTATCTATTTAGAAAGTTCAGGGACCCTAATAAGTAATATAAAATATATTTTAATGTTTTATTTTATTTATTAATGATTTTACTCATTTTACTTGTATTATTATTAAACCAAAATTTTTTTTATATAAATATATAATAATTTTGGAATCACTTTGTAAAAGGAATGTGTTTTTCTCTTTGGAAACCATATTAATAGATAATTTTCATTAATGCATTAGTGTATGATTTTATGCTTATCATGGGAAGCATAGAATTCACTATAATCTCAATGAAAATTTTATAATATAATATAGTTGTGTGAATGAATGGATGATAAAAAACATTATAGAGAATTATTATACTATATTGATAGATCTTAACACACCTTGTAATTTTTCATCACATTCCATTAGAGGATCATTTCATATTCAAAATTTGTTCTTATATAATTATAATTTAGATATGTCCCCATATCGGTTGTATTAAAAAAATTAAAAGGTTTATGTCCCAAACAGTGTTAGAATTTCTCTTAATTATGAAAGATAATGGTGAAAATTTGGGATATTTTGAACAAGGAGGTGATGGTGGTATCTACATAGGTAATCCTACAAATAGAAGTGGAAACCATTGTTACAAAAATAAAACATGATATATGGAAGAAAACCACGATGTTAATGTGTTATTACTTTTAATGAGATAAATTATTCAAGAATAATAATGTTCTATAAGTGAATAAGAGGATATTTTTATCAGAAATCCGGATTAAGTTTCAGAAAAATATGGATATATTGACGGAGTCAATGATTAAGATGATGATTTATCCAATTATAGTGATGATGAGAAACCCCAATCATCTCATCCGTGGTTTAACATATATATAGAGGTACAAAACATCATTAGATATTGAGTACAACAAGATAAAAATTTATTATTATTTTGGACTGCATCACATACATAATTATTTTCATATGTGGATCCAATATATATTTAAAATACTTTAATGAATGAAGAGTTGGTATATTCCATGAATAAATAATTCGGCTGGGAAAATAAAAATGATACTTGTGATTTGATACAAAATCCTAAAACAATAATGTTATTAGAAAAAAATCAGTTTTGGGAAACAAATTAAATAATAATAGAGAAGTTTGTTTTGATTAATTAAATATTTATGTGAAATAGTTATTTTGATGTTAAAGGAGTGTAAATTAATGAGGCTATTCCAATAGATTAATGGAATGAAACCATTAAAATAATTCTTTCTAATTTATTCCAATGATGATACAATATTTTTCAAATAGATGTTATGTTATCATTTATCAATGGTGTGTTTGAAGAGGATATTTACATTAATAAATCATGTGGCTTCATTCTCGGGGATGATAAGATCTATATTTCCAAGTAAAAAATGATTTATATAGGCTAAAGCAATCCTAAAAAGATTGGTAATATATTTGTTTCACCCGAAGATGTTTAAATTCATTAAAAAAAATATTGGATGAACAAATATACATTAATGAAGTGAAATGGTTTTCTTTTATATTATTGTTTATGAAAATGATATCATTTTTTATATAAATTGTGAAAAAGTGTGTTATTATTTTTTAAGGAGTTGAAGAATATATTTGAAATATACGTGATTGGATACATTAGGTACTTTATTGGATTACAAATTTCATCATAGAGGTAGAATATATTTCTTTCCCCAGATATTTATACAAGTTGGAATTTAAAGAAGTTTAGAATAGTTTATTCAAGGGTTGTTTATACAAATATTTTTGAGCTAAATTAGATGTCTAAATATTTATATGGGAATTTGTGAATCTAAATGTTTTTGGAAATTTGATTATAATATCATTTTAATTGAAATATTACAGACTAAATATAGCCTATATTATCCCTTATTGTGTCTGGTATAAAAGTAAACCAATGTAGACCATATTAGAACTAGAATGATGATTATAAAGTACATTAGAAGTATAATAGATATTTTCGTAAATATGATTGGATGAAAAATCATTATGTGTTTTTTTATACAAATATATATTAGGAAAGAAGTTTATATGCTTCGAAATATACATTAGGTGTTGTTTTTTTTTCTTATTGGAATATGTGTTTTTTGGAACATAATGAAGAAAACATATGTCAACTGAATCATTTCTAAATTAATATATGTTTCTATTAATCAAGCTATAAGAACTCGATTATAAACATTACCTAATGTTGTGTTTCATTCCAGGAATTCACTGTCTTATAATTTAGAATTTTTAATGTTTTAAATTTTAGAAAATTAGACAATAAATCGTACATAACATAACTATATAACATAATGTTTACACTTAATACTAGTATCATTTTTTTCACAATATGAAAATTTTAAGATACAACAAGATTTATTATCATGAAAAATCTTCAGAACATTCAATTTTATTTTTTCCCTTACACATCCTTAAACCTTGTGACTTTTTTAAAAAAAATGGATGTGAAAAAAGGCTTATTAACTGATATAAAATAAATAAAACCATTAATTATGTGAAAAAATGAAAACCCATGAAATGTTTACCGTTATATAAATGAAATTTGAAAAAAATATATAAATCATTTTCTCATAAAACTCATATAATATTTTTTTCTCAATGAAAATTATTAAAAACCCTAGAAGGTATCTATTAATCATTTAAGTATCTTGGGAAAAAATTATAAATATCACTCTTACAAATGGAATAACCAAAATGTCAACTTCCATACACAATGCATTATAAGGTATTATGGACCAATACTTTCGTTGTTTATAACATAACCACCCATACAAGGTCTATAAAGTGACCACCCATACTTGGTTTATAATATAACCACCCATAAATATAAATAATTTAAAAGAACCATAATATAGTCATAGAATTTAAAATCTTGTATTTTCCAATATCACACTCATAAAATATTCTCTTCACCTACAATAGTACATTCTAAAATAATAAAGTATACACCTTTTTTCATAACCCATACTTCAATACCAAAATACACAAAAATGAAATGAGATATATATTTGAATAAAAAATGAATTATTTCAATTTAATACAAATATAAAATAATGGCTACATGATTGTATAAGACATTTTCTCTATATACAAAAACATAGAAAATTCATTTTCGTGTCTGTAACGAATGTACCACGTTCTATATAATGATTCACTTTTTTTGAAAAACATCGAAATACAGACCAAAATTACATTTATAAAATTTTCGTTTTCATAACAGAATCAATTTATAAATATAGACAAAAACGAAAATGAGATTTATAAGGAAAATAATAATAAATATTTTCTTAAAGAAAAGTTGCTTCTGAAATATTTGATCATAATTCCGATGAAATAATAACATTAAAAAAATGTTATATACCATTATAATAAATAAATTAATGATTCATCCTTTTAAATTATATTTATAGACACCTCATAAAATAATAGATATGAATAACATTAAAATATTCCTCAAAAAAATGTGATTGAGATGAAGTGCCTTAAAACTTGGCAATTTAATAGTCTATTACAATTTCATAAAATAGTTCATATTTAAAATTGAAAGATCATGAATTGTAATGTATTCATGATATTACATGTAAAATGGGATGTATATACCCCATATAAGAGTAATAAAGTTCATAACATTATAATAATCCATAATGAATTGAGACAAAATCTCTTACTTTGAGTCTTACACATTAGATACATTATTTATCTTCCTGAATAATAAACTTATTTAAATTATTTAATTGGTAAGGAACCTTATCGATGTTTATTATTATTATTTTTACTTATTACCATATTATATATGATTAATTAATAACAAAGGATTATTTCAAATTTTTTGATCATATTTATCTTATTTGAAACAAACAACTTTCCTTGCACCGATTTTGGCCTACGAGTATCAGTGTTTACGTGACACCAATGGTCTTCAGGCCACTAGGCATCCAATACTCTAATGGAATTTAGACCATAGCTCATTTAGGAAACCAAGTATCAGAATAATCCCAAGAATACCACACAGCAGTAGTCCTAGAAGAGGATTTAGAACAGATACCATCAACCAGATCAAATTTGTCATATTCGATGAATAAAAGGCTATGTCAATTACTATCAATACCATGAGCCATGAAACCCTACATGGGTAAATGCTATTTCATCATCCATATGAGTTGGGGAGTTAGAAACCTTCAATGATACATATTCTGGGGAGGCTTAGATTCATGTGTTCTCAGGTCTAGGGCCTTTATGGTCATGTATTAGGCCTTATGCCTGTGGTACTTTGGTTCATGTATGGTCGTTGTGTATTTCTCTTATGAGCCATGTCAGGTTTCCCCATAAATAGGTAAAAGAGGGATTATCCAAGAATAGATAAAAGTATAAGGAAATAAATCGTCCAAAGTATACATCAATTATAATTTTAGGACCTATCTTCTAATACTTTTTGAGAAATAAAGTATGTTAGGATCATGCCGAGAGTAGGTCATATGTACACATGAGAAACGTTTCAATTTTTCAATGATATATATATAACAGTGGTTGTAATATGTATAGTTACATAATAATAATAATAATATCATATATACCATATTATTTATCTAAATATACAGACATATATATATATATATATCATTCCTATGTTATGGTAATGACAAAAATGAATCGTATTGCTTCATGGAGGCGGTAGTCCACACATACACCAACCACATTATCATTTTTTAGTGTATGAAATTAAATGACATATTCTCATTTAAGATTGATAAATATTTTTTGAATATAATATTTATGTGTTATTTATCACATATATTAATTTAATTTTTCCATATTAACATTTATGTAAAGCGTTAGTGAAAAATGAATCACATCACTTCGCGAGATGGTGGTCTGTCATACACACGGTAGATGTTAAAGTATCCCCTTAAGAAATAAGATGTAAAAATGTTAAATATGATATTATAAATAAAGGATTATATTTATGTTATAAATATAATATACCAACTTCATATTGATCATCATACCCAGCTATGAGAGGTCTTTATGGAAAATAAGTCACACCGGTTCGCGAGGCGGTGGTCTATCTTACACATGAGTGACGTTACGATTTACCATTTAAGAGAATATTAAATTTCTATTTGTAATTAGCATATAAAATATTAAAGTATTCATTATATAATTTTTAATTATATAATCAAAAATTAAGAGTATTTTATGGATTTGGATGAATATATAACTTAAAAACTCATAGTTAAGAATTTTTCCCCCTCCCCAACCACCTCTTTAATATTATGCACAAAAGTATTCATAGAATGTATTTATTAACGATAAATAATTATAAAATTTGTTAATGGATTTTGGTAAGTTATTCGGGCTTGAATTTTATGGATTAAAATATTTTTAATATGTGATGATGTGAAGATAGTGGGTGGCCTTTTATAAGTGAGGTGAGCAACACTGATGATTTTTTTTGAAAAAATGTGTTCCCCCATTTTCACAATAATAATGGGTCTAAAATAGAGTATTATCGATAATTAAATAGTATTAGGTATAAATATCATTTTATAATATATTTTATAAAATTATTTATGCCATTTAATCCCTTATCCTTTTATTTTAACCCCCAAAAAACCCATTTTTTCATTTACCATGGTAATTAATTTTTACTCTTTTCATTATTCATTTTCTCAAAAATTATATTGACCTTATTATATGAAATTAATTATTATTATTAAAAAATTTGTTCTTTTTTTTAATATTAAATTCACGTAATTATAAAAATTAATGTTAAAATAAAACTTGCTTACACTATGAAGAAACCTATTTTCAAGATACATATTTTTTAAGAAAAACATGATATTTTGTTAATACAATGAATAATAATAATCATTGTATTAATATAAATTATTATTATATATATATATAATATATAAATTTAATTTAAAATATTCTTCATTAGGTATAATTTTAATTATTTAAAATGGAGCAACATTTTGAACCTTAAACACATTTTCAGAAAATTCCCATTTCTAAAACTAACAATTAACTTCTACAAAAATACAATATAATTTGGATTAAAAAGTAAATAATAGAATTAAGTAATATTAAATAATAATTATGATCCATTAAATTTTATTAAAAATGTAATGGGTCTTTTAAATTAATTAATTATATTTAAATGAAATTACATTTTTTGTTAAAATTTATATTTTTCACTATTCATTGAAAAATCAATATTTTCATAAAAATACACAAATATAACCAAAAGTAAAATTTCAAATGAAGAATTATAAAATGAAATTAATTTCTTAAAATAAAATTTATAAAATTTATAAATTACTATTTTATAAATAAAAAATATAAAGAAAGATTTTAGTTAAAACAATTATTTTTATTTTAGAAACTACTTAATATTTTAGTGATGAGTAAAAAAATTTATGTTATTTATTATAAAATTACCTGGGTTTTAAAATAATTCGAAATATTTTGAAATTTTTAGATTATAATTTCATCCACTTATTAAATATGTGTGGATACCTTTCCCCCAAATCAATTTCATATTCTCATGTTTCCTCTTCATCCATATGATTTTTTTATAAAACCTCAACCTAGTTAATTACTTAATTCTGAAACACTTTATGTGTATGGTAAATATTATGAACTAATTGTTCCTCATAATTTTTATTCTATTAATTCTTATCTAATTTAGGGATTAAAATAGGGGATTAATCTGGTATATATTTCTTTAACATTGAAACATGAAATACATTGTGTACTAGAGATAAACTTGGTGGCATATCCACTCGCTAGGAAACTTATCCAACCTTATACAAGATTTTATAGCAATAAATGACCATTTTAATTATTATCCCATTATTAAAAAAACCCCCATTAAACTTATAAATAGGGAAAAGATGAGAAATAATTGATCACAAACCATGAATTAAATTTCTTTCCTCCTATTATCTGCAAAAAATTTCTTCCTACCCTGAGACATCCTTAAATGTTCATGAATCAACGGAACTTTATAATCAATATCCAATAATAAATATGGTCTCATCAACTTCTTTTCTCCTACTTTATCCCAAAAATTTATAGTTTAACATATATTTCAATATAAGGACTCTAATGGTTCCATCTATATACTGGAATTAAAAATATTGTTACAAAAAGACTCAACCAAAGATATGTGTTCATCCTAATATCCCTGTTAATATGTGGAACAATAATGAATTAAATATTCCACGGACTAAATAATTTTACAAAAATGACCATTGGTTTGAGGATGAAAAGATATAAAAATATTTAATTCTGTTACTAAACATTTATAAAGTCCATTCTATAAGTTATAAATAAATATGGGATTATGATCAAAGATAATTAAAATACGACTCCATCTAACCAAACTATCTTATTTACATATAGTCTATAAAAAATGATTTAAATAAATTGTATCTCGAAAGGGAAGGAAATGTGAATTTTTTAAATCAATTAACAATAACCCAAATAACATTACTACCTTGTTAAGTATTTTCCAATCCCATCATGAAACCTATAGATATATTTTTTCCATTTCAACTCAAGTATTAGAAATGGTTGAAGAATTACATTTAGTAATTATTATTTTATTTTAAAATAATTAAAAGTCAAAATTGTCATGGAAAAGTCATCAATATCTATTTTTCATTCCATCCCACCAGTAATACCTTTAAAGGAATATATAAAACATTGTGCTTCATATATGAAAGGGAAACAAAAAATGATGAGATTACCCCAAAAACTATATATTTAATTGACAATCAAATGGAACACATAATTATTTTTAAAAATTATAAAATGAATTTATCATCAATATTATAATTTGGAAATTTACCCTTAAAAATATATTATACCTTTTCCTAAAAATATTTATCCCAATTTTGAGATTTCACAATTATTTTTGACAAAAAATACTACACTAAAACATGACACAGTACATGGGATTTCCTTGCAACCATAACTTATAAACCACATTTCATCAAATCATCAACAAAAATTTAATGTTCTAATTTTATCATGCTTAATATATTATTATTTTTTCGAATCATAGAATCAATTACTTTGTTCATTTTTGGGATAGTAATCAAATGTGAAATCATTATCATGAATTAGTTCCAAATATCATCTCTATTTCATTTCTAATCATTTATAAGTGAATATATACATCAAAAGTTTTCATCGGTATGTATTCCATTCTTTACACCATACAAATTATGCCTCTAAATATTTTAAAAACCCCACATCAGCTAACTCTAGATCATGTGTAGGGTAATTTATCTCATGATATTTCAAATGATGTAAAACATTATCAATGACCTAATCATTCTACATCAGGAAACAACTATGTCCCATCAATGAAGCATCACTGTAGACGATTAATTCAAATGGTCTAGAAGGAATGACCAAAACTAGAGTATTCGCCGATCTTAATTTTAAATATAGAATATAATCTTATCTTTCTTTTATCAAGATGAATTTAACTCCTTTTTGAGGAAATATAGTTAGTGGGATGGAAAACTAAATAATTGTTCGTCAAACTATCGATAATAAATTTCTAATCCATGAAAAATATTAATATATATGATATTTTTGGGTCTTGGACATTATTAAAAAAATATTAGGGTCAAATATTATTCCACCATTATAAAAAATATATTCAAATAAAAAATTTTCTTAAAACTAAAATTCACACATCATAAATTTTCGATATAATTTATTTTCATTTAAGGTTTAATAAAATCATTAGATGTGTTCTATGTTCCTCTTAAATGTTTTATTAGAACAAAATTTCATCAATAATAAAACCAACAACTTTTCCAAGAACTCATTAAATCACTATTCATAAGCTCCATAAATAAATAAGGAGAATTAGAAAACCAAAACGACATAACTAAAAAGTCATACTGTGGATATAAAATATGAAATGTAGTAATTGGAATGTCATCCTCTTTAACCTTTTACAGATGGTATCCAAACCATGGGTCAACCTTTGAATAATATGGATCTCCCTGAAACTTATCAGACAAATCATCAAAATGAGGTAAAGGATACGTGTTCTTAAAATTGATGTTATTCAAGGATCTATTATCGATGAAAATTCACATTGAACCATATTTCTTTTTAACAAATAATTCAGGATCACAGCATTGTAATGTTCTTGGGTGAATGGGACCATTAACAAATAACTCATGTAATTGATTTTCCAATTCTAAAATTCCAAAATTATCCATTCAATAAGGGGGTTCAGCAATAGGATTAACATCATGCACTAATGAAATAGTATACTCAACCAACTGATTTTGAATAACATATGGAAAATCATCCAGAAATACATCCATATTTTCATTTACTACGATCACAACATTGATTGGAACAATTTATTTATTTTCAAAACTATGATATATATAATATTCATTGCCTCCTCAAATCAAGTTCTCACCTTCTTAGTAATTTATGAAAATCATTGAATCATGGAAAATAAATTTCATCACTATGTAATATATCTTAGAATAGTAAACTGAAATCCAACCCATTCCATGAAGGATATCAATATATACTATTTCACGTTCAATAATATTTACCGGAAAGACCATCCCACTAATAAGAACATGACTATTCAAAAAAATCTTTGTTTCTTTGATATTTCCTCCAAAATTTTTCACAAAAAATTTTATATTAATTTCTTATAGAGAGATTCCAATTTTAATTGAAATTTCATTAGAAATGAAATAATAAAAATATCCTTAATCAAAAACTGAATTTTCATAATTTTAATAAACTAGTAACATACATATCACCACTATATTTATGGATCCACATCAACCTTAGTTGTAGAAATGATTTTCATTGCCATTTTTTTATATCGTCCTAATTTCCACCTCGGGTAACTGACATCAAACATGAATTTGTGTATTGAACAACTTATTATAACTAAATTATCTCATCATCATATTTTCATTTGAAAGTCGGTCAATTTACCTATATTTATTGGCCATATGACAGTATTTAACACATCGGAATCACATCCCATAATTTTTTATACATTCTACAGGATTCCTTTTTACTAGACTTCCCAAAAGACATGAACTTTGTTGTTGAACATCTATACCTATTTTATGAATTCTTCCCCATTACCTTCTAAGTCGACCTATTCTATTTCTTATTCACATGTAGTAAATACTCATAAAAACTCAATTTCCACCTTCTTATAATATAAAAAAAGATTCTTAATGATTTTAAATTCAGAAGAATCCAATTCTATTAGAAATCATGTCTTCAATCCTCATTATAGCCGATTAATCTTACTATCATTATCACAAATAAAATTTGGAATGTACCCTGATGATCCGATGAATATTGATTAATATACATCCACAAAATATTCTTCCTTTTTTATAAATAAATATAAATTACCCCATCCAATGTAAAAAAACACTATTAAAATATTAATTGATTAAAATATTCATAAATTCGTCCCATTACAAGGAAAATATATATACCCTTTCTCTAATATTACTAATCATTTACCACCAATATTTAGATTCTCCTTCAAAATGGAAAATTAAAAGAATTTCATATTAATAATGTAAACATCCCATGAAATATAATATCTTTTCATGGTCTTTAATAAATCATTCGGATATAAAGGGTTCCGAAGATCCAATGAGTTATGTGAGATGTTTTCTCAAAAAATTATCTAATGTTGAAATGATCTATTATGGTAGATTAGTTTTTTTACCAAGAATAGACTCTAAAACCATTAAAATATAGTGAAAACTAATACATTAATATGAAAAATTATTATTTTCCAATTCCTACCATCTCAATATTTTTATTTAGAATGATATTTCCCTCTTAGTTTCTTCCTTATATATCTTCTCCATTTTCAATGTAGAAATACATTTTAAATAGACATAGTTTTGATGAATCATCATGATAATACATTAATGATATACAATTTTTATATAATTTTGATGTGGAAATATTAAATGGTATGATATTATCTTTATCCTAAACACTAAATTTATCTAAACCAACATATAATACCAACTATAAGGACTTGGCCTTAAAATTTTCATTATCTTACATTTTATATAGAGAATTCATTCTCATACATTTTATGGTATTTTCATGTTTTTGGTATTATTTAATTAGGCCATAAGTCACACATAACGTAACAGTATAATAAAATTTTAATCTACTTATTAGTATCTATTTTTTCAATATGAAACTTTTAATATAAAACATGACTTATTTTCCTGAAAAATATTCAATAATTTTAAAATGACTTCTTCCATTCCCTTTCTCATCCATAACCCCCTTAAATATTTTAACACTTGTGTTGATCATAAAAATATCTTCAGGGGTTATAAAAATAATGAAAACTATAATTCCATTGAAAACATTAAAACCTGATATATTTTTCCTTTATGCAAATATTCATTGAGGGAAAGAAAAAAACCATTTTTACATGAAAGGCACAATCACTTTTTGCCTAAATAAAATAATTTAATCATATAGCTATAATATATTAATTAAATATGTATCTTGGGATATAATTTTACTTATCAATCAGACTAATGGAATAATCATATAATCTACTTACTTACCAAATTCATTGGAGGGTATTACAGACCCACCCATCCTTGACTTATTATGTAACCAGTAATCCTTGGTTTATAATATCACCAACCACTATTTTTTATAACAAAATCACCCAATCATGGTTTAAAATGTAACCAATCATAAACAAAAATAATTCCCAAGAACACGAAAATAATTATAACATATAAAAACATTCAATTTTCAAAATCACAATCATAAATTATTCTACTCACCCATAAGAAAAAAACTTCAAATACTAAAATATCCATCCCTTATAAAAGACATTTTTTAATACCACCAAAATAAAAAAAGGGAAAGTGGTTTTTTATTTTAAAAAAAATTAAATATTGATAAATTGATACAAAATTTAAAAAATGGTTATGGTTTTTGAAAATTCATTGTCTTCGTATAAGTTAAAACTGAATGTTCTTCCTATAATTTGTAAAGAAATTCACAGATTCTGTAGAGAGATTCCCTATTTTTTGAAAATAAATGAAATAAATACTAAAATTTATTTTAAAAAATAATAATTTCTATAATAAATTAATTATAAAAAGTTGATATAGAATAAAAATAAACATTTAAGGGAAACATAAAAAGATTATTATTTAAAGAAAATTACCTTATCACATTATATGTATATGAATCATAATCCCTATGAATGAAACAAATTAAAATAAACATTAAAGAAAATGAGAATAAATAAATAAATTATATACCTTGTCAAAAGGTCTGAATATAAATCTTGAAAAATAATATAGTTCTATAACATCAAAATATACCTCAATGAAATGAAATTGAGATGAATTCCCTTACCACTTTGTAGTTTTCATGTAAATTATTATTGGTTAACATAATTGAAATAGAAATTTAAAAAACAATTATGTATTAATTATTCATTTCATTTAATGTAAAATTGATAATATATATAATATATAATATAAATGAGTTTCATAACATTACAATAAGCATCAACAAAAGGAAATTTTGATTGAATCCTTTACCTTGACTCTAAATAATCACCTTCATTATTTATCATCATGAATAATAAACAAATGTTAATGATCAAATTTATTTATATCCTTATTAAATATGATTATACCTTTTAAACATATAGAGAATAATAATGATGAAATAATAATCAAATTTAAAAATAAATTATAATATTATGACCAATAATTATATATGGTTTTATAAAATGAATTACGATATTACTCTGGAGAATGTTGGTCACAGATACGTAAAAGAAAACTTCCATTTTTCAATGATCAATATATAAGGGAGGTAACTAAAATTTTATCTTTAAATATTAATAATAATATAATATATACCATATTATTTCTTTAAATATAAATATTTATATCATTCATCTTATGTGTTGATGAAAAAATGGAATTGTATCACTTCATGGTGGTGGTAGTCCACACGTACATAAACGACGCTAACAATTTTAAGTGTGAGAAATAAAATGACATATTATCTTTCCAAAATGATGAATATGTCATGAATAGAATAATTATTTTACATATAACACATATTTTCTTTAAAATTATTCAAATTACCTTCCATGTACAGTGATAATAAAAAATAAATGGCATCGATTTGGGAGGTGGCAGTCTGTCATACACATGAGCATCATTGTCATATCCCCTTCATAATTGAAAGTAAAATGGTATATATTATATAATTAATTAAAAATTATAATTATTTAATTAATATCATATATATACAACATATAAATCAATATACATATTCTTGAGAGGTGTTTATGGAAAACATGTCACATCGCTTCATGGGGAGGTAGTCCACTGTTTACATGGGTGGTGTTATCATTTCCCATTTGATGGAAAGTGACATGGATATAAGTCATTAAGTTAATATAATAACATATTTTTATATGGTTAATATAAGTGAAACTATATAATCATAAAATAATATTATTTTAAGGACTTTAAGGGATAAATAAAATAAAAAACACATAGTTTGGAATTTTACCTATTCTCAGACCACCTCTTTAGAACAGTTAATTATGTATATCTAGAATGGATTTGTAACCAAATAATTTATTTTAATATGTGGATATTTAATTTTGGAATTTATTTTGGTAGGTATTGTATAAACCAAAATGGATTAATGTTGTGAATTAATAAAGAGGGTGGGGGCCTTTTCTATTTAAGGGATTGGAGCACTAATAATTTTTAGATCAGAAAAAGATGTACCCACATTTTTTACAAAGAACATGGGTCCCATATAGAATATTTTTAAGAAATATCCATTATTATTTAAAAATATTTATATAAAATAGATTTTAAAAAATTCTTTACGTCATTTTAGACCTTATATTTGTTACCCCCTCCCCCCCATAAACATATTTTCACCATAACCATAGTATATAATTTTTAATGTTTTATCTATTCATTTTTGTAAAAAAATAATGTTTAACTTATTAGATGATATAAATGATTATTATTTTAAATATGGAACAATATTACCAAATTTAATTAATATAACTGTAAAAAATTAAATTCAAACAGAACTTGTTGAAGCGTCGAAAAAGTAGGTTTTCATGATGTTTGTTTTTTCAACAAAAAATTATTTTATATAAACTCAATGACTAATATAAATAATTTTATGAATATAAATTAATATTTCAATATATATAATTTTTAAATTTAATTTATAAAATTCAAAATTAGTTATTAGTTTAATTAATTAAAATTTAGAATCATTGTGTAGTTTAAAATAGCTTTTAAATAAATCTCATTTTTAAACCAAAAAAAAGTTATATGAAAAAATAATATAATATAGATTAAAATGTAATATTGTGTATTAAATGTTACTAAATAATACTTATTTTACTTTAAATAGTATTAAAAATATATTGAAACTTTTAAATTTCATAATTTATTTTAAATAAATGATTTTTTTTATGAAAATTGTTATTTTCAGTATTCAATAAAAAATCAATATTTTTAAGAAAATAAAAAAAATGTATTGTAAATATAATTTCTATATTTTAATTTCAGAAATGGTAATAATTTCAAAAAATTAAAATTCTAATATTTAGAAATTATGATTTTGAATAAAAAATTTATAAGAAAATAGTTTTTATAAAGATATTTCATTTTTTAATTTCAAATAATTATGAATTTTTTTATTTTGAATAAGAACATGAATGTAATTTATTATATAATTACCTATATTTTTACATAAGAATGAACCCATTTTATGAGAATCATAAATCATTTGGAAGGTCATATGGTCAAAAATTTTATATTAATGCTTTTGATTATGACAATAATGGTATTATCAATATTTCATGATGATTAGTTGAAAATCTAAGACCAAATAAAATAGATATAAAATATCAATTCCTCAAAAATATTGCAAAAAATAATATTTTGAATCTATAATTTGTTCTTAAGAATTACATAGTGGTTTATATTTTCACTCAACCATTTTGAAATGATTATTTCCAATGTTTGTGGTCTATGAAGGGAGTTCTAACTCATCTCTCTAAAGGTAATGTGATTATGTCCTCTATCCCATATTTTTCATTCGATTCTTATAGTAAAAGGGGGGAGAAGATACAATATAAATATATTAATTATTTTTTGTATTTAGAAAGGGGGTGATAATTAATTTTAAAATGATTTATTTGGTATATGTTTCCAAAATTGGGGATTGATATCACATTTTGGGGGTGATGTAAAGTGAGAAAGTTTTAAAAAGGGTATTTTTTTGGAGAACATGTTAGTTTATTTTTTCTCATGAATAATATTTGATTTTTTTTAGACTATGTGTAAGAATATGTTTTTATATAGTTTTCAAACAAATTCTTATACAAGGGCACATTTTTTGAAATTGAATATGTTTTGATTATAATGCGACATCACAGATTATATTTTTTTTGAAATAAAAGGATGATAAATGGTTAATGTTTATTAAATTAATATTAATAGATTCAATGGAATTCAATGTATGGATATAAGTCACTATTTTATGAAAATCCTAATATTATTATTCAATTTTCATGTCTCCTACAGTGTTTTTTCTCATGTAAGCTT
This sequence comes from Viscum album, assembly GCA_963277665.1. NCBI lineage: Eukaryota > Viridiplantae > Streptophyta > Magnoliopsida > Santalales > Viscaceae > Viscum > Viscum album. The sequence goes on along the minus strand of OY728146.1, from coordinate 1,084,266,505 downwards.
ATAATTTTTGAATAATAATTAAATTTCATGTATAATGTGTTTAATTGTGATTTATGTTCCTTGGTAACAAAAACAATATAATAAGGGTGATTATTGAGACAAAAATTATTTGGAAGATGTTAAGAACTTACTATGATTTGTGTAAATTATATATAAGTTAATGTGGATATATATATTGTATTGGATTTTTTTTCAAAATATATATCATGTTTTTGTTTATCTAAATGAATATGTTTAAGGTGAGATTAATCCTATTGAATATGTTCTGATAAGTCTTAATAGTGTTTTCAGTTTAGGTAAATTAATCTGGTTCTTATAAAAGTGTAAAAATTTACTTATTCACTAAGCATTATATAGTTATTAGGTGAATTTTCAGAAAGAGGTGCAAGAGAGGCCACATGACCCAACTGTTAGGCTGTTTTTTGAACATTTAAATAACGATCTTGGTATTTCTACTGCAATAACAGTGGATAACCTGGATTCATGTGATCGACCAAAAGAGTATGTGGGTGAACAGTAGATGGATTTAGTTGTTTCTAAAATAAGGGTGGTGGATGCATTTGTGGAGGATTAGTCAAGGGAGGAGGATAATTCTAGAGGAATTTAAATCATGGTCTCCACTGGAAATCATTTTCTGGAATTGGACCAAGAAAAGGAAGATGATGCAAGGAAGGAGGATGTCCTACTGCAGGCCGATCGCTCCTCTGAGGGTGCTACAATTGGAAATACTGCTATGAAGGATGTTGTGGAGCAGCCACAATGTCTTTCCATGATTGAGTATAACAATCTAAATCAACACGAATGGGGATTAAAGTATCAAGAAGTGAATGTCCCAGGAAATGGGGTTGATATTTCTGATAGTGAGATGGAAAATGAGAATGGTATGATATAGATTTTTTATAGTTATGTGGTTAAGGGTGTGGGGATGAAGCTGTATGGGAATAAGGATGGTATGACTTCCCCACCACAGCGATGGTCGATGAAAGATTACTCCTATCTTCCAAGGCTGGTTCTTACCAGATCTTTAGTTGTGAAGGAAAGTGGCATTAGGCTGTCTTTAAAGGAATTCTTGTCTCTGGAAAAGTTGAATCTCAGAAGGAAATATTCCAAGGTCCTCAAGTATTATGAAAGCTCCAAGTTGGAAACCTCTACTACAGAAGACAGAATCTATAGTGGATGTGGTGAAGGGTGTGATTTTTATGATCTGCAGTTTCCTTTTCTCCCCTGCTGTACTTGGTTGATGTTTTCTTTTTATTAATAAATGGTCAAAGGCTTACCTCTTACTGAACATTCTTGGTATAATAATTTGTCTGATTTATGTTAGAATGATCTCTATTTGGGGCTTTCATATATTATAATGGAACTTATAAAGGTTTTTAATGACTTAATAGGGAATAATTATCATCAGAAGGTAAATTTGTAATGTATAAAAGATAACTAATAAGTTCGAATAGAGGAACCCAACACTGGTATATAAATTGACTTCATAGGATACTAAGAGGCTTAATAGGGTAAAATAAACCCTTTATGGAACATTTTATTGTATAAGATGAGATAAATTCTAATATTTTGACAAGGAATGCATAGTACACACTTTGTATGGTACATGTATGTTGTATGGTATAAGTAATTCATAGGGTACATCATACTGACAAAATATCAAGAACAATAATGAATTAAAAAAATATTATTTTCGAGAAGAATATAATTCTTAATGATTCTAAATATCTTAGATGGTTATTTAAATTTCAAAAAATGGGTTTTTTGTTTCATTCAATAGGATAATGAGATTAATAGTATTATTAAAGAGTTTATATGAAGTATTATGTAGTAGTAATGATTGTAGTCAATTTTTCATGTCACGACCACTGCTGTAACACTACTGTAATATTGGTTAATGTTTTAAAATAATTAGATAGAAGTTGGAAGAAAAATAAATAGTTAAAACCAGTTGAAGAATGTTAGTTTTTTAGAATTTGAATTTAAAATTTAATTTCGATTGAGATATGATATGTCTGGTGTCTAATATTTGATCTTCTATATCATTTAATAAATTGAAAATCTATCCAATACTTGTGGATACTAACCACTTCAATGTATTATTGAATTAATTTGTTTATTTAAATAAAAATAAGTTGAGGCTATGCAATTCACAAATATTGAAATAAAAGAACCTATAATAGTACAATTTGAAAGATAATAAGAAAATTAGTACTATAAAGACACTTTACATGTATAGTTATGTTGATGAATTTATTATTGTTGATAAACAATATCATTTTAATAGTATGGGAATAACTCAAGAACAACACATAGATGTGTAAAAGGACTACATGGTTATTCCATTCCATTTTCCACATATTTGTTCACACTAGTGAATTTTATGATATCTGTGAAGTTACAATCATTCCAAATATTATACTACTCATTTTGAGAGGTAAACCATGTAAATTTTCAATACCCATTTTGTGTATCAACTTGTATGTGTAGACAACAATAAAGTATAATATATTAAAAGGTAGGTAATGTTTTTTAAATAAGAATCTTAAAGAAGATATTATAATCACTAATTGACAATCTTGAACTCCCTTGGTGAGTTACCTAATCTCGACATTCCATTCAAATTGTAAATTCTAAGTTGAATAACATTCATAGGAATCTGGTGAAAAACTTGAGACTTGAATTACTAGTCATTCACCCTATATAGAGTTCAAAAAATCATGAGCATTTTTAAAGGGAAAAGGGAATAAAACATATTAGGTTTATAGTCTACAGATGTATATCTATGAAAAATATGAGTTCCTACCTATTAAAAATCTTAATATTGATGTATTATGAAAACATTAGGCTAAAATTAGAATATAATAATATTACAGTCACTACCATATATCAATATTTAAAATTACGTTATTCTCTATAAGTATATTGACCTAGGAAAAATTTAGAGAAATAGTAGATTACCCTCATTTAATGGTTTAGAAGACCCATATGAGGGTATAATTTTCTCATTATATTACCTTAACCTTCAAAACTCAATATCGTATTCTTAAGGAACTTAATATTTTTTTAGAATTATATTCCCTAGTACTTGATTCCCTTAAGTACTAGTTAGATATATGCAATAGTTCCTTGTTTATGGGTTTATTGTTTCATTTTTTGTATTACAAATTATCTATACACAATGATAGAACTATTATTTGTTATCCTAGGAACAGTCCTGGTTATAATGGAGACACATTATTTTTTAACTTTATTTTCCATGATTCATGTATTCATAGTATACATAGTGACGTCAATATTTATTATCCTGGATCTATCTACAAAAATTTACATTCATTCAACTCCCATTATAATTGTCATATTTGGGCCAACCTATTTTGGTTTGAATTAAATCTAGTAACACTATTTTAGTTTACCATAATCTATTTGAAAAATATTCTTCTTGGTCACCCATTAACATTTAGATGGGTTACATCTCTTTTATCCAAAATAAAATTAGGTTGAGACCCTCTTATTGGGAATCATTTTACCACTACTGAAACATCTGTTTAATCCCACATGATAATCATGATATTTTTATAAATACATTATATTACGATATAATTGTATTATTTTCATTCCAAATGAATCAAATTCATAGTGTGTGATGTTTTTTTGATGCAAAATTGGCTGAACACGCTTTTTGATGAACGCCTTGATACAACCCTCTCTTCAATAACACAAGTCAAGGGTGAAAATAAATGTATATTTCATCATATAGAGGATTAAAATTAGATATCAATGTGTTATATCATTCCTCACATACCATGGTTTGAATATTCCTAAAAATAATTTTTCAATTGGTTATGTTGGTGGTGAGAACCTCTCACTACATGTAGGATTTGTATTTAACCCATTGTTGTTAGAAAATGGAAAAAATCCATAAAAATAATTTTAACGGACATATAGAAACATTTTTTGTCTTCAAAAACACTAGATACATGGAATCTGAGTATATAGAGGTGTATTTTTCTTGAAATTATAAAATGATATTACATTTAGAGTAAAAACAAACTTCTAGATCAAAAGATATAGAGGTTGGAAAATATGATTTTATCAGAGAATGAGCCTACACTTGTTCTCCACTAAACACAATCAACTCCATTTTCCCATCCACACACTCCTAATTTAGGTGATATAGTTTATTCCTTTATGTTCAAACATGTGTGATTTTTTTGTGTTAATATATTCCTTCATATAAACCCTTTATGAGGCCAACTAGCGCACAAAACGTTCCTCATCACATGTCATTTCATAACACAATTGTGATGTTGAAATTCCCCTAACCTGAGGTTCTTGAACTCACCATGGAATGATAAGTGATAACTGTTTAAATCTATGTTCTATCCAACCTCGGTAAATAAATATACCCCTCATGAAACCATTTTTGGGGGCTTTTGGAAGAGAATGTGGTGAATGAAGCCTTGTGCACCCAATACATACCTCCATTATATAACTCATAAGTCCGAACCAAATGAATTCAATTACATGGGAAGCATATACCATATCTATCCCAAAGGAGACACATTATACACCATGCAACCTATTTTCCCCTGGATTTAATACTAGAAATCTACATAACCTAGTATTCACAAAAATTATATACTAGATCATTATGTTCTCCAAAAATATATAGGTCACCATCTAAGGAAAACCCCTTGGATTGGCCTCCATGTACGGAGTCCTTTTTCTAGGACCCTAAACTAGGGATAGGCTTATCTTATGAAATTATACTTGTGTGAGCATTTGGTAAAGACCCTATATTATCATGATCCTTCTCACCTACCCCTATATTAGGTAAATGATTTACCTATACACCTATATCAAAGACTGACTTTCTTAGCCCCTAATAGTTGGGAAACAATTCACCCGTAACTAAATACTTAGGATACCATTACTCTATTAATCACACTAGATAAAACCTTCTCTAGAGAATTTAAACTAGGGTATTACTTCACTCTGGTTCAATAATTAGGGCTCCGCCCACCCAGGACTCCTATCTATGTTATTATTTTTTATATAACCTTACATGTGTACCTTCCACTATCATATATTCCTTTAGTAGAGACACTCCATCTCGTTCCCTCGTATATATTGAGTAATAAAACTCTTCTTGAACCTATAAATTCCTTCACACATCTCACATTCAAGATTAAACCTATAATGTAATCTTACTATGTGCCTGCACCAATATTGGCCTTTATATGAGTTAAATTGGTAAAGTAATCCCTCTATATTCATTCCCCAATCATAGCTTCTCTTACCCAATTACCATATACTGGATGATCTATAAGGGTAAATAATGTGTATGTCCTACTTAGTCCCATATTTCCAACAATTTTATGACGTAGGTATATTAACATGGGCCTACGATTGGGTGTAATACCAAACCAATCCAAAATTTATTTCTCCTCTAATTACCAATATAAAATTTTTGTAGACCAATATATGGACTTCATATTAGGAATAATCACTTTCAATTTTCAAGAATATTTAATTAAGAAAAATAGGATGATCTAAAAAGGATTTCTCATTCCCAAGTCCCAAACCAACCTTTTCTATGAAACAATCATTTATTATTCATAGTTTAATGAATTAAAACATTTTAGAATAAGACCTTACCTCATGTCATTAAACTAAATGGGTATATCCTATTATGTTTCCGTAAACTGTATGTCACAAATTATGTAGTATTTATTATTGTTAAGAAGGATATGTAGGAATCCTATCTAAGGTTCAATCCCAATAACCCATTATCCTTGGAACACAACATTAAAAGTAAATTCACTTGGTCATGTATGCATGACCTTAAATGAACGAAAATTATCCATGTCATGCAACAATGAAAGGTATGAAATTTCTAATTTAGTTGTATAGAAATATGTGGGTAATTATTATATTCATAGATATATGTTGGAATAATATTTCATGGATGCAATAGTAACACCACAACACCCACACCCACCTTTTAGGTTTGTAGAATTTATATTTCCCAACTGAATATCTTTAAACTATACCATCAAAAAATTATAAGACAAATATGTAGAGCCTCTAATAAATTTAATATTTCATATCAATACAAGTATTTGATCAATAAATTATTTAGTGGTAACTATTCCAAAGATTGGATTTTGGAATGATTCGGGAATATGTCTTAAATATATAACTGAGTACTAATGTATAAAATAATTCCTACATAAAGGGTTAATGTAGACCAACCACCCATCCTATGAATTTATGTGAACACAATGTTTTTATAGAAAATACCGAAGGGATACATTCCTTAAGAATGAAAGTGTCTTCTAGATCAAAATGAACATAAATCTATTTTCCTCTAGAAAAAAGGAGACACATTTGATATCATAATTACTTAACCAAAAAGTATTAAAGTGAAATTCATGAATTGGTTGTCACATTTCTATAGAAAGCAAACTCATTTATAATTTGATTCTATAAAAACTCTATTTATGTTTTATCAAATTTTTTATCTCCAAAATCATCATACCATATATATTCTACATCGTATACTTAAAATTAATAAATTATTCTCTAATTCACTTGATGTTTAAACACTAGCATTATTATCACCACTTTCATAATTGTAAAATTAAGATTTTTTGTTGATAAAAGTGAGCATGGGAGATATTTGATTTAAACAAGATAATGTTTTACAAGATTAAATGAAGTTATTTTACATTTATCATGAATAGGAATTGGGTGAAATTCATCTGGAACATTCATCAAGTAGATTCTTCCCTCTTCATTGAATATTTTATTAGATACACCAATCGAGATATAATTCTCTTCTGAGGATGTGTGAGTGATAATGTCATTCATAGAACAAATATTTTCAAGGTAGTTGTTCCATTTACCTATTCGCTTCTAAAAAAGATGAGGCTTGAAAAACATTAAGGCCAGAAAAATAGTAGTCAAATCACATTCCATCCAAATATTATTCATATTCTTCTAGAGAATGATGTCAACCACTCTAATAATTGATATAATTTCACCCTTCAAAGCGATATAATGATCGCATAGACCATACCTTCATTCCACCACATCCCCTTGGTAGTTCTCGATGATCTCCCCAAATCCGGATGGTCCTAGGTTTCCCCGTGATACCCCATCTATATTACATTTCATCCAACCAACGAAAATGGATAACAAAAAACCTCCATGGTACCTAGAGGATTGGGAAATATTTTTTAAAATTCAGACACTTAATCACCTTGAATCCCCTTACAAATGTTCTCCAACTTTCATTAAGCATATTGTTTTCATTTTGAAATTCCATAATAATGATAGAAGTTTTCCTAATTTCATGAAATCGATCATGGTAGTGATGTACATTATTGTGGTCTCTCTAAACAGCATAACTGAATTCATCACATGCAACACAAAGAGGGGAAAAAAGTTTTTTTTCTTACTAAACTCAAAATAGAGATTCCCTGAAATTCCAAACATAACCATCTTGAAGGGGATTCAGTTGTTAAATTTTGGTAATATTTTTTATTTTTTATTTTTTTTTTCATCCATACCTTTTAATATGAAGGAAAGTCTTCTATTTTCATGAATTTTAAGATTTATTCTTTTAAAAAAATCTTCAATACCCATATTCATCTCTTCTTTAACCCTCTTTCATCTTTCAAATTCTTTAGTGAATTTTTATAAAAATATACATTTTAAAAAATGTAAGATAAAATATACACTTTCCTTTTCACTTATAAACACTATTTTCTATAAATTAAATCAACTTATAAAAATTAATTTTTTTGATATTTTAATTCTTCTTAGATTTTCATCTTCATTATTTGATTTTATTTTAAATTTATTTTTTATTAAGTTGTCAAAGGTAATTTTTTTTTTCATATTTATCATTCTTATTTATCATGCCACTCTTCTTTATTTTATAAGAAAATAAAAATATATATAATTTTAGGAGGTGAAATATGTTATGATCGTGGTCTTTATGTGTCAATAACTCAGAATAATATTCCTATAAGAGTATTAATCCACATGAATTTGATAAATTACTTTTCAAGAATATATAAATATATTAAAATCACACCATGACCATAATTTTAAAAAATGCTACTATAAATAGAATTCAACTTTGTACCTTTTGTAATAGGAATATTTCCATATGTATAATCATTGACCACATGCAGAATAATTGATAATAGGTATTACAACATCTTATCCTCTCATATGTGATATTTAATTCTGTCAAATATTTAAACACTGATTTTATTCAATAAATTGATATAATCCATTATGGATTTAAAAATGTAGTAATCAACTCAATTTAAATTGGAACCTCTAGTATCCATGAAATTTTTAGAGTACAACATGTAAATGAAATAATATAAATTGGAGGTACCATTATTGTTAATTTTTTACAAGGGTAATTTATAAACAAATTTAATATATTCCCTTTTTATGATTTCTTTTTAATAAACATCCATAAAATATTAAACTAGTCAATAACCATGCAATACCTATCACATAATAATGAAAGATAATTAATTAAATAAAACCTTACATATAAGGTTCTCAAATATAAAATTAATTCTTATACACTTTTGTTGTTTGAAAAATCTATGGTTTTATGATCTATTAGAAATCTCCAGCATGGTTACAATGAGAATGATTATTCCTTAAACTTGTGATATAGTCAAATTTCATGTAACAATATCCCAATCTCTCTTACTTAATATAGTGATAATAATTGTTCATAAATCTAGGACTTATAAAAATAAATTAATTGTGTTATGATATCTTCTTTAAAAGTAATTTTCATTATTCAAATCCATGTATTCCAACTTACAGTGTTAGATTACTAATGATACACCATATAATCCCTCCTCTTTTGTTATATTTTTTTCTACACTTTACTTTGTTTCTACCAGTCATAAAATGAACTATTATAACTAATACTAACTTCTATATAATTTAATTCAATATTTTATATTTAAAATAAAAATCATATATTAATATCTATATATTTCTAAAAAATATATCCTTTTGAAAACACATGAACTTTTATTACCCTTTTATGTATTCAAGACACATTATGTAATGGTCAAGACGTTGGTTGTGTATTACATAGTGTAATTTGAGTTTTACAGGTGTTAGGAGAGGATAGTGGATGGTATATGCACTTAGTGAAAGATTTTGTCTAGTGGAGGTGTGTCATGAGGTGGATATAGGTGTTACGATCTGAAGAATTGGTGAGAAAAAAAATTGTTTATTCATTCAGGTGTGTTTCACTGTGAAGGTTGTAATGAGTAAATTGTTTTGTTGATGTGTCTTTAGGCATAGGATATGGGAGAGATGTTTTTCACCATTTTGGGGAGGATTTTTGGTTAAGGGGTATTAGAGTGGGTCATATAATGAAGGGTTTTGAAATTTGTATTGGTAAAGTGAAGAACTTTATATATCAAAGGAAGGACCATGAAAATGGATTAGTATATATATATATATATATATATATATATTTATAGTAATAATTTTTTGGTTGAATAATGGGAGAGGTTATTCATGGTGTGAAATAATTTTTGGGGAGTTTTTTTTGTTACTTTGGGATAGACATCAGGTAATTTTATTGGATGTTATGGTGTAAAACCATAGTTGGACAAATTTCTGGTTCTTTCTTTTAAGGTATTTTTACACTCTGGTTCATGTATCAAGTATTTTATAGGTTCATGGTCCTTGTAATTATTTTTATAAATTTCATTTCAATGATTATTTATATTAATCACATCATTAAATTAAGTATCACATTGTAACTCCTTATATTTCTAGAATGAGTATAAATTCCCAATCCCATCTGAATTCTTAAAATCCATCCATTTTTTTATATGGTCCTTATGTTAGTATAGTCACTTTTTTAACTTTTTGGTTTCTATTGGATATATTAATATCTTATCCATAAGATATCATCTATTTTGATGTTTGATGTGAGTTCTTCTACCCTAATTTGAGGTTCTATCACGATATTCTTCTTAGAAAGGCTATTAAAGTGGTTTTTCTTTAGTTTTGTAGTTATTAGTTTGTTTATTTTCTAAATTTTATTGTAATATATATTTATTGAGATATCCCCTGATATATTTTTTTATTTGTAATCTTATAATTATCATTTTTCCTTAAACAACTTACTTTTGACATTCTTATAAATTAAGGGGGCTCGATTTTTTACACTTTTTATTTTGTTCATTTTTATGAGTATCATGTTTTCTTTCTATTTGAGAATATTGTAAAGATAAAAATAATTTATATAATGAGTTAGATGAATAGAAGCTAAGTGCGAGAGGTTATTTCCTTATTTTTAAATTGTTATATGATATTTCTTCTCTAATTGATAGAGTTTTTTATGTTTTTCTATATATTATTCTAGATGTTGTGATAAATATTTCATTATCAAAAGATAAATTTATTGAATCAACTTTCATAGAAGTTTAAAACATTAAATATCATAACGTAATAGATATATAAAAGTCAAAAAATTCAAAAATAATGAATATTCCTTCCACCATAATTATTAATGCAGAATGATGAAAATTTATATTGGTTGATTTGGATCCGGATGGGTATTTTAAGTTTTTTGTTGTTGGTTGTGATTCAATTTGTGTGATTTGTATGATCAAGGATTTTAACCTTTTTTCACATTTGAGGTGTTGGGAAGAGTTGTAAACATGGTGATGTGTCCAATTTTCCCTGGGTGGAATGGGATATGTGATTATTGATAAAGAAGTTTTCAATAGGTGGATACATGGTTCGTACTAGGTTCAAGGCTCGATATGTTGGGGGAATGGATTTTTTTTATTCATGGGAAATTATTTTTTGAGGGGTATGTTTTTCAATGGCTGGTTTATTTTTTGGGATTTTCTCAGAGATTTATATATGTATTGATTGTGAATGGTAATAAGGAATATAGAAATGGGATTGTGATATAAAATAATAAATCTATGGCTACTAATGAATTTTTAATAATATATATGAATGTTTAATTTCTTGGTTAAAAACCATTTTTACTTAATGAATGTTTGGAAAAAAATTTGGATGAATTAATTGTATAAGTAATTAAATGTGGTATGGAAAATGGTAAATTTTTAAATAGGTATATTATATCATTATGTGGGAAATACTGAGTATTTTTTACGTACATAATTTGCAATGGTTATTCTGAATGTTGTGTAATGATGGTAGTAATGGTTTACATGTGGTCTTGTTGATTTGATGATTATCATTGGTGATGGAATTGTTGGATTATCATTAAACAATAAGTTTAGGATTCTATGTGGATAGGATATATATATATATTATACATTCTTATTATGGAATAAAATCACCACCCAAGTCATATAAAATTACTGAAGCAAAAATAATTTATTTTCTAGGTGTATTAACCAACATATAAGTTATAGATGGAAAATATACATGTTTACACCATCATAAATGTTATCTCTTCCTAGAATAGTATTGGTTCTAATATACTCTGGTTTGGATACATTTTCTATGATGTCTATAGGTTATCGTCCATTTAATTCAGTGAGATGATGATGTGATAGAGGATGTAATACATGGTGGGGTATGTGCATAATGGGAGGATAGAACATGGTATATTTTCTTAATGTTCATGAAAACCTACTATAATGATGACATTGCACATGTATATGGATACATGTATGAAGGAAATATGTTGAATGGTATGGTGTATATATTTTTTTGAAATAGTTTTAAAATGAAATATATGGTTGTGATATAAGATATGGTGTGTGATGGCATAGTTTTAGAACATATGGGAGAACTGGTATATTATTAGTTTGTTAGTGGGAGAAAAAATCAATGGGTAAGTTGTTTTGAGGTACCTTACTGATATATTATTCCATTATTATATTATTATAATTGGATTTGATATTCGGTAAGTGAGCCTTTGTGATTTTGTGTGGTATTTGAATGAACATAGTTGTTTATTGGTTTGACTATTTCTTCATTGGTAATTATTAGGATTCTTACAAATTTAAAGTAGAGTACTTGAGGAAGACCTGGTGTGTATATATTTTGGATCACCTATATATAAATTAAAATATATTTCTCAGGTTTTTTATAGGGATTCCTGGATCCTTTTGAATATTACAGGCTTGGAGTTTTCATTTACATGCAGAGTCACTATTTTTGGAGTTTATTTAGTTATTTCATTTAAGATAATTATTTCAATATGAAATATACTTGTTTTATGGGAGGATAGATATCATTTATATGATTAATTTTTTGGGATTAATTGTTTATATTTTCCTAGTATTGTGAGTGAAATTCCTTTCATTTTCATGTCTTAAACCCTCAGTGTTAGTATAAAACTCATGGCCTATTGGAGATAGTGTTTAATAATACCAAACCTCTCCAATATAAGAAGGGAAGTGGTAACCAGTGGGGTTGGATTAGAAAACAGTGTTAACAAAGCTATGAAATAGGGTTATGAGGGGGATTTGAGTGAGACACTAGGGAGGATTGCATGTATTTTATAGGTAAATAGTATTAGAAAAAAACGCGTGTGCATTAGAGAGGGAGAATTCCTAGAAAATGGGTAATTAAGGTCTCATATGATATGATAGAGATAAATAATGCTTTATAACTACTACATGATAGGTACTGCTGATTCTATGGTAGAGACCAAGGATAGTAACATATATAATGATATTTGGTTTTTTTATGAGGGTGACTTTGAGTAATTTTAAATGAATCTAATTACATAGCCCTTAATAAATTTCATTCTATTAGTCTTATGATTTTATATTAGTGATTATAAAGGTCTAACAAAATCATTGTCCCCATTTGATTTATATTGTAATGGTATGGTCAGATGATAATGTTTACCTTTTGAGGGTTGTCCTGGTCAAGGATAACGTGTTTTCGTTGATGAAATTTCAAGAGTTTCAGTATCATTTTTCTGTGAAGCATGAGGGTAGTTTCTAGGATTTCATGAATAATAAATTTTAGAGGATATGAATATTTATTTCTTATTTATCTATTTTAGGATAGAGCACTAGTCCCATTGTTAGTTATCCATAATAGAGAATTAGTGTTTATGTTGTGGATTAAGGTTCTTGGGGATTGTAATCAGTTAGAGATTCTATAGGAAAATTTCGAGATTAATTTTGAAGATAAAATATTTTCATTAGTGAAAAATGAGGTAAATAGGTAAGAGTTACTCTACCTCAAGCATGGGATCCTAAGAATGCATGATCTCAGAGTTCACTTCAAGGTAATTTACCACTTTTCCTAGTATATTTTTCTAGATGATGAGTCCAAACCCTGATGTTTTTAGAGGAACTATATCCCACTATTCACAATGAAATTATTCCATATATGTTATCAACATTACCGAAGTGCTGATAAATGAGAAGGTTATCAACAAGGTTCATGCACAATCAGTATAACCACATGATTATAATTATCAAATCCCTCTTTAGAGCAATGATATTATAAGAGGATCATAGATCTTCAGGATGTCTAGGATTCTATAGGAAGGGATTTGTCCATAGTTATAACGGACATAACATTTTCTCTAAAATTAATAGAAGATATATATTTCTATCATATGAAATATTTAATTATTTTATAATGTTTTTACATATATATAATATTACAAAACAATAGTAATGGAATATTAAAACCAATGAATATCAACCATATAATAGAGTATCCTATAGGATCAAAATATCCTATGAAGATTAAACCAACCATTAAAATTGGTAATAGAATAATGTAATGTCAGGATTATATTTAAAATAATGAAATTAATTGAATAAACATTTAGAAAAAAAGTAGTAAAAGTTGATGAAAGGTTGACTATTTATGGAGCATAATATGAAAAGTTAATATTGTGATCTGATTGTTACATGATTATTGTCCTAAATAAATATTGGTCAATATGACTATTCATCGATATGATAGTTGGTAGATATGACATTTGGACAATATGATCATTAGGTATTACGACCATTGGTAATAATTTTACCATTTTAATTGGTGGTTATAAATATTAATTCTAAATGATAAATAATGCATAAAAAATAAATGATTACCTCAACCAGCAGATTTGTGCTGTTTAAAGCAAATTTTTCAGACTTTTGTAGATAGGTAGAATCACTGTGATTCATCTTTGAAAAAACTCAAGAGTATCTTCAATAAGTTAGGCTTTAAAAAATCATCTACATTGAATTTCATGTTAGTTGAGATCACCACAAGGTCAATGTTTGATGATCCATCCCTTGAAACTTCCACTGTAGCACAAATTACCTATAGGGAATATTCAGGTGACATAAGGGGTTATGTATAGGTATATAGTATCATTTCTATTGAATAAATAAATTTTTTATCTCCTTGATCCCATTTTTGGAATTATTTTTTTAAATAAGATGAAAATAAATATAAGATAAATTTGATAAATAGATTTTAGATTCAAATCATGTATAATTTTTTTTATAAATTATGTACAAATTTATAATAAGCTATACAGTTTTAAAAAATTTATTTTCCTAGAATAGAATTGTGAAAAAATCTATTTATTTAAAGATAACTAAATTTATAATTTTATATTATTGATGGAAATATTTATTTGTGTGAGACATTTTAATATTTCGTAATGAATGGTATTTTTCTGAAAATACTGATTTTATTTATAAAAAAAAGTTATCATTTTCATATTTATAGGATTATATTGATAAAATAAACATTATATTTGATATAATTAATTATAATTTAGTTTATGGTGAATTTTTTATAACAGTGTAAAATATTTTTAATTTTAATGAATTGTAAAAATATTTTTTTGGTTTTTGATATTTTTTTAAACATCATGTTTATGTAATAATGATATAATAATTAATTTAACATAACCCATAACCTAAAATATGTCATTTTATTAATATTATTGAATTTAATGGATTTAAATCAATTTCTAAAACTATAAATGAATTTCCAATGTCTAAAATAAAAATTATGAATTTAAAAACTATATATTGTTGAAAAATAAATTATCAACATCCAAACCAAAATTAAAATATATGTTTAGATTATAATATTTTAAAATACTATAAACTATTACTAAAATGTCTAAAATCATGATAAAAACACATATACAGGTCAATGGTTTTTCATTTTCTACAACCTAGATATCTAATACCTATATTTTTAAATTATTAAGACATTCCTCCCATTTTTCCTATAATATCCACCAATACCACATTACACTCCAATAAAAATCCATTATATAGGAACTTATGGTCATTTTACCTATTAAAGATTCCCAAAATGTTGTCTTTAACTTCTCAAGGTTTCATCCTTATGTTTCAGGTATATACACTTTATAGTTAGGGAATTATCTTCTTCTTCTTTTCCAATTAAGTTCCAATTTTTTGTTTATATCGTCTAAATATTAAATTAAATTATTTTATTACACTTTTTACATTACCATTAGTACCAAAATAAGGTCTACCAATATAAAACCTTTATCTCATGTCATTTTACACTTTCTTTCATCCATGTTTTATATCCATCAAGCTGTTGAATTCATATCTTGAATTTATCTCCTTTTCATGAACAAATCTCTTATTATGAATACCCAAACCCTTCCTTACCCATGTTAATTAAAATATATATGATAATAATATATTTATTTTGTGATTTTAATTTATGAAACTCATATTACATTTTCATGGATTAAAAGTAATGTAATGTTAAATTATTTAATCACTTATATACTCAATGATTTTTTATGAAAACCATTATTTATTTTCCCCAAGATGTTGATGAAATTTTTAATTATGATCAATGTGGCTCAAATGAATTAGTTCATATTAATGGTATTCCTCTCCATCACTCTAATTCATTGAGTAAATAATTAATATATATAGATGAAATGTTTTTTGATACCTTGGTGAATAACCTTTGTAATTTTGATTTATGACTCCTAAGTGATTTATCTTGGTGGTGTTTTAATGAATTTATCAATTTAATTTTTTTACACATATCCATGTTATGAATCATTTACTTATTATTATTATCTCATGGTATGCCTCATGTATTATTCATTATTATCATTCATTTTTCATTTCCTTTATTTATCCCACACTAACCTTTATGATCACCCTTTTCTATTGACGTTTGTACCCATAAAATTACATATAGTGAGTTGAGATAAAAGGTTTAAAAAAGAATTATTTCATAAGGATAAAATAATATTTATTTTTATGCTTTACTTCTGTTATTTATTTATTATTTACCCAGTTTTCCAGATAATATACTTGGAAAGAACCTTTGATGTTATTAATGTAATATTTAACTAACAAATTATGTTAAAAGTAATCCATATAAATAATGGGATTCTATATTTAGTATCAAAGGTATAGTTTTGTTATTTTTTGAAATTATGACTATAAATTGTTTACTATTCTCTATATGGATAAGCATAAATATAAAAAACATCCAGAAATACTGGTGAACTATTAAGTAATTGGATTCTATGCAATAAAATTCTTTATGGATACTATAGGTGGATCTGGATCTAGCATAACTGGACAAGTGGGTAATAACCTCAAACAATATCATTGGGTTATGAATTGATCATATCCTTTTACACAATAGGGATTCCTTGCTACAAAAGTTTTTTCATAGTTATGAGGGACATATTTTGTTAATGAAATGATTTATATGAACAATTTTTATGGATATATAGGAAATTTATTTGTTTTGAATGGATTTTAAAAGAATACCATCTCTAAGAAAGATCATTTAGGATATAAAATCCCATTATAAAAATGAGACGTTTAAATTTCACATGCTTCTCATTAATGGTTTGTTATTTTAGATAAATTAGTAGAAATTAGAGGAAATGTATAAATGATTAATGCAATGGATGATTCTCTAAGTACCTTCTAAACATGATAGTAACAATAATTTACAACATTATTATAATGATGAATAAACTATCTTGGGTTACAAAAAATAACTTCAATCATGTTGAGAATCCAGATTCACCTTGAAGGAAACAAAATTCAAGAGAGTTCTTCATGCTTCAATGAAAACCTTCCATTAGTGGACATATTGATTTATTAATTGAAAAACAGTGGATTACCTCTTCAAAAATGATATTTCTATATATTTTTTTTAATAGATAGGGAATTTATCTTGTGTTGATTACTTCTTAGAAATAGAAGATGATAAATGGTGGACACTAATTAAGAAAAAAAATCCAAGATGTTAGATTAATTTTATAGAGTGGGAAGATTTCAAGAGAATCATTTTCAATAAATATTGTCCTCATTCGATGAGAACCAAAATGGTGAAGGAATTGTTAAGGACAAAGTGGAACGAAATGAATTATTGGGAAGATTTGAAATAAATGTCACAATAATTTTCCAATACACATCTAGATTTATTATAGATCAATATGGAATGTTTGATAGGTTCTTTGGCGGACTGAGACATAATTTATAGAGGAATATAGAAAATTGAGACAATAAAATTGATGAAGATATAATATGGATTTATTTTATGGTTTAAATGGTGTCTGTAGAAAAGCGGTTGTCACATTATATAGAGGAAAATAGGAGGTAAAGGGTTCAATACTCATGGAATAATTTTTATCATGAAATATGAGGAAAAAATTATTATCTTCCCATATACAACAAATTTGGGATGGAAAATTTTAGAAACTACTTTCATTGGAGTGTAAATTACTAAAAGTTATTTATAAATGATAATATAGCTAAAACGTATCATGGTGAGGTGAATCCTCAATATATAAATGAAAATGAAAAGGGTAATATGGTTTAATCAAATCATTAAGTTCAATGATTTATGTGTGGAAAACATGGGAACATTGCAAATAAATATCAAAATCAGAACATAATAGTGTAAAACCGCCATCAAACCCAGTATAGGACAAGGGATAACAGTCATGATTTCATAATCATTAGGGTCTAAGTAGAGGCTATAAATGATATGCTAGAATATACATCCATCATTCTATAATAGCTAGAAATTATATTTTTGGACACTATTTCTGTGAATTTATTTATTTCATCCACGAGTTCAATGAATGTTGAATAAAAATTTTAAATTCTAGAAGCAGATACATAGTTAAATCTCTTAGTGTAATTATCTAAGAATCAAATATGTATATTAACTATAGTAACAATTATAGTGAGTACAATATCATCAAAAATATAGTTGTCATTCCCATGGAATAATTAGATACTATAATATGAATGTATTGAATCCCAAAGTATAATTATAAGATTTAATATAGAAGAAAATAAATTTTAGTGGCCTTGAATAAATATGCAATAGTTATTTTAAATGGAGAGATATCAAATAGCATGCTTTTTCTAGAATCACCTCCCATAGTTCTCTTAATTGAGATGAATCGTAATGTGGGAGAAGAAAATAAAAGTAAAAATAAATAAAATATCCTAATTGTTAATGAATACAATTATGTATTTCGTGAATATTTAGTTATAGATCCACCAGAAATAGAGGTAGTTTTCCCTATTGAACACATATCTTGATCCAATCCAATATTTAGGACCCCTTATAGAATAGAACATGTGTAGATAAATGAATTTAAAAATAAACTTTAATGTCTTTTTGGAAAAGGTTGTATTCATCCAATTTTGAATACACATATGTACCTATTCGATTTTTGAAGAATTAATTTTCACCAATGCTACTATTAAATGATTATAAAGAACTTATTGATATCATAGTAAAGAAAAACACCATCTTATAAGGATCGATGAAGTTTTTTACCAGCTTCACCGGGATTAATTCTACTATAGGATTGAACATCTATCAGGGTATTATCTGTTATGGGTAAAAAAAAGATATCTTAAATTCTACATTGAACACTACATATGAAAATTACAAGTATTTTGTTATTCCCTTTGTAATAAATAATTCTCGAGCCATATTTATTGATTTTATGAATAAATACTCTAGTGACTACCTTGGTAAATTTAGGGTGCAATTTAGTAATGTTATTATAATATATTAAAATAGTCAATACATGCATTGGGATCATCTATGGGACATATTAAATTATCAGAAGAAGGAAAATTTGTTTAGTAAATTCAATAAATTTATGTTCTAGTAAGAAAAATTTTCTTTCTTGGGACACATCCTTACCATTGAAGTAATCATAGTGGATCTATAAAATAAAAGGGTCATGGTAAATTTCCACATCCTATAACTATAACCAACACCTATAGTTTCATTTATTTAGTTGCATACTATAGAAATTTGTGAATAAATTTTCATGGATTTCTAATCCACTAACCATGTTAACTCAAAATGGAGTTATTTTTATCTTGATAGATTAGTGTGAAAAAACATTCCATGAATTTAAGAGTTTCTTTCTTATATCACCTATTCTCACTAAAACCTATTCTATATAAGGAATGTTTACCTATAGTGATTCACCTATGAAAGGTCTCAGATATATTATCAAGAAATATAATAAGGTAATTTTCTATGAATCTTGAAAATTAAATTACCATGAGTGGAATTATTCCAATCATGGCCTGGAGTTATCTAAATTCATATTTTCAATGATGATATGTAGACACTATCTTTAAGGATAAAAGAGTGATATATAAATAGGCCACAAAATGTTAAAGTATATAATCACACCAAAGGAACTGAATATGTGACAAATGATATAGATAAAGAATATTAAATACTATAATTTTTCAATTAATTGTCAACCTAAAAGTGAAAACAATGTAGTATATGTTTTGAGTCGAAAATATCTAGGTTCACTTGTGTTGACATGGATTAAATGAGATAGTTTGATTAAGGACCTATTGAAGTTGGAAATTATAATCATAAGGGAATGTATATCATCAATTTTATCCACATAATTTATCAACTATCATTACAAGAAAATATCATGAAAGATCAATGAGATGATCCTTTTATGGAAAATAAGATATAGACTATGAAATATGTTATGTTTCCAAAATTTTATTTTGATCAATTAGGTGCACTAAAATTTTGTACAAGGGTATGTATTTCATATATTTCATAGATAAAGAAGGATATAAAGGATAAATATCATAAAACTACCTTATATATAAATAATATAATAACTATGATGTATAGAGACCTTCATGATTATTATTGGGGATATTTTGAGGAGGGATATTGGTGATTCTACAACATTGTTCTTGGTGTGTCTCCAAGTGATGGAATAGAAAAAACTTATTAAATGGGTATTAAAAACACTACACATACCTATAAAAAGTGGTATAAAATAATTATAGACTTTTTCACAAGCCTTCTAAGGAATCATAGTGGTAATAATTATATATGGGTAATAATGAATTGATTGAAAATGTTTAAACATTATGTTTCCATAATATAGGATTTCTTCCAATAATTCCTTGATCACCTCTATATTTAAAAATTATTGAGACTACCTATACTACCATTTTCACTTGTTTTAATCTAGATCTATGATTTAAATATATATTCTGGAGGGGCCTTCAAAAGGATATGAATATATAAGTAAACATGAGAAAAAAAATAATAATGATATATATATGGGTTGTTTATTTAGGGTTTGGAAGACAAGTTAAAGGCTAGCTCACTTGATTTTCAAGGATGTTATGACCAACATCTCCTATTTTTAGATTCTCATATAATAATAGTTTCCACTCGAGCATTCAAGTTTATCATTTTGAAGATCTCTAGGTAAAAAGTGAAGAACTCCATAATGTTGGGATGATGTTCAAGAAGGGAGAATTTTGGGCCCATGAATTGTGAAGGATACCACAAATAATATATGTGTTATTTTGAAACACATTAAGGGTCCCCATATTCAATAGAAAAGATATGATGGCAACCAAAGAAAGGACATAGAATTTCATGGAGGGGATCATGTGTTTCTCAAGATATCGACTTGGAAGGGTGTGATGAGATTTGGAAAGAAGTGTAAACTAAGTCAAAGGTACATTTGACCATTTGAGATTATTGATCATGTTGGAGTGGTTTATTATATATTAAAAGAAACCCCAAATCATTACAATGTCCACAATACCTTCTTTGTATCCCTTTTGATAACATAAATTTACACCCCAAAACATAATCATTATACAAATTTTGTATAGTTTGTTGTTTTCTTTTCACATAAAGAGAAACTGGTCCATATCCTTGAAATAAGGGAAAACATGTTGAGGAATAAGACAACAAGACATGTGAAATTCCTATAGAGAATCACTTCTTTACAAAAAATAATTTAGAACATGAGAACGGAATGAAGGGGAAATAACCCTATATTTTTAGATTCATTATTTATATTTATAGGAATTATTTTAATTGGGGGAATATTAAAAAAATTAAAATTTCCTCTATGATAAATAAAGGAGCTATATTTTTTCCATAATGATTTTTTTGTATTTCACAATATAATTACATATAAAAACCATTACAAAAAAACATTACATTTATGTAATTATACCAATTACTATAGATATGAATAGTACAAGGATATAAGAATTAAATAATATCACCATGATATAGTGTACATCATAGGATCTATCTCTACAAGGAAAAATAAACTGATCATGAAAAATATTAAAAGAAGAGAATATGATAGTAATAAAATTGAAATTATCAAATGAATTGTATAAACCATTGAAAATAATAAAGTAAATGTGGATGGATTATATAGAGGGTATAGAAGGGAAAATGAATATTGGGATCTTACCATTACTTGACTAATGCCCTATAGAACCATTGATCATTATGAAAGTTGGATATTATGACTATTGGTAATAATGTTTCCATTAGAAATATAGTTTATAAAGGGTATTGACAAATGATATTTGATGATGAAAAGAGAAACAATGTACTCAACTAGTAGAGGCATGCCTTTTTTATCCCATTTGTTAAAATTTGGGATGGAGTTATAACCATTGGATTTTTCCCATTACCATTACCAATTTGAGCTTCAAAAAGAAAGACTTGAATGAAATTGACTTTTGGAGAAGTTCAAGTTAGAGGAAATCACCACAAGTTTAATTTTATTTGATCTACCCAGTGAAACTACCACCTTAAAACACCTAAACCTTGATATTATGATTATTTAATAAGTGATTATGTATCTAAACCGTAATATCATTTTCTTAAAATAAATAAATTGTTATCTCATAAATTCCATTTTTAAAATTATTTTATTAAATATAATACACTTGAAAATGAGATAAATTTGATAAATAGATTTTGGATACAAATATAATGTAATAGTATTTTTGTAAAATATATACACTTTTATAAAAATGTTTTTCTTTCTAAATAAAATTTATTTTCATGAAATATTATTTTAATATAATATTTATTTAAATTAAAATGGTAATATAATTTTATAATGTCTTATTATTTTGAGTCAAAAAATTAACAAAGTCATAAAAACTTTTATCATTCAATAAATAAGAAGTTATTATTAAAATATTTAATTTGCATATTTTGATAATTATTTGGAGAAAATAAATATTATATTTTAAATTATCATGTAGAAATTAAATTAGGGTTATTTTTTAATTTAATTATATAATTTATTTTTTATTAACAATAAAAATAAAATTTTGGGTCCTCTGTATGATTATTTATTTCATTCATATATAATAAAAAGGTAGTAGTTAACTTAATTGAATAAAAAAATAAAATAGTTTTTTTAATATTATTTATTTTATAGGATTTAAATCTATTTTCACACTTGTAAATGACATTACAAAGTCTAAAATAGAACGTATGTATTAAGAAATAAATATATTTTAGAAAAAAACAATTTTTCATGTCCAAAGTAAAATTATAATATGGATTTCTATTCTAATAGATTAAATTACTATAAACAATTACTCATATTTCTAAAACTATGAGGGAAAACCATTACAAATTTAATGTTTTTCATTTTCCACAACCTATAATTCCGAAAAACTATATTTGAAAATATTTAAACAATTTTTCCACATTTCTAATAAATACCCACCCATACCTCATTTCACTCCACTAAAAATACATTATGCACAATTTTTTGGTCATTTTACCACCCGACTATTCCCTCCATGGTGTCCTTAAGTCCTCTAGGATCGATCCTCATGTTTTGGGAATCAAAAATTCAAGGTAAGGGAATTACCCTCTTCCCCTTTTCAATTAATGTACCTTTTCGGAGGTATGTATTTTAAATGCAAAATTACATTACTTTATCTCATTTTTGATCATACCCTTAAATAGAATATGTTGTTTTATTAATAGGAGACCTTTCAACCCTCTAATTTGACCCTTTATTTAATCCACCTTTTAATCATGTCAAGATGTTGAATTTATTTCATGAATGTTTCTTTCTTAATGAGAAATTATGATATAGTGAATATCCAAACCTATTAGCCTTGATGTAAACATAATTTATTTATTTAGGTTTTAAAAATTATAAGACACACATTCCCTTTTCATTGGTTATAAATTTGTAGTGTTTAATTCTTTAAGAACTTATATACTTAATGATTTTATATGAAACCCTTTTTTTAATTTCTAAGGGTTATTTATGAAATTATTTATTATGATCATTATGGCTCAAATGAATTAAAAATCATGATGTGTACACCTTGATTGTATTCCAATTAATCGGTTAAATAATTAATATCTAAAGATAAAATGTTTTAGAATATGTTTTGAATAACCATGGAAGTTCTGATTTATGTATCATGTACATGTATGTTCTTTTTTTTACTTAATGTACTATCTATGACAATCACTCATGTTCCATTTCATTTTTATCCATTATTGGGATTTATACCCAACCTTTTCTATTGATATATATCCCCAGTAAAATAAATGTATTTAATTTACCAAGGTACTATTAATATGTGATTATTTCAAATGAATTAAATAATTCTTATGTTTATTACTTCTTTACATAATTCTTGTATTATTTACATTGTTTTTATGTAATAGACCTGAAAACATTGTTCAATGTTGTTAATGTAATATTTTATTAAGAAATTATGTTAAAAGTCTTATATTAAACAGCTAAGATGACATAATAGTGGATTCCTTGTCAATTAAAATGAGTTATTAGTTTTATTTAATTATCTTATAAATCCATACATATTTTTGTCCCTATAGAGGTCATGACCTCAATTATTTTTAGTGTACACCCATTATCTATGGACAAGAGGGTATAAGTTGGATGTTTATGTTTCATTCTCAGTAGTAGTTTCCCTAAAGTCCTCATAAGAATATGGGTCAACAGTATTTTCTTCATCTAAGGGAAGATAGAGTATATAGAGGAGAACATCGTAATAACCCCTGAACCTAGGGATATAGAGTTGACAATGACTATTGAGGGGTTCGTTTAAAGGGATAGTGAGGAAAATTATAATGGACTATTTATATATATTCCATCGAGATAAATTCTCTATAATGGATATAGTTTATATGAAGTACCATTTCCCCTTCATCTATTCCAGTTTTTTCATTAATTAATTCTAGATAATCATTGGTCTATTAATTAGGGATAAAGGTAGGGATGATTCGTATGTCCCTAAAATTTACTATTCATGTTAGGGGAAAATCTAGCTTACTTGATCTGATTTTAGGTTTTAAGATAATGATGAGGTAGAATTAGTCATTACGGGTCTTCTTATTATTGAATATATATCCATATTATTTTATCTTAGGCATGTATGGTTTATATTATGTGTGTAATATTTTTAATTGTATATAGTTGATAGTTTCATTTTATGATGTGGAAGGAAACGAGTGAATTTCACTATAGAAAAGGATTGTTGGATGGGTTGTTGGAATTCAGAAACATTTTTTTCTTAGTTATCAAATTTTTCATTTAGTTAGGTAAAGTCACAACTAGGGGATATTTATATAGTTCTCTATAATTTTCTATTTTATTTTCCATATAGATGTTGTGAAACTACCCCCGAGATAGGAAATCAAGCTCAATATATAGTTATTTTTTGGTTAATCGTTGATTTTTAGGGGTCCATATTTGTTACCACCATATGAGGAAAAATGATTTGTTAATTTAGATTAATAATTTGACTAAAAATGGTTTCATTTAGCCTATTGTGTCACTGTATCATGCTAAAGTGATATTTATAAGATGTTGAATTCTATTTTGAGGTTGTTCAAAAACAACTTGTGATTGAATAAGGTGATAGCCAAGATCAATTATCCCCTCTCTAGGGGTAATGATTTTTTGATTAGTTGATTAGAACTAGTTAGTTTCTGAATATTTATATTTTTTACATATATCAACATTTTTTGGTGTATGAAATGTATTTGAAAAATATTGCCTTCAGTTATTGTTATGGTAACAAAAATTTCATGGTTTTGTTATTTTGTGTCATTAATTCCCCAACTATTTTCTTAGTAATTTCTAAATATGAGTTTTGTGAGCTCTTGGATCAAACAATGTTGGTTTTAATTCTTTATATCCTATTGAACCTGATGTTATAGGATCATATTGGGCCTCTTTGGTTAATATTTTGAGTCTTTATACACCATCAACTATCTTGGATGTGGTCTATGTGCATGTTTTAAATATTTGAGGTGGATTTAATTACGAATTTGGTATGGCTCCCAAGAGTAGTTATTGATCATTTTAAGATAATGATATTTGTTTCTTGGGAAGAAACCAAGGAGGTCTTATAGTTTTATAGTATCCTTGTTGTTAAGAGATATTGTTGTAGGTTTATGGTTAACCTATCCCAAATTACATCCCCTTTTATAGAAATAGATAGGGTGACTAATCCTTATTATAGAATAATTAGTCCGAATTGGATTTCAAGTACATGATGGATAGGTTGACTAGTTCCCCTATTCTTTGTATTCTAGATGTTGAAGTTGAATTTGAGATTCTCTATAATGTGTGTTGTCTTAGTTTTGTTTGTATCTTAATGAAACATTGGGACGTGATCTCATATGTGTTTGGGAAATTATGTACTCATGAAAATAATTGTTCCATCCATGATCTTGAGATATAAGTATTTGTGGTACCTATAAAGTTTTGGTGGATTACTTCACTTTATAATTCATTTTATTTCCCAGGGAAAACAATTTCTTGATGTATATTTTCTAAAAATAATAATGGAATCCACATCAGTAGAGGTGGATATATTTTATACATGAATTTTTCTTCAAAATATCTTACAACATAGGGAAATGGAATTTATTTGATGATATGCTTAGTTAAAAGTCATGAGTGAATGCTTTTTGGGTGTCTATAGATGCGTGGAGAGTGATAGAGGATATTTAGATGTTATATCTTGATATTGATAAGTCTGGTGGTAGAGGTTTCTAGTTTCACATGATAATGAAATCATTCTTACTACAATAGGTCACGAATTATCAGTGGAGAGACATAGATAAAGAGGTTATATTGGGTCGTTATTTCATTACAATGATCTGTAGATATTATGGGATGATAATTAGTATCTGGTGTTTTCTCAGGGATGGCTATTTGTTTTATTAGTGAAATGTGAGGTGATTTATTATGAGTTTCATAGATCACCCTTAGTAGCATATATTATTATATCAATGTGTAATCCTTCCTTGATGAATAAGTTATGGTGGTTTCAGATGAAGCATTCAATGGGGGAGTTTGTGTCACAATCCCTGGTATATCAATAGATAACAACAAAATGTATTTTTCTTAGCAGGTTTCTATAGTCATTAGTTTCCATGGTGTGGAAGTAGGAAAACATTTCAATGGATTTAATTATTGGTTATCCTCAATATATTGGTGGATGATATGTATTTTTTTTTTATTTTTAACTTATTGATGAAGTCGTCTCACATCATAGATGTCAAGGAGTTGAGTCTTATGAATGTCTCAGTGAGGCAGTATATTGATTAGATAGTGAATATTAATGGGGTACCGAGGACCAACATTTATGATTATTATATTCATTTATCATTATGAGTATGATAAGGTCTTTATCACACATTGGGATCTAAATTATACCTTAGTAATACCTTATATTCTCCAAAAGATGGTTATAGAGAGTGAACAATTCAGATGATGGAGGATAAGTAGAATGACTATGTTTTTAATATTATTCGATTTTGGGTGAATTATATGCCTATTTGGGTTTTAATATAATAATAGTAGTCATTTATCCTTGGAATATATTTTTTTTAGTATTTCTAATATAAATTAATCTATGAAAATCTACAATTCTATGGATGAAGGTCATAAACTCAGGAGTACATGGACTATATATGGTAGATATCATGATTAAGATAGTGTATATAGTTCAATATTGGATAAAGGTAGTGAAATAATAGTTTATGTCTTGTGTAGATTGATGTAGTATACCTCGTGTTTTTTGGTTAGAGAGCATTTTTTCATCAAGGCATTCCCCCATCAAATATTATCGATGTCGGCCAATGTGGTATGATTTCTCTTAGAATTTTTTGTCATTTTGAGGTATTGGGGTGCAAGGGAAATGTGGTATATTGGTTGGAACATCCTATATATTTAGATAGGATCCATGAACTTTGACATATGTTGTAGATTCATCGATACTTTCACAAAACCCACATATCATCGATTGGGAGAATCATATATGAAGGATGAAACAACAGTCATGCAGAGGTCAGTCCATATTAAATAACATCAAGCGATAGTGTTTTTTAAACATTTAATTACTTCATTTTATGTTTTTTTGGAAAAATGGTGGTTTATAAGAATATATTTTGGAATGTGAGTTGTAGTTGTATGCTCAGCATCTCAAACTATTTTTATCTTTTTTTCATATAATAGTGGTACTTAAAATTTTACAGATTTTAGTGAGGATTTTATTTCATGAGTTTTTTATTCTTTAATGATGGGGTTGTTATTATTTGACAGTTATCTCCTGAAGAATATTTTGGTTTTTTAGTTATTAATTTCACATTTGGGTTGATTATGATTATAAAAAATGGTAATCATTTTATTGGAATATAATGTAATATATTAGACCTTTTGGAAAACTACTTTTTATATTTTGGGTGATAGAGGTAACAGGAAAATATGAGAGTAAGAAATATTGAGTTATATTTGACATTTCAAAAAAAAAATCAATCTTAGCATGGCTATGAGTGTTTAAATATGAAGATATGTATAGAATAATGGATGGTTTTACAATCTAGTTTCTCATTTTATGATGGGTGTCATAATGGTTTAGTTATTTTTTTATTCCATTCGGCTTATGGATTAAGGTTTTAGTGTAAGAATATTTTTAGGTGGAATTTGATTGTGTTAGTAATGACCTAAAGGCATGAGAAGAGTATTATTCAAAATTGAATACTGTTATTTTTAGAAGAAGGATGTTATAAATAGATTAATATTATTGTGTATTTCAATTTCCCCTTTCATGGTCATAGTGTCATGAACCAGCCTGGGTACCTCGGTAACCCGATAATTGAGTTGGTCCTATCATAACACGATGGGTGTTCCTGAACCCCAAGGGCCTGAGACTTGCACCGAGCATCATACAACACACAAGTGGGATTGATTTTTATACACGATTACAGAAGCGAAGATAGAATACAATATTCATATCAACAGGAAAAATCCACTGTGAGTAAAAGTACTATAATTCAATGAGGCCTAAAAGACAAAGTACTACAACCCAAAGTAATAAACATGAAAAAACTCCAAGGTCTTTAAGGAAACAACTCACAAAATCCAAAGTTCAATAGCTGAATCTGCCTCTAAGAGATCCCATCCCATTGATCGATCCTGGAATATGAAATTCTATGAACACAAAAAGGAAAAAGTAGGGTCTGAGCCAAAGCCCAGTAGGATACCACCAACAATTCCATAATAGATGTCAAATATTGATTTTCAAAAAAATTGGTTTCAAATTTCAAAATAAATATGTTTGGCAGCTAAACATCATATTGAAATAGAACATACTAAATAGTTTCTATATGATGGAAAATTCATTTAAAGCATAGTATTTACTTAAAAATAAGTGGAATATTTCTCAAACAATGGATTATGTAATGAATTTATATAAAATAATTTTAATATATTAATCAGTCATGTAAAGAAGTTCCAACAACTATTTTCATTAATTTTTATCTCAAATATAAATAATCAAGCGAGCAGCATGGTCAACTTCCAAAAGGTACAATAGTATTATCAAGGTATAGGATTTTTATTTCTCTATGTGAACATAGAAAAATGGTTATACACACGTCTATATGGGATTGGATGAAGGAGACTCATCGCCAACCCATCGGGGATGTGACCCACTTCCCCTATGCTTTACAATTTTATCATGGTGTAGAGTATATCCAAATAACTTCCTTCCCACCTAACACTTGAATGTGATCCTACATTATGAGAGAACAATTTTAAGATTTCATAAAATATGATAAATCTCAATCATTAATTTTAAAAAGGCCAATTTATATCCATTTATAACCATTATTGTTTTTATTCAAAAACATTCCTTTTCAAAAGACAAAACCTTTGGATTTCTATCACATTATTCTAAGCAATTTTAATGAATTTGAAATCCATTAAAATATAAATCAATCCTTTTTAAATTTAATTTCAACAATTAAATTCATAAATTTAATTGAAACCATGTCCATAAAATCCATACTTTTAATGAAACAATTCAAATCATCTAATTTCCATAAACCCACTCCAATTCATTGGAATTGGGGGGTTTTCCAAATTTCTATGACAAAACCATTTCAAATCCTCAATTTCATTATAATTGCATTTCTATCAAAGAAATTTAAATCAAGGTTAAGAAATTGAATTTAAATTAGCAATTGAAAGAGATCAAGTAATTAAATGGTAATAAATTTGGAAAATCCATACAAAACCACCAACCTATTTTCAATAGAATGACACTCGCAATGGTTCTCTCCAATGAGAATGAAGGTGTAGAAGACCTCAAAACTCTACATATTAGAAAAATACAACACCACAAGACACGAATCCTTCAATCCCAAGATTTTCCATTGAAAACCTATGATGAGAGGAAGAGAGAAACTTGAATAATGAGGGGGAACACTTACCTGAGAATCACACTACAAGAAGAATGAATATCCCAATCCATTTGGTTCAATCTGGAAGGATTTTATTCTCTCAATAATGTACCAAAACTTCTCTAGGTTTAGATCCACAAAATCTGAAATGTAAAAGAAGAATAAAAATAGATAAACATGTGATTTTATGTTGGGAATGGGCCACGTAATGACGTGTACCTCTCGGTCACGATGTGTAGGCCCCGCTGGATAAGTACGCCAAAAAACCTATCGCCTAAGTTTAAAAAAATTATATTTATCACCTACATGACATATACTTTAGGTTCATAGCATGTAACAACTGATGGTGTGACCTCCCCAATCATGATCCAAAACCGACACTAAGTACATGATGTGTACTTCAGGTAGACGACTTGTACTTCAGGCACACGATGTGTGCCTATCCTGAAACCTGCAGTAAACCCCTTAAAACATATTTGTAAAAACTATTGACCAAAAATTGAGATAGAAAAGGTGTATAACTATATTTTCAAGGTAACAGGATATTACAACCTCCTCACCATAAAATCTTTCTGTCCTCAGAAATCCTATGAAGATAATTTCATGCCAAATAGATGAGGTCACTACTCTCTCATCAATGCCTCCATCTCCCACATATCATGAGAATCAGAACAATTCTTCCATATCACATGAACAAAAGTTATCATCCTCCCATGAAGTACCATTTTCATAGAATCAATTATCTTGACTGGATACTTAGTCAATGATAAATCGGGATTGATCTCAAGATCACTCTAACTCAAAATGTGAGATAGATCTGATAGATGCTTTCTCAATAGTTATACATATAACATGTTATGTATCGAAGTCAAATGTTGTGGAAGTTCCAAATGGTACAAAACATTTCCCACCTTCTTGATTACCTCGAAAGGTCCAACAATTTGAGAATCAAGCTTTCATTTCCTCTGATGCCATCGATGACCTAATCAGGCTGAAACTTTCAAGAACACCTAGTAACCAACTAAAAACACCAAAGGTCTATGATGTAGATCAACATAAGAATTGTATCATCTTTGTGCTGTCAACATCCTTTGACATATTAGCTGAATCTTTGTTGTTATCTCCTGTAACAAGCTTGGTCCAACCAATGAAATTTCATGGACCTCCGACCGAAACAATGGATATATACAAGGATGGCCATAAAAGGCCTCAAATGGTGCCGTTATGATCATGGATTGGTAACTATTGTTATAAGAGAACTCAACCAGCCCAAAGTGATCAGCAAGCCCTTGTGATGTCGAAAACACAGGTGTGAAGCATATCCCTAAGAATATGTAAAGAACATTTGGTATGTCCATCCAACAATGGATGGTAGGTCGTGGTAAAATAGACCTAAGATCCCAATGCCTCCTGAATTCCTCTCCAAAAGAGATAAGTGAACTGAGGTTCCATATTAGAGAATATTTTATATGGAACTCCATGAAAATAAACAATATCTTCCATTTATAGATTGTCTAATTCCTCAGCTTTTGTTGTATCATGAATGTGTGTAAAGTGAGTTGACTTGGTTAGCCTGTCGATCAAAACCTATATTGAAATATTCTTTTTCTGGGTATGAGGCAACCCAATAAAAAAGTACATATAGATCTCATCCCACTTCCATGTAGGGACTGGAAGAGGTTGAAGCAAACCTGAAGGTTTCGGGTGCTCGACTTTCACATGTTGGAAAATATAGAAATGATAGACAAAGACATAAATGTCCCTCCTCATACCTGGACACCAGAACTACCACATCATGTCATAAAAAATCTTGCTTTTTCCTAGGTTTGTAGACCAATATGAAATAAAGAAATCAGCCATCACTACCTTTCTTGATGCTAACGGCACAATGAAGCGATTCTGATAGAATAGAACACCATATTTAGAGAAATACCACTATCAAACTATCTCCCCATCATAATGGGGTTATCTAATGGTAAAAATCTCATCATAAACCTATTTGTATTGAATAATAATCTCGATAAGAGTAGACGTCACAAAACACTGGATAAAGAAGCATTATCCCCTTCCTCCTGAACTTTGATATGCAACTGTGAAAATAGAGCCATCAAATTCCACTCTTCTAAATATTCCTTCACTGCCTAGGTTGGAAGTTTTATACTCAGTACATAATCAAATATATTCCCTTTTCCTAGGGTATAGTAAATATCAATGTCAATATATTTTTGGTACTCCACTCAATGCCTCTACTGAAGAATGAAATCTTTTTGGGAGAAGATATAATTCATGATTTTTTTGGTCTGAATACATCGTAAGCATTTCACCAAAGAGTTCATGCCTCCAAATTTTAAGCACATTCATCACAAATGAAATATCCAGATCGTTGGTAAGTTAATTCTTCTAATGTGGCCTAAGATGAAGAGATAAATATGCTACTACATGATCACCCTACATAATAATACAACCCTATCCAAAACATGATGCATCACAAAAGACAAAATTTCCCTACCCAGCTTCTAGAAGAGTTAACACCGACACAATAGTCAACAGATATTCAAGAACAACAAAATAAATCTGAAATTCATCATGCCATACAAAATTCACCCCCTTCTGAGTCAGATAAATCATTGTAGAATCCATCTTCGAGATTTCTTCAAAAAACTGTGGTAGTATCCAATTAATCCCAAGAAGCTTTAAATCTCAAAGACATTTCGTGGTTCTCCCACTTCATAAAAGCCTCCACCATATCAGGATCAACTGATACACCCTATTTAGACACCATGTGTCCCAATAATTTCACTACCTAAATCCAAAAATCACACTTTGAAAGCATGGAATAAATGCAGTGATTTCTTAGTAGGCTAAAAACTATTCTAAATGTTGCACACGATCCTCCGCAGACGTGGAGTAGATAAAAATGTCAACCAAAAATACTTACACAAAGGTATCCATATACTAATGGAAAATATATATCATTAAAGCCATGAAAACCACATTAGTATTTTTCAAACCAAAGGGAATATCAAGGTACTCAATGTACTCATAGTTGTTTTGTTAGGAAGTTTTTGAAATTACAAATTCTTTTATACTCGACTGATGGTAACTAGATCAAAGGTCGATCATTGAAAATTGCTTCACCACTTTTAACAGATCAAACATATCACAAATATATGTAAATTGATATTAATTCTTTCTTGTAACTCGGCTGATATTTTGATAATCAACACATACGCGAAGAGAACCAATAGGCATCTTAGCAGAGAGAACTGGAGCTGCCCAAGGTGGCACACTTGAACGAATGAAGCCTTTATCAAGAAGTTCATCAGACTGAGACATTAGTAATTTCAACTCAGTTGGTTCCATGTGGTAAGAGGGAATAGAGATCAGTTGAGTTTTAAGCATAATGTAAATAGAAAACTCAACCTCTCTCACAGTGGAGGACTCTATAAATTTGAAGGGAACACATCGAAAAACACGATGACTACAGGAGGAAGATCACCTCCCCTTGAATCTTGTTCCTGGTCAAAAGAAAACACTGATATCACTTTCCAAATCTCTAGATAATATTTTCTGTCATTTCTCAACCTTGTATCCCATTCTACTTGAAAAATAAGAGACACACCACTAGGTGATGTAAAGTAGACCTGCCAAAGGTGACAATCAATTTGGGATTAGTTGTAAATGAGCGGATCTATCCTGAATATGATGTCAAGAGATTTCATATTAAGAACCAGAAAAATACAAGCTAGATCATCATCTGATAGAGTGAATACACGAGCATGAAAATGAAGACTTTTCTCCCTCTTCGTACCAAGGGGTGTAGTAATATTTATCGCACAAGACAGTTGCTCCATAAGAAGATTAAGAAGGTTACCAATATGTGCTGAAATAAATGAGTGAGATGCATCCCTATAAAAAAGAGTAGTCACTAATGATGAAGCAATGGTAATGGCACCTCTCAAAGTCACTGGACCCATGTATGCTTCTTCTATAGACTCTTTCACTATGTGAAGAATCCTTGTTCCAGAAGATTGTGGTTGGAACCCATTTGAAAGTGAATAATTTGATTTCCCCATAGTTTTAAGAGGACCTGATGATCTTTTCCCAAAACATGGGGTGGAGAAGTGATGGTAGAACATTAGTAAGTGTAATATACATTTTCAAGAGCTACTATTATTTGGTGCCTCAGTGCAAACCCTCTAATAATGTCCTAGATTTCCACACTTGTAGCATGTAAAATAGCTTCTTCATATAGCTATAGGAGGTCAAGAATGACTCTTACATTGAGAAATTCCATGAAGATAATCACACTTCCTTTTTTTCTTTAAAGGAACCAATGCTGCCTCTAGGAGAAAGAGGAAGTCCCATCAACCCCGACTTACCTTACAAGTCCATCTCAACCATCGCCGCCTTATCCAACACATCTGCTTAAGTTGGAAGCTTCAGTATGAAAACCTAATAATGGATATCTGATAAAGGCCACAACACGAAGCATCAATACTTTACCCTCTCATTTGATACAATATCAAGACCCAACTGCACTAGCTCAGAGAAGAAATTTGAATACTCAGTCATGTTTTTGTCGATCTGCTCATGTTTGAAAAAATCTAGAGCCTTAGCCAAAACCATCAACTCTGGATAAAACTGATTAGTGAAATTAATCATGATGTATTTACATTTTCTGCCCTCATGTTTCCTTGTCGTCACCAACACATCCCACCATCTCATTCTTGGTCCCTCCATCATAAAGGTGGTGCACTTCACCATGATCACTTCTGGTGTGTCCATGAACTCAAACAGACATTATATTTTTCCCAACCCTTCCTCTGCATGTTGAGGATCAGTGGTCCCTTTGATGACATGTGGCTTCTGGTGAGGGAACTCTTCATAAATAATTCAATGTTCTCCCCCTAAGGATCCACTCCTCGAGCCTGAGCAGGAACTAGAGGTGGTGCCCATCCTAGATCATTGATAGTGCGCACAACTATCTCAACCAGATTAGGATCGACAACATGATTATTTGATGAGGTTTAGCAGTATCCTTTTTATGTATCTAATTCTCACATCTCTGTAGAGTAATGATGCTTCCCAAAATAATAAAATGAAACGATAACATTAGATTAACACTCAACCTGAGTAAAAAGATAAAATATTATCAACAGAATGGATAATCATGATTTGGATTTCAACCTATCCAATTATCCATAGGGAAAATACTAGAAATAATCAACAAGGATCCTTTCCCTAACCACCTATGAAAACATAAGGTTCATTGTGGTGAGAGATGTCTAGGTAGTCAATAACCACTACCTCCAAATTCCCAAAAAGATTTCAAAAATGCATACTGACTTCAAAAAAAAGGTATTATCAACAACCCCCACTATTACGAATTTGTCACGAACAAGCCCACATACCCTAGTAACCCAATAACCGAGTCAGCCCTTACTTAACTTGAATGGTGTTCCCAATACACACAGGTCAACGACTATCACCTGACATCATTCATCATACAAGTGGGAATGATTTTTCCACCAGAATGTGGAATAAAAATATAAAAGACAGTATAAATATCAATATGTAAACTCAATTAGAATTAAAAGTACCAAAATACAATGATTCATAAAATCCAAAGTACTAAAACCCAATTTAATAAATAGGAAAACAGTCCCCAAGGTCCCTAAGGACAAAAATCACCACATCCAAAGAACAACAGCTGGATCCACCTCCAAGAGATCCCTTCCCATTTCTCAAGTATGGAATAAAAAATTCTATAAACACCTGAAGAAAAAGCAGGTTGTGAGACTAATACCATTAGTATACCCTCAATTATTAGATAACAAATTCCAAAATATAGATTATCCAAAAAATATCAATCAATTTTTAAAAATAAAAAAAATTAGAAATTCAAAATAATATTTGAACAAAACAAGATAAACAGTTTCGATATGATGGAAAATTCATATAAATCACAAGATTTACATTACTAGAGATATAATATTTTAATGAAAGTGGATTATGTAATGAATTTATATAAAATAGTTATATAAATTCATCAGTCTTGTAAATTAGTTATATAAACCTTTGGAATACATTAATATCTCAAATATAAATAAAAAATGCGGGCAATATAGTCATCTTCCAAAAAGAGTGATAGTATTAACCCTCTTTTGGATTCCTCATTATCTATGTGAACTCATAAAAATGGGTATTCACACGTCCCTATGACACTGGACAAAAGAGACATGTCACCAACCAATCGGGTATGTGACACTCCACAATTTTGTTTTAGAACGTTGTCATACCGTAGAGTGTAACCAAATAACTCACAAACTACATAAGACATGCATGCACTCTTACATGATGGGAGAACTATTTTAAGAGTTATTAAAGTAAGATAAATCCCATTCTTCCATTTTAGAAAATTCTAATTTCTTTCCATTTAAAACCAAATCATGTTTTATTCAAAAACATTCCTTTTCACAAGATAAAACCACTATGTTTCTATCAAATCATTTTATTCCATTTTCATGAGTCTAAAATCCATTAAAAACTAATTGAATCCTTTTTTCCAATTAATTCCCACAATTAAATTAAAAAATTTAATTGAAAACATTTCCATAAAATCCATAATGTAAATTAAACAATTTAAATCATCTAATTTACATAAAACCACCCCAATTCAATGGAATTGGTGGTTTTCCAAATTCTTGTTCCAAAAGAATTTCAAGTCAACCAATTCATTAAAATTTATTTTTTATCAATGAAATTTAATAAAATCATAAGCAATCAAATTTAAAATTAGCAATTAAATATATCAAGAAATTCAATTGTCATCAATTTGGAAATTCAAGACAGAACCACCTACCTATTTTTCAAACAACAACACTCATAACGACACCCTTCAACAAGAAAAAATGTGTAAAAGACCTCAAAACTCTACCTATTATGAGTATCCCACACAAAAATAAATGGATCCATCAATACCAAGATGTTCTATTGAAAACCCAAGAAGAGAGGAAGAGAGAAACTTGAATAACAAAGGAGAACACTTACCTGGGAATCTCACCACAAGAATAATGAAGATCCCAAGTCATTTTGGTTTGATCATAAAGGAGTTGAGTCCCTCAACAATTCAACCGAACATTTCTAGGTCAAGAGAAATTTATTCTGGAATGAAAAGGACTGAGCGAAACATCCAAACATGTGACTTTAATTCGGGCATGGGCCAAGTCAATATGTGTTCCGTTGGGTCACGATGTGTACGCCACACTAAATAAGTATGCCAAAAAACCCATGGCCTCAAGTTAAAAAGTGATATTTATTACCCACATGATGTGTAATTTCGGTACATGATGTATACCAACTCATGATGTGACCTCCCCAATCATGACCTAAAACTGGTTCCAAGAACAAGAAGTATACAAGAGGTACATGGCATGTACTTCAGGTACACGACGTGTTCCTATCCTGAAACCTACTATAAACCCTAGAAATCATTTTATAAGGATTTTTTACATAATGGGGACTTAGAAAAGATTGAAAATTACCTGTTCAAGGTATCATAATGTTACACGTAGAATGAGTTTCTTTTCCTACAACATGAAATTTGTTTGCAGAGAACATTTATTTTTCATATATGGACACAAAATAATGGTCATTGATCAATAAAATGATTCCCTCAGTGATTGATTTTATGGTTTTTGGGTTTGAGGTATTGTTATAGTGTTTTTATTCTACTTCACTATAATTATGTTTGAGGAGCATGGATTGATTTTCAGAATTTAGTTGTAACAACCTAGTGATATTCTACACTACATAAATCTTCTTAGATTGTATTGAATTAACATGTCTAATCAATTGTGAAATAGGGTGATATGTTATCTTGAAATTTTTATTCGATATTGTACCCACATGTTTTGATCATGATATTTCATTCCATGGGTCTATTGGTTTCCAAAATTTGAATATATTTTCAATCTCATCTATTTTCATAAAATTATTTCATTTCTTCTAGACCATAGGAAAAATATGTTCATTTTTTGAGACAGTTATGTTCCATTTGATTGACATTGGGTATTATAATTAATTGATCATTTTTTATGATCATATGTGAGTTTACCTACAACGGTTTTGTATTATCCTCTTTTATTTCTTCATGGATATTTTCTGAATGTTTTTTGGATTCGAAATTATTGGTATTTGGTAATGGTTTTGTTAAGGGTTATTGGGATCTAGGTTGATTGAGATTCTGCACATGTGATTTTGGATTTGGCATAATCTCCCTATCGTTTTCATTTTGTTGTGAAATGTTGAAGATCTGTTTGAGATAAGTGATTCTAGAATTGTCCCTTTTTAATTATATGAATTTTAGGGACCGACTATTTATTCATTATTTATGTGGATGGAAATGATTAACCAAATAGTGATACTCAATAAAATTTAATAAAATTGAAGTGG
The DNA here is from genome assembly GCA_963277665.1 of Viscum album. Lineage (NCBI taxonomy): Eukaryota > Viridiplantae > Streptophyta > Magnoliopsida > Santalales > Viscaceae > Viscum > Viscum album. The sequence continues at coordinate 1,084,227,940 of OY728146.1, read as the reverse complement.
ATGTTATATGCACTTTTGTTTATATAATCTTTTGATATTTTTTATGATCTATAAATTTCATGATGTTGTTTTCAAGAGGTTTTACATAATATATATATATTATTTTATGAAATTAAATTGATATAATAAATATTCAAAAAACAATAAATATATTAATCTTGTAATGAAATTGATGTGTAGAGAATTTTAAACTAATTAATGATATATATGAAAATGGATTTTTCTTGATTTGATATAAACTTGCATTATTGTGGTCTATTAAAAATGATTATATTTATATTTTCATGATTATCATGATCTTGGTAATGGATTATTGTAGATATATTTTGGTTATTTTAAGGAGTTTCTTAGTGGATGTTGCACATGTTTTTCCTTATTTTTCATGTAAGATGTAATTGTAGATTTGGAAGTGGTAGAAACAATTCTATATGGTTGGGACTAGTGGAATGGATAGTTTGGTGGGGGATTTTTTATGTCACTTGTAGGGTCTCTGAGATTGTGTTTTTTGGTGGTTTATGTATTTTTTTTAATTATTCATTGTATAGTTTTGTTAATTTTCCCACGTGATATGGAAATTGAATTGTAATAACGAATATAGAAAAGTGGGTTATCTGAACGTCATGAGGGTTTTGGTGGCATCATTTTGTTTAAAGGTGGGTCTAGTTATGGTATAGTGATGGTAGATATAGATATCATGTGGTATTAGGATGTTATGGTGTTTCTGAGTAATGTTAGTGTTAGATAATCATAGAACCCATAGGTTGGTGTTATATGGAGATATGATGTATATGTTATGATTTCACTATTACTTCTTATTCAACACACTCAAGTTGGATAAAAATATTGATTCTCAAATATATTTGGTTATCAGATAATTTTTTAATATCCAATGTTGGTGAGGGAGTTGATATTTGACTACTCCCTCTTCCTGGATCTCACATTTTGGTATAGATTCGGCGATAGTGACCAGGGGTTATTATACATAGTTCATGTTTTTCAAACGACATGGTGTAGATGATTTTGTTAGTTGGTGATGCGATTATGGTGGGATGATGATGTGATGGAGTACATAAAACATGGTGGTTTTTATTCATGGATGGAGGTGGGGGTGATGTGCATCATGTTTTTTATACGATACTATGATGAATATGTGGAACAAGGATGTATATATGGGGTTTTAATCATATTTGAAATGTGGTGGGGGAAATGTGGGGATGATGCGATTTTGGAATGAACTATTTGGTTGTGATTTGATATATGATGTGAAATATAATTTCAATATATAATATATGGGTATAAAGACGTTTACCTTTTGGGTTGTGATAGAAACAAATTAGTGCGTAAGTGATTAAATGGTTCCATAAAGATATATGAAAGCTTTATTATGTTATTATACATGTATATGATATTGGGTGACTAAGCCTTGGTGACGTTGGATGACAGTTTACCTAATATAGGTTCTTATTGGTTCATATATTTATTTTTTGATCTGTTAGTATACTTATTCCACCTTTTCATGAGTGGTGTTTAGGAGGATCCTTTTGAGTATGCATGTATTCTCACACACATAAATATAAATATTTTTTTAAATTTTTTATGGTGGGTTACAATGATTAAGAATTACATTATTCGATCAGGTTTTGGAGTTGTTTTCTGATTCTATATTATGGGGGTTAATTTTCATATTTCATTTTAGAGACGTGATTGTACATAAAATTTTAATTTATTATGTGACATTGGATTTAATTTTATATTATGGAGCTCATTGTTGTAATTCATTATATATTTCTAGAATTACAAGTGAAACTCCTTCCATTTTTCTAGTTTATAACCTCAGTATTATTCTTTATCTAATATCCTTTTAGAGGTTTCCTTTTAGGTCTCTCTAATCTTAACATTCATCCTAGAATGGGATACTATATGGGGAAGGTTGTGAATCATTTATTATTGAGTTTTAGTGGCCCCATTTTCCACATACTAAGACACATCATTAAAAAAATAAAATCATTATTTATGAAAAAACACATAATAATTAGGTAGTATATGAAAATTTCTATATTAACTATTCTGAATTGAATATAACATAATTTATTATTTTAAAATGATGGTAAACTCCAATAAAACAATTTAAAGGTGTTCACTATGTTTTCCTTATCCCTAGATCCATTTACACTCCATCAATGTGGGTTTATATAACCACAACCTCCACTATCAATCTATGACCACAATTTATAAACCATGACATGTTAAATTCACTATTTCTAATAATTATTATAAAATCATAATAATTATTTATTATTGATTTATACTAAAACAGTATGAGGAAATTATACCATTTTAGTCAAGATTGATAGAAATTATAACCATAAAAAGTATCACAAAACAATTATTTTTTCTAATTCCTGTGGGAAAATATGAATTTTCTTCAAGAAGTGATTTATAGTTCCATATTTTTCAAATATCTTCACAATATGTTATCTTAACCATTAAATAGTGATATAGGTTCCAAAAAACCATGAAATATTAGTCCAAAATTTAATAAAAATAGATTATTATCATCATATATAAACTCTAATAACCATATATCTCATTATTCATCAATATATGAACTTAAAATATCCTTAGAAACCATTAATAATGTGTTTATGAATGTGACTAATTAATTGAAATAAAAATTCAATAAAAACATCCACGACATAAAATATAAAGAGAAATGACATCAAACAAGGATTAAAAATTACAACCATGATAATTTTCTATAATTTCTGATTTTACACTCTCCTACAATTACATTTCTAAATACTTCCCATGACCTTTAATAAAAAAAGGAAGGGTGAATTTTTATGAGATAATTCATCAAAAAATAACACTTCTTTTTAGTTTTTTAAATATTTTAAAAATAAATATTTATATTTAAATTTCCATAATAGTTGGAGAATTAATTAGTTAAATTAATGTGATAGATTCAATAATAAAAATTTTGGATTTCCTTTAGTTATGAAAGCTTAATCACTTTTGGTATATTATTATAATTTTAAATAAAATATTATTGTCAGTTTAAGTTAAACATGATCTGAAACTGGATAATAGTAGCTTGGTAAAGGTATTTTTAGGAAAAAAGATGGATTTGTTTTTAAAAGTATCGGTAAAATGTTTTTTGGGATTGGTTATAGATCCTATAATGATTTTTACAAAGAATTATCTGGTGTTATTCCATTGTGATTGTAGTTAGAGACCATCATAACTTTGGTTGGAACCAAGGATGTGAAATTATAAAAATAATTTTTTTGTTACTTTTGGATCAATATTTTTCTAGACACACCATAAAATTCTCCACATTAATTTTATAATAAATCCTATCCCTTTTACCTATATTTCTCTAATTTCCTCTCTCCCTCTATACCCTAACTTAATATATTATTAGTAAATTAAAAATCATGATCTATTAGTATCATTGAAATCATGTAAGTTAATCAAAGGTAAGACTCAACTATATTTCATGTTTCTTTATTGATATAATTTATAGTAACATTCGAAAAATGAATACTATTTTTTAAACTTATTTTAACCAATATCATCTCAATTAATATGAAGTTGTGAAAGCATTTTTAAAGATTTGAGGTGTCAATATCTATTGGTGAATGTGTCTCTCTATTTGGTTTTGTGTGTGTTCAAATGTGACTATATGTGTTATGTAATGGGAACAATAATATCCCCCACAATAAAATGTACATATAGAATAGTATTCTTAATCATTCTAAGGTAATTTCATATGTATTAGAACAAATAGATATAAATAAGATGATAAATAGTTATATTATTTTAGTAAAATAAAAAGGTAAAAAATATTTTGAGTGCATCCTCGATATATTTTTATGTTCTTTATTTTATAATTAATTAATTATTTATATTTATAATTATATATTTTATTCGTTTAATATTTTCATATAGATTATGTGATTTTTTTGAAAATAGTGGTTTATTATAAAAATCAAATAATTGTGAATGTATTTATTTTTTGAAATATATGTTTACTGATTATTATTTTTATATATTGATGTTAAAATTTTAATTATTTATTATAAGAACTAATATGTGACAATAAATCGAAATATGATAGAGTAGTAAGACACCAAGTGGATAATACTAATGGGACATGACATGATGATAACATTTTCCCTTTGAGATAAATTATGTGATGTGATAAACTATTATATATCATGACAAGTATATTTTCCCTCCTCAATGATTTATTTAAGGAAATTACCTCAATATGATAGTGTTTGTGAATTTTTTTATCTAATAATACCAAGTGAGGTGGTTACCAATATATTAAATAATGAGTATATTTTCCATCGTGATGATGTCAAGTAAAGAGGATTCCTTTATAAATTTTCTCTAATATATTTTCCCCCGGGTTTTTGTTTAAGAAAGTGGTTATACTAATATGACATAATGGTCATGTTCTCCATTTTAGGGGGTTGTATGAGGAAGATACCGGGATATGAGATAAAAATTATACTTCCACATCTAGTTCGTTCATGCAATGTGTAAACCTATAATGAGTATTATGATTCACACGATCCTATATAACATGAATATATGTAGTTAATTTTAAACATTATAGGAACTTTGAATGCACATAGGGGATTGACATTAAATGTGATTGTTTTTAATATAAAGTACGCATTATTAATTTATGTATGTGTGCTTATTTATAAGGAAATTTTGGTGTAAATTAGTTACATAATCATATTTCAATCATGAAACATTCACTTGCACACATGTTATACCATAATAGATAATTATAGAAAATTAGATGGAACATGTTGAGTTATCCAATCACCCCACATATAATAAACAACTTTTCATTCCATAATATACAGAAATGTAAGGTCCTAAGGATCAATAGTAGAGGATAATAACAATGTAGTTGGGTGTATGTATAAGAGGATTCATTAAGAGAATATGTACTATTTGGATGAACTGATTCTAATTTTTATTGTGTTTTCATTCATATATTATTGATCCAAGTGAGATCAATAATATTTTTCATTATATGACCCACTTGCAAAGTTATATACATGTATTTTATTTAATATCATTTAACACATATTGATTGATTTATTTTCTATATTTATTTTCAGTACATATAATTTTAGTTTGGAAATATATTTTTTTATTTATTAATGGAAACATTATAGGTTCTTCTTTATTCTTGGTAATTAATATTATTCTTTTTAATTGGAAATATCAGAATCAACGAGTTTGTAAATTACAATTATTTATTATCACTAACCTTTTAAAATTTAAAAGTTCAAATGGGGCCTTGTTGTAATATTCCTTTGAATCTAAGGTATATTTTGGGGTGATCCATTATAAAATGATATAATCAATGGCCTTTATTATTTTGTGGATTTTATGAATTTTTTTTTCATAGCGATGAGGTTAACATAGATTAGAATTATGTTATAAGTATTCCTAACTGACATAATAATACTATATTGTATTGTTTACATGGTGGTTAGGATATGATTTATTCATTCTATTTTTTATTACTAGATTTATTATTTAAAATTCTTATTTGATTAAGATTATTTAAAAATTATCTCAAAAAAATAAGAGATTACATGTTTAGACTCATGTATAATTCAGTGTAACATGTTAATTCATGAAATATGTGTTTATATAATAAATATGTCACTATAAAAATTAAAATGAAGTTATATATTACAATGATATAATCAATAAGATAAATTCCTCTATAAATATTGTATTATTTCATAAGATTTTTATTAGTAGATAATTAAATTTCATAAACTATAAGAGTGTACTTTTAAACTTGTTGAATTCGTTGATATAGTTTCTTAAAAACAATAAAATATATTTTATTGGATTATACCTATATACCACCAAGATTTATACACTAATATTTTAAAATGGGATATAAAATTTGACAAGTTAATAATAGTGGTGAATAGTTTTATGTGATTTGAAATTAAAATGAAACTATGTTATTGAAGAACCCCACAAAACTATATAAGAATTTATATTTTGTTCTCCAAACATTTTTGAGTAACAGGAATGTAATTTTGGGCATTTTTGGGGTTTTTAGGTGATAAATAAGCTATATGATGGGTTGATGACATTCTAATTTAGTTTTAATAAGTCTAAAAATTATATATTGGGACTAAATATTTGTTAAATCCTAAATACATCATAGGTATTTTATTTTAAAATTTTTAAGGATCCTATATCGACTATATAAGGATAGCCTTATGTCCATAAGAGTCATTTTGGATCTATGATGGACATTTGGTGAAGGCATTGATATTTCAAAATGATTATTATTTTTTGTTTCTAAATTGTTAAAAAATATAAAATAATTAAGTTCCATATATATTTATTATAAAATTACATAATAAGGATTATGGTATAATGAAGTTTATTTTTATGGATTAAGATATGATCATAAAACTACAAACTGGTGAATTTATGAAAAGTTCAGAAAAAGTATGGATCATTCTAGAAAAGGTATGAATAGATTCATATTTTCATAATCATAATTTTCATCCCTTTAATAAATATATTATATTTGATATGATAAATATATATATAAATATTAAAAAAAATTAGTCTTTCAATGAATTTCAAGACATAAAATCATAAAATATTATTGGTTGTCGGTAAAATCCATCATTCACGACACAATTTGTAGGGATCCAAATATAGAATGAATAATAATTTAACTGAGAATATTTTATAGATATAATGATAATTTCAAATTCCGTTATATTTAATTACTCATCAATATTATTGATGTTATTTTTCATGTGTATTTTATATATTTAAGAAACAATGGATATTACATTAGTCAATTGTAAGTATTTTTCAAGAATTTTACTTAATATAAAATGGTGAAATAATAATGAAAAAATTCTATTTTTTGAGCATTAACAATAGAGATGCAGATTCACCTGTCCATTTAATAATTATTAAATTGATCTAGAAGAAACTAAATAACATTATTATGAACCACAACTAAGAATATTGAATGGGTCGAGGTATGTAACTTTGATTTCTGGTCAATGGTGTACATACATGTAGTAAAGATTTTTGTCATCCCATGCATGAATCATCTCATGCATGAAGTTATTATTATGAAAATCATGAAGGAAATACTATCATTTCATTTCAATATTTACTTTTTCTAAGAGATCAATGAGAAATTAGAAGAAGATCAAATCATTAATGTTAAATCATCTATAGGTATAGTAGAGAGATTATTGAAAAATAACTTTGAAGGAAATTCCTGGATGACTTTTTATTATAGTAAACACAATGTATCACTTGATTTAGTTTTTTGATGTCATATTTAGTATGAGGATATTATCAACCAAACAATTGTGTGTGAATTTTATTTCACTTGAAATCACTATAGTATAGTAATGAAAATAAAATATGTTTCCCAATAAAAGTTTAACATGATAATCAATTGTCTCTCACACAATGGTTGAACCTTTTAAAAATTAATAGTGTGCTTTTTTCATTCATTATTAATTCATATAGGTCATTAATAGATAAATAGAGAGTGGATCTAGAACTCGATTAATCGCAATGTTTAATTTGAGAAGATATTGTAAAAGTTATACCACTGATTCCCTCACCCACAACGGTACTCAACCTACATGGGTTCTACAAATGGATGTTGAGAAAATATAGATTATCTATGGAATAAATCTTTGAGTATCATGAATAATGTAGGAAATTAATTTTATATAGAAAGGAAATTATTGGATTTTATAAAATAATGCTACCCAATTTACTATAAAAAGTTTTAGTGGTAAGTAATATCATGGAAATGGGTTTAACACCTTTTGAGAGAGATTACCCAATGATATTTATAGAAAATAATATTATTTTGCTGTATTCAAAGGTTGATAATTAAATTATATAATACCTTAATGATAAATTTTATAGAAAATGTGATCAGTATTAGTATAACCAAATAACTATTGTTCAAACAAGAAAATATGTATCGGAGAAATGTAATTATTAAGTAATCGTAAAAAAATTAACGGATTAATTTGATGGTGTTATAAAAGATATAGATGAGAAACTTGATGAAAAATTTTCTAGGGTGAATTAAATATTGAATCACATCAATGTATTTAAATATAATCTAAATATCTTTTCTATGATTGAAAAGTTCATGATTAAAATTCCGAATAAGTTTGATCTTTTAAAAACCCAAAATTAACCTAATGAATATTCCTCTTTATCTAATGAAATCTACTATTATACAATATGGTTATGTAAAACATATGAAATTACTTGGTATTATTTTTTGTATTTTAAAATACCATTATGAATTCTTACCATTGCAAATATATTCTTTTAACAGTGATCACATGATTAATATAAATATTGGGCATTAACAAATCAAATTTACTAAGACAAAGGAAGAGATGGTCTCATCCAGTATAATTGCTCCATACGAAGCCCATTTTTCAGAGCTCGGAATGAAGTTAGGGTCACAGGTCTTCACTCTTGACCATGCCCATGCTGATCATCAACACAATAAGCTTGAATGGAACCACGTACGGGAGAAGTGGATGTTAATAGAGATTACCTCCATATCAATTTTATCTGAGCTATTGCAAGATTCTATCACAATCAAACAACTTACCCTTAGTTCTTATGTGGGGGTTATAATTGGTTATGTAACAGAACCATATAACTATGATTATGTGCATTATTTTTTTATAGAATAATGAATATACATTCATTTTATTATTTTTACTTTTAAAATGGTTTTTAAATCCCAAATTGTATGTTTAGTTAATATTCTATTAAGAAATATATTTTAATGAATTAATGGATTTTTTAATTAAATAATATTTTAATAAAATATTATTACTAAATTATTATTTTTTAAATATAAATGATTGTATAACTTTTATACCATTATAATTTTTATTAAGGTTTCAAAGCCGTTTTTGTCAAAACCCATGAATTTTTTATAAATGTCGGTTTTTATTTTAAAAGTAAAAAATTCACAAATTTAGAAAATTATTTAGATAATATTAATAATATTTTTGTATTTAGGATGTCAAAATTATCTAATGGTGAATTTTTCATAATTTTCTGAGACAGTCGAATTGTTGTGTAAAATTTAAATACAGTTTAAATATATAATGTGTTTTATGACAAAATAATGACCAAATAGTGACGTAAAAAAACACTATAAAAAATATTCAGCCTATATATGTTTTACATTTAAAATAATGTGAATTTAGATTTGTTTGTTTAATTTTATGATTCCTTAGAATACCCTCCAAGACTTATCAAATATTTTAATATTTTAAAATGATTTCATTGAGAGTGTAACTCACCTCCACATACGAAAGCATAATATTATAATAAGTTTAGGAATTGGCCATATAAAATAGTTTTTCCCACTCCCCTTTTTCAAAAACCATGGTAAATAACCATAGGTTGGTTTTTCATTTTGAATATTTAATTATATAGATTCCAAAAACCTATGTGTGTGAAATATGAAAGAATTCCTCTCACATTTCCTATATAAACCCACCCAATATCACACTTCTATTCACTAAAAACCATTGTATAACTTTAATACTCTACTCTCTTCCCTCTATAATCCTCCCAAGGTTCCCCAAGCTCTCATGAAGCCCTACTCCAATCTCTTTAAGTCACACACTTCCAAGTAAGGGATCCTCACTTTCCTTCCTTCCTTATTTATGTCCAAGTTTCCTTATATTGTAATGCCCTTTTATTTTCAATTAAAAATGTTAGGGTATAATTTCACACCTTCCCTATGCTTCCCTTCTTATGTTTGAATTATGATATACAAAATTCTATCTCATTAATGCCTCCCATGTACACATGTTACCCTACCGAAATTCCATAACAGATTTCTCTCTCCTCATTTACTTTCATGAAATAATTTTTTATTATGACTCTAAATTCTATTAAATATTTTGGTATATTATATTCCATGACCCCCTTACTTTCCATTTCATTTATAAATAATGAGATACCCCTTTCTCTCTCATCAACCCATTTTATGATATCTATTTGATGTCGTTATGTTTCCAAACATATAGTAAAATTTCACGTGCCAAATGACCATTTGTGTGAATACCATACCCATTTCTCTATCAAGGATATTCACCCTTATTCACATGTGATTTTTTATAAGGGAAATATTTTTATGTATTCCACATACCTTTTTCGTGATATAAATTATGATGTTTAACGAATCCATGTTGTACGATATATGGGGAACACTAATTCATGAAAATCAAAGTATAAGAAGTGTGTGACCTTGTATCCCTCCAATGCATTGGGTAAAGAATAGTATCATGATATGTCATGTTAAATGAGGGTTTAATCATGATAATTCAAGTTCAATGATGGTTTATTAATGATCCATGTGTAATGATCCTTTCATCATTCTAATATCATGGTAAATGTTATTGAAATATCTCCATGTTATGATAATCATGCTATATCATGCTTTTATGTTCATGTTTCTCTTATGTTCCATTGATATAACTATTTCCTAACATGTATTTTATTCTTCATGTTTTGACTTTTTTACTCCCTTACTGGGATTTATAGCTCACACTTTTCTTATGTATGTCCTCATGTTATCCCATGCAATGTTAATTTTGAAGGAATGTTGTGGTCATGTAAAAGAAGTTTTAAATAATGATTTTGTATTTTATGTATTAATTTTTCATGTAATGTTCATAATTTACCAATACAGTAGATCTCTTGATCCTCAAGTATGTCTTAAGTGCAGGATTATGTAATAAATCTAGTTTAAGTGTGTAGTAAAGAGAAATGTTGTTATATTTGGTATCCAAGGACATGTTTAGTTATTTTTTAGATTAGGATTACAGAACCCTAGTAAAAGCCTTAGGGATATGACGAATTATATAAAAAAACACTGAATTTTGGTGAGTATATAGAAATATGATTATAAACAAAATAAATCCCACTCTAGATATGAACAAGTAGAGGTGGATCTGGCATAGATGTATCTAGGGGTAAAACCAAAAAACACCACTTTGAACAAGACTTGAATTAAAATAGGTGAATGAAAACAGGCCTTGTTACACTATTGGTTCGACACTCCGGGGGGATATGCTTTGGTAAATTAATAATCTTAGTTCTAACCATTATTAAGGAAATAAAAAAATTCCCCTTTGAAAATATTTTTGGAAGTTGATCTTGGATAACATATATTAAAGCCTATAAATTCATAAGTTACAAAAATAAATGTAATTTATAAGTTATCCTTTTTTTCATTGGATTCCACTTTATGTGTTACCCCTAACACTCCTTTTATTCCTTCCAATGGTCGATAGTAGGATGACTTGAGCAAACAAATTATGTAAAGATTAATGTGAAGACTACTATAATGAGATTCCTAATCTGATGTGAGCGACAATCACAAACATTATCACGATACACTCTCAGTTAACTCAAGTTTTGAATGGTAACAGGGGTCAATATGAACCCCCCCCCCCAAGAAGGAAAATCCTAAATAAAGAGATCAATTTGACAAAGGCCTCCTAATTTTAATGGATCATTCAGATCCCTCAATCCTCAAACAATGGACCAAATACATTGAGAAGATCATATGCCTCCTTCAATGTAACGAACAGGAGAAGGTTCTTCATTATTTATATCATATAGAGGGTGAAGCTCATAAATGGTTCACATTTATCAGAAATATGAAGCCTAAGGAACAGATCAAGGCTTTATAATAGAAGGATTTCTTGGAAATGTTTTTTTATAAATATATTCTGTTATATATCCGACTTAAGATGGAAATTTTATTCCTTTCCCTCATGAATAAAGATGATGAATCCATCGTAGCGTATGTGGAAAACGTCACAATGCATGCACAATAAACCTCTGGCTTTATCATTACCCCAAAATGCATGGTTTACCACTTATTTGGTAGGGTAAAACTGTGCCTACATAAATCCATAGCGATAAGAGAATTTGATATCTATGAGCAAATTGTATGATGTTCCCTCAAAGTATAAGTGGAGATCAGAGAATCTCATGGGTATCATTGGGATAAGAAGTAGAAAGTGGAATTTAATTCATGCGGTCCTATTAATAAATCCAATAGTGATAAGAAATTCTAGCTCCCACATTCCAAATGTGTAGAAATACGTACCCCGGTAATTGCCCAAAGGGGATGTGGAAATGTTTTAGGAGTGGAAGATAAGGGAACCTGGCCATTAATTACAGACAATAAAAACCCATTGTTGTGATGGAGGGGGTAAACTCACTATTCGACCCTCATGCATTGTCAATTACTTCAAATTCAAATAACCACGGAACTTTGAAAACTAGTTCCCTAAGCCAAGGGTTTGCAGAGGCAACCAACAACCTCCAATGCAGTTAAGGGAAGATTTTTACATCACTACCACCGAAGGGAACCCTGAAGAAGAAGTGATGACAGGTACGCTAGTTAATAATTCATGAATAGTGAATGTACTTTTGGATTCGGGTTCAATGAATTCCTTTATATACCAAACTTTTAGTAGAAGAATCCCAACAACACCAGAAATCATGGATGTAGAGTTGTTGGTGAGAATATAAAATTGGGAAATCAATGCATCTCTTGCATATAACTCTTCCCCTATCATAATTTTGTCATTGTACATCCCGAAGAACCCCATCATACTCCCTCGAGTGGAATTTTATGCTATTCATGGTATGGATTGGCTTTACTAATATAGACGCAAAATAAATTACCGTGATAGGGAAATCACTCTCTATATGGATAATTGGCCCCTGATTTCATACATGTTCAAAGAGGAGATTCAATTTTCTTTAGGACCATAATCACAAGTGTGGATTTTATTTCCATATGAGCATTCTTATCATTCATTGATGATTATGTCTAAGGAATAAATCATTCTTGAAGACATTTATATTGTGATGGAATTCGTTTCAGTGTTTCTTGAGGAATTTCTTGGTCATCCTCCAAAAAGAGATGTTGAGTTCTCGATTGAACCTACACCAGGGGAATTTATAATATCCATGACACTATATATAAGGGTTTTTGTGAAGCTTGAGGATCAAAAGAGACAACTAAAAATAATTGGGATACATGGTTAGTATTCCCAAGTGCATCACCATGGGGTGAATTAGTTATCTTTGTTAAGAAGAAGGATAGATCAATGCACCTTTTCATTGGTTATTGTGAGCTCAAAAAAAATCACGATAAAGAACAAATATCCTCTATTAAGAAATGATGATTTTTTCATTCAGTTGTGTGGATCACAATACTTCTCCAAGGTAGATATTTGGTCTTCATGTTACCATATATGGGTGAAGAAGGAGTATATCCCCAATACTGCTTTTCGTACAATGTATATACACTAACAATTCCAAGTAATGCCTTTCAGGCGAACTAATTCTCCAACAATATTCATGGATTTCACGAGTCGAGTCATTATAGATTACCTCGAAAAATCTATCGTATTATTCAAAGACGATATTCTAATATACTCCAAATCATAGGAGGATCATGAGAAGCATCTATGAATTTTACCATAGACCTTACGAAAGGAGAAGCTCTATGAAAAGTATAAAAAGTTTGATTTATTGTAGAAGGAAGTCTCATTCAGGGGTCATATAATCGCAAAAAATGGGATATCTATGGATCCCTCCAAAAGAAGTGATATTGCGGGATAGCTGAGGCCAACATCAGTGATGGATATCCATAGATTCCTGAGGTTAGCTGGATATTATCGCTGATTTTTGAGAAATTTATCACAGTTGCCCGACCCTATTTCCAAGAAAACTCAAAAGGGACTGAAGTTTTCTTACGGTGATTAATGCGAAGATAGATTCAAGGATTTGTAAAGGTGGTTTATCATTATGTCCATTCTCACACTGCCTACTATTAGAGAACATTTTGTGGTATTCATTTCTTCTTTGAAGACGACCATTGGTAGTGTTTTGATTCAAAATGACAAATTCATTGCCTATGCTTCAAGACAATTGAAACTTCATGAGAAAAACTATCCAAAACTTGATTTGGAGTTGGCTGTAGTAATCTCCACATCAAATTTTTTTTGACATTACCTCTTGGGGTAGAAATGTGAAGTATATAGGGATCTCAAAAGCCTCAAGTTTATATTCATACAAGAAGAGTTGAACATACACCAAAGAATATGGTTAGAGCTTATCAATGACTATGACTTCTCAATCCATTACTATCATAGAAAAGGGGACAAGGAGGCAGATGATCTAAGTATAAAGGACCCAGAAAATATATCATTGATCAGAATTTAAGAGGATCTAATCTTTTTAGATTTGATGAATATGAACATGGAAATCATAAACAATGGAACATCATCAATACTTTAAAAAATGATTTCTAAACTGCCTCATTTAGAAAGGTTAAAGGCTGCTCAAAATGATGATGTGTGAATTCAGAAGAATTCGGAAACTATCAGAATGGGAAATCCCCAAAGTTCAATGTTAATGAAGAAGGAATTGTATGATTTGGGACAAGAATATGTGTTCAATAAAATTCGGAGTTAAAGAATGAACTTATGGATGTTGCACATTGTTTGAATTTCTCTATTAAAACAGGAAAAATTAATATGTATTGAGATCTCAGAGAGAATTATTTGTGGGATAGCATGAAGAAGGAGATTGTTGAGTATACATGAATGTGCCTGGTATGCCAGAAAGTGAAGGGTAAGTGGAAGAAGTATAATGGGATGATGCAACCGTTACCCATACCAATGTTGAAATGAAAGAATACCAACATAGATTTTTTTATTGGACTTCTAAGACATCCAAAGGATGTAATGTTATTTGGGTTATTTTTTGTCATCCTATAAAGACTTCACATTTCATTTAAATTAGCTAGGATTTCTCTTTGGATCAACTGACACGGATATACATAAAAGAGGTTGTAAGGAAACATTGAGTACCACTATCGATTGTATTATATTGAGATAAAAGATCCATCCCTATATTCAGGAAGAATCTTTAACACGATATAAATACTGAGCCGAACATTATCTCACCTTATCATCCAAAAAAGATGGCCAATCTAAGTGGACTTTCCAAAGACTTGAGGACCTTTTGTGATCATGATCAATGGAATTCGAATGATGATGGTAACAACATATTCCTCTAGTTTAGTTCTCTTACAATAACAGTTTCTACTCAATCATCCAAATGGATCCATATGAAGCCCATTATAGAAAGAGCTTCATAACATTGACATGTTGGGTTGAAGTTGGGGATAGAAAACTCCAAGGTCACAAAATGGTCAAACAAATGGTGGAGAAGGGTATGAACATCTAACAACACATTAAAGCTTCATAGAGTCGACAAAAGAGTTATTCTAACAACCGTCGATGAGACCTAGAGTTTGATGTTGGATACATTGTATTCCTCCGCATATCACTATGGAACAATGTTATTAGATTTAGGATGAAGGGAAATCTTGGTCCAAGGTAAATTGTCCCTTTTGAGATCCTTGATTGCATTGGAATAGTGTCATAATGAATAGTACTCTTACCAAACCTATCTCAAGTACATGACATATACCATGAATCACTCTGGAGGAACTAAATACCTACCTCATCGCATGTACTCAATTCAGAGGTGATACCATTGGAAATGACATGTCTTATGAAGAGAAGTCGGTGAAGATCTTAGATCACAGGGAAACATTTCTACGAAATAATATAATTCTCCTCATCAAGGTGTTGTTTCAGAACCACAAGTTTTAAGATGCAACATGGTAATAGGAGGAAGTGATGAAGTAGAGTTACCCCCATCTATTTTAGTGTTGGAAATGGAAATTTCAAGGGAAAAATTTCTTATGTGAGAAGATTGTAACGACCCAAACTTTTACTAATGAAAATTCTTCTTGATCTAATTAAATGTCTTATTATGTAAAATGGTTATATAAAACATATGCACTTCCTTGGTTTTATATTTATAGATTAAAAAATACTATTAATAATTGTTACCATTGCTAATATAGCTGTAGAAAACTGATCACATTATTAGTATAAATATAGGGCCTTAAAAATCCAATTTACATAGAGAAAGGAACTAAGGGCCTCATCCAGTTGAATTTCTCCATTAAAATCCCATTTTTTAGAGCTCATAAAGGAGGTATTGTCAATGAGATTCTCTCTTGATGAATTATAAGTGGAGATTCAACATTTTAAGCTTGAAAAAAATTTCCTACGAGAGAAGTGAAATTTAATAGAGATTACCACTAAAGAAAAGTTATCTCAGCCACTCCAAGAGTCTGTCACCATCGCACATCTTACCCTTAGGTCTTATGAGGGTGTTATAATGAGTTATGTAACAAATCCTAAATCTATTATTATGTTCATTATTTTTTTTTAGATTAATGAATATACATTAATTTTATTGTTGTTAAATTGTAATTAGGTTTTAAAGAAAAATATTATTGTAAGTTAATATTCAATAAAGAACTTTATTCTAATGAATTAATGAATTTTTTATTTAAATATTATTTTAATAAAATTTTATTAATAAATTAATCATTATTAAATATAAATTATCTTATAACTTTTATACAATTGTAATTTTTATTATGGTTTGAAAGCTATTTTTGTCAAAACCCATGAATTTTCAATAAATGTTGGTTATTATTTAAAATGTAAAAACATCACATATATAGAAAATTATTTAGATAAAATTAATATTATTTTTGGATTTAGGACATCAAAATTATCTAACGGTGAATTTTCCATATTTTTCTGAAAAGTCGAATTTTTTGGTAAAAATTTGGTACCATTTAAATATATAATGTGTTTTATGACATCATAATGAGAAAATATTGATGCAATAAAAAACTATAAAAGGAATATTTTTCAAATATGTGTTTTACATTTAAAATAATGTTATTTTATATTTTTTGGCTAAATTTATGTTTCCTTAGTGGACCATTCAAGGCTTAAAAAAAATTTACATTTTAAAATGGTTTCCTTGAGTGTGTGACTCACCTCCACATTAGAAAGCCTAATATTTTAATAATTTCGTCCATTTTCCATATAAAATAATATTTTCCACTCCCCTTTGGTGGAAACCATTGGAAAAAACAATGGGTTGGTTAGTGGTTTTGAATATTTAATTATATAGATTCCAAAAAATGATGTTTGTGAATTATTAATGAATTCGCATCTCCTTTACTATAGAAAACCATAGAAATCCCCAATTATCTTCACTAAAAACACTTTAATAACGTCCCTGTTTTTCCATCCTCTCTCTATAATCCTCCCAAGTCACCTAAAGCTCTTATGAAGCCCTCATCCAAGCTCTTGAATTCACACAATTCCAAGTATGGGATTCCCACATTCCTTCCTTCCTTATTTATGTTGAAGATTCCATATATTGTTATTCCATTATATTTTCAATTAAAAATATTGTTTTTGATTTCAAACATCTCTTGTACTTCCCTCCTTATTTTTGAATTCTTATATACCCCTTTCCCTCTAATTAATGTCTCCCATGTACACCTATTACCATGCCAAAATTCTGTAAGGGATATCCCTCTCCTCGTTATCATCCATGTAATTTTTTTATATTATGAATCTAAATTACATTAAATATATTTGGATATTATGTTCCTAGACGAAATTTATGTCTGTTTCATGTATAAATGATTAGAGGCCCATTTCTCTTTCATCAACCCATTTTACGATATCTATTTGACATTGTTATGTTACCGAAGTTACACAAAAATTTCCCATGCCAAATCATTGTGTAATTGAATACCATACCCATTTCTCTATCAAGGGTATTCACCTATATTAACATGTACTTGTTCATTGAGGAATTAAATTTATGTATTCCATGTCTCTTATTCATTGAATAAATTATGATGTTTAATGAATCCACGTTGTACTGTCTATATGGCACACTTATGTGTGAAATGAAATGTTTATGAAAGGTATGCCCCAAGAGTGCTCGACTACATTAGGTAAAGAATAATATCATGATATTACATAATCAATGAGGGTTCACTCATGATAATTCAAGGGAAGTTTAGTTTTACTCTTGATCCATGTTCAATGAGTCTTGTCTCATGCTGATATCTTGTTAAATGTTGTTGACACATCTCCATGTTATGATAAACATGCTATATCATGCCTTTATGTCCATATTTCTCTTATCTTCCATTAGTATTTTTATTTCCTAACATGTATTATATTGTTCATTTTATTCTTTGTTTACCCCCTTACTTGGATTTATATCTCATCCTTTTCCTTTGTATGTCCTAAGGTTTACCCATGAAATGAAATATATGAATGAATATTGTTTTCATGTAAAAAAAGTTTTCTATAAAGATTTTGTATTTTATATCGAAATTTGTCATGTAATGTTCCTAATTTCCCAAGACACTATACCTCTTGATCCTTATAGTTTTCTTAAGTTCCATTTTATGCAATAAATCATTTTTAAGTGTGTAATAAAGATCAAGGTTTTCAAATATCCATTTATTTTAGCTATAGAAGATTAATAAATTTTTACATTGATATGTTACATGATACTATTATAAATTATGATATGATAAAATCCCTAGTTTTAAAAAAGAGGGATAAATATAATTTGGCATCTATATACATGAAAAATTGGAAGATCAATGGAGATGATACTGAATCCTCTAGTGATTCATATGAATATAATGAAAGTTATAAGAATTATATTAGAGTTAGTGCACCATTATGAATAATAATTTGATTATTTGAATATTAATACTATTGAATATTAACATATATCCTCTTAAGTGAATATTTGTTTTTCTAAAGTACATCATTGTGATAATGTCATGTGTCTATTTATCACAATAAAATTTCATAGTAAATCCCTACTACGATATTACCTCTAAGTTTCATGATATTATTCTTAAAAACATTTAATATTGGTAGATAATATCATTTGGAGGAATATAAATTATATAAGCTACCAATGGTAGAGAATCATTGGACTTTGAGGTAAATTATCCTCTTATATGTACTTAGAAATTTTTAGAGTAGGAAATTATAATAACATTACCCACTGGTAGAAAATCCAAATTTATATGTTCTACTAGAATATCCTATGTTTGTATGTATGTAATATTCCCTATATATAAATATTAATGATAATTCATATCATGAGTTGTGTAATTTGATGTATTGATGAAAACTATGATGACTAATTCTTGGAAATAGGTAGGATACATTGGGTGAATCACAACGGGTATTGTATTAATGGGTAATGTGAGAAAAAAATTTACCCTTCTAATCCTTAATGGAAGTTGATGTATTCAACCCATTGATGAGACATAAACTACTTATTTAAATCCATGCCCATGGTGTTATATGAGAATTTTCAATTCTTTAATTTCAAATAAAGGGACATCATGTATATAGGTTAATGACATTAGTATGCAACTTGATTAAGTCATGATATTAAAAAAAGGATTATGTTATACATTATGTGTTCATATGAGGTTGGATGCTATTATGAAATTAATGTCTTTATCTATGGGATATAAGGTGTATTAATATATTCTAACCTTTTAGTTTAGGTAGTGTAATATAATTTCACTGATAAGGGGGCTTAGCTGATCAAAAAAAAGTGTATCCATAAACTCAGTAAAATGAAATATGAATTTAACATGGTGAATAAATATTACTCTCATATGTAGTTTAATAACTATATAATTTTTATTTGTCAAATACATTCAAACACCAGCTATGTGAGAGAACATTAAGTGTGTTTTAAATTAAATAAATATTTATTCTCCATGTAATTATTTTTTAATTAATAAAAGAAGAAATATTTATTTATCTCTGGTATATTTTCAAGGTAAAACATATTTATTTATTTGGTCATGTAAAAATATAATAAATATATTTTTTCTGTTTTAAAGAATATATTATTTACAAATTTATTATAAAAATAAATTTACATTTATTTATATCAATAAATACACATTATTAAGAGTTTGATAAATATTATGGAGCACTGAAGAACTGATATTAGTTCCTCGATGAGAAATGATATATTAAATATTATTTTAATAAATATTAATTTATTTATTCAAGGTTATAATATTTATTTATCCATAATTTTTTTCATTATGAATAAATACTAATAATATTATGATTATTTAGATATTTCATTCTCAATTTATTTTGATAAAAAATAAGTGCTCCTCAAAAATTATTTATTATCAAACCTCAGCTCTATAAACATTCAGTTATATCATTTTTTATCCCCATCCAAGCCTATCCACCATTGTGAACAACTATTTTTAGATATATTCTTCCAAATACATAGAGATATGTTCTTCTAGAACACAATTAAGGATGGATTGGGATCCTCCACCACTACCCTCTTCAGTCTATAAGGAACTAGAATAAATCCTTCATTCCTTGAAGGACTCTATTTTGATAAATACAATCAATATAATCACTAGAATCATCCCAGATATCACCTATAGAATTTTAAGGTGATGATCAGGGGTTCATGGAACACGTGTAGATCACACCTATAGGTAATATACCATTGATTCCATTGATTAAACAACTTCCATAAAAGAGGTGTAAATAGATTAATTAATGAAAAAATTATATTATATGAGATAGTTATTTATCTTGACTCAAATTAATTATAAATCATATACGGTGATCATAACTCATGGATTTTGGGGTTTTTATTTCATCTAGTTATATGGAGAAACATGATGGAGTTGATGAAAACCCATTGTTGGTAATGGGACAAATGGAATCCATTGTGCTCAATAACTATCAAGTGGTATCAAAGTGAGTTTAAATAATTATTAAAAACATCTTGATAATTTTTTAATGATATGCATGTATTTTGTTCGCATTTTTTTCTACTTATTTCTTTTTTTAATCTGGTAGACTATATTACATACTTATTCACCTTCATATATTCTAAACCAAATCAAAAAATAGATGAATAGTGACCAAAGGTTTCCTTATAAGGTGATAATGGTTCTAGCCAGATGAAATTATTTCATTGTGTGTAACTAAAAAGTACCCATCATGCAATGAGGTTTTCTCAATCTAAATGAGCCACGAGATACATGGATCACCCTATGAAAATCTATACACATAATAAGAAATAAACTATATATTGAATGACCAGACTAGCACGTGACTTTAGAAAATATACCTCATGTAACCCACTCACTCTTTCTGTATTCCTAAACAATTTGACCAAAGAGTTTCACATAAACCATGTGGTAGATGTATGAATAAGAAAACTTGTAAGGACATAAATTTAGTCATCTTGTAATTAATGAGATTACACACCATGTATCTTTTGTAAACACTATGTAACTAAATAATTACCATAATGTGGACAATCATAGATGCATGAGTGTGTGTTTCGGAGACACAGAATGTGATATACATGGTGTGTAGCTCGCTATTACAGACTGTGTAATAAACCAATAATCAATGAGATTAAATTTATTTAATATATAATTAATTTTAGAATTAAATCTTAAATTAATTTCTCAATGTTTGTTTGAAATGTTTTAATATGGTTTTTTGTGTATTTAAATTCATAATTAATTTCAGAAAATAGTTTCATCATAATGGTTTGTATATTAACTAGAGGAATTTAAATTAGTATACACTATGTGGATTAATATGTTCCCACTTTTCATAAAATCTATTTTTATTATTTTATATATTGATGCATATAATCTCACACTGATTAATAATGTGACTTATCATGTACACCAACATATCATGTAAGTATTCAATACATGACTAAAAAATGTTGATGTTAGTTATATATTGTGTTAAATATTTGAAAACAATGTTCAAAATTTTATATAAAATAAAACTAAGGAATTTATATTATATTAATTAAAATTATGTGTAGATGATCATGATCTTAGACCAACCAATGTATCTTCTTCATTTCTGTCAATTTAATTATTATTTCATGGGATTCATAATAATTATTTCATTAAATTTAAATGATGGAATATGATCCATCAATTCATCTATTATATAAGGGTATATGTTCATGTGGTTTCATTTATGTAAAACCCCATAAAATTATTTTGGTTCCCCAAAAATGTGGGTGAGAAAAAATATTATGTAATGGAAGTAGATATCAAGCCAGTTGAGGAGTCTTGAGTATAGATCCAAGGAAAAACCAACCCAGGAGCTAATTTGGAGTACAAGTGGAATGATTTGAATTGAATAACATTATAGTTCAAAGTGTTTTTACTAGTTTGAGGGATAATTTATCACCTAGTAGATAAAATAACCACTAGATAAGATCTTGATTAAACAAATATAATAAATGGGAAAATTACACATAAATATTAAAATTCCTCAATGTAAGATAACAAGTTGATATAGCCTTAAACTACATGGGTTGAAATTGAACAATAGTTTAATGTGGTTGGCCAATAATTTTTGGGTTTCTTTAAATTTTCAAGGAATTTATATATTTATTCTTAGTTTGACCAAATATAGTTTTTATTAAGGGTTTTTCACCTCTGCAAAACTTAATGAAACTAGTAGGAAATGTGATGAGGAAATTATAATCCATGATTTACAAATTATGGAGTCCAATAAATGAATAAAGGAGATGATAAATAATTTATTTGGAACATTATGACTTCTTAAAAACATTCGAGTAGATTTTCAAGCCCCTATATGTTTTATGAGAAGGGTAACATGGATCCTTGCCATTATATTATCAATATGATAATGTATTCTGAAATGAATGATGAGATATATTTATTTTAGATAAAATATTCGGATTCAATCAAATAAAATATACTACATCATATATTTTTCAATTAAGATAAAAATTAAAATTGTATTTTAATTAATAATGGGTATAGAATGAGAAATCATCATGACACAGTAATAAATTAAGTCAAAGATCATGTCCTTACTAAAACATAATTATTAGTGTGGTGCAGCCTTTTTATATATAGAATTACCATAGGATTGTTTAAAAAAAATTAGATTTTACTATACCAATTCACCCACCTCATACAACAAGTATAGGTAATAAGGATGGCTATAATAGGTACATGGGGACTCTCTGAATGTTCATTTATCTAGGATATCAAAATTAAGGATTTTGTACAGTGGTTGAGAAAGGTTGTTTTATATATCAGTAATTAATGACAAACACATGTCTTTGTATTACAGAGTGG
This sequence comes from Viscum album, assembly GCA_963277665.1. NCBI lineage: Eukaryota > Viridiplantae > Streptophyta > Magnoliopsida > Santalales > Viscaceae > Viscum > Viscum album. The sequence goes on along the minus strand of OY728146.1, from coordinate 1,084,204,665 downwards.
ATTTATTCTAATTAAATTCATATTTTTATTAATTGTTACTAAAAATTGATCTCAATGTTTTATTAAACACAATAATACCTAATTTATTTTGAAATTATAGTTTTGTAATTAACATAAAACAAATTAATATATTAGTAAATATTTAATAATAAATATCCAACAACTGTAATAAATAATTATTATAATTATAAGACTCATACTTAGTTTTGGAATGGTGGTTCTTATTCAAATAAAACTACATGTTTTTATGCATATACCTGGTATAATGTTTAGACTCTGAGGTGCTAAAATTATTAGTTGCATGACAAAGTTATGAGCTAGAAAATAAACCAATAGATATAAATGTAATCCTTTATCATTTTTGGTTAGTTCGTCTTGATTGTGTGAACTATTCCAAAGAGAATTTAGAGGTAGATTTATATACTTTGTGATATTTCTTATGAAATAGAAGGAATTATTAGTGAAGTAATGAATCCAGTTAACAAAAGATGATGGATCCTTTGGTGTTTTATTTTTGAGTACATCATAACCAAGTATTCATCTATTTTTATTGTATTTTGATGGTTTTACAAAAAATTCAAATTCTTATTCTAATCTATGTATAAGGTATAATTAATGAGGATAATTATATACAAATCACAATATTTCAGGATTATTATCAAGATATATTTGGAATATAATAGTGTATAAATTAACCATATAACAGATATATTGACTAATGAATATTTTCATAAGATTGTATAAAAATTAAATCCATTGTGTTACAACCTCTGGTGTTTTTACTGGGATTCATTTGTAAATATGGTGAATTGTTTAACTATTCATCATGAAAACACAATGTTTATATCAATTAATGGTCATATTTATAATAAGTATATTAGTATCCCTAACATAGGAATGATATCAATCAAAAAAAGTATTTATATAAGGTAATAAAATATATTTTGAGATAGTTGGAGAAATAAATACATCAATAGAATCTTGGATCTCTGGGTAAAAGTTTTCATAAGAACATTACACTGTACATGTTTTACTAGGCGGAATTTTTCTGGAGGAATATATTGTGTTTGATTACTAAATCCATAGTGGTGGTTTTAAATTTTCCATGGTTATTCATATGATATTAATTAATAATAATAAATCCTATAGATACTTGAGAGTTACAATTATAGATGAATGAAAATTTCTTCCGAATTCCTGGACGTATTCTAGAAATAAAAATTCATTCGGTATTTTGGTGATTGATGTAATTTTTTTGTTGGGTATTCAATGAATCAATACATGGAAGGTATTAGTATTATTCCAATAAGTGAAGACTAGTATTACCAAACCATAATTCTTAAACCCATTTAAATTATTCTTTACAATCTATTATGATCATTATATTTATTATCATATTTCTAGTCCACCTCCCTTATTGGAAACATTATATAAAATATTTGTATGATGTGATGAGAATGGTAGGTGACATAAATAAAATTATATATGGATAACATGTTTTAAGGATACATTTAGGTGTTGAAACAATTATAATGATCATATAATATTTATTTGAAATTAAATGTTTAAAAGTGTCTATAATAGGTTTATGGGATCACTATATTTTTCTAAGTATGGTATCTTTTACAACATATAGAAAATTGAAAATTAGTATTAATATTGTATAAGACAATATAATTTCATTTAAATATGTGTTTATTAATAACCCATGTTCTATGAAACATGATATTATATGTTAGATCAAGTGGTTTCTTAATCCATGACATTGTACATAGTTGACATGGTATTCATGAATACAAGATGAAATAATACAACTGAATTATTTATTATGTCACGTGGAATTCTTGTGATATATAGAATATGTATTTCTAAGAGTACATTTGAAATATCTTTCACATTTCATGACATATAAATATTTTTTATTTTTCTATTAATTATATCATATAATGAAAACATTAAACAATACAAGGATAAATACATTAGCTTGAAGTAATAACTATCAAAAATTTCCATTAGAAGAACAAATTGATTTGTTCCTAGTAATAAGGGTATTGGGAATACTATTATTTATAAGAATACAAAAATATATTTCTTTAGATATATTTAATCTATTATCATAGATATGTTATGATAATATAAAAAGGTTAAATCATATTATTGCCAGTAGTTTTTGAATCGACATTAAACCGAGAACAGTGTAGACACTAATTCCACATATGAATCATTTTTAGCAACTATTTGTTCTAGATTTTGGAGTAACAAATAGATAGTAAAAAAATCATTCATAACATGAAGAATTTTAAAAATGGTATTATCTAAGATGAAATGGATGATATAGAAAAAAAATATACTTAGTGATATCAAGATTTATATGAAGGGAAGAGGTCTCATTAAATATAAAAACCAAGGTTTGTGTGGTGGGATAAACATATATAGTTATACATAAGCATAATAATTTTTTATCATTTGAATCTAACTAATTAAATTATTAGAATTTAAACTAACTAAAGTGGGAGTGTGTTGGGGTTGGTTACCTAGAAACAACTACTATTTAAATTTTCTAATATTAATAGTCTTAAATATTAATTTATATATTTTCACATGATGAGTGTCATTCTATGTGATAACTATGTGATAATTTCCTAGGAATAATCTTCACACTAGAAAGTCATAACAGTTCCCCACAATGATGAGAATGTTGAGGTGTTATGACAAAAATCTAAAATAATTGTTCTATTATCAAATGATTTTATTTGATAGGACACAAATGATATATTCTATCTTGGTTTGAGACTCAAATAACATTGAAACAATTTATCATGTCATGCAACCTTGATAATTTTTAAAGTAAGAAATTATAAGAACATAAACTAACAGTATGAAATCTATATTTATATATATCATTTGGTGTTCCTATCAATATAGTTTTCAAGGGTCCTTAAGCATGAAATTTATTATTAATTAATATCACAAGTTGTACACTTTGAGGTATTTAGAATAAACTTTTACAACATATTCTTAATGAAAGGTAGGATATGGTGGTTGTTTCGTGAGTTTTATTGCACAATTGAATAATGTGGGAATGGATTTGTCACTTCAATTATTTAATAAAGATCGATAACTCATTAAATTTAATGTGAATAGAACTTGTTAAATAAATCTTTTCTCATGGTGTTCAATATGAAATTTTTTTCTCAAAAATTCAAATAATAATACATCAATCATACAGTTTGATGAGACCAGTATGAAACCTTCTTGAATAGATATTTCAAAATTATGGGATTATATTATACATCATGTGTTCATATGTGGTTATAAGTTATTACAACATTAATTTCATTATCTATTGGAGAAATGGTGTGTTTCTAGACACTAACATTGTAATTTATTAGGTTTAGCCTAATGTCACTGAGAATGGGGCTGAGAGGTCTACACGCTACGTATATCCAGAACCTGAATTAAATTCAATATGAATTTATGATAATAGATATATAATATTCCCAAATATAGATTAATATTTATTTCTTTTTGGTTGATTGAATATATTCGTGTATCATTTATTCAGTTTAATATTAAGTGAGTTTATTGTTAAATAAATATTTATTCGTTAAGTAATTACTTATTTAATTTTTTAATTTATAATATTTATTTATTTATATTAACAAGGTAACAAATATTTACTTATTTTTATACATGAAAATTTATAAATATTTATTAATTGGTTATCTGAATATAATATTTATTTATTTATAGTTAAATAATAATGTTTCATTTATTTATATATATATTTATACATTATTCAGATGCTGATAAATATATAGTATATGTTGTGCACTATAATTTATGGACTACTGAAAAATGATATATTTAATATTATTTGTGTACATGTTAATTTAGTTATTTATGGAAAAATATATTTATTTTTCCCTATGTTTTTAAAATTTAAAGTAAATAATTATAATATGATTATTATTTATAAAATGGGTTTACCGAAGTTTATAGAATTAATAAAGAATCATGGTAAACTATTTAGTATTTAACCATGTGTATATAAATACCTAGTTATAACATTTTCTTAACCTAGCCATTCCTAGATATCGTTGTTCACAATTACTACTAGAGAGATTCCTGCAATCTCAAGATAACTCTTTTATTAGAACACTCTTAAGAACAAAGAGTGAACATCCACTATTACCCAAAAGAGTATATAGATAACCATAGAAATTTATTCTCACCTCAATTTATTTAGTCATGACAAACAATAATTTATGAAATCACTAGATTTATCCATGATAGCAACTGTAAATTCTTTTTCACTGATCGGGGGTTCATAGAACATGTTTGTATCACATATAGAGGGAATATACCATTTATTCCTCTTATGAGATAGAAATACAACAATAGTTTTCAATCAGATCATCATTGAAGAAATAACACCAACAATATATAATTATTTATCTTTACTGAAATTAATTTTAAATTATTTTTAATGATACTATATCATGTATTATTGAATTTTTATTTATTTTATATCAAAAGATAAATCTAGAGATGATAAATACCTAATATTGGTAACATTCCTGACTACTTCAACTATAACCCAAAATCTTCAAATAAAAAAATATTATTTTTTTATTAAAAAATATTAATATATGAAAAGGAAAATTAAACAAAAAAATTAGAGTTATGTGCATAAAAAGTGGATATGTTTTCATTTTTGAATAGTTTCTAATGAAAAAAGTGTCTTTGGTAAGAATAAGATGTTAATAAAGATAAGCCATAAAGAAAATCAAAATATCACAGTTCCAAAAAAACAATATTTTGATGAAGAAAAAAGGATAATACGTGCTAGGAAGAATATAAATATGTTTACAGAAGAATAATATGACTGTTATTCTTCAAGAAGTGTTTTTGAGGAATAATGTATTGTATGAGCCAATAATTTTGTGGAAAATTTTCAAAGACAAGATGATAACTATAAGAGTGAAAAAATTAGAATAATATTATATGAAGAACTTGAAAATATATGAGGATTAGTTTTTCAAATAATGAAAAAAAGAATAATAAATAAGTAAAATCTCTCAATAATGAAATTTAAAATATGAATGAATTTGAATATTAATTCCAAATTAGAGATAATGATCAAATTTGTAATATCAAACTGATTAGAGTTATAATTGTGGACCAAGAGAGGATTGTGATTTAATAGAATAAAATTGATACAATTGAAGAAAAACAAAACATGGTTTATTTGATTTGTTTTATGGATGAAAATATATGATAAAATATTGTTAATAATTATGATAATGATATGTAAGGGATATCCAAACTATGTCAATGTGCTTGTAATTATTTTAATCAATCCTAAGAAAAATATGCACTTATAAAACTAGATAATTTCAAATAACATTAATCTAAAACTACTGGTTTCCAGGAAAATATAAAAAAAATAGGTGAATAAAAGCATTTAAAATAATAATCCTCCCTCATAGTATATTTATAATATTCATAATAAGGGTGATTATACAAGGCTATATCAAAGGGATACTATGACAATTCATAACCAACATGTAGAATTTAGCATCCCTGATAATTAGTTTCATAAAAGAATACATATTAATGGCTATTTTTTGTGATGTTTTATTTTTTTTTAAAAAGACTAATTTTTTTAGTAAATAATTAAGCTCTATTGGAAATAAATAAGGCCTATGAAATGGTGTATCTCTCTACAAAATAGGTGAAATAATACTATGATGAATTAGATTAAAATTTGAAGCATAACTACGACTCTAAATAATTTTAATTATCTTGATGAGATTTATTTATGATGTTAATATAATTGAAATTATTTATAATAATTAATAAAAGTTCAAATATATCAAAACAACATGTTACAAAAGAATTTATTAATAATAGAAGCAAGTCAGAAAAATCATTGAATGTGGATGTTTCTCTCAAAGTTACTTAGAGGAGCAGGCTATTATTTCTTGAAAGTTCATGCCTTTAACACATGAATGGTACAGAAAAGGTATTTTAATAACATTTAGTTCATGATGGTGTATATTTGGCCCTTTTTAGTGAGATCTCTACGATAATTAAGGTATTTGGATTAGCTTAAAATGAGTCCCATGGGTTAAAGTCAATATAGGTTTTATTTATTGATGTACCCAAGAATAACATAATTAGTGGGATTATAATATGAGATAAAAGTAATTGATTGACTTTAAAGTGAAATAAAACATACATAAAAAGTTTAAAAATGTAAAAAAAAAGTGGAATGAATTAGTGGGGATGTATTTCAAATTGGAAATCAAAGACATTCCTACTATCTCAATATTATGAAAGAGAAAAGTATATAGCGCAAAATATTTTCCCTCCTTGTTTGATAGAATTTTATAAAAATAAAAAATATTTTTATGTGAGATATCTACCCATTTTTAATAAAGATAGATATTGTAATTTTATAGCTTCTCAAAATGGAATGATGCAACATGTAAAGAATAAAATAGTTAAGATACAATCAATTCAATCAAATGAGTCACTTATCTCAAATTTATGTGGTCCAATGAGACACTAATCCACTATAAATTAATTTTAATTTATTACATTATTTTATTAATGGAGTATTATTCAGGAAAAAAAATCATAGGTAGTCATTTTGTTTAAAAAAATAGAAGATAACCTAGAAGATAACATATAGTTTATTTCAATAATATGAGTATTGAAAGTGGTTATTAGTTTACTAATATTTTTTTTTAAAATTTGTTTATTAAACATAGTACTATGAATTATTATAGTGATATATTCACACATCAATGAAATGGATTATCTTAAATAATGAAAAAAAAATTATTGTATATATGTTAAGAACAATGCGTGATGAGATTGAAATGTTGAAATGTTTCTACAGGGAAGCTGTGTGCACATTTGTTCACATTCAGAACAAGTTTTTACTAAGAAAAAGAATTCAAACACTGCCTAGTATGATATTTGGTATAAAAGTATTCATAAATTGGTTTATTTAAAAGTATTTGGAAACCAATATATCAGTTAAATTAAGGAGTCAAAACTATGTAAATTTGATGATATGGATGATGAAGTTATCTTTCTTAGATACTTATCCCATGTAAAATTTTAAAAGTAATGGAGTATGATACATCTTAAATATTTAGATTTTTTTTATTGGAATATAGTTTAAAATTTTTCCAATAGTGTTACAAATGAATTAATTTCTGATAATCCATACAAATTTTGTGATTATGATTCAAATTAATTCAATTATGAATAGGTTGTAACTAAAATTTAGGATGATTGAAGTAACACTAAATAATCATTTATTAATATTATACTAATACAAATTTAGATATAGAATTAATAAATATTGAAAAATAATGGATAATTATAAATAATCCATTGAAATTAGAATTTACCTGTATAAATGAGAAGAGGTCTAAGATGTAACAAAAAACATATTTAATTTATCCAATTGAGACACACCCTATTGTCAAAATATCATGCATGAATATTTGATTCGATAAATGAATATTTAATTAGAAAAGGTAGTCATGAATTCCATATATGACCTTATTACTATATAGAATAAAAAAATTATCAGGACTTTGTGTGTTTTCAAAATCAAATTAACAAACTAGTGAAAAAATAGAAACAAGAGAGAAAAACTAGAAACACCATTATATTTTGTGAAATATATTTTTTAAAATTAATTTAATATTTTAAATATTTATATTTCCACACAACAATATGTTTTTCTTGTGTTACATGAAACACTGAGTTTATCTTGTGTTCCATGCAATACAGATCATAGCATGCAATACATGGAAAATTGAGTTTAAATGAAACGTGAAATATTATTAATAGAGTTTTCACAAATCCATTGGATAAGTAGTTATCAATAATATTGACTAAATTATTTCAATATAGTTTAAACAGGTATATATTATCAATTCTTTGGTGACCGAATAATTATAAATAAAAATAAAACGCTTTTTAAAATAAAAGTAATTTTTCTTCAAAAAATACTTTTATATGGATATGTGGGTTTTATACTAATAAATTAACCAAATCATTATTGGTTAATTATTTTAATTAAATTGATATATTTTATATTCAACTAAATTTTTGAAATTAATATTATATTTTTTCTAGATAAGAAATAGGAAGAAATAAAATTTTATTCTTAAAAACATTATAAAAAACGTTTTTTCCTTCATCACATATATTTAAATTATTTTTTGACACTTTCAGTGTCGCACAACGATGAAGTATTCCATTTTTTTGTTTATTTCATGCTTCTTAATCTTCTTGTTAGGGTCCATGTCGATTTTTCAATGAGAGTTTTAAATTTTTATGTTTCATGTCTACGTGCATTATCACGACCCGTCCTCGGGGCCCGTGTCGTGACTATCCCAAGCCCGCCTTCCATAGTCTAGGGGCTGGTGACTAGCACCAAAGGCATAAAATCTGATAAAAATGGAAGGAATTTCCTTTATTATAGTAAAAAAACACAACAAAGTATGAAAGTTGACCTAAGAACAAAGTAATGCTGATTACAAAAGTAAGGGATGAAAGGTAAATAGGCCAGGATACAAACCCAACTGAAAGTACAGTACAACTGAAAATCTAGAGCAATAGCACTAAAGAAAAATAGAAACCACCGAGTCTTCCTCCGGGAATCCCACCTGATGGGTGGTTATATATGGTCTCCTCATCACCTTGGATCCGTTCGTCCACTCTGTGTATGTCTCGCCAAGTGGTCCACCTTTAAGTACCGTCCATCTCTACAGGCCTCAACCACAATCCGTATTGTCCGTCGTCTACAACCAACAAAATGTAGTTCAGCCATTTCCTGTGTAGGGATGAGTATAACGATACTCAGTAGGGACCTCGAGACCCCTGAAGGTCTCCCAGAATCCACGACGGATAAACCACAAAGGAAAGATACAATTGTGAAGTATCAACTAACTCTACTTAGGTATATTCCCATACATATACCTAAGTCATCTATCCAATTTTGGATCCAACTCTCAAGGCCAAGTACAACCGAGTCTACATAGGAAATAAGTCAATCACATCAACGATAATGATTGAATGTCAAGACTCATCTCACGCAGGTACACATCCTTCGTATAGAGATAATGATGATCAGATAAAGTCACTGATTCATCATTGTTGCCGAACCCACAGAGGATTCTAGTACAGTTTTCATCGATTCCGAACCCATGGAGGATTCCAATACAGTTTTCATCGCTGCCGAACCCACGGAGGATTCCAGTATAGTTGTCGTCGCTGCTGAACCCACAGAGGATTCTAGTATAGTTGTCATTGCTGTCAAACCCACGGAGGATTCCAGTACAGTTGTCATAGCTGCCAAACCCACGGAGGATTCCAGTAAAGTTGTCGTCATCGCTGAACCCACAGAGGATTCCAGTATGGTTGTCATCATCACCGAACACACGGAGGATTCCTGTACGGTAGTCGTTGTTATCACAGCCAGCTCTGTGTTCCTGTACACAACACGCTCGACTCTGGGAGGGTCCACTCCTCAAGCCAAGGGGTCGATACATCAACAGTAACGAACTCCAGAGTTTATGTATCCTGAAGTTCCGTCTCTTCAAAAGAAATCCAACACGACAGACGGTGCGTCAATCGGACGCCCGGTCTGATAGTTATTAGCATTTTTACTCTAGGGGCCCGGTTGGAAATACACTCATTCCAATCCCATTCATTTTCCAAAGTTATCCAAAACACACTTAGATTATCGAAAAATGATTGCCACATCATTAGTGTCACAGTTCCACAGACGACACGTCGATTGATCACACAGTCTTAAAGATATTCACGTTTAAGTGATACTGAGCCTGGCCTATTAAGCCCAGTGGGCCGACGGGTCGGGTCTACCCAGTTTTGGCTGGTCGTACCCGGCAGGGGTTCAGACCGGCCTGATGAAATGTGCGGCCCAGCTCGAGGGGCAGGGACCGACCTTAAAAGGGCTCGGCTCGGCCGTGGCAGGCAGCCCGACCCGCGAAAAGGTGAGGCCTGTCCTGGGGGGGCGCGGCCCGACCTGGTTGGGCACGGCCCCGCTGGGCGCGGCCCGGCTGGCTCGGCCGATTAGCCAAGCGGTCAAAGGGTGGGCCGGCCCCCTGAACCAGTGGCGTCGAGCGACGATGCCCTCCCAATCCATCCATCTGAAGCTGGTCGGCCTTCCTGGTGGAAGCGGCCCGCTCGGGCAGGCCGCGGATCGGCTGCGCGGCACCTTTAGGTGATGCAGCTTCTTCACCCGGCTGGCCGACGAGCTGTCCAGTTTGCCGCTGAAGCGTCCCGCGGATTGCAGGCCACGGTCTTCCGTAGCGTGGTGCCATGGGGTGTCGTCATTCCTCCTTTTGGCCCATCAGGCCATGGTCGACCGGTTCTTTCCTGGTCATGCGGCCCGAGATTGCGAGTCGTGGTTCTTCCGCACGCGCCCGGTGCATGGCCGCTGCTTCTCCATCACCGCCTCTTCCAACATTCCTCAATCGCAAGAAAGGAGACTACGGAGGGTCTACAGGTCGTGTTCATTCGGGTCATTCCATCTGTATTAAGCGGTAGCAATTGGCCAAAGATAACTATAATTTCCAACAAAGAACAGGGTGCGAAATAATCACATAAGAAAACAAACATGTACCTCGGTTTCAAGAGCGTAAACACAGTAAGAGAATTTGTAGATGACGTCGTGGTGCGTCCAAGGAGAAATTGGTGTATCTTCACTTGTTGTGATGAAGAGAAAGGAAGGCACGTCGTTGTTCTTCGAGGAATCGGCATTCTTCGTCGAAGAGGGTGTCGTTCTTCGTGGAAGAAGGAAACTCTGTTCAAATACTCAAGTGCTCTCCCAAAGTTTTTCTAACATAAAAAAAGCTCAAACATAAATAATATCTCATGCTGTTATTTTTATTCACAAAAAAATATTTAAAATTAAAAACCATAATTAATTATAAATTTGGCATCTTAATTGGGAGGAAGGTGGTGAGGCTCCTCATATTAAATGAGGAGGGTTGTCAAATAATTAATGAAGGGAAGTTCAAGAGAGTTGGGAAGAGTTATGGGGAGATGAAGTGTTGGGGAATCGTGTGGGACTCACCTCAAAAATATCCTCCCATGGGAGGTTATGTGGGTTTGGGCCCCACCACTAACTCCCCTTGGGAGAAAATAACCACCCAACATAGATAAAATTGTGTTCCACAATTTTATTCTTTTTATTCATTTTTTTCTAAAACATCAAATATTTACTCTCAACCCGCATAAAACACAACTGCGGTAAATGTCTCCTTAAGAGAATACTTGAACTGCATGTTCATCAGTGTCTGAAGATTTCAAATCCGAACACCGGTTCAAAAGATAGAAAAACCCTCACGTACGTTTACTGAACATACCTGAACAAAACTTCGGAAGTTGATTCTGGGCACACCAGGCCTCATATTCAAGTGTCTTCAGAAGCCATAGACCCTTAAAATTCTAAATAATTAAGATAAAAAATTTCTTGAATATTACAGGTATTTACATTACTCACACCTTAGGGATTTATTTCCCCGTAAAGCTACAACACACACTAGGAAAACCAATGGGGATACTGAGCTCTCATATATGCCTCCTGCTCCCACGTGCTCTCCTGGAGGTTCCCGTGCTCGCAGCGAACGCGCACCAGAGGAATCGACCATCCACGTAGGACCCACTCCTGTCGATCCTCAATATCCACTGGGGCCTCCGCAAACATCGCCCGGTCATCGTTCTATAGCTCCCCATGATCGATGATGTGGTTCGAGTCGTGCACATATTTCCTCAGCTGAGATACGTGGAAGACGTCATCTACCCGATGAAACTGAGGTGGAAGGGTCAGGTGGTAAGCCACCTCACCTACTTTTCCGAGGACCTGGAATGGTCTGATGAATCGCGGAGATAACTTTCCACCCCGGACAAATCTCCATAGAACCCGTTGTGGTGAGACCAGTAAGAAGACGTGGTCACCATCCTCGAACTCCAGTGGTCTCTACCTCCTATCAACATAGGACTTATGTCTACTCTGTGTAGTCTTTAGCCCCTCCTAGATGATCTGCACCTTCTCCGTCATAGCCTAAACCATCTCTGGTCCTACAAGTGCTGACTCCCCATGGTCAGTCCAGCACAAAGGTGATCTACAAGGTCGGTCGTACAGTGACTCATATAGTGCCATACCGATGGTGGAGTGGTTGCTTTTGTTGTATGCAAACTCCACCAAGGGTAGGTGATCCTCCCAGCTACGACCAATGTCAAAGATGCATGCATGGAGCATTTACTTGAGAGTCTTAATGGTCCTCCCAGTCTGGCCATCCGTCTGAGGATGGAAGGCGGTACTCAAGTGAAGTTGTGTCCCAAAGACCTTTTGTATCCCCTTCCAAAGCCTGGAAATGAATAGAGCATCTAGATCAGAAACGATAGTTGATGGTACACCATGAATCCGTACTATCTCTTGAATGTAGAGGCGTCCCAAGCCCTCGACTGAGCCCAACTCTCTGATCGATAGGAAGTGGGATGACTTGGTGAGTCGGTATATGATCACCCAAATAGAGTCGTGTCCCCTAGATGTACATGGAAGCCCCGTCACAAAATCCATGGATATCCCATCCCACTTCCACTCTGGGACCTCTAAGGGATGTTCCAAGCCTGCCAGTCCCTGGTGCTCCACCATCACTTACTGGCAAGTGAGGCATCATGAAATGAACTCTACTACAGCCTTCTTTATGCCCGGCCACCAGTGCTGTCGTCTGAGGTCCTGGTACATCTTCTCCACTTCTGGATGTACCTCTTGAGGGGAAGTGTGTAACTCCTTCAGAAACTCCCCTATAGTGCAACTGGTACCATCATACGTCCCCAGAAGAGAATGACGCTCTCCCCTCATTCAAAAAATCAATCAGGCACCTGTCCTATAGATATATGAGCATGCCGCATCTCACATTCAACGTCCTCGTGATGTGCCTCTCTAACTCGCTGAATAAGTGTAGGAGTGACTGTGAGAGACTGTAGAAAGGCTGGTCCATCTCTATCCACATAGGATATCTACAACGTGGATAGATTCTCTGTCGTCTCTCCTAATAGCTGAATGCATGATCTTCTGCTAAGTGCATCGACTACAACATTCCCCTTCCCAAGAGTATAGACTATCTCAAAGTCATAGTCTTGGATGAACTTGAGCCATCACTGTTGTCTCAGGTTCAGGTCCTTCCGTGAGAATATGTAGCAAAGACTCTGGTGGTCAGAGTAGACTGTAAAGGGCTCGCCCATCAGATAGTGTCACCAAATCATCAAGGCGAAGACCATTGCTACTAACTCTAGGTCATGGGTAGCGTAGTTCTACCCGTGCTACCTCAACTTCCATGAACCATACGCGAACACTGCTCTCTCCTGCATCAGGACACACCCGAGTCCATTCCTTGATACATCGCAGTAATCTACATATCCTACGCCCTCCTCTAGTAGCCTTAAGATGGGATCACTAGTCATTCTCTACCTCAGCTCCTAAAAGCTCTGCTGAAATCTATATGACCACATGAAGGGTTTCCCCTTATCCGTCAAGGATGAAAGAGGTGTTGCAACCGTAGAGAAGTCCAGAACAAATATCTGATAGTATCCAGCCAGACCTAGGAAACGCCGCACCTCCTTCACGCTCCTGGGAAGCTCCCAAGAAACCACTACCTCGATCTTCGCTGGATCCACTACCACTCCCACCTTCGAGATGATGTGTCCCAAGAAGAGAACCTCTCGAATCAATAACTGAAATTTCGAGAGATTACCATAAATTTGGTGCTCTCATAGTGTATCCAATATAACCTGAAAGTGGTAGGCATTCTCCTCCTCAGTAGTCGAGTAAATCAGTATGTCATCAAAGAAAACTACAAACTGGTGAATTTATGAAAAGTTCAGAAAAAGTATGGATCATTCTAGAAAAGGTATGAATAGATTCATATTTTCATAATCATAATTTTCATCCCTTTAATAAATATATTATATTTGATATGATAAATATATATATAAATATTAAAAAAAATTAGTCTTTCAATGAATTTCAAGACATAAAATCATAAAATATTATTGGTTGTCGGTAAAATCCATCATTCACGACACAATTTGTAGGGATCCAAATATAGAATGAATAATAATTTAACTGAGAATATTTTATAGATATAATGATAATTTCAAATTCCGTTATATTTAATTACTCATCAATATTATTGATGTTATTTTTCATGTGTATTTTATATATTTAAGAAACAATGGATATTACATTAGTCAATTGTAAGTATTTTTCAAGAATTTTACTTAATATAAAATGGTGAAATAATAATGAAAAAATTCTATTTTTTGAGCATTAACAATAGAGATGCAGATTCACCTGTCCATTTAATAATTATTAAATTGATCTAGAAGAAACTAAATAACATTATTATGAACCACAACTAAGAATATTGAATGGGTCGAGGTATGTAACTTTGATTTCTGGTCAATGGTGTACATACATGTAGTAAAGATTTTTGTCATCCCATGCATGAATCATCTCATGCATGAAGTTATTATTATGAAAATCATGAAGGAAATACTATCATTTCATTTCAATATTTACTTTTTCTAAGAGATCAATGAGAAATTAGAAGAAGATCAAATCATTAATGTTAAATCATCTATAGGTATAGTAGAGAGATTATTGAAAAATAACTTTGAAGGAAATTCCTGGATGACTTTTTATTATAGTAAACACAATGTATCACTTGATTTAGTTTTTTGATGTCATATTTAGTATGAGGATATTATCAACCAAACAATTGTGTGTGAATTTTATTTCACTTGAAATCACTATAGTATAGTAATGAAAATAAAATATGTTTCCCAATAAAAGTTTAACATGATAATCAATTGTCTCTCACACAATGGTTGAACCTTTTAAAAATTAATAGTGTGCTTTTTTCATTCATTATTAATTCATATAGGTCATTAATAGATAAATAGAGAGTGGATCTAGAACTCGATTAATCGCAATGTTTAATTTGAGAAGATATTGTAAAAGTTATACCACTGATTCCCTCACCCACAACGGTACTCAACCTACATGGGTTCTACAAATGGATGTTGAGAAAATATAGATTATCTATGGAATAAATCTTTGAGTATCATGAATAATGTAGGAAATTAATTTTATATAGAAAGGAAATTATTGGATTTTATAAAATAATGCTACCCAATTTACTATAAAAAGTTTTAGTGGTAAGTAATATCATGGAAATGGGTTTAACACCTTTTGAGAGAGATTACCCAATGATATTTATAGAAAATAATATTATTTTGCTGTATTCAAAGGTTGATAATTAAATTATATAATACCTTAATGATAAATTTTATAGAAAATGTGATCAGTATTAGTATAACCAAATAACTATTGTTCAAACAAGAAAATATGTATCGGAGAAATGTAATTATTAAGTAATCGTAAAAAAATTAACGGATTAATTTGATGGTGTTATAAAAGATATAGATGAGAAACTTGATGAAAAATTTTCTAGGGTGAATTAAATATTGAATCACATCAATGTATTTAAATATAATCTAAATATCTTTTCTATGATTGAAAAGTTCATGATTAAAATTCCGAATAAGTTTGATCTTTTAAAAACCCAAAATTAACCTAATGAATATTCCTCTTTATCTAATGAAATCTACTATTATACAATATGGTTATGTAAAACATATGAAATTACTTGGTATTATTTTTTGTATTTTAAAATACCATTATGAATTCTTACCATTGCAAATATATTCTTTTAACAGTGATCACATGATTAATATAAATATTGGGCATTAACAAATCAAATTTACTAAGACAAAGGAAGAGATGGTCTCATCCAGTATAATTGCTCCATACGAAGCCCATTTTTCAGAGCTCGGAATGAAGTTAGGGTCACAGGTCTTCACTCTTGACCATGCCCATGCTGATCATCAACACAATAAGCTTGAATGGAACCACGTACGGGAGAAGTGGATGTTAATAGAGATTACCTCCATATCAATTTTATCTGAGCTATTGCAAGATTCTATCACAATCAAACAACTTACCCTTAGTTCTTATGTGGGGGTTATAATTGGTTATGTAACAGAACCATATAACTATGATTATGTGCATTATTTTTTTATAGAATAATGAATATACATTCATTTTATTATTTTTACTTTTAAAATGGTTTTTAAATCCCAAATTGTATGTTTAGTTAATATTCTATTAAGAAATATATTTTAATGAATTAATGGATTTTTTAATTAAATAATATTTTAATAAAATATTATTACTAAATTATTATTTTTTAAATATAAATGATTGTATAACTTTTATACCATTATAATTTTTATTAAGGTTTCAAAGCCGTTTTTGTCAAAACCCATGAATTTTTTATAAATGTCGGTTTTTATTTTAAAAGTAAAAAATTCACAAATTTAGAAAATTATTTAGATAATATTAATAATATTTTTGTATTTAGGATGTCAAAATTATCTAATGGTGAATTTTTCATAATTTTCTGAGACAGTCGAATTGTTGTGTAAAATTTAAATACAGTTTAAATATATAATGTGTTTTATGACAAAATAATGACCAAATAGTGACGTAAAAAAACACTATAAAAAATATTCAGCCTATATATGTTTTACATTTAAAATAATGTGAATTTAGATTTGTTTGTTTAATTTTATGATTCCTTAGAATACCCTCCAAGACTTATCAAATATTTTAATATTTTAAAATGATTTCATTGAGAGTGTAACTCACCTCCACATACGAAAGCATAATATTATAATAAGTTTAGGAATTGGCCATATAAAATAGTTTTTCCCACTCCCCTTTTTCAAAAACCATGGTAAATAACCATAGGTTGGTTTTTCATTTTGAATATTTAATTATATAGATTCCAAAAACCTATGTGTGTGAAATATGAAAGAATTCCTCTCACATTTCCTATATAAACCCACCCAATATCACACTTCTATTCACTAAAAACCATTGTATAACTTTAATACTCTACTCTCTTCCCTCTATAATCCTCCCAAGGTTCCCCAAGCTCTCATGAAGCCCTACTCCAATCTCTTTAAGTCACACACTTCCAAGTAAGGGATCCTCACTTTCCTTCCTTCCTTATTTATGTCCAAGTTTCCTTATATTGTAATGCCCTTTTATTTTCAATTAAAAATGTTAGGGTATAATTTCACACCTTCCCTATGCTTCCCTTCTTATGTTTGAATTATGATATACAAAATTCTATCTCATTAATGCCTCCCATGTACACATGTTACCCTACCGAAATTCCATAACAGATTTCTCTCTCCTCATTTACTTTCATGAAATAATTTTTTATTATGACTCTAAATTCTATTAAATATTTTGGTATATTATATTCCATGACCCCCTTACTTTCCATTTCATTTATAAATAATGAGATACCCCTTTCTCTCTCATCAACCCATTTTATGATATCTATTTGATGTCGTTATGTTTCCAAACATATAGTAAAATTTCACGTGCCAAATGACCATTTGTGTGAATACCATACCCATTTCTCTATCAAGGATATTCACCCTTATTCACATGTGATTTTTTATAAGGGAAATATTTTTATGTATTCCACATACCTTTTTCGTGATATAAATTATGATGTTTAACGAATCCATGTTGTACGATATATGGGGAACACTAATTCATGAAAATCAAAGTATAAGAAGTGTGTGACCTTGTATCCCTCCAATGCATTGGGTAAAGAATAGTATCATGATATGTCATGTTAAATGAGGGTTTAATCATGATAATTCAAGTTCAATGATGGTTTATTAATGATCCATGTGTAATGATCCTTTCATCATTCTAATATCATGGTAAATGTTATTGAAATATCTCCATGTTATGATAATCATGCTATATCATGCTTTTATGTTCATGTTTCTCTTATGTTCCATTGATATAACTATTTCCTAACATGTATTTTATTCTTCATGTTTTGACTTTTTTACTCCCTTACTGGGATTTATAGCTCACACTTTTCTTATGTATGTCCTCATGTTATCCCATGCAATGTTAATTTTGAAGGAATGTTGTGGTCATGTAAAAGAAGTTTTAAATAATGATTTTGTATTTTATGTATTAATTTTTCATGTAATGTTCATAATTTACCAATACAGTAGATCTCTTGATCCTCAAGTATGTCTTAAGTGCAGGATTATGTAATAAATCTAGTTTAAGTGTGTAGTAAAGAGAAATGTTGTTATATTTGGTATCCAAGGACATGTTTAGTTATTTTTTAGATTAGGATTACAGAACCCTAGTAAAAGACTTAGGGATATGACGAATTATATAAAAAAACACTGAATTTTGGTGAGTATATAGAAATATGATTATAAACAAAATAAATCCCACTCTAGATATGAACAAGTAGAGGTGGATCTGGCATAGATGTATCTAGGGGTAAAACCAAAAAACACCACTTTGAACAAGACTTGAATTAAAATAGGTGAATGAAAACAGGCCTTGTTACACTATTGGTTCGACACTCCGGGGGGATATGCTTTGGTAAATTAATAATCTTAGTTCTAACCATTATTAAGGAAATAAAAAAATTCCCCTTTGAAAATATTTTTGGAAGTTGATCTTGGATAACATATATTAAAGCCTATAAATTCATAAGTTACAAAAATAAATGTAATTTATAAGTTATCCTTTTTTTCATTGGATTCCACTTTATGTGTTACCCCTAACACTCCTTTTATTCCTTCCAATGGTCGATAGTAGGATGACTTGAGCAAACAAATTATGTAAAGATTAATGTGAAGACTACTATAATGAGATTCCTAATCTGATGTGAGCGACAATCACAAACATTATCACGATACACTCTCAGTTAACTCAAGTTTTGAATGGTAACAGGGGTCAATATGAACCCCCCCCCCCCCCAAGAAGGAAAATCCTAAATAAAGAGATCAATTTGACAAAGGCCTCCTAATTTTAATGGATCATTCAGATCCCTCAATCCTCAAACAATGGACCAAATACATTGAGAAGATCATATGCCTCCTTCAATGTAACGAACAGGAGAAGGTTCTTCATTATTTATATCATATAGAGGGTGAAGCTCATAAATGGTTCACATTTATCAGAAATATGAAGCCTAAGGAACAGATCAAGGCTTTATAATAGAAGGATTTCTTGGAAATTTTTTTTTATAAATATATTCTGTTATATATCCGACTTAAGATGGAAATTTTATTCCTTTCCCTCATGAATAAAGATGATGAATCCATCGTAGCGTATGTGGAAAACGTCACAATGCATGCACAATAAACCTCTGGCTTTATCATTACCCCAAAATGCATGGTTTACCACTTATTTGGTAGGGTAAAACTGTGCCTACATAAATCCATAGCGATAAGAGAATTTGATATCTATGAGCAAATTGTATGATGTTCCCTCAAAGTATAAGTGGAGATCAGAGAATCTCATGGGTATCATTGGGATAAGAAGTAGAAAGTGGAATTTAATTCATGCGGTCCTATTAATAAATCCAATAGTGATAAGAAATTCTAGCTCCCACATTCCAAATGTGTAGAAATACGTACCCCGGTAATTGCCCAAAGGGGATGTGGAAATGTTTTAGGAGTGGAAGATAAGGGAACCTGGCCATTAATTACAGACAATAAAAACCCATTGTTGTGATGGAGGGGGTAAACTCACTATTCGACCCTCATGCATTGTCAATTACTTCAAATTCAAATAACCACGGAACTTTGAAAACTAGTTCCCTAAGCCAAGGGTTTGCAGAGGCAACCAACAACCTCCAATGCAGTTAAGGGAAGATTTTTACATCACTACCACCGAAGGGAACCCTGAAGAAGAAGTGATGACAGGTACGCTAGTTAATAATTCATGAATAGTGAATGTACTTTTGGATTCGGGTTCAATGAATTCCTTTATATACCAAACTTTTAGTAGAAGAATCCCAACAACACCAGAAATCATGGATGTAGAGTTGTTGGTGAGAATATAAAATTGGGAAATCAATGCATCTCTTGCATATAACTCTTCCCCTATCATAATTTTGTCATTGTACATCCCGAAGAACCCCATCATACTCCCTCGAGTGGAATTTTATGCTATTCATGGTATGGATTGGCTTTACTAATATAGACGCAAAATAAATTACCGTGATAGGGAAATCACTCTCTATATGGATAATTGGCCCCTGATTTCATACATGTTCAAAGAGGAGATTCAATTTTCTTTAGGACCATAATCACAAGTGTGGATTTTATTTCCATATGAGCATTCTTATCATTCATTGATGATTATGTCTAAGGAATAAATCATTCTTGAAGACATTTATATTGTGATGGAATTCGTTTCAGTGTTTCTTGAGGAATTTCTTGGTCATCCTCCAAAAAGAGATGTTGAGTTCTCGATTGAACCTACACCAGGGGAATTTATAATATCCATGACACTATATATAAGGGTTTTTGTGAAGCTTGAGGATCAAAAGAGACAACTAAAAATAATTGGGATACATGGTTAGTATTCCCAAGTGCATCACCATGGGGTGAATTAGTTATCTTTGTTAAGAAGAAGGATAGATCAATGCACCTTTTCATTGGTTATTGTGAGCTCAAAAAAAATCACGATAAAGAACAAATATCCTCTATTAAGAAATGATGATTTTTTCATTCAGTTGTGTGGATCACAATACTTCTCCAAGGTAGATATTTGGTCTTCATGTTACCATATATGGGTGAAGAAGGAGTATATCCCCAATACTGCTTTTCGTACAATGTATATACACTAACAATTCCAAGTAATGCCTTTCAGGCGAACTAATTCTCCAACAATATTCATGGATTTCACGAGTCGAGTCATTATAGATTACCTCGAAAAATCTATCGTATTATTCAAAGACGATATTCTAATATACTCCAAATCATAGGAGGATCATGAGAAGCATCTATGAATTTTACCATAGACCTTACGAAAGGAGAAGCTCTATGAAAAGTATAAAAAGTGTGATTTATTGTAGAAGGAAGTCTCATTCAGGGGTCATATAATCGCAAAAAATGGGATATCTATGGATCCCTCCAAAAGAAGTGATATTGCGGGATAGCTGAGGCCAACATCAGTGATGGATATCCATAGATTCCTGAGGTTAGCTGGATATTATCGCTGATTTTTGAGAAATTTATCACAGTTGCCCGACCCTATTTCCAAGAAAACTCAAAAGGGACTGAAGTTTTCTTACGGTGATTAATGCGAAGATAGATTCAAGGATTTGTAAAGGTGGTTTATCATTATGTCCATTCTCACACTGCCTACTATTAGAGAACATTTTGTGGTATTCATTTCTTCTTTGAAGACGACCATTGGTAGTGTTTTGATTCAAAATGACAAATTCATTGCCTATGCTTCAAGACAATTGAAACTTCATGAGAAAAACTATCCAAAACTTGATTTGGAGTTGGCTGTAGTAATCTCCACATCAAATTTTTTTTGACATTACCTCTTGGGGTAGAAATGTGAAGTATATAGGGATCTCAAAAGCCTCAAGTTTATATTCATACAAGAAGAGTTGAACATACACCAAAGAAGATGGTTAGAGCTTATCAATGACTATGACTTCTCAATCCATTACTATCATAGAAAAGGGGACAAGGAGGCAGATGATCTAAGTATAAAGGACCCAGAAAATATATCATTGATCAGAATTTAAGAGGATCTAATCTTTTTAGATTTGATGAATATGAACATGGAAATCATAAACAATGGAACATCATCAATACTTTAAAAAATGATTTCTAAACTGCCTCATTTAGAAAGGTTAAAGGCTGCTCAAAATGATGATGTGTGAATTCAGAAGAATTCGGAAACTATCAGAATGGGAAATCCCCAAAGTTCAATGTTAATGAAGAAGGAATTGTATGATTTGGGACAAGAATATGTGTTCAATAAAATTCGGAGTTAAAGAATGAACTTATGGATGTTGCACATTGTTTGAATTTCTCTATTAAAACAGGAAAAATTAATATGTATTGAGATCTCAGAGAGAATTATTTGTGGGATAGCATGAAGAAGGAGATTGTTGAGTATACATGAATGTGCCTGGTATGCCAGAAAGTGAAGGGTAAGTGGAAGAAGTATAATGGGATGATGCAACCGTTACCCATACCAATGTTGAAATGAAAGAATACCAACATAGATTTTTTTATTGGACTTCTAAGACATCCAAAGGATGTAATGTTATTTGGGTTATTTTTTGTCATCCTATAAAGACTTCACATTTCATTTAAATTAGCTAGGATTTCTCTTTGGATCAACTGACACGGATATACATAAAAGAGGTTGTAAGGAAACATTGAGTACCACTATCGATTGTATTATATTGAGATAAAAGATCCATCCCTATATTCAGGAAGAATCTTTAACACGATATAAATACTGAGCCGAACATTATCTCACCTTATCATCCAAAAAAGATGGCCAATCTAAGTGGACTTTCCAAAGACTTGAGGACCTTTTGTGATCATGATCAATGGAATTCGAATGATGATGGTAACAACATATTCCTCTAGTTTAGTTCTCTTACAATAACAGTTTCTACTCAATCATCCAAATGGATCCATATGAAGCCCATTATAGAAAGAGCTTCATAACATCGACATGTTGGGTTGAAGTTGGGGATAGAAAACTCCAAGGTCACAAAATGGTCAAACAAATGGTGGAGAAGGGTATGAACATCTAACAACACATTAAAGCTTCATAGAGTCGACAAAAGAGTTATTCTAACAACCGTCGATGAGACCTAGAGTTTGATGTTGGATACATTGTATTCCTCCGCATATCACTATGGAACAATGTTATTAGATTTAGGATGAAGGGAAATCTTGGTCCAAGGTAAATTGTCCCTTTTGAGATCCTTGATTGCATTGGAATAGTGTCATAATGAATAGTACTCTTACCAAACCTATCTCAAGTACATGACATATACCATGAATCACTCTGGAGGAACTAAATACCTACCTCATCGCATGTACTCAATTCAGAGGTGATACCATTGGAAATGACATGTCTTATGAAGAGAAGTCGGTGAAGATCTTAGATCACAGGGAAACATTTCTACGAAATAATATAATTCTCCTCATCAAGGTGTTGTTTCAGAACCACAAGTTTTAAGATGCAACATGGTAATAGGAGGAAGTGATGAAGTAGAGTTACCCCCATCTATTTTAGTGTTGGAAATGGAAATTTCAAGGGAAAAATTTCTTATGTGAGAAGATTGTAACGACCCAAACTTTTACTAATGAAAATTCTTCTTGATCTAATTAAATGTCTTATTATGTAAAATGGTTATATAAAACATATGCACTTCCTTGGTTTTATATTTATAGATTAAAAAATACTATTAATAATTGTTACCATTGCTAATATAGCTGTAGAAAACTGATCACATTATTAGTATAAATATAGGGCCTTAAAAATCCAATTTACATAGAGAAAGGAACTAAGGGCCTCATCCAGTTGAATTTCTCCATTAAAATCCCATTTTTTAGAGCTCATAAAGGAGGTATTGTCAATGAGATTCTCTCTTGATGAATTATAAGTGGAGATTCAACATTTTAAGCTTGAAAAAAATTTCCTACGAGAGAAGTGAAATTTAATAGAGATTACCACTAAAGAAAAGTTATCTCAGCCACTCCAAGAGTCTGTCACCATCGCACATCTTACCCTTAGGTCTTATGAGGGTGTTATAATGAGTTATGTAACAAATCCTAAATCTATTATTATGTTCATTATTTTTTTTTAGATTAATGAATATACATTAATTTTATTGTTGTTAAATTGTAATTAGGTTTTAAAGAAAAATATTATTGTAAGTTAATATTCAATAAAGAACTTTATTCTAATGAATTAATGAATTTTTTATTTAAATATTATTTTAATAAAATTTTATTAATAAATTAATCATTATTAAATATAAATTATCTTATAACTTTTATACAATTGTAATTTTTATTATGGTTTGAAAGCTATTTTTGTCAAAACCCATGAATTTTCAATAAATGTTGGTTATTATTTAAAATGTAAAAACATCACATATATAGAAAATTATTTAGATAAAATTAATATTATTTTTGGATTTAGGACATCAAAATTATCTAACGGTGAATTTTCCATATTTTTCTGAAAAGTCGAATTTTTTGGTAAAAATTTGGTACCATTTAAATATATAATGTGTTTTATGACATCATAATGAGAAAATATTGATGCAATAAAAAACTATAAAAGGAATATTTTTCAAATATGTGTTTTACATTTAAAATAATGTTATTTTATATTTTTTGGCTAAATTTATGTTTCCTTAGTGGACCATTCAAGGCTTAAAAAAAATTTACATTTTAAAATGGTTTCCTTGAGTGTGTGACTCACCTCCACATTAGAAAGCCTAATATTTTAATAATTTCGTCCATTTTCCATATAAAATAATATTTTCCACTCCCCTTTGGTGGAAACCATTGGAAAAAACAATGGGTTGGTTAGTGGTTTTGAATATTTAATTATATAGATTCCAAAAAATGATGTTTGTGAATTATTAATGAATTCGCATCTCCTTTACTATAGAAAACCATAGAAATCCCCAATTATCTTCACTAAAAACACTTTAATAACGTCCCTGTTTTTCCATCCTCTCTCTATAATCCTCCCAAGTCACCTAAAGCTCTTATGAAGCCCTCATCCAAGCTCTTGAATTCACACAATTCCAAGTATGGGATTCCCACATTCCTTCCTTCCTTATTTATGTTGAAGATTCCATATATTGTTATTCCATTATATTTTCAATTAAAAATATTGTTTTTGATTTCAAACATCTCTTGTACTTCCCTCCTTATTTTTGAATTCTTATATACCCCTTTCCCTCTAATTAATGTCTCCCATGTACACCTATTACCATGCCAAAATTCTGTAAGGGATATCCCTCTCCTCGTTATCATCCATGTAATTTTTTTATATTATGAATCTAAATTACATTAAATATATTTGGATATTATGTTCCTAGACGAAATTTATGTCTGTTTCATGTATAAATGATTAGAGGCCCATTTCTCTTTCATCAACCCATTTTACGATATCTATTTGACATTGTTATGTTACCGAAGTTACACAAAAATTTCCCATGCCAAATCATTGTGTAATTGAATACCATACCCATTTCTCTATCAAGGGTATTCACCTATATTAACATGTACTTGTTCATTGAGGAATTAAATTTATGTATTCCATGTCTCTTATTCATTGAATAAATTATGATGTTTAATGAATCCACGTTGTACTGTCTATATGGCACACTTATGTGTGAAATGAAATGTTTATGAAAGGTATGCCCCAAGAGTGCTCGACTACATTAGGTAAAGAATAATATCATGATATTACATAATCAATGAGGGTTCACTCATGATAATTCAAGGGAAGTTTAGTTTTACTCTTGATCCATGTTCAATGAGTCTTGTCTCATGCTGATATCTTGTTAAATGTTGTTGACACATCTCCATGTTATGATAAACATGCTATATCATGCCTTTATGTCCATATTTCTCTTATCTTCCATTAGTATTTTTATTTCCTAACATGTATTATATTGTTCATTTTATTCTTTGTTTACCCCCTTACTTGGATTTATATCTCATCCTTTTCCTTTGTATGTCCTAAGGTTTACCCATGAAATGAAATATATGAATGAATATTGTTTTCATGTAAAAAAAGTTTTCTATAAAGATTTTGTATTTTATATCGAAATTTGTCATGTAATGTTCCTAATTTCCCAAGACACTATACCTCTTGATCCTTATAGTTTTCTTAAGTTCCATTTTATGCAATAAATCATTTTTAAGTGTGTAATAAAGATCAAGGTTTTCAAATATCCATTTATTTTAGCTATAGAAGATTAATAAATTTTTACATTGATATGTTACATGATACTATTATAAATTATGATATGATAAAATCCCTAGTTTTAAAAAAGAGGGATAAATATAATTTGGCATCTATATACATGAAAAATTGGAAGATCAATGGAGATGATACTGAATCCTCTAGTGATTCATATGAATATAATGAAAGTTATAAGAATTATATTAGAGTTAGTGCACCATTATGAATAATAATTTGATTATTTGAATATTAATACTATTGAATATTAACATATATCCTCTTAAGTGAATATTTGTTTTTCTAAAGTACATCATTGTGATAATGTCATGTGTCTATTTATCACAATAAAATTTCATAGTAAATCCCTACTACGATATTACCTCTAAGTTTCATGATATTATTCTTAAAAACATTTAATATTGGTAGATAATATCATTTGGAGGAATATAAATTATATAAGCTACCAATGGTAGAGAATCATTGGACTTTGAGGTAAATTATCCTCTTATATGTACTTAGAAATTTTTAGAGTAGGAAATTATAATAACATTACCCACTGGTAGAAAATCCAAATTTATATGTTCTACTAGAATATCCTATGTTTGTATGTATGTAATATTCCCTATATATAAATATTAATGATAATTCATATCATGAGTTGTGTAATTTGATGTATTGATGAAAACTATGATGACTAATTCTTGGAAATAGGTAGGATACATTGGGTGAATCACAACGGGTATTGTATTAATGGGTAATGTGAGAAAAAAATTTACCCTTCTAATCCTTAATGGAAGTTGATGTATTCAACCCATTGATGAGACATAAACTACTTATTTAAATCCATGCCCATGGTGTTATATGAGAATTTTCAATTCTTTAATTTCAAATAAAGGGACATCATGTATATAGGTTAATGACATTAGTATGCAACTTGATTAAGTCATGATATTAAAAAAAGGATTATGTTATACATTATGTGTTCATATGAGGTTGGATGCTATTATGAAATTAATGTCTTTATCTATGGGATATAAGGTGTATTAATATATTCTAACCTTTTAGTTTAGGTAGTGTAATATAATTTCACTGATAAGGGGGCTTAGCTGATCAAAAAAAAGTGTATCCATAAACTCAGTAAAATGAAATATGAATTTAACATGGTGAATAAATATTACTCTCATATGTAGTTTAATAACTATATAATTTTTATTTGTCAAATACATTCAAACACCAGCTATGTGAGAGAACATTAAGTGTGTTTTAAATTAAATAAATATTTATTCTCCATGTAATTATTTTTTAATTAATAAAAGAAGAAATATTTATTTATCTCTGGTATATTTTCAAGGTAAAACATATTTATTTATTTGGTCATGTAAAAATATAATAAATATATTTTTTCTGTTTTAAAGAATATATTATTTACAAATTTATTATAAAAATAAATTTACATTTATTTATATCAATAAATACACATTATTAAGAGTTTGATAAATATTATGGAGCACTGAAGAACTGATATTAGTTCCTCGATGAGAAATGATATATTAAATATTATTTTAATAAATATTAATTTATTTATTCAAGGTTATAATATTTATTTATCCATAATTTTTTTCATTATGAATAAATACTAATAATATTATGATTATTTAGATATTTCATTCTCAATTTATTTTGATAAAAAATAAGTGCTCCTCAAAAATTATTTATTATCAAACCTCAGCTCTATAAACATTCAGTTATATCATTTTTTATCCCCATCCAAGCCTATCCACCATTGTGAACAACTATTTTTAGATATATTCTTCCAAATACATAGAGATATGTTCTTCTAGAACACAATTAAGGATGGATTGGGATCCTCCACCACTACCCTCTTCAGTCTATAAGGAACTAGAATAAATCCTTCATTCCTTGAAGGACTCTATTTTGATAAATACAATCAATATAATCACTAGAATCATCCCAGATATCACCTATAGAATTTTAAGGTGATGATCAGGGGTTCATGGAACACGTGTAGATCACACCTATAGGTAATATACCATTGATTCCATTGATTAAACAACTTCCATAAAAGAGGTGTAAATAGATTAATTAATGAAAAAATTATATTATATGAGATAGTTATTTATCTTGACTCAAATTAATTATAAATCATATACGGTGATCATAACTCATGGATTTTGGGGTTTTTATTTCATCTAGTTATATGGAGAAACATGATGGAGTTGATGAAAACCCATTGTTGGTAATGGGACAAATGGAATCCATTGTGCTCAATAACTATCAAGTGGTATCAAAGTGAGTTTAAATAATTATTAAAAACATCTTGATAATTTTTTAATGATATGCATGTATTTTGTTCGCATTTTTTTCTACTTATTTCTTTTTTTAATCCGGTAGACTATATTACATGCTTATTCACCTTCATATATTCTAAACCAAATCAAAAAATAGATGAATAGTGACCAAAGGTTTCCTTATAAGGTGATAATGGTTCTAGCCAGATGAAATTATTTCATTGTGTGTAACTAAAAAGTACCCATCATGCAATGAGGTTTTCTCAATCTAAATGAGCCACGAGATACATGGATCACCCTATGAAAATCTATACACATAATAAGAAATAAACTATATATTGAATGACCAGACTAGCACGTGACTTTAGAAAATATACCTCATGTAACCCACTCACTCTTTATGTATTCCTAAACAATTTGACCAAAGAGTTTCACATAAACCATGTGGTAGATGTATGAATAAGAAAACTTGTAAGGACATAAATTTAGTCATCTTGTAATTAATGAGATTACACACCATGTATCTTTTGTAAACACTATGTAACTAAATAATTACCATAATGTGGACAATCATAGATGCATGAGTGTGTGTTTCGGAGACACAGAATGTGATATACATGGTGTGTAGCTCGCTATTACAGACTGTGTAATAAACCAATAATCAATGAGATTAAATTTATTTAATATATAATTAATTTTAGAATTAAATCTTAAATTAATTTCTCAATGTTTGTTTGAAATGTTTTAATATGGTTTTTTGTGTATTTAAATTCATAATTAATTTCAGAAAATAGTTTCATCATAATGGTTTGTATATTAACTAGAGGAATTTAAATTAGTATACACTATGTGGATTAATATGTTCCCACTTTTCATAAAATCTATTTTTATTATTTTATATATTGATGCATATAATCTCACACTGATTAATAATGTGACTTATCATGTACACCAACATATCATGTAAGTATTCAATACATGACTAAAAAATGTTGATGTTAGTTATATATTGTGTTAAATATTTGAAAACAATGTTCAAAATTTTATATAAAATAAAACTAAGGAATTTATATTATATTAATTAAAATTATGTGTAGATGATCATGATCTTAGACCAACCAATGTATCTTCTTCATTTCTGTCAATTTAATTATTATTTCATGGGATTCATAATAATTATTTCATTAAATTTAAATGATGGAATATGATCCATCAATTCATCTATTATATAAGGGTATATGTTCATGTGGTTTCATTTATGTAAAACCCCATAAAATTATTTTGGTTCCCCAAAAATGTGGGTGAGAAAAAATATTATGTAATGGAAGTAGATATCAAGCCAGTTGAGGAGTCTTGAGTATAGATCCAAGGAAAAACCAACCCAGGAGCTAATTTGGAGTACAAGTGGAATGATTTGAATTGAATAACATTATAGTTCAAAGTGTTTTTACTAGTTTGAGGGATAATTTATCACCTAGTAGATAAAATAACCACTAGATAAGATCTTGATTAAACAAATATAATAAATGGGAAAATTACACATAAATATTAAAATTCCTCAATGTAAGATAACAAGTTGATATAGCCTTAAACTACATGGGTTGAAATTGAACAATAGTTTAATGTGGTTGGCCAATAATTTTTGGGTTTCTTTAAATTTTCAAGGAATTTATATATTTATTCTTAGTTTGACCAAATATAGTTTTTATTAAGGGTTTTTCACCTCTGCAAAACTTAATGAAACTAGTAGGAAATGTGATGAGGAAATTTTAATCCATGATTTACAAATTATGGAGTCCAATAAATGAATAAAGGAGATGATAAATAATTTATTTGGAACATTATGACTTCTTAAAAACATTCGAGTAGATTTTCAAGCCCCTATATGTTTTATGAGAAGGGTAACATGGATCCTTGCCATTATATTATCAATATGATAATGTATTCTGAAATGAATGATGAGATATATTTATTTTAGATAAAATATTCGGATTCAATCAAATAAAATATACTACATCATATATTTTTCAATTAAGATAAAAATTAAAATTGTATTTTAATTAATAATGGGTATAGAATGAGAAATCATCATGACACAGTAATAAATTAAGTCAAAGATCATGTCCTTACTAAAACATAATTATTAGTGTGGTGCAGCCTTTTTATATATAGAATTACCATAGGATTGTTTAAAAAAAATTAGATTTTACTATACCAATTCACCCACCTCATACAACAAGTATAGGTAATAAGGATGGCTATAAGAGGTACATGGGGACTCTCTGAATGTTCATTTATCTAGGATATCAAAATTAAGGATTTTGTACAGTGGTTGAGAAAGGTTGTTTTATATATCAGTAATTAATGACAAACACATGTCTTTGTATTACAGAGTGGATTTATTCTAATTAAATTCATATTTTTATTAATTGTTACTAAAAATTGATCTCAATGTTTTATTAAACACAATAATACCTAATTTATTTTGAAATTATAGTTTTGTAATTAACATAAAACAAATTAATATATTAGTAAATATTTAATAATAAATATCCAACAACTGTAATAAATAATTATTATAATTATAAGACTCATACTTAGTTTTGGAATGGTGGTTCTTATTCAAATAAAACTACATGTTTTTATGCATATACCTGGTATAATGTTTAGACTCTGAGGTGCTAAAATTATTAGTTGCATGACAAAGTTATGAGCTAGAAAATAAACCAATAGATATAAATGTAATCCTTTATCATTTTTGGTTAGTTCGTCTTGATTGTGTGAACTATTCCAAAGAGAATTTAGAGGTAAATTTATATACTTTGTGATATTTCTTATGAAATAGAAGGAATTATTAGTGAAGTAATGAATCCAGTTAACAAAAGATGATGGATCCTTTGGTGTTTTATTTTTGAGTACATCATAACCAAGTATTCATCTATTTTTATTGTATTTTGATGGTTTTACAAAAAATTCAAATTCTTATTCTAATCTATGTATAAGGTATAATTAATGAGGATAATTATATACAAATCACAATATTTCAGGATTATTATCAAGATATATTTGGAATATAATAGTGTATAAATTAACCATATAACAGATATATTGACTAATGAATATTTTCATAAGATTGTATAAAAATTAAATCCATTGTGTTACAACCTCTGGTGTTTTTACTGGGATTCATTTGTAAATATGGTGAATTGTTTAACTATTCATCATGAAAACACAATGTTTATATCAATTAATGGTCATATTTATAATAAGTATATTAGTATCCCTAACATAGGAATGATATCAATCAAAAAAAGTATTTATATAAGGTAATAAAATATATTTTGAGATAGTTGGAGAAATAAATACATCAATAGAATCTTGGATCTCTGGGTAAAAGTTTTCATAAGAACATTACACTGTACATGTTTTACTAGGCGGAATTTTTCTGGAGGAATATATTGTGTTTGATTACTAAATCCATAGTGGTGGTTTTAAATTTTCCATGGTTATTCATATGATATTAATTAATAATAATAAATCCTATAGATACTTGAGAGTTACAATTATAGATGAATGAAAATTTCTTCCGAATTCCTGGACGTATTCTAGAAATAAAAATTCATTCGGTATTTCGGTGATTGATGTAATTTTTTTGTTGGGTATTCAATGAATCAATACATGGAAGGTATTAGTATTATTCCAATAAGTGAAGACTAGTATTACCAAACCATAATTCTTAAACCCATTTAAATTATTCTTTACAATCTATTATGATCATTATATTTATTATCATATTTCTAGTCCACCTCCCTTATTGGAAACATTATATAAAATATTTGTATGATGTGATGAGAATGGTAGGTGACATAAATAAAATTATATATGGATAACATGTTTTAAGGATACATTTAGGTGTTGAAACAATTATAATGATCATATAATATTTATTTGAAATTAAATGTTTAAAAGTGTCTATAATAGGTTTATGGGATCACTATATTTTTCTAAGTATGGTATCTTTTACAACATATAGAAAATTGAAAATTAGTATTAATATTGTATAAGACAATATAATTTCATTTAAATATGTGTTTATTAATAACCCATGTTCTATGAAACATGATATTATATGTTAGATCAAGTGGTTTCTTAATCCATGACATTGTACATAGTTGACATGGTATTCATGAATACAAGATGAAATAATACAACTGAATTATTTATTATGTCACGTGGAATTCTTGTGATATATAGAATATGTATTTCTAAGAGTACATTTGAAATATCTTTCACATTTCATGACATATAAATATTTTTTATTTTTCTATTAATTATATCATATAATGAAAACATTAAACAATACAAGGATAAATACATTAGCTTGAAGTAATAACTATCAAAAATTTCCATTAGAAGAACAAATTGATTTGTTCCTAGTAATAAGGGTATTGGGAATACTATTATTTATAAGAATACAAAAATATATTTCTTTAGATATATTTAATCTATTATCATAGATATGTTATGATAATATAAAAAGGTTAAATCATATTATTGCCAGTAGTTTTTGAATCGACATTAAACCGAGAACAGTGTAGACACTAATTCCACATATGAATCATTTTTAGCAACTATTTCTTCTAGATTTTGGAGTAACAAATAGATAGTAAAAAAATCATTCATAACATGAAGAATTTTAAAAATGGTATTATCTAAGATGAAATGGATGATATAGAAAAAAAATATACTTAGTGATATCAAGATTTATATGAAGGGAAGAGGTCTCATTAAATATAAAAACCAAGGTTTGTGTGGTGGGATAAACATATATAGTTATACATAAGCATAATAATTTTTTATCATTTGAATCTAACTAATTAAATTATTAGAATTTAAACTAACTAAAGTGGGAGTGTGTTGGGGTTGGTTACCTAGAAACAACTACTATTTAAATTTTCTAATATTAATAGTCTTAAATATTAATTTATATATTTTCACATGATGAGTGTCATTCTATGTGATAACTATGTGATAATTTCCTAGGAATAATTTTCACACTAGAAAGTCATAACAGTTCCCCACAATGATGAGAATGTTGAGGTGTTATGACAAAAATCTAAAATAATTGTTCTATTATCAAATGATTTTATTTGATAGGACACAAATGATATATTCTATCTTGGTTTGAGACTCAAATAACATTGAAACAATTTATCATGTCATGCAACCTTGATAATTTTTAAAGTAAGAAATTATAAGAACATAACCTAACAGTATGAAATCTATATTTATATATATCATTTGGTGTTCCTATCAATATAGTTTTCAAGGGTCCTTAAGCATGAAATTTATTATTAATTAATATCACAAGTTGTACACTTTGAGGTATTTAGAATAAACTTTTACAACATATTCTTAATGAAAGGTAGGATATGGTGGTTGTTTCGTGAGTTTTATTGCACAATTGAATAATGTGGGAATGGATTTGTCACTTCAATTATTTAATAAAGATCGATAACTCATTAAATTTAATGTGAATAGAACTTGTTAAATAAATCTTTTCTCATGGTGTTCAATATGAAATTTTTTTCTCAAAAATTCAAATAATAATACATCAATCATACAGTTTGATGAGACCAGTATGAAACCTTCTTGAATAGATATTTCAAAATTATGGGATTATATTATACATCATGTGTTCATATGTGGTTATAAGTTATTACAACATTAATTTCATTATCTATTGGAGAAATGGTGTGTTTCTAGACACTAACATTGTAATTTATTAGGTTTAGCCTAATGTCACTGAGAATGGGGCTGAGAGGTCTACACGCTACGTATATCCAGAACCTGAATTAAATTCAATATGAATTTATGAGAATAGATATATAATATTCCCAAATATAGATTAATATTTATTTCTTTTTGGTTGATTGAATATATTCGTGTATCATTTATTCAGTTTAATATTAAGTGAGTTTATTGTTAAATAAATATTTATTCGTTAAGTAATTACTTATTTAATTTTTTAATTTATAATATTTATTTATTTATATTAACAAGGTAACAAATATTTACTTATTTTTATACATGAAAATTTATAAATATTTATTAATTGGTTATCTGAATATAATATTTATTTATTTATAGTTAAATAATAATGTTTCATTTATTTATATATATATTTATACATTATTCAGATGCTGATAAATATATAGTATATGTTGTGCACTATAATTTATGGACTACTGAAAAATGATATATTTAATATTATTTGTGTACATGTTAATTTAGTTATTTATGGAAAAATATATTTATTTTTCCCTATGTTTTTAAAATTTAAAGTAAATAATTATAATATGATTATTATTTATAAAATGGGTTTACCGAAGTTTATAGAATTAATAAAGAATCATGGTAAACTATTTAGTATTTAACCATGTGTATATAAATACCTAGTTATAACATTTTCTTAACCTAGCCATTCCTAGATATCGTTGTTCACAATTACTACTAGAGAGATTCCTGCAATCTCAAGATAACTCTTTTATTAGAACACTCTTAAGAACAAAGAGTGAACATCCACTATTACCCAAAAGAGTATATAGATAACCATAGAAATTTATTCTCACCTCAATTTATTTAGTCATGACAAACAATAATTTATGAAATCACTAGATTTATCCATGATAGCAACTGGAAATTCTTTTTCACTGATCGGGGGTTCATAGAACATGTTTGTATCACATATAGAGGGAATATACCATTTATTCCTCTTATGAGATAGAAATACAACAATAGTTTTCAATCAGATCATCATTGAAGAAATAACACCAACAATATATAATTATTTATCTTTACTGAAATTAATTTTAAATTATTTTTAATGATACTATATCATGTATTATTGAATTTTTATTTATTTTATATCAAAAGATAAATCTAGAGATGATAAATACCTAATATTGGTAACATTCCTGACTACTTCAACTATAACCCAAAATCTTCAAATAAAAAAATATTATTTTTTTATTAAAAAATATTAATATATGAAAAGGAAAATTAAACAAAAAAATTAGAGTTATGTGCATAAAAAGTGGATATGTTTTCATTTTTGAATAGTTTCTAATGAAAAAAGTGTCTTTGGTAAGAATAAGATGTTAATAAAGATAAGCCATAAAGAAAATCAAAATATCACAGTTCCAAAAAAACAATATTTTGATGAAGAAAAAAGGATAATACGTGCTAGGAAGAATATAAATATGTTTACAGAAGAATAATATGACTGTTATTCTTCAAGAAGTGTTTTTGAGGAATAATGTATTGTATGAGCCAATAATTTTG
Source organism: Viscum album (assembly GCA_963277665.1). Lineage (NCBI taxonomy): Eukaryota > Viridiplantae > Streptophyta > Magnoliopsida > Santalales > Viscaceae > Viscum > Viscum album. The sequence goes on along the minus strand of OY728146.1, from coordinate 1,084,168,998 downwards.
TGGAAAATTTTCAAAGACAAGATGATAACTATAAGAGTGAAAAAATTAGAATAATATTATATGAAGAACTTGAAAATATATGAGGATTAGTTTTTCAAATAATGAAAAAAAGAATAATAAATAAGTAAAATCTCTCAATAATGAAATTTAAAATATGAATGAATTTGAATATTAATTCCAAATTAGAGATAATGATCAAATTTGTAATATCAAACTGATTAGAGTTATAATTGTGGACCAAGAGAGGATTGTGATTTAATAGAATAAAATTGATACAATTGAAGAAAAACAAAACATGGTTTATTTGATTTGTTTTATGGATGAAAATATATGATAAAATATTGTTAATAATTATGATAATGATATGTAAGGGATATCCAAACTATGTCAATGTGCTTGTAATTATTTTAATCAATCCTAAGAAAAATATGCACTTATAAAACTAGATAATTTCAAATAACATTAATCTAAAACTACTGGTTTCCAGGAAAATATAAAAAAAATAGGTGAATAAAAGCATTTAAAATAATAATCCTCCCTCATAGTATATTTATAATATTCATAATAAGGGTGATTATACAAGGCTATATCAAAGGGATACTATGACAATTCATAACCAACATGTAGAATTTAGCATCCCTGATAATTAGTTTCATAAAAGAATACATATTAATGGCTATTTTTTGTGATGTTTTATTTTTTTTTAAAAAGACTAATTTTTTTAGTAAATAATTAAGCTCTATTGGAAATAAATAAGGCCTATGAAATGGTGTATCTCTCTACAAAATAGGTGAAATAATACTATGATGAATTAGATTAAAATTTGAAGCATAACTACGACTCTAAATAATTTTAATTATCTTGATGAGATTTATTTATGATGTTAATATAATTGAAATTATTTATAATAATTAATAAAAGTTCAAATATATCAAAACAACATGTTACAAAAGAATTTATTAATAATAGAAGCAAGTCAGAAAAATCATTGAATGTGGATGTTTCTCTCAAAGCTACTTAGAGGAGCAGGCTATTATTTCTTGAAAGTTCATGCCTTTAACACATGAATGGTACAGAAAAGGTATTTTAATAACATTTAGTTCATGATGGTGTATATTTGGCCCTTTTTAGTGAGATCTCTACGATAATTAAGGTATTTGGATTAGCTTAAAATGAGTCCCATGGGTTAAAGTCAATATAGGTTTTATTTATTGATGTACCCAAGAATAACATAATTAGTGGGATTATAATATGAGATAAAAGTAATTGATTGACTTTAAAGTGAAATAAAACATACATAAAAAGTTTAAAAATGAAAAAAAAAAGTGGAATGAATTAGTGGGGATGTATTTCAAATTGGAAATCAAAGACATTCCTACTATCTCAATATTATGAAAGAGAAAAGTATATAGCGCAAAATATTTTCCCTCCTTGTTTGATAGAATTTTATAAAAATAAAAAATATTTTTATGTGAGATATCTACCCATTTTTAATAAAGATAGATATTGTAATTTTATAGCTTCTAAAAATGGAATGATGCAACATGTAAAGAATAAAATAGTTAAGATACAATCAATTCAATCAAATGAGTCACTTATCTCAAATTTATGTGGTCCAATGAGACACTAATCCACTATAAATTAATTTTAATTTATTACATTATTTTATTAATGGAGTATTATTCAGGAAAAAAAATCATAGGTAGTCATTTTGTTTAAAAAAATAGAAGATAACCTAGAAGATAACATATAGTTTATTTCAATAATATGAGTATTGAAAGTGGTTATTAGTTTACTAATATTTTTTTTTAAAATTTGTTTATTAAACATAGTACTATGAATTATTATAGTGATATATTCACACATCAATGAAATGGATTATCTTAAATAATGAAAAAAAAAATTATTGTATATATGTTAAGAACAATGCGTGATGAGATTGAAATGTTGAAATGTTTCTACAGGGAAGCTGTGTGCACAGTTGTTCACATTCAGAACAAGTTTTTACTAAGAAAAAGAATTCAAACACTGCCTAGTATGATATTTGGTATAAAAGTATTCATAAATTGGTTTATTTAAAAGTATTTGGAAACCAATATATCAGTTAAATTAAGGACTCAAAACTATGTAAATTTGATGATATGGATGATGAAGTTATCTTTCTTAGATACTTATCCCATGTAAAATTTTAAAAGTAATGGAGTATGATACATCTTAAATATTTAGATTTTTTTTATTGGAATATAGTTTAAAATTTTTCCAATAGTGTTACAAATGAATTAATTTCTGATAATCCATACAAATTTTGTGATTATGATTCAAATTAATTCAATTATGAATAGGTTGTAACTAAAATTTAGGATGATTGAAGTAACACTAAATAATCATTTATTAATATTATACTAATACAAATTTAGATATAGAATTAATAAATATTGAAAAATAATGGATAATTATAAATAATCCATTGAAATTAGAATTTACCTGTATAAATGAGAAGAGGTCTAAGATGTAACAAAAAACATATTTAATTTATCCAATTGAGACACACCCTATTGTCAAAATATCATGCATGAATATTTGATTCGATAAATGAATATTTAATTAGAAAAGGTAGTCATGAATTCCATATATGACCTTATTACTATATAGAATAAAAACATTATCAGGACTTTGTGTGTTTTCAAAATCAAATTAACAAACTAGTGAAAAAATAGAAACAAGAGAGAAAAACTAGAAACACCATTATATTTTGTGAAATATATTTTTTAAAATTAATTTAATATTTTAAATATTTATATTTCCACACAACAATATGTTTTTCTTGTGTTACATGAAACACTGAGTTTATCTTGTGTTCCATGCAATACAGATCATAGCATGCAATACATGGAAAATTGAGTTTAAATGAAACGTGAAATATTATTAATAGAGTTTTCACAAATCCATTGGATAAGTAGTTATCAATAATATTGACTAAATTATTTCAATATAGTTTAAACAGGTATATATTATCAATTCTTTGGTGACCGAATAATTATAAATAAAAATAAAACGCTTTTTAAAATAAAAGTAATTTTTCTTCAAAAAATACTTTTATATGGATATGTGGGTTTTATACTAATAAATTAACCAAATCATTATTGGTTAATTATTTTAATTAAATTGATATATTTTATATTCAACTAAATTTTTGAAATTAATATTATATTTTTTCTAGATAAGAAATAGGAAGAAATAAAATTTTATTCTTAAAAACATTATAAAAAACGTTTTTTCCTTCATCACATATATTTAAATTATTTTTTGACACTTTCAGTGTCACACAACGATGAAGTATTCCATTTTTTTGTTTATTTCATGCTTCTTAATCTTCTTGTTAGGGTCCATGTCGATTTTTCAATGAGAGTTTTAAATTTTTATGTTTCATGTCTACGTGCATTATCACGACCCGTCCTCGGGGCCCGTGTCGTGACTATCCCAAGCCCGCCTTCCATAGTCTAGGGGCTGGTGACTAGCACCAAAGGCATAAAATCTGATAAAAATGGAAGGAATTTCCTTTATTATAGTAAAAAAACACAACAAAGTATGAAAGTTGACCTAAGAACAAAGTAATGCTGATTACAAAAGTAAGGGATGAAAGGTAAATAGGCCAGGATACAAACCCAACTGAAAGTACAGTACAACTGAAAATCTAGAGCAATAGCACTAAAGAAAAATAGAAACCACCGAGTCTTCCTCCGGGAATCCCACCTGATGGGTGGTTATATATGGTCTCCTCATCACCTTGGATCCGTTCGTCCACTCTGTGTATGTCTCGCCAAGTGGTCCACCTTTAAGTACCGTCCATCTCTACAGGCCTCAACCACAATCCGTATTGTCCGTCGTCTACAACCAACAAAATGTAGTTCAGCCATTTCCTGTGTAGGGATGAGTATAACGATACTCAGTAGGGACCTCGAGACCCCTGAAGGTCTCCCAGAATCCACGACGGATAAACCACAAAGGAAAGATACAATTGTGAAGTATCAACTAACTCTACTTAGGTATATGCCCATACATATACCTAAGTCATCTATCCAATTTTGGATCCAACTCTCAAGGCCAAGTACAACCGAGTCTACATAGGAAATAAGTCAATCACATCAACGATAATGATTGAATGTCAAGACTCATCTCACGCAGGTACACATCCTTCGTATAGAGATAATGATGATCAGATAAAGTCACTGATTCATCATTGTTGCCGAACCCACAGAGGATTCTAGTACAGTTTTCATCGATTCCGAACCCATGGAGGATTCCAATACAGTTTTCATCGCTGCCGAACCCACGGAGGATTCCAGTATAGTTGTCGTCGCTGCTGAACCCACATAGGATTCTAGTATAGTTGTCATTGCTGTCAAACCCACGGAGGATTCCAGTACAGTTGTCATCGCTGCCAAACCCACAGAGGATTCCAGTAAAGTTGTCGTCATCGCTGAACCCACAGAGGATTCCAGTATGGTTGTCATCATCACCGAACACACGGAGGATTCCAGTACGGTAGTCGTTGTTATCACAGCCAGCTCTGTGTTCCTGTACACAACACGCTCGACTCTGGGAGGGTCCACTCCTCAAGCCAAGGGGTCGATACATCAACAGTAACGAACTCCAGAGTTTATGTATCCTGAAGTTCCGTCTCTTCAAAAGAAATCCAACACGACAGACGGTGCGTCAATCAGACGCCCGGTCTGATAGTTATTAGCATTTTTACTCTAGGGGCCCGGTTGGAAATACACTCATTCCAATCCCATTCATTTTCCAAAGTTATCCAAAACACACTTAGATTATCGAAAAATGATTGCCACATCATTAGTGTCACAGTTCCACAGACGACACGTCGATTGATCACACAGTCTTAAAGATATTCACGTTTAAGTGATACTGAGCCTGGCCTATTAAGCCCAGTGGGCCGACGGGTCGGGTCTACCGAGTTTTGGCTGGTCGTACCCGGCAGGGGTTCAGACCGGCCTGATGAAATGTGCGGCCCAGCTCGAGGGGCAGGGACCGACCTTAAAAGGGCTCGGCTCGGCCGTGGCAGGCAGCCCGACCCGCGAAAAGGTGAGGCCTGTCCTGGGGGGGCGCGGCCCGACCTGGTTGGGCACGGCCCCGCTGGGCGCGGCCCGGCTGGCTCGGCCGATTAGCCAAGCGGTCAAAGGGTGGGCCGGCCCCCTGAACCAGTGGCGTCGAGCGACGATGCCCTCCCAATCCATCCATCTGAAGCTGGTCGGCCTTCCTGGTGGAAGCGGCCCGCTCGGGCAGGCCGCGGATCGGCTGCGCGGCACCTTTAGGTGATGCAGCTTCTTCACCCGGCTGGCCGACGAGCTGTCCAGTTTGCCGCTGAAGCGTCCCGCGGATTGCAGGCCACGGTCTTCCGTAGCGTGGTGCCATGGGGTGTCGTCATTCCTCCTTTTGGCCCATCAGGCCATGGTCGACCGGTTCTTTCCTGGTCATGCGGCCCGAGATTGCGAGTCGTGGTTCTTCCGCACGCGCCCGGTGCATGGCCGCTGCTTCTCCATCACCGCCTCTTCCAACATTCCTCAATCGCAAGAAAGGAGACTACGGAGGGTCTACAGGTCGTGTTCATTCGGGTCGTTCCATCTGTATTAAGCGGTAGCAATTGGCCAAAGATAACTATAATTTCCAACAAAGAACAGGGTGCGAAATAATCACATAAGAAAACAAACATGTACCTCGGTTTCAAGAGCGTAAACACAGTAAGAGAATTTGTAGATGACGTCGTGGTGCGTCCAAGGAGAAAGTGGTGTATCTTCACTTGTTGTGATGAAGAGAAAGGAAGGCACGTCGTTGTTCTTCGAGGAATCGGCATTCTTCGTCGAAGAGGGTGTCGTTCTTCGTGGAAGAAGGAAACTCTGTTCAAATACTCAAGTGCTCTCCCAAAGTTTTTCTAACATAAAAAAAGCTCAAACATAAATAATATCTCATGCTGTTATTTTTATTCACAAAAAAATATTTAAAATTAAAAACCATAATTAATTATAAATTTGGCATCTTAATTGGGAGGAAGGTGGTGAGGCTCCTCATATTAAATGAGGAGGGTTGTCAAATAATTAATGAAGGGAAGTTCAAGAGAGTTGGGAAGAGTTATGGGGAGATGAAGTGTTGGGGAATCGTGTGGGACTCACCTCAAAAATATCCTCCCATGGGAGGTTATGTGGGTTTGGGCCCCACCACTAACTCCCCTTGGGAGAAAATAACCACCCAACATAGATAAAATTGTGTTCCACAATTTTATTCTTTTTATTCATTTTTTTCTAAAACATCAAATATTTACTCTCAACCCGCATAAAACACAACTGCGGTAAATGTCTCCTTAAGAGAATACTTGAACTGCATGTTCATCAGTGTCTGAAGATTTCAAATCCGAACACCGGTTCAAAAGATAGAAAAACCCGCACGTACGTTTACTGAACATACCTGAACAAAACTTCGGAAGTTGATTCTGGGCACACCAGGCCTCATATTCAAGTGTCTTCAGAAGCCATAGACCCTTAAAATTCTAAATAATTAAGATAAAAAATTTCTTGAATATTACAGGTATTTACATTACTCACACCTTAGGGATTTATTTCCCCGTAAAGCTACAACACACACTAGGAAAACCAATGGGGATACTGAGCTCTCATATATGCCTCCTGCTCCCACGTGCTCTCCTGGAGGTTCCCGTGCTCGCAGCGAACGCGCACCAGAGGAATCGACCATCCACGTAGGACCCACTCCTGTCGATCCTCAATATCCACTAGGGCCTCCGCAAACATCGCCCGGTCATCGTTCTATAGCTCCCCATGATCGATGATGTGGTTCGAGTCGTGCACATATTTCCTCAGCTGAGATACGTGGAAGACGTCATCTACCCGATGAAACTGAGGTGGAAGGGTCAGGTGGTAAGCCACCTCACCTACTTTTCCGAGGACCTGGAATGGTCTGATGAATCGCGGAGATAACTTTCCACCCCGGACAAATCTCCATAGAACCCGTTGTGGTGAGACCAGTAAGAAGACGTGGTCACCATCCTCGAACTCCAGTGGTCTCTACCTCCTATCAACATAGGACTTATGTCTACTCTGTGTAGTCTTTAGCCCCTCCTAGATGATCTGCACCTTCTCCGTCATAGCCTAAACCATCTCTGGTCCTACAAGTGCTGACTCCCCATGGTCAGTCCAGCACAAAGGTGATCTACAAGGTCGGTCGTACAGTGACTCATATAGTGCCATACCGATGGTGGAGTGGTTGCTTTTGTTGTATGCAAACTCCACCAAGGGTAGGTGATCCTCCCAGCTACGACCAATGTCAAAGATGCATGCATGGAGCATTTACTTGAGAGTCTTAATGGTCCTCCCAGTCTGGCCATCCGTCTGAGGATGGAAGGCGGTACTCAAGTGAAGTTGTGTCCCAAAGACCTTTTGTATCCCCTTCCAAAGCCTGGAAATGAATAGAGCATCTAGATCAGAAACGATAGTTGATGGTACACCATGAATCCGTACTATCTCTTGAATGTAGAGGCATCCCAAGCCCTCGACTGAGCCCAGCTCTCTGATCGATAGGAAGTGGGATGACTTGGTGAGTCGGTATATGATCACCCAAATAGAGTCTTGTCCCCTAGATGTACATGGAAGCCCCGTCACAAAATCCATGGATATCCCATCCCACTTCCACTCTGGGACCTCTAAGGGATGTTCCAAGCCTGCCAGTCCCTGGTGCTCCACCATCACTTACTGGCAAGTGAGGCATCATGAAATGAACTCTACTACAGCCTTCTTTATGCCCGGCCACCAGTGCTGTCGTCTGAGGTCCTGGTACATCTTCTCCACTTCTGGATGTACCTCTTGAGGGGAAGTGTGTAACTCCTTCAGAAACTCCCCTATAGTGCAACTGGTACCATCATACGTCCCCAGAAGAGAATGACGCTCTCCCCTCATTCAAAAAATCAATCAGGCACCTGTCCTATAGATATATGAGCATGCCGCATCTCACATTCAACGTCCTCGTGATGTGCCTCTCTAACTCGCTGAATAAGTGTAGGAGTGACTGTGAGAGACTGTAGAAAGGCTGGTCCATCTCTATCCACATAGGATATCTACAACGTGGATAGATTCTCTGTCGTCTCTCCTAATAGCTGAATGCATGATCTTCTGCTAAGTGCATCGACTACAACATTCCCCTTCCCAAGAGTATAGACTATCTCAAAGTCATAGTCTTGGATGAACTTGAGCCATCACTGTTGTCTCAGGTTCAGGTCCTTCCGTGAGAATATGTAGCAAAGACTCTGGTGGTCAGAGTAGACTGTAAAGGGCTCGCCCATCAGATAGTGTCACCAAATCATCAAGGCGAAGACCATTGCTACTAACTCTAGGTCATGGGTAGCGTAGTTCTACCCGTGCTACCTCAACTTCCATGAACCATACGCGAACACTGCTCTCTCCTGCATCAGGACACACCCGAGTCCATTCCTTGATACATCGCAGTAATCTACATATCCTACGCCCTCCTCTAGTAGCCTTAAGATGGGATCACTAGTCATTCTCTACCTCAGCTCCTAAAAGCTCTGCTGAAATCTATATGACCACATGAAGGGTTTCCCCTTATCTGTCAAGGATGAAAGAGGTGTTGCAACCGTAGAGAAGTCCAGAACAAATATCTGATAGTATCCAGCCAGACCTAGGAAACGCCGCACCTCCTTCACGCTCCTGGGAAGCTCCCAAGAAACCACTACCTCGATCTTCGCTGGATCCACTACCACTCCCACCTTCGAGATGATGTGTCCCAAGAAGAGAACCTCTCGAATCAATAACTGAAATTTCGAGAGATTACCATAAATTTGGTGCTCTCATAGTGTATCCAATATAACCTGAAAGTGGTAGGCATTCTCCTCCTCAGTAGTCGAGTAAATCAGTATGTCATCAAAGAAGACTACGAAAATTAGATCGAGGAAAGGCTGGAAGATCATGTTCATGAGACTCATGAACTCCGCTGGTGCGTTGGTTACGCCGAAAGGCATAACCAAGAACTCGTAGTGGCCATACCGACACTTGAAGGTCGTCTTCTTCACATCCTCGTCTCGAACTCTGAGCTGGTGATAGCCTAACCTAAGGTCTATCTTCTAGAACCATCTTGCTCCCCTTTGCTGATCAAAGAGGTCGTCAATCCTCAAGAGTGGGTACTTGTTCTTCACGGTCACCTGATTCAGGAGACGGTAGTCGACACACAGTCGTAATCTCCCATCCGCCTTCTTGGCGAACAGAATCAGAGAATCCCAGGGTGAAACACTGGGTCAGATGAATCCATTTCCCTGTAAGTCCCCCAGCTGTACCCGCAGCTCACGAAGCTTGGCAGGAGCCATCCGATATGCTGGAGTAGATATCGGTGTTTTCCAAGGGTACAGTTCAATATAGAATTATACCTCTTAGTGAGGAGGTAGTCCTGGAACATCGTCAGGAAAAACTTCCGCATACTGATCCACCACAATAGGAAAACTCAGACTCCTCACATCAACTGTTCCAAGGAAAAGACAAGCTAACTGATGTGTGATCGACTGCCCTCTCCTCATTGTAAGTCCATCCTGCGCTTCTAGGTCTCCCTTCTCACCGGTGAAGGTGAACCTGCTCCCATCCGTGCAGATACACCGCACCTTGCACCGAATGCAGTCAATCTGAGGATGGACTATAGACAAACATTCCATACCCAAGATGACTTCGTAAGGCCTCGAAGCCACTATAATAAGATCCCAGAAGAACCTCTCGCCTCCTAGGGTAAGCTCACACTACTGGCACCAGTATGTAACCGTCAAGTCAACTCCCATAGGAGTCTCTAGTCATAAGGATCGAGCCAACAACTCTGTCGGAATCTATGAGCTCCGAACAAGGACATCAGCAATAAAAGAATGACTCGCACCTTTGTCTATAATTACTGCAGGAAGGGTGGATTAGACATAGATAGTACCTCAAATCATCTCAGGTGTGTCGTGATCGTAAGCCTCAACTGCCTAGAGATGAGCCTACCCTTGTTTGACATATCCCTGTGGTCGGGGTGGACATCCTGGTGGTGGTGTTGGTGGTGGTGGTGGTAGAGTCTTAAAACGTTGTCCACCACCCTTTGCTCATCCAGGTCCTCTGCCTCATTCGCCTTCTCCCTGCGGACCACCACAGTCAAACCTCCACCTCTGCCTGGGAGGTCCCTCTATTGTATGATGCTCGTCTGCATGGAGGGGAAGATAGTCCTGAGCCATGTGACCCTATCTGCCGCATGCATAGCACTGCCTGCTCCTCGGATAGCTGGCTCTGTTTCAGGTGCCCCACAAAACCAAACCTATATCCTAAGGTTGCCCACCTGATATCTTGGTCTGCTTGGACCTCTGCGTCAACTGTCTACTTCCAGCTATAGAAGACTCCTCTACCTGTTTCCTTGTGGTTTTTCTCGCTACTGGTGACTGATCAGCATGAAAGATCTCAACTAGAAGGGCTCTCTCTAGCACCCCATCCTGCATTTTGGTGCTGAGAGGAATCGTCAAATATCTGATCTCGTGCCTCATTCTCTGCTCAATGATCTGGGCCCTGAAGAATGGGTCACATAAAATGTTCGTGGAGTAGCGCGAGAGGTCAGTTAACCTCACTGAGTACTAAGATACTATCATATTGCGCTTCCGTAGATGAAGTAACTCATGGATCCTCATCACACAAAGGGTGGAGGGAACAAACTTTGAGCAGAAGAGACTCTCAAAGTCTGTCCAAAGAAGAGATGCTTCATCTTGCACCTGAAGCATCAGGCTCTACCATCTTCCTGATGCTTGGTGCAGGATACTCACTACAAGGATCACCATAAGATCAATTGGTGTCCCTACAAATCTAAAACCCTTGACGTTAGCCTCCATCCAATCCTCAGCTGCCTGAGTGTCCATCTCTCTGCGGAACTTGGGCAGCCTCTGTCACTGAAACTCATGCGACGCTCTCAGGCGGCGTTCACCCTCTACTACTAGGGCCGGTAGTATCAGTGGCTTAGCATGTAGTGGAACTGCTAGTGCCTCCACTGTGATGGTTCCCTGCACCGTGGCCTCCTCGCTCGGTGGGCTTCCATCTCATATGCGACTCGGAACCCTAGATGGATACCATCGTGGGGCCATCTTAAAAAGAGACAGGTGTTCCATGATCAAAATAGTATACCTAGTGAGCTGACACAAAGTATTCACAATGAAAACATTTGAAACACACTTGCAATCATTGTTTTCATGCACTAAGTCGGTAATCAGGGTTCAAGGTCTTGGTGTATGGATACATCATCCACTGCACCAACACTGGACTTCCTAGACTGAAAACCACCCTCAATACACTTAACACTATTCCTACATAGAATAGAATGACTAGAGTCCTGAGTTCTACAGTAGACTTGACACCTTTGATACCAATTTTTCATGACCCGTCCTCGGGGCCCATGTCGTGACTACCCCAAGCCCTCCTTCCATAATCTAGGGGCTGGAGACTAGAACTAGAGGTGTAAAATCTGATAAAAAGGGAAGGTATTGCCTTTAAGATAGTAAAAAAACACAAAAGAGTAAGCAAGATGAAGTAATCACAATGTAATACAGATTAAAAAAGTAATTGTTGAATGGTAAATGGTTCAGGATACAAACCCAACTGAAAGTATAGTACAACTGAAAAGCTAGAACAAAAGCAGTAAAGGAAAACAACAACCACCGAGTTTTCCTCTGAGAATCCAACCTGAAGGGTGGGTACATATGGTCTCCTCGTCACCTCAGATCTATCTGTCTGCTCCGGGTACATCTAGCCAAGTGGTCCACCTCTGGGTTCTGTCCAGCTCCACATGTCTCAACCACGGTCAGTGTTGTTCATCGTCTTCAACCAAAAAAACATAGTGCGGGCATTTCCCATGTAGGGGTGAGTATAACGATACTCAGTAGGGATCTCGAGACCCCTGAAGGTCTTTGAGAATCCACTAATGATAATAAAAAAGGTAATATACAAACAAAAAGTATCAACTAACTCTACTTAGGTATATGCCCAAACATATACCTAAGTCATCAATCCCAGTTCGTCTCTAACTCTTGAGCCCAAGTACAACCCAGCCCACACAGGAAAGAAGTCAATCACATCAATTATAATGATTGAAATTCAAGAATCAGCCCACACAGGTACACATCCTTCGTAAAGAGATAATTATGATCAGATGAAGTCACGGATTCATCATCGCTACCAAAACCACGGGGGATTTGTGTATATTTTTCATCGATGTGGAACCAACGGAGGATTCCAGTACAGTTGTCATCACTGTCGAACCCATGGAGGATTCGAGTACAGTTGTCGTCACTACAGAACCCATGGCGGATTCCAGTACAGTTGTTGTCACTGCCGAACCCACGGAAGATTCTAGCATAGTTTTCATCGTCTCCAAACCCACCTAGGATTCTAGACGGTTGTCTTCATTGCCGAACCCTTGGAAGATTCCAATACGGTAGTCATTGTAGTCGCAGCCATCTCTAGTGTTCCCGCACACAGCACGCTCGATTCTGGGAGGGTGTTCTCCTCAAGCCAAGGTTTCGATAAATCAAATATAATGAAGCCTAGAGTTGATGTATTCCAATGTTCTTTCTCGTCAAAAGGAACCCAACACGACAGACGGCGTGTCAATCGGATGCCCGGTCTGAGAGTTATTAGCATTTTTGCTCGGGGGGGTGGGGGGGTGGGGGTAGTTGCAAATACACTTGATCCAAACCCGCCCATTTTCCAAAGTCATCCAAAACACACTTATATTATTGAAAACGGACCTCCACTTCATGTGGGTTCCAGTTCCATAGGCGGCGCGTCGATCGGACACGTGGTCTTAAAGATATTCATGTTTAAGTGATATCAGGCCCGACCCTTTAAGCCCCGGGGGCCGATGGGTCGGGTCTACCAAGTTTTGGAAGGTCTGACCCGGAAGGGGGTCGGACCGGCCCGATGAAACGTGTGGCCCGGTCCGAGGGGTGAAGCCCTACCCAAAAAGAGCTCGGCCTGGTCATGGCAGGAATCCCGACACACGAAAGGGTGCGTCCCTACCCGATGTGGCGCTGCCCGGCCCGACGGGCTGCGGCACAGCACGACTGGCTCGGCCAGCTGGCTGAGCAGTCAAGGGGAGGGGGGGTACGACCCCCCATCTCCCTGAACTAGCAGTGACTTGCGGCGCCGCCCTATTAATCCGGTCCTCCGAAGCTGGACGGCCTTCCTGGCGCAACCGGCCCGCTCGAGTGCACCACGGTTCGGCTACGCGGCAACTTCAGGTACCGTATATTCTTCACCCGGACAGCCGACGAGCCGGCTGGTTCACCGCCGAAGTGGCCCACAGATTTTGGGTCATGGTCTTCTAAAGCGTGATGCCATGGGGTGGAGCTGTTCCTCCCTTCGGCCCAGCCGGCTATAGTCGGCCAGTTCATTCCTAGACGTGCAGCCCGCAGTTATGGGCCGCGGTTCGTCCGCACACGGCTGGCACACGACCACCACTTCTCTGTCACCTTCTCTTCCAACGCGCCTCAATTGAAAATAAGGAGACTACGGAGGTTCTATGGGCCGTTTTAGTTTGGCCCACGCCCTCCGCGTTAAGCGGTAGAAATTGGCCAAAAATAACTATAATTTCCAATAAAGAACAGGGTGCGAAATAATCACTTCAAAAAGAACAAACCCGTATCTCGGTTTCAAGAGCGGAAATATAGAAAGATAATTTGAAGACGATGTCAGGGTGCGTCTGAGGAGAAAGTGGTGTCTCATCACTTGTTTCGGCGAAGATAAAGGAAGGAAGATCGTCCTTCTTCGAGGATTCTCTGTTCTTCGTCGAAGAGGGCGTCGTTCTTCGTGGAAGAAGGAAACTATCTTTGAATACTCAAGAGCTCTCCCAAAGTTTTTCAAACACAACAAAATATCAAACTAAAATAATAGCTCATTATATTATTTTTAATTATAAAAAAAATATTTAAAATTCAAAACCATAATTAATTAAAAGGTTGGCTTCTTAATTGGGAGGAAGGTGGTGAGGATCCTCATATTAAATGAGGAGAGTTGTCAAAGAATTAATGAAAGGAAGTTCAAGAGAGTTTGGAGGAGTTATGCGGAGATGAAGGGTTAGGGAATCGTGTGGGTCCCACCTCACAAATATCCTCCTATGGGAGGTTATATGGGTGTGGGCCCCACCATTAACTCCCCTGGGGAGAAAATAACTACCCAACATAGATAAAATAGTGTTCCACAATTTTATTCTTTTTATTCATTTTATTCTAAAACCCCCAGTATTAACTCTCAACCCGCATAAAACACAACTACAGTAAAGGTCCCCTTAAGAAAATATCGGTGCTGCGAGTTCATTGGTGTCCTCGGATTTCAATTCTGATCACCGGTTCAAAAGATAGAAAAACTCGCACGTAGGTTTACTGAACGTACCCGAAAAAAACATCAGAAATTGATTTTGGGCACACCGGGCCTCGAAATCAAGTTCTGTCAAAAGACATGGGCTCGTAAAATTCCAAAGAATTAAGAAAAAAATTTCCTTGAAAATTACGGGTCCTTATATGCATGGATGGAAACAAGTTAGAGTAAATCATGTGTTATCCTAGTGAAAAGTGTAAATATTAGATAATGGGGTTGTACAAGTATCACAAATATGTGAACAGGAGTTTTCCCCGCCACAAAGTTCTCATTCAATCCCTCTTCTTTATGATAGAGTCAACCGAACAGTTTCTTCAAGGTCTGGCAGACCGTGTGGCCAAACAATGCAATTTTCATAGAGTTTGAGAAAATAATAATATAATAAAATTAAAATAAACTAAAAAATAGATAATAAAAGAAATTTATTAATTATAATAATAATATTTATATTATGATTATGTTAATTATTATTATTATTATTAAGATCCCTTTAGTCGGTCTCCACCTTCTTTCACATGACCCACCCCTCTTTTATCCCAGTCTCATGCACCCCAATGGCAAGGAGGGCTCCCAATATGCAGTATCATCCTCATACAACAACTATTCTTTTCTTATTTTCCTCCCAACAATTGGGAGAACGATTCCATGATAAGACTCATCTCTCCTTCTCCTTCTATTCTTGGTTTTCTTCACTTCTGTTTGTTGTCTATGTCTTCGTCGAACCCTAACTTATTTTGTGGAATTTAATTTAGATTAGTTCTTGATGTTTGGGGTTATTGGATACCATTGAGTAGAATTATTTGCATGACCATCGATGAAATGGTGTTTTCATTATAATTGAGTAAGGATTTCCCATTCTGTCACTTTTGATCAATTTTAATTTATGGTTTTTGTAGTTTTTTATTTTTTGTAATTTTTTCATCTGTGAATTGGACCTCATTGAAGTGGTTTCAGGAATTCATTGATAGATGAGGCTTACATGGGTATGAATATGATGGAATATATATATTTATGTTACTCAATTATATATATATTCATGTATAAAAGTAAGAATATATATATATGTGTGTGTGTGTGTGTGTTAGGGTTAGGTTTTTTATGTATATATATGAAAAATGAATACATGTGTAAGTTTAAAGGGTGATATGAACGTGGAATAATATATGTAGGGACCCCATTTACCATATTTGTCCATAAAAATATATACATATTGTCTAGGTGTCCTTATAAATGGGAAAAGGATTATATGTGTGCAAGTGGAGAAGAAAATATTTGATTTGTTGTGTCCATGTTTTTTGAGTTGAGGTAGGATACCTTTTCATATGGACTTTAAATTTAAGAATATATTTATTTCATTCCTTTCACACAATTATTTTTTGCTAGTTTATGGTGTTTTATTTTTAAAATAAATTTTTAATTTGAATGGATGTGATTTACTCCAAGTTTAAATATTTTGAAATCGTGGTCATAGGTTTTTCACACTAAGTTCTTGATGAAGTACCACTTTTACTTAATTAAATTTTCTTTGATTTTAAATGTAGATTCAGGATTCTTAAATGGTTTTCAAAGAAGAATTTTGGTTTTCAATGTAGTGTGTTTTGGTCATTTTTTAAAATTGTTTGAAATTTAAAGGCTCTTTGTAGCCCGGTAGGAACATTTGAATGGTTTCTTTAGAAAACCCTACATGTAATGGGTCCCTTATATTGTGTGTTAATGAATACGATGAAACTTCTTTTGTTTGGACTAAATGGTGTATTATATAAGGTGTCTGTTGGGATAAAATCCCTCAAGGTAACATTGCAGTATTTTTGGGTTGATTCTGTTTGTTGACAAAGCAGGTTTCCATGAAGAAATTGTCGAGTTCCAAAGAAGTTGTTGTAACTAACTATTGAAAAAAGAACGACGACAAAGGAAATGATGATCTAGAGGCGGTACAAAATAGAAGTACAAGGGGGCGCTTTTTCAAAGTGTTTGTCAAATTTTTGGGGTCCAAAATTTGGAGTCTGGTGAGCATCGCGAAAATATGATTTCCCTGAAGATCATAATTAAATATGGAAATGGCTTGAATTTTGAGAAGAGTGGCTTCAAGGTTTGGATTTTGTGAAGACCAGAAGAATGATGGCGGTGATTTTTCGCGATTACGTCAAAGCTTCGTGAATGGAAGAGTTGAAGTGAATCACGGCAGTGAAGGTCTTTGTGAGGGAGATTCATGGCGAAGGCGTGAAGGATTGTTGACGGTAATGCTCTGTGATTACATCAAGCTCCGTGATCAGAAAATTGTCATGGTGCTTCGCGATTTGGACAGAATTCTGGCGGAAACTTTGGAGCTTCACGATAGGCAATGACGTAGCGCTGACTTCACATGAAAGGGTCGTGGGTCGGTGGAATTTCCTATAAATATAGGTTGACCACCCCGAGAGAAGTAGAGAATTTTCAAAGAAGATCTTTCACTCTCTTTTCACGAAGCTAGTTCACGTAGCCTGTGTGCTTCGTGAAAGAAGAGCTTCACGGCGGCTATTGTAGCTCCGCGAAAGTTGGGCGCTCCACGTTGTCTCGGTGAGCTTCGCGAGGGATGTTTCTCTACAATGACTTGATCTTCACGATAGTTCTTCTCAAGAGTGCTTTGTGAAAATTCAGGAGCTTTTCGAAGTCTTGTTTGAGTTTCGTGAAATTGGGAGCCTCGTGAAGTTGGGTGTTTTGCGAAGGTTTTTCTGAAGGAATTGCCCAGTGTTCAAGGGCAAAGGGTTATTCATCAGTGGATGAAATTTGGACTTTAACAGAGCATCTATCAATAGTTGATGATGCATGCTTTCATGAAAATAAAGAGACCTATAGGTCTATAAACTATGACTGTATCTTCTGAAGAAGCAGTGATCTCACTTCAGTTGAGAGAGCAGTGAGTTCTAAAATTGTGTGTGGTTGTAAACCAGGAGGGACAGTGAGTCTTCTTCGAACTTGTAAACCGCAGTGCGCTTATAGTGGAATTGGTACATCAGCACACTGCCGGTGTATAATCCTTGGACATAGCCCAGTGAGGGTGAACCAAGTAAAAATCATTGTGTCTTGTGCATGCTTTAATGTTTCCTCATACTCGGCATCGGGAAGGTGAGAGAATAGGGTTTTTTCTAACAGCAAAACAAGATCAAAAGGGGCAGTTGTTTTAATCTGCATGTCCTGATTCACCCCACTCTTAGGGTATCTATCCTAGTGGACCTAACAGTGTCTGAGGGTTTTTCTGGTTTGTGGGACTCATATGATATCATGTTCTTATGTGTATGGCTGGTTTCATGGATTAATTTCCCAAGAAACTTTTTAAACATAACATTGGAACATATTATATCTTGTGTATTTTATGATAACTTTTCCAGCACATGTTTATATTATGCTCTAGCTAGTGGCCCTTAGTTTGGACCTTTCTCTTCTTTGGGATTATGCCCATCGATTAGGCTAGGTACAGTAAGATCGAGCACTTGGACGGGTTGATGGCATTGAGTTAGGTTCAACTAGGGGATGAATCAGGTTTTTGTATGTTTTTTATTTTCAACTAGGATCAAAGGTTTGTCCACGGTCTCTGCTCATTTGTTTTCCATAGCAGGTGATTTGGGTACTTTTTTTGTTGGTTATTCATGTGTACTATTTTCTATTTACCTTATTATGTGATAATTGTGCCTAATTTCATAGGTGGTTTAATTCATTATTAATAGTAATTATTTTTTTTCAAATGTTTTATATAATTTTTTTTATGTAATTTGTTACTCTTTCTTTTCAATTATTGAATAAAAAACCATTTCTCCACACTCACCCTATATTTCTCTTAAATGAAAAAAAGACTATTTTTTTAAAATGGAAACCAATTTTAAAATGAAAATGTAAATAGACGATGTTTTTTATTTAATGAAAATTAATGGAAATCCTATATTTGTATATTGTATTACAAACATGAAATTTATGGATATTTTATTTAAAGGAAATTAAATGGGAATAGATTCTTTGGACACAAATACTGGGTTTGTATACTCACACCTATAGTTATATCCTTATTTTTAGCTACTGGTGATGCTTCTATAATAGACTCATTCTTCATGGTGTGAAGTAGGTTTAGTGGTCGGTGGTGGCCTGTAGTATCACATGGAGGTATGTTTTAATTTTTTATTTCCACTATTAGTGGTTATTTTTGTGATTCTATTTATATTTAGTCTTCTATATTTTTATTTGGGGATAAATAATTCTTATTGGGTTATCATTATTCCTGAAACTATTTACCATCTTAGGAGGATCAATTGCACCTCTCGATCCTTGTTGCGGGCTGGATCAGGTTAAGAATTCAGGGTTGACTCAAGATAGTTCTTGTAAAAATTGGATTGAGAGGAATATTATTTGTTATTTAGTGAATTAGGTATACTATGGATATAACTATTATGAATTTAGAGGTAGGTATAGGGAGAGTGTCTCGGACTCCTAATCACTATAATCCTCTTGTTTATAGCGGTAGTCTGAGAGTTAACTCTTTGGTTTGTATTTGTGTGGATGGGTGATGAATGTGTGTGTGAACTATTGTTTCATAGTGGGATTACATAGAGTAGATACCCATTTATAGCCCATGTGTTTTATTTTAGTCACTCCTACTAGTTGGTTAATTCTTGGGGAAGATCCTCTAAACTATATCGCCAGGATAGATATGTCCACTAGTTCCTCATCCTAGCACTTCGTTGAGTGTGGTGATTTTGGATTTTTTTTGGTTGGAATGAGTGTGTTTTCAATGTAATATGGTATTTGGAGTAAAAAAAGGTTTCTTAAATGAAAATGACTTTGGTAAATTGATTCCTTTTAACAGAATGTGAGGTTTTTGATGGGAATGTCGAAGGTCTATGTTTTTTTAAAGATGGTGAACTAGTGTGTATTTGGCCCAAGGGGAATTGATATCAGAAAATTGATTTGTAAAGTTCAATTTGATATTTAAATTGAATTTTAATGGGGTTTATGAATTTTTAAAAGTGTCCTTGAGTGTACTAGTTTTAAAATTGAAATGAAAATTGTGGTTTTTGAAAAATTATTTCAGTTTAATTTTTTGATGTTTGGATTGTGGAATTAGTGATATAGTTGGGGGTGTGGTGTTATTCTATGGTGTATTCATTCCAATGAGATATAGTTGGGTGTTGAGTAATTTTTAGGATTTTATTATTCAGGTTATGCACATAAAAAAACCAAACTGTTTTTAAGGATACATTATCAATTATCGACTCTGCCCAATCTCCTAAGAGAGTGGTGAGAAAAACTATCTTCAATTTATGCCCATAAACTATATTTATTGGGGTTTGTTAAAGGATATGAATCATATTAAATAAGTTAAGAGAGTCTTCAAATTTTGGGTAATCATGATTTTGTGGAAGTGTGGGTAGTCTATTTAATTATTTAAAGAATGGGACTGGGTCAATGGAAGGTGATTGTACCATTCTTATTGCAAGTTGGGTTGTCTTGATTGTTCTCCAATAACACTTTCATCCTATGGTTTATTCTTGAAGAACTGAATCATAAGACTATTCCAGAGCTTGTGGAATCTCTAAATGTTAAATATATTATGCAGGCTAAGTTCGAAAATTTCGAAGTGTGAGTTTCCTTTTTCTAGGGAGAGTTTCATTTAATAAGTTACAAATTTCTCTTTTTTGTGGGGTTTCGGTCTATGGTTCAGTATTTATCCTGATAAGATTTTACATCGGTGATTATATCTAGGTCACCTATAAAATTTCTTCAAGATAAATCAATAAAAGAAGATGTCTTAGTCGGAGTATGATAGCTCATGGCTATGAGGTAGTGGATGCTTCAAGACATCTGGGCACCAACCATAAGCCCTAGAGTGAGGCTTCAATGAAGTCAAGAATCACATGGCTATAGAAAACCATGGTATAGTGTTTTTATCCAATGTTATAGTGGAAAAAGTTCCTCTTTCCTTATTATTTTTTTACATGTATTTGAGAGTCTCTCTTTGTTGCAAAATGTTTGGTGGTTTTACATATTTTATCAGAACCTGTGTGAACATCCTTTTTAGGGATTGATATTGGTATACTTTTTGTTAATTATATAGTTGCTCATGTTTTAGTGAAATTATGAATCATGAATTGGAGTTTTCATAGGGTTAAATTAATTGGGAACCCCTTTTGTTGGTGGTCAGCCCATGTTAGTTTGTTCAGTATAGGAGGTTAAATCTATGTTTTTTCGACTGAGATTAAAGTTCATATGTGGTTTTCATTTTCCTAGTGGGATATGTAATGGTAGAAAACCCACTCTATTCTCCATGTGTGTAAAATTATTTTTTCCTCTATAGATGGATGGGTGTGTCATTTTAATTATAAATTTCAAACTTGGATTCGAGGTTTTGGATGGTGTTTATTGGTTTTAACTTTTGAATTTTCTCTTCATTTAGCTTGGTGACATTCAAGGGTAGAATGTTTTTTTTCCGGTATAATTTTTACACCGTATAATTGGTTTCCTTTTATGTATTGTTTATTTAATGGAGCATGGTATTTTGGTTGAAGTTTGATCCATGTTTCCTATGTGAGTTTTGAATTTTTGGGTTTTTGTTCCAGGTGTATGGTTGGAGCTTGGTTAATGGAAATTGGTTGACATCCAAATGAAAATTGTGAATCTTAAAAAGTGGAGTTATATACTGTACATTAATAGGTGCATAGATGTGTTTTCCTCCCCAGGAGAACATGTAGTCTCTCTTCCATTAAAAAAGGGAAATTACATGGTTGTTGCACGGTTTGGTAGTCCATGCTGCCAATCCATGTGGTCTTGTGAGAGTTTAAAAAAAAGAAAAATAAATTAAATTAAATATAAATAGAGAAATATATATAAATATTTTCATTAAAAAACTTATTATTATTATTATCATTATTTATCATTATTATAAATAAAAACTTACCTAGTTCCCCCACTTCATGTAACTCAACCCCCTCTCTATATCCCCCCCGTGACCCCCACAGCCAGGTGGGCTCCCAACACATTACCTCATCCCCTTGTGGCCTCTTTTCTTCGCCGATTTTCCTCCCAATATTTGGTGAGTTCTCCTCTAGTAATCCTCTTCTCCATTACTTCTCCTTCTCTTATTGGTTATCTTAATTTCGGTGTGGTTCATGTGTCTTGGCCATACCCTAAATTAGTTTGCAGGTTTTTCTTTTGGTTAGTTCGTGATGTTTAGTTCACCTGGGTCCCATTGAGGACTATGTATTCTATAACCTTTAAATGATGGGAGGTTTTACATTGATTCGAGTATGGTTTTTTTCTTACTTCACTTTGGATTAATTTTAATTTATAGATTTTGTGGTCTTTGAATTTAAATTATTTTTTCTAGAGTGGGTTAGACCTCTTTACTATGGATTCAGGTTATTGTTGTCAATATAGACATTCATTGGTACAAATAAGTATGAATATATATATATAGGTTTCTACATTATATATATATATATATATATTAAAACATGGAGGCATGAATATATATATTGGGGATAGGTGTTCTTATATATATATATATATGAAAAATGCATACATGTGTAGGTGTAGAGGAAAATATAAAAGTGTCAATATATATGTAAGGACCCCCTTGTACATATTTTCCATTAAAATATTTAAATATCAGATAGTTTTCTGTATATATATTTGGAGGCTCATATATGTGTAAGTATAAAATGAAATATTTGAGTTGTATTGTCCAAACACATTGAATTAAGGAAGAATCCATTTGTACTTTGAATTTAAATTTAAAAATACATGGATTTTTTACATTAATATAATTATTTAATGATAGTTAGTGATTTATTAATTTTATAATAAATTTTTTAGGTAAAATGAGGTTATTTAATCTTGGTTTTAATAGTTTGAAATGGTTTTATTAGGTTGTACATAGTACATACTTGATGAAATTCATCTTTGTCATTTTTACATGTTTATCATATTTGAAATGGTGATTTGTGTTTATTAAATGGGTTTTAAATAAAAATTTAGGATAATAATGTTGACAGTGTTTTTCCTTTTGGAAATGGTTTGACATTTAAATATTGTGTGTGGACCTATTGGAACATTTGAATGGTTTATTCTGATTACCCACCTAGGAATGGTTTCCTCAACTAGTGTGCTGACAAAAATGTGGGAACATCCTCAATTTGTGACTTCCCTAATGTGTTGATGGTTTGAAGGAAAGGGACTATTACTTTGGTTTTATGGGGGTGGTGTTGATTTTTGGGACTCATATCATGAATAATTATGTTTTGTACGGTTAGTTGCTAGTTTTTCTTTTGAATGCAACATTTTTAACATAACATAAGTGCCTGAAAAAATAGTGGGGTTTTCAAGAACATAATCTTCACTAGTTTAGATAACACACTGGCTAGTGGACCATTGTATAGACCTTACTCTACTTTGGGATTTTTCCCATCAATTTTGTCAAGTATGGTAAGACTAAGTGTTTGGTGGGTTGATTGAATTAGGTTATGTAATCCAATGGGATGAATCAGGTTTTAGTATGTTCTAGATTATCCACTAAGATGTTAGGTTTCCCCATGCTCTCTGATTTGTTTTTTCTACAGTAAGTTATTTAGGAACCTTGGTTTGTTGATTACACCAGTACAATATTTTACATTTCTATTATTGTTTGATTGTCCTCCTTATTTCTTTTGTGGTGTACTTATCTTTTTAATTTGATGAGTTGGTTTTAAAATGGATTATGGAAAATGATTTTGAGGATGTTTTACACTCTTTTCTCTCTTATGGAATAAGAAAATATTTCTCCATAAATACATATTTTTTCTCTAAAAAGATTAATCCTTCATAAATGAAAAAGGAAACCAATTCTTAAATGAAAATATAAATGGATGATGATTTGTTTTCTTAAATAAAATATATCAGAAATCAAGGTTTATATATTTTATTTCCAACATGAAATTGATGGATCTTTAATTTAATAGAAACGTAATAAGAATATATTGTTTGGGAATTACTATTGAGTTTTAATAATCATTCTTATTGTTTTATCTGTGTTTCTAGCTTCTGGTGTTTCATCCAACTCTAACATGATTGTTGTGGTGAAATATTGGTTTAGTGGTCGATGGTGGCCCATAGGGTCACATAGAGGTATATGTGGTTTTTATTAATTTCTTCTTCTAGTGGTTATTTTTATTTATTTATTTATATTTTTTTTGGAATTTTATTTGGTTAAATAATTCCCCATGGTATATCTTGATGTTCAACACTAGTTTCTCGCTCATGAGGATCGAGAAAGCCACTTGAGCCTTATTGTGGGCTGGCTTGGGTGACTTGTTCAGGGTTGACATGAGTTAATTTGTGGCATTTAGATATTGAATTTGTTAAAATTTAATTTTTTTAAATCATAATGTCTGAATTATATGTGGTTGATTTTGTGGAATTTATCTTAAAAACATCATTCTTTGATAAATAGTTAATAATATTGAATTTTATTTAATAAAAACCTTTTCACTTAAATTATGTATAATGTTAAATTGTATTTTGAATCTGTTTTAAAGAAAATATAGGTTTATTTTCAATCATAAAAATACAAATCAGGTCATTGGAATATATTTTATATTTAATTTTGATATAAAAATAATTCAAACTTTTAAACATTTTCTCTTTAAAACCCCAATTTTTTATTACATTTGTGGGATTAAATTGAAATTAAAATATTATAACTATACGAATAACATTTGGGAAAATAGGTTCAATATTTATAATCACCATAATTTATTATATCTAATAATTTCAACATATTGTTTTCAAAAACAATAGTGAAATAATAAAAATTAATTACTACGATTAAGGTAAAAATGTGTTTACCAAGGGGGATAAACTAATAATATAAGAGTAAATATGGTGAATAAAATTTTATAAAAACTATTTTCTGGGACTATTTAGACCATGAGAAATCTATGTTTTTATAATATATTAATGTTGACCCTTTAGACATAAGAAAAACATGGTAGCCCTTATTTTTCATAAAAAATAACAAGTACATCCTCTCCTTAACTTACAAAAGGCCACCCAATATCATCTCTTATTCACACAATAAAAACTATATGTTTCAAAAAATAAATTTCAAATTAACATAAAATCTTCCATCCTATGATCATAGAGGTCTTAGTTAGTAAATAAAACGAAACTAAGAAGGACTTTGTGAAAACATAAGGATGATACCAGAAGAAGAGGTAAGGTTCTTCAATGAGGATATTTGTTTTATATTATTCTTGACATCAAAAAATTGTTTTATTACCATGATGTTATAATTACGTTATTATATTCCATATTATAAATTTTTTATTAATTTTATTACACACAACATTCTCCACTTCCCAAAAATGGGTTGTGGAATCATTGTTCGTGGGTATGGAAGACTACCTCATCACAAACCGATGTCATTCATTTTTTCACTAACAAAAATAATGGTTATAAATAATGATGTATTTATTATTTTTATAATATATTTATGATATTATTATTATTTCTTAATTAATATATCACTCATATATTTATTCTTTCTATTTTATAGATTATAATAATTTTTCTCATGTCAAATGTGGTCTACCCCCTCGCGAAGTTTTGTGATTCGTTCACACATTACATACAATGTGAAATGGGGAAATTTAATTATTATATGTGATATAGAGGAAATTATTATTATATTAATGACATAATTTTAATTCAATAAATTAATATTTATCATTTTCTTTATTAAATTTTCACTCAATAAAAGATGATAACGTCATTCGAGTACGTGTGGAAAACAGCATTCCCAAAGTGATGTGACTCACTTTATTATCACCAAAAATAATGTATTATATGTATTATTTAATTTAAAAAATAATATGTTTTTTTGAAATTATGAAAAAAATATCAACATAAGATGATACTTCCCTCTTTTACAAAACAATCATTGATAAATGCAATCGTTACTCATGTGTACGTACGACTTATCACCTTAATGATTGTAATAAACATCATTTATTAGAACAATATTTAAATGTATTTAATGAAAATATATTTTATGTATAAATATTATAATTATGTACTGATTAATGTTATGTATGATATGGAAGCATGATGAATGTAATAGGAATGAAAATATCAAGTCAAATGATATATGAAATAGAAAGTGGTTACTACCTAAAACACGACCCAAATATAGAAACTTTAATAAAATAATAATCAAAAAAACATAATTAAGTAAAATATGGGTTGATATATACAGTTATTTTTATTTAAAAAAATTATAATAAACTTATATTTATTATACATGAGGTTTGAGCAAGTTTTATGAAATTCTGGACATATGGTAAGGGATTTCCATCTCATTTTTACTTTTTTTGAGATATCTGTCATATTAGTCCCCTGTTATTTTATTTGGTTTATGTAATCACCGTAAATGTATTTTGTGATTGTTATCCTTAAACTAGTTGTAAATTGCATATCCATTTTATGATCGATCTTTTATGGGGTTTCCTATTAAAATTTTAACAATTTGATAAGGGTATTTTGTCTCAATTTACCTTCATTTCTTGAAAATTAAATTGTTATTATAAAAAAACACTTTTGTGGGAAAAGTGAGAAATCATGAATTTCAAACCCAGAAAAATATAATAGGTAATGAGACTATAAAATTATTAAATTTATTCTTGATCATGTTTAAATAATAATCCCTTTAAATCTTCCTTAAAGATCATTTACCTCTTGATCTAGGCTATCATTCATAATATCCTTTGTGTAGTAAGTCGTGTTGTCTCATGATTGTATGAATTCCTCAACTATAAACTTTTTTTCATTAAATCCTCTTATCAGGATTAAGTATTTTCTGTTTATCCAATTTCTCATCTCTGGATTTGTTTTAACCTGAACTAGTGTATCTCCCATCCATATTGAATCTTTGTCAGAGGTAGGAATAATATGTTCCTCCTCCAATTATTCATCAGAATTATGGATAAGTTCCAACTTTTCCAATTATTACACACCTTCATCCCACTACGTTCCTATTTCAAGGTCCATTGAAGCATCTTATTTTTTTAACCACATTTATAGTAATCCCTTAGTGAACTATTTCGTCATCGATTAACATAGATTCTCCGCAGGACCAGATACCCAACATGTCATCCATCTTTTCTAGTAATATTTCATCTTTCATATCACTGATTTGTGTGGACTCTTCGTCATCACCACACTCAATCATCTGTATTGTATTATGATCAATAAAACTATGTTTTCCTCCCTGACCATGGGATACAAATTTTCACCCCACCTACTTCTTCTTTTTGGAAGATTATTTTTCCAAAAGATTTGGTAAATGAGATTAGTCTTTACTCTCTTTATAATTCTTACTATTTTTAACAATACACATCCCTACATCCCTTTACGTATTCATTACATTCATCCCCCTTGGACATTAAATACCTCTTTCTTTTAATTATTCAACACTCTCAACTGAGACTCGGCTAGAAAAATACTCATTTTAAGTAGTCCAATATAAACTATGATCATTCAAGAGGTTCTATGTTTGTTTTGTGGCTTGTATTTTCCCTTTCATCTCAAATACGATATCATGTTCTGATCCTTCGACCTCCATGTTCCCAAAATTAATACTAACCATAATGTTTAGTTTTTTCCCTCTCGACCTTTCCATGCCTGTTACCCTCACCCACACCCTAATATATCCAATAGGGGTGCTGATTTCTACATCTCCCTTACCTATCTAAGACATTTCCATGTCCCTAACACCACCATGAACTCCCACTACCTCATCATAATGAACTCATGGAGTTGTATTCAGTTGAAAGACCACTTTCCCTATGACTTCTCTATATTCTTCTCACAATGCATTATTTTAAAGACATCAACCACCATTGATCTCTAATTCAACCCATGTTCCTCGTTTTATATGGATATCTTCTTTGTTTCACCCTTAGAGGCCAATAATTTATCAGGGTACCCCTTGAGAAGGTCAGATCCTACCTTCTCCCCATCTATGAGAAGTTTGACTCATGTTGCCCTTAAGTCCCTTAATCAACCACTGGAAACTCCAGTCAGGACAACCTCCTTCAAACCTGTTCATGTAATCCCTCTTCCAAGTCCATTTTCAAGCTTTAAAAAAACATTCTTACCCCCACTCTTATATTTTGTCAACGCATGTCCGATTTTATTTCCTGAGGAACAAAAATTCACCCATTATTCAAAGAATCCAAATTTCATATACCATAACTCCTCTCCAACAAAAATCCAAATTAAATAGGGTGGGGATTTAGATACTTCAATTTCAACATATATTTGAGTAGAAATTTGACGACACACGGAATACGTTATACTATCGGAGAAAAATTATCTACCAACTAGATTTCCTAACATTAAAATAATTAATGGAAACAAAAATAATAGTGGAAGTTTAGGGAACTATACCCAAATATAAATTTTTGGGGAATATCTTTTCATATGAAATTAATAACTCCATCAGAATAGAAAAAATATATATCCTTCATAGATATGTGGACCACTGGACCATGCTTGAATCAGATCCTCCTCAGAAGAAAATATGACCATAATTTTTCAACTATAGATATTCCCCCATATTAGAAAATTATTGTAACCCACATGGTCCAAAATAAAATAGAATAAATGTGTCCACAAATGGGTTATGGTGTATAAACCATGTTATCAATGTCAAATTTATGAAGGAATATGCTTCATTGAAATCTAAAAGTGAGAGTAGAAGTTTCGAAAGACCACCATTGAGATCAAGAACTTTGGGGAATGGTGATATCCTTTTGAAAGAGGGAAGTGGATCTGGTTTGGAGAAGTGGAGGAAAGGGTGGATATGGGCTCCCTTGATAGATGATGATGGTTCTTCCCCCCGTTGAGGGGAGAGTAATGGGTGTGAAATCCATTTCCCTTTGGGATAGATGTTAAACCATGAGAGAAACTGTACTACAAGTTTCTATTCTTCATTGAGACATAAGATTTTTTATATGGTAATCCTCTCCTAGGAGGTGTATGTACTTCCCCTTAGAAATTTTATAATATGAATATAATTATTTTCATGATTTTTAAATTTAATCTTTAATGGGTATTATGATTCAAAGTTACCAATGTGATAATATTTTGGTCTTACAATCTCATATTTTATCAGGATTGTTTATGATTATGCTTCCAATGATTAATTATTAATATATCTGTCTCATGAAAATCCTGAATTATATTCTTCTCTAATTATTTAATGCCAATAAATGTTTTCTATTGATGTTATTCCTTGTATGTAATCATGATTTGAAAAACCATGTTTATTAAAAACATTCTTTTCAATAAAAAACCATATCTTCTTCCAAAACCATGTTTTAAAAAAAAAGTTTAACATTTCTTTAAAATGTTTTAATATATTTGTTTTTACCCATGTTTTTTACCAAATCCTACAAAATTAATATTCATGGAATTTCAAAAAACAATCCTAGTTTGTATTTTACTGAAATTGGAAAATGAATCTTTTTTAATTTATATGGCTTGAATGAAACTTCCCCTCGCCATTACCATTATTTTTATTGAATCATACTTAAAAGAAATTCAATGTTATATAAAATAAATAGGATATTTTAAAAAAAATTAAAAACTTTTTTTCAAGTAGAAATTTATATTTTCCTCAATAAATGTTTCAAATTATTTATCAAATATTTAAATTTTCTTCAAAGTTATTTTCATGGGAAATTATTTTGAAAAAGACTTATGTTTTAAAAATTTATTTTCAAAGAAAGGTTGTTTCCTAATGAAATGTTCTGATTGATCTTTTAAATTTCTTCTCTATCTAATATGCCATACATTGATATAATTTATGCCTTACTAGAGATTAACCACGGAAGTGATTCTCATTATTTTAATTATTAGTTTATGTTAATGTTGACAATAAAATTATGAAAATTACTTATCTTCTCATGTTATACGATGATATAACTGTTATGAAACCGACTTCCTTTTATAGGTTATACAATGATGAAATGATTAAATTATTATAATACTTTTCTATTTTTCTAAATGGTATGATATGATAGAATTATTATCAATCCCATTTCATTTCAATGGTTATGATATGATGAAAGTTTTATGATATTTTTTCATATATATGTATGATTAAAATTATGGGATAGTGGTTACATTGTTTCAAAGTATGGTTTATACCTTATGACCAAGGATGGTGGTTATGTTATAACTAAAGTTAGGCCTGACCTATACATTTCTACAACACATTTGGTGAATATTTATATCTCATGAGATATAAAATATTGGAATGGGGAGTGAACATGGTTGAGTAAGGGACTTTGTCCACTATGATAGACCTGAGAGTGAACATTGACTAACATGAGGTTTTGTAGACTGAAACCATTCCACTATGAGAAATGGACTTCCACTGGGATGGTAGTGTGTCCCGACAAGGATTTGTAGCTATAAAAAAGGAGGTTACACTGGTGGTTATCCCATTCCCATAGATGGTACATGGGTAGTTATCCTAATCAGAATAAGTTATGAATTTCTTTGTTGGTGTCCTTGACAGAATATTTTCTATGCTTATGTGTATAAAAAATGCTTATGCCTTACAAAAATTCAATGATCTCATTTCTCATGTTCTTTTATTATTTTCTGATTCATGTCTTATGAGTTTTCAATATTTGTTACAAGACTCAGAATTATGATCTTCTATATATATGGTATGGTTTTAAAATTTTATCAACATGTTCTCATACCCTTATTCAAATTTTATGCTTATGTATCTCAATTTTTTACCCTTAATAAGAACCATATCACACACTTTCTTAAGTTTACATTCCATAGGTTATAAAAAAATTAATTTGGAGTAATAAAGGAGAATATCTCTATGGGATATATATAATATCATTCAGTAATTAAGAATATTTTTTCAAAGATTCCAATGGAATTAAACTGTTATAGCCCTCATGCATGTTTTTTTATAATGTAATGAATACTCTTCTAAAAATTTATAATATGAATCTATGAGAATCCTGGGTCGATATAGTTCATATTAAAGGAAATTTTTAGTTAACCATTAGAATCAATGATGAAAAAAATGTAGTATGATTTATAGGTATATTTCTAATTATATTTCTAGGTATGTATCCATGGAAAGGTCAAAGGATGAGATAAATTATAGGAAAATCTCCACGAATTTTGGTAAAGGATAGAGTGAGTGGGTTCCAAAAAAATAACATCCAAGGATGGATACTACATGTGAATATTACCGTTTCATAGATGTTCCAAGGGGTAAAATCCACAAAAACCTATATTGATCAAGATTCTATTTGGAATGGGCGCAAGAAAATAGGCCTTGTTATACAGCTAGTTTGACACTCATGGGGTAAAGGCTTTAAAAATTTCAAAAAATATCTACCAACCATCATGTAGGATTTAAATAGATCCTAACATTTAATAACATAGGTTAAACCTAAGATGTTATAAAATAAACAGAAGGTTCCTTGATTTCAACCACCTAAATGATTTTTCAGACCGTGAATTTTGTTTATTACTAGTATTTCTCCCACTATACTTTGGGTATTATTCAGTGGTGAACAACATAAGTAAATGGATTAAATTTGAATTTAGTGGATGAATTCTTGTTTAGAATCTATATGAAATGATGATTGGAGTAAAATATGTTGTGATTATTCCAAATTAGTTTTCATGTAACATAATTAAAAATGGGTACCTTAACTAACTCTCAAACTTTCCAAAGAAGAGATAAAAACAGTTCAATGAGAGTTCGGCTGATGGTAACCATTTGTAAAATCGTATTACGTTTCTTATATATTGATAATATTGATATAGGAACCCATTTAAATGTATTATAGAAATAAGAAGATGATTTCCCTTTGGAAAATAGGGTCACAATGAAAGTAACTGGAAATGGAAAGTGAATAGTCCAGTTAATGTAATATATGGGAATATTAGTTACCCAAAGATATTATTGACTTTTGAATGTTTTAAATGTGGAAAGTATTTCCATTATGATAATAAATATCCTTGTTGAAAATATTATGAAGTTAATTAGAAAGGTGGTTTTAGTAATGGTTACAATACTAAAAATAAAGATACTTTGAATGACGTGTTAAAGAGAATAGGTATTATAGAATTATATGAGGAATCATAGTTAATGGATTGAATATGAGGTGGAATAATTTAAATGTTTTTGTATTGTAATTCGTGATGTATGAAATATATAATGATTTTTTGGTAAAATTTATTCGTTAAATATATGAAAATATTATATTGAATGGTACTGATGACATAGAAATTTATTTCATGTAAAGGTTATTTTTTTAGAAAACACATGCTTATGGGATAGTAACCCTTAATATGTTTTTGATGTAGATAAAATTTATTTTATCTTTGATAAAGATATGATTGATATGGATAATGTAAATTGAATAGTATTTATGACCTTAAAACTGATAAAAAAATGTTTGGACAAAGTGTTTTCTTTTATCATTTATTGACGTAGAAAATTACTCGATCAATGGAATAAATTCAGTAATCCGTGGTTTTATTCAAGTAATTAGAAAGCATGTACTATTTTTTATTTTTTTATGGTAACTTCATGTATTACCTTGTTTCGATAGAAAATGTCATTATGGTATTCACATGGTTGGTATGTGAAAATCAAGACCCATAATATGGTATGGAGGATTAATGACTAGTTTATATTAGAAAGCTAGTGACATTATTTAGATGGTTTTTTGATTTTAATATTTTGGAAGTCTCATAAGGTTAACTAATTATGTAATGATTAATGATTAATTTTTTATGATGTTTTAATGATTAATGTGTTACTCACCCTATGATGATTAATCCATATTGGATAACCATTGTTATATTTTTCTAACTTAATATGGAAGAAATGACTTATCATTATATTATTTATTTTATAATCAATTATTGATTATAAAAAAATCACCTTCATTTCATAGAGTATGATATGAATTTTAAATTTTTTTAGGCATGACCATAGGGTGAGATTGTTCTTATGAAATGGAATGAAATCAAGAAAGTATGTATTCTCATGGAAATTAATGAATTAAAATGTTTTCCTATTATCACTAATTTTGATGATATCATTTAACATCTTCAAAAATATTTGGTTTATGGATATATGTTTGTTAAAATTATTTGGATAGACCACTTTATTTTTATCAATGTTCTCTACCACTCCCTATCAGGATTTTAGTGTTATTTTTCACTTCTATTTCCATGTTTTCAATTCCCAGCTATTATCTCTCAAATTCAAACCTAGAAAGTGTTTTTTCGGCTGACATACAGACATCCCTTTATATATCTAAATAGTATTTTTTATTAAACCACTTTATGATGTGGTTTTGTATGAATGAATTTTCAAATTTTAAACCTTTGATGACAGACATGAATTTCAAGGGAGAAATAAATTTCACGGGGGGTAAAATGTAACAGCTTAATAGTTTGTGAAATATATTTTTTTACAAATAAATTAATTATTTTGGATATTTTTAATAACATATAGTAATTTTTTATTTATTTACATAGAATAATGAGTTTTT
This sequence comes from Viscum album, assembly GCA_963277665.1. Lineage (NCBI taxonomy): Eukaryota > Viridiplantae > Streptophyta > Magnoliopsida > Santalales > Viscaceae > Viscum > Viscum album. Next base: position 1,084,135,922 of record OY728146.1, on the reverse strand, counting down.
CTTTCATTATGTTTAACACTGACCAGAGAAAACATTACACACAACACTAATATTGAATGAAACATGCATATTATTAGAATATTATTATGATATTTGTCACTTAGATGTTGGAATGGAGGGTATGAAAAAGATTAAATAAATTATAAAAATATTTTTTACCCATGTATATAAAATTAATTCCTTGGTGACCAATTAATTATTAATGAAAATAAAACAATTTTAAAAAAAAATCTTTCTCTAAAAAATGATTTTTATTTGCACTAGTGGTTTTTATATCAATAAATGTACCAAATCAATTTTGGTTAACTATTTTTATGAAATTTATATTTTAAATACTAATTCAATTTTTTAAATGTTATCTTATTATTTTTAATGAAAATAAATAAAAATAAATCCAATTTTATGAGTAAAAAATGTATTTTCATAAAAAAATAGTTTTATTCCCTTTTGCGAACTTATAATAAAATTATTAATTTAAACTTTCAGAAAATGAATTTAATGAAATAAAATTATTTTTTATACAATAATTTCAATATTTTATTATGATTATTTTTTGGTATTTTACTTGAAATTTTTATTTTTTGATGAATTGAGAATATTACAAAAAATAATAATTGAAAACTTCATTTTTTCTTATATTATATATATTATTAAAATTATTTTGGTTTTATTTTTAAATTTAAAAAATATACCAAATTTAAATAAATAAATAAATTGTTTTCATAGGAATCAATTCATATTGAATTTTTATATTAAAACATTTTTTTTCAATTTTTAACATATTCTCTTTAAAAACCCTCATTCTTGTGGCATCAGCATGATTAATTTTAAATTAAATTACAATAATTTGAATGAAATTTGGATAAATGAATTATTTATTTTGAATCATCATAGTTTATAAGGTGTAATATGTTTAAATTATTTTTTGTCAAAAATGATTGGAGAATTCATTAAAAATTAGTTGACATGATTAAGGAAAAAATAGGGTTATTGGGGTTGAACTAAAAAGATATGGGAAAAAATGACCCATACACTTGTCTGAAAACTATTTTATCTAAATATTTGGACCAATTCACCACTAATATTGTTTAGTGGTGTAAATTTTACACTCTTTACATATGAAAAATTTGTGACAACTTATTTCTATCCAAAAATACCATGATTTTCCTCCCCCCACATAAATGAGGTCACCCCTCTCCTCTATTATTTGCACATACAAACCACTATGGTATAGGAAATACCATCACAAATTCTGTCCAATCATTATATAATCCTTATATTTGAAAAAAGTACAATCTAGGAAGGATTTAGTTAAAACCTAAGAAGGATACAAAAATAAGAGGAAATGTTTTTTAATGATCACATTTATTTTATTTCATTCTCCACCTCCTAAAATTACTTTAAAAACATGATGATATAATACAGTTAGTATATTAAATATACCGGGTTGTTTTTATAAAATTTTAATAACCTTAAACCTTCTCTACTTACAAAAAATTGGTTATAAATTCATTGTTTATGTATACAGAAGACTACCACATCGCGATCCAATGTCATTCATTTTTCCATTAATACATATGACAGGTTTCCATAATGATAGATTAATTGTTTATATATGATATTTTTTATTTTATTTTACTTAAAAAATTAATATATCATGCATACCATTAATCATTCCATATTCTGGGAATACAATAACATTGATCGTGTTAATGATGAAATACCGCCTCACGCAGCGATGCTATTTTTTCACAATTTTCATTTGAGTTCATAAGTGTAAAGTTAATGATTATATGTGATATACATGAAATTGTTATGATATTAATCACATAATTATCATTTTTAAAATATAATATATATATAATTTTTTTCTTACCTTTTTATTTAATGAATGAAAATAATGCCACCCATGTACTTGTGGACAATCACCTTCTTGAAGTGATGTGACTCTATTTTCAACCCAACATGACATGTATGCTATTTATAACTATATTTAAATAAATCATATATTTTTTATGATATTTTTATATTTCTATAAATGTAATAAATTAAATAACTCTTTTTAATAATGATCATTGAAAATGGAAAGGTTACCCATGCGTATATACGGCCAACCATCTCTAGGATCATACCGTACTTCATTACTCAAAAACCATCTTTCAGGATTAGTATTGAAAGTATTTTTGATTTAAATATTTTATAATTACTTTATTATTATAATTATGTATGTTATGGAACCATGATAAAATTAATATGACCAAAAAATAAAAAATAATAACTTATATGAAATAAAACAGTTATTTCACTAAATGTGAAATTAACATATAATATTTAATAAAAAGGTAATAGAAGGTCATAGGAAAATCATATAGGTTATGATGTATATAATTATAATTCAGAAATAAATGTATAATAAACTTATATTTATTATATAATAGGTTCGAAAGAGTGCGAATGCAGTCAAAATGTAAATTAAAGGATTTTTGTCTCAGTTTTTACTTTTGTCAGACACATTCCATATTCACCGCCTATTTGTTTTATGTAGTGTATGTATTTATTATGAATGTATTTTATGATTATTATCCTCAAAATTATGTTTATTTACATCTAATTTTTGGGATATCGGTTTCAGGGGGATTCCTTTTGAAAATTTTGACAAACCATTAAGTGATTTTTGTCTCAATATTCCCTCTTTGGGTTATAATTTATATTTCCTACCTGTCCTCTAATATAAGTTTTTTATAATACTTTTTGACATGATATATGATGAATATATTTAATTTAATTATATTTTATGTTGGATTTAATTTTATTCTTGCATAGGGATTATGATTCAATGTAACTAATTTGGTAATAGTTTTAAGTAACAATCTCATTATTTATCGAGGTTGTTCATGATCATACTTCCAATCACAAAATATTGTTATATATATCTCAATAAACTCTTTAATTTTATTCTCATATTGTTATGGGATTAGGATAAATGTTTCCCTTCATTTTCTCTCATCACACACTCACGAGTTAAAAACTAACATTAAAAAGGATCTTTTTTAAATCAAAACACCTTTTCTTTAAAAAACCATGTTTTCTAAAAAAATTCAATTTTTCTTTAAAATTACTTAATATGATTTATTAAATAATTTTTACCAATGAATAACTTTTCACAAAAATATTTAAAAATAATCCTCATGTCTTTTTAAAAAACAATTCTCGTTTGGAATTTAACAAAAAAATGAATGGAATCATTATGAAAACGAGTGCAGCATGGATGAAAGTTTCCATAATTTGGAAAATAATATTATTTCAATCATTATTTATAAGCCTTCAAGGATTTTTTATGTAAAATTACTTTTAAAAAATGTTTTAATTTTTTTTCAAATTGGAAAGTATATTTTTCTCGTGAAATGTTTTCATTTTTTTCCAAATCTTTCTTTATATGTTTTCAATGTTATTTTTTAAAATAAAATTAAAAATAAAATGTTTTAAATAATGATTTTTAATTAAAGGTTATTTTAATTAAGAAATATTACAAGTGATATTTCAAACTCATTCTCCATCTAATATGAAATCCTATGATATAATTTATGAGTTTCTTGGTACATGATCTAAAGATACAATTATTAATAATTCCTTGAATGGTTTATGTTTATGATGAAAAAATATATCAAACTCATTTATCTTATATGGTTATACCATGATATAACTCTTATAAAACTCCATTCTTTTCACGAGTAATGATATTATAAAATGGTGACGTTATTATGAAACCAATATATTTTCCATAGGATATGATATGATGAAATCTTTAGGAATCCCTTTTCATTTCATGGATTATGATATGAAAAATGTTTTGTGATCTTATGGAACACATATGTATGATTTTAATAATGTTATTGTTTTTATATTATAACCAAATATGGTGTTTACATTATAACCATTTTCAATGGTAAAATTATAATAAAAGATTTGTGGGACCTATATCTCCCTCAACTTCATCATTAAATATTTATATCAAATCATATATATATATATATATGTAGGATTGTAATGGAAATTAAACTTAGTTTAGTAAGGGACATTGTTAATATAATGGTGTTGGGAGTGAATCTAGAGTATCATAATGGTTTGGGGAGTGAACATGTTTCACTAAGAGGAAAGAGCTTCAATTGGGGATGATATTGTCTCCCAACCAGTTTGTGTAGCTATAAAAAATAAAGTATATGTGTGGTTAACCCAAGATTGATGCAGGTATATGGGTGGTTATCCCAACCATAACATGATATGAATGTATTGGTGTATATACTTGACATAATATTTTTTATTCTTATGTGTATGACATATTTCTATTTCTTATTCCAATTCTATTATCTCATAGATCATGTTCCTTGATTCATTTGCGATTCATCTCCTTTTAACAACCAAAATTTATTTCATGACTCATGATTATGATTTTTTTATATGAAGGGTATTGTTTTCAAATTGTATGATTATGTTCGCAGACCCTTATGCTCATTTTATTCTTAAATATATCCCTTGTTTACCCTTACATAACATATTAACTCTCCCTTTATTTTGTTTCATTTACACATGTTAATAAAAATGTTTTAATGTAGGATTACAAAATGTGTATTTCTTTATGGAATATATAGAATATCATTCATGAATTTAGAATAATGTGTTTCAAGTTTCCAAATGAACTAAAATATTACACTCATTGGGAGAGTGTCTATGTAATTTAATTAATATTATTCTAAAAATGTGCAATATCTATGTATGAGGATCCTGGGATGCTATATTTTTTTTCAATTGGTAGTCACAAGTTAGTGTGGTTTATTTTAAAGAGGAATTTTCTCTTGTTTCAAATCTAGTGGATATAATAATGTTCTTATCTATTAAATCTCATAGACAAAAAAATATGTTGGCAGGATATTAAATATATAATATTTAGTGATGATATAGAATATTATAAGTACATTGATAAAATTGAAGGTTTTGTTCTTGAAAATGATGATATTATGTTTTGAAAAATTAAGAATGATTTATATGGATTGGAGTTATCCCTCAAGGATTAGTTTTCAAATATAGAAGTATTATTGAAAGATAAACATTTCACAAATAGAAAATTGGATAAAAATTTATGCATAAAATAAATTAATGCATGTACTATAATTGTGATTTTATATGTTTAATTCATAATTTTTTAGTAATCTAAGAGAGTACTTTTATGGAGTTTTCTAAATAGATAATGAAACTGTTTGAGATATCCATACTGGGATAGATTATATATTTCTAAGTATTGAATTTTATAAAGGAATAAAATTATATTTTTATATATTAGGAGAAGTATATGATGGAAATTATAAATAAGTTTATTATATATGTTTCTAATACCATATAAATACTTATACAAGATTTTTTTGATTTTATAAAGATAATGAAGGTTGGAGTGTAAATCAAAAGGAGTCCAGGTGATTCAGTTGTTAATTTATTTTCCATAGTTTATCTAGTGAAAATATTGTTTATGTTATGAGTTTGTCTGGTCAATAGCACAATGATTATAAGAAATCACATATTATGGATGCAAAAATAGTCTTAAAATATGTCAAAGTGACATTGAGATATAGAATATTTTAAAATAAAGTAATAAACACGAATCTATAATGTTATATTCATATAAAATTAGTATAAAATTTTTATTATATATGGACTACATCACGTGGAGCTTTTTTATAAAAATACATATTATCTAGAATTACAAGGAGAAAATTAGTATTACATTGAGAACCACATGCGGTGAATATGTGGATGTTAAAAGTGATTTCACCAAGATAATATGGAATATAGAAAAACTTGAATACATGAGGGTGAATATTTAAAATCCTCAAAGGAATTTATGTGACATTCAATGATCTATTTACCTTTATAAAAATCAAATTAAAGGAACATGTTTCAAAAACATTAATATCATATTTTATTATATTAATGAGAGAGTTTCCTCTGGAGACATCATGATGGAATCCATTCCAATAAAAGTCTAGTTTCTAAATATTTTCACCATGTCTATGCTTAATAATAGTCTTTAAATTTTGAGACTGGACATTAACGTCCATCCCTTATATCTATCTTGATATACATTGGTAGGATCCACCACATAGCTTTGAATTGTATTTTAAAATGGGGAGTCAAAAATTTAAAACTCTATGGAGGTAGATCCTAGTTCTCTTAATATTTAATGAATCCATTTGAATTTGTTGTTAAAAATGGTGAGTAAAATATATGTTTATGAGTTTTTTAATTTAGTCGGAGATAATTCAAATTAATTTCCCAAAATTTTATTTTCACTAAGGTATATAAGTCTCCCAAAAAATATATATATTATCTCCTTGTGTGGTTCCATGATATATCTATTATGAGATGGGGTGTGATTTTATATCTATTGAATGGGTTATTGAGTTTTTTTATAAAAAAATTAAATTTTCCAACAACTCAAAATTGGGAGATTTAATTACACCAATTAATTGATGAATATGGTATTTTTCTGTCAATCATGCATGTGAAAATCCATTCAATGTAAGTAAGAGTGTTTTTCAGTAATTGTAGTGTTACTGAAAATATCATGAGATTTATTGAAGACCAATTGCCTTAGTTTAATTAATTCTAGAAATTATGTTTTGTGAAAAGAAATAATCTCTAATATGAAATATTTATAGGGATAATTTTCCAAACATTGTAAAGATCCTATGTCAATTTTTCAGGATATCCAAATCTCCCTAGAAGTAATTTTTTCCTCTGAAAATGAAATTTTTATAAGGCATTGAGACTTTATAAGGATAATTGGAGGCTGCATAATGATAATGGAATACTCTATATGAGTCATTAAATTTTCATAAGGATCGCCATATTACATTGTAAGGATCATTGTATATTTTATTATCTTTGCAAGTATCATCATATTGTACAAATAATTTATAAGGATGAAACCATGTAAGGTTTGAAAAAACTAATGTTTAATTCAATCATAATCAGGATTTTTTTAGTTTTCAAAAGGATAAGATATATAATTTATATGTATTTGTACTTTTCTTGTTTTTGGGAAGATAGATGTATTAATAATGATTTAGGAAATTAAATAATTTGATTATTTTCTTTTATTAAAATGTTAAAATATTATTAATTGTTTTCGGTTTCCATGCACGATTTGTAGAAGTTTGAATAGAGACTATATAACACCATGAAATGAATTAATTGGTCCAATATATAGAGATTCATGGCCTCATGAATGCATAACTGTGTGTTTTAGGCTACCAACTAATGGTGAGGTTCCAGACATTACTGTGAGTAGACTATACCCTTGAGAAAAAAATACATACACCAGAATCAAAACAAATTGTAAACAAAAATACCAAAATAACAAGATGGAAACAAAAAAAATATAATTATTCTATAATAAAATGGAATGTGTGATAGAAAAAATAACCAAAATACTCTATGTGAATAAATTCAACCATTTTATGATAACTAAATAAAATAAATAAAAACACCACAACAATACTCTAGAGTCTCTCCTAGAATCCCATTTCTTTTCTAAGATTGACCTACATAGCTCCCATACAAAGGGACATTTCACCTAGTGAAACCCATGGAACATAAATTTTCACATGCATCAAGATACTCATTTAGGGATTGAGTATAATCCCATTAGGACCCCATCAATGTATCTCTAACATAAAGTGCACATGTATATAAAGGAGTTTGTGATGATAGAATGTAAATGCAAAAGAAAGAGAGAAATTACATATAGCACGGCCATGTGTTAATTGGGATTCCAAGAGACCTAAAATTATTAGATTCATCTCCTTACTAAAAGGAATGACTTATATGTGGTAACATATAAAATTTTACCACATGTCATGAATCATGGTCTAAAAAAATTGAGCCCCAAGTCAGGCCACAAGGTCATCACACTCCAAGCTCATCCTTGGGTTATGCCACAAGGTTTTTACTCCCAAGACTCTACCAAGTCAGACCAAATGGTCCTAAAACCAAATTATCTCTCTCTTTTTAGGCCACAATTATGTCATTCCAAATCGTATTTCTCAAGTTATTCCATAATTTAACCAAAACCCTTCAATGTCACTAGGTCCCATCATCTTCATCATCACATGTTGCACAAGAACATGTTCCTCCTCTAGGGGCTAATGAAACCATGATGATAAACTTATCACTTTGATACTAGATACAAACCTCCATAGGCTAAAAATTAAAATAAAACATTTCGTACAATAGGATTTCATAATCATAACACACCATTGTTAGGGCTCATGGGAAACACATGGTCCCCATATCCAAATCCAAAAAATATTATGTCACATAGTGGCTCTCATAGCTACTCACACAGATGCGCACTAGTAATTCAAAACAACTATATACAAATTCCCTAAGTGGTATGAACATTGTACCATAAGTAAACTAATGATGATTTATATGATTCATTGTCAAAAAAATTTGATGCATAAGAAATCCCTAGAAAAAATCCAAATTCATCAAAATTGAGATTCTAGAATCAAGAATGAGGAAAGAGAATGTAACATGGTCTGAGAAGTATATAAAATTTCCCAGTAAGATCTACCTCTAGATGTAGATCATGAATAGTTAAAGGATTGGTTTTCAGTTATCTCTATAAAATGTTTATTTTTCAATCAGGCAATATGTCTCCATTTTATTTGGATTGAATCCATATATCTAGCCAATATTGATTAGATGTTTTACTTATATCAAAATAAAAATATGTGTCATACTAGAATGGAAAAAACTTACTTTTTGGGATCCAATGAATTTATCCAATTATAAAATTACAATTGAGTGGATGGAGAGATACAAGTTTATTTAAAGATATAAATTGGGGTATTCTGTATGAATTGATATCAAACAAGGTGTAGGGGATGTCATAATGGAATTATAGAAATAAATTACAAAGGTACCTCGAATAATCTAGTCATTTGGGAACTACCGATTAACAAGTGGGACTCATTAATTTTCAGCTAAATACATAGATAATCTAAGGATACAACTTTATCCATCAACAGGAAAATGAAAATATTATTTAAATTTTATGAAATCCTAGTTCATTCTAGGATTCTTCCATCTACATCGTCTAGTTGGTGGAACTTTAAAATCTGTTCGATAGAATACAAGCTGCTCCAAGATATTTTTTGGTGCCCATATCTCCATAAATTCATATTAACAACTTAAAAAACCCTCCAATATTCCTCAAAATATTTAAAAACACCACCAAGATGCACTAAAAATAAAAAGAATACACCTTGATATTCCAATGGTGTTAGAAATCACCCCTATGACAACGGATCATCCCCAAGATGTGTCTCTATAAATCCTAACCGAGAAACTCAAGAATTGTGAATGGAAATATAACTCTCACTCTCATGTCTCATAGTTTATTCATTCATGATTCCATTAAACTCAAACAAGTGGCACCATCATACCCCATAACATATTGTCATTCTAGTCAAGAAACTATATCGGTAAATCCATAAATGATTTATCTCTTTCCAACTCAACATCCTCTCTTTTGAGCACATCTTATGGATCAAGATCATACCACCCATTATAAGATAAACAAAATAGTTTATGCATACATAAATAGCATAAACAGTGGTAAAATTCATGATACACTATTCATATACACTCTATGATCTCAAGCAGTCCCATAATCCATCGTTTCAGCTTAATTGATTTTTTAAACATTGATTCCCTAATCTAGGTGGAACCTGTAATAAATCTGAATCACCCACAATTAACTCTATAGGTTATTATCTTTGGTAATCATACACGCACTTCCATCTATGAGAATTCAGTAACTTCTTCCAAATAAATTGTACCAAATTAGAGGACTCTTACACTACACTTGTCTTAACAACACCTTCCCCGCCAACCTCATTCTAATATTGTGGTGAAAGACATGACCAACAATGAAGTGCTTGGAACAACACTATCTGAAATAAATACAGGTAAGTGTTTTAGTATATAAATTATTATGAGAATAGATAATCATCTCATGATCCACTTAAATCCAAGATGTATGGACAACCCATATCCATAAAAATCCTGATCATCACCTCTGACTACCATCAACCTAGGGATGATATGTCATACTCTACTTCAAATGATTCCCTATTTCTATTTATAAGCTATTCCAAAATTGTGGGATGAAATTGTAATCCTAGTCAGTTACAATACTCATAGTCACTCTATCATTCATATATCCTCTTAGAAATCGAGATTCCCTAACTCACTTATTGAATAAGTATCTCAAATCTTGATGGAATATGCCACCTTCATTAGCTGATTAACCATAATCCATAGAGTATATTGACCTATTAGGGTCCTGGGTAAACCCTAAATAATGTCCATCATCACCTTATCCCAAATACACATGTGTATGAATATTTCCTGAATAAAACCTCTTAGTAAAAGATTCAAGGCCTTAGTCCTCTAATAAGCAATATGACGATATAAAAACCCAACGATGTGCCTCTTTATACCTAGCCACCCAAACCAATACCCAATGTCACAATACATTTTCATAAAACCTCGGTTCACTACCAATTATAATGTACGAGAGTTACTCATTATCTCTTCTTTCAAGGAAGCGAATTCCACAAAACTCCCTTTAACATGGAACACTTCACCTCTATATAAATTTCATCGATAAATTAGGACATTCCCCACCAAACATTCCAACATCACTACGAACACATAATTCAATTCTCAAAAATCTTTCACCCATCCCACAAAGGATAATGTTATAACTATGGGAGTAAAATTCATCACCCCTTGGTCCTTATATTAACCCAAAAACCATTCTTAAAACTACATCAACAATCCATATTCATCATCCAATAGTCTCTTTCCAATATTTTGTGTATTACTATTAAGATCATCAAAAACAATTTCCATTTTTTTGGTTTATAAGTCATATTAAATTCAAAATTATAAAAATAATCAATAAAATTCCCATGTTGTTGAATTAAGTCCCACTAAGATATGATATAATGCAAGATATTGCAGTTTATATAGTCAAAAATCCTATCACTGAATAGATTATGGTAAAAAAACTATAATTCATGGATGAAAAATCCCAAATATAAGTCATGAATAGGGTAGAATATATCATGAAATCGTAGATGATGATATCTCTGACAATCTACCAGATTTATATATATAAAAAAATCCCAAATCAAAACATGTTATATTAAAGTAAACTTCATATCTAATTCTGGGTAAAATCAAAATTTTTATTGATGGAAACCTCCCCTTCAACTACAGGAGTACCCCTTCACATTGATCATTGCACTAAAACATCCCCTCGTTATTAGTAATTATAGTCATATGTTCTTTAAAATGGATTAATTCCCAAATTAACCATCGATAGTACCTACCAAAACCTATGAAACTTATAATATAGAACATGATCATATAGTATAACCAAGATATCAGTGCCTCTATCTTCTTTCAGATAACTAAGATTCCTTCCACAGAAATCACATGCCTAAGAATGTAAACCTATTGAATCAAAAAATCAAACTTCATAATCATGGTTGTAACATCCCAGGTAAATGAAGAGTAAGATATTTTCATAATTATTAATATTTTTGAATTAAATATTAATTTTACTTTGAAAGGGTTTCTATGTTCGATAGTGTACCCGATACGCAACAACAGGTTTCTTTGAAATCTTTGCACACTAATAATATAATATTATTATTTCCAATGGTAGTTGACTCCTAGATGTTGTATTAGTTTTAATGAATGAAACTAACTACAATATGATTATACATGATTTTTAAATGTATTCAAATTATCCAATAAAAAGTTAGAGCCTTAAAATGTGAATGAATCTAATTTTAAACATAATTAACATTAAAAGGATGATTTATCACCATTTAATGGAGAACCCTCTTTAAATATAGTTTTGGTCACTTTAATACATTATAATTGACCAAATAAAATAATTCTTTAGAATGGGGATATCAAATTTTACTTTGGGTAATTTTTTGGTATTTTTCTGATAAAGTTCATTTTTTTAATGAATAGTGAAAAATACTGTATTTTAATTCAACAGTGCCTTTTAATATAATTTATTTATATGGTTAATATATCTTTTTAGATGGTTTTAAGGTGAAATTAAAATATATTTTTACCATTTAATCCAATTTTGGTCATTGAAATTAATTTCACTTTGAAATTGGACATAAACAAGTATCAATCTTTTGATAGTTATTGTTTCTTAAAAATACACTATTTGTTCTTATAACGGGAATTAATTTTAAAATTAATTAATTCCACTTCTATATTTTGAATTTGGAAAAAATAGACCTAATTTTTGAATTTGAAATATCATATATAACTTTGGCTGAATTTTTGGTATTTTTCTGAAAAATTTCAATTTTTGATGAATATTGAAACCACTTAGTGGTAGCTAAAAAAACTGACTTTCATTTAAATGAAAATTTACCACTTCTGTGAATTGAATTTCAATAATACGAAATACATGGTTGTTATCAAGAAGTAAAATTTGGTTCAGTAAGATGAAAATAATTTTTGGTGAATAGTAACTTTTGACTTTTATTTACCGTGGTTAAAGGTAAATCGGGTAATTCAACGTAAAAAGAATATTATAATAATTTAAAATTATCTTAACACTTGTCCAAAACTGATTTTATGAGTCATTAACGACCATGGGAAACTTTGAGTCGATTTTGGGACCCCGTGATCCACTTGGAAGTGATAATGACAATTTAGATTAATTAATTTAAAGTAAAGGACAAAATGACATAAACAAATATCTTTTAGTAATTAATTTTTATATGGTGTTATATAATTCCTATTTTCGGATATAATTATTAATTGGAAAGATAAAAATATTTCCTACATGATAGTATTTTTTTATAATTTTTAGACATCAAATAAATTAAATTATTTATGACAAAATAATGATGTAGTATTTATCTCATTAATTAATGATTTAAATTAATACGATTATAATGATAAAATATTACTCAAAACATTTCCAATTCTGATTGGATGATTTTATTTCGACCATGACTCATATTATCTTCGACTATAATGATTTTTGGACCATTAGATGTCGAATATAATTATATAATAAATTAATAGTTTCACACTTTCCTAAAGAGACCCTCCTTCCCCTTATAAAATGAGACCACTTATAACCAATTCCACACACCACTCAAGCCATTTGGCTCAACCAAACTCTGCCAAATTAATCTCTCAACATCCCTATCCTCATCTTATAAGCCTTACCTTAGGTATAAGGAACTTCAAGAAATCCTTTTGGTTCAAACCAAAGGAAGTTTCCTAAATTAAACGTAACGATTTCTCATAAATTTCTTTCTTTTATTCTACTTATCTAACCCCTAAACTCTATTTTTATTCCATTCCTTTGTAACAAAAACATTATCCTCAATATACTAGGATTATTTTATGAGAAGGATTCTAACTACACACACACACCTCCATCTAATGGGTGAAGAACATAATGTTTCTGTGGATGCCAAACTAACGCCTCACGAAACGAGCATTGTTCGATTATCTTCCACCACCTCTCATGGTGGCCATTATGATGGAATTGTATATATATATGATATATATTATGTTTATGATTTCATTATTCTTATTTACGTTCCAATTATATCAAGCCTTTATGGTTTCCATAGTTGATAAATACGATAATCTCATATGAGGAAGTGCGGACTACCGCCCCCTTAAAGTGATGTCACTCGTTAATGCCTTATGTGGGATGTATAAATGATAGTGTTAATGATATTATATATGATATTATTCTGGAATTATAATATACCTATGTATCATTATGTTTTATTTCCATTAAAATAAGAAATAGAAATGAAAGTAGTGTTCATGCGTACGTACGGCTTACCGTCTCTATGAACGGTGCATTTCATTTATTACCTCTAAATGTTATGTCATATTATAAATACATGTATATACTGGATATATATGATATATATGATATATAAATCATGAATATCATTCTGTATATAATTTACTATTGACCACATGGAAAACTTGTAAATATAAGGTGTTCATTTTTGACTCAAGTGCCAAATATCTACAAAACTAAATTTATTAACATAAATGATTAAATAATGTTTATAACATGGTAATAAGTGATATAAAAGGAATAATAAACTAGAAAAAGGTTCATAAGCAAGTAGAAATTAACATTATTTTATTATTCAGGATATTAATGAATGATTGATTCAAGTCAGACACGAGGTAAGAGACTTTGTCTCAATCTCCTTTCATTGAGCCATATTTTGTTCTAATACAAGAATTTCTTTTATACGCTGTATAAAAACCTTTGAATTTTTATTTCATACAAAGGGAATCTTTTTATATGAAGCTTTTTACTAAATGACAAAAAAAGGATGTTTCTTTTAACGTACGTGGTGACAACGACCTTTCCTGCCGCCTTGTGTATTATTTGATCTTTGGCTTCCTCAAAAAGCCATAATGTTTTTTAAAAATAAAATAAATACCTTATACTCTTTTACGTATTTTTGGTATTGAAAATGGTTTCTAAAATGGATTTTTTATGTCAATATATTTAAGTGAAATATTGTGATTGAAATGTGTACATGTTTCCTTTCCTTTAAATTTTTTTTATGTGATAATATTTTATAATGGTACTTGGACATTTGAAGGGTGGTTATGTGATAAACCGAATGATGGGTGGTGTCGTGAATACCAGGATGGGTGGTTACATTATAACCTCCAATGCATTGGGTATGGAAGTTGGTCGTATGGCTATTCCATTTAGTGATATGTGTGGAAGTCGACCATATGGTTATTACATTTATGTATGTTTATGTCCCAAGTTACCTTTATATGTTATGTGTTCTTTATATGGGTTTTATGGTAATAGTTTGGTTACCAAAGGGTAAGTGATGATCCTTTATTCAGTGAAGTGTGTTTACTAATTCATAAAGGTGAAAAGTATTACTTATGTTAAAGTATTCATGGTTTACTTGTTGTTTTGAAAAACTAACAATTTTACTTATTTGTGTATCCCTTAATGAGCTTTTTATTCTCATCCCATGTTTTTGAAATGTTTTTCACAAGACATAATTTGGAATAGGGTAAAGGATGAGATCAAGGATTATTCATGCTATCTTAAACATGGAACTAGACATGACTCTTTTTTTCAATAGTTCATGTTTTGTAAAAAAATGGAAACTGTGTAGAAGTGTCTACTTTGTAATATTTGGAAATGTAATAGTTATGGCCTAACTCTCTAAAACTCCAAACCTAAAAATATCCTTAATGTGAATTATTCATTTAATTCATGATTATGTATGGTTTTAAGGTCGGGTCCTTATAGTTGGTATCAGAGGTCAGTTTAGATAACTTTAGGTGTTAGGGTATGGTTAAAGTAATATCTATAAAGTAATTTATGTTAATATTGAAATCATATAGAATTTTCAGATTACCATGCTGCTTCGCCTAAGATATTTCTATGTTCAGAATGGTTTTCCGCAGAGGAAACAGGGCATCTATGCTGGGACGACATCTGGAGGAAGATAACCTTCCAAATCAGCAACCTGGGATAGTCGGAATCCGAACTGAACAGTTTTTTGCAGTGATGGCACAGTTGAATCGGGCTATAAATGGTGGTGGTATTCATGCACGAGATCATCCAAATCAACCGCAGAGGAACATGTCAGTAGTGGAGAACTTCATGAGGCAACATCCCCTATCTTTCAGAGGATCATCTGACCCTATTCTAGCTGAAGGGTGGATTAAAGCACTATAGATTATTTTTGATGTCATGGGTTGTTCAGAACATCAAAAGCTATTCTTGTTGTTTACCGTTTTGTAGGTGAAGCTGATCAGTGGTGGTCGATGGTGAAAAATATCAGGGATATTGAAGAGATTTATGCTCTCAATTGGGATGAATTCAAAGGTATATTTCTTGAGAAATATTTTCCTAGGGTGGTTCATCTTAGGATGTAAAAAAATTCTTATAATTGAGGTAGGAGGATGACTCAGTGGCTTCTTATGAAGAAAAGTTCACTCGACTGGCAAGGTATGCACCAAATGTCTACCGAGATCTTGATAGTAATAGAAATCGATTTTACTTAAGACTGAAGCCACGATATCGAATATCATTTTCCTCTCATGAGTTTAAAAGTTATGAAAAACTTGTTCAATGTGTAGAGAAGGTGGAAATGGAGTTTGTCGATGATCAGGTGTTATTTGAAAAACAACAAAATAAGAGGACAAGTTGGCAGGCAAAGGGGAATAATTCATCAAAGAAGCCTATAGGTAAGAAAAAAAATATCCAACTTGTGAGAAGTGTGGTAAAAATACTCCTTGAGAATGTTTATCAAAGTTAGGAAAGTGCTTCTGGTGTGGTAAGTCTGGTCATATTGCTCATAACTGTAAAGAAGATGATCAAGCAGGGAATGAAAATCCATCGGTAAAATTTTTTAAGTGTTATGAAATGGGTAATTATGCAAACAATTGTCCAGAGAAGAACTCGGCTGAGGGAAAGAAGCCAGACTACAAGCAGAAAGTGTTGGAGAAATCCTTTGTGACTACTTCAGTAGATGTTCGTCCATTAAACGAATTAGTATTAGGTACACTGTTTGTTTGTTCCGATTATGCCAATTTGTTGTTTGATTCAGGGTCTACACAGCTTTAATTTCTGAGAAGTTTTCTCATAAATTAAGAATTCCATCTCAAGATATGAATACAGAACTTATGGTAAAAACACCTAGAGGAAATTTTGAGACAAAAATAAAACATAAGAACATTCTTGTCCTTGTGTGTGGAAAGAATCTACCTACAAACCTTATTGTTTTACATCTAGTAGAGTTTGATGTTATTTTGGGCATGTATTGGATTT
This sequence comes from Viscum album, assembly GCA_963277665.1. NCBI lineage: Eukaryota > Viridiplantae > Streptophyta > Magnoliopsida > Santalales > Viscaceae > Viscum > Viscum album. The sequence goes on along the minus strand of OY728146.1, from coordinate 1,084,118,953 downwards.
CTGTTTATCATGCTAAGATTGACTGTAGAGCTAAATAGGTTTCATTTCAGAAAGATTTACAGTTTTTGTACAAGAATGACCCCTTTATTTTGATAACATATAAGAAAGTTGAGAAACTAGAAAAAGAATGAAATGAATGTTACCTTGCTCATATTGTTGAAAATAAAGAAAGTGTTGAGATTACTGATGTGCCAGTGGTAAATGAGTACCTTGATGTTTTTCCTGATTAGTTTCCAGGTATTATACTAGATCGGGAAGTTCAATTAATCGTTGAATTAGTTCCTGATGCTAAGACAATTTCAAAACCCCCTTATTGAATGGCTAAAATTGAACTTTTAGAGTTAGTGACTCAATTGCAGGAGTTATTAGATAAAGGTTTCATTCGACCTAGCACATCTCCATGGGGTGATCCTGTCTTTTTTGTTAAAAATAATGATATTTCAACGAGACTTTGCAATGATTCTAGAGCATTGAATAACATCACTGTTAAGAATAAGTATCCTTTTCCTCATATAAGTGATTTGTTTGATCAGTTCAAGGGAACTCAGTATTTTTCGAAGATTGACTTGAGGTCGGGGTACCATCAGTTGAATGTAAAGTAAGCAGACATTCCACACACCGCGTTTCATACTAGATATGGCCATTATGAATTTGTAGTTATGCCTTTTGGGCTAACCAATGCACCTATTGTATTCATGGATCTTATGAATAGAATTTTTTGTGAGTTCTTGGATAAGTTTTTGGTTGTGTTCATTGATGATATTTTGGATTATTCCAAAAGTAATGAGGAGCATGAAAGTCATTTAAGGGTTTCCTTTCAGACAATAAAAGAAAAGAAACTATTTGGGAAATTCAGAAAGTGTTAGTTTTGGTTGCAAGAAATTTATTTCCTTGGTAGAATTGTTTCAAAAAATGGGATAACAATTGATCTTGCTAAAACACAAATTGTTGAAGAATGGCCAAGACCCACAAATATAACTGAGATTCATAGTTTTCATGGTTTGGTAGGTTATTACCAGATTTTTGTCGAAATTTTTTCACAGTTATCTAGTCCAATGACTAAGTTAACTCGAAAAGGTGTTAAGTTCATCTGGACAAAAGAATGTGATGATTGTTTTTAGGAATTGAAAATAAGATTAGTGAATACTCCGTTTCTGGCACTGCCTTCCAGAAATGGTTAGTTTGTTATCTATAGTGATGCTTCATTGAAAGGACTGGGATGTGTCCTAATTCATAATGATCAGGTAATTTCTTATGCTTTAGGTCAATTAAAACCTCATGAGATAAATTACCCTACACATGATTTGGAATTAGCTGTTGTTGTTTTTGATTTAAAAATTTGGAGGCATATTTTTTATGGAGTGAAGTGTGAAATATATATTGCTCACAAAAGTTTAAAGTATATATTCACTCAGAAATAATTAAACATGAGACAGATGAGATAGTTGGAATTAATCAAGGATTATGATTTCAGGATCCATTACCATTTGGGAAAAGAAAAAAAAGTGGCTGATGCTTTGAGTCGAAAATGTAATGCTTCATTAACCATGTTACATTTGGAATGAGATCCTTTGGTTTTTGACTTGATGAAATTTGGAATAAAAGTTGTTGTTGTAGGAAATTCCTCTATTTTGTATCAGCTGTCAGTGAGATCATCTCTATCAGACATAATAAAGCAAGCATAGAAAGAGTACAGTGAGTTGCAGAAAAAGGTAGAGTTGGTTTAGAAGGGTATGTTACCTGAATTTAACATTGATAATGATCATGTTTTGATATTTGGAAAGAGATTATGTGTACCTTTTGATTCATAGTTGAAGAATGAGTTGTTATGTGAAGCTCATAATTCCACATTTTCAGTTCATCCTGGCAGTACTAAGATGTACAGAGATCATCGTGAGTATTACTGGTGGGATGGAATGTAAAGAGATATTACTGATTTTACTGTGAAGTGTTTGAATTGTCAGCAGGTTAAAGTAGAATAGTAGTTACAAAAAAGAATTCTTCAGCCTTTACCAGTGCCAGAGTGGAAATGGGAAAATAAATCCATGGACATTGTTGTGGGATTACCAAAGACATCTCGAGGTAATAATTCAATCTGGGTTATAGTTGACTGATTGAATAAATCTACTCATTTCGTTCCTATTAGAGATACTTTGTCTCTAGATCAACATTCTCGGTTGTATGTTAAAGAGATAGTTAGGTTGCATGGAGTTCCCCTTTCTGTTGTATCTGATCGTGATCCCATGTTTACTTCTAAATTTTGGAAAGGACTTCAAAATTCATTGGGTACTGAATTAAATTTTAGTACATCTTTTCATCCTCAATCAGATGGGCAGTCAGAACGAACAATTCAGACATTGGAAGATATGTTACGAGCTTTCTCGATGGATTTTTAGGGATGTTGGGACCAACATCATTCTTTGGTTGAATTTTCCTATAATAATAGTTTTCATTCCAGTATACAGATGGATCCATTTGAGGCATAATATAGAAAAGCGTTGTCGAACTCCAGCTTTTAGGGATGAAGTAGGTGAAAGGAAGCTGATGGGACAAGAATTGGTTGAAGAGGTGGCAGAGAAAGTTCAGTTGATTCAGAAGCACATGATAACAGTTCAGAGCAGATAGAAAAGTTATGCCGATAACTAGAGGAAGGATCTTTCCTTTGAGGTAGGTGATCATGTCTTTTTCAAAGTTTCTCCATGGAAAAGTGTGATGTGTTTTGGTAAGAAGGGAAAGTTGAGTCTGAGGTTAATTGGACCTTATGAAATTATAGACAAAGTGGGATCAGCTGCATATAGAGTGGCTTTACCTCAAAGTTTATCCTAGGTTCACAATGTTTTTCATGTTTTGATGTTCTGAAAGTATATGCCAGATCCATCCCCAGTTTGGAGCCCAGAGCTAGTTCAGTTGGGAGAGAATCTCTCTTACAAAGAACAACCAGTTCAGATTCGTGACCGTAGGGAGTAGGTGTTCCGGAATAAGGTAATTTACCAGGTAAAGGTTTTTTGAAAAAACCATATGGTTGAAGAGGCACCATGGGAATCTTAAAATTCTATGAGGGATAAATAACCCCACTTATTTTGATAAGTGAATAAAAATTGCGAGGATGCAATTTCCAAAAGGGGGGAAGGATGTAACATCCCAAGTAAATTAAGAAAAAGATATTTTCAAACTTATTAATATTTTTGAATTAAATATTAATTTTACTTTTAAAGGGTTGCTATGTTCGATAGCGTACCTGATACGCAACAACGAGTTTCTTTGGAATCTTATATTGCACACTAATAATATAATATTATTGTTTTAAATGGTAGTTAACTCCTAGCCATTGTATTGGCGGGAATTAATGAAACTAACTATAATATGATTATACATGATTGTTAAATATATTTACATTATCCAATAAAAAGTTAGAGGCATAAAATGTGAATGAATCTAATTTTAAGCATAATTTACATTAAAAGGCTGATTTATAACCATTTAATGGAGAACCCTCTTTAAATATAGTTTTGGTCACATTAATACATTCTAATTGACCAAATAAAATCCTTATTTAGAATGGGGATATCAAATTTTTATTTGGGTAATTTTTTGGTATTTTTCTGATAAAGTTCATTTTTAATGAATAGTGAAAAATACAGTATTTTAATTCAAAAGTGCCTTTTTATCTAATTTATTTATATGATTAGGATATCTGTTTAGATGTTTTTAAATTTAAATTCAAATATATTTTTACCATTTAATCCAATGTTGGTCCTTGGAATTAATTTTACTTTGAAATTGGACATAAACAAGTATCAATCTTTTGATAGTTATTGTTTCTTAGAAACACGCTATTTGTTTTGATAACGGGAATTAATTTTAAAATTAATTAATTCCACTTCTATTTTTTCAATTTGAAAAAAATAGACATCATTTTTGAATTTGGAATATCAAATATAACTTAGGCGTAATGTTTGGTATTTTTCTGAAAAATTTCAATTTTTGATGAATAGTGAAAGCACATAGTGGTAGTTAAAAAAACTGAATTTTTATTTAAATGAAATTTTACCACTTCTGTGAATTGAATTTCAAAAATCTGACATACATGGTTTTTTATCAAAATGTAAAATTTGTTTCAATAAGATAAAAATAATTTTTGGTGAATAGTAACTTTTGACTTTTATTTACCGTGGTTAAAGGTAAATAGTGTAATTCAAGGTAAAAAGAAATATTATAATAATTCAAAATTACCTTAACACTTGTCCAAACCTTATTGGATGAGTCATTAATGACCATGGGCATCTTTGGGTTTATTTTCGGACCCCTTTGATTCACTTGGATGTGATAATGACAATTTAGATTAATTAATTTAAAGTAAAGGCCAAAATGAAATAAACAAAAATCTTTTAGTAATTAATTTTTATACGGTGTTATATAAGTCCTATTTTCAACTATAAATATTAATTGGAAAGCTACAAATATTTCCTACATGATAGTATTTTTTTGAAATTTTTAGACATAAAATAAATTATATTATTTATGACACAATAATGATGCAGTATTTTTCTCATTAATAACTGATTTAAATAAATAAGATTATAATGATTAAAATATTATCCAAAACATATCCAATTATAATTGTATGATTTAATTTCGACCATGACTCATCTTATCTTAGAATGTAATTATTTTTGGACCATTATAAGCCGAATATAATTATATAATTAAATAATTGTTTCACACTTTCCTAAAGAGCCCCTCCTCCCCCTTATAAAAGGAGACCACTTCTAACCAATTCCACACACCTCTCAAGCCATTTGGCTCGTCCAAACTCTTTCCAATTAATCTCTCAACATCCCTATCCTCCTTTTATAAGCCTTACCCTAGGCATAAGGCACTTCAAGAAATCCTTTTGGTTCAAACCAAAGGAATTTTCCTAAATTAAAAGTAACGATTTCTCTTAAATTGCTTTCCTTTATTATACTTCTCCAACCCTCAACTCTTTTTTTATTACTTTCTTTTGTAACAACACTATTATCCTCAATATAATAAGATTTTATTAAGAGAAGGAATCGAACTACACATACACACACCTCCATCTAACGGGTGAAGAATATAATGTTTCTGTGGATGAAAACTAACGCCTCACGAAACGATGATTATTCGATTATCTCCTACCACCTCTCATGGTGGCCATAATGATGGCACTGTATTTATATATGATATATATTATGCTTATGATTTCATTATGCTTCTGCACTTCCAAATTATATCAATCCTTTATGGTTTCCGTAGAGGATAAATACAATAATCTCATTTGAGAAAGTGCGGACTACCGCCCCCTTAAAGTGATGTGACTCGTTAATGCCTTATGTGGGAGGGATAAAGGATAGTGTTAATGATAGTATATATGTAATTATACTGGAATTATAATATACCTATGTATAATTATTTTTTATTTCCATTAAAATAAGAAATATAAATGAAAGTAGTGTTCATGCGTACGTACGGCTTACCGTCTCCATGAATGGTGCATTTCATTTATTACCTCTAAATGTTAGGTAATATTATAGATACATGTATATACTGGATATATATGATATATATTATATCTAAATCATGAATATCATTTTGGATATAATGGAATATTGACCACATGGACAACTTGTTAATATAAGGTGTTCATTTTTGAGTCAAGTGCCAAATATCGACAAAAAGAAAGTTATTAACTTAAATGATTAAATAATGTTTATAACATGGTAATAAGTGATATAAAAGGAATAATAAACTTTAAAATGGTTCTTACACAAGTAGAAATTAACTTTAGTATATTTTTCAGAATATTAAATAACGATCGAGTCCAGACGGATACAATGTAAGGTAATTCATCTCAATCTCCTTTCATTGAGGCATATTTTGTTCTAATACAAGACTTTCTTTTATACGTTGTATAAAAACCTTTTACTTTTAATTTCATTAAAAGGTAATCGTTTTCTATGAATCTTTTTTCTAAACGTCAAAAAAAATAATTTTTCTTTTAATGTACGCGGTGACAACGACCTTTTCCACCGCTGTGAGTATTATTTGATCTTTGGCTTACTCAACAAGACATAATGTTTTTTTAAAATAAAATAAATACCTTATACTCTTTTACGTATTTTTGGTATTGAAAATGGTTTTGAAACTGGATTTTTTATGTCAATATATTTAAGTGATATATTGTGATTGAAATGTGGAAATGTTTCCTTTCCTTTATATTTTTTGTATGGGATATGATTTTATATTGGTACTTGGACATTTGATGGGTGGTTACATGATAAACCAAATGACGCGTGGTGTTGTGAATACCAAGACGGGTGGTTACGTTATAACCTCCAATGCATTGGGTATGGAAGTCATCCGTATGCCTATTCCATTTAGTGATATGTGTGGAAATTGACTGTATGGTTATTCCATTTATGTATGTTTATGTCCCAAGTTACCTTTATATGTTATGTGTTTTTTATATGGGTTTTATGGTAATCTTTTTATTACAAAATGGTATGTAATGATCTATTATTCAGTTAAGAGTATTTACTACTTCATAAAGGTGAAAAGTATTACTTATGTTAAAGTATTCATCGTTAACTTTTTGTTTTGAAAAACTAATAGTTTTACTTCTTTGTGTATCCCTTACTGAGCTTTTTATACTCATCCCAAGTTTTTGAAATGTTTTTCACATGACATAATGTGGAATAGGGTAAAAGATGGGATCAAGGAGAAGTCGTGCTATCTTAAACATGGAACTAGACAAGACTCTTTTTTTCAAGAGTTCATTTTTTTAAAAAAAAATTGAAACTGTGTAGAAGTATCCACTTTGTAATATTTTGAAATGTAATAGTTATGGACTAACTCTCTAAAACTCTAAACCTGAAAAGATCTTCAATGTGAATTATTCATTTAATTCAAGATTTTTTATGGTTTTAAGTTCGGATCTTTATAATGGTATAATTCAGTTATTCTTAAATGGTACTCTATATGGTCTCATGGTCTATATCATGAATCATTGGGTTTTGTGAGTATATAAAGATATCATCAATGAATAAAATTATAAATGGGTCATGATATTAATTTAATATCTTATTCCTGAGATCTATGCACATTTATGGAGAATTAATCAACCTGAAATTCATGTTAATGTGCACATATAGTTCATACCTACCACTAAAAATGTTCTTATGAATACCCACATCTCTAACACGAAGTTTGTGGTAGCCTGGCCAAATTTCAATTTTTGAAAACCACCAGACTCACCTAAATTTGTCAAAAAACGACACTGATCATAAAAAATTTGTACTAATTCTTCATTGTGTCTTAATTCCTTTACATATATCCTATAGACATGTGAACTCTACTATCCACTATTTTAGTGAAAAAACTAGAGCACCCCAATGAGTTTCTGTCAATTCAATAAATCCCTTCAACTGTAAATTCTCAAACTACACCTTCAGTTCCTTAAACTCATCTGGTTTTATATGATATAGATGGTTTGATATAGGTTTAATTAATTACATATGTTTAATCTAATTTTTAACTCCTATATCAAGAGGAATATCTAATAAATCATCTTGAATGATATCCTAGTAAAAGTATACCACTAGAAGAAAAGAAGATAGACTTATTTTCTAACCGTCTTTGATAATTATACCCACCACCTATGCAGTAATAGTTTCATTTGTATCATGTTTGATACCATTCTACCTTCCTAAATAATACATTTACCAATAAAATGAAACTTCATCCCCTTTTACATATAAAATGATACTCATTTCTTGTAGTTGTTAATGTGTTTTTGATTACTAGTCAATTAGTCCATTCCAAAAATCCATTCAAATCTAGTAATATCTAAGATCATGAAATAACATATATTTCTATAACCAATGAAAACTATATGATACTCTGGACATCTCATAATATGGCCTACCTTCCTCCAAAATGGTGAATTATGAGAAAGAAATTCATAATAAAATACAACTAGAAAGTGTAACAGAATAATGAATTGAGTAGATAAAATAGAATGGGAAGCTTCAATATCAAAAAAGAAAAATATAGTGTGAAGGTAATAAAAACTAAACCATAGACTATAGAAGGTTCTTATTTACCATATGTTGAAACTTGATCCATGGTATACACTCTACCTAGGTCCATCACTAAATTATATCCCCAAGACCCCTAGATCATCTAATTCCCCAACCCCTACTGATTCTAGGAATCCTATTAAGAACCCCTCTTGGTATCATGACTCCCAACCCATGTCTTCCCATCACCTTTGAAGAAACTTATTCACATCTCCCATGAAACAAAATATGTAAGATTACCCATTTTCCACATAGATGATTATTTTTTTGAGATCTAATGAAAATCATCTGATAGTTTCTACACTATTAAATATCAAATTACATGGTAACACCTCCTTCCTCAGTGGCTAATAAAGAAATCATTTTTTGATCTGACATCATACTAAAATCTCATTTCTTCATTGTAGTCTACCTCTACATACTTCTATAAAATGAACTCATTACGTCACTAGGATTGAAAAATATAGGACTCTATAAACATAGTTCCAGAATTTATATTAAATTATTGATATAATTAATAATTGTTCCTGAAGGATCAAAAATTTTAGCAGTCTTGGAAGACTTGATATATACATACATTACATATGAAAAATCTAAGACACAACGTGATCATATTATGAAATCATTAATATCCATCCCATCATATCCATGGAAATAACACATTGACCTCCACATGGTTTTTTGGGGAATGGAAAAAAATTAAGGGTGGGCTCAGATTCTCAGAAAGGAGTAGCATATAATTGAAGATTATATAACATAAGCATTGAATAATAGATAAGTCAATAGTAAATGAAAAAAATTAATCCATAATCAACTAAAACTGAGGAAATTCTATATCTGTGATAATAAATTTAAAACATGAAGAATAATAATCATTGATCTCATACTAATGTAATGCATAATTATAGACATCAAAATCTTATTGTCAAATCTTTGTTCCAATATACGTTACATGTTGTGGAGATCGTGGTTATGATATTATTATATTATAAAAAGAATAATACACCAAATATGAACCTTTTTGTATCATGATAATTTCGAAGCATCAAGGGGATTTATAATGTCAAGTCCCACCCATCAAATGATTATGTCCAATGCATTCACAAAAATAGTCATTAACACCTTTCGAACCATTCCATGAGGAACCTATTAATGGAAAAAACATAGTTATCTTTACAATGAGAAACATGGAAATCAAATACTTCCCAGTCAAAAGAATAATTTAGATATCTAAGAGAATATCCCATAATAATATTTATATCAATTGAATATCATTAATGAAACATTTATGTAAATTATCATAGAAATATATAGATTAGAGTACATAAAATATTTATGTTTAAACATATAGGATAGTAATTGGTTTGAATATATTTCATCGAATGTGTACTATATGGGCCTAGCCTTAAGAAATACATAATCTCACATTTTAAGTAAGTAATTTATATTCATATCATTGAGGATATTTATGCATTATATTTTAATATAATTATCCTCTAACCCTTACACAAATAAATATTACATAAAAAAATATTTACCTAACATAATGGACTTATATCTGATCATACTAATTATAAAATGTTCATGCTTATGTGTTCTATAAAAATAAAATCAAGAATAAGTCATAAACATAATAATTACACATTGAAATAAAATGGGTAGTTTAATATTTCCTCAGATCACATATAATAATATATTACTAAAATAAGGTATTTAATAGATGATTGTATGTCATGTATTACCCTATCAAAGGAATGGATAATAACATAGGTATATATTTGAGATATATATATATAATTTAAATTCATACCATAAAATTAAATAGGGATATAAAGTAAGTTAGAGAGATAATGTTCATAACCCAAAGAAAATGGTGGTTTAGAGACATCGCCTGCACCCATAAGAAAAACATTTCAAGATTGAAAAATATCCATTACATCTAAACCCATTTTTAAAACAGCATAAGACCAATGGATGAAGGGTTTAGCATTGAGGAAATCAATGAATAATAAAAAAACAAATCCATTTATAAAATTATGGTTTATACAACAAGAAAGCATGTTAGCTCTATATATGGTAAAGTAAAACATTACTTTTATAAAGAAAGTAAAAATTTTCTATATAATATATATATAATATTTATTTCTAAAACCATTAAAAAAGTAAGAAGATGAATAAAATTTTATTTATTAATCTTTTATTTTCATATACATGTATTAATAAAATAATTTTAAGAATATTTATATGGAACATATATATTTATAAAATTAATCATTACAAATTTTTAAAATGAGGTTTTTAAAGTAAAATGTCTGTTACATAAAACCATAAAAATGATCCTTTAAAAAAGTAAAGAATGAAAAATATGGTAAAAAAATTAAATTTTGAATCCATTGAAGCATAAATTAAAATTTTATTGAAAAATTGTTAATAAAGTGGGAATAGAATAAAAAAAGGTGTAATAGATACTTTAAAAGATTGCTTTAAAAACATATTGTCCCTTACCTTGAGTCTAAATCAACACACATGTTATTTATCTTCATGAATTATAAATTTATTTTAATTTTTTAAATTTTTATTGTCATATTAAAATTTTATTATTAATTTAATTAAACATTTAATTATGTCACATTCAATTTTCTAATCCTTTATGTTTATATTAGACGTTTTTATGATATTCAGATAGTAAGTCCAAACTGACTTTAGAAAATTGACTATGGTCAATGACAACATTATTTCAGCATATATAGAATAAAAATCACGAAATTATTATCATTTTTATATAAAAATTATATTTTTAAAACCAAGCATGAAATTTTATTTTGATAAATTAACTATATTACAATCATATAGATGGTAGACTGTAAATACACATAAGTAACGCTTCCATTTTTTCACAATCAAGATGAGAATAAGTGTTATTTTTACTAAAATTTTTAATAACTATAATTATATAATAAATATTATATTATATATTTAAATAAAATTATATATACCATCTATTATATGTGGTCATGAAAAATGAATTACATTACTTCACGAGGAATAAGTCTTCCTTACACACGAACAATGGTTTCAGTTCCCATTCGATTGAAAATGATATGTATGTAGGTCATTAAATTAAAATAATAATATATTATAATAACATAGATAGGGCTGTTATTATAACATATTTTTTAAATACAATTTTATAGAGTTATAAGATGAAATAAAACAATAATTCTACGTTAATAACGGTACCTCTTCTTCAGAAAACCTCATTAATTTTACACCAAAATGTATCCATGGAGGGTTTTATAATAAATCCAAGGAATATGGTACTTGGTAATAGAGGTAATTAATGTATTAGGGTGGTTATTAGAAAAAAAAATTATTTTGGACCATCTATGAAAAAGGATAGAAGGTTCCCTTTTATATGAGAGGGAAGGGGCACAATTCAAATTTGATAAAATATTAAATTAATAGAAATTAATTTTCTGGGGAAAAAATGAAAAAAACTGATATATGTCAAATATATGGAGAGGATGGGTTAAAATACTATCATCAAATAAAATTTTGAGATATTTGGATTATTTGTTTAACTTATCTATTTTTTTTATCCTACGTTATCCCTTTTTGATAATTACTGTGAAAAAAGGACTCTTTATGAGTCAAAATAGTGACTAAAAATTGAAAATTTACAAATAAATGGCACATTTATGATATTATAAAACATATACCAACCAATTGTATTATTATATTATTTTTATGAATTTTAAATCATATAATAAAATATTATTTATTATAAAATATCATTATTTTCTTTTGTGGAAGAATTCAATTAATTTTACTTTGAGAAAAACATGACAGTAATAGAATTGGAATATAATCATTCCACATATCACTAGAATATTTTATTTTTCAAAAAAAAATAAAAAAAATCAATAAATGTATATTTCTTTAATATTTGTAATGTTATTAATGTTATTTTTTTATTAATTTATTAAATATTGTTTCATCATTGAATAAACATTTAAGATAATTATTTCATTAATAAAAATTGGAAGTCATTTTTAATGTTAATAAAATAATTTATCTTTTATCTAAATATTAAGGATTAAAGAAATGTTTTTTTATGTCTACCAAAAAATATTTTCAATATTAAATGGAATAAAGTGAAGAAATATCTTAGTGTTTATTCAATTTTTATAAATGTAGAAATAAATGAAATTTGGCCCAAAGTGGAAATATATTAAATAATTTGATATAAATGACCAAAAAAATACTAATCTAATTGGATAATTTCAAGTGTTAGGGTAAATGTTTAGTCTTTATCATATAATTTTTAACCATATTTATTCAATTTTACATTATTTTGGAGGTAATTATTTACTATAATTTTTATTCATAAGGACAAAAATTAAGATGGAAATATTTAAAAAAACTAGACCTCCAAAATCAAAATATGGAATCCGTTTTTTCTTAATTTAATTCATATAAGTGGGAAGAGATAATTTTTACTTAAACTCTTAAAATTAAATGAATAGAGTTTTTTCATTAAAATTCCTTTAATGTCTAAAAATGAACTAATACAAAAATATTATATTAATATGATTCAAATTTAATTAAATATATTAAATATAAAAAATTAATACTATTTTTAATTTAAAATAAAATTCTTATCATAGTATGGATTTTAAATTATTCTATTTATTGAAAAGAAATTACAGCTTAAAAAAGTGGTATTTTCACTATTCATTTAAAAATCACTCTTATGTTAAAAATCTATAAATTTAACCCTAAGATAATTATGATATGATGATTTTCCAAATTATAAACTTTTTTATAAAATTCCATTTCAAATATTTCAATAAATTAATTATAATATTTTCTCACAAAAATAAGTAAATTCTATTTTTGAATAAAAAATAATCTTGAATAATAAAATTAATTCACTAAAAAATGAGTGATTATTTAAAAATAATTTAACAATAAGTTTATAATTATTATTAACTTTATATATATTTCATAATGAAGTCAATCATATTCATACCCACCAATTTAACGGCCTCCTTATAATCATCATATTTATATAATATATTGTGTGTGTCATTTATGCTCGGTGTTGCATGTTGTATATGTTATTATACATAATTTTACTCTTTCAAAATCTCAGGGTGTAGTAGAGACCAAGAAAATTTTTGGAAAAAAATTCATCATGATATATTAAGAGCGTATAAATATTCCAAATTAAAACCCTTGGGAGTGACTCACAAGGTGCATAGTATTTTCCCAACTCATTGTGCATCAGGGAAATGATTTAGTAAATGCTCAAGGAACTTATTTTGGGAGGATTTCCCAACGTTTAATCTCTCATATAGATACATCCGCTTTACTATATCCATTTAGGGATGCATTTTCTTGAAAATTACACACTTTTCCTTTCCAGAACATAGGACGATTTTTCTACCATGAAAACGGTAATTCTTGAATCAAAATATTAAGAGATACAGATAATAATATAGACATAAAAATCACCAAATTTCATTATAAAAATGGGAAATATTCATCCAGGATAGTTCATTCAATATAAACAGAAATAAGGTGGCGATTATAACTCGATCCCCAAAAATGAAAATTGAGATAAAAACCCTCGCATATGTCCTAGGAACAAATTCAATGATAACTTCTTATAAGAGAGGGATTAAACATGTGATTAAAATACAATGAATAAAATAATTTAATTATATAACAGCTAAAATAGGTATTACATACACCACATAAATGAAATTTTTTTCATAATACATAATATGTCTTAATGTGAAGAATTTGAAAAAAAACATATTACCACCTATCATGAATTCAACAAATTTATAATAAAAAAATTTATAATAATCCGGTAAATATAAATTAATTAATTAATTTCAAACCAAAATAATATCTATGTTCAACTATACTCTTCATAAATAGTCATTCTCTATATGAATTCTTCGAATTATCTATATTAGTCTTTGTAGTTTCGATCGTTGGTATAAGCATTAGAATAATAGTGTTTTTTTATTATTCTTCCAAATTTCATTATTAAAATGTGATTAAATACTATGGAAGATTTATAATAATTTATGTTGAATCAAATTCTTTCATTTTTTTCATAGACATTATCCTTGAATACGGAGTCGATAATAAGAATGTTTTGATGATTTTTGATAAACGGAAAATTTTTTTTATTTGATTAATTAGATATTGATAGAGTATCTAAAAAAAATAAATAATACATTATTTAAAAATTTATACCCTATTATTCGAGTAAATAAGTTCTCATTTTCATCCATGACACAAATGTATAGTATTGTTCATGCATGTTGTTAAGCTAGCCAATACATTATCCTACAATTATTAGTTGATTACTATGATATTTTTTAGTTATAATATAAGTATAACAGGATTATAATGATCTTATTTATTATTTATTTGTTATATATATATAATATTTAATATTAATTAGAGATATAATTAATCGATGTGAAAGCATTATGAAATTTTAATTAAATATTATCGTTTGAGTATTCTTATTTTAAACGACCAAACTAATAATGATTGATTATTTGTCATATCATTAACATGTTTGTAAATTTATCATAGAATAACCATAATGACTTCATAAAAAATTTAATCATATATTAATGCCATCCTTATATCCAACCTCATAAGGTGGTGAAGGAAAAAAAGTTATGGCGTGGAGCCGGTAGTCCTTACAACGCATGAACAAAGGTTTTGTTTTTCTTAACGGATCGTGTATGTGAATAAATAATACAAATACCATTAATATAGTTATATTAATGTTTATAAATTATAATAGTATCATTATATTAGTGTTTATAGAATAAATGTTAAATAATTTAATTAATAATAAATCAAAGTAGTTGATAATACTCGTACTGGGGAGTTGATTATTTCCTTGAAAGTATCTTTGAATTTGAAGTGGTTAGGATATATATGTGTGACAATGGGATTATGTTAATGGGATATGATTATAGGGTTATCAAAATTAAAAATTTTAAAGACTAGATTCTAATGGTTGATGTTTCTTGAATTGTTGAAGATGTTCACATTTTATATGTGAAGGGATCATTAGTTTTTGTGAACACCATTACATTTTTCAATAACTTTATGGAACTATTCAATGTTAAATAGATATAAAATGGATAAAATAATTTGTTACACTTGTATTGGATGACCCAAATATAAAAATTGAAATATAAAGACGTTTATTAAATTCTTTCTATCTCTTTCACTAGGTTAAAATTAATTTACCCATTTTACTTTTTCTTTGGTAATTATTTTCTAATCCTAATAATTAATTTTAATGAAAAAGATTAATATTGATCATTTTTTATAATTTGAAACTTCTATTTTAAAAATTTAAAATAATTTTATCAAATAAAATTTATAATGTTGTTAAAATTTAATTATATAATTTACAAACCAAATCATGTAAAACCCAATTTTAGAGAAATAATATTTTATAATTTTATCGTTGTATATAATATAAAATTAATTTGGACACTAATTTTAAAGAAATAAATTTAATTATTATAAAAAATAAATTGTAGAAGGATATAAAGTAAATTGAACACTGAATGTCTCTTGAAAATAATTGATTCATTTGAAATACTAAAAAAGGTATTATATTAAGGAAAACAAATTAATTTGTTCTAAAAGTGGATTTCATGGGTTTTCTTTGCTCAAAGATTAATATATAATGAATAATTTTGTCTTTAAAATTAACATTTTATTACTTTTATTTTTTCTAAAAAATAATCATCATTCTTATATTATGGTAAATTCATAAAAATGACATGTTTTGTGAATATTACAATTTTCAACTAAATCTGACCATTTCATAAAAAATATAAAAAATTCATACCATGATAATTTGGATGAGATGGATTTTAATATTGAATTTGTTTTTCTCAATTTAAAATTCTTAAATTTATCTTTTAAAAAATTACTGAATCAATTATATTTTAATATATATTTTTTTCAATAGATTATGATATTTTATTTTCTAGATACAATATAGTATTGGGTGTCAAAGGAGTCTCGCTCATTATTACATCAAAGGTTGAAATAAATTTTTCTACTCTATGCTCCTCCAAATCCTTCTTGGTCATTAGTTCCTTGCATAAAACCTCAAAATATATCATTGGGTGAATGTTTATTTCTGAGAAAGTCAACATTTATCGATGGATGATCTCTCACTATCAGGCATCATGCACTTAATTCCTAGTTAAAATAGGACTATTGAAAAGAAACTCTGTGAAATGAGTAGAATACACAAATATAAATATTTTCCCTTACTATATATAGATAAACTCATGATATAAATATAGATTTATTATTTCTTAGTAAAACTCATCAAATAAGATATTCTTGAATTCCTCCCAAGTCAGAACCTCAAGTCTCCCCCACTACCTCATAATATCCCATAATCTACTAAAAGTTCCCTAATTCAAGAAATCAGCTTTCTTAAAATATTCATCATCAAAATTTTCCAGTATATTAAAATTTCCCTTTGAGGAGTTTGATCTAATACTCAAAATCATAGGTTACTATGATACCTAGTATTGATTGGGGTGCTGAAGCTATACATTTAGAGCATAATCAGTCATTTTATAATGAGCTTCTCCGCCTTCAATAAGAACTATCCTAAAGACTCTATGAATAGTTGTCTTAAATAGCTAAACCAACATAGTGGATATTTCACCGTGATCAATGACACCCTACTAAACATACGGAGGCACTGTTGGTGTTTCAACACTTATAAAATAATCATAACCAACTTTTTTATGTGGTCCTATAAGACGAGATTAGGGAGGGATTTTATAAATTGAAAAAATGAGTTCATAAAAAATTATTTCCACATCATAAAGGACTTAACCACTAAATAAATTATTGGAACAAACAAAAGATTACTATAATATGGCTCGTCCTATGGGGCCACCCATTTCTAGAAGGAAATCCCCCCTTATTACTACCCAGGTCATGATACAACTCTCTTGTAACTATACATTAGTCACTATCATATATATATATATATTAAATTATTTAATGTGTAGCTATATTAGTAAAATAATTAAATATATCATAAAAGAATAGATCTTAGATTAGAAAATATATTTAATTAATTTAATTACCAAAAATGATAAGAAATAATATAAATAAAATTGAATCTATATACCTAGTCATGATTCAGGAATACACATGAATTCCAAAAACTACAAAAAACATTACTTTGGGTCAATAAGAATTTTAAATAACAAACCAGTAATATAAATATAATCATTGGTAACTCATAGATCCATTATATAAGAGTGGTATATGAACATACATGCCCCCCAACCTGATTTCCACAATACTGGTATCTTTTCTACCATTCCCCAAACATATACAAGGATAAATAAAAAACCTACTTTACTACCATATTGTAATTCCCTGAACCGAATCACTATATCTAGGGTAGAGATATGCAAGGCCTCATGGGTGCCTTTACATGCGTAAGAGGCCACCGACTAGTAGCGATAGTAAGAATGGTGTCATGGGGACACTATAGTCTTGGAAAAAAATTAATACACCAGAATCACAATAAATGGTAAATAATTATCCCAATAGTTTGGAGGAAACTATTAGTACATCATCATTATTCTATAAAATATCATACTATCCCTAAAAACAATGAATATAATCCAAGTGGGGTAATTCAACTAATACAAGAAACCAATTAAAATGTAATAAAAACTGTAAAAATAGTAAGTAATCTAGTGGCTTGATGTAGGGCCCTTTCCCTTAGTTTGATCCCTAACAATGAAGTTTTCACATACATTGAGATTCCCTAGAAATGATTGATTATAAACATAGTTGGAAACCACCACTACATCCTTAACATTAAGTGAGCATGTCTATAAATGGGTATATATTCATGGAAAGTAAATTTACATGAAATAAATTAATCACATTCTATGAGAGAATGTTTAAACTAGGATTCCACAATCCTCACCATGCATACTACTTTTTTTTAGTAAGTATGGATCATATGTCATCATATAAAAAATAAGGATGAAAGACTGTCACATTCCTCAGATTATGTTTTGTAGCCAATTGAGCCTCGGGTTAGGCTACAAGGTCATCTCGCTCCTAGATCGACCTCATATTGGTCCAAAAGGACACAATTCTTCAATATATACTTGGTTGGGTCACAATGGCGTCCTATACGATGCTCAATCCCAGGTCAAGCCACAAGCCTATCACTCCCCATCTACTATTTTAGGTTAGGAACCAAGGTTATTATGACCTTTACCTATCCCTATGAATCATCATTCTCATAATTATATATTGTAAAAGAACATTCTCTCCCTCAAGGGGATAAAAAATAAATTATGATCCACCTATGAGTCTGATACTAGATATAGTCTTCACCAAGCTAGGCATTCACATAAAATAAGAAATAACATAAAATTGAACAATCATAACACACAATTTATAGGTCACATGGTCCACACACACACATAGTTCGAAAATCATAAACATACCATGTCACACAGTGGTCCTTATAGTTATATACATATACAAACCTATGAAAATAATTCCAAACCACATTATATAAAGGCCTAGAGTGGTAAGGGATTCCTACCAGAAATGAAAATGTGTCAATTTTCATCATTCATCACTGAACCACATATGTGGACCTATTATCCCGATAACGAATTGAAATTTCTAACAATTAGTATTGTAGAATAAATATTCAAGAGGGATAATGTCACTGATGAATGTTGTCGCACACGATCTCAAAAATATTTATTTGTGATTTTACTAAGTGTGTCACAGTGGGTGACCTTGTTCGTTCTCTCAAGGAGGAAGTAAATTTAAAAACTATTAATAGGCTTAAAGTAAGTAAGAAAATATTTCAAAACAAACGAAATGAAATATGGGGGGGTTGTGGATTTTTGAGTAGTAAAATAAACAATGAAATGAGAAGAAACCATCTAGAGACAATTTCATTAAAAACACTTATATGAGAAGAAATAGTTAATCCAATGTTCCCCCTTCATAATTAATTTACCCCTATACAATATGATTATAGTTCATTCAATTTTAATCCCCAAACCTTGTCAACCCCCGAACCCTATGGAAATTAACGCAACCAAAAATATTTGAAAAATGAGCCTTTAGTCAACTACAAGACTTCTAATCGTGGCACCCTGCCTTGATTTTTATCCAAAATAAAAATTATGGTGAATGGTCAAATATGAAAGTACATCCTATATATATTTTAGAATTAATTAAGTTGGGGAGGATACTTTAACCCTAGAATTATATACCAAGTTGATTAGATTTTGCATTTGCAGTTTCACTCACACGGTTTACACAATCCCAGCCACGTGGTCAAGTGCAAGTCAATCGAGTAAATTAGAAATTAAAACCCAATTAATTGATTAAATTTTTTCAATTATATTATGATAATGGAATTATAATAAATTAATTGAGTAGGGATTAGATCAACTATGAATGAAATCACTCTTCTATGGGCGGAGTTTTCATCGCGGAGACGTTTTTCATAAGTAATGGATTAAAAAGAGAACGCCCTATATTTTCTCTACTTTTATATTATAGCACAAGAAAAAATATAAGAAGATTAAAAGACAAAAAATATAATATTTATTGAATAAAAATCTTGTTACAAGAATAAAAAAAGAGAAAAAATGGAGGTGGGAGAGGAGAGCCTTTTTTGGAAGATATGTTTCCACAAGGAATTACTTCTTTCATGTATTTTAAGGGGTTCCCAAGAGCCACCCATGATTTCACAACATCCCAAATACTTGAATAGCCCTCCTACTAAGTGAATATATATTTTAAATAGAGTTTGGGAGGGTTAGGGTAACAAATATTTTTAAAATGTGAAAGGGAAATTCTTCAAGCTATTTTACTCCCTATTATACTGCATAGTTGACCTCAAAAACGCATTAATTGGTTGGAATTCAAGAAGGGTAATTTGTTTTTAATCATGTCCCCGATCATCCCTCAAAATTTGGTCCCAATAAAAGTCAGGATAAATAATCTATAAACCAAATCGTGAAGTAAATTACAATATGGATTGTTCAGTCCATCTTTGTCTTCATGGGAAATTTACTCCATAAAAATTCATGATCGAGCTCTGATGTCCTAAATAGAATTTGTATCCCATTATGTCAGGAACATAGTTACAAAATTTAAAGTCAAAATAATTTACAAAAACATAAGTATTTCAGAAATAATTCAGTAAATTTTCAAAGTGTAAAAATATAATTTACATCAAATTTTTAAATGAATGATCTAATCACAATTATTGTATAAATTAACATTTTTAGCACAATGTGAGGAAATTATTTCATTTATTATCAATAAAATATTCTAGAAAAAAAATTTATCAACTCCCCCACACTTATCCTTTTTCACTCCTGGAAAAACCATCATATCATGTATTCAAGAAAATTGTCACTAGATATGCATGTTCATATTTCTCAATCCACAGTGAAAATTTATGCAAAGTAAGAATTCCAACAAGAGTGAATTTCAATAAATATTAATTTTATTGTCTCATAAATTGTGTTAGAACAAAATCAAGTGAGATTTATAACACTAACCATAGTGAAACAAGTTAATAGTCTACCATGCCACAAGTTCTCCACGTGTGTGTGTGCCAACCAATCCAAACTCATAAATCCACCCTTTATTCAGTTTATTTAGGTCATGTAAAATAATTATTATTACTTGTTTTAATTACCCAAACCTATTATATATTCCTTTGCAATCTAATTTCAAGACCCACTCACTTATGTATTCATGAAAGTCAAACCATAATCTCCTGGCCTAGATATCCCCATATGTTTTACATTTCATCAATCCCATAATTTCTTATTTTTTTTTGTAATTTTTAAGTTTCACATGGAAAAAATCTCACTCTCAACTATCAACCCATGTTTGATCTTCTCACGACACTAATTATAATAGTTATAACAAGATCTTAGTTCGAGGAAATGTGGTTTTTGACCTATCTAAGATAGAACCCATTTTTAGGGGGTACAACAGTTGGATAATAGGTACACATGAATAGGTCAATTCCGTACAGTAATGAAACTGATCGGAAGAAAAACAAATATATGGATAAACCAATGAATTATTTTACCTAACTTGTCTATACCTTTAATTTAGTAGAAAAATTTTCATAAGTCATGGTTGAGTGAGAAATTGTGTCGATAAATCAGTGAAACAGTTTACCATGAAAAAATATCACAAATAATAATGTGAAAATCTAAAAGGTTTTATAATGACACAACCTTTCATATCATCGATGAATTCAATTTTTATTAAAATAGTCCTTTGATGTTGAAATATTACTCAGGCCTATCATTATAACAATTAATTTTGAAAACATGTATTTTCTATATGTTCCACATGAGAATTTTACATGATATATATATATATATATATATATGATATTTTTGTTTTGTTTCTTTCAGTTTTATTTTGTAAAATTTTAACCAAAAACATAATAAAAAACACACATAAAACACAAAAATAAATATCCTAAATATCTAACCCAAAATGTTTCCCCCTCCCCCACACTTAAAATATTGAATTTCCCTCAATGTGAACCTATGAGATGATATGTTCACATGAAAAGAAGAATTTTAAATAGGACAAATAATTTAAAAGTGAATGGGTTATGAATAGCCTAATACTCTCGTGTGATAATGTGGTCATACAGTGTGATGAAATCCACTACATCAGTAGAAATTCTCTCAATGTATTTCTCTAAAATTTTCCTATTAACGGTGAAGATCCTTCCAGTATACTCTTGTGTGATCTCCACAATACCATAAGAAAAACCATTAGATACAATATAGGGACACAACCATCTAGAATGCAACTTACCAGGAATCAGCTTCAGCCGTGAACTGTATAGAAGGACTTTCTCTCTACCATGAAACTCCCTCTGTTGGATCAGTCTTTCATGAGCTACCTTTGATCTTTCCTTACAAAGACTTGAGTTTTCATATGGGCCCAATCGAATCCCCTCATGCACTTGAATTTGTAGCTTCATTTGAATTCCAACATGGGCCAAATCCAAGTTTCATTTCTTTATAGCCAAATAAGCATGATCATCAGCTTCCACATGGAGATGACAAGATTTCCCAAAAACAATAAGGATTGGGGAAATAACTATGGGTGTCTTTTATGTTGTCCTATAAGCCCAAAGCACATCATCCAAGTGCTTCCTCCAATCCTTCCTATTCTGGTGAAGAGATTCCTCCAAAATTTGAATCAACTTATGATTTAAAACCTCAGCCTGGCCATTTTTTGGGGGTGGTATGGTGTTTATGTTTTGTGTGTCACCTCATACTTTTAAATAAGGGAAGTAAGATTATGATTGTAGAAGTTTGTCCCTTGATCAGTGATTATAGCCTTTGGTACTACAAACATGGAAAATATATGTGCTTTTACAAAGTCCACAACAACACGATAATCATCCGTCTTGGTGACCTTAGCCTCCACCCGTTTGCGCACATAATCAATGACAAACAAAATATTCAGAAAACAAAAGGATCACAGAAAAGGACCAAGAAAATTAGTGCCCCAGCCATCAAAAATCTCACAGAATAGAATGGGTTTTTGGGTCATCTCGGGTCTCCTAGAAATGTTCCCAGTGTGTTGGCAATGAGATCATGACTTACAAAAAACATTTGCATCATGGAATAATCCAGGCCAATATAATCTAGAGTCTAAAACATTCATAGCTATCCGTTGTGGTCTAAAGTTTCTACTACAATCAACGGTATGACCAAAATATAAAAAACACTCCAACTCATGATCAGGAACATGCCTCCTAATGACATGGTCACTACACATGTGCCAAAGGTAAGGATTATCACAAACATAAAATCTTGACTCACTCCTCAACTTTTGGAGTTTATTTTTCTTCAAATTTGGAGGAATTTCAGAGGAAACAAGGTAGTTAACTAAATCAACATACCCAGGATGTGTACTTGAGATGGAATAAAGATGCTCATTAAGGAAAGTGTCCTGATGTGGTACCTAGTCCTGGGTGTCATCCTATAGTTTGTGATTAATTCTACTCATGTGTTACACCACCATGTTTTCTGACCCCTTCTTTTGCATTATATCAATATCAAATTTCTGAAGAAGAAACATTTGTTGGATAAGTCTCGGCTTTTTGTTCGGCTTCCCCAATAGGTACCTCAGAGTTTCATGGTTAGAAAAAACGACTACTTTAGAGCCCAATAAATATGAATGGAATTTATATAAAGAAAATATGATGGAAAGAAACTCATTTTCTATGGTTGTGTAGTTTGATTGGGCTGAATCTAGTGTCCTTGATGCATAGATAATCACATGTGAACATCCCTCCACCCTCTGAGTTAAGACAGCTCCAAACGTGAAGTTAGAGGCATCACACATAAGCTCAAAAGGAATGTCCCATTGTGGGGTTGTATGATCTGTGGAGTGGTCATACACTTCCTCAGCTCATCAAATGCTACCCTGCATGAATCATTAGACACCAAATCAGAATCCTTTTGAAGTAATCGCAAAAATGAAAATAAATAATACTAAAATCTTTTATGAAGTTCTAATAAAATCACGAATTCCCTAGGAAATATCTAATATCATGCACACATGATGGAAAGTTTAATGATGAAATGATATATACTTTTGATCAACCAACATCTATCCTTGGATTTGACACCACATGCCCTAAGACAATGTTGTGCTCTACCATGAAATGACACTATTCAATGTTCAAGACTAGATTATTCTAAATACCACGATTCAAAACCTTTCCCAAACTATTTATACCTTCATTAAATTAGGATCCATAAACTATAAAATCATCCATAAATACCTCCATGCAGGTCTCAATAAAATCAGAAGAAATAGTCACCATACTTCTCTAGAAGGTACCTATGGCATTGCACAGTCCAAATGGCATCCTCCAGTAGGAAAATGTGTTAATGGGATATGAGATTGTAGTCTTCTTCAGATCCTCTAGAGCAATAGGAACCAGAAAATATCCCAAAAATACATCCAAGAAACAAAAATGTGTTTCCCAAATAGTCTTTCAAGCAATTGATTAGTAAATGGGATGGGGAAAAGGTCCATAGAGGTGGACTAATTTAATTCCCTATAATCAATACACACACGCCAACTGTTTTGAACCCCCATCGGAACTAACCCATCTTTCTCATTTTTCACAATAGTAACACCACATTTTTAGGCACATCCTGAATAGGACCAACCAACTAGGAATCATAAATGGGATAGATTGAACATGCCTCGACCAATTTTCCATCTTCTTTTTTAAAAACCTCCAAAAGTGGTGGATTGAGTCTCTTTTGTGACTGCCTAACTAGTTTATCCCCATCCTCCAAATAAATCCAATGCATGAAAATGGAGGGGCTAATACCTGATATGTTAGCCAAGGTCCACCCAATTTCCTTCATGTTCTCCCTCAAATGATTCAAATGTATTTCTTCATGTTCAAAAGGGTGACTGTTAGCAATGATAACTGGTAACTTCTCCCAACTTATAAAGTATGAGTATTTGAGATTAGGTGGAAATGGCTTGAGTTCCAATATACGGGGGTGATGTATGGATATAGAACTTGAAGGAACTGAAATATGTGCACAATGAACATCAATATCAGAATATACATCATCAAAATCAGAGAGTAAAACATCAAATCCATCAGCATAATTCATAGCCATGTCATAATCATATTGAACTTGCTCAAAATAAAATTATGAATCCATTTCAAAATCAAATCTAAAAGGGTTTTGTTCATTATAAATAGGTGTGGAAGTACTCTTATACATCAAACTAGAACCAATTATCATAATCTCCATAATCATGGGATAATAAAATTCCATGGGTTATATATTTGGTGGTTCAAAATGGGAGATAAAAAATGTAGAATGATCCTATGAGGGGTACTTCATATAGTCCATAACATTAAATATCACAACACCATCCCTAAAATCCATGGAAAGTGTACCCTTATTTATATTTATTATAGTTTTTGTGGTTTGAGGAACGGCCTACCTAAGATAATGGGAGCATATAACTTACCCGATCAACCTCCATTTTAATCATGTATAAATCTGCTAGAATGATCATGTCTCTTGCCCAGACATGTTCATCCTCAAGGAATCCAGCTAATTATATGGTAGCATTATTTTCCAACTGCACCACTACTCTCGTTGGCTTCAAATCACCAACCTGTAAAGAATAAAATCTAGAGTGAGGAATTACATTTATGGAATATCGTGAATCACAAAGTGCATCAAAAAAGTGCAACTCCCCTATGGTGCATGGGATAGTGAATGTCCCTGAATCCTTGCACGTTGTCATCATTACGGGAGTTAGTATATTGAGTGATGACACATTCCTTCTAAGATTGATCCTCTCATTTCCCTTGATCCCACTTCAATTGGTGCAAAGTTATTTTAATAATTTTTCCATCCTTGGGATTTGTTTAATGGCTTCAATTATATGGATTAAAATCTCCACACGCATGAATGTGTCCAAAACCTCTTTTTTGCATCACCTCTTCAGCCATCATTTTGGTCTGTTCAACTCTATTTGGAAATGGAAGGGGTTGAGGAGGAACATCGTCAATATTTTTCTTACCTTCATCATTCTCCTTTGGTTTCTCTTCAGTTGGTCTTGAATGGAGCTTCTTAGGATATGAGATAAATCCCAGTGGAATTTTAGGTACAGATGTATCATTAATTTTCTTCCCACTTCAAAATGTGATGGAAATAAGATTCCCCTTGGGATTTTGGGTAGGTTGGGAAGGTAGATTTCCCAAATTCTTACTTACCAGTTCATGGAGGGCAGTGGAAATATGGCTCAGTTGAGTCTTCAACTCCCTCAGATCTGAAACTTGACTCATTAGCTCACTTTGTTGATTAAGATCAATTTTATTCAAAAGGTCATAAATATTAGAATCTAACTTGGGTTGGGGATTCCCTTATTGTTGACTTGTTGATTCATGATATTCAAATCTCCTTTGGGGTTTTTTGTAAACCCTGTTGGTAAGGTAGAGGTTGTTAGATGTTTTGTTTAAAGGGGGTCCTTGGTTATTTTCCAGAGGAATACCTTATGTCTGATTGGTCCTTCCACCCTTTTTGTATGTTTATAGAAATGGAATAAATATTTTTTGGGGGATATGGTTGTTTTTTCTGATGATATATGGTCTCCCAGTAAATACTGCCACACAATCTTATATTTCTTGCAGTTGGGGGAAACAGTCAGTTGGGTGGATTGTCTTAGGAAAAATTCCACAAGGCCTTGAAGGAGGTGGTTGGGATGTATTCTGTGATAAATCAATCTTCTTCACCATAGTGTTAAATACTACCAACTTAGTATCAATTAAATGACTTTCTAGAGAAGATGGACTTACCTAATGTACTCCCCTCACATGTGGTGTACCTCAATCACCAAATTGTTGTGAGTTTTGTGCCATATTATCAATCAACTCATGTGCAAATGCTGGTGTTTTGTCGATCAATTCTCCTCCTTCTACAACATTCACCATGCTCCTCTCTATAGGTGTGAGTTTTTTATATAATTACTGGATGAGGAGTTTCTCACTGATTTGGTGATGTGGAAATCTTTCACAAAACTTGTTAAATCTCTCCCAGTACTCATTCATTGACTCCCCTTGGGCTTGACTGATCCCCAAGATATCTTTTCAAATGGATTTAGTCCTTGATGCTAGAAAAAATCTCTACAATAAAAGACATTTCAAATCTTTCCAATAAGTTACAACTTCAGGTTTTAAACAATACATCCTATCTTTTTCATCTCCATCAAGTAAGATTGGGAATGCTCTTTGTTTGATATGATCTTCAAAAAAAAAATTGGGTTTAAAGTTTCACAAACCACATTAAATTATTTCAAATGTTTATTTGGATCCTCACTAGATGATCCATGAAACTTTGGAAGAATATGAATTAACCCAGATTTCAGTTCAAAGTCTTATTCGAGATTTGGCTATGCAATGAAATTTTTATGATTGTTAATATCAGGTGAACCCAGTTCTCAAATGGTTATATTAAGTTAATTTCTATTATTTTCATCCATTGGTTCTTGTTTTATGTTTTAATATTAATTTCATCCAATTTCAATGTTTTGATAGTGGAGGAATTATCCAACTGGTGGAATGTTGAAACATCCCATAGATTGAGAATTTCTGATTCGAGCCCGAAGTCTCCATTCAATCTCAGGATCAAGATCTAAGATATATTCATGATTAGATAGTGCCATAAATCATAAAAAAATAAATTGAAGGAAAGTGGTCCATAATTAAAATAAAAATGGGAAGTTTGAGTTGATGGTCCAAAAATAATAAGAAGAAGAAACCCAAAGAAGAAGAAAAATTCATATTTGGTAAAGAATAAAGAAAAAATGAAAGAAGATAATAAAATTTAAAATACAATAAATAAGTTTAAATGGTTGAAATTATTACTTTACTCCCCAAAAATGGTGCCAATTTGATGAACAGTGTCGCACATACTCTCAAAAATATTTACTTGTGATTTTACTAAGTGCAGCATAAGGGATGACCTACATCGTTCTCTCAATGGGGGAGTGAATTAAACAACTATTCATAGGATTGAATTATGTAAGAAAATAGTTTTAAAAAATGAAATGAAAGATGAGGGGTTTTTTTGTGGCTTTTCTAATAGTCAACTAAACATAAAAGAAGAAGTAACAATCAGGACACAATTTCTTTAAAAATAATTATATTAGAAGATAAAGTTGATCAAATATTCCCCTTCATCATTAATTTATCCTTATCCTATATGATTATAATTTATTCAGTTGTAATCCCCTAAATATTATAACCCATGAACCCTATAGAAATTAACACAACCAGAAATATTGGAAAAAAGATCCTTCGGTCAACATCGGAACATCAAAAAGTCGTACCCTACATTGATTGTGATCCAAAATCCAACTTATGGTAAATGGTCAACTAGTGAAGTATATCCATCCTATATTTGAGTATTAATTGATTTGGATATGAGACTTGACACCAAAAATTATATCCCATGTTGATTAGATTTTGTTATTGTGGTTTCACTCACATGGTTTACACAATCCCAACCATGTGGTCAAGTGCAAGTTGATCGAGTAAATTAGAAATTAAAACTAAATTAATTGATCATAGTTTTTGAATTATAATATGATTATTGGTTCAGAATAAATAAATTAAGGGAGTGTGGATTAGATCAACTACGAAATAAATCACTCTTCCTTGGGCGGAGTTTTCATCATGGAGACGTTTTTCATATGCAATGGATTGAAATGGGGACACCCAATCTCATCTCTACGCATAGATTGCATCCCATTAATAAAAATAAGAAGATGAAAAGATAAGAAAAAAGAATATTTATTAAAGAAAACTCATGTTAAAACAATAAAAACAAATAGAAACAAAGTAGAGGTGGGAGAAGATATCCATTTTTGGAAGAGATGTTTGCACAAGGCATTATTTATTCCAAGAGTTGTGAGGGGTTCCCAAGATCCAAATTTTGGCCAAACCATCCCAAAGCCTCTACCATCCCTCCCATAGATTGAAAATATCCTTTAAATAGAGTTTATGAGGGCTAGGGTTACAAATATTTTTAAATTGTGAATGGGAAATTCGGGAAAATATTTTACTCCATGTTTTAACGCATAGTTGACCTCCAAAACACGTGAATTGGTTGGACTTCTTAGAGTATCATTTGTTCAGAATCATGTCTCCGATCTTCCCTCAAAATTTGGCCCCAATACATGTTCGGATGAAGAAGATACGACCCAAATGGTGATGTGATGTCCATTCTGGATAGTTTAGTCCAACTCTGTCTTCGTGGCCAATTTCCTCCACTCAAATGTACGATCCATGTGGCATCCTGCATTTTTGTTACATAACATTCCATTACATTTTACAATCATAATACCTTTAAATTCAAGTGTCTCGGAAATCAAGAACAAAATACATGAAAACATAAAAAACATTTTTAATTCCCCTTGAAATGCCTCTTGAAAAGTTCATCCTGTGTACAAATAATACATCTTATAACCAAGAGACATACATTAAAGGAATGGGTGAGAAGAAATCTCGGCAAGGAAAGAAAGGGAATTAGTTTACTTTTGATATCAATACGAACTTGATTAAAAACATAAAGACAAGAGAAATGCAAGTATAGGCATTTCATAACGAACATAACTTGGAAAATACCTTAAATATGGGTCTATGAAATTTAATTTAGATATTCATGAACATATCACCAAAGTTCATCCCCAAGATGTCACAAAAATTACCATGGTTATTCACCAAAGTATTGTGAAACTTTTCATCTCTAGAGATTAAATTCTTTACCCAATGCATTGGAGAACTATTAGGGTTCACCCTTAATATATCTTTATATTCATGTGAGCCACATATATTATAATCAAAACTTTTATGAATAACCCATAGAGAGTAAAATTAACGGGTTTCACTTCAAAATCGTGACATTTTAAAAGTGCTTAGAACCATGATTGTTATGCCTTTTATAACCCTTAGAAATGGAATGAGGGTGTCATATATGCCAATTCCAGAATAAAATAGATAAATTTTATATCTTGATGAA
This sequence comes from Viscum album, assembly GCA_963277665.1. Taxonomy (NCBI): domain Eukaryota; kingdom Viridiplantae; phylum Streptophyta; class Magnoliopsida; order Santalales; family Viscaceae; genus Viscum; species Viscum album. Next base: position 1,084,089,135 of record OY728146.1, on the reverse strand, counting down.
TACATCTAGAATTGAAAATATATTTGGGTATTTAGTTAAATAAAACATGATCATTTCTTGAGAAAAAGAGAGATATATTTTGAGGCAAAGTTTCTACAGCATAATGGGTATATAAAATGGTTTCAGAAAACAATAAAAAGAGAGGTCACAAGGTTATCCCCTAAATAAATCAAACATTTATTGTAGAGAAACAAAATAAGAATAAATAATATCTTGGTGTGGAATTACACACCACATGAAAAGGAAGTTAGAAAGAAAAGAGAAAATTTGATATCATTTACGAAAATTATGCATCCTAACAACGTCCCTTATAATTCATAAAAACAAGTTGATGGGAGCAGAAAAGGGTCTATCATAAAATCGAATTGAAATGGAAAATAATAAATATATATATAAGAACATTCCCCCATATAATTAAATTGAAACTAGAAGAAATAAAATAAAGAAATTCATGAATTAAAAAATGAGGGTGAAAGGTTCCCATACTGTGAAGTGTAACGTCGAAAGCATGAAGGATAGGACCTTGGGGGGCTTGAGGGCACCTTGGGAGGAGTCCATGGGAGGTAAAAAGACTATAACATCATTGTGGAGTATTTTTTTTAATGAAATGAATGAGTTAATGGCATGGTATTTATAGGGAAATAGATTTAATATTTATTTAATTTCCAAGGGACACCTCATTGGTGGAATTTCAAAAATCAGGGGCAGGCCCATGGTATTTTCCCATTGTATTGGCCACTTTGGACACCTCATAAAATATCTTACTATTCACAAGTCTACGAGATTAATTACATCAATATTATATCATTATTACATCACTAATGATGTCATTAAACACCCGAAACTCAAAATAGTATTTTCATAATTTACTGAAAACAATACATTTTATAAAAATCTCATAAATTCACTTTAACTTAATATTGATGATCTGATTTCAAAAATTAACTCCATTTTGTGAAAATAATTTTCTAAAAAATTTTAATTTAATTATTAAATAAAATCATTATTTATTCAAAAAACTACTCTATAATAGTAACTTATTTGGTAATACCTTGAAAAAGTAGTCGAAGTCCCATAAAATTATCATATAACTATAAGCCCATAAAGTAAAATTTTATGATTATATTTTATGAAAATAAATTTTCATTCTAAATAATTAAAATAATTATAAAATTGTAATTAAAATAATTATGACCTACAAAAAAAATATACTTTGATCATTTTTTCACTTTTAAGATGTCTAAATTCTATTTATACATTAATGGGTGAAGTGTATATTTTTTCACCGATTTAATATAAATTACTATTTATAAGGGTATGATACTATTCATTCTTTACTATTTACTAAAAATCAAGTTGATCTTATTAAACTCTAAATTTCTTACTGATCATAACTATAGAAGACCATTTTTTTAAAATCATTTCACATTATTAATTATTTAATGTTTACATGAATAATTTAAAATACCACTTTTTATAAAATTCATCTATAATATTCATCATATATTTATCCAGACATTTGAAAATAAAAAAAAATTACCATAATAATAAATAAAAATTTAATTTATACAAAGAGATTACAAAAAAGTATTTAAGGCCTAATTACATTACCCCTTATAAAAGTTGCATAGGACCTATGTGTAAGGTGAGATATAGTGATAGAATCTTGGGGCGTCTCAGAAAACATTTCCCGAGTGGTGATTTATATTATCTTGAACTTCTCCCTTAGGAGATTCCATTCAAGCTTCACATATTGATGCTCAGCTTGGGCTTGGTCCAGAGTTAAGCCTAGATATGCTACCTCTTTCCCAAGATCTGACTAATGGGCTTCGTACGGCCAGAGTCTACTGAATTAGGCCAACCACTCTTCTCTCTGTATTAATTAACCAATATCAATTGTATTTGTAAACAATAATTGTAATGTTAAGATTTGACCTTCCAATAGTCATATTGATTAATGGTCATATAACAGTCGAAATCTAAAAATATCACTTAATTAATTAAAGTATATACTTTTGTGGAGTATAAAATGAAATAACACACAAATTTAGGAAACAAATATTATTAAAAAAATCGGGTTGTTACATTCTTCCCCCCTTAAAATATTTCATCCCAGAAATTTTAACTTGTACCCTATAAAGAGAAAAGGTGTGGGTACTTCTGCCTTATAGACTCCTCTAGTTCCCACATATCTTCTTTACATTTTTGGTTCCTCCACAACTCTTTAACTAGGTGGGCAGTCTTGTTGCATAGAACCTTGTATATATGATCTAAGACGTCCACTGGATGCTCCTCATAAGAGAGTTCAGGTTCCTGTTGTAAAACCTCTAGATTTAGTATATATGAAGGTTCAGGTATGTACTTACTCAAGAGGGATTTGTGAAATACATCATGAACTTGTTCTAGATTTGAAAGAAGTGGAAGTCGATAGGCCACTGCTCTGACACGATCATGGATTTAATAGGGGCCAATGTAACTAGGGATAAACTTCCCTTTATTCCCAAACCTCATGACTCTCTTCGAATGTGAAATTAGAAGAAATACTTTGTCACCAACATCAAACTCCAATTCCCTTCAATGGTTTTCAGCATAGATCTTTTTCCGACTCTGAGCATCCTTAATGTGTTATTGGATGGCATGGGACTTTTTCTTTCATCTCTTGCACAAGATCAGGCCCAGGAATCATTATCTCTCTAGGTTAATCCCAAAAAGTAGGATTTCTAAATCGCATACCTTATATATATTCATAGGGTTCCATTTTAATGCTTGAGTGGAAGTTTTTGTTGTAAGAGAACTCAACTAAAGGGAGATTTTGATCCCATCCACCATTCAATTCCATTGAGCATGTTCTCAGCATATCCTCGAGTGTTTGAATAATCCTTTAAGATTGGCCATAATTTGGGGGGTGATAGTCCGTACTGAAATTTAATTCAGTGCACAAAGCATGTTGAGGACTTCTCTAGAATTTTTATTTCAACCTTGGATCATGATCAGATACGATAGAAAGTTGAACGACATGTAGCCTTACCACTTCCTTCACCTAAATCATGGAAATTTGATCAAGAGATAAATCTTCCCGAATGGAGATAAAATGGGAAGTCTTGGTGAGACGGTCCACAAAAAAACCATATCTCATTGTTTCCCTTCGATGTTCTTGAGAGACCAGTGACAATGTAAAGAGTGATATTCTCCCACTTCCATGCTGGTATGGGTAGTGGTTGTAATACCCCTTTAGGAAGTTGTCGCTCTACCTTCACTTTCTTACATACCAGGCACCTTGAAGTGTAGTCATCAATCACCCTTTTTATATTATCCCACCAATAATGATCATAAAGGTCCCTATAAATTTTGTTACTTCCAGGATGTATAGAGAAATTAGAGTTGTGAGCTTCATCCATCAGCTCCATCTTTATATCCAAAATATATAGAACACATAGTCCTGTATGATATTTTAGTGCACCTTCTTGATCAATATTGAACTCATAAATCTTCCCATCCTTCCCAACCACAAACTTCTTTTGAAACAAAGGATATTCTTTTTGATCTTTCTTGATCTTCTCTAGTTATGATAAGTTAGAAATAATTTTTGTTAGGGTTGATGATTTCCCTTTCCTTATAATTCCCATGTCTATCTTTACTCGTTCATTGATCAAAGGATCTCTTTGAATCCTCATCATTGAAAGAACAACTAGGTCTTTTCGGCTTAATGAATCAGCGCCTTTGTTTTCTCTTCTAGGATGAAAAAGAATTGAACAGTCATAGTCTTTAAGAAGTTCCAATCATATCCTTTATTTCAAGTTCAATTATTTTTGTGTGACAAAATACATCAAAAATTGATGGTATGTGTTTATATCACATTTCCCTCCATAATGATAGTGCATCCACGTCTTCAGAGAAAAAATGATTGTAGCTAACTCTAGATCATGTGTAGGATTGTTCTCCTCATGAGTCTTAAACTATAGAGATGCATAAGCAATGACTTTGTCATTTTTCATGAGGATTCACCCAAGCCATTTCAGCGATGCATCACTAAAAATAATGAATCCTTCTCCACTTGAGGGAAACGTTAACACGAGTGTAGTCACTAATCTCTTCTTCAGCTCTTGGAAACTTTCCTAACAATCCTTTTTCCAGCTAAACTTGACCCCTTTTTGAGTTAACTTGGTTATTAGATTAGAAAGTCGTGAAATGTTTTTCACAAACATCTTGTAATATCTCACTACTCCATGGAAACTACGAATCCCAGTTATTTTTTTAGGCTAAGGCCACTCCTCTACAACTGTTGGCTTTGTAGGGTCAACTATGATTCCTTTATTGGTTATTATGTGCCCCATGAAAGCATCTTGTTTTAACTATAATTCTCATTTACTAAACTTCACAAAAAGCCTCTCCTTCTATAGAGTTTTCAAAATAACCCTTAGATGATCCTCATGCCCCTCAAAAATTTTGTAATATATCATAATATCATCAATAAAAACTACCATAATGTTATCAAGGTAGTCCTAAAAGACTCTATTCATCACATCCATAAAAATAGAAGGTGCATTAGTTAGTTCGAATGACATAACAACAAACTCATAAAGACCATATCTTGATCAGAAGGAATTTTTTGGAATATCTTATATCTTCACCCTCAATTGATGATAACCATATCGAAGATCAATCATAGAGAAGAATTGAACCCCACAAAGTTTGTTATATAAGTAATTAATTCTTGAAAGAGGGTATTTTTTATTCACTGTGATCCCATTCAGTTCTCTATAATCAGTACATAACCACATTGATCCCTCCTTCATCTTCACAAAGATAATTGGTGATCCCCATAGAGACACACTCGATCGGGTAAAACCCTTCTCCAAAAGATCTTGGAGTTATTTATTTAACTCCTCCAAATCCACATTTTCCATCCTATGCAGGGTCTTTGATATCGAATGGGATCTAGGAACGAGTTCAATGGAGAACTCTACCTCTCTTTCTTGGGGAGGTCTCGGTAACTCCTCAGGAAATATGTAAACGTATTCTTGGATGATGGGGACTTAATCAATCCTAATGATCTCATTCCCTTCTTCTTCTTCACTGATCAACACCATAAAGAAGGATATAGGAGGTTCTTTTAGACAAAGAGTAGGTTTATATATCTCTCCTTCGAAGATAATTATTTGTTTTCCATTAAAAACTACTAATATTTCCTTGCCTCTGTATTTGATATTAGCATTATACATAAAGAGACAATCCATACCTAGTATAATGTCGAATTCCAGAAAGGTAATGACAACTAGATTTGCGATAATATTTTTCTCACTAAAGTATATACTAGAGTTTCTAAACATTGACGATGCCTGGATAATCTCACCAAGATTCTTGACTGATAACTCTACTTTTAGTAAATCAGGGGTTGATTCTAAATTCTTTTCAAACTTGGAGGAAATAAAGTAATGTGTAGAACCAGAATCAAACAAAGTACTTTCTATCTTTTAGAGAACAATAATAGTACTTTCCACCACATCATTTTGCACTTCAACTTCGACCCTAGTGATTAAAAAAGTACAACGTTGTTCCCCTGGGCATTGCTGAGGCTGATAGTGATTCCCTCCACTACCCTCGAATTTGTATAGTGATTGGAAAAAGTTCCCAAGTGGTCCATACTTATATAATTGGACATCTGGTAGGTCATGTCCATATTCCTCTTTTCATTAGTTTTTGTAAGTTCTGGCTTCACCTCAATACGAAAATTCTGCACAATGTGGCCATCTCTACCACACTTGTAGCACTTCCCACTCCCAAGAAGGAAGTTCCCCAAATTCTTATTCCCACATTTATTACACGTTGGAATATTTACTTTCTTTCATCCTCTACCTAAATCAAATATCCTCCCAAAGATTGGCACTGTCGATATTTTCTTGTCATTGGATTTTTAAGACTATTGCCTCTCACCAAACTCAAGTTTGACTTTCATCGCACTCCGCACGATCTCCACAGAACTGTCATAGTCTTAGTTGGCTAGATTCTTCCATAGATGAGGTCTCAGTGCACTGAATAATATATCAACCTTAGCATTTGGATCAATGACAATGCTATAGGTATAACGTGAACGCCTTTTGAAGTTCAACTCATAGCTTCCCATATATTCATTCCTCTTCTTCTTTAGCTTGAGAAACTACTTCTCCATTCTTTTTCTCATCGATTAAGGGAAATACTTATTAAAGAATATCCCTCAATACTCTTCCCACTCCATATCTCCAACTTCAACCCTTGGCCTTATGTTTTTAATCAGTTCCCACCACTGATCAGTTTCTCGCTCTAAGCGATAAACTACCAAGGTAATCTTCTCTTATTCAGAACAGTGGAGCATAGAAAAGATCTTTTCTATAGAGATGGCCTGCTATTAATCAATCAATGGATCGGTAGATCCACTGAAGGTTGGTGGTCGTTGACATATAGAGGATTCAATCGAAATTTGTTCCCTTCGTGGTAAAATTTGTCTCTCAACTTGATTCAAGTTATTTCCCATAACTTCTGTTAGTTGTTTCATCATTTTCATGAATGTTCCCATTCCAGCTTCCTTTGGAGTGCCATCATCACATGGTCCATTGCAATCACTATTTGCCCAGCTCCTCCTATTTCATTCAATTTTCTAAAAGAATAAAACCTTTGTGAGAAGATTATTTCATTTATGAATAGTTTAACTATAAATTATTTTTTTCTTAAATCTTCATGTTTTAAACAATTAAAATTCATTATAAATCTTTCAGAATGAATCATAAAAATCATGGGATTAACCAAACATATCCCTCGGGAGTGTCATGACCAAGAGTTAAGCAAGGCCAGTTGTCGTGTACTAGATTACCCCATGTCATTCCTGAAACTCGTTGTCTGAGTTTTCACTCCTAGGTACATATGTGTCAGAGCCACCACTACCTGCTTATATCCAGACAGGGATGTATTTTTTTGATAAACTACATACTCAATACTAAATAAAATACTATGAATTATTTATATATTTAAACATTTATATATGGTTATTACTAAATTTTTCATACCCTAATTTTTATAAATAACTAATCTTTCATTTTATTCCAACTGTCGCATCCCACCTTTTTGTTACATAACTTTCCATTACATTTTACAATCCTAAGACCTTTAAAGTGTAGTGTCATGGAAATCAGGAACAAAATACATGAAAAATTAATGCACTCTTTTAAATACACTTGAAAAGCCTCTTAAAAAGCTCACCCTATGTAAAAATACTATTTCTTATTACCTCGTGACATTCATCAAATGAAAGGGTGAGTAGAAATCCCAGTAAGGAAATAAAGGGAATCTGTTTGCTTGTGATATCAATAAGAACATGATGAAAAACATAAAGACATGAGAAATATAAGTATAGACATATCATAATGAAAATATCTTGAACCATGAAATTAATATGTGGATACAATATTTAATTTATAAATTCATGAACATATCATAATGGTTTACCCCCCAAGGTGTCATAAAAATTACCATGGTTATTCACCATGGTATCGTGAAACTTTTCATCTCTAGAGATTAAATTCTTTACCCAAATAATTAGAGTGATATCAGGGTGCACCATTAATATATATTTATATTCATGTGAGAAACATATATCATAATACAAAATTTCATAAATAACCCATAGAGAGTAAAAGTAATGGGGTTCACTTCAAAATCGTGATGTTTTAAAAGTGCTTAGAAACAAGATCGTTATGTCTTTTATAACCCTTAGAAAAGGAAATATGGTTTCATGTATGTTGATTCCAGAATACAATAGATAAATTTTATGTCTTTATTAATACATATAAAAATGAAAATATATTTGGGTATTCAGATAAATAAAACAAGAGAATTTCTTGAGAAAAATAGAGAGATATTTTGAGACAAGATTTATGCATCATAACAACTATATAACATGGTTTTAGAAAACAATAAAAAGATAGGGGATAAGGGTATCCCATCAATAAATTAATAATTTATATTATAGGTACATAAAAAATAAATAATATCATGGTGTGGAATGAAACACCACTTGAAAATGAAACTTGAAAAAATAGAGAAATTGCGATTTCTTTTATGAAAATTTGGAAGCCTAACAACGTCGCTTATAATTTATAAAATTAAGATGAAGAGAAAGGAAAGGGTATGTAATCAATTGAAAATGAAATTTAATATAATAAATATATATAAAAACATACCCCCACCTAATGAAATGGAAACTAGAAGACATAACATAAAGGATGTCATGACTTAAAAGAGGAGGGTGAAAGGTTCCATTACCTTGAAGTGTAACATCGAATGCTTGAAGGTTGAGACCTTGGGGGGGTTGAGGGATACATTTGAGTACTACATGGGAGGTAAAAATAATAGAACATCATTGAAAAGGATTTTGGAATGAAATGAATTAGTGAATGGATTGGTATTTATAGGGAAAGAGAGGGAATATTTAATTAATTTCCAAGGGACACCTCATCGGTGGTATTTTAAAAACCATGGGATTCCCCATGATATTTGCCCATGGTATTGGCCACATGGGACACCTTATAACATATATTACTATGCACTAGTCGAACATATTTATTACATCATTATTACATCATTAATGATGTCATTAAACTCCTGAAACTCAAAACTGTATTATCATTATTCACTGAAAAACAAAACATTTTATAAAAATCTAATAAATTTACCATAACCTAATATCGATGATCTGAATTCAAAAATGAACTTAATTTTATGAAAATATTTTTTAAAATATTTTTAATTAAATTTTTATATAAAATCAATATTTATTAAAAAACAACTTTAAAACTGTAACTTATTTTGTAATACCTAGAAAAAGTAATCAAGGTCCACTAAAAATATCGTATAACCATAATACAATAAAGAAACAATTTATGATTATGTTTTATGAAAATACATTTCAATTTTAAATTATAAGATTACTTATAAAATTTTAAATAAAATATTTATGACTTACAAAAATAACAAAACTTATACTATGATTGTTTTTTCACTTTTAAGATGTCTAAATTGTATTAATACACTCTTGTCTGAATTTTCTATTTTTTTGGTTGTTTTAATATTCATTACTATTCATAAGGGTATGATACTATTCAAACTTTACTATTTACTAAAAATAAAGTTGATCTTATTAGACTCTAAATTTCTTACTGATCACAACTATAGAAGACCATTTTTTGAAAATAATTTCACTTTTTTAATTATTTAAAGTTTACAGGAATATTTTAAAGTACCCCTTTTTACAAAATTCATCTATAATATTCATCCTATATTTATCCAAATATTTGAAAATCACAACTTTCACCATAATAATCAATAATAATTTTATTTATTTCAAGGTATTATAAAAAACTCTAAGGCCTCGTTACATAGCCCCTTATAACACCTGCATAAGACCTAAGTGTAAGGTATGTTATGGTGATAAAATCCTGGGGTGGCTCAGAAAACATTTCCCGGGTGGTGATTTTTATCAGCTTGAACTTATCCCTTAGGTGATTCTATTTAAGCTTCACATGTTGATGCTCATTTTGGGGTTGGTCCACAACAAAGCCCAGAGATGCTACCTCCTTCCCAAGCTCTGACTGATGGGCTTCGTACAGCCCGAGTCTACGGGATGAGGCCATCAACTCTTCCTTATATATTAATCAACCAAGATCCCTTGTATTTATAAAGAATAATTGTAATGTTAAGAGTTTATTTTCCAATGGTTATATTGACCAACAGTCATATAATTGTCGAAACCCAATGGTATCACTTCATTAGTTAATGGATTTTGTTTTGTGGAGTATAAAATGGAATAACAAACAAATTATGGAAACAAATATTATTCAAAAGTTCAGGTCGTTGCAATCCATCTCCCATGTCCTAAATATAATTTTTATATCATTGAGTCAAGAACGTAGTAATAAAATTTGAAGTCCAAATAATTTACAGAAAAATATTTATGCCTAAAATAATACAGTAAATTTTCAAACGATAAAACTGGAATTTCCATCAAATTTTCAAATGAATGATCTAATCCCAATTATTCTATAAATTAACTTTTTTATCACAATTTGAGGATATTATTTCATTTATTATATATAAATATTAAATAAAATTATATTTTATGAGTCACACGTGATTATATGTAGATCAACTTACCCAAGAGATCCACTGTCATCGGTGGATCAAGATAGGGTCTAGTGTAGGATTATATATATCTAGATTCAACATTTATCCATAAATAAACCATGAATTGTCCATTATATTTTTCTGTAATCCATAGATATGTCTAAAATAAATTTGATATGTGATTCAACTCAAGTTAAGCAGATGATCCTATCTAGAATGGATGAATCATTCCATTTACGAGCTAATGAAATGATGGGATAATATATATAGTAAGAATAATGAGATACTGAATCATGCATTAATTATATGGTATCTCTATAAAATCTATTCACTGGATCTTATTTTTATTCCAATCTTCTTACTCCTCCACTAACTAGCCGGTGGCACACCAGCAGCTCCAAGATGGTGGTTTATGCCCCAAGCTTTTTCGTTTCTAATTACAGTTTCCAGAAGACCCCAATATTTTTCAAAATATTTCAAAATACTAAAAATATATATAAAAACATAAATATAACATTTTAATATCATTACCTGAACCACCAGGTCTAATATGAAGAGTCACATAACCTCATGTGCGCATCCTCATGCACAAGAGGATGCCAAGATCAAATGAGGGTTAGAATTCCATCAGTGGAGAGATTATACCATCAATATCATTTCCTTGTACAAGTAATACAGATATAGAAATCTATTATCAATTTTAATAACAAGAAAATGACTATATATAAAATCCCTAAAATTTCATAAAGATAAAAAAAACAGGCACCCAAAGTGGAAATCCAAACCTGAGTAATAATTAAGAAGATAAGTAAATAATACAATGGTATCTTCGAAAGTCTAGACATTTAAAATCAACATATCCATTCTTAGTGGATCAAACATATACCATGGGTCCCATTCCATTACTCGGATACCTATACATGATGTATACACACTCATCAAGATTCTCATGTATGTTGTGAGTAATAAAACTCAGTACGACACTTCCAATGCATCCTTAATAAATTTGAACTTGTATAGTATGTGTATACCATGATAGCCATAAATTCCCCAGAAAGAATAAAAATTATATGTTGAGACCTATTTTCTAACCAATAAAACATGATCTATGACTATACCTATTTAATATCAATCATCAAATGAATATCAAGATATCGAAAGTAATTAAGAAAGGGATACAAGGCTAGTAAACATAAAATTTGGAAACGTCTAAACCATGTACATTGAATCAACTAGGAATCATGTGAATCATTTTATTAGATTCCAATAAGAATTGAATGAAGCAAATTGTATCTACAAGTAATTATTAGACTTTTAACTCACTCAACCCCATTATATCCATTGCCGCACACCATGCACATTCCTCCTCTATGATATTACCATTCCATGACGGTCCCCATTTTATAAGGACCAAGAACAACTCCTCTAAAGGCATGGTAACACACAGAACATATTAGATAATTAAAAAAAATCATATTATATCATCATGAGAAAATAGTAAAAAATATATGTTGATTTGATCAACATAGAATATGAATAAACAAGAAAAAAAATAATACCCATGGAATCAAGAATCATAAATGGGTCTCATAGGCTACACACACCCAAATGAGATAAAAATCAAGAGTGGTAAATAAATAAGAAAATTTAAGTATCAGACTAAGGAAATATGTTTATAGAGGGTACCCAAATGGTAAAGAACTTCCTACGTCAAGTATTTAAATATAAACATCAGCGTTCATTAATGGTGTTATCTTGAGAACAATTTTATCACACCAACTAGAACAAGATCACTATCCAAGAACTCCAAGAATCAATTTAATATAAAATTATTTTTTTCAAGATAATGACACATAGAATAAAAATTCATGGGGCTGAAAAAGCCTACCCATTTAAAATATATAGTACTTATAGAATCTATGCTTGATTGAAGGAAGAAGAAACTACAACTCTTGGAAATAAATAAGAGGATATGTCACCAAGAGAGAGTCATTGAGAATTTGTAGACTATCATCAATCATAAAGATTTTTTTATACACCATTAATATATTTACCTTTCTAAATGATAGAAGAAATCATCATCTAATCCATAATAACTTCATTCCATTATCAAATAAGATATAATAGAGGAATTTTTTCTAAATATGAATAATCATTGAATACCTTCACCGAATCACCCTAAAATAGAATCATCAGAAAAGGTGGATTGAAGGAATCATTTGATACATGAAATAGAGGGAAGGATAAATCTCATAAATAAGAAAACATGGCTCAAATGAATATCATAGAACCAAATCAATCCTCTCTTCAAGAATGTCGCAAAATCATAAATCTTTTAATGGTAAGGAAAATTGAGTGATTTAATAAAGTAAAATAATGTGAAAAGGGTATTAATCAACCCATTATTATTTTATAACATGTTTTGGGGACCATTAATTGATTATTGATTAAGATACATGGGTGAAGGAGGTGTTTTTTCAATTATAAATAAATCATGACATAGAAATGGCTTCCATTAGGGATTAGTGTCCATTTCAATGGATTTTTACCCTCACCACGATAACCAAGTCATCTTGAAAAGTTTTCTTCCATTTCTTGTTTTTCATAGGATAAATCCATGGGGAAAACAGATTACACCATGTAGTGGTGTTGAACATTTTTTTACCAAAAATATGAAACTTAATTTTTATGATTCCTTAAGCCACTTAATTCCCATTGGTTTTCACCAAAAAAATGGATACAACTAAAATCATTATAAAATAATAGATAAAAAATAATTTACATAAAAGAAAAAATATGATGTTATTATAGCCTCCAATCTAAATCTTTTACATCCCAAAGAAGCATGTCTATGAAGAATGGTAAAATATATCAATCTTCTATGCCTGAACATCATCCCTACACTACCAAGTCCCCTATTAGATTTATTAATGACACGAAAAGACCTTAAAAGGTTTTAAAATCAACCCCACATAGTTTATCTCTATCTATATATGATGCATATGGATCCACCTCAACATACCCATATTAGATAATATACATGGTATTGGGAAAGTAGATCTATAGTTGAGACACATGAAACACCTCATGCATACCTTGGTAGTGAGGAGGAAGATCCAATTAGGATGCTTTGATCCCAAACCACTCAATGACCAAGATATATCCTCCATAATGTGGGGATATATTCCCATTATTTTTTAAATATTAGTTTCCTAACCAAGGAGTTGCACTCAGAAAAACATACCACCTATTGAAAATTGAAAAGGTCCTCTCCCACAGTCGGTATAAAGTATATGTCTATTATATTCTATAGTCAATCTCTTATGCATTATCAGCACTCCATATTAGGTATCTTATGCCATAATGGACCCCATAACTATTGTCTCACTAACCTCATACCAATATAGAGGTGAATGGAAAATCCCCCTATAAAGGGCCTCACTAGGTTCCATCTAGAATAAAGCCTAATAATTGATGATTTATGTGCACTAAATCCAAGATACATTCTCAACCCAAGATCCACCAATGTCTAGAACACAATATTAGAGCATAAACTATAATAAGTTAATCATCACATCTGGTAGTCCATCTATCTTGGAATAGTACATGGTTCTCAATATCAACTGAGTTCATAAGTACTTTAATAGGATCTACCAATATCGTGATATAAAACATGCATATTTCTTTGATATAATGATTCTGTGAATGTCGTGTAAGTGTATAATGAAAAAACACACCCTTCCTCAATATCTTGAGATGTTATGGAGGAGTTCCTAGAATAATGTGACATACCCAAGATACCAACGGATGAAAATAAATTCCAATGCCATAGGAACACACTGGGGGACAATTTTACCTTTAAATATAGTGAAACATATTAAAGTTGGACAATAAAAATTCAATACTCCATTCTGATTCATGTGTAAAGGTAATACAATTCAAATTTAAAAAAAACAACTACAATATCATAGTAACAATGGAACCAAAGAAAAAAAATACCAAGGAAAATAAGACAATAAGATCCAAAGACACCCATTTGGTATACTCCCATTTAAATATGAAACTATATCTAAGCTAGAACTCAACATGATGAACCTGTGTTATAAATTTGAATCACTAGATAAGTATGATAACTTTCCATTCACTAAATCCTAGCAGATGACATCTATAAATTAACTAATGTTCCCAAGTGGGGTGAGTATAAACTCAGTGGGATTTCCAAAAATACATCCCAACTCATTCCATTAGGAAAATAACTAGTTATCACATTTATATAAAACAATTTTAAGGAAACAGTTAGATAATTTTATTTCAAAACCACAAGTCATTCCATGTAAAACAACAATTAAATACATTAAACCATTTATCATAATTTTACATTCCCATTCTCATTTTTCCACACACATACACACCCACAAAAATTCATTCCATGTGATAATTCTATACTCATTAGTAGTCTCCCATAGATCCACCATGTACTCCGAAGGGGACCAACATCCATGTGCCTAGGTACATTCCCCTTCTGTAGGGTCATGTCCCCAAATGAACTAATGTAGTCCATGTATGTCATATTACATGATAAACCATTTCAAAAGTAACCACTATTTTTTGGTAACATTTCATCACATAACTTTAGTTCATCAAAACAATACCATAATTTTGAATAATTCATTTTAAAATTATAAAAAAATATTTTTTTCCAAGAAACATCAAATTTCCCAAAATATTCAAATCCAGAACCAATAAGTTGGTTTTCTTCATGTATCACACAATGTTTGTTCAAAAATTTCAAGAAAAATATATAATCAAAACATAACCTTAGTATTCTAAGTTAGGTAATGATGATAGATATGCCACCTTTCTACCAATGTATTTAGAAAACAAATAAAAATACATAGATCTTATTGATCCAATATCAACACATCTTTCATTAACTAGTTCCAACATCACCTTATCATGATTAACATCAAAAAAACATAGAAATAACTATAATAGACTATATATATTGCTCCGGGGAAGATAATTAAATTGGATCTTGGAAAAAAATAAAGGAGGAGAGAGAACAATGACTTATCAATGATTTTAGATCACCAATTCACTTTTAATCACCTAAAAGTCACATCCATATTATAGTTAATTGTATCTCAAGCCTTACTATGGATTTTTTTTCAAGATACTTGAATATTTGTGAACTAATGAGTATTTTTGAGACTAAATCATATTAAAACTAAATATTTCAAGGGCCCACTATACTTTGTATGGTTAGGTTGCGTAGTATTTCAAATTGTGTGCCAATTGTGAACATGCTACCTAAAAATATAAGTAGGTTCATAGTTTAAACCACATGGTTTGGAAAATCATGTGCTTGTTTTATAGTCCTATTACCTCAATACCACAACCCGCATAATTTTCTTTCAACATAAAACAAACTATGTGCTAACCATTATTTTCCCTCTCATTTCTTTTCCATAGTTCCTCATGGTAAATTTCATATTTTGTAAAAACCATGGCATGACTACAAACCTATCTAGTGGCCCTTCAAACATATTGTATGGCTTCATGTAGGGTGATCATGACTTCTAATAACTTTCAAACTCTATAAAAACCTACAAAACATGACAAAACCTTCATAAATAACTATAAACTTAACAAAATAATTATATAGACTCAAAATACATAATAACTGTCATGTGCCTAAAATGGGTGTTTTCACACTTTCCCCACCATTGGTATTTCGGTTCTCATAATAAAGGAAAATAGATATATTCTTGAAGAGATTGAGCCACTATAGTATCATATCCATTTAATGATCCTAAGTTTCATACTAAATATGTACATTAAAACATAAAATCTATTCTAATCCAATGATTTTCACATAAAATAGCTTCTCTTAACTATCAACGATCTGTATCAACACCTGAATCAACATATGATCTGGTTCAAGATAAATATGGTCCCATAAAATCAGAATCCCATGATTAGGCTGGTGATTCTTCAATTGAGACACATAAAACATATTATGCATAGAATTTAACTTTGGTAGTAAATCCAACTAATATGATACATCACCGACTCATTCTAGTATCTCAAAATGGAAAATGTACTAAAGAGACAACTTTTCTTTTTCCCAAAATTAAAATTCCAATTTCTTGGAGATATTTTGAAGAAAACATAGTCAACCACATGAATCAGTACATCCATCACCCATGATATGCATACGATTTATGAGGACTTTAATATTTCTTCATTCTCATTCTTGTCATGTTAATCTTCTCAATTGTTTCTTGTACAAGACTCATTCTGATAGGTGAAGTATGACTTCTTCCTATACCACATGTGGATAATGAAAAGGAAAAAACAAATAACACCTCAAAAGGATCCATCTGTATTGAGACATGATAGTTTTTATTGTATAAGAACTATACTAAAGGAATATTCTCCTCCATTGGATCACCAAAATTCATCATAGAAACTCCTCACATGTATTATAAATTCTTTTTTCTCCTCTCTAATTTACCATATGATTGATATTGATAAGATATAATCATGGTCAATTGAGTTAAAAGGTCTAGCTATAAGGACATCAAAAAAATAAATGTAAACATAGGGTACTGGTTAGGGTAAATTGAAATGGGAACCCCCTGCATATTCACCAATTATTGAATATATTGTTTCAAAAAGTCTTCCACTGTATTTGTTTCACAAATATGGTTTAAGTGATTTAATTATGTGAGTTGAACCACAATCACTCATATGAAATCAGTTCCCCTATTGTTTTTTGTAGACCTGTCACATAATATCTGTTTTCTACTAACATTTATAGAAGGGATTTTGTAAAGAGTCCAAAATTACAGATTTCCATTGGTTCCCCTACTTTACTGGCTAAACAATGAGTCATCTAGAGACAAAATCATCCACTTTCATATTTATTACATCCAACTAAAAGAAATTTCATCTATTTAAACATTTTCTAAATAATATGATGGGAATATGATCCAGAATGGTGGTAGTTAGAAATGATGTTTTTCCTTCTAGGTTAGCAGAACCTCAATATTATCTATAAACTATACCATATATCTCTCATCTGGCTTTAACCCATAAATTGTCTCCCCAACATTGATCATTAACCTCATGGTTAAACATTTAAAATTAGGTGTCTAAGAATCTCTAATCTTCTCCACCATGCTGGGAATAACGTAAACCAAAATGGAATCTAAATAATTTCATTTAATCGCACAATATAGAAATATATGAGCTATAAATTCCATAGGTTTCCATTGATCTAAATCCTCTTTATCCAACTGAGTATATGAATTACTACTCATGGAATATTCTATAGAATTTTCCTTCCTCTATGTGTACATCAAGTCAAAGTCAAACATTTGAAGATATTTTTTCCGTATTCATTTCCTAAAGTTCGAATATATTTTTTATAAAATATGTTTTAATATTCTATGACTCATAAACACTATAATTATGTCACTAAAAAATACTAATAAAAAGTATTTAAGTAATGAACTAAAAACTCCATTTTCAATTCATTTGTTTGGTAGTTATTATTAGGCACCTATACTTCCATGATTCATAAGAAACTATATGGTCTCTCTACATCAGAACAAAACCCTACCCAAAACATTATGCATCACAATAGACTACATATCCATGTCCATACTTTGGAAACATATTGATAAGTGTTTTTATAAGTTTAACATTATGTTATTGAAAATATTTCTTATATTAATCAATCCATAGGAATGTAACACCTTTCCTTGTTAAAGGTTACATTGGTGATTTAGGAAGTGAAGACACGTGTATAAATTTTATATATAATTCTAATAATCCAAGGAATATATTTATCTCAAAGAAATTACTTGGTTGTTTCCATGAGATACCAGCTTCTATATTTTTAGGATCAATAGAATCTCCTTTTTCAGGAATAAAATATCCATATAAATGTAAATATTTATTGAAAAAACATTTATATCATTTTTTAGTAAATAATATTTAATTCCAACATTATAGCTAAGTGTTTTTCATGACCTTATTTTTTCCTAGATTACAGTGAATATCATCAATGAACCCCTCCAAAAAAGAATCACGATACCTTTGAATGATTGGATTCATTTATTTTATAAAAATTATGGATTCATTCATATAAATAAATGGCACAAAATCCAATTCATAATGACCATATCTGCTCTTATAGGATATATATGGAATATCTTCTTTTAAACTCACAGTTGGTGATACCCATAATGTAAATAAATATTAATGAAACACTGGGATACCCTAAATTAATCGTACATATCATTGATTCATGGAATATGATACATATTCTGTATCAAAAATTTATTAATATTATCATTTTATATACAAATACTAAAACTATAGTCTACCTTCTTTAAAAAAATAAACGGTGTTTCCCATAAGGATATGGTCTGTCAAATAAACCCTTTAAATTTCAACTCTTCCAACAAGACTTGTAATTCCATGAATAATGTTGGAGTTATAATATAAGAGGGGAGTGAAGTAGGACTGTTCCGTGGTAGGATATTAATAATGAACTCCACTTCTCTTTTAGGTAGAAACCATGAGAAATTTTCAGGAAAGGCGATAGTAAATTTTCCAATGGTGGTGGGAAAATATCTATTTTATATCTTTTCCATGCATTCCATAATTACCACTACCAACTAATAATTTGTGGTTCTAAGGATCGACCCCAATCTTCTTTCCATTCTTGTATCCCCAACACAATATCCATTACATAGATTCTTAACAACATCAGAATAAACAAAAATTGCATCACATGTATAAGAGTTGATGTGGTCTTTAAATGATGTAATGCAATCCTTTCCCAAGATCAAATCATACATATCCGTAAATATAACTTATAGGTCCCAATCCAATTCTACCTCATTGATTGTTATGGAACACAATTATCATCTAATGGTTTTAGAGTCTCGTTGTCGTAATGGTGTTTGATGTTTTAAATCAGGTGACATAATTTCAACATGTAAACTCATATTATGATGAACCAAAAAAGAAATAGAATATTTGGATTCATCCATATCAAAGAATTATTTTATAAGGGTATAATTCAAAATAATCATACCATTCACCATTAATGGACCATATTGGTTATCCATGATCACTTTATCATCACAGTATAATTTCTTACTTTATCCCCCCTTGGTATTTGATTTCCCTATTGAGAGTTTCTTCATAGATAAGTAATATTCGTCCTAGAGTATCCTTGAATATCTTAGTTCTATTTGATATAATTTTTCAAAAGTGGTCTCCCCGTTAAGTCATATCATTTTTGAGAAAACATGAGAAGAATTTCTATACTAGAATATAGATCAGTAAAATAATAGAATTGGAAATGTCCCATATGGATATAGTTGTGACATTATTTATGTGGTGTCATTTAATATTTCTTGATATGCTCAATGGAACCACATTATTAACATCCTTTCATATTTTCAGTTGATTAGGTTAGATGATTGATCCCATAAAATGATTTTAAGATATACCACCACTTTTTATGTAGGTTTCTATATTCTTATTTTTACTAATATTAGAGGTCCCACATGTTCCCATGGGGATAAATATGTTCCCTCAAAATATGTTTCCTAATATATAACTTTCTTATATAGTCTCAATATTCAACAGATTATCATAGTCCATAATTCAAAGGATGGAAATAATTGGGTAAAATTTTAATCATAGCCACAACATGAAAATGTGATGCTTTAAGGGTTCACTTGTAAAAAACATTTATCTCAATTAAAACAATGTTCTTAAGATTAGTTTCATATTCAATCACCAAGAGATTACATTTCTCGAGGATGGAGAAATGTGTTTCTCTATAGATCTATAATGTGTGAGGATAGATTTTTTTTCAATAATTCTATAAAATCATCTCATTCAATGACTTTTTTCAACATTATTATGAATATCTAAATCCCACCATTGCTGTTAAAAATCATTGAACATGTATATTGACAATTTTTCTTTCAAATCGGCAGGTGTTCAATGGAAACCGAATATCTTAATCATCATATTCATCCTTACTTCTAATTTTGGAGGTGCGGATATCCCAAATAATATATATGGATTATATTTTAGAAACTATATAAAGTGGTCCATGTGTAATGTTTTATCATCCATGTTCCCTCTATCAATATCTTGAAAAGATAGAACTATGATATAAAAGAACTATTGGTTCACAGGTGGCTCTTGTTTACCACAATTTTTGTTTCCTTTTACAATTGATTTCTATAACATCTACCCTATTCCATTCTCTAAAACTGAAATGAGAAAACATTTTTTCCCACTCACTAGAAACCTATGTCTAATAAATTCCAAAATACCAAATCAAAAAATACCACAAAAATTATTTTTAAAATATTACCATGGGAAATTATTTTTAACCATTTTCATAAAATATAAAACTCATAATGAGTGGTTAATTCCTAGTGGAAAGTCTCATTCAAATTAATGATATGCTAAAATCATCAGGTAAAACCATGACGGTGATGTGAAGACACACCTATATGTTTTTAAATCACTTTAATAACCAAAACACTCTACTAACGTGAAGTTAAATAAGATAACGATAGCTACATCTTTTTATAATATAAATTTCATGTTCTTATAATCATATCTCCTTAAAACAAACCAAAATTGGGGATAGAATAAGACTGATACCATTTGAACATCCCTCCCCTACTCATGGGATAGATGAGTGATAGAGGTGTTATCAGTGTTAGGTTACATTCTAAATACACTGAAGGTTAGAAATAAATACCACGGTTTTCGGAACACAATAGGGATTGATTTCCACTATAAATATTAAAAAACTTAATAAATCATCCAATCCTCCTATATGATTCATGTGTAAAGGTAATACAGTCCAAAGACAAAACTAATAAGATGACAATAATATTAGAATAACAGTGGAAAAAAGGAAAAATTTGATAAGGAGAACAATATGATAATACACAAAGATGCTCATGTGGTATCCTAAAATCTAAATATCAGACCGTTTCATGATCTAAACACACCTTATAAAGTAATGGTATCGAGGTGAATCACTATATAAGTACGATATTATTCCCTATCAGGTATCCAGATAGATGACTTACAAAAAAGACCGGAAATTCCCATGCATAGTGTGAGTCTAAACACAATAGGATTTACCTAAATTCAACCCAACTCATTCCACTAGAACATGAACTGGTTAAAACATTTATAAAATATTTTTTGAATAAAATATTTTTCTTTAGTATATATCAAAACCATAAGTAGTTCCCCGTAAAAATAATAATGTCTTTGAACTATTTCTCATAATTTGGTATACCCATTCTTGTCCTTCCATTGAAACACCCCCACATACACATCAATTAAAAGTTATAGTTTCATTCTGATGAGTGGCCTCTCATAAATCCACTAATATTTAAAAATGTGACCAATATGGTGGTTCCCCAATGAACTATGTCCCTTCACCAGGGTCACATCCACAACTAAACTCAAAACAACAAGGTATTCCAAATTACAAAATAAACCACTTCACAAATAAACATTATTTCTTCGAAACATTTTATAAAAATCTTTCATGAATCAATATAATTCCATAATTTTAAAACGATCAGTTTAAAATTATAAATAATGAATCATTTCTTTAAACCAAACAACTTCCCAAATTATCAAAATCCATAAAAAACAATACATTTCTATCAAGATTAATATATGTTTTACACACACAAAAATTCTAGTAAAAATAAAATTAAATACAAATCCTTCCACTTTTATGTCAATTTGAGATGATAGAGAATAAACCTACCTCTCAATAGATGGGTAAAATTAATAACAACTCATAGATATTCTAGATATGATCTCACCACACCTTCCCTTCACTAGATCTAATAATATCTCATTATTATTTTCTCACAAAACATAGATCAATAAATAATATTGTAGATATATTTCTCTAGGGATGAGAAGAAGAGTGTATATATTAACAACTATGAATTAAGAGAGAGAAAAAGGGAATGATGATGATTTCCAATCTCCAACACACATTGATTTCCCTGATATTTTCTTCCAACACGAATTAAATTTTCTATGAAGCCTATAGATGGATAAAAGTTTCAGATCATGAGATATTAGTGAACTAATGAGTCTTTTTAGACTTAATTTAGATTTAAATCCAATATTTAGGGTGCCAAATATACATCTCATGGTTACGTTATAATGTTTTTCAAATCATGTTCCAACCTTGAAAATGCTCCTTGATAAGTCATGCAACTACATGGTTTTGGTTTCATGGTTTGGAAAATTGTGAACCAACTGTGTGGTGATATTTTCTAAAACTGACACTCCACATGGTTGTATCACATTATTAGATAAATAATGAACCACATAGGGTTTTCCCTCTTATTTCCTTTACACAATTTCCCCCAGGATCTTTTAGGATTTTTTCAAACAATAGGTCAATGGTGTGCTTACCTGGTGACCCCAAAAACATGTTACACTATTGTATATAGGTGGTTTATGTTATCTATTTACCATCAAAAATTTATTCACATGTAGAAACACCTAATAATTATTTCAAACCCTTCCTGAACCATCCCAACCATTATATAGACTCAAAACACATTAAAAAGGGTTGGGTATCTAAAATTGGTGGTGGCTCATACTATCTAGTTGATATAAAGGATTCCATTTTCATATAATGAGTGAGTCTCCTAGATCAATATGAAATGAGAAATTTTTTTTAACTGATCTGAATTTACTTATACTGCCTCACATGTCCTCGGGGTCCTTATTAAACCCATTATAAAGTCCATCGTGACATCCTTTCACTTATACATTGGAATTTGAAGTGGCATGAGTATTCCACTAGTATTTCGATGCTTGGCCTTAATCCTACACCATCTAAGGAATCATGAAACAAAACCAGAAATGTTAGTTTCCATCCATATCCACCAGAACTAGCACATGATGTCATGGTACATACTTGTTTCTCCAATATGTACTAACCACTTAGAGGTAAATAATTATCTTATAATATCTTCCCAGGTAGAAGAATGAAGTAAAACTATCATGTGTAATGGATAACATCATTATCATCCAATGAACCATGGATATTTGGGCCCCACTTGCCAGTTGTTCTCATATTAGAGCACAATATAGGTCATATTCTTGACCATCCTTATACTATTATGGAAAATTAGATTTCACTAATAAAAGGGAACACACCATAGATATATAGTAATAAGAATAAATAATCCACCAATCATCCAAAAATATCATAAGGTGATTCTTCCCCTCTGAATGATTTTAAACAAGATCCTGAGCTTCTTATGTCACACAGCTAAGTGCACCTAAAATGATTTCACCAATACCAATTTTATAGAATATTTAAAAATTGAATGTCTTAAATTAAAATACTCATCACATCTTCATTTTTTTTAAATACCATTTTGATAATATGTAAGAGATTATATTTTGGTTCGTGATAAAAATTAACCTATCATCAAAGAGATAGAATCACCAAAACATCAAAGTAGGAACCACATCTAGTATATCTAATTTGTGGATAAGATATTTCCACTCATGGAGCATTATATAACATGACCCATAAGATAAAACCTGACCCCAATACATCAACACTACTCCTATTATAGCTCTTGATGCATCACAATGCACTATATACCCAATCTTGAGCTTAGGAATAATCAACATTGGAGTTTGAGTCAACCTTATATTAAACTCATGAAAAAACCATTTCACACTAGTCCAACCATTGGAAACTCACTCCCTTATCCCTAAGTGTAGCTATATGTGTTATAAATTAAATAATAACTAGATAAAACATCAGTATTATCTTAATAAATAATTAAATATCCTAATCATTAACATAATATAGAAAAATTTATAGGAAATCACTACCTACACTTTTTTGAGTCTGGATATATCTGTCTCAAACACCACATGCCCAAAGAATTTCACCTTTAGAATTAGACTACTCCAATATGAAAAATTCAAATAAATACAATGTGTTCAAGGAGTAATCAAGACTATCTCAAGATATGTGTCATGATTCCCAAGAGTCATTCATTAGATGATGATGTCTTCAGTGAACACCACAATGAATGAGTTAATATATTATTGGAAGATAGTGTACATGAAGTCCATGAACACTAACGGTGAATTATTATTCCCAAATTACATCATTAAGTAATTATATATCCCATAACTACTCTACAATATTATCTTCAACATTTCCACCTCTCTAAACTATAATTGGTGATGTAATAATAGAATATCATTCTTAGAGAACAATTGGGATCCATAAAACTAATCAAAGAGTTCATGGATCCTGGGATATGGATTATTTTATTCGCTACCACCTGATTCATCTTATGGTAATCTATAAAGAGTTCAATACTACCATCCACACTCTTTAAAAACAATATAAGTTCCCCCAAGGTGAAGTACTTTTCCTGATAAAGACTTTCCATTCCTTAACCTCTATTTGTACCTTATTATCTTTCAAATCAGTTGTCTCCATATAATAATGGTGTAAGAAAATGGGATATGCACTTGGAATGAGATGTATCTCTATGTATGATCCCTTATTATGGGAAATCCTATGAGGTAATTTTGTAATATTTCCTAATATAAATCCAAAACTAAAGGAAAATATTAGTATGATTCCGCTAATCCAATTGAAAGTGACAAGCCTGGAGTATTTGTCATACTCATCAAAAGATGGATCATGCTAGACCAACTCTACTGACTCCAAAATCCCACTAATAGGATATCACAAACACCTCTCCCATTTTTGATGTAAATGATAACTTTATTTGATAACAATCAATGACATTATAGATGTTTTTCAACCACTCCATGTCCAAAATCAAATTGAATATTTTCTTCTCTAGAATCCTAATGTCCTAGGGATGTCCATAATAAAAAATAAATATATGACACTCTAGGAGTCACTAGATATGTTTCTCTTTAACATATAACAATGTATCGATAGAAATTAATTCATAATAAAAAAACTCATAAGTAAAATATAAGAATAAATTATGAATATATAATGAAAAGTGAAGAATTTTTATAAAACAAATTTGTAAAAATATATAAGTGACCATGAGAATAACTAAAATAGTATAAAATCCATCAAAATCATCTGTAGGATCTTGATACAATGTATAAACATTGACTACATGATCTATGTGACCCAGTCCCTAAATGGATGATCATCCTAAGCCATCATTATTTGAGCTTACTACTGAGGACCCCATGTGAATCCTAGTTTCCCTTACTACATCTGCCTTGATCCTATTTGGACCCTAACCTCACACCCCATGATAAAAACTATTCAATATTCCTCATATTGTCACACTATCAATTATGTCTCAAATGTGTTGTGTAGACTCTATGGTAATGACTAACTTCCTCATAGTTGAAACATTATTTTACTCCTCCAGATGGAACTGAAAAAGATGAAGTCTTCTCCACTTATTTTCCACTACCTTACTATGAATCCTCGATCTTAAACTTCCTAATACTCTAAGAGGAACTCATATTAGTAGTAATATATGAACACTCTATAGAATTTAACGGCGTAATGATACTAAAATTTTTATCCTCTTCCAGAACCTTCTAGACAGTCAATGCTAGGCACAGATCCCCTAGTTAATTCTCTTGGTCAAGTGTCCTAACAAGTCACTTGAAGTTGGAATGAATACCAATCACAGATTTCACTTCCTTATGTTCATTATTTACATCTAAGAG
The DNA here is from genome assembly GCA_963277665.1 of Viscum album. NCBI lineage: Eukaryota > Viridiplantae > Streptophyta > Magnoliopsida > Santalales > Viscaceae > Viscum > Viscum album. The sequence goes on along the minus strand of OY728146.1, from coordinate 1,084,063,170 downwards.
ATGTGAAAATATATATTTCTTATAAAAATTAGTGGTTTCTGATGATATCATTGTGAACATGTATTTTGGATTAATAAAATAATATGATCGGTCCACCTTTAGTGTATCGGGAAATAATTCCCCAAATTGAAGGTACATGATGGCCTCCTATATGAGACCCTCATGATTTAGAACATGTACCATCACTCCCCGCCACCAAATGGGAGTTATTAATTGAATGAAAATGACCAACTTCACCTACCTTCCTATCATCAGATGTCTCAATTGAGCTCATAGACACCCTCATTAATGTCAGTCCGATCTTATAAATCCTACATACCTCATGTTCTCTAAACAATTGTGTATTATATAGTTGAATGTCTCTGTAATAGTCATCCATGGGTCACAACACCACTCTACCATTTTAAATAACAAGCATATGGACTCCCATATGAGGTGGTACCACTGACTACACCACTAGAAAATGTGCGGGAGAATGATCTATTTCTCCCTTATACATGGTAAGAAATGGAATAAGAGTATCCTCCCTAGTGGTTATATCTTGTATAATTTCATTAGGTTGTCTAATAAGTTTTCTTTAGGGATGAATCATGTCAAATGATAATAAAAAATTCATAGAAAACCAAGGTCATCAGGATAGATTCTAATTAGTCCATGGGAACACAAATGTTCTCCTAGGAGTCTTCTCCTAACTCAAGCTATATCCCTCCTAGAAATGTCCAGGGTGTCCAACCCTTTAGGTTTGACATAGTAAAATATATAAAAAATTTAAAACATACTTAGGTTATACTAATTAATTATAGTACATATATCACAAAAATAAAGAAAAAATGATTTATCACACAGTCAAAAGTCTATTCTGAATAGTTACACACACATCAACGAATTAAATTAAATAACTATCATACTAAACACAAAAATTATATATGTGGAATGTAATAATACATTACTAATAATGCTTCATGAACACACAAAAATACCATAAAATAGTATTAGAAATAATGTAAATTGTAACTCAGATATCTTTTTCCCATGAATGGCCAGGTAGATGGAATCTACCCTACCTGAGTCCCACATAACCTATATTTTTTACACAATGTCTAGGTTAGTCAAAACCAAATAATAAAGGTGAGTGATGATACCATTTTGTAACTCATTAACTAGAACCACCACATTCAATCTAGATAGTCAAATAACCTCATGTGTGCCTCCCCTAATGAAAGAGGCTACTAACTGGCTGTGATGGTCTAGACACCGTTAGTGGGGAGACTATACCCTTAGTATCATATCCTTACATAGGTAACATTATTAAAAAAACTATACATTAATTATAATTACAAGAATAATACTAAATATAAAATATAACATATGTTATATAGTTAAAAAAGATTCCCAAAGTGGAAAACAAAACTAAATTATTGAGTAAAAATGATAAGTAAACAAAACTATAGTATCTTCAGGTGTCGGTCTCGGTCCTACCACCAGCTCTATGATCTACATTTCAACCATCTATAATTGGTTCCTTAACCTTTATTGGATCACTATACATTAATTCTTCATTTCCGTCATGATTACCATGTAGGGTTTGAGTAATAAAAAATGGAATGTGCCACCAACACATCCTTAACAAATGTGTATATGTATTATAGGTGTATGTCATGATATAACTAAATGCATAAGAAAACATAAATAATCATATATCTTGATCTTTTGTGCTTACCAATACACCATGAGTCCCATACATACATGTTTCATATCTATTATAGAAGTAATAATATGATTTTAAGAGTGATAAATAAATATACCCATGGCCAGTGAACATACTACTTTGAAATTTTATAAATTAGAAACTAAAAAACCACTGGGCATAGAGTGAGTCAAGTTTTATACATCAATTGGGTATAAAGTGATCATTCTATAAATTATACACTAGGCATTGATTAAATACTCTTCTTGGATTTCACCATGAATCGAGTGAATTACATGGAATCTATAAGGCATCATTGTGTCCATACCCTGTGCATAGGTTCATCATATCCATCATCATACGTCTTGCTCACTCCTCCATAAGGGATTAAAATTTCACAATGATCCACCTATTTCTAGAACCATGAATAATAGCTCCAAATACATGGTAAAACACATAACATGGTGGAGAATAAAAATTACTAATTTTGTATCACTATGAGAAAATAGTATAAACATAAATGCCTTTGATCAAAATAAATCATGAATAACAAATATATAAAAGAATAATCAGTGAATCCGGATTCATAAACAGGTCTCATGAGGTACACAAACACAACAACATGAAATCATAATCAGGAATTGTAAACAAGAAAGGGAAAACAATGATCATACCAAAGAAATATCATCATAAAAGTTCCCTGAATTTTAAGTAACTTACTACCTCGATGTTGTCAATTTGAAAAATATGTTTAATCAAGGGTTCCACATCCAATACTATTTATACTAACCAGATATAAAAATAATAATTTATAAGAAATCATAGATCCATTTTCACATAAAATGAACTATTTTCTAGAGAATAAGACATGAAAGAACAATCTATGGGGTAAAACAACACTTACCCAATGACGACTACTAAAAAGAGTAGAATCCTAGCCCAGTCGAAGGATTAATAAATAAAAACTCTTGAATGGAGATAATAAGAGAAGTAACCAAGAGAATATTGATGAGATATAAAATTACTCCTCTATTCTTCAAGGAGGTTGTTGATACAACAAAACTGGAATTATCTTTCTAGAAAAAAACAAGGCATCATTGTCTAATACATAATAAAATTATTCTATGATTGACTAAGAAATAATAGAGGAAATGAAAAAAACATGTATACTCACCTAATATTTCAATGAATCACTCTCAAAAATCACTATAAAGGGAAGATGTATAGAGGCTTTAGATCAGTCAAATGGAGGGAATGATCAATCCAAAAAATAAGAAAAAAAGGGTTGAATATTGTCCAAAGAACCAAATCATTCCTCATCTAAAAAACAATTTAAAAACACATTAATTGAATGGGAAAAAATAAAGAAATTTAATCCAATAAAAATGAGGCGAAATGGTATTAATCAAGAAATCATTGTGTTGGGACAAGATTTTATGTTCGGATATAGCTTATTGATGGTGATCTATGGAATAAGAAGGTATATCTTCCATTAGAAATAAATTATGATTCTGAAATAGCTTCAAATAAGGAATGATTCCAATTGTTATGGATTTTTCTTCTCACAAATCCCTCTAAAATTTATTAATAATCCCTTTTCCCTTACCCATTTTTCACTATAAAAACAAGTACGAAAACGAATTGCATAATGGAATGGTGTTTTCTTTCTTTGGACAGAAAAAACACCAAAAGTCAATTCATAAGCTTTCTGAAGCTACTGAGATCCCACTATGCTTAACCTATGAATGGATCCACCTAAGACTTATAAAAAATAATGGAAATACAGTCTTCAAATATAATAAAAAAATTCAAATCATTATAACATACCTTAAAATTTTAATGGCATTAGTGATTTACTGAGAATTGAATTTAGAAGATCATTAATATTTCAGGAAAATTTTGAATTAGAATATTTTTAATTATTCATCCTAATTATTATTTTAATTATTTAATGATATTTTATATATATTGAATTAAATATAATTTTAATTATTCATTAAGGAAATGTTTTAAAATTTTATATTAATACACAAGGGATAAATTGTAATGGATTTTTTTTATATGTTTGAGAGTAGAAAAAAAAAAGATAATTTGATCCATTGAAGAATTGATATATCAAATTGAGTGAAACATTAAAACATTGGTATGAACTACATCTCTTATTATTGAAAGGAATGATAAAAGTTGTTCTAATTTCTGATCATCTTTATTATTTCTTCCAAAGATGAATAATATCATCCCAAGCATGCATGATCTCGTAAATGAGGTGATTCTTCAGAATATTAGAGAAGGGATTCTAGATTTATGTTTATATATTTTTATTCTCTAAGTATTAAAATACAATTTATAATATTATCATATCAACAATACCAAATCTACTAGAGATAAACTGAAAAAATGATTTCACAAACAAGTGTGATGAAGAATCCATTCACACTAGTGGTTTTAGTATAAATAATTCCTCATTTTATTAAGAAAGTGGATAATACCAACATTGAGATGAGGAGGATACCCACCTAATAATTATTTGTGAATTGAAATAATATAGAAATCAATATAATATAATAAAAATAATAATAATCGTGTCTCTACAGTAGTTGAACATGGAATAGGTTCGGCTCTCACATTGAGGCAAAACCTAGTAAAAATATTCATATGTACTTATTATCATTTATTATTACAATGTACATGAGAGGAATATATTAAAGGAGTGTGGATCCAAACTTTAATTAGAGACAAATGTTAATCTGAGATGTAATTATAAAATATGTACAACTAATTCATCCCCCATATTGTGGTACTATACCTATATAGTCTATACAGTCATAAAAAATGTTTGGTAAAATTATTTATAACTACATAAAATACCAAGGGTAGAGAGAATTTTTTATTGATATAAAGTATTAATAATATCTAAATGGGATTCAAAATAGTATGAGTTCCAATAATTGAATTAATTTTTTTTAATTGTGCAGGATTATTTTTAAAAAAAATTGAATATTTCATTGAACATTGGTACTAGAGATATATATCACATTAAAATAATCTCGAGTTATATTAAGAGGGTGAGGTATAAAACAACACACTAATTAATGTGATAGATGATTGTTATATAAATAAAATATGAATATAAATTGGTATATTTTATCCATGAAATATTATAATTTCTTATAACACTGAAGTACTAGATAATGAATATGGTAAATTTTTTGTTATAGTGGAAAATGATATATTTTTTAAATGTTCTATTACAAGATAAAAAAAAATTGTACTATCTTGTTTTTTATTATATATATTTTTATAAGTGAAATTCTATCTATATACCAAAGGTATATAGAATTACTAGGAGTATATAGTGTTCTAGTGTTGATAACAAGTAGAGATATCATATACCACCAAGATTACAAATATATATCAACTTAGATAAAAATAAGAATGTTATATTTCAATGAAAACATTCCATGTTTGAGATGTGTATTTTTCATCCCCCTTTATCATGATTGAGATTCTCTTTCCATTTGAGATACATTGTGGTATTTTACATGGGGATTGTTGGGAAAAATGATTTTTTTAGAATTTATTGTGTGAGGACTTAATCATAATTTTGGACTAAATAAGTGAATCCATTGGTAGTTGAAAGTCGATATGGAAAAGATAATTATTGTGAAATGAGTGGTATATTACATAAAAAATGTGTTCTTCAATGCTTATTATTTGTTAAATAATTCTAATTGAGTTTTATAATTTTTTAACTAAGAGAAACACAATTTTATTTTTAATAGAGGAACATATGGAATGAAACTTTTATGATATATTAGGAATTTAAAATGGTATTTCATTATTATAACCCATATTTGTTTGGTCCAGTATCCAAATATATGTAATTTTCTTCTATATATATTATTTTAACATTTTTTATCAAAGGAATAAAATTATTTGGTAGTCCAGAAACACTTATATTTTATCACCTCTAAAATGTATGTCCATGTTTATGTGAAATGAATATCATAAATTCATATATATAAATATGCAGAGTGAAAAGAATTAAATTTTATGATTTCATATTTTTTGAAAGAAGATAACTAGTTTAAAAATTAAAAATAAGAAAAAATAAAATCATTAATTGGAAAAAAACTTATTTTCGTATTCTATTATATATGAAATTTTTTTATACCGTGACATTTAAAATTTTTGGGATATAACCACCTAGGAGGTTAATTTGTCTCTAAATAGTCATTTTCAACTCTAATTAAAAAAATAGCACAATTATTGAGATAACATGGCTTAAAAAGTTATGAATGAAGGTGGTCCCATGCATTTTATTATTACTAAACCCTCTTTTCTATTTTAATTAGTAACTTTAATATAATATTTCTATTATTAATATACTATTTTAATTTTTGTAAATCAAAAATTCACTTACATATTTTTTTCAAAGAAGGATGAGGAGTCAAGATGTGGTGGATATCCCATATTCTCTTGAACCACCAGCATCATGATCATCCCATGACCACATCAACATACTCATAATTGGTGAAATAATATCTTATTTAATATAGAACCTTATTTTCGACCAAGTTATGGTGTTAAGTATAAATATTGTAGAAAAATATAGAAAATTACCATGACAATGAAAATATCCGAAAAAAATATTCTTATCAAAGGATATTCATCACAATAGAAGGATAGATCTATGTCTCAGTTGATATAATGGTAATGGGGAGGTTTTCATTGACCAGTGGATTGACTAATAACAATAATATTTTAATTGAGTTGTAAAAAGGAATACAATTAAAACTATTGTTCCCTAATTTGAGGGATATATACTTGTTTCCAATTTATTAGATTCATATTAATATTCAATATAATAAAATAAAGGGGATATATAATAATCTGTGAGCCAAGAAAATAAAAAATATTGGCTATTTCATGCCATTGATTATAGGATGATATATTCCATAGAAATTTTATGGAACTTTGGACACATTCCACCTTCTAATTAGTAAACTTTATGGGAATAAAAATAATTTTTATCTTGTTGTTGGTTAATTATGTCATGCAACACAAATTAATTATATTCCCTCATCACATCGAAATAGAACACACTATGGATCACTAGATTACACAACTTTTTGTAACCAAAACATTCTAATGGAGTGCATGTCTTATTTGTATCAATTCGTATCTTGGAATATAATATGAAATATGAGGATGTTTTTAGTCTATCTAATCATGAAAAGTACAAACCTAATTGAAGAGTATAATGAAAATGATATTGTAACACCCCGACCCTAGATACCCAGAGTCGGTGCATTATTACATAACATTGGCATGATCACAAAGGATCATGTCTCGAAAGACCGATTAGTTTAGTAGTATTAGAAACACTAGATATATTCATAAGTCTTACATTACATCATAAGGTAAAAAATCTACAACAACATCTTGTCTTCATATCCCCTCATACTATCCCTACAGGTCATTCATAAATTAATTATTCACATCCTGGGAAAAATAAAACATTGAAAGGGGTGAGCTCAGATGCTCGGTAAAGATAACAATATAGTAGAAGCTTTCATAGATAAGCATAAACACATAAAGAAATTTATAACTAAAACAAAAGACTTTTAAACTTGAACTTCAACATAATATGGCAAAGATAAAATGAAATAATGCCATTTACTTATTCACATGGATATTCTACTAGTTTAACAATCACATGAAATATCAACAACCTCTTTCATAATGATGGAATTCATAATTCCAGACTATCATAACCACATAGCCAAGGCCTCGTGCCAAGAAAAAAAATAAGATTTTTCCAAGGCCTTGTGCCAAGACACTAGTTTGTCTCATGAGACCTACCGATGCGTCGAGGAGCTGTAGCAGGCTCCACCCATCCCTTACTAAGTCCAATGCATTCCTCATATGAAAAGTTTTAAACATAACATAAACATTCGTATTAAAAATAGCATATGAAATGTCAATACTTTATCCACAAACCACGAATGGTATAAAAATAGCACATACACAGTCAAACATAACTCATTTGATACAATATGGAAGATTTTATTATATCATATTAACCTCAATCGAGAATAATTAAGGATATTGACATAGATGAAAATAATCATCAAAACTATTTGAGAGAAATATCCCCCTTTTTCTTGAAATCATTTAAAAGTCACACTATTTGTCAAGAAGCCATTTAAGAATAGATTTTTGAATCAAAGTGTCCCATACCACATTGAAACATTTAAAAGGAGTTTTAATTTTAAAACATTAATGTCCATATAAATAAATCCTTAAAACCATTTTTAAAACATGGACATTAATGTGAAAGATTTTTAAGAATAAGTCTTTAAACCATTTAAAAATAGTATTTTAGTTAGAGTTTCTAGCCAAAAGGGAGAAACTTTAATACAAATAATTCAGGAAATAAAAACATTGTAATATCATGAGAATAATGGGATTCATGATATACTCTGTCAAAGTACAATATATACACCACATAAAAGTGATTTGGTGTATAACAACAAAAAAGTCTCAATGGAATGTAAATTGATATGAAATCTCTCATAAAGGTCGTATCCTTAGGTTAAGGATAAATCAACAACATAATTTTGTGTGAAAAATATAAATACACTATATATGATTGTATATTCACTGTAAAACAATCAAAGTACATTCACACATATTCTAGTAAAAACAACACCAATGCATTGGATGTTTATCTCAACAAATCGAGATTGAGTAAAAATTACTCTTATCAAGTTCACACCGATGACTTGAGAATTTTCAATGGGGTGATTATGTGTATAAAAAGTATATACACAGAAAGGGGAGTGGAAATTATGACATAATCAAATGAATTTTTATTCCACACATAATCTTGGAGTAAAATAATCAATGAAGTATGCGTAAAGCTGAATGAGTGGAAATTGAAATTTAAAATTCCCTTATCAATTTGGTAACTTATGAAACATGCACCCATGAAAGAAGGATCACAAAATTATGATTTAAATACCCATGAATTAAAGTATATTACACAATTAATACAATCATGGGCAGTACACACACCACATGTAATAAATATGTGGTGAACAATGGAATTCTCACGGAATGAAAAGTGAGATAAGAAACCCCTTACTTTGTAATTTTTCCTTGGCCGATGGTAGGTTAACCTTTTGTATAATGGTGAAATAATTGTTATTTAATTATAAATAATCATTTACATTATTATGATATCATATATGATCTTTTAACATTGATTTGTTAATAATATCTTAGTATTATCATCATTTCGGGTGTTAACTTACTCATTTTACTTTATATTATTTGTTATGTAAGCCGTGTTTGTTGTGGATAGGTTGTATATTATTTATATACAGAATTATATAAATTCATTAAACATTATTTTTAAATTATCAAATGATAATTATACTTGAATGGATACGATGGAGAATGAATCTCATCGCTTCGGTGGAGACGGTAGTCCGTACGTATGCACGAGCGACAATATCATTCTTTTGATGTTAAAATAATATATAATTGGATGGTATATCATATATAAAGAATAATTATCATGTTATATTTATTATTTACATGAATTACACATCATTATTATACCCATCAAAATAATAATTTATTGAATGACAATTACACCACGACGTGGAGACGGTAAGTCATACGTACGCACGTATGGTGACATGTCATTAAAAGGATGGATAGAATACTGAATATGGTGGTACCATATTTATAATAAAATTATAGTATATAGGATATACTGGATTTATTATTTTAGAATGGGAATAACAATGAAAGAAGAAGTTGAAGAAAAAAATAATTTGAAAAATGGGGGTAAAAACATTACCTCTTCATCGGGTTCTTCCTTTTGATTTGATCAAAAGGGCTCCATAGGTTGGATTTCTGATCAAAATAAGGCCTCTAGGTTGTAGTGAGGGAATTTGAGATAGTATTTTGGCAGGGGTTGGCCGATCAAAAAGGCTTTGAAGGTGTGAAGTAATGAGAAGGGGGAGTTCCCTTTTATAAGAGGGGTGAGGGGCACCTTTTGAAAAGCTTGAAATATTATTTTATAATAAATTCATATTCGGTTTATAATGGCTACAAAGTGGATTATTTAAAGTTTAAGGTGTCTCTAGGTCGAAAACCACTAAAAAAATAGAATTTATTCAGGTTTGAGTCATTATATTAACCTTATATTTAAGTATTAACTCTTAGTTAATTAGTTTTACTTTTACAATGTCTCTTTGTATTTTTATATTATATGGTTAATAAACAAACTATATACATCCTAGAGACCCCCAAGTGGTCCATTAATTATAAAAATATCATGATATAAGTCTCTTGGACGAACCTTCGATTTTTTGGAATTTAATATCAATTAATAATATAATATTTGTTTTAAAAACTCTTTTTTGTCAATTTTGACACTATTCAATATTTGAATTTTTCGACACTCATAACAGAATTATTACTTCGAACAAATTAAATTAAATCATTCCTAATATGTCATATTAACCTATAAAATTAGTGTAATTCAATAAAAGTCTACAATTATATTTATTTTGGAATTTATAATATCAATTAGGTTAATTTTTCACTGTTATAGTAATTACTACATCATCATTGTATCATAACTAAATTAAATTATTTAATGTCTAAAAATTATAAATAAAATATCATTATGTAGGAAATATTTTTATCTTTCTAATTAATATTTATAATCGAATTTATCTTATGCGTAACCCTATATTAAAAATGTTTTAGTAAATAAACGTTGAGATTAACTCCTCTAACTCTTCATTGAATTAAATAATAATAAATGTCCTAATCTAATCCAAGTGGACCTAAATGATAATATTTTATTCCTAAGGTTTTTTTTGGTCTATATACACTTTTCCAATAGAATTAGGACATGCGTTAGGGTAATATTAATATCATTTTTACCCTTAATTACCCTATTTACTTTTAATCGTGGTAAATAAAAGTAAAAAGTTACTATTCACCGAAAATTATTTTCATCTCAATGAACCACATTTTAATCCTTGATATTAACCATATCTATCAGATTTTTGAAATTCTACTCACAGAAGCGGTAAAATTATGTTTTATGAAAAATTCAGTTTTTTTAACTACCACTTAGTGGTTTCACTATTCCTCAAAAAATGAAAGTTTCCAGAAAAATACCAAAAATTAGGCCTAAGTTATATTTGATATTATGAATTCAAAAATGATTTGTATTTTACCAAATTCAAAACATATCAGTTTCATTAATTTATTTAAAAATTAATTCCCGTCGTCAAAACAAATAGCGTGTTTTTAAGAGATAATAACTATCAAAAGATTGACACTTGTTTATGTCTGGTTTAAATGTGAAATATCATCCAATGACCAAAATTGTATTAAATGGTAAAAATATATTATAAATATACTTTAAATCCACTGAAATGAATAATTTATCACTATTAATTATTTCTATTAAAAAAGTTGTTTTTAATTAAAATTTAGTAATTTTCATTATTCATCAAAATATGAAAGTTATCCGAAAAGTACCAAAATTTCACCCTAAGCTAATTTCGATATTACGAATCCAAAACTGAAGTCCATTTTGAATGATAAAATTTATAAAATTTCAAAAAGTAGGTATTACTATTCCAAACGGCTAATTTGATTGGTTGTGGTGTGTTAGAATCTCGAAGTTGCGTACAATGCATGCCATTGCATTATTAAAAGGGAAACGTACCGTGGAAGCTTGGGGTGTTACATTCTCCCCTCCTCCAATAAATTGCATCCTCAAAATGTTTTAAAATTGGGGTTGAGAATATAATGGAATGTCCCACATCGGAAAAAGAGTCATTAAAACTATCACTTTAAATGAAAGGAAGAGAGGTATAAAGGTCACCCAAGATAACCCATACTAGGATTCCATGTAGGAAAACATGGATATGAATGATAATCTATGTGTTCAGTTCTGATGGAGAGGGATAGAAAAAATGATCAAGAGAAAGTTAACAATAAGAAAATCACAAACTTGTGTTGGGACAAACAGTCCTTAGTCTCCCAGTAGGAAAAGTAAACGGACAACTTTTTTTTGTTTTAAGTTACATTACATAAGGACGAGGAATTAATTTATGATATTGACTAAGAACATAAAGAGATATACTTAATTCTTAAGTAGAGTTTCATTCTTTAATAACATTTTACCACTAACTCATTTTTTTTAACAATTAGTATTCAAGAAGACTTGGTCACAATGGAAGAGCTAGAATAAACTTCTATATAAATACAAGATCCACGTGGGATAAACTATATATTTACCTTGTCTTTAGAGATTAATCAAAACCAAAATGGTTAGTATAATTTCTGATCACCCCTCAAAGGGATATTCCATTAGAGAAAAAAATAATCTTAATTTCTAAAATTAAACAATCAATACCCCAATGTTAGATAAATACCATTAAATAATTAATTTTCCTTAAAATCCTTCAATATAATCCAAACTAATATTGAAACTCAAAACTTATAATAATGTAGTCTTCTACGTTAAATTGTATCTCCAAATGACATTAATTACTCATAAAGTCACATACTTAAAAGTAATTAACCTAATCCTTTCCATAAACAACCCAAATCACAATAAATCCACAATAAAAACATAGAAAAAATCCACCATTACTCCTCAAATGAAATCCCATACTATTTTATTTTCCATACAACAAAGTGAACAACTTCCAAAATATAATTTATCACTTAATTACCAAATCATTTTCCTATACTATGGATATTCATTTGATTTGAAATAAGATCCCAAATCAAATTATTAATGACCAATAAAATCATTTAACTAAAAACAATAGTCACACTAACCAGGGACTTCATGTAGTCCAGTGGTAGGTGATGAATCCCAATCGCACTTTGGTTGTGGGTTCGATTCCCATAGATTTTTCCGACACGACGGGTTGTCACACGATCTGCATGTTGCACATTTTCAAAAAATATATTTTATAACACTACCAAAATGAGATAAATTCGTCATAATAACCATAACATAATTTAACCACAAATATTATCTCATACTTTGCATTTTCATCTCAAATTATAATAACTTATAATTTCCTCAAACCCAATGATCATATAAAACCAAATGGTTATTTATAACTATATTCACAATAGAAAAGATAATTCTTCCTCAAATAAATTCTCACATTGAAAACTGCAGGGTTAAAAATAAAAGAGAAAATTATTCCAAAGTAAACCCATCAACAAGGAGCACTAATACTTATTAAACATTTCTCCAACCATTTATTTCCATATAGATTCTTCTTTGACCAAGAAAATATCCGATAGAATAGAACATTCACTCGGGTAATGGCCTGGTCCCCAACATTTATGGAAAATGACTGTAAATTGACTCTTGGGACCATTTTTATCTTCTTCCATAGTACTCTTCATTTTTCTTCGGCAATTCATTACTTTTTTTCCATCCTTCCTGCACATAAATCATTTCTTTGTCCCATTGAGACACTTTCTTGGGTGTCTCTTTCCACATTTTCTGCATGATGGAAATTGAGTAATCCTTTCTCCTTGGTCTCCACTACTGGAGCTCTTATCATTCATCACCTTTCTCTTCTTTGTGGAGTCCGGTAATTGGTTAATATATATATTGTTGATCATATTTTTCGAAAATTGATTTGGCATAAAGATGATATCTTCTACGCCTATCAACATTCCATTTTTTTTCTCATTTCCACCACCGTTCCCACCTTGTACATCATTCTCAAAGTCACTATGACTTCCTTGGAATCCATCCATTGACTAAAACCAGAAAGCATTGTGTGAGTAACCGTAGTCATAAAATCATTTAGAGATTGCCATGTCACCATATTCTCAATTTGAAACAAATTATGATTAACCATGGTCAGTTACTCTCATCTTATATATTTAATACTTCAAATCGGTTAGTAATGAAAATGTAAATTATCTTAAGCATATCCCCCGGGAGTTTCGTAACCAAGAGTGCAACAAGGCCCGTTTTCGTGCACCAGTTCTCGTTCGAGTCTAGCTCAAAGTGGTGTTTTCTGGTTTTACCCCTTGGTACATCTGTGCCAGAGCCGCCTATACCTGCTCGTATCCAGACAGAGATGTATTTCTCGGAAAACACACAAAATCTCTACAATACCAAAATTCTAGGAAGTTCTTCTATACTAATCCTCAAAGTTCATCTTAGGTCTACGTGCTCTAATTAGAGTTTATCTAAATATAGCTTCCAAGGTTTGTACTAAACTTGCTCGGATACCAACTGTAATTCCCCAACCCTAGATACCCAGAGTTGGTGCATTATTACATAACATTGACATGATCACAAAGGATCAAGTCTCGAAAGACAAATTAGTTTATTAGTCTTGGAAACACTAGATATATTCATAAGTCTTACATTACATAAAAAGGTAAAAAAACTACAACAACATCTTATCTTCATATCCCCTCATACTGTCCCTACAGGTCATTCATAAATTACTTCTTCACATCCTAGGAAAAATAAAACATTTAAAGGGGTGAGCTCAGATGCTCAGTAAGGATAAAAATATAGCAGAAGATTTCATGGATAATCATAAACACATAAATCAATTTATAACTAAAAAAGCCTTTTAAACTTGAACTTCATCATAATATGGAAAAGATAAAATGAAATAATTCCATTTACTTATTCACATGGATATTCTACTAGTCGAACAATCACATGCAATATCAATAACCACATTCATAATGATGGAATGCATAATTCTAGACTATCATAAACACATTGCCAAGGCCTCGTGCCAAGACTACAAATAAGATTTTTCCAAGGCCTTGTGCCAAGACACTAGTTTGTCTCATGAGACCAACTGATGCATCGAGTAGCTATAGCGGGATACACCTGTCACTTACTACGTCTAATGCATTCCTCATATGAAACGTTTTAAACTTAACATAAACATTCGTATTAAAAATAACTTTTGAAATGTCAATACTTTATCCACAAACCTTGAATGGTATAAAAATAGCACATCCACATTCAAACATAACTCATTCGATACAATATGGAAGATTGTATTGTATCATATTAACCTCAATCGAGAATAATGAAGGATATTGACATAGATTAAAATAATCATCAAAACTATTTGATACAAATATCCCCTTTTTTCTTGAAATCATTTAAAAGTCACACTATTTGTCATGAAGCCATTTAAAAATAGATTTTTAAATCAAAGTGTCCCATACAACTTTGAAACTTTTAAAAGGTGTTTTAATTTTAAAACATTAATGTCCATATAAATAAATCATTAAATCCATTTTTAAAACATGGACATTAATGATAATGATTTAGAAGAATAAGTCTTTAAAACATTTAAAAATGGAATTTTAGTTAGAGTTTTAACCAAAAGAGAGACACTTGAATACAAATAATTGAGGTAATAAAAACTTTTTAATATCATGAAAATAAATGGATTCATGATATACTATGTCAAAGTACATTATATAAACCCCATAAAAGTGATTTGGTGTATAACAACAAAGAAGTCTCAATGGAATGTAAATTAATATGAAATCTCTCAAAAAGTTCGTATCCTTAGGTTAAGGATAAATCAACAAAATAATTATGTGTGACAAATATAAATACACTAGATATTATTGGATATTCAGTGTAAAACAATCAAAGGACATTTACACATATTCTAGTAAAAACAACACCAATGCATTGGATGTTTATCTCAACAAATCGAGACTGAGTAAAAATTACTCTTATCAAGTTCATACCGATGACTTGAGAATTTATCAATGGAGTTATTATGTGTATAAAAAGTATATAAACATAAAGGGGAGTGGAAATTATGACATAATCAAATGAATAATGATTCCACACATAATCTTGGAGTAAAATAATCAATGAAGTATGCGTAAAGCCGAATGAGTGGAAATTGAAATTTCAAATTCCCTTATCGATTAGGTAACATATGAATCATGCACCCATGAAAGAAGGATCATACAATGATGATATAAATACCCATGAATTAAATTATATTACACAATGAATACAATCATGGGCAGTACACACACCACATGTAATAAATAAGTGGTGAACAATGGAATTCTCACAGAATTAAAAGTGAGATAAGAAACCCCTTACTTTGTACTTTTTCCTTGGTCGACGGTAGTTTAACCTCCTGTATAATGGTGAAATAATTGTTATTGAATTATACAAGAATAATTTACATTAATATGATATCATATTTGATCTTTTGACATTGATTTTTTAATAATATCTTAGTATTATCGTCATTTCCGGTGTTAACTTACTCTTTTTCCTTTATATTAATTGTTACATAAGCCATGTTTTTTATGGATAGGTTGTATCTTATTCATATAAATAATTATATCAAGTCCTTAAACATTATTTTTAAATCATAAAATGATAATTATACTTGAATGGATACGATGGAGAATGAATCTCATCGCATTCGTGGAGACGGTAGTCCATACGTACGCACGAGCGACAATATCATTATTTTGATGTTAAAATAATATATAATTGGATGGTATATCATATATACAGAATAATTATCATTTTATATTTATTATTTACATTAATTACACATCATTATTATACCCATAAAAATAATAATTTATTGAATGACAATTACACCATGACGTGGAGACGGTAAGCCGTACGTACGCACGTATGGTGACTTGTCATTCAAAGGATGGATAGAATACTGAATATGGTTGTACCATATTTATAATAAAATTATAGTATATAGGAGATACTGGATTAATTATTTTATAATGGGAATAACAATGAAAGAAGAAGTTGAAGAAGAAAATAATTTGAAAAAGGGTGGTAAAAACATTACATCTTCTTCGGGTTCTTCCTTTTGATTTGATCAAAAGGGCTCCTTAGGTTGGATTTCTGATCAAAATAAGGCCTCTAGGTTGTAGTGAGGTAAGTTGAGAGAGTATTTTGGTAGGTTTTGGCCGAACCAAAAGGCTTTGAAGGTGTGATGTAATGAGAAGGGGGAGTTCCCTTTTATAAGAGGGGTGTGGGGCACCTTTGGAAAAGCTTGAAATATTATTCTATAATAAATTCATATTCGGTTTATAATGGCTACAAAGTGGATTATTTAAAGGTTAATGTGGGTATAGGTCTAAAACCACTCAACCAATATAATTTAGACTAGTTTGATTCATTATATTAACCCTATATTTATGTATTAACTCTTAGTTAATTAGTTTCACTTTTACAATGTCTCTTTGTATTTTTATATTATATGGTTAATAAACATACTATATACATCCAAGAGACCCCCAAGTGGTCAATTAATTATAAAAATATCATGATATAAGTCTTTTGGACGAACCTCAGATTTTTTGGAATTTAATATCAATTAATAATATAATATTTCTTTTAAAAACTCTTTTATGTCAATTTTGACACTATTCAATAATTGATTTTTGTGAAACTCATAACAGAATTCATACTTAGAAAAAAGTCAATTAAATCAATCCTATTATGTACTATTAACCTAGCAAATTTTTGTAATTCAATAAAAGTCTCCAATTATATTTATTTGGGTATATATAATATCTATTATTTTAATTTTTCACTATTATGGTAATTACTACATCATCATTGTGTCATAAATAAATTAAATTATTTAATGTCTACAAATTATAAATAATATATCATTATGTAGAAAATATTTTTATATTTATAATGAATATTTATAATTGAATTTATCTTATTTTTAACCCTATATTAAAAATGTTTTAGTAAATAAACTTTGACTTTAACTCTTTTAACTCTTCTTTGAATTAAATAATAATAAATGTCCTAATCTAATCCAAATGGACCTAAATGATAATATTTTATTCCTAAGGTTGTTTGTGGTCGAGATACACTTGTCCAATAGAATTAGGACAATTGTTAGGGTAATATTAATATCATTTTTACCCTTAATTACCCTATTTACTTTTAACCGTGGTAAATAAAAGTAAACAGTTACTATTCACCAAAAAATTATTTTCATCTCAATGAACCACATTTCACTCCTTGATATTTACCGTGTCTCTCGGATTTTCGAAATTGCACTCACAGAAGCGGTAATATTATGTTTTATGAAAAATTCAGTTTTTTTTAACTACCACTTAGTGGTTTCACTATTCATCAAAACATGAAAGTTTCCAGAAAAATACCAAAAATTAGGCCTAAGATATATTTGATATTATGAATTCAAAAATGATTTATATTTTACCAAATTCAAAACATATCAGTTTCAATAATTAATTTAAAAATTAATTCCGGTCGTCAAAACAAATAGCGTGTTGTTAAAAGATAATAACAATCAAAAGATTGACACTTATTTATGTATGGTTTAAATGTGAAATCTCATCCAATGACCAACATTGTATTAAATGGTAACAATATATTCTAAATATTCTTTAAAACCACTCAAATTAATAATTTATCACTATTAATTATTTCTATTAAAAAAGTTGTTTTAATTTAAATTTAGTAATTTTCACCATTCATCAAAATATGAAAGTTATCCGAAAGTAACCAAAATTTCACCCTAAGCTATTTTCGATATTATGAATCCAAAACTGAAGTCCATTTCTAAAGATAAAATTTATAAAATTTTAAAAAGTGGCTATTAATATTCATAACGGCTAGTTTGATTGGTTGTGGTGTGTTAGAATCTCGAAGTTGCGTACAATGCACGTCATTGCATTATTCAAAGGGAAACGAACCATGGATGCTTGGGGTGTTACATATATTGTGTTATACCACACACCCAATAGGATGGGGGTGGTGTATCATTTTCCTAAAGGAGGTATGAAGATGTGTTGGTGAATTGGGCATCTAATATAATAATAAATAATAATAAAAATTATCATTTTTAAGAAGTTAAATTAGTGGGATCCCTATTTGGTTCATTTTTAGTATGTAAATATATAAATTAAACCTAAAATATAAGTGTGATTTAAATCATTGGATATTTATTTTGTTTCTAAAGATAATTTTTAGATAAAATAACACTAAATGCACTGTGAACTTTGGGAGACTAAAATATATTATTTACTAGTAACTAATCTGTTGGGATATACTATGTTGAAATGTATTTCACATATTTCTTTCATAAATGGACTAGTTTTTAAAGATCATGGATAAATTTTTGTGATAGCTTTTTTCTCAATTTTTACAGGTAACCATAAAAGAATGTGTGGACCATGAATAATGTACAAGCCATTAGTTCATTATTAAATTATGTTATTTATCCTATGATAGGGTTCTTAATGGGTTTCTTTGATGCACCCATGACTCACACATCTAGTTCTAGTCCTAAAAACAAAAACTTCTTATAATTGAATTTGAGGCAAATTGGGATGATCAACACTAACTTAAAAAAAACACATTATTACTATATTACAAAATAATCTCACAATAATTAGTGAACCTTTTAGACTAGTGTATTTATTTTCTAGTAGTAGAGAAAAAATATTTTATAAAAATTATAAACATTTCTCTATAATTGAACCATCAGGTATCCCTTCTAGAATTCTCAAAGGTTACACTCTTCTTCATAACCTATGAAATGAAAACATAAGAGAGGGGTGATATTAAAAACACAATAAAGGATAATTTATTAACATGACATAAAAGGTTGTATCATAATCATATTAAAAAATGCGTGTTTGAGAAATTTATTTTTAAAAATAAGATGGAATAATAAGAGTTTTCAATAAATCATCATATAAGTATACATAGTATATATTGAAAAAATATATTACATAAAAAGGGTGTGTGGAATTAAGAGATGATAAGTATGATCCATGAAGCATAATTACAAGAATATAACACAAAAATTCACTAATACATTGAATCATATAATAACATTGATCTTTGTAAGAAAAATTAGTATATGTCAATTAGTACATTATAAAAAAAATTCAAATCTTCCATTTTTTAACAAACTAAATGTCTACACATCATTTTGTGAAAAGAATTACCGTGATTCCTAATGTGAAAAATAAATCCATGCATCCAATAAAGAATAAATAAATTGTTTAGGATTCATATAGTGAACAAAATAAATTTTCATCCTTCATATTGTGGACAAAAAACCTTCAACACATCCTATTGTGAAAAAAATGTACACTATTAACATCCTTTTTACATGAGATATAAATCCTTAACCAATTAATTGGAGGGATATATATGACTCCAACCATCAATAATCCATATATATGTTTTCCAAATGAAAATAAAATATCAACATATCTTGAAAAACCATGTGAAGAATTGGTTTTATTATTTACATCATAATGAACTCAATGAAATAAAAATTGGTTCCACCCAATATTTAGATAATATCATCAAAATTTACCACAATAATTTAAGTGGTCGATACCCAAAATAAAATTAATATAAAATATTACTTTATAAGATCATTTAGAACATGAATAAATAATAATAACTTATATGTAAAAAAGGACACTATAGATAAATGGGAAATTAAATTGATATCATTAAAGAGTATTTTCGAAATTAATTTTTTCTTGGCTTAAAAATAATAATATAGTCAGTTGGAAAACTCATTTCTTGGAATGGTGAAATAAAAAATATAAAAATAAATTTACTTTTAAAAATTTATTTCCACAGTGGAGGCACAAATAAAACTTATGAAATAAAAAAATGTGAATTGAAAATATATTCAAAACATTTAATTTTTTTAAAATGAATCTTCAATAATGTATACCAAAAAATACATATAGTTTTTGAAAATGTGATGTTAAATTTAATTGAAAATTTTTACTTTAAAAACGAATCTCATATAAATAATCCTTGAAAGAGGAAAATAGGTTTAAAAATGAGAATATAATTTTTTTTAAACAGTTAACATTTAATAAGAAACTTCAATAATAGATTCATTAAATTACATAATTTTTTATTAAATAAATGTGTATTAGAAGATAAAAAATTTAATTTTGAAATTATAGGAAAAATATTTTAAATACATTTACTGAAAAACCAAATCATAAAAAAATATTCCTCATAAAAATTGATAATGAAAATATGAAGTTAACTTGAAATAACACATATTTGTTTCCAAATATAAAAGATAAAATTAGTGGGAGGGAAAATATGGACATTAGATAAATATTACTGTTAAACAAAATGGGAGTTATCCTCAACAATGGTATTCTTTTATGAGGAAGATAATAATCAAAGTTCAATATCTGAATTAAACTATTATTTTCCCCATCGATTAAGAGTAATTATAATGATATAAAATTTTAGGGTGGAAATTACCAAACATCAGAAGAATTATTCTTACTCAATAAGGGGAGATAAGTAAACAAATACCCTTACAAAATTTCTACCCTTTGAAATGAAATACATATAAATAAAATTCAAAATATGAATATTAAAACCCTTTAATTATATGAATGTGATAAAATATTTTCATTAAGATTCATTGACACCATGAATAATATTTCATGGTACACAATAAGAATTATATATTATGAAATCAAATTTGAAACAGAGAACACCCTGAACCTTGAAGGATATAATTTGAAATAAAAAATTTAATAAAATGAATAATCATAGAATCATGATTAAAATAGTAAATATGTTTTAGAGAAATTATAGCAAATAAAACATTGTGTATAAAAATAAATATGTCTCAAGGGGTGAAATTTTAAGATAAAAAACCCTTACATTATTTCTATAAATAGTGTAATGCAATATAACCTCCTTTAAAACAAACATAAATATATTAAAATTATATTTAAAAATTATAATAATGTATATTATGTTTTATATACATCCTTTATAATTATTAATTATTAATATATTAGTTATTTATAACTACATTTTACCATCGGGTATTTGTAACTTCGGTTGTTTCATGCATGTTTTATGATGTTTTTAGGTATGTTTTAATTTATACATAGTTTATAATTCAAATATCATTAAATTTATTGTAATATATAACTTATATTTATGTATATATATTTTATCACATTCCATATTTTTTATGGAAATTGAATCTGTGTTGGCTTATTTTGGTTTTTTTGGTGATTGAAGATGATATTTTAATTGTATGTTAAATTAATATTATAAAAATGATATACATATAAAAAAATTATTAATTTATTATTAACATAAAATAATAATATTATTTATGTTATCTAATTCACCCATTATATATTTTTATATCATCATTCAAGTAGGTGTATAAAAGGGCTCAAAAAAGAACATGTTATAACTCAATGTATGGGTATGGATAAAGAATTGTATAATATAATTATAATAAAATAATATTGAAAACAATTATATATTTTTATGATTTTGGATCATATTATATGTGGTTTGGATAAATAATGAAAATTTACATGAAAAATCAAAAATATTATTGCGTGGAGGTGGGAGTTATCACAACACATGGTTAGTGTTTTTATTTCCTAACAAATGAGAAGAAATTAGGGTGGATTATATGTTTTCATTTCATAATAATAATTATATTATAAATTTCAAATTTTTTATCAAAAAAATCCTTATAACTAGTGAATATGGATGGTGGTGAAAACAAAATATGTTGCGTCATGGAGACAGCAGTCCATAAAAAAGAATGATCGACATTCTTTGGTTTTTATAAGTGGATTGAAAGGAATAAATAATGGTTATTTGATTAATATAATAAGAATTAAATGTAATCAATATACCTTTGGAATTATATTAATATGGTAATGATAGGTTTGTAAGTGAAAAATTTAGAAGAATATGATAATCATTAAGTAGTACACACATTGGGACATTGAACATTATCTTGAAATCCTCCTTGTAAATAAAGTAAATAGGATAACTAATTGAGAAAAAAGTATTATGAACATGATATAAGATTATTGGAGAATAAAATATGTTATTTTTAAGAATATATTATTGGGAATAGGTGTGGATTTAAATGGTGTAATTGTTTTATTTTTTATATGTGAAGACAATGAATCCTTTTTGAAAACCCATTATTTTTCAATAATTGAATGACTCTATTCTAGGGTAAAAAACTCAAAAACATATAAATAATTTACTTTTTAGGTTTCATAAGTCATATAGAGCTTCTAAAACCCATTTTAATTTTTTTAATATTATGTTAATTCACTTACTCTTATATTTTTACTTTTATCATTGTTTTGTTTTTACCTAGGTAACTTTTTTTAAACCAACTAACATATGATTGAATTAAAATATAAAATAATCCTATTGTAAAATTTAGGTTTCATGATAATAAATTAGACATACATTTATCCTAATTTAAATTCTAAATAATAGAAAATTAATATTTAAGTTAAAACATTTTATATTTAGAAAAACTATATTTTTTGAAGAAAAATGATTCTTTAACAATTATGAGTTCTTAATATTATTTATAATTTAGTTATGTAAAATTAAAAAATGAAGTATATTTTACAATATTAAAATTATAAAATTTATAACTTTAACTTTTAAATTAAATTTCAAAATATATAAATAAAAACTATGATTATTGAAGAATTCCATTGTAAAACTATATTAGTTACCAATCATATTTTATGTGCATTTTCTAGATGATTATATTATATTTTAAATTAAAAGAGGTTTTATTAATCATAAATTTTATTAATAAATGTTTTTTGGATCATTTTAGTTTTTTTTGTGTTTATAAATATATTGAAGATAGTATAAATTTAAAGGATACAAAATCTAGGGCCATTACATTCTACACCCTCAAACAATTAGTTCATGTAATTGTAATTATTAATTAATATTGAAAGTATGTGAGGGTATTCTCAACACGTTTATCATCTAGGATATAAATTATAATATTGAATCTATCTTACTCTCTTAGTATATATTAAGTTACTTAACTTTTCACAAATAACATTAATCATTCATAAATTATTATACCCAAGTACGTGTATACTGTAATCATATATTCCAAATAAAATTCCTTTCCTAAAACCATTTGAATATCTAAGATATTAACCCATAATGAAACCATATATCATTCCAAAATTAACATTTTATTTAATCCTCAAACATTATTACTTGACATGTCATAAAATCACACGCTACCCAATATATAACACAGTCTAAGAAATGTAATGAACTTCACCAAAAATATCATGAATCAATTATGAATCACAAGATTACCAATACTATCTAACTTACCTTATAAAAATAAATCATCCATTTATTATATTGAAATTAATAATATATTAAACCGATGACTTATCTATCCATCAATAATATTTTCTCCAATATTTTTCACCCAAAAAAATTACCTTTTTATAAAATAAATTTTGTATGATATTAACACCATTTAATCATTGGTTCCAAACCATTAATGAAATACTTCATAGATGATTCAAATAATCCTCATATGTTTTTTGATAATACAAACTTTCTTCAATAAATATCACTCAAAACTGAAAATATCTAATAGTATCCAAATTTAAATTCTACTAAGATATCAACCTCACAACCTTAGGTAAGACTAGAAAAATTAAAATTTTCATCCTCAAAAGAAATTTAATAAGACTCTAAACAATTTATGTATTCTCTATTATTTGGTTATAATACAAATTTGTTTATAGATACATTTCATTGTTAGATTCATTTTTTATGATTCATTTTCAACAAAATATTAAAACCAAAATGGATATGGAAATATTAAAAAAATGAAAAAGAAAACACAAATCCTAATATTTCGTCTACTATGAAACATTAATTTTTAAAACATAGAAATTTTAGTTCCACCTATAAATATATTTTTTCCCTCATATATCCATGGTCATTTTTCTATTTGGTTATATGACATAATTGTTTAATATCATTACAAAACCCTTTATATTGGTTTATTGGAGAGAATGTGAGTTAACCGTACTATATCATCAAAGTGTATCAATTATGGTGTCTAATTAAGAAGATTTTCAATGCACTAGGTGCTGATAAAGTTAATTACAAATCATACCTTATATTGTATCTTTACCCTTGGTATATTTCTTCTAGGTAATTCATCCACGTTAAGTATACAAATAGGTGTTTCAGTTCCAATATTGACACTAAATCTCTACATTACCAGTGCATAATTTTAACACATAAAAATGGAATGTGGGTTTCTCATATGCAAATCCATGAATAAAAAAAATTATATTAACATAAAGGTGTATAACCTTGGATAAATAAATAGTTTTAAAATTCACAATTTATGAATTTCTTTGGAAACGAGATATTGGGTAAGTACATTTGGAATCATGACATGTATAAAGCGTGGATTTAGAAGAGGGTATAATGGGAGAGAAATAAGGTATCACATTGATAAGAAATTATTTTGTAATCAATGGTATGATCAGAAATAAAATGAAATAACTTAACATACCTTTTATAATATGTACCAAAAAATAATTACTTGGATGGAAAATAAGGGGATGAGCATTCCCTTATGTTGAACAGTTAACCTAAATTATCAAAATTGGAACTGTGGGTATTAAGAAACCCTTGGGGTGACTCTTTGGGAGTAAAATCACAACGAAACTCATGGATTATAAATTGTTATTGAAATTAAACGGTTTGATGGTTGTGTATTTAAAGAAAAATTAGATAATTTTTTTTTAATAATTTCCAAATATAGGTCTTAGAAATATAGGTTGTGGAAAATGAAAACTAATTAGATTAAACATAGTTATTTTTCTTGGTTATATATTTTTGAGTCATATTAAATGATATTTTAATCCATTATAACTAAACAATATTTTTTAATTATTTTTTCTTCTTGGATAATTAGTTTTTCACTGAATATTGTTATTAATTTTAAATTTTCTATTATATACTTTATAAAGTAACTTATAGATTTGTAAATTGACTAAAACACATTAAAATAAATATTATTTATAAAATAAACTATTTAAAGTCATGTATTTACCTTAAATTATTATTATATGATTTCGAAATAAATATGATGTCATAAAATATTCTAAAACCAAAAACTGCCTTTTTTACTATTCATTGATAAATAAAGTATTTTCGAAAATTCAAAAAAATTCAACAGAAAATAACTTGTATATGATGATTTAAAATTTAAAATTTATTTTATCATAATAATTCATTTAATATTATAATTTAAACTTTTAAATATAAACATACTTATTTATTGAAAATAGGTGTTTTTAAGATAATTAAATTGATAACACTTTTAAATATTTCCTAGGATGTTGTAAATTTTTTTATAATTTATATTTTTATAATAGTGTTTTAAAAGTCTATTTAATTTAATAAAATATTATTCAGAAAAAATATTTTATCATAAAAATGTATATGTTTTATAAAAAATACAATTATGTATTATTTTTTCAACCCATCAATTTATCAACATGGACATACTTAAAAATAAATTTTAGTAAACAAAATTATTCTCAAAATGGGATTGATGGAATGAAAATTTTATTCTTACAAAATAAATTATACATTTTGCAACTAATTCATGTACATGTAACCTTTTATTACACCTATGTAATCTTTAAGGGTATGGTGTAGGATAATGGTAGTTACATGGATGACTTAGATAACATTGACCAAGAAGTAATATCTATAAAATTGTACTTATCATGTAGTGGATTTCATTCAAGGATCACATGTTGAATAATAGATTGGGCTTAAAATAGGGAAACCCCCATTGATTCTACGTTCCTCCAAATTTATAACAAATGTACTTCAAACTGCAAGACTCTACTGGTTGGCACCATAGTTTCTCCTTTCTTCATAAACTATCCTTTATCATTACTAATTTTATACATTAATTATAATGATAATTTAATTACCAATGGGTATTATTCAAAATTTTCATTTAGGGAAATTATTATATTGAAAAATGATCTTATTTGACCAATTATCATATTTTTATTCTAGCAGTCACATGTCTCCCTATAAAAACAACTTAATTTGTTCACTCATTGTAAAATAAAACTCCTCTATGTTTATATTTTTATTTTTAAATTTTTATTTGTTTACTAATATTTTATTTCATTTTAAATATTTTTGATGTTTGGGTGATGATTATAGAAAACTGTTGTGATCCATATTTTCCCATTTTAGATTTTATTTATTATATTTTCTCTCCAATTGTAGTGTTTATAATTTTCATTGTTTTCACAACTGACTAATTTCATGATATTTATTAATAGAAAAATTATTTTTTGTTTCATATATATTTTTTACATGTATTATAGTATATAAAAAACATTTTCTTGGGAAAATAATTTATTTAGGAAAAACATACTTCATTACATTATTCCGATCTTAAAAAATTTCATCCCAAAAATTTCAACTTGTTCTTTCGGTTGAAAAAAATAAGAGTACTTATGTCTCATTTTCTCCTCTATTTCCCCCAACTCATATTCATTTTATGGTTCCTCTACAATAATTTTACAAGTATAGTTGTCTTTTTTTATATATCATTGTCTTTGTGGTCCAATATCTCGATCAGTTGTTGCTCATAAGAGAGGTCATGATCTAATTGTACCACCTCTAAATTCAGTACATGTGAAGGGTTAGGTATGTACATACTAAATATATATAAAATGAAAACATCATGAACTTGGTCCAGAATAGGTGGATGTACTAGCTAATAATCCCCTTATAATATGAGATCAAGTATTTCATAAGATCCAATGTACTTATGGATAATCTTCACTTTCATTCAAAACCACATGGCTCTCATCCATGGTGATATCGAAAGTAAAAAAATTATATCCAATATCAAACTAAAAGTACTTTATATTTTTATAAACAAAGAACTTCAACATAATTTGTGTAGATTTAATTTATTGTTGGATGGAAAACCCCATTTATATAATCTCTTATACAAGATCAGGACCAAGTATCATTCTCTCAAAAACTTAATCCCAACAAATATGAGTTTTGCATCACATCCCATATATATCATCACAGGGTTCCCATTGAATACATGAGTGGAATCTATTTTTTTATAACAACTCAAATTATGGGAGGTGTTGATCCCGGCCACCCTTAAATTACATAGATTATGTTTATAGAAAGTACTCAAGTATCTGAATAGTCCTTCCATATTAGCCATCATTTTGGGGGTGATAGGATGTATTGAAATTCAATTTGGTATTCAGTGAAAGTTGTAGACTTCCCCAGAATTTGGATATGACCCTTGGATCAGGATCAGAGATGATTAAAATTTTCACTCGATAAATCCTTGCAACAAACTTTATGTATATCATGTATAGTTTTCCAAGAGACAAATCTTCTCAAATAGCTATGAAATAGACATTATTTATGAGTTGATACACTATAAAATATAATGTTTCGTTTCTTTTGGTTTTTATGGGGATAACAGTGATAAATTCTATAGTGAAATTATCCCACATTCATATTGGTATGATAAATACCTTCTCTATAATATCATGAATTTGTTTCTTTAATTCTTCTAACTCCACATTTTCCATTATATAATGGGTCTTTTATATCTACTTAGAAATAGGTATGAGTTCAATGTATAAATATACCTCTCTCTATATGGGAGGTCTAGGTAACTCTTCATGTAATAAGTCAATCTATTCTTAAATGATGGGTACATTTTCTGTCCATATACTTTCATTTCCTTCTCCTACTAGAATAATTATATCAATAAATAAGGATATGGGTGGTTCTTCTAGACAATGCTCTAGTCTTGATATCTCCAAATTGAAAATAACTATAGGTTTTTCATTCAAAACTACTGAAATATATTTTCTCTTATAGTTTATCTTAGCATTATAATTCGAGAGACAGTCCATCCCGAGTACTGTGTCGAATTTTTCCATGTGAATGAAACTATATTGGAGATGAGGTTTTACAGTCCAATGTTAATTCTATAGTTTCTATACACTATTGACACTATTATAATTCATTCAGGATTCTTGAAAAATAACCCTACTTCTAGTATCTAAGGGATTAATTCATTATTATTTGAAAACGTGGGTGAAATAAAGGAATTCATAGAACCATAATCTAACAATTTATTTTTTATCTTGGAGGGTAAATTCAGTGTACCTTCCACCACATCATTTGGAGCCTCAACTTTAGCTGTCATGATTGAAAATGTCTTTCCTTTCTCCATTGGACAATGTTGAGGTTTATGGTGGCTTCCCTCCATTATCATTTGACTTATACATTAATTTGAAATGTCCCCAAGCTATCTATACTAGAATAATCGAACGTCAAGTTAGCCCAGCACTATATTCCCATTTTGGTTAGTTTTTATAATTTTAAGATCCATCTCTCCATTATAGTTCCAATATATATTCCCATCTATTTTTCATATATATAACTTTTTAATCCAGAAAAATAAGTTTCCCAGATCTTTCTCCCCATATTTGTTTTATGTGGTAAATTTCACATTCTTTCCTCCTCTTCCATGATAGAAATTATTTCTTTATTCTGGCTCCATTACTCTCTTATTTTCATTCCACATATTTGAACTCCATGTCTCTCCAAACTCAAATTAAAACATCATAGAACTATGTATTATCTCCTCATAGATTTCATAGTCTATATTTATTACATTACTCTCTATTTGGGGACAAATTACACTGAAGAATCTATCAACCTTTCCCTTAGGATCATTTAACATCTATTGGTGTTTCAAGAATGTCATGTAATGTTCATTTCATATATTTCCACTAAATCATTTTCCTTATTCTTTAGGTATTGAAATTCCTTCTCCATTTTTTCACGTCAATAAATGAATGTATCTATTAAATTATATTAATGAAAACTCTTTGATTCTATATCAGGAATATACAATCATTGCTATGTGTTTTTAATTAGTATCCACCACTAATCAGATTTTCCTTCTAATATGTGTACTTATATGGTAAATTTCTCATGATCTAAATAGTGGAGTAAAGAATAGATCTCTTATATAGTGGTAATCCATTATTCAGAAATCAATGGGTTAGTAGAACCACTAATTGTACATGGTCATTTATGCATGAAAGACATAATTAATATTTATTCCCTTTGAAGTGAATATGGTAGCTCTGTTTTATTTGATTTATTCATAATTAGAGATAGTTGATTCATCATCCTCACAAAGTTTTCCATTAAAGCTTATATCTGAAGGTCCTCTGTGTATCACCCATTGAACTCATTATTTACATGGATCCACCAATTTACTTCAATTTTTATAATAGAAGAAAACAATAGTGAGAAACATGTTACTTTTTCATAATTTTATAATTTTAAAGGGAGTTTATTTCATAAAAAATCATTCTTAATTATTCTGTAATAAAAAAATATGTTCTCTATATCCTTCATAGTGGTTTATAAAAATTTTATGATTAATCAAACCTATCCCTTTGAAGTGTCAAACTAGGTGTTCATTAAGGCCCATTTTCATTTACTTGTTCCTGATTTATTCTTTGTCAATGCGGTATTTTCAAATACCATCACTAGGTACATCTGTGATAGATCCACATCCACTTTTAGATTCCAGATAGGGATGTAATTTATTTTAAACCACTTACTTAGTACACCCCAAAAATACCATGATGTTTTATACATTTTAACATTTCTATTTGGATAATACTAAGTATTCCCACCTTTTTACTACATGATCATTTCATTACAGAGAACTAAATGTAATATCTTTTAAATATAGTTTCTTGTAAATTAGGAACATTATACAGGAAAACATGAAACATTCATATATTCTACATAAAATGCCCCTTAATGGGTTCATCTTAAGTTACTTCATCATATTTCCATGAGAAAAACATTAAAGTAATGTCTTAATCATAATCCCCCTATGTTAATATGAAAGTGGGATATTTATCATGTGATTGTGAGTCCTTTCAATAAGAACAAGAGGTATAACAAAATAACATGTTCGAGATTACATGAGGAAAGTCATGATATAAATAAAACGAATCATAACATATAAATTTGGATACAACATTTAAATGATACATTTATAAACATATCACCATGTTTTATCTTCAAGGTGTCATAAATCATAATTACCATGGATATTCGCCAAGGTATCATTAAACATGCCATATCCAGAGAGTAAATTTTTCAACCAATATATTGGAGTGCAATCAGGGAACACCCTTTATGTGTATTTATTTCATGTGATCTTCATTTATCACAATAAAAAAATTCAATAACAGTATGAGAATAATGTATGTGTTTCATACAAAAGCATTGAGTACGTAAGAGCATACCAACTTGACCATAAAATAATTTTTAACCCATGGAAAGGGAATGTACATTTTGTAAATGTAAATCTATTAATAAATAAATTATAATAACATTTTGGTGAATAACCATAGATAAATAAGTGGTTTTGGTATTCAAAATATAATAATTTCTCATTCTAAAGATATATATATATATATATATGAGAACTAAATTCAACAACATGAAAGAAATATAATTTAGATTTAAAAAAGAATGAAATGAAATTGAACAAAGGGCTCCCAATGAAAAAAATAAATTCCCAATAATAGTATGATCAAAAAGTTAATAATAGAGAATAAAATAACATTTCGAATATATATACAAAAATAGGTTCTTGAATTGAAGAAAAAGGAAATAGAATTCCATTGCATTGAAGAGTTGTTACTAAAACATGAGGATGGAATCATGGGGGATTAAAGACACCTTGGGAGCTATTTGGGAGAAAAAACCACCATAAAATTGTGGAATATGGATTGGGAGTGAACAAAAATAGTTTAATGGGTAGGTATTTATTACAATAGTGGTGGAATAATTTAATAATTTTCAAATATCGGACTTGGAAAACTAGGTTGTGGAAAATGAAAAAATCATTATCTTACCAACAATTTTTCCTCGTGGTATTTTAATTTTAAGTCACATTTTAATATACATTATTCTATTATAACCTAAAATGATTTTTTATAATTCTTTGGTCATGGAAAAGTAAATTTTTTACTAAATATTTTTTTTAAAGTCACATTTTTTCTTTTTATACTTTAGACTATCACTTATAGGTTTGGAAGTGGATTAAAAACTACTTGAAATAAATAATATTAATAAGATAAACACAACCAAAAATAAACTATTTTATTTCCTAACCAATTGAAAGGAAAAAGTGGCAAACCAAAAGAATCAAAAATATAGAAAATTCAGACTGCAAAACAAATAAAAACCCCATTCCAGAACAATTTAAATCATTTACAATTCATTACATTTATCAGTATCCATTTGATGTGGGTAGCATCTATATCAGTATTGTACATAATTATATCCTCTAAGTGAAGTTCCATCTTTTCCCAAGCCTCTACATGATATTCTAGGTTTTTTCCCCTCATTGAAACCACATATATCAAAATCCTATTGTGTTTATCAAACATCGTATATGAATCCTCTTATGTGAAATTTACGAGTCATTCTATGAATCAGTAGATGTTAGATACTCTACCTTTGAGCATATTCTCTCATAAACTACTCGCTCTTAATTTATAATAGAACCCTCATAATTTCTCTTCGGGATGTTAATAGTATCAATATATCTCTTTTTGTGTACTTTACCTTTGCAAAAAGGCCTTGCAATTGGAGGAATAGGAAAATTTGTGTAGTCATTCCATTATGCAGTCTCTGCATATGTTGAATAAACCCATATAAATCAACAATGGTGTTCGTTGCAGTATTTGAGGAGGAACAAAGGTATTCTTCTAAAATAACCACTTAATTGGACTAAAAGGACCATGTTTCATATGTGGAATCATTATCCATGACTTTTATGCCTGACCTATCTTATGATGCATGGCCCTTTACACATCCTTCTTCCTTATCATTACTATCTTTGCATGGAGTAAAGTCACCATCTCAAAAAAAATGTAAAACAATTGTGGTAACCATTTCATATTAATGTTTGAAACATCTTATCCTATCTATAACATTATTATTCTCAAAATCCATATAGGGAATAACCTATTCAATGGTTTCCACCAATCCCCATATTCATCCAAAACCCCCTACATTTTATTTTTGTGGTTATTGGTATTGGATGAGCCTCCCTCAATTGTTTCCCAAATCATTACCCTTTAAAAATGCATATAGTCAGATATCATAGTTTCAACATATGAGGGGCAGTTCTTTAATCTACTCAATGTGACCACACACACACTCATTCACCCTTGAAATTCCATGAGCCTTCCAAAAATGGTTATTCCTTAGACTATGCCTATTAGTTTTGACCCATTGACCTTTCAATTCATTAAGGGTACATTGAATTGACAAGTGTCAATTTTTACATCTCCCCTAAGCTGTCTCCAGAACACCACATGATTATCTATAACTATACTTAGTTGTACTACCTTTCATGGGATGGAGGATGCGACCTGTAGCACTCAACACCATGAACTCTGCAACCCCCCAGGATCAAAAGCATGCCAAATAATATTTTTAACACTTAGGTATTGATTTAATAAATCAAAGATATCCACATTAATTAGATTATTCATAGAACTTTCCTCTTTCTTGGTGATATTAATATGAATATCTCTATTACACCACACTTGGTCAATTTTATAGATATAGTGATCTTCCTTACCCATATTTGATTTAATTCCCCAATGAATGACTCCATAGTGACAATGAGAAGGTAGGTGCCCCTATCATCTACACAATTATTATTGATCAAATCAATTTTTAAAGAAAATAAGTTGTTCGAACCAAAATTCTTCTCCTGTTTCAATCCATAAAGACTTAAATGGTGGACTTGAAATATCCTCTTCCACATAAATACACAGATTAATTGGGTGAATCATAGATGAAACTCTACTATTGGAAAATATAAATTAGCCTACCAGGTTTACCAATATAGGAATAATTGAGGGATCTTAGAATGGAAATGGAAGGTTATGAATGCTTTCTAGAATCACAATTGAAGGAGAAATCTGATTCATATGAAAATCATATGACCATAAAAAGTGAGGAAAGATGAATCCCCTACATTTTCATGGAGCCCTAGACCACATAAATATTAGATCTTCCTCCAAGGAAAATCGAATCATCGTATGTATTTTGTTGAGGATACCAACAATCGTGGCCCTAAAACCCCCACAATCCAAAAAACAAACATGTCAAACTCATCCACTGAAAGTCTTTGAAGACTGGAATGAGCCACCATAGTCAGATACTAGAAACTAGAAGCTTCCATGAACTCTGATTTAGACAAAGAAAGTTGAGACACACTATAGTGAAGATATAGAACCTTTATTCTTATAATGATATCTAGGAACATTTGGAGAAACTCCAAGTTATAGAAAAGTACAAATGAGTGCTTCCATATAACCTGATTGGGTGGGACCAAATCATCCTCCCCTCCCACCGCTAGGATAGGGGTCAACCTTCTCCATTAGAGATGATATTAATAAAATAAAATATTTTATTTTATGGGTTGTATTTAATTAATTATTAAATCATTATGAGATGAATATGATTTCACACAAAATACCGCGAACACAAAACTCTATGTTTACTATTCAGTAAAAAATAATGTAGTTGAGAAAAATCTAAAAAATTCACCCTAACCTACTTTCGACAAAAGGATTTCAAATATAATATTTATACTATCATAATAATTAAATAAATATTATTCTTTTAACACTTAAATATAAATATCCTTATTTATTGAAAAAATATATGTTTTTAAGACATGATTAAATTTATTAAACTGATAAAATTTCTTTGGACATTACAAAAATATTTTATCATTTATAAGTAAATAATATTTTTTTTAAACTATTTCACTAAAAATATTATTCTGAATACCAGAGTTTATTATAAAATTTTATATATTTATTCAAAAAATAAAATTATGTTTTTTTAAACAATAAATTTATCAAATTGGTCTTATATAAACATTTATTTTATTAAAAAAACGTTCTCAAAATGGTATTTATTGAATAAAAAATGTGGACAAGATTATTCACAAAATGTTATTGATGTAAAAACACTTTATGTAACTATGTCCTAGACATGTACCCCTTATTAAAATTGTATACACTCCAAGGGTAAAGTGTGTGGTGGTGATAGTTTCATTTTGTGGCTCAGCTAAAATTGACTGATGAGTAATCTCAGCTAACTTGAACATCACCCATAGTTGATTTTCCTCGAGACTCAATTGTTTAATATCAGTTTGGGCTTGATCATGGGTGAATCCTAGTGATTCTTAGTCTGACCATAGTTCTGAAAAATGATCATAAAACAGAATTACTCTACTGGTGGAGGTTATCATTTCTCATTTCATCATCGATTATCCTTTTTTGATACTACTTATAAAAAAAATTACACTGATAAAATGATTATCAATAGGTATAGTTCCCCATGGTCATATAGGCCAACTGTTATATTGACCAATGTTCATATTGTTATTCAAACCATCACATTTATCCCTATAAAAACCAATTCATGATTTCACTCAATATTAACTACAATTACACTTATTTTTTATTTTTATTTTCTTAATATTTTGATTGGTTTACTAATATTTGTTTTTATTTCTACAGAATTTCATATGGGGGAGATGATTCTTGCATATTATGGTGATCCATATTTTTCTATTTTAGATTTTTCTATTTTTTATTTTTTATTCAATTTTAATTTTATAGATTTTGATTTTTTTTATAGATGAATAATGTAATGACCTTTTTTAATAATATAAGGTTTTATTGGTTCATAATTATTTTTCTTGTGTATATTATATATCATAACACACATTTTCTCAAGAATATAATATCATTTAAGAATCCAAAGTTATTACATTCTTCCACCCTTTAAAAAGTTCATCCCTAAAATTTAAACTCATATTCTCGTTTGAGAATTAGTGAGGGTAATTATTTTCCATTTTTTCTTTTAGTTCCCATGTCATATCTTCATACTTATGGTTCCAACACAATAATTTGAGAAGTTGATTTGTCTTTTTAGCTATAAAATTTTCTCTATGGTATAAGATCTCTACCAGATTTTCCTCAGAAGATAGGTCATGTCATAGTTGTAAGACCTATGGATTTAGTACATGTGAGTGATGTGTTATGTACTTATTTAAGATAGATATGTAAAATATATCATAAACAATTGTTAAATTTGGTGGTAGTGATAGTCAATTTTCAACATATCCTACATGATCAGAGATTTGAAAGTGTAAATATACATAGGTATAAGCTTCCATTTCCTTCCAAACTCTATGATTCTCTTATGTGGTATTATTTATAAGAAAAAATTATTTCCAACTTCATACTTCATGTCCCTCCCATAGTAATTATTTTATATCTTCTACTGACTCTGAGAATATTTTAAATATTTTTTGATCGCAAGAATTTTTAGGTCATATCCTTCAAAATATCAGGCCTAGGTATCTTTCATTCACTAACTTCGTCTCAAAAAGTAGGAGTTATACATAACATCCCATATAGAGCCTTATAGGGTTCTATTTGAATACTCGATTGGATGTTGTTGTTGTATCAAAACTAAACTAATGGACGGTGTTGATCCAATCCAAATTAAATTCCACTAAGTATCTTCTCAACATGTATTCAAGTATCTAAATAGTTCTTTTAGATTATTCATTAGTTTGGGATGAATGGACATACTAAAATTCAATTAAATATTCAGAGCATGTTGAAAAATTCTTGAGAATATAGATGTGAACCTCATATCATGATTATAGATGATTTAAATTGGTTCCTCATACAGCCTCACCACTTTTTATATGCATATCTTGGAATGTTTTTCAGTAGATAAATCTTCCAAAATAACAATAATATATATACCCTACAATTTAAACATGGTTATTACGTCATTTTAATGATAAACAAAATAAAATGTTACATAAATAAGATCCAAAGGGTTAGAATCATGGGAAAATTAAGACTATACATAACTTTTAGAAAATAAAACCTTAAAATCTATTTAATTCCTTCTTATCTGTCATTATAGTGGCCCTCATATTCTCCTTAGTACAAGTATTCACTTAAGATAGGCCTCAAAAGAATGGAAGAGCTCAAATACCAATAAGATGATGAATTAGAGTCAAGAAACATGGGTGAGCAAAACCATCATCATCAAAACATATGTGAAGAATCATCATAATAACCATGAGAGGAAATATAATATAATGTCATGGAATATGGTAATGCATAAAAATGAAACATCAAGTCTTAGTGGTCAACTACCACACATAGTTGTGAACAAATATATCCTCAAGTCCATACATAACATATGTGAACCATCATAACATCATCATTATTAACAAAGATAGAATAATGTACAATAATCTTGTAAATTATCTCATGATATAAATTATATTACCCAATACATTATAACAATATATAATTTTTGGTTCACCCATCACATCCTTAAAATTACATAATAAGGAATTCCACGTAGAAGGTATGACAATATTTTCCATAAAATAACCCATGGATTAGAAATGGGTTTCATGAGAATTTAATAAATAATAAATTTAGGGATAATCTTTGGGGCTCCCAAAATTAAAATGGAATAACATATTTTTTATAATAATAATCAATCTTGAGTGAAGAATAAACAATTTCAAGAGAAGTAAAACATTTGATTTTAGAGGGAAGTGTTCTTTTGTAAAAATACATAATATTGTCTTAAAACCATATTTTAAACATGTATATCCTAGAAAATAAATAGGATGGAAAATAATTTATATTCAAATAAAATTAAAGGAACCTCCACACTGAAAATGGAGTGAAAGGTGGAAACCCCAAAGGAAGGGAGCTGGGTTTGAGAATCCCCTTACCTTATACCTGAATTCTTTATTAACATTAATATCTTTGGTATTAAATGTGTATTTATTAATTAAAAAATATATAACCATTAATAATAGAATTTAATTCATTGGTAATATATTAAATTAATTTTTGGAATTTTTTATGAGTTATAATGTTTAATTTGATTATTCATGATTGTTTATTATCATGGTATTCTCACCCAGTTTGTTTGTATTGGAGTATGGAAGTTTCTTTAAAATTTGAATACATATCGATAATTAAAATTATATTTTTTTACAGAACTTTTATAAGGATATAAGATCTTATATATCATTTTTTCATATGGTATGAGGATGATTTATTATACATAATTTTAATTAAAATTACTTAATTGGTTTTGGAAGTTTGACTAACATTATGAGCTTATTTAATTTTATTTGACATCATGTTTATATTTTTTCTAGAAAATTATAAAAATTATAATATGTATAATAAAATATTATCTAACCATATTGATTTTTTATGACCATCTTTGAAGGCGATAGGGAAAATTGAATGTGCATCATCAACAGTGGTGCTAAATCGACACACCATAGATGATATTTACATGTTTAGAAAAAGGATAATATCACAGAATTGAACAATTAATTATTCCATTAACATTAAAAAATTATTTTATATAAATTATAATGGAGTTATCATGCATCTTGGATTAGTGGAAGTGAGTAGACGATAAGAAAATAATTAAATTGAACAGAAAATAAAAGAAAAATAAATAGGATTTTACCTCTTGAATTTTTCCTCCTTGAGATCCTCCTTTGGGAAAACAGTTTGGAAATTTGATTAAATAAAAGGCTAATGGACATGGGGGTATTTGGAATATTATTAGGAATTATTAATACAAGTCTCAAATATTTTAAGGAGTTTTGAGAATAGTTGTTGAGGGTTGGTATTTATATGGGAGGAGAGGGGTGTTTTCTCATTATTTTATTCATTAGTTTATTATTCTAGCTCAATATTATGAATATATTTAACATTACTAGACAATATATTAATACAATGAATGAGAGTTATATATTATTTTCTTACAGTAGAAATGCATCATCTATAACTCAATAATTCTAGTATTTATCTTTTATCATAAATTATCATATTTTAAAATTCACCAAAAATTCAAGTATTTTAATAAATTCACAAAAAAACAATCAGAACATTTTTCAATGTGTTGAATAAAAATATGAACTCTATTTTATGAAAATAAACTCTAAATATGAGAAATTTAATTTTTAATTAAAATCACCATTTACTTTGAAATTGTCAATTTTAAAATTATAACGGGTTTTATAACACTTTTAAAAATTAATTAAGGTCTCATAAAATTATCTTAGAGTCATAAGAAAATAAAATATATGTTTATTAATCTATTTTATGAAAATAATTTTTCCTTCAAATCATTATATTAATAATAAAATTGTATATAAACATTTATGTTATAAAAAAAATATGATAACTTAATTAATAACGTTTATAAAATTTATTTACTTATACTAAAATATATTTATATCACATTATTATTTATAAGATTCCTAAAATTTTTTATATTTTCATATATGATTTTTATATTCTATTGGCCAATTTACTATTACTAATGGTTACATTACTATTCCAAATTTTTAGTTATTATTTTATTGGTAATGTATCATTAACTTTTATAAATACCACTTATTTCATTCATTCTTCCTTCATAATGTTTTTATTGTGTTATCAATGTAATTTTATGTGGATTATAGAACTATAAGAAGGGATTTTCCATTGAAAAAAAAATTGGGTCATCATATTCTTCCCCTTTATGAAACTTCTCCCTTGAAACTGCGTTTCAGATTAAAAGTTGAAAATAGGTGATTGTACTCTTCCTTCAACAATTCCTCTAGTTCCAATTTTTTCCACTTCGTACTTATGGTTCCACCATAGTACTTTGACCAGTTGAATTGTGTTATTGTATAGAACTTTATCGCAATAGTCCAAGATCTTCTCTAGATACTCCTCCTAAGAGATATCATTATCCAACTATACCACCTCTAGATTCTTTACAAGTGAGGGATGTTTTGTGTAATTCTTCTAGAGGGATGCATGGAAAACATTGTGTACTTGAGAAATCAACTACAGGTAGGTTTTGGTCCCATTTTCCTAGGAATTCAATGGAACATGCTTTCAAACTATATTCTAGGGTCCGAATATTCCACTCTAATTGGCCATTAGTTGGAAGATGATTTTCTATACTGAAGTTCATCTCAATATTTAGAGCATTTTGGAGACTTTTCTAGAACTTATAGGTCAATATCATATCTTGATTGAATACAATCGATAGAGTCACTCCAAAAATCATGAAAACTAATTTGATGTATATTCGTGCATATTTATTTAGTGATAAGTCCTCTTGAATATTATTAAAGTGAGATGTATTTTTAAGATGGTCTATAACAACCCAAACAACATTGTTTCCTATAGATGTCTTTTGTAGCCCAGTGACAAATTCCATAGTGATTTTATCTCATTTACATGTTGTTATGGTAATATTTTCATCATATCCTTATAAGGTTTTCTTCTAGACTTCATTTATAGATATTACATGAATATTGGTGTATATTCAATGATCTCAATCTTTATATTTTCCCCCAAATAGTTCTCTACGATATCCTAATATATCTTTGTGCTCCCTAGGTGAATAAGGAAGGAAGATCTACGTGCATTATTTAGATGATACTTACTTATCTCTTGATGGTATAGTACACACAGTCATGAAAAAATCTTATAATTTCTTTCTCGTCAATTTTTAAATCTAAGGATTTCCATTTTTCATACCTTCTACCTTCATCTAAGTTTACACATCATTTATTTATTCATAATTTTTTTTCTCTATGAGGGATGGTAAATAAATCATTTGAGAATATATTTTTGGTGTTCCATCCTTTATAATTCTCATCATTTATAATGTGGAAGGATCCTTTCTACTTAATGGATATTCCACTTTATTCAATTTTCCATGATGGAAGTGGATTGATAAGTTGTAATATTTTATAATATCTAGCCATATTCCTTGGAAAATATTAATGTCCTTCTGTGTTAATATATATTTGAGTCTATTATGATTAATTTATATTACACACATCTCCCCATTGAGATAATTTATCATGATTTTTGATGCAAATATCATAAATACAAACTCTAGATAATGCATTGGATAGTTTTTTATCTTGAATTTTCATTTTCAATGAGGTGTAGGCTATCACTTTACGATTTTTCATTAGTACAAAGCCTAAGACCATCTTTGAAGTATCACATTATACCAAAAAGAGTTACCCACTTTTCATTATTATTAGTACCGGTTTGATGATACACCTCTCTCTATACACTATGAAGCAATCTTCACATTCACTAGTTTAAAGAAACATTCCTCCTTTCCGATCCATCTTAGTTATTGGTTTTGACAATCATTAGAAGATCTTCACAATTTTTTTGTAATACCCATCTATGAAAATGAAACTATAAATCTCTATTATAGATGTTGTAATGGGGCACTCTTCTATTGAATTTTTCATGGAAGGGTCCATAGATATTCCTTTTCTATTGATAACATGACACAAGAAAGATACATCCTCCATCCAAAAATGACATTAATTGTAGTTTTCATAATATTTATTCCCTCACAGTGTCATTATAACAATATTAAAATACTTCTCATGTTCCTCAATTCTCTTGAAATATATCATAATATCATCGTTAAGACATCCACAAATATTTTGAGGTTGTCTATGGAGACACTATTCATTAAATCCATGAATATTTCAGGATAATTAGTGATTCTGAAATTCATCAATATGAACACATAGTGTATAATAATTTTTTAAAAGGAATTCTAGAAAATATCATCCTTCATCACCTTTAATTATTGATATCCCAACCAAAGGTCCACCTTAGAAAAATACATGGCCCAATGTATTTGATAACAAAAATTAATCTTTACATGGAAGGGGATACTTTTTCCTTGCCATTATTTTTTGATATCATGATAATCAATGAAAATTCACATTGATCTATCCATATTCTTGATGAAGAGGGCCAGTGAACCCCATGGCGAAACACTCAGGCGTATAAAATTTTTGTCCATATTCTCTTACACATTCTTCTTCAGTTCCTCCAACTCAATGGTGTCCATTCTATAATGATTCATTGACTTATGTTAATATTTTAGAATAAGATCAATTTATAACTCAAATTCGTAGTCTAGAGGATTTTTAGGTAGTTCTTTTTGAACACATTAGTGTAGTCCCTCACAATAGGCATGTCCTCGAACATGAGTCTCTCCTTGATCTCAATCATTTAAGCTAGATATGCTTTCTCAGAAGTTAATACTATCTAGAATTGATACAATGATTTGGAAGTAGATTTATACTCCTAATTAAACATGTAAAAAATTATAGGATGCCTTGAGATATTAAGAGTGCTCTACCTTTCAAATAGGTTTAGGTTGGATTTGTATAAATACATCCAATTCATGTCCAAAATAGCATCAAACTCTACCAAAGAATATAATAAATGATTTTCTAGAATTTTTCTTCCACAAAACATTGTAGGTGAGGAGTTATATACTTTAAATGCAATAATTTACCATTTTTCTATTCACATATATTACAAAACGTCCATATTTTTAGGTGGTATTTTATTAGTTATACTAAAATTACAAGACATGAAAGAACATGTAGAAACAGAATCAAATAGTACATTTGCTAATCATGAAATAATTAATTTTATACCTATCATGGCATCATTGTCGGGCTCAACCTTAGTAGGAGTTATAGTGTAATTCTTACTTTGATGATTTGGATTTGGTGGATTATGGAACTGATTACTCTCATGTACTTGACATTTAGTGTACTAGATATCATATTTCCCTTTCTCCCTATAGTTGAAGCATTTAACCATGCATGGTGCTCTCTTTTCCTCCATAATATCACATGACTTCTTTATGTCTCTTAAAATTCATGATCTTGGTGGCCTACTCTCCCACACTTATAGCATTTCACAATCCCTTTGAGTCATTTCATTTGATTCTTGTTCCCATAATTTTGGCATATGAGTGGTTGAGTTTTCTTTCCACCTTTATCATTAGGTCCCCCATAATTAAACTACATCTTTCATTTCATATAAATATATCAATGGGACTATTTTAAAACACTATCTTCACATTGAGATCACATAGAAAAAAAAATTTTAAACTCTCAAAGTCTTTAATTTCTCTCTCCTTTACAATTGTTATTTTAACACACTAAATAATCTACCTATTTTTCTAAAATTGTGGATAAAAAAAGGAAGTTTTCATTGAAATCATTGTTAAATCTTATTCACTATTCATGATAGATTCACCATCCTTTTCTTCATCTCGATGAATTCACTCTCCATCTTTCAATGAACAGTTTGAGGGAAATACTTGTTACGAAACATTTTCTTAAATTATTCGCACTCCATCTCTTCAATTTAATTCTTTGGTTTGGTTTTTTTAATCAATTACCACCATTGATCATCCCCATATCTATATGATAAATGGTATGATTCAACTTCTCCTTATAAAAATAGTGGAGCACCAAAAAGTTTTTCTCCATCGAGTTAACCCATTGTTCCAAGACTAGTGGATTGGAAGATCCACTAAATATCAGTGGTCATTGCCACATAAAATACTGGATATCTAATTTATACCTCTTATGTGAATTATGAAATTACACATTATTAATATTATTTCTCATAGCATTAGAAAACTAGGTAAGAATTACCATGAAATTTTGAACTCCACATCCCAAAGAATTGGGTATGTCATTCGAGAAATTACTAAATTGTCCTTCACATGAGTTATTATCCAGGTTTCTCCGTGTTCCAACTATTTTATAAAATAGAAAAGGTTTGAAAAAATATAATTCAACAAGTCATGAATAAATAATTTACTCATTTTTTAAATTTAATATAAAGTAATATCTTGTGGGATCCCTATGTTTATAATTTTTCTAAAAACATATTCTTTGGTGCTTTCATATACTCAGCCACATTTAAAGGGTTTTCCCTAATATTCTCTAATACAAATTCCCAAATTAAGTAAACCTTTCTCGAATACCAAATATAGTGACCAAACTATTATTAGATGATTATTAAATCATTTAAAATATAATCAATATAAAAGGTCACACAACCAGGATCTAAAGGTTTAGTATCTTAGGGAAATTAGGACCACATAAAATTTTTAAATAAAAATACATAAACATTTATCTAATTATT
Source organism: Viscum album (assembly GCA_963277665.1). Lineage (NCBI taxonomy): Eukaryota > Viridiplantae > Streptophyta > Magnoliopsida > Santalales > Viscaceae > Viscum > Viscum album. The sequence goes on along the minus strand of OY728146.1, from coordinate 1,084,019,276 downwards.
TATTCTATATTGTCTTAGTGGAGCTCATTTTCTCCTAATTTCAAGTATTCACTTGAAGATAAACCTCAAAATAATTGGGGAGAAAAAATAAAAATAAGAGGATGAAAAAGGGACATGAAATATCGGTGAGCATAATCATAATCAGCATCATAATCATGAGAGGAAACAGCAGATAAAGTAATGGAAAGTGTAAATGGATAAAAATGAAACATCGTGTCTTAGTTTTCACATACCATACATAGTTTTGAATAATGCTTGCATCATTTTCAGACATAACATATGTGAAACATCATAACATCAACAATGTGAACAATGCTAAAATCATGTTAAAAATATTGAACATTCTATCATGAGATGAATTACATTGACCAATACAAAATAAAATTATAAATTCTTGGTGAACCAATCACATCATGAAAGTTATATAGTCATACATTTCACATAAAACATATAACAATATTTTCTATAAAATAACCCATTGAAAGGAAATGGGTTGCATGAGAATATCCTAAATAATAAATTCATGGATAACTATTATGGATACAAAAAAAATTTAATAATATAATTTTTATAATAATCATTAATATTGAGTCAATAAGGATCAATCCCAAGTAAAGTAAAACACATTTTTTAGAAGGAATGCTTATTTTGGAAAAATCCATTCATTTGTCAAAAACCATATTGGTTGCATGTATATCCCAAAAAATAAATGTGAAGGTAAGGAAATGATAGTTGAAGAAAATTAAAGTAACATTCATACTATAAAATGGGTGAAAGAGGGAAACCCCAAAGGAAGAGTTTTGGGATTGGGAGTCCCCTTACGTTATATATGAATGATTTAATGAGTTTAATATCTTGGGTAATCATGTTAAATTCATTAATTAAAAAATTAAAAACATTTTATATCAGAATTTTATTCATTATTTTTTTTATTAATTTAATTTATGGGATTTTTTGATGAGTTATAGAGAGTAACTTTATCATGCAGGAGTGTTCTTTTACTTGGTTTCCACAATAAGTTCACTCGTATTTGAGTGTGGAAGTTAGTGTAAAATAGGAATAGTTATATAGAATTGATATTATATGTTGTTAATGAATTTTATGAATATTAAACTATCTTATATATCACTTTAATATGTTATGTGGATAATTTATTATATTTAACATTAATGAAATTTATTTAATTAGTTTTGGCAGTTTTACGACTAGTATGACTTTATATTATTTTATATAACATCATGCTTATATATTTCTTACGAAACATTTTATAACTTATAATATTTATAATAAATTGTTATTTAATAATATTTATTGTTTTATGACCATCCTTTATGGAGGTAGTGAAAAATGAAAAAGCATCGTCCACAATGGTGGTAAATAGATATGACACGGATGATATTTTCTTCTTTAGAAAAAAATAATAAAGAAGTTAATTAATGATTAATTATTGCATTTAAATAATAAAATTACATTATATAATTTATATTGGAGTTTTAATTCCTCTTTGATATGTCGATGTGAGGAGACAATAATAAAATAATGAAATTAAAAGGAAGAAAAAGAAAGAGTATTTTACCTCTTGAATTTCTCCTCCTTGAGAAGCTCTTAAGGGAAAAGGGTTTGACTATTTAAAGAGACAAAGGGACCTAGTATAAGGACATAGACATAAAAATTACATAATATTGAGTTAATTCAGGAATTCTATTTTCAAAATCTTCTTAGGTTTAGAGTGTTAGAGAATTAGACCATAACTATTACATTACATCTCAAAAATTAAAAAGTAGACACTTCTTCTCTATAACTTTTTTAAAAAAAATAAACACCATAAAATTAAAAAAGAATTATTTTATTGATATAAATTTTCTTGAATACGTATTTTCTATTAACCTTTTTTATTACCTATGAAGAACATTTCAAAAAACATGGGATTAGCATAAAAAGCTCTGTAAGGGTTATAAAATAAAGAAAGAAAACATTAGTCCATAAATACATAAAAATAAATGGAATAATACTTTTCAACCACAAAACATAAGTTATTAAACATACCTCATGAAATCATAAGATTTATGAACAAAACCTTGAATTCATAAATCATAAAGGTAACTTGTGGCATCCATAACATACTTACATTGATGATTTCACAGCTACATATAGAGTTATGTTTGGAATACCCATCATAGTATATTCCCTAAATATATTAAATCAAATATTAACCTTTACCTTTTTCACATTACCCAATGCATTGGTGAGCTATCTCGGGCTCACCCGCCCTCTGTTTTTCACGAAACCACCCACAAACATTAATAATTTCCCAGAACCATAACATAATCATAACACAAAAACAAGAATAAAGAAAAGATAACATTTTCACATTGAAATCACAGGATATCAGTTTAATATATTGACATATTAAATCCAGTATCAAAACCATTTTCAATTCCAAAATACGTAAAATTGATATATGGTATTTATTTTCCATTTAAAAACATTAAGTCTGGTTAAGGAATCCAAAAATCAAGTAATGATCGTGACGGTGAAAATGTATTTGTCACTACATATGTTAAAAATAAACATTCCATTTGTCATTTATTAAAAATATTCATAGAAAAAATATTCCCTTTGAATGAAATTAAAAGTCAAAAGGGTTTATGGACCGTATAAAAGAAGGTCATCTATAAATCAAAATATGCCTCAAATAAAAGAGATTGAGACGAATTCCCTTAAAAGATAATTTTGCAAATAAAATAGATTGATTATGTGTATTCAATATAATTACACATAAAGAAATTATAAATACAAGATAGGATATCAAAATTTATTTCTCACATAATCATAGCACCATAAAATCAAGAAGTAGAAGTTTAACACAAAGAATGAAAATTGGGTTAAGAAGTTCTCTCACCTTAAATCTGACTTGTCACGTATGTTTCTTTTTCATTCTGTATAATAAAATTAAGTTAATTTATACATCATTAAGATACTTTTTCAAGATTATTATTCTTTTTATATCACTTATTACAATGTTATAAACATTACCAAATTATTTAAGTCAATATCAGTCGTTTTGTCGATATTCGGTACTTAAGTCAAAAAAAACTTGTTATAATTAAAAATTGTCTATGTGGTCAAAAATAAATTGTCTTAATAATGATATTAATGATTTATATATCATATATATCTAGTATAAATATTTAATAATTATAGTACATAACATTTGGAGATAAGAAATGAAATGCACCATTCATGGAAACGGTAAGTCGTACGTACGCATAAACGATACTTTCATTTCTTCTTCATATTTACATGATAAATAGGTATATTATAACTAAATTATAATATAATATTTTATATAATTTACATAAGTTTACTAATTCCATCCTTTATACTTTCCGTGTATGTCATGAATGAGTCATATCACTCTGAGGGGGTGGTAGTCCGTATATCCTCAAATAAATTATCGCATTTACCCATTATGGAAACCATAATGGAATTATATAAATGAAAAATATAAAATCATAGTGGAAATATAAATATAATATATATCACATATAAATGCAGTTCCATAATAATGGCCACTATGAGAGGTGGTAGGGTAAAATCGAATAATCATCATTTCGTGAGGTAGTTGTTCACTGTCCACGGAAACAGTATGTTCTAAATCCATTAGCTGGAGGTGTGGGTGAGTGTAGGTCTAATAATTAGCATAAAAACATACTAGTATATTGAGTATACTAGTTTTTTTATGTATTAAAAAAATAAGAATATAATATAGAGTGAAGAAGTAAAATAATGGAAAGGATCTTTGGAGGAGACGTTGCATCTTAAAATGTGTAAATCCCATTGATTTGAGCCAAAAGGCATTCATTAATTGCATTATTACTAAGTTAAGTATTATAGGAGGAAAGATGGATATTTGGGCCTTATTTTAGAATATTTTGGAAAAGAAAAAGGCATGAGAGTTTTTATTAAATGGGTAGGGGTGGTGCCCATTTATAAGAGGAAGGAGAGGCACTTTAAGAAAGTTTGAAAGTATTATTTTATTATAAATTTATTTTCTATTTCAAAAGGTCCAAAAGTCATTAATTTCAGATATAAGATTCTTTTGGGTCTAAAAACAGCTAAAAATTGGTTTTATACATGCCTATTTAACAAATTTAACCTTATTGTTTAGCTTTAACCCTAAGTTAACTAATTTAACAATAACCACATCTCCATGTATATTCACACTATATAGTAAATATAGTAACATTAAAATGACAATAGAACCACAATTGGCTCATTAATTTCCTTTTAAACAATATATAATTAATTTTTCTGAATCGTAGATTTTTAGGACTATTATATCATTTAATAAAGCAGTATTTTTTTGAAAAAACTCATTTATGTCAATTTATATACTATTCATATCATGAATTTTAAAAAATCCATAAAAACGTTATTATTTAGATAAAACTTCAGTAAGTTATATATAAAAGGTCATAACCATCCACAAAATTAGTTTATGGAATAAAAAGTTAAAAAAATAAATTAATTTAATATTTATATTCACATTTATTTAAATTTTTCATTAATAAGGTAATCACTACATCATCATTATGTCATAAATAAATTTATTTTTTTGATGTCTAAAAATTAAAAATAAAATACCATCATGTAGGACATATTTTTATCTTTCTAATTAATTTTTATAGTCGGATATATCACTTATATAACCCCATATAAAAATATTTTAAGTAAAACATACATTTTTAGGTTATATTTTACTTAACTTTCAATTAAAAGTAAATAAATATTATTTTAACACAAAAGTTGCTCAATGGGGTCCTAAAATAGACACAAGGATTCACATGTTTATAAAAATCTCATAAAATTGGGTTAGAAGACTTGTTAGGGTAGTTTATTATTATTATAATATTATATTTTACCCTTATTTACCAGATTTACACTTGGACCCTCATAAATAATATATATTTTTAAGTCACTATTCGTGATGTCTAAAAATAATAGGAACCTATTTAGAAAATTTGGACATCCTAATTTCATATACAGAATACATTTCTCCAAATTCAAAACATAGAAGTTGCAGAAAATAATTTAAAATTAATTCCCATTGTCAAACCCAAAAATCGTGTTTTGAAGAAGTAAAAACTACCTAACGATTGATATTTTTTTATTTCAAATTTCAAATTAAAAATACATAAAATGACCAAAGTTGGATTAAATTATAAAAATATAATCCAATTAAACTTTGAAAACAACTAAAAATATAAACTAATTATATAAATTAATTAGATGAAAAGACCGTTTTGACTTAAAATGCAGTATTTTTTCACTATTCATTAAAAAATTATCTTTATTAGATAAATACAAAAAATTTACCCAAAGTAAATTTTGATGTCCCGCTTCAAAAAAAAGAATTTTATTTTGTCAAATTTAATATATTAATGTGAAAAAAAATATATTTAAAAATGGGTTTTCTTTCAAAAGGTGGTAATACTATGTTACCAAAATATTAGAGTATTTTTGCTTAAAATTGGATTCATTATCATTTGAAGCCTCTAAATTTTGTTGAATAAATGTAAAAAAATTTAAAAAACATGTTTACCCATAATATGGTCAGCTTTGTTCTTTCCCACCAACAAAACGGCTAAGCATTAGCTAACATTTATAATAATAATATTATATTATTTTTTTAGTGTGAATCAGCCTTGTGTGAAACATTTGATTTCGGAGAAACCCATTGTTGAATTTCAGGTACTCTTTCTAACATATAATCCCCTTTAATGTAAAATGAATTTTTACTTCAAAAATATTAATAAATATAAAAATTTCATAATCTTTAATTACCTGGGATGTTACACCCATGATGTGGGGGAAGTAATTGGGAAGATTATTATGAACAATTTGTATAATTATAAAATCGTGAAAGGTTTGGGGAGAAGATGTGGCGAGGGGTGTTATTTATAGGGGAGGAGAGGGGTGTTTTCTCACTATTTTATTCATAAGTTTGTTATTTTGGCTCAAGGATAAATTCTTAGAGCAGTATTACAAAATATATTTAAATAATGAGGTAAAATTTGATATTTTTTTCTTACATCAGCAATATATCATTTATAGATCAACAAATAGTGTATTTAATAATAAATTATAATATTTTACTATTCACCAAAATTTAAATTATTTTAGAAAAATCCCAAAAAAATTACCCTGACAAGTTTTGGATGTGTACAATTTATGAATGGAATCAATTTTATGAAAATAATTTTCTAAATATGCTAAATTTATTTTTTTATTAAAATAATCATTTACTTAAAAAATATCTATTTAAAAATTATAAATTCTTTTATTACACTTTAATAAATAATTAAAATGTCATAAAATTATTTTTTTGTCCTAACAAAAAAAATATTACTTTATGAATCTATTTTATGAAAATGATTTTTTAAGTAATAATATTAATAATAAAATTGTTAATAAACATTTATATTTTATAAATATACCAACACTTAATTAATTATTTTTAAATTATTTATTTAATTATACTATGCTATAATAATATAATTTTATAATTTATAATATATATAAATTTTATTTATAATTTCATTGATGAGGTTACTATTCTATTGGCCAATTTATTATTCCTTATGGTCACATTACTATTACAAAGTTCAAGTTATTATTTCATATGTAAAGATTCCTTAACTTATATAAATACTTCTTATTTCATTCATTCTGCATTTATAGATTTTTTTATTGTGTTCTCAATGTGATTTTATGTGGTTTAGATTATTATAATATGGTAATTTCCATTGATAAAAATTTGGGTCCTTAAAAATATAATGGGCAGTCTAGGTATGTTGATCCACTATAACCCATAACACATTATTTCTATTTTATGTTCTTGGGATAGAAGTGATTATGTTTATAGTGATATTTTCCCACTTCCATGTTGGTATGGGTAGTTTTTGCAATACCCCCATTAGGATGGTGTTCCCATTCCTTCACTTCATAACACACTATGCACCTTGGAGTGTAGTCAGTAATCTCCCTTTTTATATTATCCCACCAATAATGATCATGAAGGTCCCTATACATTTTATTTCTTCCATGTTGTATAGAGAATATATAGCAATGAGATTAATCCATTAGATCTTTTTTTATCTCTATGTTATAAGGGACACATATCCTTTTTCATAATTTCATTACACATTCGTGATGAATATTGAACTCAAGAAACATCCCATTATTTGAAGCTCGTGTCTTATTTTGTTCCAAATGATCATCTCTTTTAGGTCCCCTAATATTCTCTACTAGCGATGGTAAAAAAGTCATTTAATATGGGATTGATGATGTCCCTCCCCTTATGATTCACATATTCAACCTTACTTGTTCCTTGATCAATTGATCTCCAGGAATCCTTCTCATTTCCAAAACCACAAATCTTTTCTTACTTAATGCATTAGTAAATTTTTTGTCTCTTCTTTTTTGATAATGAGTTAAACAACCATAGTCTTTAAGAACCTCCAACTATTTTCTTTATATAATATTCAATTTCTTTTATAGGAATAGATACTTTAAATTTTGGTGGTATATGCATATATCACATTTCTCCAATTAAAGATAGATCCTCTATTTCCTTAGAGAGAAAATGAGTGCAGCTACCTCCATGTCAAGCATAAGATAATTCTTCTCGGGAGGATTTAAATATCGAGATACATAAGTGATCACCCTTAAATTATCCATAAGTATGAAACCAATACCTTTTAATTATGAATAAATATAAATAAAAATTCTTACTTGATAAAGTGTAGAGTTAACATAGTTGTAGTAACCAATATCTTCTTCAACTGGTGGAAATATTCTTCATAGTGTTTTATCTAGATCAACTTTTCTCTTTTTTGAGATAATTAGTTTAGTGGATTATAAACCTCTGAATTATTTTTAAAACCCTCCAATAATATCCTTATAAAACAAGTAAACTATGAATTATAGTTACTGCTACAAGATGAGGAAACTCCTCTATAGAGTTTTTCTTGGCGAGGCCAACTGATATTCCTTAATTGTTTAAAATTTACCCCAGAATGAATCTTTTGGTAACATGAATTTACATTTGGAGAATTTAACAAATAGATTATATTTCCTCAGAGTTTCAATATAACCCTTATATATTCTTAATGTTCTTCTTGAATTTTTTAATATATCATAATATCATCAATAAAAAACTACCATGGATTTGTCAAGGTAATTCTTAAAGACTATATTCATCCAATCCATAAATATAGTAGGATTATTAGTCAAGATTAATAGAATAACAACTAAACCATAATTCTCATATCTTGTTAAAGTGTTAGCCTTTTGATTTCCCTTTTCATAACCCTAAATTGATGATACCAATATCAGAGATCAATCATGAAGAAAAATTGATCCATATAAAGATAGTCAAATAAATCATCAATACCTAGGAGATGATATTTGTTCTTCAATATGATCCCATTTAGTTTTCTCTAATAAATTAATAGTAAAATTAATATGTCCTTCTTCTTTAAAAATAAAATAGTTTCTCACCAATTATAAATACTTGTTAGAATGAATCCCTTCTCCAAAATATATTGAATTTTTCTCTTTAATTCCTTTAACTCATCATTTTTCATTCTATAAGAGGTCTTCAATATCATCTTGGATCTAGGTACGAGTTTAATGGAGGACTCTACATCTCTCTATAAGGGAGTTCCATGTAACTTTTCAAAAAATACGTCAATTTACTCCTTAACAATGGGAAAATTTTATATATTTATTCATTCATATCCTTCTAACTCTTCAAAGATGATTTCAATAAATAATGATTTGGGATATGATTTTATACAAATCTTAGGCCACGATATATCTCCATTGAAAATAACTATAGATTTTATTTTTATTAATATTAGAATTTAATTTCTTATATAGTTAATATTATAACTATACGTTGAGATCAATTCCATCCCTAATAGAGTGATGAATTCCACCATGGGAACAACTATTAGATTTTTAATAAGATTATACTCTCCAAATCCAATAATAGAGTTTATATACATAGCTTATTCATGGATAATACATCATGGAGTCTTAAGTGATAACTCAATTTATATAATCTTGGGTATTGATTCTATATTACATTAAAACATGGAGAAAATAAAGGAATTTGTAGAACTAGAATCAAACAAAGTACTTTCTCGCTTTGAGTAGTGAGTGTACCTTCCACTACATCATTTAGAGCCTCCAGTTCAAACATCTTGATTGGAAATTCTTGACCTTTATCCCTTGGACTATGTTTATGTTGAGTGTAGTTTTCCATCATTATCCATAGATTTTTAAATTGATCAGAAAAGTGAGAAAGTATTTTATAATTGAAGCATTTATCTTTAGGATATCCAACACCATATTTCATTTATAATTAGTTTTGAGAAGTTTCTGTTTCACATCACCACGATAGTTCTGATCTGTATTCCTTTCTATTATACATTATTAACACATCCCACTTACAATAAATTAGTTCCTCGAATACATATTCACAAATTTTTTGCACATGGGAAGTTTTACATTCTTTGATCAACTTCCATGATAAAAATTTTTCCCTGAGTTTGGATCAATTTCTCTATTCTTTTCATTCGACCAATGTGACCATTATGTCTCCCTATAATTTAATTATACATTCATATAACTCCACATTGTCTATTTGTATCTTTAACGGTTTCAATTTTCTAAATTTCCCATCATATGGGGTATCATTCCAACAATGAATATCACAAAATTTCCCTTATTATCCATAAAAATGTAGAGGTGTATTAGGAAATAATTTTAAATATCATTTGAAATCATCCCACTGATCCTTTTTCCATTTTTTTTTGCTCAAGTAATTCCTTCTTAATTTTTGTTCACATAGAAAGGAAAAATATTTATGAAAATGATTCCCCTAAACTCTTCCCACTCCATAGAATCTATATCCCTTATTCGATTCATGTTTTTTATCAGTGTCCACCATCGATCATATTCCAACTTAATGTAGTATTCTATAAAGGTGAATTTCTCTAGCTCTGAAAAACTGTGTACAAAATATATCATTTCTATAGTGGTAATACATTTCTCATCAATCAATGGTTTAATAGATCCACTAAATGAACTTTGTCATCAATGCTTAATGAACTAAAGGGAAACGTATTCCCATCAAGGTTAATCTAGTTTGTCATCTTGATTCCAGTTATTATTCATAACATGGGTTAGTTGATTCATCATCCTCATGAAGTTTTCGATTCCATCTTCCATTATAAGGTTTTTAGTGCATCAAATGTTGTACTAATCATTTACAACATTCTTCCTTTTTTCTATTTTTATAAAAAAACATAGTGAAAAATGTGTTACTTTTAGAAATATTATAATTACAAAGGGAGTATTTTTCTTAAAACATCATTCTTAAATATGTAATTATTTTTCTCTAATAAAAATTAAATTTTCTATTTATCCTTTATAAAGGTTCATAAAAATATTGGGATTGACCAAAAATATACCATAGGAGTGTCAAATGCAGTCTGTAGCAAGTCATATTGTGGTGCACCTATTATTTATTGATTCTAGATCATTGAGGTGTTTTCATGTGTTACCCATAAGTATATATGTTCCAGATCCACATCCACATATAATATCTATACACGGATGAATTTTCTTGGAAACCACATATTTACTAATACACAAATTATGAGTATGTTTTCCTATATTTAAAAATTGTAGAGACCCGAAGCCTGACGTACATGGACATTACATTACTTTTGCGGAATACTTAATACATAACAAAAATACACACACAAGGATAGTAATAGTTTAGTGTCTTTGGAAACTCGGAACGTAATCTTCTAATCCTGGTGAAAGATCTTCAACATCTCCCATAAAGATCTTCTTTTTTTTTTACCTAAAACCTTTCTTTATATCCTGGGGAAAAGAAAACATAAAAGGGTGAGCTCAAATGCTCAGTAAGGGTAAACAAAAGAAATATCAATCACATCATATTCATAAGAACATAACATTTTGGAAATCATAACCTGCAAAAGAGAGCATAATTTCATAACATGGGATAAATCATGGCAGTGAAATGTAATCACAATAATCATAACATAAAACATGGAACTTTGTGGCATACACACATAATCATAGAGAATCATTTCTTGTTAGTCAGGACTCATTGCCAAGACTATCTTAGTGGACAAAGTCCCTTTCTGAATCGAGTAATCCTCGTTTCAGTCCTGTTTCACTGAACCGGTATAACCTACCATTCCAGCCATGTCTATCTCATGAGATATGAAATCTTTACCCAATGCATTGGAGGGAGATATAGGTCCCACCCATCTATTAATGAACTCTTTCTTATGTGTGCCACAAAATCATAAATCATACATCATCGCATAACCCATGTAATAAAAATGGGATTCTTAAACATCATGACATCATAAAACCATTCATATAAGATAAAGGAATTCATAAACATAATTCCATCACAACATAGTCAAATCAATGTAAAAATATGGATAGAAACAGAACCCTTTATTATCTTAGATGGAGAATAATTTTGATAAAACACTTGAATTGAATTCTTGAGGAAAATATCCTTTCTTCTTCAAAATCAATTTCTTTTCACAAAACATCATGCAATTTTAAAAGAAAGAGATTTTATTGAAAATATTCATGAAATCTTTTAGAGGAAGCTTCATGAAAATAAGGCTTTATAAAACAGTAGAAATCCGTTCGTGCCGTATAAGTTAAAAAAAACATTCTTCGTACTTTTGTCGGAAAAGTCAAAAAGTACCTCGTACAAAAAAACGACAAAAGATTCCTTTCATACGTATTACTAAAAACTCACCGAAGGGTAAAAATGGATTTAAACAATTTTAGGTGGATGGAAATAATATTACATATTGAGTAAACATGGATGTGGATGATAAAATACACCCCAGTAAATACTTATGAATAAACAATCTCGGATAAAAATGAGATTGTGATATTTCCCTTACCTTAGGTCCGACTTGCTTTGTAAGTGTCCGAACCTCCTGTATAATGATTTAAATCATGTTATTGACTTATTACAGAATCATATTCATTGTTATTATATCATATATGGTTCACTTATGACATTATATTACCCATTCTTTTGTAAATTCCATGTTAAAGAAGCGTTTTGGGTAAAATCGTTTCATTTATCGTAGGTGTTTTGACTTGTTGTTCTTGACATCATTATTACTTATATCATGATTTACTTACTTCCAGAATATAAAATATGATTTATATATCATATATATTCAGTATATATATATATATATAATAGGTAGATAAATAAAATGAAAAACACCGTTCATGGAGACGGTAGTCCGTACGTACGCATGAACGCTGTTTTCCTTTCCTTATTGTCTTGAAATGGAAGTAAGTAGATGACATACATATGTATATATATACATAAATCCAGTAGCTTTATAATGTCATATATTTCATTATTATTTCTTATATATACATTATAATCATTCTTAAATGGTTAACATGGAGAATGAATCTCATCGCGTCGTGGAGACGGTATTCCGTACGTACGCACGAGCGATGATATCATTTCTATAAATATTGAATTGAATTGGAGTGTATTATACAATATATCAGAATCAATATGATGTTGTAATAACTATGTATAGTTATTCTTTACACCATTATACCCATCCATGTAAGGTGGTGGTGGAAAATAGATTACACCACGGCGTGGAGACGGTATTCCGTACGTACGCACGCGCGGTGATTTCTTTTTCCGTAGGATAGATAGATGGTGAAATAGGGTTGTTTCATACTTATAATAACATATCAGTATATGATTGATACTGATGTTATTACATCATAATGAAACAACCTAAGAAGAAGAAGTGGAAGAAGAAATAAAGATGAAAGAATTGGTAACGGTAATTACCTCTTCTTTGAAGCGCCTTTTGGAGACCTCCTCTTAGGGAACTAAAATTGGTCTTGGAGGAAGACCAGAACCTCTAGGATGTTTCTAGGGAAGTGGAGAGGAGAAATTTGCCGGGGTTGGCCGAGCTTGAGTGCTCAAATTGGTGTGAGGAGGAGGGGGAGGAGGTGTCCTTTTATAGGGGAGGAGAGGGGCACCTTAGGAATATCTCAAAATATTATTTTATATTAAAGTCAAAATCGGTTTATAATGGTTCCAAAGGGTCTTATTTCGAAGCTAAAGTAAGGATGGGTCGAAATCCTATCAACTAATAGAATTTAGACAAGTTTAAGATATTATTTTAACCTTATCAATTAGATTTAACTCTAAGTTAATTAATTTAACTTTTACCGTGTCTTTTTGTTTTCTTTCACTATATGGTTAATACACATACTATAACATGCCAAACGAACCCCAAATTGTTTATTATTAATATATATATCCTTATCTAAGACATTTGGCCGAACCTTAGATTTTTAGGAATAAAATAACAATTAATAATATAATATTTGATTTAAAAACTATTTTGTGTCAATTTTGACACTATTTGATATATGATTTTTGTGAAAGTCATAACAGAATTACATGTTAGAACCAAGTTGATTAAATCAACACTAATATATCATAGTAACCTAGAAAATTAGTGGAATTCATAAAAAGTCTTAAATTACATTTATTTTGGTATTTATATTATCAATTATGTCAATATTTCATTAATAAGATAATTACTGCATCATTTTTGTGTCATAAATAAATTATATTATTTGATGTCTAAAAATTACAAATAAAATACCATCATGTAGGAAATCTTTTTAGCTTTCTAATGAATATTTATAGTCGAATTTATCTTATGTATAACCCCATATTAAAAATGCTTTACTTATTAAACTTTGATTTTAACTATTTTAACCCTTCTTTAAATAAATTAATAATAAATGTCCTAATCTAATCCAAGTGGGCCTAAATGGTCATATTTTATTCCTAAGTTTGTTTTTGGTCGAATTAAACTTGTCCAATAGAATTAGGACATGTGTTAGGGTAATATTAATATCATATTTACCCTTAGTTACCTTATTTACTATTAACCGTGGTAAAAAAAAGTAAAAAGTTACTATTCACCAAAAAATTATTTTCATCTCATTGAACCACATTTTAGTCCTTGATATTAACCGTGTCTCTCGGATTTTCGAAATTCCATTCACAGAAGTGGTAAAATTAAGTTTTATGCAAAATTCAGTTTTTAACCTACCACTTAGTAGTTTCACTATTCATCAAAAATTGATGTTTTTCAGAACAATGCCAAAATTTTATCCCAAGCTATATTTCATATTCCGAATTCAAAAATGAAGTATATTTTACCAAATTCATAACATAAAAGTTGCATTAATTAATTTTATAATTAAATCCCGCTGTTAAAACAAATAGCGTGTTTTTAAGAAACAATATCTATCAAAAGATTGACACTTGTTTATGTCTAGTTTAAATGTGAAACTACATCCAATGACCAACATTGTATTAAATTGTAAATATATATTCTAAATATACTTTAAAACCACTCAAATTAATGATTTATCACTATTAATTATTTCGATTAAAAAAGTTGTTTTTAATTATAATTTAGTAATTTTCACTATTCATCAGAATATGAAAGTTATCCGAAAAGTACCAAAATTTCACCTTAGGCTAAATTCGATACTCCGAATCCAAAAATGAAGTCCATTTTGAGAAATAAGATTTACAGAGTTTTAAAAAGTGGTTATTACTATTCATAACGGCTAGTTTTAATAATATTTTAATAGCATATCGTTGTTTAGTGAAACTCGGTATTGCGTACTACACACGCTATCGAGGAAGGTCGCGATTGCGTGTAATGCAAGTCAAGTCAAGGATGTGTGTTGTGCAAGCTCCTTTTGGTGTAGCGTACAACACAAGACATTAATAAAATTAAAAAGAATATTTTTTTATAAAATCTTGGGCTGTTACATTCTACCCCCCTTAAAATGAATTTCGCCCTCGAAATTCGTCGGGGTTATAAATGGTTTACTATTTGAAAGTTTCTTTAATAGAAACCCACATCGTAAAAGGGAATACCAAAACTTGGCTTTAAAAACTAAAGTATGAAATGTAAGGATTACCCAAATAAACTAATCACTAGGTTTCCACATAGGTGAAAATATGGATATGGAAGAGAAATCTAACCATCATGTTCTGATGGAGAGTGGTAGAGAACATGGCTATAGAAAAGCCAGTAATCACAAATCCATAGATTTGTGATGATATAAGGTACCATCTGATTCATCAGGTATAAGATCACTAGGACAACATTTTTGGTTTTCAAGATCATTTCCCCTAAAGTTGAAAATTTGAATTAGAATAAATACTTACTTTATTTTGGTACAATCTCACTGTTGTTCGTGCCTTGAACAATTTCCACTTCATCTCTTAAATAAATGAAGTTGAATTTGTTATTCGTGAAGTGTTAGCAGATCATGTGATAGAATGACGGGTCATTCCATCTGTCTCAAACAAAAGGTTAGCAAAAATTATATGCATAAATCGATCTATAGTGAGATTAATCATATATGGTTCCTAAAATGGACTTATACTTCATATATCATGCTGATTAATATAATAAAACTAGTTTCTACTAAACAGGGACTTCCTGTAGGCCAGTGGTAGGCGATAAAGGCCAGTCGCACTTTGGTTGTGGGTTCGATTCCTACAGCCTTGTCCGAAGCGATGGGCTGTCGCCCGTCTTGCAGGTTGTCCCTTTTTCTAAAACTACGTTACTATAACATCCCATCAATAATATCGAAAATTTTCTATCCTTAAACAATACTAACTTATTTCCAACATAATCCAGTCTAATCTTTAGGCTTATACATAATACTGCAGTCCACTCTCATAATATAGTGACAACGATTACCAGAGATTTAATATTGTCGTTGATCCCCACATATCATAAGATATGTCTTGTTGGTCACATTCCAAACATTCAAAGTCCTTAATCGTGTATTCTCTTGAATACCTTAGTGAAAACATGAGTGCAGTTAAAAGTTAACACTTTCCACATACCAAAATCCTCAAAATTCTATATACTCAAACCATGATATCACTTAGTTCTTATATCAATCATGAGCTCATGAATACTATTAAACATTTCATTTTCTCGTCTTCATTATGCGCATATCATCTTATTTCCAAAAAATATCTCAATCACTTTGAATACAACATCAATAAATATTGCAATACTCAATGATACAACATTATTTTGGAATCCCATTACATAAACACTTAATCATTCCACCACATCGTTGTCATATTCAACATTGTCAATAGTGATCGCATGTGATTTCCCTTTGTCCTTTGCCTTCAGTGGTTGCTCATGTTGATCATCACTAACCCTTGGATTAGGGCAATTATAAGCATAATGCCCCATTTCCTTGCACTTGAAGCATTGAAGTGTTGGCGGTGCGTTCTCTGCAGTGTTTGCTTTATTCACATCATTAGAAACCCTTTTTCCATTACTTCGACACTCAGCTGCTCGATGACCTTCTTTTCCACACTTAAAACATTTTCTAGTCCCTTTTAGACAATCTCCACCATGCTTCTTTCCACACTTTGTGCATAAGGAAACATTCATCTTCATTTCACCATTATTCTGAGATTTCTCCTTGAACTCCATCTTTCGTTTCTTGTCAAAACCAAGAGATGGATATGTAACACCAACTTCCATTTCTACCTTGATAGCACAACGCACAATTTCTTCATAGCTACTGAAGTCTCTTATAGCTAATGCCCTTCGAAGACTTGGTTTTAAGCCACTGAAAAATCAATCAACTTTACTTTCAGGTTGGATGATAATTCCAGAAGCATACCTTGCAAGTCTTGTAAAATTTGCTTCATAGGTACCAACAGATTCATCATCCCTTTTCTTTAGTTCAAGAAACTCTTTCTCCATCTTTGTTCGAAGAATACGAGGGAAGTGCTTACTGAAAAACAAGTTCTTGAACTCGTCCCATTCCATGGACTCAATTTCATCTCTTGGCCTCGTATTCTTGATAAGATTCCACCATTGATCAGCTTCACCTTCCAAACGATATACTGCTAAGATGACTTTATCATGTTCAGAAAATTGAAGAACTGAAAATATCTTTTCAGTAGTACTAATCCATTGTTCAGCAACTAATGGATCAGTAGACCCACTGAAAGAAGGTGGACGTTGCCTCATGAAGGACTCAATAGAATATTGTTCCCTTCTCTGCTCATTTGGAAGTCCAGAATGATTCATAGCTTGTGTAAGTGTAGCAATAAGATTTTGCACTCCATCTCCCATAACATTTGTTTGTTCAGGAGGGCAATCATTGCATTGTCCATTGCATTGATCAACACGGTTCCTTCGGGATCCAGCCATCGTCTAAAACCCATAAAGAATAGTGTGAGAGGCAAAAATCATGCTAGGGAAAACAACATAATAAAGGGGGAGTACCTTCAATATCCAACATCTTAGGTTTAATTCTATGATCGTTAGCGTAATTCTATTACTATAACCTATACGTATACTTAACCTTAGAGACATCCCTAGACATACCTTAGAAATATCTCTAGGGATCTCACTAACGTTTTCGCATCCTAGTTTCCAAAGGTTGACTAAACCTTTCCTCTGATACCAACTGTAGAGACCCGAAGCCTGACGTACATGGACATTACATTACTTTTGCGGAATACTTAATACATAACAAAAATACACACACAAGGATCGTAATAGTTTAGTGTCTTTGGAAACTCGGAACGTAATCTTCTAATCCTGGTGAAAGATCTTCAACATCTCCCATAAGGATCTTCTTTTTTTTTACCTAAAACCTTTCTTTATATCCTGGGGAAAAGAAAACATAAAAGGGTGAGCTCAAATGCTCAGTAAGGGTAAACAAAAGAAATATCAATCACATCATATTCATAAGAACATAACATTTTGGAAATCATAACCTGCAAAAGAGAGCATAATTTCATAACATGGGATAAATCATGGCAGTGAAATGTAATCACAATAATCATAACATAAAACATGGAACTTTGTGGCATACACACATAATCATAGAGAATCATTTCTTGTTAGTCAGGACTCATTGCCAAGACTATCTTAGTGGACAAAGTCCCTTTCTGAATCGAGTAATCCTCGTTTCAGTCCTGTTTCACTGAACCGGTATAACCTACCATTCCAGCCATGTCTATCTCATGAGATATGAAATCTTTACCCAATGCATTGGAGGGAGATATAGGTCCCACCCATCTCTTAATGAACTCTTTCTTATGTGTGCCACAAAATCATAAATCATACATCATCGCATAACCCATGTAATAAAAATGGGATTCTTAAACATCATGACATCATAAAACCATTCATATAAGATAAAGGAATTCATAAACATAATTCCATCACAACATAGTCAAATCAATGTAAAAATATGGATAGAAACAGAACCCTTTATTATCTTAGATGGAGAATAATTTTGATAAAACACTTGAATTGAATTCTTGAGGAAAATATCCTTTCTTCTTCAAAATCAATTTCTTTTCACAAAACATCATGCAATTTTAAAAGAAAGAGATTTTATTGAAAATAGTCATGAAATCTTTTAGAGGAAGCTTCATGAAAATAAGGCTTTATAAAACAGTAGAAATCCGTTCGTGCCGTATAAGTTAAAAAAAATCATTCTTCGTGCTTTTGTCGGAAAAGTCAAAAAGTACCTCGTACAAAAAAACGACAAAAGATTCCTTTCATACGTATTACTAAAAACTCACCGAAGGGTAAAAATGGATTTAAACAATTTTAGGTGGATGGAAATAATATTACATATTGAGTAAACATGGATGTGGATGATAAAATACACCCCAGTAAATACTTATGAATAAACAATCTCGGATAAAAATGAGATTGTGATATTTCCCTTACCTTAGGTCCGACTTGCTTTGTAAGTGTCCGAACCTCCTGTATAATGATTTAAATCATGTTATTGACTTATTACAGAATCATATTCATTGTTATTATATCATATATGGTTCACTTATGACATTATATTACCCGTTCTTTTGTAAATTCCATGTTAAAGAAGCGTTTTGGGTAAAATCGTTTCATTTATCGTAGGTGTTTTGACTTGTTGTTCTTGACATCATTATTACTTATATCATGATTTACTTACTTCCAGAATATAAAATATGATTTATATATCATATATATTCAGTATATATATATATATAATAGGTAGATAAATAAAATGAAAAACACCGTTCATGGAGACGGTAGTCCGTACGTACGCATGAACGCTGTTTTCCTTTCCTTATTGTCTTGAAATGGAAGTAAGTAGATGACATACATATGTATATATATACATAAATCCAGTAGCTTTATAATGTCATATATTTCATTATTATTTCTTATATATACATTATAATCATTCTTAAATGGTTAACATGGAGAATGAATCTCATCGCGTCGTGGAGACGGTATTCCGTACGTACGCACGAGCGATGATATCATTTCTATAAATATTGAATTGAATTGGAGTGTATTATACAATATATCAGAATCAATATGATGTTGTAATAACTATGTATAGTTATTCTTTACACCATTATACCCATCCATGTAAGGTGGTGGTGGAAAATAGATTACACCACGGCGTGGAGACGGTATTCCGTACGTACGCACGCGCGGTGATTTCTTTTTCCGTAGGATAGATAGATGGTGAAATAGGGTTGTTTCATACTTATAATAACATATCAGTATATTATTGATACTTATGTTATTACTTCATAATGAAACAACCTAAGAAGAAGAAGTGGAAGAAGAAATAAAGATGAAAGAATTGGTAACGGTAATTACCTCTTCTTTGAAGCGCCTTTTGGAGACCTCCTCTTAGGGAACTAAAATTGGTCTTGGAGGAAGACCAGAACCTCTAGGATGTTTCTAGGGAAGTGGAGAGGAGAAATTTGCAGGGGTTGGCCGAGCTTGAGTGCTCAAATTGGTGTGAGGAGGAGGGGGAGGAGGTGTCCTTTTATAGGGGAGGAGAGGGGCACCTTAGGAATATCTCAAAATATTATTTTATATTAAAGTCAAAATCGGTTTATAATGGTTCCAAAGGGTCTTATTTCGAAGCTAAAGTAAGGATGGGTCGAAATCCTATCATCCAATAGAATTTAGACAAGTTTAAGATATTATTTTAACCTTATCAATTAGATTTAACTCTAAGTTAAATAATTTAACTTTTACCGTGTCTTTTTGTTTTCTTTCACTATATGGTTAATACACTTACTATAACATGCCAAACGAACCCCAAATTGTTTATTATAAATATATATACCCTTATCTAAGTCATTTGGCCGAACCTTATATTTTTAGGAATAAAATAACAATTAATAATATAATATTTGATTTAAAAACTATTTTGTGTCAATTTTGACACTATTTGATATATGATTTTTGTGAAAGTCATAACAGAATTACATGTTCGAACCAAGTTGATTAAATCAACACTAATATATCATAGTAACCTAGAAAATTAGTGTAATTCATAAAAAGTCTTAAATTACATTTATTTTGGTATTTATATTATCAATTATGTCAATATTTCATTAATAAGATAATTACTGCATCATTTTTGTGTCATAAATAAATTATATTATTTGATGTCTAAAAATTACAAATAAAATACCATCATGTAGGAAATCTTTTTATCTTTCTAATTAATATTTATAGTCGAATTTATCTTATGTATAACCCCATATTAAAAATTCTTTACTTATTAAACTTTGATTTTAACTATTTTAACCCTTCTTTAAATAAATTAATAATAAATGTCCTAATCTAATCCAAGTGGGCCTAAATGGTCATATTTTATTCATAAGTTTGTTTTTGGTCGAATTACACTTGTCCAATAGAATTAGGACATGTGTTAGGGTAATATTAATATCATATTTACCCTTAGTTACCTTATTTACTATTAACCGTGGTAAAAAAAAGTAAAAAGTTACTATTCACCAAAAAATTATTTTCATCTCATTGAACCACATTTTAGTCCTTGATATTAACCGTGTCTCTCGGATTTTCGAAATTCCATTCACAGAAGCGGTAAAATTAAGTTTTATGCAAAATTCAGTTTTTAACCTACCACTTAGTAGTTTCACTATTCATCAAAAATTGATGTTTTTCAGAACAATGCCAAAATTTCATCCCAAGCTATATTTCATATTCCGAATTCAAAAATGAAGTATATTTTACCAAATTCATAACATAAAAGTTGCATTAATTAATTTTATAATTAAATCCCGCTGTTAAAACAAATAGCGTGTTTTTAAGAAACAATATCTATCAAAAGATTGACACTTGTTTATGTCTAGTTTAAATGTGAAACTACATCCAATGACCAACATTGTATTAAATTGTAAAAATATATTCTAAATATACTTTAAAACCACTCAAATTAATGATTTATCACTATTAATTATTTCGATTAAAAAAGTTGTTTTTAATTATAATTTAGTAATTTTCACTATTCATCAGAATATGAAAGTTATCCGAAAAGTACCAAAATTTCACCTTAGGCTAAATTCGATACTCCGAATCCAAAAATGAAGTCCATTTTGAGAAATAAGATTTACAGAGTTTTAAAAAGTGGTTATTACTATTCATAACGGCTAGTTTTAATAATATTTTAATAGCATATCGTTGTTTAGTGAAACTCGGTATTGCGTACTACACACGCTATCGAGGAAGGTCGCGATTGCGTGTAATGCAAGTCAAGTCAAGGATGTGTGTTGTGCAAGCTCCTTTTGGTGTAGCGTACAACACAAGACATTAATAAAATTAAAAAGAATATTTTTTTATAAAATCTTGGGCTGTTACATTCTACCCCCCTTAAAATGAATTTCGCCCTCGAAATTCGTCGGGGTTATAAATGGTTTACTATTTGAAAGTTTCTTTAATAGAAACCCACATCGTAAAAGGGAATACCAAAACTTGGCTTTAAAAACTAAAGTATGAAATGTAAGGATTACCCAAATAAACTAATCACTGGGTTTCCACATAGGTGAAAATATGGATATGGAAGAGAAATCTAACCATCATGTTCTGATGGAGAGTGGTAGAGAACATGGCTATAGAAAAGCCAGTAATCACAAATCCATAGATTTGTGATGATATAAGGTACCATCTGATTCATCAGGTATAAGATCACTAGGACAACATTTTTGGTTTTCAAGATCATTTCCCCTAAAGTTGAAAATTTGAATTAGAATAAATACTTACTTTATTTTGGTACAATCTCACTGTTGTTCGTGCCTTGAACAATTTCCACTTCATCTCTTAAATAAATGAAGTTGAATTTGTTATTCGTGAAGTGTTAGCAGATCATGTGATAGAATGACGGGTCATTCCATCTGTCTCAAACAAAAGGTTAGCAAAAATTATATGCATAAATCGATCTATAGTGAGATTAATCATATATGGTTCCTAAAATGGACTTATACTTCATATATCATGCTGATTAATATAATAAAACTAGTTTCTACTAAACAGGGACTTCCTGTAGGCCAGTGGTAGGCGATAAAGGCCAGTCGCACTTTGGTTGTGGGTTCGATTCCTACAGCCTTGTCCGAAGCGATGGGCTGTCGCCCGTCTTGCAGGTTGTCCCTTTTTCTAAAACTACGTTACTATAACATCCCATCAATAATATCGAAAATTTTCTATCCTTAAACAATACTAACTTATGTCCAACATAATCCAGTCTAATCTTTAGGCTTATACATAATACTGCAGTCCACTCTCATAATATAGTGACAACGATTACCAGAGATTTAATATTGTCGTTGATCCCCACATATCATAAGATATGTCTTGTTGGTCACATTCCAAACATTCAAAGTCCTTAATCGTGTATTCTCTTGAATACCTTAGTGAAAACATGAGTGCAGTTAAAAGTTAACACTTTCCACATACCAAAATCCTCAAAATTCTATATACTCAAACCATGATATCACTTAGTGCTTATATCAATCATGAGCTCATGAATACTATTAAACATTTCATTTTCTCGTCTTCATTATGCGCATATCATCTTATTTCCAAAAAATATCTCAATCACTTTGAATACCACATCAATAAATATTGCAATACTCAATGATACAACATTATTTTGGAATCCCATTACATAAACACTTAATCATTCCACCACATCGTTGTCATATTCAACATTGTCAATAGTGATCGCATGTGATTTCCCTTTGTCCTTTGCCTTCAGTGGTTGCTCATGTTGATCATCACTAACCCTTGGATTATGGCAATTATAAGCATAATGCCCCATTTCCTTGCACTTGAAGCATTGAAGTGTTGGCGGTGCGTTCTCTGCAGTGTTTGCTTTATTCACATCATTAGAAACCCTTTTTCCATTACTTCGACACTCAGCTGCTCGATGACCTTCTTTTCCACACTTAAAACATTTTCTAGTCCCTTTTAGACAATCTCCACCATGCTTCTTTCCACACTTTGTGCATAAGGAAACATTCATCTTCTTTTCACCATTATTCTGAGATTTCTCCTTGAACTCCATCTTTCGTTTCTTGTCAAAACCAAGAGATGGATATGTAACACCAACTTCCATTTCTACCTTGATAGCACAACGCACAATTTCTTCATAGCTACTGAAGTCTCTTATAGCTAATGCCCTTCGAAGACTTGGTTTTAAGCCACTGAAAAATCAATCAACTTTACTTTCAGGTTGGATGATAATTCCAGAAGCATACCTTGCAAGTCTTGTAAAATTTGCTTCATAGGTACCAACAGATTCATCATCCCTTTTCTTTAGTTCAAGAAACTCTTTCTCCATCTTTGTTCGAAGAATACGAGGGAAGTGCTTACTGAAAAACAAGTTCTTGAACTCGTCCCATTCCATGGACTCAATTTCATCTCTTGGCCTCGTATTCTTGATAAGATTCCACCATTGATCAGCTTCACCTTCCAAACGATATACTGCTAAGATGACTTTATCATGTTCAGAACATTGAAGAACTGAAAATATCTTTTCAGTAGTACTAATCCATTGTTCAGCAACTAATGGATCAGTAGACCCACTGAAAGAAGGTGGACGTTGCCTCATGAAGGACTCAATAGAATATTGTTCCCTTCTCTGCTCATTTGGAAGTCCAGAATGATTCATAGCTTGTGTAAGTGTAGCAATAAGATTTTGCACTCCATCTCCCATAACATTTGTTTGTTCAGGAGGGCAATCATTGCATTGTCCATTGCATTGATCAACACGGTTCCTTCGGGTTCCTGCCATCGTCTAAAACCCATAAAGAATAGTGTGAGAGGCAAAAATCATGCTAGGGAAAACAACATAATAAAGGGGGAGTACCTTCAATATCCAACATCTTAGGTTTAATTCTATGATCGTTAGAGTAATTCTATTACTATAACCTATACGTATACTTAACCTTAGAGACATCCCTAGACATACCTTAGAAATATCTCTAGGGATCTCACTAACGTTTTCGCATCCTAGTTTCCAAAGGTTGACTAAACCTTTCCTCTGATACCAACTGTAGAGACCCGAAGCCTGACGTACATGGACATTACATTACTTTTGCGGAATACTTAATACATAACAAAAATACACACACAAGGATCGTAATAGTTTAGTGTCTTTGGAAACTCGGAACGTAATCTTCTAATCCTGGTGAAAGATCTTCAACATCTCCCATAAAGATCTTCTTTTTTTTTACCTAAAACCTTTCTTTATATCCTGGGGAAAAGAAAACATAAAAGGGTGAGCTCAAATGCTCAGTAAGGGTAAACAAAAGAAATATCAATCACATCATATTCATAAGAACATAACATTTTGGAAATCATAACCTGCAAAAGAGAGCATAATTTCATAACATGGGATAAATCATGGCAGTGAAATGTAATCACAATAATCATAACATAAAACATGGAACTTTGTGGCATACACACATAATCATAGAGAATCATTTCTTGTTAGTCAAGACTCATTGCCAAGACTATCTTAGTGGACAAAGTCCCTTTCTGAATCGAGTAATCCTCGTTTCAGTCCTGTTTCACTGAACCGGTATAACCTACCATTCCAGCCATGTCTATCTCATGAGATATGAAATCTTTACCCAATGCATTGGAGGGAGATATAGGTCCCACCCATCTCTTAATGAACTCTTTCTTATGTGTGCCACAAAATCATAAATCATACATCATCGCATAACCCATGTAATAAAAATGGGATTCTTAAACATCATGACATCATAAAACCATTCATATAAGATAAAGGAATTCATAAACATAATTCCATCACA
This sequence comes from Viscum album, assembly GCA_963277665.1. Taxonomy (NCBI): domain Eukaryota; kingdom Viridiplantae; phylum Streptophyta; class Magnoliopsida; order Santalales; family Viscaceae; genus Viscum; species Viscum album. The sequence continues at coordinate 1,083,993,910 of OY728146.1, read as the reverse complement.
ACATAGTCAAATCAATGTAAAAATATGGATAGAAACAGAACCCTTTATTATCTTAGATGGAGAATAATTTTGATAAAACACTTGAATTGAATTCTTGAGGAAAATATCCTTTCTTCTTCAAAATCAATTTCTTTTCACAAAACATCATGCAATTTTAAAAGAAATAGATTTTATTGAAAATAGTCATGAAATATTTTAGAGGAAGCTTCATGAAAATAAGGCTTTATAAAACAGTAGAAATCCGTTCGTGCCGTATAAGTTAAAAAAAACATTCTTCGTACTTTTGTCGGAAAAGTCAAAAAGTACCTCGTACAAAAAAACGACAAAAGATTCCTTTCATACGTATTACTAAAAACTCACCGAAGGGTAAAAATGGATTTAAACAATTTTAGGTGGATGGAAATAATATTACATATTGAGTAAACATGGATGTGGATGATAAAATACACCCCAGTAAATACTTATGAATAAACAATCTCGGATAAAAATGAGATTGTGATATTTCCCTTACCTTAGGTCCGACTTGCTTTGTAAGTGTCCGAACCTCCTGTATAATGATTTAAATCTTGTTATTGACTTATTACAGAATCATATTCATTGTTATTATATCATATATGGTTCACTTATGACATTATATTACCCGTTCTTTTGTAAATTCCATGTTAAAGAAGCGTTTTGGGTAAAATCGTTTCATTTATCGTAGGTGTTTTGACTTGTTGTTCTTGACATCATTATTACTTATATCATGATTTACTTACTTCCAGAATATAAAATATGATTTATATATCATATATATTCAGTATATATATATTTATATAATAGGTAGATAAATAAAATGAAAAACACCGTTCATGGAGACGGTAGTCCGTACGTACGCATGAACGCTGTTTTCCTTTCCTTATTGTCTTGAAATGGAAGTAAGTATATGACATACATATGTATATATATACATAAATCCAGTAGCTTTATAATGTCATATATTTCATTATTATTTCTTATATATACATTATAATCATTCTTAAATGGTTAACATGGAGAATGAATCTCATCGCGTCGTGGAGACGGTATTCCGTACGTACGCACGAGCGATGATATCATTTCTATAAATATTGAATTGAATTGGAGTGTATTATACAATATATCAGAATCAATATGATGTTGTAATAACTATGTATAGTTATTCTTTACACCATTATACCCATCCATGTAAGGTGGTGGTGGAAAATAGATTACACCACGGCGTGGAGACGGTATTCCGTACGTACGCACGCGCGGTGATTTCTTTTTCCGTAGGATAGATAGATGGTGAAATAGGGTTGTTTCATACTTATAATAACATATCAGTATATTATTGATACTTATGTTATTACTTCATAATGAAACAACCTAAGAAGAAGAAGTGGAAGAAGAAATAAAGATGAAAGAATTGGTAACGGTAATTACCTCTTCTTTGAAGCGCCTTTTGGAGACCTCCTCTTAGGGAACTAAAATTGGTCTTGGAGGAAAACCAGAATCTCTAGGATGTTTCTAGGGAAGTGGAGAGGAGAAATTTGCATGGGTTGGCCGAGCTTGAGTGCTCAAATTGGTGTGAGGAGGAGGGGGAGGAGGTGTCCTTTTATAGGGGAGGAGAGGGGCACCTTAGGAATATCTCAAAATATTATTTTATATTAAAGTCAAAATCGGTTTATAATGGTTCCAAAGGGTCTTATTTCGAAGCTAAAGTAAGGATGGGTCGAAATCCTATCAACCAATAGAATTTAGACAAGTTTAAGATATTATTTTAACCTTATCAATTAGATTTAACTCTAAGTTAAATAATTTAACTTTTACCGTGTCTTTTTGTTTTCTTTCACTATATGGTTAATACACTTACTATAACATGCCAAACGAACCCCAAATTGTTTATTATAAATATATATACCCTTATCTAAGTCATTTGGCCGAACCTTAGATTTTTAGGAATAAAATAACAATTAATAATATAATATTTGATTTAAAAACTATTTTGTGTCAATTTTGACACTATTTGATATATGATTTTTGTGAAAGTCATAACAGAATTACATGTTCGAACCAAGTTGATTAAATCAACACTAATATATCATAGTAACCTAGAAAATTAGTGTAATTCATAAAAAGTCTTAAATTACATTTATTTTGGTATTTATATTATCAATTATGTCAATATTTCATTAATAAGATAATTACTGCATCATTTTTGTGTCATAAATAAATTATATTATTTGATGTCTAAAAATTACAAATAAAATACCATCATGTAGGAAATCTTTTTAGCTTTCTAATTAATATTTATAGTCGAATTTATCTTATGTATAACCCCATATTAAAAATTCTTTACTTATTAAACTTTGATTTTAACTATTTTAACCCTTCTTTAAATAAATTAATAATAAATGTCCTAATCTAATCCAAGTGGGCCTAAATGGTCATATTTTATTCATAAGTTTGTTTTTGGTCGAATTACACTTGTCCAATAGAATTAGGACATGTGTTAGGGTAATATTAATATCATATTTACCCTTAGTTACCTTATTTACTATTAACCGTGGTAAAAAAAAGTAAAAAGTTACTATTCACCAAAAAATTATTTTCATCTCATTGAACCACATTTTAGTCCTTGATATTAACCGTGTCTCTCAGATTTTCGAAATTCCATTCACAGAAGCGGTAAAATTAAGTTTTATGCAAAATTCAGTTTTTAACCTACCACTTAGTAGTTTCACTATTCATCAAAAATTGATGTTTTTCAGAACAATGCCAAAATTTCATCCCAAGCTATATTTCATATTCCGAATTCAAAAATGAAGTATATTTTACCAAATTCATAACATAAAAGTTGCATTAATTAATTTTATAATTAAATCCCGCTGTTAAAACAAATAGCGTGTTTTTAAGAAACAATATCTATCAAAAGATTTACACTTGTTTATGTCTAGTTTAAATGTGAAACTACATCCAATGACCAACATTGTATTAAATTGTAAAAATATATTCTAAATATACTTTAAAACCACTCAAATTAATGATTTATCACTATTAATTATTTCGATTAAAAAAGTTGTTTTTAATTATAATTTAGTAATTTTCACTATTCATCAGAATATGAAAGTTATCCGAAAAGTACCAAAATTTCACCTTAGGCTAAATTCGATACTCCGAATCCAAAAATGAAGTCCATTTTGAGAAATAAGATTTACAGAGTTTTAAAAAGTGGTTATTACTATTCATAACGGCTAGTTTTAATAATATTTTAATAGCATATCGTTGTTTAGTGAACCTCGGTATTGCGTACTACACACGCTATCGAGGAAGGTCGCGATTGCGTGTAATGCAAGTCAAGTCAAGGATGTGTGTTGTGCAAGCTCCTTTTGGTGTAGCGTACAACACAAGACATTAATAAAATTAAAAAGAATATTTTTTTATAAAATCTTGGGCTGTTACAAAAATTTATATATGTTTCATACTAAGTATTTATAATCCTAATTTCCAAAACAAATTGGACTGTCCTCTGAATCCAACTATAGAATCCTACCATTTTATTACATAAACTTTTCATTACATTGAACAAAATGTAGGATATTTTAATGTTTATTTTATTTTAAATTATGAATGTAATACCAAAAAACCTAATACTTTGTTCTAATCCATATGAAAGGATATTTAATTGGTTCATCGTATGTTACTTTTACTACATCTCATATCCTGGGGTCACACATAAAAGGAAATCGGTGAGCATTAGCCCAGTAGGGGAATAAAAATGGGAGTTATTTGGCATTTGATCCTGAGGACTATCAATAATTACAATTGGTATAACAATATAAAATGATCCAGAGAACATGAGGAATATCATGATAAAATAACATGACTCATAACATTGAAATATGGGTAAAAATTTTAAATGAGACATGCATAAGCATATTACTAATGTTTATCACCAATGTGCCATAAATCAAAAATACCATGGTTATTCACAAAGGTATTGTAAAAAATTCCATTTCTAGAGATTAAATTGTGTTCCCAATAAATTGGAGAACTATCAAGGAACACCCTTCATATGTATTAATTTCGTGTCAGCCCCATTGAACATAATAAATAATTTATTTAATTTAACTAGGGAAAATAATATATAGGTTTCACACAAAAACATTGTGTTTTAATGTTCTTAAAGGCTATACCATAAGATTATTTTTAACCTACAAAGAGGTAATTATGGATTCATATATTTAAATCCTTAATTAAATAAATTATATTAACATATTGGTTAATACTCATATATTGATAAATGGATTGGGTATTCATAATATTACAGTTTTTCTTTCAAAATATTTATATTTGAGAATTAAATTTGGCCACATGGCGTGTTCAAAATATGGAATTAGATAAGTTTAAATGAGATATAATAGAGGTCTCAAAATGATAAATAATAAATTTTTAATAAGGATTTGATAAAAATTGGTTATAAAAGAGTGTAACATAATATTAATAACACATAAACAAAAAAAATAGGTTCTTGAATTTAAGTGGAAGGAAGGATAATTCCCTTACCTTGATTATTTGTTCCTCAAACTCGAGGATGGAACATTGGGGGGAATATTTGGGAGGAAAAATCTTAAGAACATCATGGAGGATGGATTTTAAGGGAAAGGGATTGGTGAAATTTGTGGGTATTTATATAAAAAGAGGAGTAATTATTTAATAATTTACAAATATAGGTCTTGGATATCTAGGTTATGGAAAATGAAAAACCATTTGCTTGACCATAATTTTTATCATAGTTTTGGACTTTTTAGTTACATTTTATTATATTTTGATCCATTAAAACTACAAACTATTTTTTAATACTTATTTCATCATGGAAACATAAATCATACACAAAATAATGTTTTTAAAGTCAAATATTCTATTTTAGACTTTAGAAACTCACTTATTGGTTTGAAAACTAATTAAAAACCATTAAAAACAAAATATTAAAAAAATTAAAATATTTTATGTCATGGGTTATCTTTATTTAATAATTACATCATTATAACATATACATGAAGTCGTAAAACACACTAGACCCCCAAAATAAAATTTTAAATATTCACTTAAAAATAAAAGATTTTAGAAACTTCTCAAAAATTCATGCTAAAATAATTTGAAATTTCTAATATTAAATATAATAATTATGTTATAAACTTTTCTCTATAAATAAAGGAATTAAAAATTTTGAAAATTAATATCATTATTTATTGAAAAAAGGTTTTTTTCATACACATTTTAATTTCTGAGCCTTATAAAAATTTCCTTGGAAATTATAAAAACATTTTATATTTTATATTTAAATAATAGTGTTTTAAATTTATATTTCAATAAAAAATACTATTTAGAATACCTAGGTTGATTATAAAAGTGTATATATTATTTCTAGAAACTAAATCATGTTTTATTTTCTTCCAATAATCAATTTAACAAATTTTTCTTACTTAAACATATAATTTGTAAAAAAATAATTCTCAAAAACAATATTGATAGAATAACCATTTTATTTATAGAAGGGAAATTACACTTTAAGTAACTATGTCATGGATATTTAACTCTTTATCAAAGCCACGTACTCCCTAAGGGTAAGTTGTATGATGGTGGTAGTTTCATGGGGTGCCTCGGATAACATTGACTGAGTGGTGGTATCTAGTATCTTGATCTTCTCTTATAGGTGATTTCATTCAGGACTAACTTGTTGAAGCTCAGCTTGGTATTGATCACAGTTGAACCCCAGTAATGCTAACTCCCTCCAAAATGTTAACAAATGAGACTCAAATGGTGTGACTCTACCAGTTTAGGGCATCATTTATCCTTTCTTCATCAGTTACCCCCTTTCATAAATACATATATAAACTAATTATAATGATAAATTTATTACCAATGGGTATAGTTGACAACTATAAAATAAGACAACAATTATATCCATCAATGGTTAGTTCTATCCCAATGGTCATACTACTCCGTTTTAAAACCACTTCATTCATTGATCCAATATTTAATAAAATTATTCTTATTTTAAAATTATCATTATAATATTATGATTGTTAGTCTACTGATATTTTATTTTATATCTATAGCATTTTCCATGGGGGTGATGATTCTAGAAGATTTGGGTGATTGATATTTTCCAATTCTATCTTATCTATTTTATATTTTTTGTCCATTTGTAAGGTTTGGAATTTAAATTTGTTTTATAACTGATAAATGTATTGATATTTATTAATTATATAATTTTTTCTTAGTTCTTCTATAATTTTCATGTGTATAATATTATATATCATAACACATATTTTCATAGGAAACGAATATCATTTAAAAATGTGTATTTAATTACATTTCTAATCCAAGTGAAAGAATCATTCATGGGTTCATCCTTAGTTACTTTTAAACCATATCATATCTTGGGGATATACATAAATGTAAATGGGTGATCATGAGCCAAATAAGGGAATAAACTAGAAAGATATCTATAATGAGATCATGATGCATATAAATAAAAATACGAGGCATAAGAATATAACATGATCAAGGGAACACGAGTCAAGTCCTGATAAAAATAATTTGGATAGTCACATGGAAATATGGTTATAAAATTTAAATGATACATTCATACAAATATCACAATGGGTTTTCACCAATGTGTCATAAATCAAAATTACCATGGTTATTCACCAATGTATCATAAAACATGGCATATCTGTAGATTAAATTATATTCCCAATGAATTAGATGACTATAATGGTTCACCTTTTTTATTTTTTTATTTAATGTGGGAATCATTGATAATGATAAATATTTTTTTCAATAAACCTATGGAAATAAAGTATGAGTTTCATATAAATTTTTTGCGCATGTAAGTTATTAAAGGCATGACCATAACATAATTTTTAACCCATGGAAAAGGAATTTGGGTATTGTATATATAAATACCAGAATAAATAATTTATATTAACATCTAAGTGAATACCCATGGATATATAAATGGTTTTTTAATTCGAAAAATAATAACTTATTATGAAAAATTGAAAAATATGAGATGTAAATTCGACTACATGATGAGTATAAAGCGTGGATTTAGAAAAGGGTAAAAATAGAGAGAATGTAGGTTTCTCATTGATAAAATATATATTAGAATAAATTTTATGATCTGTCACGACCCGTCCTCGGGGCCCGTGTCGTGACTACCCCAAACCCGCCTTCCATAGGCCAGGGGCTGGCGACTAGCACCAAGGCATAAATCCCGGTAAAAAGGGAAGGAATTGCCTTTGAAAAGTAAACAAACACCATAGAGCAAGCAAGAAGTAGAAGTAAAAACTAAGTAAAAAAATAGAGTACAACAGTATGTGCGGAAAGTAAGTGGGCAAGTATACAAACCCAAACTGAAAGTAAAGTACAAATGGAAAGAGAAAACAGCAACTGTAAAGTAGAGTCGCAACGTCAAGCTGTCCACTGGAAATCCCACCTGAAGGGTGGGTCAAGATAGCCTCCACTGCTCCTCGGGTCCAGCCGACCGCTCCGAGTATGTCTCGCCCAGTGGTCCACCTCCAGGTATCATCCTGCTCCGCAAGCCTCAACCATGATCAGTGATGTCTGTCATCTGCAACCAACACAACGTAGTGCAGGCATAGCCCGTGCAGGGGTGAGTATAAGATACTCAATAGGGACCCCTAGACCCCCGAAGGTCTCCCAAAATCCACAAGGAAAATCCAAAAAGGAAATATGTAATCACGAAGTAACATCTGACACTGCTTAGGTATATGCCCATACAAATACCTAAGTCATCAATTCTCGTTCGGCTCCAACATCCGAGCCCAAGTACAACCCAGTCCACACAGGAAAGAAAAATGTAAATCCACACAGGATAGCTCAACACAATCCACATAGGAAAGAAAAACAGGATTCAGCTCACACAGGTATACTTCTTAATATGATGATAAAGATGACCAGATATTTCCACTGATTCATCTAAGCCGTCAGACCCACAAAGGATCGATAGATACTAACCCCCGAAATGACCCACATAGGATCTGACCCACAAAGGATCAATAGGTAACTAACCCCCGCAATGACCCACACAGGATCGGACCCACACAGGATCTGTAGGCACTGGCTCACCCAGAACCCCTGAGCGCTGACCCACATAGGATCGGACCCACACAGGATCGGTAGCACTGATCCACATAGGATCACTGAGTGTTGTAGTCGTCTCCGTCGAATCCACTGAGGATCTCTACACCGTCATCGTCATCACAGTCGCAAAGGCAGCCAGAACTAGGGTTCCCGCACACACCAACTCATTCAAGAGGGTCCGCTCCATGAGCCGAGAGGCTGAAACATCAACTGAAACATAGTCCAGAGTTGACGTATCCAAAAGTTCTATATCGTCAACAGAAACTCAACGTCGCAGACGGCGCGTCAATCGGACGCCCGGTCTGAGAGTTATTGGCTTTTTCGTCCCAGGGGCCCGGTTGGTTTTTAAGTCAAAACCAACTCGACCTTACTCCACCTGCGTCCAAACCTCGGGTGGAGTAAGCCAAAAGATCAGTCTCACTAAGAGGAATCCAACAAAGTCGATGGCACGTCAATCGGATGTCTGGAGCTCAAGTTATGAGTGTTTTCGCTCCGAGGGCCTGGTTGGTTTCGTGTATGAACCAACTCGGCCGAACCCAAACTATTCCGAAACCTTGAGTGAAATATAACGAAACAACTGTCTTGATCCAAGGATCGCATCGCAAGTGACGTTGCGTCGTTTGGAGGTCTGTAGCCCAAGATATGGGAAAAAGACCGAAGAGGGTCTGAAAACGGGGGTTTCGGGCCCGGACCGACCAGGCCCGAGACACCCTGGGTCGGCCCGAACCGAGTCGACCTGACCTGGGTACGGGTCAGCCCGGCCCGGCGCGGCGACCTGGCATGCTGGCGCGCGGCGCCAGCTGGCTCGGCCGAACGGTCGAGCCGTTCGGTTTGCGGGGGGGGGGGGGGGGGGGGGGGTGGCTGCCCCCCGCTTTTGGTAACCACGGCCCCCCTTAATGAGGGCCGCTAGCTGGCCTGCCGGGGGTTTGAACCCCGGTTGTTCTCCTGCCCAACCGGCCCACCCCGGCCGGCCGGTTTCTGCCGCCATGGGACCGGCGACGGCCGGTCCCCTCCCTGCTCCGACGCCGGCGGCCCGTTTCCGGCCGTCGGTCCTGCTCTGAAGCCAGCGGCCCATTTCCGGCCGCCGTTTCCCATACTCCTCTGTGGCCTAGTACAAGTCGCGTCCTTCATTCGTCCGGTGCGGCGCGATGGCGCCCCACCCCTCCGTCGCAGCCCCTCTCTGGCCACGGTGCTTTTGCGGTTCTCTGGCCCGGCACGACGGCCCCGCGACTTGGTTCAATTTCACGTCGCGGCGCGACGACGCCGCGCATTACATGCCGCACGATCCCGCGCGGTGCGACGGCACCACGCCATTCCCATTCCCACCACATTAGGAACAATAACATGGAAAAAGGGAGGAGGGTCGGCCGTGTTTGTGCGGTCCGGCCCCCTCTCGTTAATCGATAGCATCTGGTCGTATTTCCACGAAGAAAAACAAGGTAGAATTCACGAACAAAATAAAATAACCCCTACCTCGAGCGTAGCATGAATAGTGGTTTCTAGAACAAGGATTCGTCGCAGAAAAATCATCATGGAAAGAGACGTCGTGAATGAAGATGTCGTCGGCGTCACGGTACACGGCGTCGCGTATCTGTTTTCGAGAACTCGGCGTTCTTCTTTGGAGACCGATGTGTTCTTCGCATTCTTCGTCGAAGATGAAGAAGTTCCTCAATCATTATCCTTTTTCTCCCCAAGACTCCACCACAAGAAACTAACCCAAAATAAATTAATCTCTCACTTAGTTTATTAACTAGACATGAGTTTGAATTTCAAACCCACGCACACATTAAACTCACCTCATTAATAACATAAGTTATTAATTCTTAAGTTATCAAATTTAAACATGAGTTGAGGGAGTTAAGGAATATGAAGGGGTGTGGTTCTTGTGGGCCCCACCACCCTCATAACCTCCCTTGGGATGTTGGGTAGTTACCCAACTTCCACCCAAAGCTAAAAACAATCAAGAGGGAATAAAAAATTGTAGTTAAATTATTAATTAAACTTCCACAATTTTTATCATCTTCTCTCGTGAAAACGCAACCCCGGAATAGGTGTTCCTAAGCAATAACCAGCGTTGCGGTTCCAGCGGTGCACTTGGAATTTGATTCTGAGCACCGGTTGAAAAGTTATAAATTCCCGCTCGTTCATTCACTAAACGTACCCAAGCTAAACGTCAGATAGAAATTCCGGGCACACCGGGCCTCGGAATCAAGTGCCGTCAGAAACTGCGTTTCTGTAAAATCCCAAAGAAAATTAAGAAAAAAATTTCCTTGAATTTTACGGGTCATTACATTACTCCCACTTCTGGGCTTTACGTCCCTGTAAAGATACATCATAAGATATGGAAACAAATGTGGGTACTGAGCACGCATCTGAGCCTCCCGCTCCCAAGTGCTCTCCGGGAGGTTCTCGTGCTGCCATCTGATGCGCACCAGAGGAATCGACCATCCACGTAGGACCTTCTCCTGTCGATCCTCAATTTCCACCGGGTCCTCCGCGAAAGTCGCCCCATCATCAACGTCAATCTCCCCATGGTCAATGATATGCCTCGGGTCGTGCACGTATCTCCTCAGCTGAGATACGTGGAAGATGTCTTGCACTCGGTGCAACTGAGGTGGTAGAGCCAGGCAATAATTCACCTCGCCAATCCTGCTGAGGACCTGGAATGGTCCGATGAAGCGTGGAGACAACTTGCCGCCCCGGCCAAATCTCTGTAATCCACGTCGAGGTGAGACACGCAAGAAGACGTGGTCACCATCCTCGAACTCTAGTGGACTCCGCCTCCTATCAGTATATGAATTATTCAGACACTGAGTTGTACTCATTCGCTCCTGGATGACCTAGACCTTCTCTGTCGTGGCATGGACCATCTCCAGTCCCACAAGTGCTGACTCCCCAGGGTCTGTCCAGCACAAAGGAGATCTACAAGGTCGGTCGTACAACGCCTCATATGGTTCCATCCCGATGGTGGAGTGGTAACTGTTTTTGTACGCGAACTCCACCAAGGGTAGGTGGTCCTCCCAGCTGGGACCAAATTCGGGGACACATGCGCGGAGCATGTCCTCGAGAGTCTGAATGGTCTTCTTCGTCTGATCATCCGTCTGAGGGTGAAAGGCTGTGCTCAGATGTAGTTGTGTCCCGAACGCCTCCTGAAACCCCTTCCAAAGCCGTGAAGTAAAGTGAGCCTCTCGATTGGAGATGATAGATGATGGCACACCATGAAGCGGTACAATCTCCCGAACATAAATTAATCCCAAGCTCTCCACTGAGACCTGCTCTCTGATGGGTAAGAAGTGTGCCGACTTGGTGAGTCGGTCGAAAATCACCCAAATAGAGTCGTGACCTCTAGAAGTGTGTGGAAGTCCAGTCATGAAGTCCATAGATATCCCGTCCCACTTCCAATCCGGGACCTCTAGCGGCTGTACCAAGCCTACTGGTACCTGGTGCCCTGCCTTCACCTGCTGGAAGGTGAGGCATCGAGAAACGAACTCTGCCAGAGCCTTCTTCATGCCCGGCCACCAGTGCTGTCGTCTGAGATCCTGGTACATCTTCGCCACAACAAGATGTACCTCCAAAGGAGAAGTGTGAAACTCTCTCAGCACCTCCTCCTGTAAATTAACTGGTACCATGGTATGTCCTCTGAAAAGGACTTCATGCTCTGCTCCAAAGGAGAAACCATCAGGTGCATGTCCTGAGGATATCTGTGCACGCCGCGTCACACAGTCAGCGTCCCCATGTTGTGCCTCTCTGACCCGCTGCAGTAGTGGAGTAGTGACTATGAGAGACTGAAGGAAGGCTTCTCCATCTCTATCCATGAAGGATATCTACAAAGAGGCTAGCTGCTCTGTCGCCTCCTCAAGTAGCTGAATGCCCGTCCTCCTGCTAAGAGCATTGGCTACCAAGTTCCCCTTCCCAGGAGTATAGACTATCTCAAAGTCATAGTCCTGGAGGAACTCGAGCCATCACCGCTATCTCAGATTCAGGTCCTTCTGAGAGAAGATGTATCTGAGACTCTGATGGTCAGAAAAGACTGTAAAGCGCTCGCCCATCAGGTAGTGTCACAATGTCTTCAGAGCGAAGACCACTGCTGCTAACTCCAGGTCATGGGTAGCGCAGTTCTGCTCATGCGGCCTCAAATGAAGTGATCCATAGGTGATCACCACCCGCTCCTGCATCAGTACACATCTGAGTCCGGTCCCTGATGCATCCCAGTAGACTACGTACCCTACTCCCTCCTCAGGCAACCTCAAGATAGGGGCGCTGGTCAATCTATGTCTCAGCTCCTGGAAGCTCTACTGACATCTGTCTGACCACACAAATGGTTTACCCTTCTTTGTCAAAGCTAAGAGTGGTGCCGCAACTCTGGAGAATTTGGGCACAAAACTCCGGTATTATCCAGCTAGTTCCAAGAAACTCTGCACCTCTGTCACTCTCCTGGGTCGCTCCCAAGCTAGCACTGCCTCGATCTTCGCAGGATCCACTGCAACTCCCACCTCAGAGATGACGTGCCCCAAGAAGTGGACCTCGCGTATCTAGAACTGACACTTTGAGAGCTTCCCATAAAGCTGGTTCTCTCGGAGTGTGTCTAGTAAAACCCGCAAGTGGTAGGCGTGCTCTTCCTCAGTGGTCGAGTAAATCAAAATGTCTTCGATGAAGACCATGAAAAATCGATCGAGGTATGGCTGAAAGATCCTGTTCATGAGGGCCATGAACACTGCTGGAGCATTGGTTACGCGGAATGGAATAACCAAGAACTCATAGTGGCCATACCGACATCTGAAGACCGTCTTCTGCATGTCCTCATCTCGAACTCTGAGGTGATGATAGCCGGACCTAAGGTCTATCTTTGAGAACCACTGTGCTCCCTTGAGCTGATCGAAGAGGTCATCAATCCTCAGTAGTGGATACTTGTTCCTCATTGTCACCTGGTTCAGGTGACGATAGTCAACACAAAGTCGCAAGCTCCCATCCGCCTTCTTGGAGAAGAAAATCGGGGAATCCCATGGTGAAACACTGGGTCGGATGAACCCCTTTCCCTGCAAGTCCTCCAACTGTACCTGTAGCTCTCGAAGCTCGGCGGGGGACATCCGATATGCTGGAGTCGATATCGGGGTTTTCTCGGGGTACAGGTCAATATGAAATTCTACCTCTCTGTGAGGAGGTAGTCCTGGAAAGTTGTCGGGAAATACATCTTCATACTGATCCACCACTGCAGGAAAACTAGGACTTCGGATGTCAACTGCTCCTAGGATGAGGCTAACCAACTGATGAGTGATGGGTTCTCATCTCTTCTGCGAGAGTCCATACTGTGCTGCAAAGGCTCCCTTCTCGCTAGTGAAGGTGAACTTGCTCCCGTCGGTGCGTACACATCACACCTTGCGCCTAATACAGTCAATCTGTGCAAGGACTGTAGATAACAAATCCATGCCCAAGATGACGTCGTAATGCCTCAATGCCGCTACAAGAAGATCCCAGCCGAAGCTCTCACCTCCTAGAGTAATCTCACACTGCCGGAACCAGTGCATGATCATCGAGTCTACTCCTGTAGGGGTCTCTGTCTGTAAGGATCGAGCCAACGGATCTATCGGAATCTCCGAGATCCGAACAAGGGTTGCAGCTATGAAAGAGTAACTCGCTCATGTGTCTATAAGAACTGAAACAAGGGTGGAATAGACACAGATAGTACCTCGAATCATCTCGGGCATGCCGTGGTCATAGGCCTCCGCTGCCTGGAGTTGTGCATGTGTCTGCCCGCCAGCTCCCTGTGGTCGGGGTGGACCTCCTGGTGGTGGTGGTGGTAGAGCCTCAAAGCGTCGCCCACCACCTGCTGCTCAGCTAGCTCCTCTGCCTCGTCCTCCTACTCCCTGCGGACCGCCATGGTCGACCATCTGCCTCTACCTGGGTGGTCCCTCAACCATCTGCTGCTCCTCGGCACGGCGGGTCGGGCAATCACGAGCCATGTGGCCCTGCCCGCCGCATGAGTAGCACTACCAGCCTCTCGAAAGACTGGCTCCGCGCTGTGTACCCCGAACTGCTGAGCCAGTGTCCTGAGGTCATCTTCCTGAGGTTCTGGTCTTCCTGGACCCATGAGTCATCCGTCGACTCTCTGCTGCAGAAGACTCCACTACGTGTCGCCCTATGGTGGATCTCGGCACTGGTGTAGACTCAGCAAGAAAGATCTCGATCAAAAGGGCTCTCTCCAGTACTCATGTCTGAGTCGGAATGCTGAGGGAGATCAGCGATGCCCTGATCTCATGCCTCAATCCCTACTCTAAGGTCCGGGCCCGGAAGAATGGGTCCCGTACCATGTCTGTCGAGTAGCGCGAGAGATCCGTAAATCTCACTGAGTACTGGGCAACCGTCATGTTGCCATGCCGCAGTTGAAGAAGCTCCTGGATGCGTACCGCATGAAGGGTGGTCGGGACAAAATCTTAGTGGAAGAGGCTCTCAAAGTCTGTCCAGAGAAGAGATGCCTCATCATGCACCTGGAGCATCAAGCTCCACCATCTGCCTACTTTTGCGTGCAGTAGGCTCGTTGCGAGGATCACCATGAGGTCTTCTGGTGTCCTCACTAACCAGAAAACTCTCACCACTGCCTCTAGCCAGTCCTCGACTGCCTGGGGGTCCGTCTCCCTGCGGAACCTGGGCGGTCGCTGGCGCTGGAACTCATGCAGTGCACTAAGGCAACGTGCATCGTCAGCGGTTGGGGCTGGAAGCATCGGTGGCTCGGCGGGAAGACCTACCACCCGTGCCACAGCTGACAAAGGGCCTGGCACCGAGGCCTCGTCACTCGGTGGGCTGTCGTCACGCTCAACTCTTGGAACCCTAGCTGGTTGCCGTCATTGGGCCATCCTGAAAAGAAACAGGTGTGCCACGGTCAAACAGTATACCTGGTGAGTTGACACAAAGTAATCACAATAAAAACTTGAAACACACATGCAATCAATGTTTTCGTGCATTAAGTCGGAAATCAGAAGTCAGGGTCCTAGTGTACGGATACGTCAGCCACCGCACCAACACTAGACTCCCTCGACTGATAACCACACCCAATACGCTTAACACTATTTCTTCACATAGAAAAATATCAGATTCCCAAGTTCTGTGGTAGAACCGAACAGCTCTGATACCAATTTGTCACGACCCGTCCTCGGGGCCCGTGCCGTGACTACCCCAAGCCCGCCTTCCATAGGCCAGAGGCTGGCGACTAGCACCAAGGCGTAAATCTCAGTAAAAAGGGAAGGCATTGCCTTTGTAAAGTAAACAAACACTATAGAGCAAGCAAGCAGTATAAGTAAACACTAAGTAAAAAAACAGAGTACAACAGTAAGTGCCGAAAGTAAGTGGGCCAGTATACAAACCCAAACTGAAAGTGAAGTACAAATAGAAAGGGAAAATAGAAACTGTAAAGTAGATCCACAACGTCGAGCCATCCACTAAAAGTCCCACCTGAAGGGTGGGTACAGATAGCCTCCTCTGCTCCTCGGGTCTAGCCGACCGCTCTGAGTACGTCTCGCCTAGTGGTCCACCTCCAGGTACCGTCCTTCTCCGCAAGCCTCAACCATGATCAGCGTTGTCCATCATCTAAAACCAACCCAACGTAGTGCGGGCATAGCCCATACAGGGGTGAGTATAAGATACTCAGTAGGGACCCTGAGACCCTCGAAGGTCTCCCAAAATCCACAAGGAAAATCCACAAAGGAAAGATGTAATCACGAAGTAACATCCGACACCGCTTAGGTATATGCCCATACATATACCTAATTCATCAATTCTCGTTCGGCTTCAACATCTGAGCCCAAGTACAACCCAGTCTACACAGGAAAGCAAAACGTAAATCCACACAGGATAGCTCAACACAATCCACATAGGAATGCAAAACAGGATTCAGCTCACACAGGTATACTTCTTCATATGACGATAAAGATGACCAGATATTTCCACTGATTCATCTAAGCCATCGGACCCACAAAGGATCGATAGGTACTAACCCCCACAATGAACCACATAGGATCTGACCCACAAAGGATCGATAGGTAACTAACCCCCGCAATGACCCACACAGGATCGGACCCACACAGGATCTGTAGGCGCTGGCTCACACAGAACCGCTGAGCACTGACCCACACAGGATCTGTAGGCGCTGGCTCACATAGAACCGCTGAGCGCGGACCCACATAGAATAGGACCCACATAGGATCGGTAGCAATGATCCACATAGGATTGCTGAGTGTTGTAGTCGTCGCCGTCGAATCAACTGAGGATCTCTGCACAGTCGTCGTCGTGACAGTCACAAACGCAGACAGCACTAGGGTTCCTGCACACAGCAAGCTCGTTCGGGAGGGTCCTCTCCACGAGCTAAGAGGCTTATACATCAACTGACACATAGTCCAAATTTTATGTATCCGAAAGTTCTGTATCATCAACAGTAACTCAACGTCGCATACGGCGCATCAATCGGGCGCCCGGTCTGAGAGTTATTGGTTTTTTCGTCCCGGGGGCCCGGTTGGTTTTTAAGACAAAACCAACCCGACCGTACTCCAACTGCGTCCAAACCTCGGGCGGATTAAGACAAAAGATCTATCTCACTAAGTGGAATCCAACAAAGTTGACGGCACGTCAATCGGACGTCGGGAGCTCAAGTTATGAGTGTTTCCGCTCCGAGGGCCCGGTTGGTTTCGTGTACGAACCAACTTGGCCGAACCCAACGTATTCCGAAACCTTGAGTGCGATATAACTAAATGACCGTCTCGATCCAAGGATCACATCGAAACTAACGGTGCGTCGTTTGGAGGTCTGTAGCCCAATATATGGGCAAAAGACGGAAGAGGGTCTGAAAACGGGGGTTTCGGGCTCGGACCGACCTGGCCCGAGACCCCCTGTGTCGGCCCGAACCAGTTCGACCCGAACCGGGTCCGGGTCGGCCTGGCTGTGCGTGGCCTGGCACGGCGGCCCGGCGTGGAGACCCGGTGCATTGGCGCGCGACGCCAGCTGGCTCGGCCGAACGACCGAGCCGTTCGGTTTGGGGGGGGGGGGGGGTTGCCCCCCGCGTTTGGTAACCGCGACCCCCTTTAATGGGGGCCGCTAGCTGGCCAGCTGGGGGTTTGAACCCCCGGCTATTCTCATGTCCAGCCGGCCCACCCCGGCCGGCCGGTTTCTGCCACCATGGGACCGGCGACGGTCGGTCCCCTCCCTGCTCCAAAGCCGGCAACCCGTTTCCGGCCGGTGGTCATACTCCGACGCCGGCGGCCCATTTCTGGCCACCGTTTCCCACGCTCCGTCGCGGCCCGGTACCGACCGCGGCCTTCATTCGTCCGTTGTGGTGCGACGGCGCTGCACCCCTCCGCCGCGGCCCCTCTCCGGCCGCAGTTCTTTTGCGGTTCTCCGGCGTGGCGCGACGATGCCGCGCATTTCTTGCCGCATGATCCCGCGCGGTGCAACGGCACCACACCATTCCTGTTCCAGCCACATTAGGAACAATAACAAGGGAAAAGGGAGGAGGGTCGGTCATGTTTGTGAGGTCCGGCCCCCTCTCGTTAATCAATAGCATTTGGTCGTATTTCCACGAAGAACAACAAGGTAGAATTCACGAACAAAATAAAATAACCCCTACCTCGAGCGTATCTTGAACGGTGGTTCGTCGAACGAGGATTCGACGTAGAAATACCGTCGTGGAAAGAGACGTCGTGAAGGAAGACGTTGTCGGCATCGCGGTACACAACGTCGCGTATCGGTTTCCGAGAACTCGGCGTTCTTCGTCGGAGACCGATGTGTTCTTCACGTTCTTCGTCGAAGAGGAATAAGTTCCTCAATCCTTAGCCTTTTTCTCCCCAAGACTCCACCACAAGAAACTAACCCAAAATAAATTAAGCTCTCACTTAATTTATTAACTAGACATGAGTTTGAATTTCAAACCCACACACACATTAAACTCACCTCATTAATAACATAAGTTATCAATTCTTAAGTTATCAAATTTAAATAAGAGTTGAGGGAGTTAAGGAATGTGAAGGGGTGGGGTTCGTGTTTTCCCCACCACCCTCATAACCTCCCTTGGGAAGTTGGGTAGTTACCCAACTTCCACCCAAATCTAAAAACTATCAAGAGGGAATAAAAAATTGTAGATAAATTATTAATTAAACTTCCACAATTTTTATCATCTTCTCTCGTGAAAACGCAACCCCGGAACAGGTGTTCCTAAGAAATTACCGGTGTTGCGGTTCCATCAGTGCCCTCAAAATTCGATTCCGAGCACCGGTTCAAATGTTAGAAATTCCCGCTCGTTCCTTCACTAAACGTACCCAAGCTAAACATCGGATAGAAATTCTGGGCACACCGGGCCTCGGAATCAAGTGCCGTCAGAAACTACGTTCATGTAAAATACCAAATAAAATTAAGAAAAAACTCTCCTTGAATTTTACAAGTATTTACATGATCAAAATGAATTATAAAAGATATTGAAATAGCCTTTAGAAGTCATACAAAAAAATAATAACATTAATGGAAATGAAGTAGATGAGAATTATCATACCTTAAAGAGTTTCTCATAGATTGGGAGGATTGAAATGTTGGGGGGATTAAAGAAATATTGGGGGAATATTTGGGAAAAATTACAATAAATTCATGGAGGATAGATTGGTAGTTAAAGAGAATGGTGTGGGTGGGAATTTATAGAAAAAGTGGAGGAATTGTTTAATAATTTTAAAATTGAGGACAAGGAAATCTAGGTTTTGGAAAATGAAAAACCATTAGAATACCCACTGACATTTATCATGGTTTTGTACTTTTGAGTCACATCTTATGATATTTTAGTCTATTAAATCCGGAAAACCATTTTTAATACTTATTATATTCGTGGAAAATTAAATTTTCCACAAAATAATATTTTTTAAATCAAATTTTCCATTTTCAAATATATAAAGTCACTTATTGGTCTCAAAATCGATTATAATTCATTAAAATACATATTATTAAAAAATTAAAACATTTTAAAACATTTATTCTAATTAATAATTTATTAAATAATTATGAGATTAATATGATGTCATAAAACATACCAAAAATCCATAACATTATTTTTAATATTCGAAAAAAAATAATGTATTTTAGAAAATTCTTAAATAAAATCACCCGAACCTAATTTCCCCATGTTGATTGAAAATATAATATTTATATTATTAAAATAATTCTCTAAATGTGATAATTTTTAATTTTAAATATAAAAATCCTTATTTTTTGAATATTATCCATTTTTTAGATATACTTAAATTTATGAAACTTATAAAAATTTCCTAGGACTTTAATTTTTTTAAAATCTATATTTAAATAAGAGTGATTTAAGAAACTTTTTAATTAAAACAAATATAATTTAAAATAATTGAGTTTATTTTAAAAGTGTATATATATTGTTTTTAATACAATTTTTTTTTATTTGTGTTCAACAATCAATTTATCATCATGAACTTACTTTATCATAAATTTTATTAAAAAATTTTTTCTCAAAATGAGATTGAAAGAATATAAAAATTATTTTTGATATGGAAATTGGTTTTTAAGAAACAAACCCAAGACATGTATCCCCTTATTACACATGTGTATGCCCAGTATTTGATTTCATTCATGCTTCAATTTTTGAATCTCAAATTGTTCTTCATCAAGGGAGAACCCTCATATACACTACCTCCCACCCTAGTTATGATAAATGTGCTTAAAAATACATGGCATTACTCGTTAAGGCCATCGTTTCCCCTTTCGTTATCAGTTATCCTTTGTCATTATTATATATATATATAATAATTATAAAGATAAATTTTTTACCAATGGTTATATTTAAAAATGGTAAAATAGTCCAATAGTTATATTGACAAATAGTCATATCACTATTCCAAAGGCCACATTAATACCTATAAAAAACACTTCATTCTATTAATCAATATTGAATACAATTCCTCAATGGTTATATATTCATTTTATAATATGTTGATTGGTTTAATAATATTTTATTTCATTTTGATGGTGTTTTTGTGGGGGCTATGATTCTATAATATTGAGGAGATCCATATTTTCCCATTTTATATTTTATTTTTTTATTTTATTTTTCCAATTATATTTTTTGGAGTTTTCATTATTTTGTAGATAACTAATGTATTGATTGTTATTAATGTGATAGGGTTTTCTTGGTTACTATATATTTTATATGTGTATTATATAATTAAAAATTAATTTTATTAGGAAAAAATACCATTTAAAAGTCCCATGTTATTACAATGATGAACTTATAAACTACTTTCTTATGTTCAGGGTCTTGGAATATGATCATCCTAGTAGAGATAAAACTAGAAAAAAATAAATTGAAAATATATCATGAATAAACTTAATCCATACTCAATCATTGGTTCTTTTATCCCACTAATATATAAATCTTGTGATAAAGGAATTGATCTAGATATTGTACCACTTGTGATGTGTATAATTCTGTTGACCCTTGGGTCTGTAATCCTAATTGATGATACATGCTTTGGCCAATAATAAAAATATCTTTTATAAATCTATATCACCACTAAGGGATAAATTTACTAGCCAAATGATCACTATTACAAGCTTATAATCACTATAATTAATGATTGCATGTAATGTTTTTTCCACCCTATGAATATGGAACTAATTTGGATTCCATACCACTTATAATGACCCGAAATTTTTGAATAGTAATTTTTTCCTGAAATTGTGTTTTATATTATTTTTTACACACACAAAATGTATCCTTTTAGTGATGAAGTAAGTATAATTTAAATGTGACCATTGGGTTTCAATTTCTATACGTATGTCTATAAATTATGATCATTGGTAAACATGAGAATTGTAAAAAAATATTCTCAATAATAATTTTCAAGTTATAATTTGTATTATAAATAAAAAATATAATGGTCAATTAATGCAGAAAGATGAGTCGATGGCCTCATCCAGAAGATTCATTCTATATGAGACCCATTTATCATAACTTGGGATGTTTGTAGAAACTTTTGGCTTTGTTATTTCAAATACTATGTTGAGCTTCAACATGTTAATCTTGAATGAAATCACCTACTTGATAAGTTCTCGTTATTGGAAATTACCACTCTAGATATGTTAGCCGAGCCGCCCCAAGAGTCTATCACTATCACAAACCTCACCCTTAGGTCATATATGGGTTTTATAAGGGGTTATGTGTCAAAGGATTTGTTATTTATTTTATTATATCTTTTTATAAATAAAATTATTGTTCCATCATTCCCTTTTTGAGTTTTGTTTTTCATTGAAATATGCAAAATTTGATAAATTGATTTTTCAAAAAGAAATTTATCTTTCCAAAAAGATTAAATTTATTATAATATACTAAGGTATTTTTATTGTTGTTAATATTAATGAAATGGTTTTATTAAAACACACTTATTTAAATTTAAATGATAAAATACTTTTATTTTTTTCAATTGTAAGAAATTCCTCTATGAATTTTACTATGCATTTTCTGTCCACGATTATTTTTAATAAATAATTATTTTATATTTAATACTTAAATTTTTCATACATAGAGAATTATTATGATAATATATAAAGCATTTTTATATCAAGGTGTCAAAATTATGTAAGAGTGAATTTATGATAATTATATAAAAAAATGTTTTCGATGAATTGTAAAAATACAGTTTTGAGTTTTTGGTATGTTTAATTAAATAATATTAATTTAATAAGTAAAATAAAGTTATTGTAGAATATTTTGGACAAAAATATGATAATATTTGTCCCATGTGGTGAATACCATAGAGGAATACCCTGGGAAGTCCTTTTTTTGCAAATAACACTATTGAGGTGTTCAAGGAAATTAATAAAAAACATCCTCTCTTTTTCTATAAATACACACACATTTAATCATTTAAATTCATTAGAAATTCATCATCCATGGATATATGATAGTATTACCTCCCCAGGAGTCTTCCCAAGGTGTGAACAATCCCCCAATGTCCAAATCATTGAGTTTTATGAGTTACTCATCAAGGTAAGGGAAATCTCATCTTCTCTTTTCCTTTCAAGTTCTCTTTTCCTTTCAAGTTCTATTTTTTATGTGGTATGTCATTAAAATTTTCCAAATATGTTATAATTTAAATTTTATTCTAACAATATACTAAATTAAGATTATTTAATAAATTTTATAATCTATTCCCATATACATTGTTTTCTAAAACCATGTTTCATACCCGTTTTACTATAGAATTTTCTTCTCAAAGTTTCTCTCTTTTTCTCAAGACATTAATTTTTAATTTGGTAAATACCCAAACCTATTTCATTTACAAGGTTTTTAACATGGATTTTAAAAATGATCAATTTTATTCTTGTATTAACATGCATGAAACCCACCTTCCTTTTCCTTGGGTTTAAAATGACAAAATGGTCTTATTTTAAGAACTTTTTAAAACCCCATTATTTTGATATGAAACCCTTATTTATTCTCCATGTGTTTTTTATGAAATGTATAATAATGACGTATTTGTCTCAAATTAATTAATAAATATTAATTTTGTTCCCTAATATCACAAAAATGCATTGGGTAACTAATTTTATATCTAGAGATGACTTATTTTACGATAACATGGTGAATAATATTTGTAATTTTAATAATTGGTCGGTGATAAACCGTGGTGATATTCTTATGAATGACTAAATTAAATTTTTTAGAAACACTTATGTTTATTGAATCATGTTATTTTTATTAATATATATTTCTTTTACCATTTTTTATTTCATTATGATATTTCATATGTTCTAATCAATAATTTTCATAATCACATGTTAAGGGTTTCCCTTGCTTTCCCTTACCAGGCCTTATGCTCCCCCTTTCTATTGATGTATGTCACAAGTCTATGAGATATAATAATTTAACCTAGGAAGAACCTATTATGAAGCCTTTAATGTGGATTAGAATATTTTTTCCATGTTTTCATTTATTATGTACCTTATCTTCAAGAAATTAAACTTCAAAATATCCTCTATTTGACCATGTAAAAGAAAAGTTATTTAAAAAAGGAAATATTCCATTGTTGGTATTGAAGAAAATTTTATTTTTTTTTGTACATTAGGATTTAAAAACATTAATAAGAAAATTAGGGACAAGTAAAAATATTGGAAAAAATCCTGGTATTTTGAGAAAATATTAATTAAATGGGTTTCATGCAAAGAAATCCATGTCGGGATACAAACTTGTGGATGTGTATCTGGAACTGATGTTTCTAGCTGTAAAAATAAAAAAACCCTTTTAGATAGACTAGTATGGGAACTTGTACACAAAAACGGGACCAGCTACACTCCTGGTTTGACACTATTGAAGGTATGTATGGTTAATAAATATCTTTTCATGAATTATTATAAAGGATTTATAAAAAATGTAATTATTGTTAAATAATAAAATATTTAAGAATGATTTTTTAATACATGAAATTATTTTAAAATTATTAGATTATGAAATTATAAACTTTTTTCATTAGATTTTTTTATTTCAGAAAATGGTGTGAAATAAGGGAAACCGAGTAAATAGTGAGCTCTATAGACTAAGCATTGATGGCTTTATAATAGAATATATAACCAAAAACATCATAATAATGATGAATCAAATAACATTAGTTATAGGAAAGAACACGAATCAAGCTGAGATACTGGATTCATCTCAAATGGAATAAATTTCTATTGAGTTCTTTATGTATAATTGACCACCTTCATTCAGTGGATTTATCAACCCATTGATCGATGAAAAATGGATATGCTCTATCGAAAAAATTATTTTTATACTTCGTTGTTCGAAAAATGAGAAATTCACCCTATGTGTGTACTGATTAGAGTGAGAAGTTGGTTATTGTTGGGCGCTGATCAAAAATATGAATCCAAGGGGGTATATTCAATAAATTTAATGGGATGAGTTCAGGGGAACCTTTTTCAAAAAATATTTACCCTCGTATGATGATAAAAAATAGAGAAAGAATTCCTAGAACTAAAGTATAAGGAGAATGAATCTGTGGGAATCTATGAGATGTACTTCACAAGACATCCTCACTACACCTCTACCTTTTTCATGGATCTAAATGGAAATTTGGATAGATTATTTGGTGGAATATGACCCCAAATTTATAAGAATCGTGATAATAGAGAATATGAAAGCTACAAAGAGATAGTACAAAGTTCAATGAAGTTTGAACTATAGTTTGGGGAGATGAATTGGTCTCAGAAATCAAATTAAAAAAATAGATTTTTTGATCCAATCTTAGAGAGGATATTTGATCAAGGAAATGGGGGAAAGAAAGTAAAACTTTCCATGTGGAATACATGTTCGAAGAAAAATTCGAGTAACTTCTTTCCCAATATAGGGAAATGTCACAAATGTGTAAGAGATGGACATATCTCCGGAAACTACTATAGTGAGGTGAAGCCTCAAATTATCAACACAAACTACAAAGGGAAGATGGTGAAGGCCCTAACATAAGTCCAATGTTTCATTTTTTGACACCATGGGAAATTTTCCGATCACTATCCAAATACAATGTTAATAGAGGAGAATCATCATGAACCCCAACATAGGACAAGGGATCAAGTTCTTGCTTTTTCTATCACGATGAATGAAGTTGATACTCAAAATGGTGTGGTTTAAGGTACTCTCATTGATCTCACACAGCTAGAATGTTTTTTATTCTAGTTCTACACATTACTTTGTTTTCCTATGTTTGAAAAGATTATAGAATAAATCCTTGAACTTCTAGAAATATATTTAGTAGTCCTAACTTCTTGAGGGATTGTACAAGAATCAACAATGTATGGAAACTATAATATTCACTTTGGAGAGAAAAATATCCTCACAATTCAAGTATTCCTTCACATGTTGGAATTCAAAATTATATTAGGGATAGACTGGCTCTGAAAGTATAATTCTATGATAAAATTTAGAGGAGATTAAATCTCAGAAGTCTTTATGGAAAACTATAGATGTTTTCACAGGAGAGAAATCACAACCTGAGCTCTTCCTAGAAGGACCACCCATATCCTTCTTTATGGAGATGATCAGTGAAGATAAATAAATAAATTTAAGTATACAAATAAATAAAGCCTCAGTCATTCACGAATACATTGATTTATTTCCTTAGGAGTTACATTGACGTCCCCCAAAAAGAGTGGTAGATTTATCTATTGAATATATTTTGAAATCCAAGCTGATTTCAAAACCCCATAATAAATAGCTAATGTGGAGCCAAATAAATTAATGGATAAACTCCAAGATCTTTTAGAGAAGGGGTTTATCCAACCAAATGAGTCTCCTTTGAGATAACATGTTCTCTTTGTGAAGATAAAGGATGTATCAATTTTATTAGGAATTGATTACAGATAACTTAATATGATCATAGTGAAGAATAAGTACCCTCTTCAATGAGTTGATGATTTATTTGACCAGCTTCATGGGGAAAATTATTCTCCAAGATTGATATATGATCTGGTTATCATAAATTGATGGTGAATAAAGAATATATTCCAAAGACCACCTTCTGATCAAGATATAGGAATTATGAGTTTTTTTTATTCCCTCTATCTTGACTAACAATCTAGATATTTTAATAGATTTGATAAAAATAGTCTTAACAGTCTACCTTGATAACTTTATAGTAGTTTTTATTACTGTTATTCTGATATATTTAAAGATTCACAAGGAGCATGAGGATCATAAAGGGTTATATAGAGAACACTAAGGAAGCGTATACTATTTAAAAATTTCAATAAATGTCAATTTTGGTTACAAAAAGTCTATTTCATGGGGAACATTGTAACCAATAAAGGAATCCAAGTTGACCCTAAAAATAAAAAGGTTATGGAGGAGTAGAATCATCCTACAATAATAATAGATATCCATAGTTTCTTTAGGTTAGAAGGATATTATAATAGGTTTGTGAAACAACATTCTTGATTTTCTAATCCAGTAACAAATTTAACATGAAAAGGGGGTAAACTAGAAAAAGGAGTGGGAATATAGTTTTCAAGAGCCAAAGAATATATTGGTTTTTGCACCCATTTTAACTCTACCCTCTATTAGAGATGGGTTCATTATTTTTAGTGATTCATATCCGAAAGTTCGTGGGTGTGTCCTCATGGAAAAAACAAGATGATGTTGTATGCATCTTGACAGTTGAAACCTCAGGGGAAGAACTATCCTATGAAAGACCTGGAGCTTGTTGCAGTTGTTTTCACTCTAAATATATATAGGCACTATATTAATGGGGGAAAATTTAATATATACATTGACTATAAACATTTGAATTATTTTTTTACACGCAAAAGGAATTGAACATGAATGTCACGACCCACCCTCAGGGCCCGTGCTGTGACTTCCCGAAGCCCGCCTTCCATAGGCCAGGGGCTAGTGACTAGCACCAAAGGTGTAAATCCCGATAACTGGGAAGGCATTGCCTTTATAAAAGTAAACAAAACACCACAGAGTACAAGAGGAAGTAAAACACTAAGTACAAATAAAAGTGCTGAAAACTAAATGGGCCAGAATATAAACCCAACTGAAAGTACAGCTACAACTGAACGAAAGTATAACAGAAAAAGACAACAGCTGGAAGAATGGAAGAGGCTCCTGGGACTTCCTCCTCGGATCCTACCAGAAGGGTAGGTATAGATGACGCAGCTCCTGGATCGTCCACCACAGATCCTACCTGAAGGGTAGGTATAGATAGCCTCCACAACGCTCTCGCCCGTCAACCTCCTCTGAGTGTCGTCTAACCGTGAAGTCCACCTACGGATACTGACTCGTCATGTAGTCCACCTCCGGGTACTATCCAGTCCTCGAACACTCGGCATCCGTCAGCACTGTCTGTCGTCTACAACCAACACAACGAGGTGTGGGCATATCTCGTGCAGGGGTGAGTATAATGATACTCAGTAGGGACCCCAAGACCCTAAAGGTCTCACTAAAACCAACAAGGATAACCACAAAGAAGATCTCAACAGATAACCTCTACTTAGGTATATGCCCATACATATACCTAAGTTATCAAGTAACCCATCTCAATCATGAGGAAACACAAAGATTATGAAATCAATGGATAACCACCACCCAGGTATATTCCCATACATATACCTAAGTTATCAAGTGACCCATCTCAATCAAGAGGTAAACACAAAGGTCAAAAGTCTCATCTCAAACCAGGATCTTCATTATCGAATCTGTAACTGCTGAAGAGCCCCGTATCTGGAGTGTATAGTGGGCCTGTCATGACTCCGAGGTACTGCTCACTAACCTAAGACTACTAAGGTACTCCTCCTGTCGATTACCGCGGGTCAGCCACCCAAACACAGTAGTGCTTCCCGCCGGGGTATGCCACCCAAACACAGTAGTGCACACCCCCTAGTAGCCTGCAGAGGTACTCTCCGGACGAGTACTGTGGGTCTCCATTGTCACAAAGGTAGTGCTCCATCCACCATAGGTCTGCACCTCACAAAGTAGTGCTCCGTCCCCTGGGCTAGTCGACTCACTCCAAGTCGAGTCGGTCAAGCAGTCGTTAGTTCTCAGCCGGCTACACGGTCTTTGTGCTCCGTACGCTCCTCTTCGGGAGGGTCCGCTCCACGATCTACAGGTCGATACTCCAATTATCACAAGTCCCAATAATAAGTATCTCAAAGGACCGCCTCGTCATAGGGGTCTCAATGCAACAGACGGCGCGCCAATCGGACATGCGGTCTGTGAGTTATTAGCCTTTTTGTCCAAGGGGCCCGGTTGGTTTCGTGAGCGAACCAACCCGACCGTATCTCAAAAGTACCCCAAACTCTCATAGGGTATACTCATAGGGACCGTTTCTCAACAAGATCACCAACGCCGCTGACGGTTCGTCAAACGGGCGTCTGGTCTGAAAGATATCCGCTTTTCCGTTCCAGGGGCCCGGTTGGATTTCGGGTGAAATCGAACCCGACCACTATCTAATTGCATCCCAAACTCAAGAGAAGTATTCCAAAAGTTCTGCCTCATCAAGAGGAATTCAACAAGACAGACGGCGTGTCAATCAGACGCCCGGTCTGTGAGTTATTGGCCTTTTCGTTCCAGGGGCCCAGTTGGTTTCGTGAGCGAACCAACCCGACCGCACTCCGACAACATCAAAACCTCGAGCTGAGTAAGCTAAATGTTCCGTCTCATCAAGAGGAATTCAACGAGACAGACGGCACGTCAATCGGACGCCCGGTCTGGGAGATATTGGCTTTTTCGTTCCAAGGGCCCAGTTGGTTTCGTGAGTGAACCAACCCGACCGCACTCCGACGGCATCCAAACCTCGAGGGGAGTAAGCCAAAAGTTCCGTATCATCAAGAGGAATCCAACAAAGTCTATGGCACGTCAATCGGACGTTCAGAGCTCAAGATATAAGTGTTTCCGCTTGGAGGGCCTGGTTGGTTTCGTATCCGAACCAACCCGGCTGAACCCAAAGTTCTTTGAAACCTTGAGTATAGTATACTGAAACGACCGTCTCGATCCAGGGGTTGCATCGCCACTAACAGTGCATCGATTGGAGGTCTACAGCTCAAGATATTAGCAAAAGACCATGAGGGGTCCGAAAACGGGGGGTCTTGGCCCAGACCAACCCGCCCCAACCCCCCCTGGGTTGGCCCGAACCGGGTCGACCCGACCCGGCCTGGGCGTCTCGGCGCTGGCCGAGCGGCCGTGCCAAATGAGCCACGGCCCCCGCGTAAGGGCCGCTCCATGTCAACGGACGCGGCGCAAGGCCGCGTCCCTTCCCCACGGTCCCGCGCGGCCGCGGGACAGGCGCTCGCCGCCGCGACTGATGCCGCGGTGGGTCTTCACGGCGGTGTGTCGGGCGTCGCTGCATCCTGGAGGCCAGCCGTTGCCGGCCGTCGGCGCCACCGTGCTAGCGGGGCGCGCCGGCGGGAACTTCTGCGGACCACCGGACATGCTCCGGTAGTCCGTTTTGCTCGCTGCTTTCACCAACGGTCCTCCCGGGACCCAACCATTACTGCGGCGGCTTCATAACACATTTGTGTCCTGCCTCACCATCGACCGTCGATCTGCACTTCGACAGCAACCGCGGGGTCTTCAAATCGCCTCTGTGGCCCCGACTTCGCCCGCGGTTTTGTTCGGCCTCAACGGTGCGCCGCCGCGCTTCTTCTCCGCTTTCTTTCTCGTCTCCACACGGTTCCGTTGGACTTTGCCTCCTTTTTTCATGCCATAACGAATCAAAACAACAAAGGGGGAGGAGAGTCGGCCGTGTTCGTGCGGTCCGACCTCCTCCCGTTAAGTTGGTAACAAGCGGACCAAAAGACGAAGAACAACAAGGAAATTTCACGAACAAAAGAGAAACAACCCAAACAGTTTTTCCCCGCAACAGATTATTCCCAACCCGTAAGGAAAACGTTCGCGGATCAACTAGGTAATAAGTTGATCCGTGTTATTTGTTTTCTTTAGAAAGAAATAAAAAAGGGAATAAAATCATTCTCAAACATAATTCTCTACCTCAAGCGTTGTCTTCGAATGCGAGTTCGTCAAGGAATTAACCGTCACGGAAGAAGAGGATCGTCATAGATGAGAAGGATCATCGTGGAAGAAATGTCGCGGAAGGAGCGTCGTGGAAGAAGAATCGTTGACGTCGCGGTACACGGCGTCCCGTCGTCGATCTTCGAGGGTTTGACGTTCTTCGTCGGAGGTCGGAGTGTTCTTCGCGTTCTTCGTGTTCTTCGTCGAAGAAGAACGCTTTCCTCCAAATCCTCTCCACGCCACAAGTTCCAACAGAAATAAAATAAGAGTTATCTTATTTTATTAACGCACATGACACTTTTTAATTTCAAAAGAAAAGAAACGAACAACTAATTCAATTAATTAATTGTAATGATTTAACTGCCCAATTAATGAGGCGTTTCTTAACCAGAAAAACGCACGGTTGACTTTCATTAAAGAGGGGGGTTGTGGGTGCGTTACATAGAAGGAAAGAAACGGTGGGGCTCATGTGGGCCCCACCTCACAAATATCCAACCAAGTGGGTAGGATATTTTGTGTTCCACCCTATCTGCTTAACTTAGCTTAAGTGGCTTTTAAGTGGCTTTAAGTGAAATAAAATTGTTAGGTCCACAAGGCTGAATACCCTGAGGGGGGGGGGTGAATCAGGGTATGACTAATTTAAAATTAAATCCCATTATGATCTTGTTTTGTTGTTAAGAAAAACACTCTTCTCTCTTTTCCTGTTGCACAATATAAACAGAAAGTAAAGCAAGCACAGGACACAACAATTTTACTTGGTTCACCGCTAAGGGCTACGTCCAAGGAGCATACGCCGATGGGTTTCCAGTCGTACCAAACTCCACTATACTTCACTAGCTGTGGATACAATGGTTCGGGCTAGATCAATTCTATTCCCAGGCTCACTGCCCTTACAATGTTTAGGGTCAGATGACTGCTTTCCCAGGGGTTACTCCCTGTTTCTCTCTCTTTGGCTCACTGCCGGTGGAGAAGATCACCTTCTTCCTCTTCCTAACCTCACTGCTCTGTGAAGGGATTCACTCACAGTGTATAGACCTGTAGGTCTCTTAATTATCACTAATGAATGCATCCTCAACTTTAGATTCTCTCTTGAAGTCCAACTTTCATCCACTGATGAATACCACTTTTCCTCTGACCACTGGGCAACTACCTTTGGAAAGTACCTTCGCAAAGTACCCTACTTCACGAGGCTTCCAATTTCGTGAAGTTCAAACAAGCCTTCGCGAAGCTCCTTCCTTTTCGTGAAGCACTGTCGCGGAGCACTTTCATGAAGCACTCTCGTGATACTCAAGCCATCGTAGAGAGACGTCCTTCGCAAAGATTACTAATCCAACGCGGAGCTCACAGGTTTCGCGGAGATACAATAGCCGCCGCAAAGCTCCTCTTTCATGAAGCACACTGGCTCCGCGAACCACCTTCGCAATACGAGAGAAAAATATTTTCTCTGAAAATTCTCTCTACTTCTCTCGAGGGGGTCGGCCTCTATTTATAGGCGATTCCACCGACCCTAGAACTTTTCCCGCGAAGTCAACGCCACATCATCTTAAACCGCAAAGCTCCAAAGTTTCCTTCGGAATTCTGTCCAAATCGCGAAGCACCACGGAAATTTTCCGATCGTAGAGCTCTTCCTAATCGCGAAGAATTCCATCAATTCTTTCGCGCCTTCATCGTGAAGCTCCCTCACAATGCCCTTCATCGTCGTGAAGCTCCCTCGCAAAGCCCTTCTCCGCCTCGATGTGCTTCAGCCTCTGCCGTTCGTGAATCTTGTCATAATCGCAAAGACTCGCCGTCTCCATTCTTCTGGTCTTCGCGATTTCCAAACCATGCATCCTATCTTCGCGAAATTCATGCCTTTGCCACATTTAATTATGATCTTCATAGAAATCCTATTTTTGCGATGCTCAACAGACTCCAAATTTTGGACACCAAAAATTTGGCAAACACTGGGAAACGGCTCCACCTTGTACTGCTCTTTTGTACTGCCTCCAGATCATAATTTTCTTTGTCATCGTTCTTGGTCAACATGGATTGTCAATAACTTTTCGGGAACTTGACAATTCTCCATGGAAAACTTCTTTGTCAACAAACACAATCAACCCAAAAATACTGCAATGTTACCTTGAGGTATTTCTTCCCAACAATCTCCCCCTTTGTGTTTGTTGACAACTCTTCACAACTCTGCTCAGAATGATTTTCTTCACTATGATACCTCACTGAGTCTTCTTCCAACAGCTACCACCATTCTCCTCTTGCGATTATGATATCGTTCATGGAATCAC
Source organism: Viscum album (assembly GCA_963277665.1). Lineage (NCBI taxonomy): Eukaryota > Viridiplantae > Streptophyta > Magnoliopsida > Santalales > Viscaceae > Viscum > Viscum album. The sequence continues at coordinate 1,083,961,912 of OY728146.1, read as the reverse complement.
TTAACATGTACTCTAATCTCACATGAGCAATGCTCGGCGTGAGAAACAAGAGTAGTATGAAAAGTTCATCAATGAATCACTTCATGTCAATCACCAATTGTTGATTCCAACATGATATCAATTCTTAAATTGATACCAATTGCTGAACCACACTGATCCTAATTGATGATAGCTGGAAACCTTCTTTCACCATTCTAACGCCACGGTTCTGCTTTTATCACGATCCTCAGCTGTCGTGATATCTATTCTTTGATCGATAACTTCTAACATCGTCAGATTTAAAAATATCCCCCTATCTCATTGCACACCCCCTATCTGGCTGCTCCACCTGTCATCTTCTCCCCATATCATTCATGATTTAACAAATCTCCACACTGTCTCCCCCTTGAACAATCACTATTTTCTCCCCCTTTTTCAACGAACCCAAAGGTCACTCCTTTGCAGTCTGTAACAGAGTAGAGAACACATCAGCACATTAGGGAAAACACATCATACCTCGGGGATAGGGGGCACATCCACAATATTTCAAGTGTGGGGAGTCGACTAAACTCCCAGAGCCAGTCGATGCCTCTCAAAAGATTACTTGGGTAAGGCCTTTTTCAGAATGTCTACAACCTGTAGCTCTGTAGGTACATACTCTATCTTCACGATCCCCTGTTCAACTTTCTCCTTTATAAAATGATATTTGATCTCAATGTGATTCGTCCTTGAGTGATGACCTGGATTTTTGCTTAGATTGATAGCACTTGAGTAATCACACTGGATTCAGATCGGAGACTTCACCTCAACTCCCATATCTTCAAGCTGCTGCTTCATCCACAATAACTGTGTGCACGCTTGAGTGGCCACAATATACTCAGCTTCTGCGGTGCTTAATTGAATGACAATAATGCTTCTTGCTTAACTAAGAAATACATAGTCCTATAGGATAGAATGCACCTCCTGACGTTGATTTCCTATCATCTGCTGAATCGTCCCAATCTGCATCAGTATATCCCAATAAATTTGTCTGATATCTGTCGTTATATGTCAATCTGAAGTCCACTGTGCCCTTGATATACATAAATAATATTTTTACTGCAAGCATGTGGATTTCCTTGGGATTACTCTGATATCTCGCTACTTGGCATGTGGCGAAAAAAATATCAGGCCTTGTCGTGGTCAAGTACAACAAACTTCTGATAATCTGCCTATTTTGAGTGAAATTAACTGCCCAGCCATTGTCATATTTTGATGATTTCATCCGGGTCGAAACTGGAGTCTTCCCCTCCTTGGAATTTTCCATTCCGAAAAATTTCAAAAACTCCTTGGTATACTTGGATTGAGAAATGAATTTGTCATTCTTGCCTTGTGTAACCTATAAACCAAGGAAAAACATCAGCTCACTAATCATAGAAATTTCAAACTCATGTTTCTTGAATTTGGAAGATTGTCTCCAATATGCTTCATCTGATCTTACAAATATTATGTCTTCTTCCTAGACCAGCCTCATCATCCTTTGATTACTATTGTTGTTGAAACAAATATTTTAATCAAATCCCATATGCTGAAAACCAATTCTCTTCAAATACTGATATATCCTTCAGTACCATGCTCTTGGTGCTTGTTTCATCCCATATAACACCTTCTTCATCCTGCAAACTTTGTTCTCATCCTCATGAATGAGAAAACCATTTGGATGCTCAGTGCTTGGTGCTCGTTTCATCCAATATAACACCTTCTTCATCCTACAAACTTTGTTCTCATCCTCATGAATGAGAAAACCATTTGGATGCTCAGTGAACACCTATTATTCCAGAAACCAATTTAGAAATGCAGTCTTGACATCCATCTGTAACGCATTGAACTTTCTTTGCACTGCAATGGCTATGAATAATATGATTGTCTCCTGCCTTGCAATCAGTGAAAATGTCTCATCACCATCTATTCCCTCTATCTGGGAGTCTCCTTTGCACATTAGTCGTGCTTTGTTCTGAATCACTGGACCATATTCATTCATCTTTTCTTAATATACCCATTTAGTCTTGATGACGTTTTTATCTTCTGGGCTTGAAACAATCTCCCACGTCTGATTCTTCTCAATTCTGATCTAGCTCTTCATTCATGGCATGAACACAGTTTTCATCTTTAGATTTTTCTTGTCTGAAATGAATCCGACTGATCACTAATGATATTGTGTCTATCAATTTCAGCTTAGCTCTTTAGATTCCTTGTAGACACAGACTTGACACTTTCTTGTTCATCGTCAGTGTCTTCTTCTGAATCAGTATTAGCCACTTCTGATCCCCTTGTGTTGCTTTCTTCCTCAACACTTTCATCAAGAAGTTGTTCACTGACTCATTTTTCAGTGGATTCATTTCTTTAAGCTACTTTTCTCTGTGTCACTATTCAATGATGTCATTTCTTTGAACTTATTCTCTCAGATTTTTGTTGACATGCCTTTGATTTTCCCTCGCAGCTTCTTGGTATTCTAAAAGCAGTCAGCTGATACCACATTGTCAGATTAAAAAAAGGTAATCATAAGATGCATGATTATTGATTCTTCTCCCTGTGTTTCTTTCTTCCCTCAATAGGGAATTCCTGAGCTGAGTCATCCAATTATTTCTTTGATGGCTCTTTCATCCGATTCTGTTATTGAATTCCCCCCTATGTTATGCAACACTACCTAGAGTTAGGCCCATAAAAATTCTTCTTCTTATGCACCATCAACTCTCATTTTCCACCTGCATCATTTATTCCAGTCTGGCATTCGACATTGAGCCATTAACAAAATCTCTAAGCCTACTGAGTTGGAACTCGATGTAGGAAACCATAGACAAAGTTAACAACACAATCACATTCAATTGTGCTCTATTTCTCCCTTTCTTCTTCAACTCTGGAACTTGATTTGAATCAATTGAAACTCTGAAGCATATCACCTTTCCACTTTGAATCTTTAGATGCCACTTCCCCTTGGATCGTATCTCCCTAAAACCTGAAAAATTTGAATCATCAGTTAATAGAATTTATACACATAGGGAGAGGGGTTATTTCTCGAATCCTCAAGACGAGGATAGTGGTTGATCCTGATAGGGCAACCCTTTGATTCTTTCCTGGAGGGAATCACACTCCTTTCTTGCATCCTCCAGCTTCCAAGACAACTTCAATTGTTCTTCCTATATGACTAGGCATTCATTGCCCACATTTTGAGCCTTTTTCTGATACGTAGATTTGGTAGGCTCGGCCTTTCTCACCGCTTGGGGTATAAACCCACTAGTACACATTTCCTTCTTTGAGGTTCTACCAAAATTCCATTTTCCTTGATTATTTCTCGGATTAGGAATATCTTTTCTTTCCATCTTCCCTTGCTTCTTCTACTATTGCAAGGATCTTACATCTTCTTCTAGTTTTCGTTGTGGAATACAACCTGCGAATTTTTCACCATATTCTTTGTTCATCTTTCTTTTATCAGATATCTGAGTCACTACACTCATTTTCACCAGTTGTGAGTCTTCCATTGAATGTTCATTCTTCTTTCTCACAACTGTATCATCTCTACCCTTTTTCTTCCAAATTTGTTCATGTTCCCTCTGAGAGATATATTGCGAGTGTTATAGAGGAGGTGACTGATTCAACTTTCGCCCAGCTCCTTGTGATTCCCCAGAGGCTTCTGGCCTATTATTTACCTTACCACTTTGTCTCCTAGTGTATAATTTATCATTATGCATCACTGGAGTTGGTAATCTCCTTCTAGGTTCTTTTTTCCTTCCCTGCTTTCTTCTTGCTGCACTCTCTGGCCAAATTCCCATGATCAGAACATATGAAACGTTTTCTATTAAAGACATACCTCATTTCATCACTTCTCTAGTGAGATGTTGATGCAACTTGTTTTATTCTTCCAGGATCGATCTCCTGAGCTTCCTGAAACATACTCATGGTGTGTCCCATCCTTCCACAATAATAGCATCTAATAAATGTTCTCCTCTGAGAAACTCTTCTCTCTGATTTATCATGATGCTTCTTCTTATTCTCAGATTTAGTAATGCTTCTATTAACACAGCCTGAAATGTATTCCTGAGACTCTAAACATAAGCTTGATGTGTGGCCATGAATCCCACAGAAATAGCACATGCCTTCACTAATTATTTTAATTGTCCTCTTAGGCCTATCTCCAGCACCTATAGGATTAGTTTCACATCTGGAACTGTTCAAAGCTATCTTACCACTGGAGATTCTCACTGTGTTTTTATTATTTTGTATAGGAGTGGGGTCATCATATCCAATTCCAGATTTTCCCAAAAAGGATGGCCTTTTGGAAGATACAATCCTTTCATGCCTCTCCTCTGATGTAGCATATTTGGATTTCATTTTATCATCACCTGCCAAAGGATAGTCAAATAATAAGTGCAGTGCATCCTTCAACTTGGGCTTATCTTTATATTTAGATTTCTCCATTTCATTATTCACTGATTCTAGATCTTCTTTCAACTTCTGAATCATTACTTTACTTGATTCAAGATGATCATCAAGTTCTCTCTTGAGATACTTTCCTCTACTCATCTCAACTTCCAATTCTCGTGTAAGCTTTTCCACCACTTCACTTTGCTCCTTTACCTTCAATTTTTCTTGAACAACAGAATCTAAGCAACATGCATTCTCTTGTTGTAGCCTTTGATTCTTCTGAACTAGTTCAGAAAGATGTGTCACAAGATCATCATTTTTAGATTTCAGATTCTGAACTTCATCTAAGTTTTGACTCTCTTCATAATCATCAGCCTTTTGTTTTCCTTTCATTTTAGCCATCTTCTGTAGTTCTTCAGCATGTGAATCATTCTTCTCTGTTAGGTCAGTAACTATATCAATAAGCCTTTGATTTAAGCCTCTTATCTTTTTGACCACAATTTCCAATACTTTGATCCGTATTTCTTTAGATTTGACTTCTTCATCGGATTTCCAGTCCATTTCCTTTGTCATGTTAATGACATCAACTGGTGTCCTCCTTGAAACTTCTTCATCATCAGTGGTTTCAGCATCACTTTGAATTTTAAGTACTTCACTCATTCCAACATCATTATTGAGTGAATTTATCTTTTCCCTGTCTGATTCATTCAAGCCTTCCTTCAGCAAGCTATTTGATTCCTTTAGTTGAATCACACTTTTTCCATAAACACTTCCGCACTGAGGAATACCACCTGACTTCTGATTCTTCGTTGATGTTTTTCCCTTTGCCATGGAACACCGAGATAATAGAAGACTGATTTATCAACACAAATCAACTACACAAAGTCTGAGAAAACAAATCTGATAAAAGCAACCTATCCCTCTTATACCAATTGTTAGGTCCACAAGGCTGAATACCCAGAGATGGGGGTGAATCAGGGTATGAATAATTTAAAATTAAAGCCCATTCTGATCTTGTTTCGCTATTAAGAAAAACAATCTTCTCTCTTTTCCTGTTGCACAATATAAACAGAAAGTAAAGCAAGCACAGAACACAACAATTTTACTTGGTTCACCGCTAAGGGCTACGTCCAAGGAGCATATGCTGACAGGTTTTCGGTCGTACCAAATTCCACTATACTTGTCTAGCTGTGGATATAATGGTTCGGGCTAGATCACTTCTATGCCCAGGCTCACTGCCCTAACAATGTTTAGGGTCAGCTCACTGCTTTCCCAAGGGTCACTCCCTATTTCTCTCTCTTTGGCTCACTGCCAGTGGAGAAGATCACCTTCTTCCTCTTCTTAAGATCACTGCTCTGTGAATGGATTCACTCACAGTGTATAGACCTGTAGGTCTCTTCATTATCACTAATGAATGCATCCTCAACTGTTGATAGATGCTCTGTTGAAGTCCAACTTTCATCCACTAATGAGTACCACATTTCCTCTGACCACTGGGAAACTACCTTTGGAAAGTACCTTCGCAAAGTACCCTACTTCGCGAGGCTTCCAATTTCGCGAAGCTCACACAAGCCTTCGCGAAGCTCCTGCCTTTTCGTGAAGCACTCTCACAAAGAACTTTCACGAAGCACTCTCGCGATGCTTAAGCCGTCTCAGAGTGACGTCATTCGCAAAGCTTACTAAGCCAACGCCGAGCTCACAGGTTTCGCGGAGCTACAATAGCCACCGCGAAGCTCCTCTTTCGCGAAACACACTGGCTCCGCGAACCACCTTCGCAATACGAGAGAAAAATATTTTTTCTGAAAATCCTCTCTACTTCTCTCGAGGGGGTCGGCCTCTATTTATAAGAGATTCCACCGACCCTAGAACTTTCCGTGTGAAGTCAACGCTACGTCATCTCAAATCGCGAAGCTCCGAAGTTTCCGTCGGAATCCTGTCCAAATCGCAAACCACCACGGCAATTTTCCGATCGCAGAGCTCATCGTAATCATGACGAATTCCATCAATTCCTTCGCGCCTTTTCCGCGAAGCTCCCTCACAAAGCCCTTCATCGCCGCGAAGCTCCCTCGCAAATCCATTCACCGCCGCGATGCGCTTCAGCCTCTGCCATTCACGAATCTTGTCGTAATCGTGAAGACTCACCGTCTCCATTCTTCTGGTCTTCGCGATTTCCAAACCATGAATCCTATCTTCGCGAAATTCATGCCTTTGTCATATTTAATTATTATCTTCATGGAAATCCTATTTTTGCAATGCTCACCAGACTCCAAATTTTGGACCCCAAAAATTTGGCAAACACTGGGAAACGGCGCCACCTTGTACTGCTCTTTTGTACCGCCTCCAGATCATCATTTCCTTTGTCATCGTTCTTTGTCAACATGGATTGTCAACAACTTCTCGAGAACTTGACAATTCTCCATGGAAACCTGCTTTGTCAACAAACACAATCAACCCAAATATACTACAATGTTACCTTGAGGGATTTTTTCCCAAAAAAATAAAGTTGTCGCACCACTTTATTTTATTTCTTAACTTAACCCTAGAAATTAAAAACCACACCCGATAAAACACAACTCCGGAAAAGGTGTTTCTAAGCAAATACCAGCGCTGCGATTCCATCGGTGCCCTCAGAATTCGATTCCGAGCATTGGTTCAAAAGTTAGAAAAACTCGCTCGTTCGTTCACTGAATGTACCCGATCTAAACTTCGAAAATTAATTCCGGGCACACGTGGCCTCAGAATCAGGCACCGTCAGAAACTACATTCTTGTAAAATTCCAAAGAAATTTAAGGAAAAAAAATTTCCTTGAAATTTCCGAGTGTTTACAGTGAAAGAGAGTAGATGGTTGGAACTTCTTGAATTATATGATTTTTCAATTCATTATCATGTCAAAAGATAAATCAAAGCCCCTAATGTATTAAATTGGAAAGAACTGGTTGATTTAGAAATGAAGGGGATTCAAGGATTCGATCAAATACCTAGTAAAACTCGGCATTGAAATTTTATGGGATGGGACATCATGAACCCTATACCAAATCATTTCTCAACTATCATTACTAGATAAGATCAAGAGATATCAAATGGAAGATCCATTATTATAGAATAAGATAGATTTTTACAATAATGGGACGTTTCCTGAGTTCAATATTGATCAAGAAGGTGTAATAAAACATCGTACAAGGATATATGTTCAAAATATTTCAAAAATAAAGAAGGAGATGATGGATGAAGTTCATAACACTACATCCTTTATAAATCATGGAAGTATAAAAATGTGTAGGGACCTTCACAATCATTATTGGTCAGATAACATGTATTGGAATATTTTTAATTACACTACAAGGTGTGTGGTGTGTCAAAAATTTATGGCGATGTGATAACATCCTAAATGGGTATTACAACCACAACCCATACTATCATGAAAGTTGGATAATATCACTATCAACTTTGTCACTGATCTCCTGAACAAACCAAATGAACTAATACGATATGGGTTATAGTGGACTATCTCACCAAAACTGCCCATTTTATCTATATTAGAGAAGATTTTTCTCTTGATCAAATTTCTAGGATTTACATGAATAAATATTTATGACTATATGGGGTTCCACTTTCTATCATTTTATATTGTGATCAATGGTTCACATCAAAATTCAGGATAAGTCTTAAATATGCTCTAAATACTAAATTGAATTTCAGTACGACCCATCACCCATAAACAGATGGAAAATCAAAAAGGAATATTCAAACACTACGAAATGTTGATAACATTTTCAATGTAATTTATATTTGAATGGGAACAACATATCCCATTACTTGAGTTCTCATACAACAACAGCTTCCATTCAAATATTCAAATGACCCCTTATGAAGCTCTATATGGAATGAGATGTAGAACTCCAATTTATTGGGATGAAGCTGGTGAGAGAATGCTTCTTGGGAATTATCTTGTGCTTGAAATTATATAAAATTTTCATATAACAACCCTATCATTAGTCACATAATGGTATATTATTTGAAGCAAAATTAATCCTTAAATTACAAGCCAAGGATCGTAAATTCTAATGTCTTTGGAAGACTAGGTATATTAAATAAAATACATAGGACTAAAAAAACTTCTTTATTTAGCATCCATTATGATCTCATAACATCCTTTGATCCCTTACATCATCATAGGTTTCCCTGGGGAAAACATGAACAAATGGATGAGCTAAAAATCCATGTATGCGTAAAAACATAAGAATAAATCTTTGCACATGGGTTAGAAGGAATAACATAATGATATAAAAAGTCATGGAACGTAAGGAATGATAACATATAGAAGATGGAATACTATAATCATGGATTCATAAAAATATTGAAGCAACATAAAAAAATAATTTATCATGAGTAAGAGCTCATTGCACATATAAGAGCACAAGTGAAGGCTAACCACCAAGACCATTGCATATGGAGCATGAGTCAAGGTTGACCACAAAGACCGTTGCACATAACATCTCATGAGACTAAAAATTTCCCATTGAATTTGAGAACTATCTTGGATCACCCATCATAACATGTTCAGGAATTCTCTTGTAACATAAATAATTATACATATGTAATCAAACAGAGACATAAGGGTTACCCATGGAAATAATTGGGTATCATAATCATTCTAAATCATAATAAATGGGAATATCATAAATGTGTTCATGAATGAAATAAATTAAATCATATATGTACATTTATAATTAAATATAACCATATATCATGATAAGTGATGTCAATCTAATGTTACAAGATTGTTTAAGAATCTTTAGAAATAAAACATTTTAGAGCAGGTTTAAAGAAAATACTAAGATCATTTAACGAAAAAAACATGAATAATTTTTTATAAAAATTCCTATGTTAACTAATAATGTTTTCATAATTAAAATTAGTTGTTTTAGAAAAAAGAATTTAAAAAATGGATTATTAATTTCACTTGAATATATGTATGAATTATGTAAGTTCTCTAAAAACTTCTTACTTATCTGGATGCTTCAATAAGGAAACCACATAAACATTTCTATGTCCTTGAATAAGGAGGATGAAAGGTTATTGATACATTATTTATGAACATTTACAGTATATTTGAAAATTTACATAAAATTAAAATACAATTTTATTTGGGTTAAAAGAGAGGAATATAACTAGAAGGAATAATGAAGACTTGGGTAGAATCCCTTACCTTATCTTTGAAACGGTTATTCACACAATATTAATTTCTTAAATAATATAATTAGTTTCATTATTAAGTAATTATAATAAATTTTCTACATGTAATTAATTTAGTATATTTTTAGTTATTTATTTTATTCCCTTTTATTGAGTTATGATGTTCAATTTTCTCGTTCGTGAGTGCTTGTTTTCTTAATTTTCATGACAGGCTTGCTTATATATGAGTATAGAACTTACTGTAAAATTAAAATTGAAGTCCATAATTGAAGTAATAAATTATTATTGATTAGAAATATTTGTAATTTATTATATATGTTTTCGGTTATTTTGGGTGAGGATGAATCAATAGATAAAACATTAATGATAGATGCTTGGATTATATTGAGTGGTTTCGCTACTAAAAAGCTTGTTTTTTAATGTTATTTTACATTATGTGCATATAATTATTATAGAAAATAAAATATGATATAATAAATATATTATGATCTGGTTCAACCATATAAATAGTTTCATGACAAGCCTTGAATATGGTAATAGAAATTGAAACCTATCATCCTTGAAAACGATAAATTAACACATCTCACACAGTATTTCATTTTTTGTATAAAAGGAAGGGTAAAAGGGATATGATTAAGAATTATTCCATTAGAATGAAAAAAATATAATATATTTTATTTATTTTAGTTATAACACAAATTTGATGATGTGTGGTTGGGATAGGAAAGAAAAGAAAGGAACTTGAAAAAAAATTGAATGAAAATAGAAGAGGGTTTTACCTCTTGATTCCTTCTTATTGAGAGGTTCCTTAGGTAAATGGTTTTAGTATTTTGTTATGTAAAAAGGATCTTGGATGCGGGGGATGGTATTGGGAGGATATTTGAGATGAATTTGGACAAGGCTCATGGCTTTATAGGTGTGACGAGAAGAGGTTGTGAGGGCCGTATTTATAATGGAGGAGAGGGGTGATTCCTCATTATTTAATTCATTAGTTTATTATTTTTATCAATAAAAGAAATATTTGTGTTACTTGATACTAAATACAGAAAATAGGTCATTTCAGTTAGAACTAATTTTTCTTAAATCAACAATGACACATTGAATAGTGTTTTTTTCTTATATTGTATATATACCGTAAATTAATGTATTTTACTATTCACCAAAAAATCAAGTATTTCATAAAAATACCAAAAATTCACCCTAACCATTCATTGATATGTAGAATCAAATAATACAATCCTTTTTATAAAAATAATTTTCTAAATATGAGAAAGTAAATTTTTATTTGAAATCACAATTTACTCGAAAAATACATTTTTTAAAATTATAACAAATTTTAAAAAACTTTGAAATACTAACTAATGTCTATTAAATTTATATTATAATCATGAGACATTAAAATAATTATTTATATATTAATTTTATGATAATAAATATCCTTTTATGTTATTAAATTATTCATAAAATTGTAATTAAATATTCATGAATTACAAAAATACCAACAAATAATTAATAATTTTTTAACATATTTATTTACTTATACTGTGATATAATTAAATCATATTGTCACTTATACTATGGATAAATTTTTTTTATAATTTCATTGGTGAGGTTATGATTCAGCTTTTCAGTTCACTATTCATTAGGGTCACATTAGTATTCCAAATGTAAAGAAACTATTTCATTGGTATAAGTTTCTTAACATGTAGAAATACCTTTTATTTCATTCATTAATAATTTATAAGGTTTTTATTCTATTCTTAATGACATATTATGTGATTATACTATATAATATATTTATAAAAGGTAATTTCCATTATTAAAACTTTGGTTCATTACATTCTTCCCCCTTAATGAAATTTCTCCTTCAAAATTACGTTTTAAATTCTATGCTGAAAATATGGTTGAGTACTTATCCTTCATCACTTCCTTAGGTTCCCATGTTTCATCTTTGTACTTATGGTTCCCCCATTTTAATTTGAATAGGTAAGTATTCTTGTTTCATAGAACATTATCTTTATTATCTAAGATCTTCACTGGTTTCTCCTCATAAAAAAGATCATTCTCCAACTATACCGTCTCTGATGTCACTACATGTGAATAATCTTGTATGAACATTTTTAAGAGGGATGTGTGGAATACATCGTGTACTTTATACATGGTAGGTGGAAATTCTAGTCTATAAGAAATATATCTAACACAATCTAGGATCATGAAGGGGATGATGTACCTGGGATATAGATTACCTTTCTTCCCAAATCATATGTTCTTATTCCATAATGATATGCGGAGGAATATCATGTCTCCAACTTTGAACTCACTATCTCATTAATAATTATTGGCACAACTCTTATATCGAATTTGGGATTCCTTGATGTGCTGCTAAAGGGTTTTCACCATATCCACCATTTCGTTGACCATTTCAGGTACTAACAGCTTACTCTCACCAACTTCATCCCAACATGTTGATGATCTACACCTTTTACCAAAATGGTCTTCATATGGATCCATTTGGAATAATTAGTGAAAACTATTTTTTTAGGGGAATTCGACCAGTAGAATGTGTTGGTCCCATCTACCATTGAGGTCCATAGAACACAATCTAAACATTTCATCATGTGTCAAAATATTTTTCTCAGATTGGGCATCAGTTTGAGGATGATAGGCCATAATGAAGTTCATCTCAGTGCTTAAATAATGATGGGGACTTTTCTAGAAATTTGAGGTGAATCGTAGATCTCAATCAAATATTATCGATAGTGGAACTGCATGTAGTCTTAACAATTTTTTGAAGTTTGTTTGTGTGTGTGAATGTATATCCACTGATAAGTCATCTTCAACTTCGCTAATGTGAGATATCATTGTATGATGATCCATAATAACCCATATAGCATGGTCTCCTCTCAATGTCCTTGAAATTCTAGTGATGAAGTCCATGGTAATGTTTTCCCATTTCCATGTTGGTAAGGGTAACATTTTCATCAACTCTTTATAATTTTTCCTTTCAGGATTCACTTTATGACATACCAGCAACTTTTTTGTTTATTCACAAATATTCTTCTTCATATTGTCCCACAAATAGTTTTCTCGGAGATCTTGATACTTCATTTTCACCCTGGGTGAATAAAGAAGGTCAAGCTATAAGATTCATTCATAATCCCCTTCTTTATATATGGATCAGATAGTATGCATAACTTTGTCTCAAATCTTAGAACTCCGTCCTCAACCATTTGAAACTCTAGGGATTTTTCTTTTTTTAGCTTCCACCATTTTCTGAATTCCCACATCATTTCTTTGAGAATCCTTTATTTTCTCTATAAAGGATGATTGAGAAATCATTTGAGAAATCATTTGAGAAAGGTCCCTTCATTTATAATTCTCATGTCTATCCTTTGAAGGTAGAAGAAGATAGGATCCTTCTTAATTCTCAACATTGATAAAGAAGCATGATTCCTTCTACTTAGAGCATCTGTCACATTATTTTTCTTACCAGGATGGTAGTGAATTTAGCATTCATAATCCTTGAAGAGATAAAACCATATTTATTCGATTATATTAATCTCCTTATGTGTGAATATATATTTTATACTCTACTGATCAGTATATATATCAAACTTCTCCCCGTAGATATGATACTACCAGATTTTCAATGCAAAGATCTAGGATTTCAATTATATATCATGTGTGCGGTAGTTTTGATCATGGATTTTCAACTGCCTTGAAGTTTAGGCTATCACTTAATCATTTTTCATCATTACATAGCCTAAGACAGTTTTTTGAAGCCCCATTATACACCACAAATATTTCTCCACTTTTGGCAGTGTGAGTACAGTCTTAGTGATATGCCTCTTTTCATCTCCTTAAATAATCCCTCACATTCATGAGTCCATTCAAGATTCACTCCCTTTTGTTTCATCTTGGTTTGTAGGATTCAAAATCATGATAAGTTCTTCACAAATTGTTGGTAACACCCAAAGAGACAATGAAATATGTGGATCTATGTGACAAATGTTGGTCTGAGCCACTCATCAATTTCCATTGTCTTGGAAGGGTTCAAAGATATTTCTTTTATGCTGATAATATTCCCCAACAATGATACATAGTCCATCTAAATCCCACATTTACTTTACTTTTCATAATTTTTTTCCCTCCTCGATGTCTTCAACGAAGTATTCAAATGATCCTCATGTTCCTCCTAGCTCTTAGAGTGTGTCATAAAATCATTGGTAAAGACTACCAAAAATTTGTCTATGTAATCTCTAATGACTCTATTAATTATGTCCATAAATATTTAGGGATCATTAGTGAGTCTAAAGGAAATCCCAATGAACTCATAGTGTATATACCTCATTTGAAAGGTAGTATTGGGAATATCTTCTTTCCTCACCTTTAGTTGGTGATAACCCGACTGAAGGTCCAACTTAGGAAAATAAGTGGCCCCACATAGCTGATCCAAGAAGACATATATTAAAGGCTGGGTATATAAGTTCTTTATTGTTATTTTATTATGTTCATGATAATCAATGTAGAGGTGCATTGATCCATTCTTATTCCTAACAAAGTGGACCGACGAACCCCATGGGGAAGCACTTGAGCATATAAAACCCTTGTCTAGATTCTCCTATAACTACTTCTTTAGAAATTCCATCTCTACGATGAAAATTATATAAGTTTTCTTTGATATAGGTAGAGATCCATGAATATGTTCAATTGAGAACTCATCCTCTTGGTTAGTTTGAAGAAAAATAAATTTTCTAGGGAATACATCAATGTAGTCCCTTATAATGAGTGTCTTTGATCATGATTCTCTTCATTGTCACAATAATTTTAGCAAGATATAAAGTCTGATATGTAATTAATATCCAAAATAGAGATAGTTATTCTAAAGGATATTCAACCACCTTCATACATTTTTATAGAATAAGAAGATGCTTTGGGATGTGAATTGTGGTCCCCCTTTCCCAATAGTCGATGTTTTATTCGTATAAAGATAGCCAATCCATGCCCTATATAGCATCATACTAAACCAAAGAGAGTATTAAAATATTCATTGGGATTCTCTATCCACAAAATTTAACAACAGAGGATTTATATTCTTTGGATGCAATAATTTCCCCTTTCTTTCTCACGTATAACTCTACATCCAAAATTTGAGTTTGTGATTGAATAGTTATATTAAACAGGAAAGATAAGAAAGAATATTTAGAAAAGGAATAAAATAGTACATTATCTATTCTTGAATGAATTACCAGAATACGTGTCACGACATCATTTTTTGGACCCACCACAACAGTAGTGATATCGTATTCACATCCTTGTTGCCTTGGAGGTTGTGGTTGACAAACAACCCTGAGCATAGGGACTCGGTGTTCTAAATTCTCATGTTCCTTGTAGTTGAAACACAACACTACAGGTTTAGTGTTGACCTAAAACTTACTTTATTCTTCCCCATTAGTGTAATTATTCATAATCATTCATCAATTCTTATTCGCATTCCCCATTATTCTACATTTAAAGAATTTTATAGTTTACTGCAGACAGTTCCTAGGATTCTTCTTCACAAAATTTTTATAAATAAGGGGGCTTATTTCTATCAAGTGATTTTTTTCTAATCCACCCAGATTAGACTCTATTTGTAACACCCTAATCTTCCATGATACGCTTCTCTTTAAATAATGCAATAGCTAGCATTGTATGCAAGTTCAAGATTCTAACACACCGTGACCAATAAAAATAGTCATTATGAATAGTAATACCCACTTTTTGAAATTATATATATATTATATTTCAAAATGGACTTCATTTTTGGATTCTGAATATCAAAATTAGCCTATGTTTAATTTTTGGTATTTTTCTGAGAACATCCAATTTTTTATGAATAGTGAAAAATACTTAAAAACAACTTTTTTAATCAAAATAATTTATAGTGATAAATTATACTATTTATTAGTTATTAAGTGTAATTAGAATATATTTTTAATATTTTATCCAATGGTGGTCATTATAATTAATTTCACTTTGAAATTGGACATAAACAGTTGTCAATCTTTTGATATATATAGTTTCTTAAAAACACTTTATTTGTTGTGACAGTGGGAATTAATTATAAAATCAATTAATGCAACTTATATGTTTGTAATTTTATAAAATAGACATCATTTTTTAATTCAGAATATTAATTATAGCTTAGGGTGAAATTTTGGCATTGTTCTGAAAAACATCAATTTTTGATTAATAGTGAAACCACTAAGTGGTAGTTAAAAAACTGATTTTTTGTTTAAATAAAACATTACCACTTCTGTGATTTTATTTTCAAAAATCTGACATAAATGGTTGTCATTATGTAGTAAAATGTGGTTCAATGGGATTGAAATATTTTTTGGTGAATAGTAACTTTTAAGTTTAATTAATCACCATTAAAGGTAATTAGTGAAATTTAAGGTAAAAATGATATTATAAAAATATAAAAATACCTTGAAACATGTCCTACCCCTATTGTATGAGTCATGGACGACCAATAAAATCCATGGGTCAACTTGGTGACCCCATGGAGCCACTTTGGTAGGAAAATGACACTAAAAACTTTTTATTTAATGTAAAAATAAAAATGTCACAAACATTAGTTGTTTTACTAAAACAATTTTTAAATGGGGTTATACAAGTCATATTTTTTACTATAAATATTCATTATAAATATAAAAATATTTCCTACATCAAGATATTTTTTTAAAAAAATTTAGACATTAAATAAATTAAATTATTTATGACACCATGATGATGCAACGATTACGTCATTAATTAAAAATTTAAATAAAATGAAAAGATAATATAAAATCTAAGACATACACTTGTAAATACCCTATTGGATGAGTAGATTTCGAACCATTATTACATTGTCCACGAAATATATCATTGTGAGACCTTTATAATCCGAAAAGCATTTCATAATAATGTAACATTTCAATCTTTCCAAGAGTGCCCCTCCTCTCCTCTTATAAAAGGCCCCCACCACTACCACCTTATTCACACCTTTCAAGCCATTTGGCTCCGCCAAAATCTGCCCAAATACTCTCTAAAATTCCCTATATTACTCCTAGAAGCCTCAATTTGGGCGGAAGTCTTACCAAGGAAGCCTTTGGCTCAAATCCAAAAGAGTTACCTGTTGTTAAGGTAATGTCTTCTCTTATGTTATTTTGTTTTATTTTGCTTATCCAACCCCTTAAAATATTATTATTCCTTTCTTTTATAACAAAAAAAGTATCTAAAATATACTAGTATATTTTTATGATAAGTATTTGATTTAAACTTACACACACCTTCATCTAATGGTTAAAGAACATACTGTTTCTGTGGGTGGCGAAATACTGCCTCACGAAATGATGATTGTTCAATATTCTTTTAACACCTCTAATGGTGGCCATTATGATGACACTATTTTTTATATATGATATATATTATGTTTATGAGTTCCTTATTCTTCTTCATTTTTCATTTATGGCACACCTTTATGATTTCCATTATGGGTAAACGCGATAATTTCATTTTTGGAAGTGCGGACTACCGCCCCCTCAAAGTGATTTGAATCGTTAATGCCATATGTGCGATGTATAAACGATGGATTAAATGATATTATACATGATATTATACTGTAATTATAATATATCTTTATATAATTCTTATTTCATTCCATTAAATATGTAATAGAAATGAAAGTAGCGTTCATGCGCACGTACGGCTTACCGTCTCTATGAACGGTGTGTTTCATTTCTTACCTGTAAATGTTATGTAACATTATAAATGCATGTATATACTAGATATATATTATATATATTATATATACATCATGAATATAATTCTGGATATAATGGATATTTCACCACATGAACAACTTGTAATTATAAGAAGTTTATTGTTGACTCAAGTACCAAAGATCGACAAAACGAATGTTATTAACTTAAATGACTACATAATTTTTTTAACATTGTAATAAGTTATATAAAAAGAATAATAAACATTAAAATGTTTCTTAAGCAAATATAAATTAACTCTAGTTGATTATTCAGGAGATTAAAGAATGATCGAGTCAAGTCAGACATGAGGTAAGGGAACATCTTAACCCAATTTCCGTTCATTGGGTTAATCTCCTACTTTAAAATTATGTCATGATATTATTATATCCTATATTGTATTTGTAATTTCATTATGTTTACTTATAGTTAATACACATAATAGATCTATTTTATTTAAAAAATGATATTTGTAAGGTAATTTGTCTCAATCTCCATTCATTGAGGCATATTTTGTTTTATACAAAAATTTCTTTTATACGGTGTATAAACCCCTTTGAATTTTACGTTTATTCAAAAGGAATATTTTTATACGAAGAATTTCACTAAATGAAAAAAAGGAATGTTTTTCGTGTTGTATGTATGTGGAGACAACGAATTCTCCGCCGTCGTGACCATTATTTGAGTTTCGGCTTCCTCTACAAGCCATAACCATTTTTTAATGAAAAATAATTACAAAGTTTTAATTTTATTTTATTTTGGTATTGAAAATGGTTTTGAATTTTTTTTATTATATCAATGTGTTGTATTGATATATTTTGATTGAAATGTGGAAATTTTATGTTTCCTTTATGCATGTGTTATGTGATATGATTATGTTATGGTTAATGATACGTTTAAACTTGTTCATATGAGGAATGCGTTGGACTTAATAAGTGACGGGTGGAGCCCGCTATAGCTCCTTGATGCATCGGTAGGTCTCCTGAGACAAACTAGTGTCTTGGAAAGAGGCCTTGACAAAATCATATTTGTGGTCTTGGTACGAGGTCTTGGCTACGTGGTTATGATAGTCTGGAATTATGCATTCAATCATTATGAAAGTGGTTATTGATATTGCATGTGATTATTCGACTAATAGAATATCCATGTGAAGAAATAAATGGCATTATCTCATGTTAAATTTGCCATATTATGTTGATGTTCAAGTTTAAAAGGCTTTTGTTTTAATTATACATTGCCTTAAATGTTTATGTTTATTTATGAAAGCTTCCGCTAAATTTTTATCCGTACTGAGCATTCGAGCTCATCCCTTTCAATGTTTTATTTTTCTCAAGATGTGAAGAATTATTTTATGACTAACCTGCAGGGATAGTCTGAAGGGGATATGGGTGTAGACTATAGAGACTATGTTATTTTAGTTTTTCACTTTATGATGTAATGTAACATTTATGAATGTGTCTAGTGTTTCCAAGGCTACTAAACTAATCGGTCTTTCGAGACTTGATCTTTTGTGATCATGCCAATTTTACGAAATAATGCACCGACTCTGGGTAACTGGGGTCGGGGCGTTACACTATTTTCCTCTTTTTTATCTTTGAGCCCATGCAACCATTGATAGTCTCCGATTTCAATTTTAACCTTAAGGGTACACTTGAAAATATATTCATAACTGTCAAATTCAAAAATCACAAATGCTTTTTGTAGACTCATCTTTAGTCCGATAAATAAGTTATCCACCTTGATTTTGTTGTTCATGAAAAATTGGTAGGAATATCTTGCCAGACTTTTAAATTTTACTTCATACACCCCGATAGACTCATCATCCTTCTATTTTAGTCCAATGAACTCTATTTCCATTTTTAGTCAAAGGGTTTGGGGAAAATATTTAGTAAAAAATCATTTTTTAAATTTCTCCCAATACATGGCATTAATTTCCTACTTGGACTTCCTATTTTTTATCAGTGCCCACCACTGATCAGCTACCCATAATAAAAATATAGATTCCCAACACAACTTTCTCTTCTTATGAGCACTGGAAGATAGAAAATATCGTTTCAATGGAGTTGATCCATTATTCCACGAGGATGGGATTGGAAGATCCATTAAACATGGCATGTCTTTACCACATGAAGGATTCAACAACTACTTCCTCTTTCCTGGGGAATGAGGGTTTTCTACATGATTAATTTTATAATTCATGATGTGATACTGTAACACCCCAATATTTCATAGTGTGTTATTTCTTCAAAATAATTCAATAACTTGTACTACACGCAACACCGAGTTAAAGCGCACCATGACTTACCAAACTAGCCATTATGAATAGTAATACCTACTTTTTGAAATTTTATAAATTCTATCTCTAAAAATGGACAGCATTTTTGGATTTGGAATATAAAAATTAGCATAGGGTAAAATTTTGGTACTTTTCGGATAACATTAATATTTTGATGAATAGTGAAAATTACTAAATTTTAATTAAAAGAAACTTTTTTAATCAAAATAATTAATAGTGATAAATTATGAATTTTAGTGGTTTTAAAGTATAATTAGAATATATTTTTACCATTTTATCCAATGGTGTTTATTAGAATTAATTTCACTTTGAAATTGGACCTAAACAATTGTCAATCTTTTGATATATATTGTTTCTTAAAAACACGCTATTTGTTGTGACAACGGAAATTAAATATAAAATTTATTAATGAAACATATATGTTTGGAATTTTTTAAAATAGACATTATTTTTGAATTTGGAATATTAATTATAGCTAAGGGTGAAAGTTTGGCATTGTTCTGAAAAACTTCAATTTTTGATGAATAGTGAAACTACTAAGTGGTAGTTAAAAAAAACAGAATTTTTCATAAAACTTAATTTTACCACTTCTGTGAATTGAATTTCGAAAATCCGAGAGACACGGTTAATATGAAGAAGTAAAATGTGGTTCAATGAGATGGAAATAATTTTTTTTAATAGTAACTTTTTACTTTTATTTACCACGATTAAAAGTAAATAGGGTAATCAAGGGTAGAAATGATATTAATATTACCCTAAAACATGTCCTAATTTTATTGGACAAGTGTATATCGACCAAAACCAACCTTAGGAATAAAATATTATCATTTAGGTCCAATTGGATTAGATTAGGAAAATTATTATTATTTAATTCAAAGAAAAGTTAAAAGAGTTAAAATCAAAGTTTATTTACTAAATTTTTTTAATATAGGGTTATACATAAGATACTTTCGATTTTTAATATTCATTAGAAATATAATAATATTCCATACATAATGATATTTTATTTATAATTTTTAGACATTAAATAATTTAATTTATTTATGACAAAATGATGATGCAGTAATTACCATAATAGTGAAAAATTAAAATAATTGATATTATAAATACCCAAATAAATATAATTTGAGACTTTTAATGAATTAAAATAATTTTCTAGGATAATATGACATATTAGGATTGATTTAATTGAATTTTTTCGAAGTAATCATTCTGTTATGAGTTTCACAAAAATCAACTATTGAATAGTGTCAAAATTGACATAATAGAGTTTTTAAAACAAATATTATATTATTAATTGATATTAAATTCCTAAAAATGTAAAGTTCGGCCAATAGACTTATATCATGATATTTGTATCCGTAATGGACCACTTGGGGGTCTCTTGTATGTATATAGTAAGTTTATTAACTATATAATATAAAAATACAAATTGACATGGTAAATGTCAAACTAATTAACTAAGAGTTAAAACTAAAAGATAAGGTTAATATAGTAACCCAAACATGTCTAAATTCTATTGGATGAATGGTTTTAGACCTATCCCCACCTTAACCTTTGAATAATCAACTTTGGAGTCATTAGAAAACCAATATTAATTTATTATAAATTAATATTTCTAACTTTTCCAAAGGTCCCCCTCACCCCTCTTATAAAAGGGCACTCCCCCTTATCATTACTTCACACCTTAAAAGCCTTTAGGTTCGGCAAAACTCTGTACAAATACTCTCTAAACTTCCCTAAATACAACCTAGAGGCCTTAGTTTGATCAGAAATCCAACCTATGGAGCCCTTTTGATCAAATCAAAAGGAAGAACCCGAAGAAGAGGTAATGTTTTCACCACCCTTTTTCAAATTCATTTCTTCTTCCACTTCTTCTTTCTTTGTTATTACCATTCTAAAATAATAAATCTAGTATCTTATATATACTGTGATGTTATTATAAATATGTTACAACAATATTCATTATTCTATCCACCCTTTGAATAACATTTCACCATACGTGCCTACGTACGGCTTACCGTCTCCACGTCGTGGTGTAATTGTTATTCGATATATTATTATATGGATGGGTATAATAATGATGTGTAACTCATGTAAATAATAAATATAACTTGATAATGATTCTTTATATATGATATACTATCCAATTATATATTATTTTAATATCAAAAGAATGATATTGTCGCTCGTGCGTACGTTCGGACTACCGTCTCCACGAACGCGATGAGATTCATTCTCCATCATATCCATTCAAGTATAATTATCATTTGATGATTTAAAAATGATTTTTAAGGACTTGATATCATTCTGAATGTGAAAAAGATACAACCTAACCATTACAAACATGTATTATGTAACAAAACATATAAAAGAAAATGAGTAAGTTAACACCCGAAACGACGATAATACTAAAATATTATTAACAAAGAAATGTTAAAAGATCATATATGATATCATATTAATATATATGATTCTTGTATAATTTAAAAACAATTATTTCACCATTATAAAGGAGGTTAACCTACCCTCAACCAAGTAAAAGTACAAGGTAAGGTTTTATTTCACAATCTCTTCATTATCCGAGGTTGTTTATACGCAATTATCTGTTGGGATCTCTTTATCATCCACATCCATGTTTCTTCGAAATGTATTTCAAAACATTTTTACTATTTACAAAGAATATGGGTTAAATTCATTTATACCCTTATGTGTTTTTAACGGAATCTTTCCTTCATTTTCCAAACAAGGCACTTTTTACCTTTCGACAAATTTAAGGTAAGAATGTTTTTTTAACTTATACGGCGGGTGCAGCTACTTACCACCGTTATAAAATCGCCAAATCTTCCCTTACAATCTTATAAGGATATTTTCAAATTAAATGTTTTATTTTATAATTTTGTGACTTTTAAATGATTTCAAAATGAATATTTTAAGAATTTTTTAAAGGTACTCTTTATCAAGATCATAATTTTAAATGTTTTAAAGATTTATCTTTCTAAATATTTTTAATCAATGTTCATGTTTTCAAAATGATTTTAAGGATTTTTTTATATGGACATTAAGGTTTTGAAATGATATTTCTTTTCAAAAGTTTCAAAGTGGTATGAGACACTTTGATTCAGAAATCTATTTTAAATTACTTCCATTATAAATGTGTGACTTTTCAATGATTTCGAGAAAAGAGATATTTCTCTCAAATAGTTTTTATTTCATCTATGTCAACATCCATTGATGGATTTTAAGCTTATTTGAAGTTGATTTATTATGATACAAAACTTCTATATTATATTGAAAGTTTTGTGATATGTTTGACTGTGGATGTGCTATTTTTATACCATTCATGGTTTATAGTGAAAATATTGACATTTCGTATGATAGTTTTAATACGAAAGTTTATGTTATGTTTAAACCTTTTCATATGGGAATGCATTGGACTTAATATGTGACGGGTGGAGCCCTCTATATCTCCTCGATGCATCGGTAGGTCTCATGAGACAAACTAGTGTCTTGGCACAAGGCCTTGGAAAAATCTTATTTGTAATCATGGCACGAGGCCTTGGCTATGTGGTTATGATAGTCTGGAATTATGCATTCCGTCATTATGAAAGTGGTTATTGATATTGCATGGGATTATTCGATTAGTAGAATATCCATGTGAATAAGTAAATGACATTATTTCATTTTACTTTTGACATACTATGTTGAAGTTCATGTTTAAAAGGATTTTGTTTTAGTTATACATTGCCTTAAATTTTTATTCTTATTTATGAATGTTTTCGCTTTATTGTTATCCTTACTGGGTATTTGAGCTCACCCCTTTTCTATGTTTTATTTTTCCCAGGATGTGAAGAAGTAATTTATGAATGACCTGTAGGGATAGTATGTGGGGATATGAGTGTGGAATATGGAGACAATATATTTCTATAGCTTTTCACTTATTGATGTAATGTAACACATTATGAATATATCTAGTGTTTCCAAGGTTACTAAACCAATCGGTCTTTCGAGATTTGATCGTTCTCGTGATCATGCCAATGTTATGTAACAATGAACCGACTCTGGGTAACTGGGGTCGGGGCTTTATAGTTGGTATCAGAGGAAGTTTAGTACAAACCTTGGAAGCTAGATTTAGATAAACTCTGATTAGAGCACATAGACCTAAGATTGACCTTGAGGATTAGTGTAGAAGAACTTCCTAGAATTTTGGTATTGTAGAGATTTTGTGAGTTTTCCGAGAAATACATCCCTGTCTGGATACGAGCAGGTAGAGGCGAGTCTAGCACAGATGTAGCTAGGGGTAAAACCCCAAAACACCGCTTTGAGCTAGACTCAAACGGGAACTGGTGCATGACAATGGGCCTTGCTGGACTCTTGGTTACGATACTCCCGGGGGATATTCTTAGGATAATTCTAATTTTCTTTACAAACCATTATTAAGGTTTTATGAGTATATACTTCCTCAAAGGAGACATTTTTATGATTATAGATTATATCCATAAACTATTTAATTTCTGTTATGTGTTTTAAAAGTTTTGGATTAGGTATTGTTATTCATAAACTAATCTAGTGTATGCCATATTTTAGAAATGGCGCCCAGTAGAAGGAATGATAACTCCAGCAATGCACATGATCCAAAGAGAAAGAAGGATCATATCTTTCATGGTCTTAAGCCATAATTTATAAGAGAAATAGTCTCCCATGTATTATCATCATATGAAGAAATAATATCATGTGTTGATAAGATAAGTAAAGAGTTTACTGAGTCCTATGGCTTTGAAGGGAAGAAAGAGAAGAAAATGATGGAAGAGAGAATGATGGATAAAGGGAAGCGGGAAAAGAAGAATTTTCCCATATGTGATAACTATGGGAAGAAACACCTGGAACTTGCCTGAAAGGAATGGGAGTTTGTTATAAGTGTGGAGGAAAATGGCACAATGTACGTGACTGCAAGGGTAAGAAAATGGTTTCAAATGTACAATGCTTCATTTGCACGAAGTTTGGACACTACACGAACCTATGTCCCAGTCATCAGACTATGCCGCAAATGATGCTATTGGATAATAATCAACTTATGATACTACCATAGATGAAGAGGAATGATTAAAGTTCATATGTTGATTTTGTCAATTAAGTGTTTTATCAACAATGTACTTGTTACAATAATTATGGAGTATATAAGGATTGTACTGCAGTACTATTTCATTAAGGACTTGAGATTGTGTGCACCAAATAAAAGTGACTCAATAACAGGACAAATTTTTGGAAAATATATGGTTGAGAGAATGATAAACCATAATATTGTTCTGATACCGAGGTAGTGATTTTGGAATAATACATGATTGATTTGGATAAATTATATTGGATATTCTTGACTACATTGAAACTGATTAATGATTTGTATATTCCATCATTGTTTGGGTTTAAAACATTTTTGGATTGAAGGAGTATATCTATTATTCTTTAAGGAATAAGGGATCATGAATGTAATCAATAAGGTTTTATGGTAATTCAGGATGTTGCAGTGTTTTAAAAGAATACATGATAAAGGTGTTCACATGTTATTACGCGGAAAAAAGGATCTTTATTTTGTTTACCTTCCTTATAAATTTTGGACTGAAGTATTTTGGATAGTTCTAGTTTGGATTATTTTGGATTTCCATAAAAGGACAACCTGGAGGTCAGGCGGCAACCCGTCGCGTCCGGAAAGGCCGCGAGACTTGAACCCACAACCGAAGGGCGACAATGGTGTATCACCTACCACTGACCCACGTGATGTCCTGGATTGAATAATGTCATTTTTTTGTTCTACTAGATGAATTATAAATTCATTTTTTTAACCCTATATGAATAGGATAAATAGAATATTATTTTTAAGTTCTATTATCTTTTACAGTGAAAGATGAGTCTGTGGTAGAAATAAGTTAAAGGATAGAACTCTACTTTTCAAGAATATATTTTTTCTTATTCTCGTATTCTATAAAGAAATTAATTCTTATACTTTATTTACGGAATCCTAAAACCAAAAATGTGTTATCCTAATACCCTATGTTTTGTTGAACCGATGGTATTTCAAATCATCATAGATTGATGAATTTAAGGACCTCAATTTTAAACTTGTTTGTGATTGATGACCTCAATCACTACCTATAAATATTTACGTTTTTCCTCAAATTATATGTCTTTAATTTCCACCAATGTTCTCCTAATCGAGATCATAGTTTGGTGGTGACCCTTTCATTTCTCTTTTCCTCATATTAAGACTAAATTTTAGTAACCCAATTACCGATGTGGGTTTTCCCAAAAAGATATTTTTTATTTTCAACCTTTTATTTTCGAAGAACAATTTCAAATTGCAAGGACGCAATTTATTAAAGGAGGGGAGAATGTAACACCCCAAGATTTCATAGTGTGTTATTTCTTCAAAATAATTCAATAACTTTCACTACACGCAACACCGAGTTAAAGCGCACCATGACTTACCAAACTAGCCATTATGAATAGTAATACCTACTTTTTGAAATTTTATAAATTCTATCTCTCAAAATGGACTTCATTTTTGGATTCAGAATATTAAAATTAGCATAGCGTAAAATTTTGGTACTTTTCGGATAACTTTAATATTTTGATGAATAGTGAAAATTACTAAATTTTAATTAAAAACAACTTTTTTAATCAAAATAATTAATTGTGATAAATTATGAATTTGTGTGATTTTAAAGTATAATTAGAATATATTTTTACCATTTTATCCAATGGTGTTAATTATAATTAATTTCACTTTGAAATTGGACCTAAACAATTGTCAATCTTTTTATATATATTGTTTCTTAAAAACACACAATTTGTTGTGACAGCAAGAATTAATTATAAAATTAATTAATGCAACTTATATGTTTGGAATTTTTTAAAATTGACATCATTTTTGAATTCAGAATATCAATTATAGCTTAGGGTGAAATTTTGGCATTGTTCTGAAAAACTTCAATTTTTGATGAATAGTGAAACTACTAAGTGGTAGTTAAAAAAATAGAATTTTTTATAAAACATAATTTTACCGCTTTTGTCAATGGAATTTCTAAAATCCGAGAGACACGGTTAATATCAAGAAAAAAAATGTGGTTCAATGAGATGAAAATAATTTTTGGTAAATAGTAACTTTTTACTTTTATTTACGACGGTTAAAAGTAAATAGAGTAATTAAGGGTAGAAATGATATTGATATTACCCTAACACATGTCCTAATTCTATTGGACAAGTGTATCTCGACCAAAAACAACCTTAGGAATAAAATATTATCATTTAGGTCCACATGGATTAGATTAGGACAGTTATTATTATTTAATTCAAAGAAGAGTTAAAAGAGTTAAAATCATGGTTTATTTACTAAAACATTTTTAATATAGGGTTATACATAAGATAAATTCGATTGTAAATATTATTTAGAAATATAATAAGATTCCCTACATAATTATATTTTATTTATAATTTTTAGACATTACATTATTTAATTTATTTATGAAACAATGATGATGCAGTAATTACCATAATAGTGAAAAATTAAAATAATTGATATTATAAATACCCAAATAAATAGAATTTGAGACTTTTAATGAATTACACTAATTTTATAGGATAATATGACATATTAGGATTGATTTAATTGACTCTTTTTGAAGTAATAATTCTGTTATCAGTTTCACAAAAATCAACTATTGAATCGTGTCAAAATTGACATAAAAGAGTTTTTAAAACAAATATTATATTATTAATTGATATTAAATTAATAAAAATCTAAGGTTCGGCCAAGAGACTTATATCATGATATGTGTTTCATTAATGGACCACTTGGGGGTATCTTCGATGTATATAGTATGTTTATTACCTATATAATATAAAAATACAAAGTGACATGGTAAATGTCAAACTAATTAACTAAGAGTTAAAACTAAAAGATAAGGTTAATATAGTAACCCAAACCTGTCTAAATTCTATTGGTTGAATGGTTTTGGACCTATCCCCACCTTAAAATTTTAATAATAAACTTTGGAGCCATTAGAAACAGATTATGAATTTATTATACATTAATATTTCTAGTTTTTCCAAAGGTGCCCCTCACCCCTCTTATAAAAGGGCACTCCCCCTTCTCATTACATCACAACTTCAAAGCCTTTTTGTTCGGCTAAACTCTTCCCAAATACTCTATAAACTTCCCTCAATACAACCTAGAGGCATTATTTTGATCATAAATCCATCTTAAGGATCCCTTTTGATCAAATCAAAAGGAAGAACCCGAAGAAGAGGTAATGTTTTCACCACCCTTTTTCAAATTCATTTCTTCTTCCACTTCTTCTTTTTTTGTTATTACCATTATAAAATAATAACTCCAGTACCTTATATATACTATGATTTTATTATAAATATGGTACAACCATATTCAGTATTCTATCCACCCTTTGAATAACATGTCACCATATGTGTGTATGTACGGCTTACCGTCTCCACATCGTGGTGTAATTGTTATTCAATATATTATTATTTGGATGGGTATAATAATGATGTGTAACTCATGTAAATAATAAATATAACATGATAATTATTCTATATATATGATATACTATCCAATTATATATTATTTTAATATCAAAAGTATGATACTGTCGCTCGTGCATACGTACGGACTACCGTCTCCACGAACGCGATGAGATTCATTCTCCATCATATCCATTCAAGTATAATTATCATTTGATGATTTAAAAATAATGTTTAAGGACTTTATATCATTATTAATATGAAAAAGATACAACCTAACCATTAAAAACATGGCTTACGTAACAAAACATATAAAATAAAACTACTAAGTTAACACCCGAAACGACGATAATACTAAGATATTATTAACAAAGAAATGTTAAAAGATCATATATGATATCATATTAATATATATGATTCTTGTATAATTTAATAAAAATTATTTCACCATTATACAGGAGGTTAACCTACCCTCATCCAAGGAAAAGTACAAGGTAAGGGTTTATTTCACAATATCTTCATTATTCAAGGTTGTTTATATGCAATTATCTACTAGGACCTCTTTATCATCCACATCCATGTTTCTTCGAAATGTATTTAAAAACATTTTTACTATTTAAAAAGAATATGGGTTATAGTCATTTATACCCTTATTTGTTTTTAAATTAATCTTTCCGTCATTTTCCAAACAAGGCACTTTTTACCTTTCGAAAAATTTAAGGTAAGAATGTTTTTTAACTTATACGACGGGTGCGGCTATTTACTGCCGTTATAAAATCGTAAAATCTTCCCTTACAATCTTATAAGGATATTTTCAAAGTAAATGTTCTATTTTATAATTATGTGACTTTTAAATGATTTCAAAATGAATATTTTAAGAATTTTTTAAAGTTACTCTTTATCAAGATCATAATTTTAAATGTTTTAAAGATTTATCTTTCTAAATATTTTTAATTAATGTCCATGTTTTCAAAATGATTTTAAGGATTTATTTATATGGACATGAAGGTTTTGAAATGATATTTATTTTCAAAAGTTTCAAAGTGGTATGGGACTCTTTGATTCAAAAATCTCTTTTAAATTACATCCTTTATAAATGTGTGACTTTTCAATGATTTTGAGAAAAGAGATATTTCTCTCAAATAGTTTTGATTTCATCTATTTCAAAATCCTTTAATGGATTTTAAGCTTATTTGAAGTTGATTTATTATGATACCAAACTTCTATATTATATTGAACGTTTTGTGATATGTTTGATTGTGGATGTGCTATTTCTATACCATTCATGGTTTATGGTGAAAATATTGACATTTCGTATGATCGTTTTAATACGAATGTGCATGTTATGTTTAAACCTTTTCATATGGGAATGCATTGGACTTAATATGTGATGGGTGGAGCCCGCTATAGCTCCTTGATGCATCGGTAGGTCTCATGAGACAAACTAGTGTCTTGATACAAGGCCTTGGAAAAATCTTATTTGTAGTCTTGGCACGAGGCATTGGCTATGTGGTTATGATAGTCTGGCATTATGCATTCCATCATTATGAAAGTGGTTATTGATATTGCATGTGATTATTCTATTAGTATAATATCCATGTGAATAAGTAAATGGAATTATTTCATTTTACTTTTTCCATACTATCTTGAAGTTCATGTTTAAAAGGGTTTTGTTTTAGTTATATATTGCCTTAAATTTTTATTCTTATTTATGAAAGTTAACGCTTTATTTTTATCCTTACTGGGCATTTGAGGTCACCCCTTTTCTATGTTTTATTATTCCCAGGATGTGAAAAAGTAATTTATGAATGACCTGCAGGGATTGTATGTTGGGATATGAGTGTGGAATATGGAGACAATATATTGTTGTAGATTTTCACTTATTGATGTAATGTAAAACTTTATGAATATATCTAGTGTTTCCAAGGCTACTAAACTAATCGGTCTTTCGAGATTTGATCTTTCTTGTGATCATGCCAATGTTATGTAATAATGCACCGACTTTGGGTAACTGGGGTCGGGGCATTACAGATACAGTTAAGTGGGTACTATCGTAATGTTGTGAGAAACTTTTCCCACCACATCATTTATATCATTAGGGATAACATCACATTGCCTATTACATTGATTTTCGTAACATTTTATTCTACGTCCCTCCATTAACAAAGAAAAATAATGTTCAATTAGGGTTATTTAATACTTAGCTAATAAGAATATAAAAAAGAAACATTAAAAATAAAAGGATAAACATGTAAAATAATAGTATATCCAAACTTATTATTCCCTAGTTTTCAATCCAGTATTTCCTTGATATGTTTTATGAAATATATTCTTATGGGATCTTTTTTGTTCCATTAATAATGGTTCATAATGTGATTATAAATTTACCAACTCATATCCTCAGGATGTTATAAACTAGGTGTGTACTAATTTCCATTTTCATATACCTGGTTACCCAAAGTCCGGATTAGAACACCTTGTTATATTTTTTATTCCAAGGTACATCTATGCAAGAACTATGACCACCTGTAGTATCTTGATAGAGATGAATTTTCTTGATAAACCACTTACTCTATACCTACCAAAATTGAGGGTAGTTTTCTTATACATAGTCTTATACCTAAGGTTAATACTAAAGATCCTTATTCCCAATATCCAATAATAACTTGACCTTACTTTGATATAATCTATAGCGACCCTAGCCGTTATCACATAATGTTACATGATTTAATTCATAATTAAACCTCAAATTACAAGACAATGATTCTAAAGTCTAGTGTATCTAGAAGACTAGGTACATAAAATAAAAAACATGAGACAAAAAACAGTCTTTTATTTATCATTTTTTATAAACTCCTAACATCGTTTGATCCATTGAATTAGTGTAGGGTACTCTATAGAAAACTTGAACAAGTGGATGAGGTAAAAATCCCAGTTAGGGAAAACCTAAGAATAAATCATCGCAAATGGGTTAGAAGGAATAACATAATGATATAAAATTTCATGGAATATAAGGAATAATAACTTATATAACATGGTATCTTATAATCATATATTCATAGTAATTTGGAAGAATCATAACACATGACTTTCGCCGGAGTCACGGCTCGTTACACATAGAGAAGCAGGAGTCAAGGCTAACCCACAAGACCATTTCTCATGGATCACAAATCAAGGATAACCACCAATACCATTTCACATAAATTCTGATGAAATTAAAATTACCCAATTCATTGTATAACTATTGCTGAGCACCCATCATAACATGTTCATGAATGTTCTCTCTACATAAAGAAGCATACATAAGTAATCAGACATAAACATAAGGTTTAACCATGGAGAGAATTGGGTATCATAATCATGTCAAACGCTTGTTAAATGGAAATATCATGAAATTGTCCACAAAATAAAGTAATTAAATCATAAATGTACATTAATAATGTAATATAGTCATATTTCATGATAATTGACGTCAAACTAATGTTGAAAGAGTGTTTAACAGTCTTTGTAAATAAAACATTTTAGTGTGGTTTTAAGGAAAATAATAAGAGCATTTAAATCATAAAAGGGCATAATCTTTTAGAAAAACTATGAAGATAAACAAGTAGTATTTCCTAAAAAAATGAGTGATTTTATAAAAATAATGGGTTTCTTAAAACATATTATTGAGTGCACTTAAAAATGGGTATGAATATAAGATGTTCCCTTAAAACGACTTTCTTGTTGGAGTGTATTTGAAAGGAAACCACTAAAACATGTATATCCCCAATGAAATAATATTAAAGGATATTAATACAAGATTTTGGAACATTTACATAGTATTTAGAATATTTAAATAAAAATAAAATAGAATTTTATTTTGGTAAAAAGAGAGGAAGATAACTCAAAGGTATAATTCAGGTTTGGGTAGAATCCCTTACCTTATCTTCGAAACAGATCTGACCATGTTCTTAATGGTCTGGAATAATAAAAATAGATTAATTAATTAATAATTACCAATCATTTTCTACATGTAACTAATTTATTGTAATTTTATTTAGATATTTTATTCTCTTTTGTTGATTTATAATGTTGAGTTTTATCGTTCGTGAGTACTTATTTTCCTAATTTTCAGGATCATCTCACTTATATAAGAAGTTCATGTAAATTGGAAATTGAGGTGCATAATTGAATATATAAGTTATTAATGATCATAAATAAGGTTAAGTATTCATATAAGTCATTTGGTTATTTTTTGTGAAGATAAATCATTAGAAAAAATATTAATGATAAACGCTAGGATTATTTTGATTGGTTTCTCTCAAATTGAACTTGTTTTGTTTTATTAGTTATATGATGTGTGTAAAATGATTCAAAAACCTTAAATAAGATATAATAAATATATTATGATCAGGTTAAACCATTAAAAAAAATTGAATGACCAGCCTTTAAGATATTAATAGAAATTGAAAACTTGTCGTCCCTAAATGCAAAAAATTAACACATCTTGGACGATGTTTCATTTTTAGTATAAAAGGAGTTGGAAAAAAGAGATGATGAAAAATTATTCCATTAGCAAGAAAAAATCCCATTAAAAGTAAGGTATGGGATTTAACTATCCAATTTTATGAGTGGAGGTGTGGAGATAAATGAAAATTATGTTACTTGAAATGAAAATGAGTGAAAATAGAAGAGGGTTTTACCTCTTGGTTCCTTCTTCTTGATAGGCTCCTTAGGGGAATGGTTTTGGTCTTTTGTAAAGAAAAAAATTTAATAGATGTGGGGGAAGTTATTGTTATGAAACTTGATCATAATTTGGTAGAGTATCAAGGATTGAGAGGTGTGAGGAGAAGAAGTGGTGAGGGTTGGAATTTATAGTGGAGGAGAGGGGTGATTCCTCATTACATAATTAATTAGTAAATTAATTTCTCGTGATAATAAATCATGCTGATTCTTGAGAATAAATATAGTAACTAGGTAATGTTATTTAGAACCAATTGTGTTTAAATCATACACCACTCAATGAATAGTGTTTTTAACATAAAATATATATGTACTGTAAATTACCGTATTATACTATTCACCAAAAATTCAAGTATTTTAGAAAAATACAAAAAAATTAAACAAACAATTATTTGATGTTTAGAATCCCAAAATGAACTCCATTTTATAAAAATAATTTTTATAAATATGAGAAATTTAATTTGTAATTAAAAACAAAATTTACTCAAAAAAATATTATTTTAAAATTATTACTCATTTTATAACTCTTTGAAAAATTATCTAATGTCTCATAAAATTATATTATAATAATAAGACATAGAAATAATTATTTATGTATTCATTTTATGAAATTAAATATTATTTTAAATTATTTAATTAGTTATAAAATTGTAATTAAATATTTATGACTTACAAAAATACCAACCATTAATTAATAATTTTGTAAAATGTTTATTTACTTATACTTTTATATAATTATGACATATTTTCGCTTATAATATGGCTAAATTTTATTCATAATTTCATTGGTGAGGATACAATTCATTCATTTGGGTTACTATTCATAGGGGTGACATTACGATTCCAAAGGTCAAGTTACTATTTCATCGGTATAGGTTCATAAACATCTAGCAATACCCATTTATTTCATTCATTCATCATTTATAAGGTTTTTTTGTGTTCTTAATGAGATTTTCTGTGATTATACTATATTAAGTTATTATAACAATCGAATTTCTTGTGATAAAACGTGGGTTCGTTACAATTAATGTCATCTAACAACACATAAAGGATGCTCAGAGTTGGTGGAAGAGATATATTAACATCCATTGAAGGTACATAAAGTTTTATGTGGGAGGTAATTAATACCTTCAAATTTCACCCAGGAAGGGAGTCATGTGGTTTGGGGAGAAAGGTAAGCTTAACCCCTGGTACATTGGCCCCCATGAAATTTTCGGTCACATATGAGAAGTGGAATATTGTCTTGCAATTCCTCTAAATCATTCTCATGTTCATGATGTATTCCATGTATCACTCTTGAGGAAGTACATAACTGGACCTTAACATATACTAAAATTGGAGGATATACAACTGAAACATAACCCCTCTTATGAGGAGTATCCAGTGGAGATCTAGGACCGTAGAGAAAAGTTTCTATGCAATAAAACTACCCACCTCATTAAAGTGTTGTGGAGGAACCAAAAATATAAAGAATCCATGTAGGAACCATAGGAGACAATGAGGAAAAATTTCCCACACATTTTCTCTATATAGGGAATGAGATAAAATTTAGGACAAGAAATTTTGGAGATGAAATTTCTTAATTGGGAATAATTTAACAACCCGAACTTTTAGAATGATAATTGTTTCCTAAAAATGTGTGTTATATTATTTTTTACACACAAACAAAATATATCCATTTACTAATGAAGTGATTATAATTGAAATGTTAACATTGTGTTTCAACCATTATATGAATATTGGTCAGTGATAATCATTTTTCAATATGACCATTGGAAAAAAATACCCTTAATAATAATTGTAACGTTTTAATGAGTATTATAAATGGAAGTGATAATTGTTAATAAATGGAAAAAGAAGAGTAAATAGCCACATTCAGTAGAGTTGTATCATACAAAGACCATTTTCCATAACTTGGAAGGAAGTTAGATTACTTAGGTATCACTCTTGACTGATCCTAATCCTAGCTTCAATATGTTAATCCTGAATGAAATCGCCTATGGGAGAAGTTCATGTTAGTGGAGATTACGACCTTAGTGTTGTTAGTCGAGCCGCCCCATGAGTTTTTCACTATCACAAACTTCACCCTTAGGTCATATATGGTTTTAGTAATAGGTTCTATGTAAATTCCATAGAAACTTATTGGATAATCCCTTTACATTAATCAAATATATGTACAATCATTTCAATTTTCTGTTTAGTTTTCCGTAAAGATATAACGAATTTGGTAAATGGATTTTTCAGATAGAAATTGTACTTTTAAGAAAAGATATACTTATTATAATAAAATAATTAATCATTAATAATAATTAATTTAATTAATAGTATGATTATAACACTCTCATTTAAATTTAAATGATAAAATAATTTTGTTTTTTTCAAGTGTGAGAGATTACACTATTCATTTTTCTATACATTTTTGTTCGCTATTATTTTTAATAAATAAGGATTATTATATTTAATAGTTAAATTTATCTTAATTAGAGAATTATTATGATAAAATAAACATCATTTTTGAAATTGTAATGTTTTTGTTAGGATAAGGTGAATTTAAGGGAATTTTCTAAAAGAATTTGTTTTTTGGTGAATAGTAAAAAATGTAGTTTTGAGTTTTTAGTATATTTAATATCATCATAATGATCTAATAAATAATATAAAATTATATTTGTCTCTCGTGGAGTAAAATTTAATAATATGTGTCCCATGTTTCCAATACCATGTGAAAATACCATGGTCAAGCTCATGGTTTTACAAATACCACTACTCAAGTGTCCATGGAAATTAATAAAAAACAACTATCTTTTTTCATATTTACCCACCCATTTATTTGTTTCCATTAATTAAAATTTCATCATCCACGAATATTTCTTAGTATTACCTTCCAATTAGTTCTCCCAAGGTGTCCTCTAGTACCCTAGGTCCCAATCTTCAATTTTTAACAGTTACTCTTCAAGGTAGTGTAAATCTCAAAATCTCATTTCATTTAAATTCCATTTTTTTGTGGAATGTCTTTAATATTTTTATACTATGTTCTTAATTACATTTTATTACATCATTATAATATATTAAGTTTATTTTATTAATGGTAAACTCATTTCCCCTCTATTTTTTATGTTTTCTAAAACCATGTTTCATACTCATTATGTTGTAGTGTTTTCTTCTCAAAATTTCCCTCTTTTTCTCAAGATATTATTTTCTTTTCTTTTATGAATACCCCAATATATTTATTATCTAGGGGTATTCACATTTATGTCAAAATTATATATTTTATTATGGTATTAACATGCATTAAACTAGAATTCCATTTCTATGTGTTTAAAATGGTAAAAGAATCTTGTTTTTAAGTACATTCTAAAACACTGTGATTTTTAATATGAAAGCCGTTTTTTTATTTTCCACGATTTATTAATTTAATTTTTTATTATGATATATTTCGCTCAAATTAATTACTATATATTAAAGTTTTACACTATTTTTTCTTCAATTAATTAGTTAAATTATTTCAACTCTATAGATGACATGTTTTACAATACTATGGTGAATAACCTTGGTTATTTTTATAACACCTCAGTGATAAACTTTACTGTTATTCTTATGAATGACCTAATTAAATGTTATATACACATTTCTATATTATGAATTATTTTATTTTCATTATTATATTCCTATTTTACTATTTTCATTCCTTTGTGATATTCCTTAAGTTCTTATCAATAATTCTCATAATCACATGTTAACTGTTTCCATTGTTTTACCATATTGGGCCTTATCCCCACCCTTTGATTTCATGTTTGTCCCCAGGTTATGAGATGAAATAATTTAACATAGATAGACACTATTATGGATCCTTTCAATTTGATTAGAGTAATTATTTCATGTTGTTATATATTATGTACCTTATTTCTAAGAAACCAAACATTAAAAGATATCCCGTTTGTACAATGTAAATGAAAATTTATGTAATAAAAAGGTTAAATGTCATACCACTCAAGCGATGTAAATCTATAATGATGTTTGAATACTAGGTCATTGTTCATAGGAATTCATGAAATTTTTACTTGAATAATACCTAAGGAGAATAACCTTAAGTGATCTGTAAGTAATTCTCTCTAGATCCAAGTACAAGATTAAAATCAACTCAATAATCGGTTCTACAACCCACTTATAGAAAATTCTAGCTATTATAGTAATATTACATCCACCCAACCATATGATGAATTCTAGGTGTCCCTTGGGGAGAGTGGAATTGATCCCCAAGAGTATCAAAAATTAAAAATGAGGATATTATTTTCCAATATCTGGTTCAAGTAAGGCTCATATGTCAGATCCCATGAATTATATATGAGAATCCCGATGAACAAGTGCACATAACAACTAGGTCCCAAGTAATACATATGATTGAATGGCCTGAAGGCCTTATTTTTTATTTATTTTGATAATCGAAATTTTAAGGGTTTAGGGGAGCCCTAACATGCCTCATAGGATTTTTGACATTACATAACCCAAAGGTCTTAGAGGAATTCATCTAGACTATAACTACTTAAATCAATCCTTCCATATCATCTACATCATGATATCATCTCTCCACCTTCGCAAGACTATTTGGATAGGAATCTTATTCAGGAATAGTCTGGTCCAAGCAGAAATTATCATATCCTATCATTCTTACAAATCCATTATCTCTGCTCTAGTGAATGTTCCTTCTCAAGAACCTCATCAGGAGAATTTTCAATGTATATTCTACCTTTTCCAATTAAGCACAATTTTTATTGGCATGAAGGCCTTGAGGTGGCCCGGAGTCTTTAAGCTGGCCTTAAGGCCTTGAGTTGGCTTGAAGGCCTTGATGTGGCCCAAATTCCATAAGGTGACTCAAAAGAATTACTAGCCTAAAGGCCATGGGTGGCCCGAAGGCCTTGAAGGACCCCTGGACCAAACCGATGGCTCGAAATCCCAAACATATGAATAGTTCAGGATGTTTCAGTACTGATAAGTGCATACTACTACACATACTACATCATATACTACAACATTACTATAGTGCCTGAAATATTTCTTCACTCGGATTTGATCTTGAGTCTCTTAGATGCACTTGTTGAGTCCTCACCAACTAGTTTTAGGCTCATGTGAATGTAATACCTATGGCTTACCAATCATAAAATTATCCATAAAAAGGATTTTAATCTAGATCCTATGAAGTTCATATAGGTATCATAATCTTATAATAGTTAATCAAGAATTCTCATAAGTAGTATCCTAATAATTTACTCTAGGAATCCTTTTCATACATCGCATTGTATCAGGATCATCATCCAAAAGTTAGAAACACCTCTGGGAATCATAGTTTCATCAAATATAACCATGTGAATGAATACATTAATGTTTTAGGGTGGGAAAAAATGAAAAATCCCCAATACATTCGTAGCCTCTCAAGATTACACGTTCATTATAGGTTCTATAGTGACACCAACTACAATCTCTACCCAAATTCATAACATAATAGCTCAGGGTCGGTCAAGAGTTTGGGCACCCACTAGGCCCCTCATATCAAAACACTAGGGTGGAATCCTAATTGGAATCCTTGATTCCATATGCAAGTGATGTAATCCCTCTTGGGATCCTCTGTGTCAACATGTAAGAAAAAGGAATCCTGATAATATGAATGTATATACATATATTGGCAAAAAAAAATTAATAAATTATTCATGGTTCATTCAATAATGCATATGGTTTTGGCTTTTTTGAAGGAATTAGTAATTATGGACATAAAAGGGATAAATTTTTAAAAAAAAATCAAAAATACGATTTATAAACCATTTATCACATATATGACATGTATAATTCATTCATAGTATGCATGCATGGTCGTAGACTAACATGTGGTTCTTTTTCATGAAATGAAGACAATACATCATTTGTAAATATATTAACCAATGTGTATCTTTAAAAAATCAAAATCCTTAAAAATGTATTTTAATACATTTCATGAAGATATTTCACAAGGTTCATGTTTTAAAAGATCTCTTGGTCAATGATATGAATGGAATTTTTTATGAGAAAAGTGGATCCGAATTACATGATGTGAAACCATCATACATGATGTGCAGATATCGGGACCAAAGACACCTATTCTATTACATGAAGTGAAGGACTTTCATTTGATATAAATATTGATTGTAATTTATATTTCCATCACTGAATGTCGATCTTCATCAATATTTCATCATTATTCATAAATTTATTGTGTCACAGAATGTTTATGATTATTTCATAATTTTTTATTCCAGATTTCTCATTCTTAACTATTTCATCGTGTAAATTATGTTTCTTATTGGATTCACATTTCAGGATTTTTTTGGAATTTTTTTTCTTATTTAATTTTGGAATTTCTATTTTCATCTGTTTTATAACAAATGCACAAAATTCATAATATTCCCTCGCTTTTTATCATCGCCGTTATTTGTGACTAATCCACATTGGGATTGTTGATGTGATTAGGGGTGGTTTGAACCAAATGAATAGCTAAAGATCTAAAGTGTGAAGACTTATTGATAGTGACTGGGTTTAGAAATTTTTTTAATCTCAATATTTTTCATTATCCCGATCCATCAAAGATGAAAAATGAATGACCATGACCTAGTTATAGAAGATCATGGTAGGACCAATATCCTGTAACCATTTCTTCCTTGAATCCAAGATTCCTACTCTTAGGTTTTCAATTACTTTGGACCAAGGATCCTTTTCCATATTATTTTGATCAAATTGTCTTGAACAATTTCAATTGGTGTTCTTTTCACCACTTCACAGCCAATTCCATTGGTTTATCCCAAGTTAGATTTAGGATTATCACATTTCATATACCCTAAATTTGATCCTGATCAATTCATTTATTACCGTAAGTAAGATCAAAATACTTAGATTTAATAAACACCCAACCTGGGGAGTTAAAGTAAGGAATCATTAACCGGTGTTTTTTTTAATTTTCCTTAACCTTCTATTAATACTCGTGAGTCTAACCTACCACTACCACATCACTACACCCTTGTAGTAAGTGTATTTTTGGACTATAAATTATAATATCATCTCAACGGTGTGAATTCAATGAAATATTCGGGAGAGACCAATTTCGGCACCGTTGTTGGGAAAAATAGTTCCTCATGCATAATAACATGAATATTAAAACATATATTACTTCACCCATCCCCCTTTCTTATTTTCCCTTCAACATTTCCATTTTACAATTTTTCTCTTATGATTTCACAGGTGTTCCCTCTCTCAATCACTCACTTCTTTAAATCTAATGCATGTTACTGGGGACCTTTACTCACTCAAGAATTGTTGGACTCACATTTTTTGATAATCCCAAATCATGTTTCATTTATGTGACAATCATGTTTTTATTATTGGACAATATTGTTTCTTTAATATTATTAGTTTCTATTAAGTGATAAATATGTATCTTTTATCTCACTGCTCTCTTTTTTAAGCTTACAGTGAAAAATTTATCTATGTAAAAGGTTACCGATGAAGGTCATCGATAGAATGTCACTGATAGAAGGTCATCGATGAAGGTCACCGATAGAAGGTCACTGATAGAAGGTTACCGATGAATGTCACTGATAGAAGGTCACTGATATAAGGTTCCTGATTAAAGTCACTGATAGAATGTCTCCGATAGAAGGATACTAATGAAGGTCACCGATAGAAGTTCACCGTTGAAGGTTACCTTTGAATTCTATAGATGAAGGTCACTGATGCAGTCTACCATTGAATCCTACTGTTGAAGCATACAGTTGAAAAGGCTACCGCTTCCAGTCGACCAATGCTCACTCTTATACTCCATACTTTTTCAAATTATTAATATTATTCTAATGCTCATACTTGATAAATTTAGTGTTTCTAACATTAATTAATGATGATTGTAGACATATCAAGATACTGTATCTGGGGACAATATAAAGTACAAGGAGTACCGCACATGGTCTACTTATTCATATTTTCAGACCTCAAATATAAAATAGAAGACTGATAAAGAAAAGGAAGAGGTGAAGAGGGAGGAATTCATAAGAAATAGCTTAATCTCTAGATCAAAGAGAACAAGGAAGAACCATACAACACTTACATTTTGAACCCAAGAGAATCATGAATATCATTTGGGAGAAAAAATTCACTTCTGTCTTTTGTGATTCTTCATTTCTCTG
Organism: Viscum album; assembly: GCA_963277665.1. Taxonomy (NCBI): domain Eukaryota; kingdom Viridiplantae; phylum Streptophyta; class Magnoliopsida; order Santalales; family Viscaceae; genus Viscum; species Viscum album. The sequence goes on along the minus strand of OY728146.1, from coordinate 1,083,920,801 downwards.
TCAGACCAAGAAGTAGAACCCCTTATTACTTGGAAGCTAGAATGTGGAGTTGAAACACTCTGTTTTGAGTAAAACTTTTGTACAAATACTCAAACTACAAATTCTTCACTCCAAGGAGTCAAGTGCTAAAATTAAAACACAAAGATCTTTCTAAAATCATTCTTATAATATTATCTATATTTTGTTCATGTATTTATCATTTATAAGAAGTGTGTTTTTATCTATTACACAAGATATCTCTTGTGCTTGAAGTAGAGGATATAGAAAATCCTCACATAAAACTTCTCTTACACCTTGTTTCCCATGTGTAACTGTGGAAGAGGTCATATCTAGTTTGCTTAGTTTCTTTTTCCCATGATGAAATGTGGTAGAGGGTGTGTGCCCTGGACAGTTTTTGAAAACTATTGTAAAGCTTGATACATGATATGTATCAAGTTTATCTTTAATATAAATTTCTTGGTGGCAGGTGATCACCAAGTGGAGAGGATTAAGTCATGGCTTGAGGCTAAACCTCTTGTTTAACTATACAATGTGTTTTGTTTTTCTATTACTATGTTTTTATATTTTTCGATTCTTATAATTTCAAAGATAGAAAAAATTTACATTAACATAGATAGTTAGTTCTGGTCTGTGTGTGTATGTGTTTAATTCAGTAAACCTATTTCAAAAGATGAATAAATGTTTTACCCTAATTCAACTGAGGACTAATCCCCCTTTGAAAAACCTATTGACCAACTAATATTTATATCTCTACTAACTTAATTAACTGGGATATTTCAAAATTTGGGGATGTTCTCATAATGTTTTTAGCAGAAATTTTACATAGGAACTCAATTCACCCCTCGCTTGAGTTTCCACTCCAACCAACATTTTGTATCAAAGGAGTTTTTATTTCTTCCATATGAACTATTATACAATTTTTCAAAATATTTTCAACTGTTATTTTAGTTGTATGTTAATGATCTTTAAAAATTTGATATCTAAATCTTCAGTTCATTAAAATTCTAATTAACAATGGTTAAAAGAGATGACGGTTCAGATACTAACAGGACACATTTCATTAATGGTAAAAACAATGCTCAGTGGAAATGGAAAATGAAAATGTATCTAGAGAGCATGAGTCATGAAATATGGGACACAATTGAATAACAACATGAATTGAATATTACTACTAGGTACACATGGTCTTAGTTGACTAAAGCTACATATAACAATAACTGTAAAGCAATGATTGCATTGTACTATTCCCTAGGTAATGAAGAATTCAATAGAATATCATCTTGTAAAACTTCTTATGAAATTTGGGATACTTTGTCTATTTCCCATGAGAGAACCACCAATGTTTAAGTTATGAGATTAAATACTTATACTATTAAATATGATAATTTTAAAATGAAGTCGAACGAGCTTATATCTGAAATATATCTCATGTTCAATGAAATTGTAAATACCATGAGTCTTCTTGGGAAACTAGTAGATAGTAAAGACTAGATTATGAGGATTCTTAGATTCCTACCTGATATATGTAGAAAAACTTCTGTTTTTATTCGAGAATCATGTGACATAGGAAAGCTACCAGTTAAGGAACTAATTGAAAAAATTATGATGTATGAAAAGGAGCTTAAGTTACATCTAGATGCAGATGAAGACCCAGCTTCTAACAGTGATGATGAGATGGATCATCTTGCTAAGAGATTCAAAACATTCTTCTATAAGAATAAGTTTTTTAGAAAATAAAACTATAAATTAAGGTATGATAGTAAAGGACAGTTGAAAAAGGATAGAAAATGGAATGGAAACACAAATGAAATTGTCTGCTATGAGTTCAAATGAAAAGGCCATGTGAAGGTTGATTTCCCCAAGCTAAAATTTATTAATAAATATGAAGATAGTGGAAAGGGATATAAAAAGGCTATGAAATCTACTTGGAGTGCTTCATAAGATATATCTAGTGGATATGACACTTTTGATATTGAAAATAACAAACATGAAATCATGTGTTTCATGATATAAACATCTGAGGTATTACCCAATTCTCCTATACATAATGCTTAATATTCTAGGAATGAAATTGAATCAAATAATGATGAAAATATGAGTAAGGATGAACTATTTGAATATTGTAGAATGATTTAGGATAGAATTAAATAACTCAAGGATAAATATAAATTATTGAAAAGACAACATGCTTTAAATTCTAATTATAAGTCTGATCTGGATATTGAGAGAGAAAAATGTGCTTAGCTATTAAAAGAAAATACTGAACTTAAATTATCAAATGAGAAATTAAAAAGGGATCTTGTGAGTTTTACTGTTGGTAAAGATAACTTAACTCAGTTCCTAGGGAAACAGATTTCTCCAAAATATACAACTAATCCATGATATCAACTAGGACAGAGAAGGATTATTAAAAATAAATTTTTTCCAAAATCTAGACAGTTCAATCCTAGTTCATGTTCTAGACCATCTTTTGAAAAATACATTTCTAAATGACCCAAAAAAGTGTTCATGTCTTAAAACATATCTGTTGATTATAGGTATCCTATGACACAAGTATGGGTTCTCAAAACATTACTTTCTAATCTTCCTGGACCCAAGAAAATCTGGGTACCAAAGTTATCCTATGCTAAATCTGTTCTACAAGAAAATTATCAAAAGAGCTCCTGTAAAACTCTATGGTACTTGGATAGTGGATGTTCAAGACATATGACCAGAGACTATTCATTCTTCAAGATCCTAATTAAATTTTATTGTGGACATGTCACATTCGGTGATAAATCCCATGGAAAGATCATTGTCTTAGGCCAAATTGGTGACCCTAATACTATATTAATTTCAAAATTTACACTTTGTTGATGGGTTAAAATAAAATCTACTTAGTAACTCTCAGTTGTGTGATGATGGTTTCAATGTTAAATTTGAAAATCATGCATGTAATGTTTTTAATTCTAAAAATTATTTAATATTCACTACTCTTTGAAATGAAAATGTATATTCTATTGATTTACACTCTTTAGCAGAGAAAACTGTTTCTTGTTTAAATTATTTTCATAAAAAATCATGGTTATGGAATAGAATATTAGGACACTGTAATGTGAACTCACATAGTAAACTAACTAGGAAAGGTTTAGTGGAAGACTTACCTAAATTAGAATTCCTACATAACAAAGTTTGTAATCCTTGTCAAAAAGGAAAACAACTCAAATATTATTTCAATCCAAAGAAATATTTTTTTACTTCTCAACCTCGTGAGTTAGTTCGCATGGATTTGTTTGGGCCATCTAGAGTTTCATGTTTAAATGGTAAGAACTATGTTTATGTTCTTGTAGATGATTTTTCTAGATATACTGGAATATAATTTCTATCTCAAAATAGTAAAGCATGTTATTACTTCATTAAATATTCCTGTTCTTTAGAAAATCTTAGTGGACTTAGAATTATGGCCCTGAGATGTGACCATGGCTATGAGTTTGAAAATCTGGAGTTTGAATCTTTTTTCTCACAAAATGTATATAATCAAAATTTATATCCTCCTAAAACACCTCCAAAAAATATAGTTATAGAAAGAAGAAATATGATACTTCAATAGATTCCCCAGAATATAATAAATGAGTATAATCTACCTATTTATTTTTGTGCTGAAGCTATTAATACAAAATGTTACATCATCAATAGAATATTAATTATACCTATTATTAAGATAACCCCTTCTGATCTATGGAATAATAGGAAGCCTATGGTTAATTACTTTTGAGGTTTTGGTTGAAAAATTTTTATTCTTAACACTAGGGATAATCTTGACAAGTTTTCTTCAAAGTGTGATGAAGGAATTATCCTAGGTTACTCAATCTCTAGTAAATATTATAGAGTATTCAATAAGAGAACCAAATGTGTGGAAGAATCAGTTCATGTCAAATTTGATGAGACTGATCCACATGAACCCAAAACCTACATTGAACATTCTGAGAAAGATGTGTCAATTATGGACCTTAATGATAAAGATAGTGATCTCTTAGTGAAAACAACTAGTTCTGGAAATTTTCCAGAATCAGAGCATGGTGAATCTGAACCTATAGACAACCATGAAGAGTCTAGTTCAAATATTTCAAGAGGTATTATAACCCTCTAGAACAATCCTTTTGATTCTCTAGTAGGTGATATATATAGAGGAACACAAACTAGAGATTATCTGAGAAACCATGTTGAACATCAATCCTTTCTTTCATGGATTAAACCTAGAAATATTAATTATGCAATTAGTGATGAATTTTGGGTGATAGATATGAAAGGAGAATTTAATCAGTTTGAAATAAAAAAGGATTGGGAATTAGTAGAATGACCTAAAGACACTTTGACTATAGGCACTAATTCGGTATTTAGAAATAATTTTGATGAATCTGGTGACAAAGATAGAAACAAGGATAGACTAGTTGTGTAAGGATATAGTCATAAAAAAGGAATAGACTATGAGGAAACAATTTAAATTGTAGCTATACTAGAATCAATTAGGATACTACTTGCTTATGTAGCTCATCTAAATTTCGAATGATATAAAATGGATATCAAGATTGCATTTCTAAATGGGTACATAGTTGGGGATGTATTTGTTGAACAACCCCCTAGTTTTACAAATTCCTATTTTTCAAATCATGTCTTTAAAATTTTAAAAGATCTATATGTTATAAAATAATCTCTATGATCTTGGTATGATAGACTTAGTTCATTTATTATTTCAAATGATTTTACTAAAGTAATAGATGATGCAACTCTTTTTATTAAAAGTATTTTCTAAATATGTTATAATACTACAAATTTTTGTAGATGACATTATTTTTGGATCCTCTAAAAATTATTTATTTACTGATTTCTCACAAATGATGCAAGATGAATTTGAAATGAGTTTAGTAGAGGAACTTAAATTTTTCCATGGATTTCAAATTTTTCAAAAATAAAAATATTATTTTTTTAAATCAATGTAAATATACTAAGGATCTTTTGAAACGTTTTGTCTTAGATAGTAATAAAGGTAGGGATACACCTATGATTACCACTTGTATGTTAGATACTGATGAAACTGGTAAATCAGTGGATCCAACCAATTCTAGAGGTATGACTGGGAGACTTCTCTACCTTACTACTAGTTGGCCTGATATTATGTTCAGTGTATGCATGTGGGCTCATTTTCAAGCCAATCCCAAAGAGTCTTATTTAACTAATATTAAAAGGATTTTTAAATATCTCAATTATACTATAAACTTAGGACTATTTTTTCCAAGAGGGTAATCATTTGATTTAGTAAGTTTTTTAGATGCTGACTTTGCTGATTACAAGATAGATAGAAAGAGAACCTATAGAACATGTCACATTTCGAGGAAGTCACTAGTATCATGGTGTTGTAAGAAACATAATTATGTTGCATTATCCACTACTAAATCTATATATATAGCTGCTGGTAGTTGTTCTGCTCAAATTTTGTGGATGAAACACACTTTACTAGACTATGGATATCAATTCAAACATGTCTCTATAAACTTTGATAATACAAGTGCTATTAAAATCTCTAAAAATCCAGTATCTCATGCTAGGACAAAGTACATTGATGTGAGACATAACTTTTTGAGAGATCATTATCAAAGAGGTGATATAACCCTTGAATTAATTGTCACTAAACACCAATTGGATGATATATTCACAAAACCATTGAGTTATGAGAGGTCAAACTACATCAAACATGTGTTATGTATGATAAAATGTTAAGTTAATCCCTCACCATTGGGACCTCACCATTGTGACCTCACCGTTAATGCCTCACTGTTTAGACCTCATCGATGGGACCTCACCATTAGGACCTCACCATTAAGAACTCACCATTAAGACCTCACCATTATGACCTCACCATTGGACATCACTGTTGGACCTCACTATTGGACCTCACTGTTGGACCTCACTGTTTGACCTCACCATTTGGACCTCACTATTAACACCTCACCGTTAATACCTCACCATTGGACCTCACCATTAGACATCACCATTGGACCTCACCATTGGACCTCACCATTGGACCTCACCATTGGACCTCACCATTGGACCTCACCATTGGACCTCACTATTGGACCTCACTATTGGACATCATCGTTGGACCTCACCATTAAGACCTCACCATTGGAACCGTACCGATAGTCGACCTTTTTGGGACTTCTGATTTTTCTACCGGAATCTAAAACGTTTTTAATCTCAGTTATTTATTTTACTTTCTTTTTATTAATTACCTAAATGATAAAAACAAAGTAAAAACCACATTTCAATCCAATTTAATCCCATCCCAAACCTTCTTATCTCTAATCTTGGAACCTCACCTTCTGTTGAAACCCTCAACCCGCTCTAGTTTTAATAAAAAGACTGAAGAGACTGTTGGTTGATTATAAAGGAGATGTGCCAAACCCTAAGAGACCTTGAGCTGGGACTAGTAGTGGAAGATATGTAGTGGAAAAGTAGATCAATCCACATTTTTCAAAGTAGAAAATTGTGGTAGAAAATGAATTATATTCGGAATGGGTGTTGTAAAGAAGGTCTCTAGAGCTGAAGGCACTTGATTCTTAGGATTGCGTAGAATTCTTTGCAAATAACAATGTACCTTTTTACTCGAAGATAGTAAATGAATTATATGAGTTTCTAAAATTAAAGCAGTCTGATAATGAGAACATAATGTCTTAAAAGTTAAATGGAGTAAGTGGGAGTTCTCTTATTTTTAATGGGATGAATGTTTAAGAGTTCCATATAAATGTATTTTTTATTACTACTCTAGAGTGGTGCCTCCCACTAGTTAGTTCATCTATTATGATGAAGCTTTGTCATAACTTACAAGGAATGGGATCCCTAGGAATGTGATTGCTACTGAAATGAAAGGAAGAAACAGGTTGATTATTATGTTTTTTTAACATGTTTTGAGTCCCCGAAGATGGTACTTTGCTATCTTGAAATATTAGAACATGTTTCTTTTGTATCTGTTGAAGCATGGACAAAAGATAAATCTGTGTAGGTTGATAATGATTCAATTAGAGGATATGAAAAAGAATAGTTCCAAATCAAATTCTTCTTCCATGCCATATTTATATCCCTAATGTAAAAAGTAAAATGAGTTGTTAGAAATAAAGATGAAATAATTGTTTTAAGGGACAACTTCTACATTACCAAGTTGATTTTCAAATTTATAATGATATTCTAGAACCCTTGAAAAAGAAGATGGGTGAATGATGAGGAAAAATTGTATAAATAATTAAACCATGTCGCCAATCCTACTAGGCCTAAGAATAAAAGAGATCCAGGTCTAAATCCTAATGATATTAAACCAGTATACTCAAATTAATAATAAGAGGCTGCTGTTATGCAAGATAGAGTGGATTCTACTGTAGATGATAGGAGTGATCCTGACCTTCCCTCATTCCCTCATGCTAATGTTGTATCCTTTAGTGAGCCTAGCCCACCAAAAATATTGCATAGAATAGGGACTATCCTAATGGATGGTGATGATGAGGAAACCAATGAAGAAGAAGGGAATGAAAATTTATTAAAATACATTAGAGAGACCTCAGAAGAGGAAGATTAAACTGAATCTAGTCATGATGATTTTGAGAAAAATTCTAATGAAAGTGAATAGGAATGTCTAAGTCTTCGTCCTCTAATAATATATATAAAAATGATATAGATTTTAAATAAAGAGTTTGATGAATCGGTTGAAGCTAGAATTGTAATGGAAATGGTGGAAGATTCATTACAAGAAGTAGTAGTGGACTCTCCTGTTGATGTAGTTGATCGAGGAATATCAGATATGGATGTTACTGAATAATAGAATTATCCAAGGGAGGCAGAGGAACCTGTTTCCATAGGATCAGTTGTTTTTGCTCATGGAATAGAATATTAGTCAGAAGACCCTAGATTTGTGGTCTTGGGCTTAGACTATGGAGACTCTAAAGATGAAAACCCTAACAAAATCCATCCAATTCCTTTTGTTTCAGACACCACTATTATATAGCAAGTAGTGATTTTACCTCGAGACTATGTGAATAAGTATGATTTAGAATCATAAAAATTTGATTTTAAAAGACACTTTGATGAGATATCTGTTGAGATAGAGGGAACAGTGGATCTCAATCAAGAAGTTGTGGCTTCTACCTTAAAAAGAGAAATTTCAACCACTCACTCAAATTTTCTACCTGAAGTGAAGAAATGTCATAATCAAGTCAGAACCTTGGTAGACTCTATGGAATATATGAAATAGTAAATTTCCAGTTTAAACACCTATATGGATTCAAGGGTTTAAGTGGACAAATACCTTATGTATGTTAAGAGTGTTGTTCACTAGATGGTCACTGTGTTTGTGGACATTAAGAATTCTTTGGAGGCACATGTGAGTGGTCATGATGATGATGTGAAGAGGCTGATTAGTGTCTTGAAAAAGTCTTTTAAGGAGACAATAGATTTTACAATGGAACCTCTATGTGCGTCTTCTTCCTCTTCAGCCTCTCCTCCTATTGATCTATAAGCTTTCAGGCCTTTTGTAAGAGAAAAAGTGGACATGTTCTCTGGTTCTAGTACCTCAGACCCTCAGTCTATGACTCAGATCATTTCCACTACCAAATAAATTCATAATCTTGTGGGATATTATCTAAGGTAGGCTTCTAAATATTATAAGGCCATAAAAGAGCATGTTTATTTCAATTACAAAAGGGTCTACACTAAGCATCAGATGGATGGTCACTTCAAGCTATTGTTGTAAAACATGAGGATCCCACCAATCACTCAAACATTTAAGGATCAAGTTAGCAGGATTAAAGAGTTGACACCTACATTAATGTAATTCATGGAGAATAAGGATGATTTTATCACAAATATGGAAAGATGAGGAAGAATTATTATGTATTTCATAAATATCCTTTTACCCTTCCTCCATGTGGACTGCACTCCCATTATTGTTTCTCCAGCATTACTTTCTTCCTTAGCTGCCTTAGGCTCTACCAGTGATACCCCATTGATGAAATTTTCTTAGGTATTCAGAAGCTTGACCCCTATGATTCCTCAGAGATCGATACATTGTGGGTCTACTAATGCTTCTGTAGCAGCTCCCCCTACCCTAATCACTGCCAAACCTTAGCCTATACTTCCATCTTCTAAACCTGCCTCCTCAGCATCCAAATACAAAGATCCCATGGACATTTCTAATGTGGATTCAATGTGGTATGTCTTAGTTGATAGGGATCTTTGTACTATTTTTGTATATTGTACTCTTGCTTCACTAATAATAAAATCCTCTTTTGTCTCTTTTTATATTCAATTATTTTTGTTTATCACAAAGGGGGAGAAGTTTTATGTTGAATGGAGTCCTTGCATATATACACTATCTATATTTTTCAAATAAACAAAGTTCTATTTTACATATAAACACCTCTGGAGAAATTATCCAATGTTCTTAACACTAATTCAATAATGCATGAATCTAAAATTTCATTGCCATGATTTGTGATTTTCAAAAAGGGGGAGATTATTGGACTCACCAGTTTTGATAATCCCAAATCATGTCTCTTTTTTGGGATAATCATGTTTTTATTATAGGATAACCGTGTTTCATTAATATTCTTAGTTTCAATCAAGTGATAAATATGTATCTTCAATATCACTTCTCTATTGTTTAATATTATAGTGCAAAATTTATCTAAGTTAAATGTTGCTGATAAAGGTCACCAATAAAAGGATACCGATGAAGGTCACCGATAGAAGGTTACTGATGAAGGTCACCGATAGAAGGTAACTGATATAATGTTACAGATGAAGTTCATCGATTGAAGGTCACTGATAGAAGTTTTCTGATGAAGGACGCCGATAGAAGGCCATTGATAGAAGGTTATTGATGAACGTCACCGATGAAGGTTACTGATGAAGGTCACTGATATAAGGTTACTATTGAAGGATACCAATAAAGTTCATCGATGTAGTCTAATCATGAAGCCTACTGTTCAAGCCTACTGTTGGGAAGGCTACCGATACCAGTCTACTGATGCTTACTCGTCTACACCATACTCTGTCAAATTCGTTGGATTATTCTAACAGTCATATATGGTAAATTTAATGCTTCTGACAATAATCTATACTGATTGTAGACATATCAAGAGACCGTATTTGGGGAAATTACGAGGTACGAGGAGGACCACACATGGTCTACTTACTCCTACTGTTGGACCACAAATATAAAATAAAAGACTGAGGAATAAAAGTAAGAGGTGAAGAGATAGGAATACAAAAGAAAGATCTTACTCTCTAGATTAAAGAGAACAAGGAAGAACAATCCAACACTTATATTGTGAACCCAAGATCGTCATTAAGATCATTTGGGAGAACAAATTCACATCTACCTTATGTGCTTCATCAAGTCTCTGTCAAACCAAGAAGTACAACCCCTCGGTACTTGGGAGCTATAACCTGGAGTTGCGACACTGTATTTTGAGGACAACTTCCAGAGAAAGACTCAAACTGAAATCTCTTCACTCCAAAGAGTCAAGAGCGAAATTGAAAACAGATAATGATTTATAAAATCATTTTTATAATATTATCTCTATTGTGTTCTTGTCTTTTCCATTTATGATAATTGTGTATTTATCTGTTACACACACTGTCTCTTGTGCATGAACCAGAGGATTCTGAAAATCCTCTCATCAAACTTCACTTACACATTTTTTCCCATGTGTAACTGGGGAAGAGGCTATATCTGGTCTTGTTTGTTTGTTTTTTCCATGAAGAACTATGTTAGAGGGTGTGAGCCCTGGAAAAATTGTGAAACTATTATAAATACCTATATAGGATGTGTATTAAGTTTATTTCTAATATAATTATCTTGGTTGTAGGTGTTCACAAAGTGGAGAGGATTAAGTCTCATCTTGAGACTGAACCTATTTTTTAACTCTATTGTGTTCTATGTTTTTGTATTACTCTGTTTTTCAATTTTCTGCTACTAATAATTTCAAATATAGGAAACTATTTGACACTGACATTGATAGTTAGTTCTGGTTAGTGTGTGTATGTGTTTTATTCAGTAAACATGTTTCAAAAGATTAAGAAGTGTTTTACACTGATTCAACTAAGGACTAATCACCCTTTGATAAACCTGTTGACCAAAAATACAATTATATCTCTACTGTCTTAATTAATTGGGCTATTCCGGAATTGGGGGAGCTTTATCATAATTTTTTTAAAATAAATTTTAACTAGGAACTCAATTTACCCCCCTTTTGAGTTTCCACTCCGACCAAAAAGATCCCTATAGGTTCAGCAAGAAATTCAATTCAATCTCAAAATTGATAGAACCATCGTAGCAAGATTCCACTTCACAAAGGCTAAGCATAAAAATATTGTGTCCCCACACTTTCGAGACCCCCAATATGTTCCACCAAAAAATTAGGGTGATAGACCAGCATTGCAGGAGCACACCATAAGGGAGTACAATTTTATATCTATTAGTGGTGTGGAGCCTAGCATTGTATTCCCACCAATTTCGGATCAGACATTTGAAATTAAACATGGTCTCATTCAGATGACCTTGAATATGGTTCAATTTATGGGGCTTCAAATAGAATAACCCTAGGATCACATTTAAATCTTTATTGAGGTTTTCTATACCTTTCAAAACTGAATTGTTTCTTCAAATGAAATAATATTAAGATTCTTCCCTTTATCCAAGCATAAAAAAGCCATGTACTGGAAAAAACTCATGATCCGGATTCAATCATAACATGGGATGAATTAAAAATGAAATTATTAGATTGATACTTACCACCAATCCAAACATGGAATCTCTGAAATGAAATTCAAAAATTCATCCGGGAGGATGAATAATCAGATTATGAATCTTGGGGGATATTCAAGGAGATAGCCCTAATGTTTCCAAATCACAAACTACATGTCAAGATTCAACATCAAATATTTTATTAAGTACATCATCCTACTACATGTATAGTAGTAGACACTGATGCTAATGGAGAACTGATGCTTAAGACACCAAAAGCCATCCATGAAAATTTAGATGAAGATTCTCACAATGACAGTCTATGGAAAAGTGATAGAGGACTGCCTCAACATAAAATTCATCAAGTGGAAGAAACTACCCACCTTGTTACTCATGTTGATGTTCTTACCAAGAATATAGAATCAATTCAGTTACCTACTTCCCCACTATCCCTCCTCCTCTAGTAATGGAAATTCAATCCTATAATATTTTTAGTGGTCTTAAATCAATACCATAATTGAAGGGAATCTATGTAAAACCCCCAACCTAACTACTATAATTATATCAATTACAGTCTATAGTTCCAAGACTACCCACATACCCAAAATATCAACAAAAACATAATTACCAACAAATGAGATCTCATCAACATCCATAGTAAAATAATGGTTACTTTCAATAGAGGATTATACAGATTCTATAATGAAATTAGGTACCACCAGGGTACCCACTACAACGTCCAACTTCTTCACCACAATAAAAATTCCAAAAACAATTTTTTAAATCTTAGTATTATAAACCATCATAATAGAAACAACATCAATAACCCCCCCCCCAAGAACACCACCAAAATCCCAACCTCTCCATATAAATCTCAACAACCTTCTCACCACCATATTCTAGAATTAAAACCAAAGGATGAAAACACAATAGGTGAAAATGAAGATCTAAAGAGAATCCCTGAAAATCCTAGAGTAACATATATGTCTAATGTTGAGAACCTTATCAGACTAACCACCTTGTACAATACCCAGTAACACTGTAATAAACCAAAGATAATAAGAAAATCTAGTGGTTCATGGGAGTGGGAATGTAAAATACATTCAACAACCATGAAAATATAAGGTCAAGAAGCTAGAGGTACATGATAAATTGGTGACTGACATTAGTGGAGATGAAATTTATAAAATAAAGGAAGCAACTAATGAAATGAATCTAAACTGAAAAGAAACTAAAACCCCCCAAAAAGGATATCCTGAGATGGAAGTGTTTTATATTTTACCACTAGTATAGAAAACCCCTTTTCCATTTATGGAAAGAATGAGGAAAGGAATGATCAAGGAACAAAAGAAAAATATTCTAACAATTTTTAAACAATTACATATCAAAACCCAATTTAATGAATCCATTTCCCAAATACCAAATTATGTGAAATTTCTAAAGGAACTACTCTCTAAAAAGAGGAATATGCAATAAATGAGAGCCATATCCCTAAATAAGGAATTATATGAAGTTGTTTTGTTAAATCTTCCAAATAATTTGTGAGAGTGTGGTATTTTTTCAATCCCTTACACCATAAGGGAATGAAACTTTGTAATAGAATTATGCAACCTAGGTATGAGAATAAATCTCATTCCTATGAGTGTTTTCAATAATACAAGGATTAAGTAATTCAAACCCATAAGAGTGTCACTTCAACCATCTATCCTCTTAGTTTATCACCCTTAAGGACATCTCGAGGATATCTTAGTTAATGTTGGAAAGATTATCATTCATACAGATTTTCCAATTCTAAATATGTGTAATAAAGGATATGTTAAAAATATTTATATAATAACATTTTTATAAACAGTAAATGATTTAATATTTGTTAACCAAGGGAGACTAATATTCAGAATTGGGGAGAAACAAGTTTGTTAGACATAAAAAAGTCTATAAATAAAGGTAGTGACTATTTTAACTGTCAATCCATATTTCATACAAATCAAGGAGATGAGATTATGACCATTGAGGATGATAGGAATACCCTTCCCCATAATGAATAAAAGGATAGTGATCTTGATAATGAAAACAACTTTGAACCATTTATGGGAGAAACAATACCTCTATTTAAACCTTCTTTCATCACGCTACGATATTTTAGAATTAAAAGATTTATCGAGCACACTCATGTACACATTCCTTTAAACTCTGGAGACACTACTAGTCATTATCAGCTCATAATTGACAGAGAAATAAAAGTAAAATTGGATTTTTGTCCTTAAAAGACAAAAAAACACATTATATATAAGGGAGTGACTGAACATAATAAGATCGTCCCCAAAATCTATACCAACAAAATTTCACTTGAAGAAGGTGAAAAACTGAAACATCATCCCAAGATGTCACTCACCCCATTAAGTATCGATGTGGTTAAGAAAAACATGTAGAAACTTAATGATGTGGGAATAATATTTTCAATATCTGATAGTGAATGGGTAAATCCACTACATGTTATTCCAGATAAGGGTGGAATTGTTTTTATGAAATGGTGAAATCAAGTTAATATGTACTCAAAAAATCACTAGATGTTATGTATGCATCGATTATATGTATATAAATATGACATCATGAAAATATCATTTCTCAGTGCCCTTTATAGATCATATTTTGGAAAGACTAGAAGGGAATAAACATTATTTATTCATGGATGGATATTCATGATGCAATAAAATTAAAATAAAATCTATTTGACCACTATAAAACAATGTTAACTTGTCTCTTAAGAACATTCACCTACCGATGAATGTGATTTTGTATGTGAAATGCACCATCAACTTTTAAATAGCGCATGACACATATATTCCATGATATGGAGGAGGAATTCTTGGAGATATTCATACATGAATTTTCATCATAATGAATATACTTCAATGTATGTATGACTATATTGGATGTAGTCTTGAAACTATATGATTAAAAATTATTGGTATTAAACTAGGAAAAGTTTCACTTTTTTTCAAAGGAGGAATAATCCTTAAACATGAAATCTCAAAACAGGGACCAAATTCAATCTAGAAATAATCAATTTGATTAGAGACTTACCTAATACTACGATAGTGAATGTATTAGGATATTTTAGGTCCATATAGGATTCTATCATTTCTTTATTAAAAAATTTATAGAATTATCCCACCACATGACACATTTATTGTCCAAAGACACCTATTCTGAGTTCAGAAAAGCTTTTTGATGGGAATTTCATACCCTAAAGAATAGTATATTGGCCACTCCTATCATAATTCCACTATATAGGGAAAAGTATTTCTAATTTATGTGTGACAAAAAAAGTAATATTGTTGGTTTTTTCCTAGGATAGCTATTTATAAGTATATTTTCTATAATTTAATATTTTCGTCACACACTAAATTATGCTCTGTTATATTATACAATAACTAAAATATAACATCCAGCCATCACCTTTTTGTTTGAAAATTTTCACTCATTCCTTGTACTATCAATGTTTGTGTTCTACACTAGCTATTATTCACTTAAATATCTACTAAAAAATATATGTTAAACCACATTTGATATGATGGATCATGCTGCTGTATGAATTTAACATAATGATCAAGGACACAAAATGAAATGAGAACGTTATCTTAGACCATTTATCTAGATCTCAACTACCCAAGATCAAATATTATGATAATATTGACATAAATGATGAATTCTATAATGAAACCCTTATCATGATAAATACCCAATAAATACCATGTTTTTAAGTTATTGAAAATTATCTCACCACAGGATTACTCTACCCTACCTTTACCTAACAATAGATGAATATGTTTTTAGTCAAACCTCACATTACTAATAGGATGAGAAAATAGTTTTTAAGCACAGTTTTGATGGATTAATATGGTTTTTCATTCTAGAATATAAAAAAATCTTTTCATGTGTCAAAAAAAACTACTTTGAGGGAATCATGGAACAGAATGTACCATGGCTAAAATCCTTCAAAGAGGGATATTTTGGCCACTGCCTTGTCAATATTTAAGGAAAATCTTTCAAACTTGTGATTGATGAAAGTGTATAGGGACAATAAGAAAATAATCCAAACCCACAAAATATTATCATGAAAGTAAAATTCTTTGATTTATGGGGAATTGATTTTATGGGACCATTCCCAAATTCATATAGGAAATTTCACATCATATTCGGCATGGATTACATTTCAATGTGGCTGGAAGATGACTCCACCACCAATAAAACATCTTTAGTGGTAATTAATTTCTTAATGAAAAAACATTTTTTCAGTATTTTTATTTCCTTGATTACTCATCGTTGATTTGGGAACTCACTTTGAAAATAATGTTTTCATGTATTTTCTTATGAAGTATGGAATCCGTTATAACACAGGAAGTCCCTACCACCCACAGAAAAGCGGGAAGTTGAATTATCTAATAGGGAAATCAAAATAACTCTTGAAAAGATGGTGGCTAAAAATAGAAATTATTTGAACCTTAAATCAAATGATGAACTTTGGGAATATTGAATATCTTACAAACCACCCATTGGTACTACTCCATTATGTCCTGTTTTTGAAAGCCATGTTACTTACACATTGAAATATATCATCTATATTATTAAGAAATTAGAAAACTGAATATGGATTCTAAAAATATAGAAAATTAAAAATTCTAAAACATCATTAGATTGAATTTATCACAAGGTATACCTCTGTAAATTCTCTAATTTACAATGAAAAAACGAAGAAATATAATGACCAACACATTGCGTGATGAAAATTGACACCATGGAATAATGTTCAACATTTTAATTATAGATTGAAACTTTTCCCTACAAAATTGAAATCTGGATGTCCAGGTCCCTTTACAATCATAAGAGTGTTTTCCTATGAGGATATTGAAATTAATGAAGGAAAATAACCACCCTTGATGGTAAATGGAGACTAATTATTTATCATGAACAATTTCCTAATAGTTTTTCTCATTACTTATAATTCAACATAATTTTGTCTATTTTTTCTAGATGATGAATTCAACATAATAAATTTATGGTAGGAAACCCATATTTTACTTTTATTCTTTATTTTTAGTCTTTCACTGAGGATTTTGGTTTTATTTTAGAATTATTTTTTTCATAGGTTGCCTTGAATGAAATTGTACCCCCATATCTGTGTGTATCTAAGCTATTTCTAATTTCTATTCACTATATGAAACATATCCTTTCAATTATTCCAAAATGATTAAACCATTTGGACTAATATTTTACCTAGTAAAGTATTTTTCATTTTAACTCATTATATAGGTAGCCCAATTTGAAATAATCATCCACCAAGTTCCCCCATGGCATAACAGTCATCCAAAGGAGATCTAGATTAACTAAATTAAATTTCAAATTCTCCATTTTCATTTTTTCTATGATATATATGCATTATATCTCCCACTATACATTCCAACACATTATAGACACTATATAATCTTATGTGACATAGAGACTTACTTGAGGTTTATTGGCAATACACTTGGATTATTCCTCGTTTTCACCTATCCAGGATTTCATTGAAATATTTCATTAAGAATGGAAACTCATTGAACCCATATAATCTAGATAATTATTTTGGTTGGGTTTTTTAGAAATATATGTTTTAATCATGTTTATAATTTTAGAATGATACATGGTTTTAGTAATTTGATTCAAATTCAAAGACTGTGAAATTTATTTTGATTTAGTGTTTACATTATTTTAAACCATGAGTGATTTGATGTTTTTTATAATTCCATTCCCAAGATTATTATAGACCCTTGATTTTATATTCAATTAAATGAATATTTCATGAGATACACCTGATTCATTTACGACAATCATAACATGTATTAAGATTTTATTGAGGATATGACTAAATAAATACAATTTTAATATTATTGATGAAATATCTATTGAGAAAATTTTTCTTAGGACCCACATTATATCATTCCTTATTTAGACCATAGATTCCATGAATAAACTTTTTAGGATGTATCCATTTCAGGACTATTATCCCTTCAAACCCTACTCTTGGTATTATGCATGATTATCCTTTGAACATGTGGGGGGTGTTACCAGATGGAATGGGTTTTTTTGATTGAGTTGATTTGTAGTTCTATATCTATAAGACTTATATGACATTATCCATGATTAATCTTGTAATTTTACACCTATTATGTACCATTGAGAAATATAGAAAAATTAAAAATAAAAAGATTTTTTATTGTGTATTTGGTTGGTAAAAAGTAACTATTTATGGAATGATGAATCCTACGATGGGTCATATGTGTTTAGGATAATTATATTAGATCATTTTATAATATGACTTAAAAAATAATAGAAAAAGAAAAATTTAAGAACATGGTACATTTTTTATACATACTTGATATACTCACGAATCTACTTTGAGCTACTTAGATCATGGAATCATTTTGATCTTAGAGGATTCACTTCTTTGAACTATTAAAATTTATCATGCATAATATGTGTACCTTACCCTCAATATGAGATTGATTTTAATTTTATACCCACTTTCACTCATCTTCAGAGTCATTTAAACCATCCATAATGATTTATTTGGAATTTGTTTCTTTACAAAGTAGAGATGATAGAATCAATGAAATAATATGGTTTGGAACATGTATTTTGGGTATTATAATTACTCAAGTTACATTTTTTCCTAAGTTATGAGATAAAATTTATTGTGACATAAATATTAAAATGGGTGTAGAATTTAAGAAGTAGTTATGAAATTTTAATTAAAAGAATAATGAACCTTGATAATGAACTAAACCACGAGGCATGACTGATTATATCTTCAATAATGATTCATAGGGGCAGACTTTTTTATATTATGATTAATTTTATTATTGTAGTTGTAATTAATGACTGAAAATTAAAATAATAATTTTTTTGGGAATCCCTATTGAGATTCTATTTTATTAAAGACAATAAATTGTCCAAGTGTGGGTGAATTTGAAAATTTTAATTCATATACATATATTGGATACATTTATTAAGATATAATTCATGTTTAATTCAATAATGAATTGGGTTTTGTTTTATTTTAAAAATAATTTGCAATTTTATACTTAAAGGGGTGAAATTATGAAAAAATTACAAAAATAGACTTTATACATCATGTTTCACATACACATTGTGTAGACTTCATTAACATCATTCATGCAAGGCCGCAGACCAACCTGTAAAAATTCTGCAAAACATGAAGGCAATACATAGCATGTAAATCCATTACATTATGTGAATATTTAAAAAATAAAAATACTACCAAAAATTAATTTCATACATGATGAGAAGGTATTTCAAAATGTGAAAATTTTTAAGGCTGTCTTTGTCAAAGATAAAAATGAATTATTCATCTGGAAAAGTGGACTTAACTAAACAGTATGAAACAATCTTATATGTCTTGTAGATATCAGAACCCTGGAAACTTTACCTAGTACATGAAATATAGGACTTGAACATCATTTACTCATCAATCCTATTTATATTTTCTATGCTTCATTTGTAAAATATATCTTCACACATTATTTTCTCTTTCAATTTTCTTTTTTTTCATTAATTATCATAATAATTAATATTAATATCATTTATTTATTGTTTTATTTAATATTAATTAGTTTTTAATCCTTCTACACATGTTTGTTACCTTTTGAAATCCCTCTTTTGTTTCTAACATCTGTTTTCATTTCTGCACGATGTTCTTCATCAAGATTGAATCATTATTTATATATTTCTTCATTCCCAATAAGTTTTTGATTGGTTATTATTTTTTATTATGTATTTCATGTTCTTAAATGTTTCATTGTGAAAATTCAGTTTTTGGTTAAATTAACATTGATTTCAATTTTTTGGAATTGTTTCTTTCTTTTTTAATCCCTGATTATCACTTTTTCAACTATTTTATGAATATTCACATCATGATTAATATTCCCTTTCTTTTAGTTATCTCTCCCATGGGAGGCTAGTATTATTAGGATTAGTGGCCAAGAGTAGGGTTGGTTTGAACATAATTAATATTTAAGGATCCAAACTGAGTAAACCTATGGATAGTAATCGATTGTAGAACATTTATCAGTATCATTCTTCTAAATTATCCATGACCATCAGGGTTTCAAAATGAATGACCATGACCATGTTTGAGAAGAAAATAGTTGATGAAATAACCTATAATTATTTCTTCCAAGGATCTAATCGTCATATTCTTAGTTTCTCAATTACTATAAACCAAAGAGTATTTTATATCTTAGGTTGATCCAATTGATTGGATCGTGGTCTATTGATGTTCTTTACACCACTTCATAGTTTATTCCATAGGTCTATCCTAAGAAATATTTAGGATTATCCCGTTTTTTGTACCCTAAAATTTATACTGTTCCCCTCCTTTATTACTTGAAGTAAAAAAAAACTACCAAGATTTAATAAACATCAATCCTAAAGAGTGAAAGAGACGAATCCTTTAGATGGTTTTTTATGAATGGTGTTTGACCTACCAATCATCCTCATGGGATCCACTCCTCATTTATAATGTAGTATTTTGTTGTAGTAAGTGTTTTTTGGGACTATAAATTCGAATCTGATTTCATCTGATAAAAATTCAATGACGCATAAAGGTGAGTCACATCCCTCATGGGATTCTCAAAAATATCAAGTTGAGTAATATTGAATTGTATCCTATAAAGACTATGAAATGTAAGCATCCTACCTAGTATCCTCAGTCAAATCTAATTTCATGGCCTACTAGGAAGAAATGATACATCTCTCAAGGAATATGTCCTCAATATAAAGTCTACATAAGTATAATTTAAGGTAGATAGATCACGGACCAACTCATATCATGGTCTCATTTAAGGTTGGTCTGAACACCCAACCAATTTGTCTCAACTTGTCTATTCTATGTCCCACTAACCTTGGACTATCTTAAGAATATTTGGCGAGGACCTTGGAGGGCCCATTTTGATTTAACAAAACATTATATAAGACCTATATGAGGGTGTCATCCAATATCTTAGTTTTAGATATGGTTGTTTTCACTAACTCGAGGAATAAAATCTCCACTGGAGCTTTCTCATTTCAAATCTCATTTTTAGAGTCGTGAAATAACCTCAACTACTATACCATATTGATATATAAGGGAAACCACTCAAAATGGACTACTCATGTGTCTAGTTCCTACTCTAAGGAGTCAAATCATGAAAAACACTAAAAAGGATTACATGTAAGGAGTACATCATGTGTATACCTAAGTACACAACTTGTACTCTCAATACCCCTCTGAGGCATGTACTACGGCCGAACAAGGAAGGTAAAACCCAATTAAATTCTATGTATAACATTTATATGGAATCTAGCCTATATGGGGTTCCTACTAGGGTACCTGAAATAATATTTGCATGTGTATTGTCTTTTCCTTGTATTCACGCAAGGCATTTTTACCACCCAAGGTATGGTGGTGTACCCTACATGGCTACGTTCCCTTATACGTGATCCCTATATAGGTACATGGGAAGGTGTCCCAACACCAATACAAAATGTGTACTCTAGTACATGGTGTGTACTTATAAGAAGTAACATTTCCCAAATGGTAAGAACATTCAGCATGTCCTCCTAAGATACACACTGTGTGATGATGTTTTCCAAACGTGAAGCCCTTATGAATGGACTGAAAGCCTATCTTCTCTAAAAAAGATATATATCAACCATAATTTGGTCCTAAGAAGTCATAATTATTAATTGAAATTACAAATCCTTAAATATACATGTATATATGCCAAAAACATAAGAATGGACTACTTTTTGGATGAATCCACAGAATCTTCAAAGATATTCACGTTCCACCATTGCCACATGATAATCTGGATCCTCAGAAGATCGAAGGTGACATCTCTCTTCTCCTCTTCTTCCTTATCTCTATCTCTATGTCTATATCCATTTTAAATCTAATTATCATGAAATAGAAGTCCCATTGTCGGTGTACATGAGATGTAAAGTAAGGAAAAGAAATAAAAAGAGGTAGAGAAAAGGAAGAAAAAGAATAAGGGGCTCGACCCCAACCCCACTGCCCGACATGAGTTTATGCCTCACCTAGGAACCCCCCCCCCCCCCCATTTAAGACTCAAAAAAGGGAAAAATATATATTCTACATTCCATTAAAAGGATATGGTCAAATTAACATGTTAAAATAAATTTATATTTAATTAATTAAAATATCAATATTATTAATTCCATTCAAATTCGAACGGCTTGTAATTCTACCAAATTTCCTTTCTATGGTAAAAACCATATTCTAGGACAAAAAACAGGTTATAAAAATTATCATAGTTCTTTTTATAAGGTAAAATTACTATTTTACACCCATAAGAATCTGGAAGAAAAAACAAAGATTTCAACTCAATTTAACAGTCCAAAAAAACATGGGTCTTTAAATGCTTCCAAAGCCTACACCATATATACCCAATAATTATTGGTGGTATAATGATTTCATTCCCTTAACCATAGAATATACACAACTATGTTGTCTTGACTATCCGAAAACCGGTCCCACACCAACTATAACCCTCCAAATCAAGGAATATGTTGAATCATGAAGAATATGGTACTCTCCACAACATGAGTAATCTTATCATCACCTCACAACCAAGCTCCATGTTCAAGTTCGCATGATCTATACATAACTGAATACAATTACTCACATTGAAAAAACCTCTCATCCTGAGGGACAATGGGGAAACATCAAAACATTGTCAATTCCTATATCTCGAGAATGGTTTCCAAAAAAATTCCAAATTCAAATCATAGTGAGGGTTTTCACCCTCATGAAGACAATTTTACACTCCACACCAATTGGATTACCAGATATTACTCTTAGAGCACTATAACACCCCTAGATTTTGTGAAATATATATTTTTTAAATTAATTTACTCTTTTCAATATTCTGTATATCACAAAACACTGAATATATCTTTTTTTATATGAAACAACCAAATTATTATTGATATGTATGCAAAACCAAATTAATATTTCCCCAAAATAAGCACTTACATTAGCATTAAATACATGAAAAACTATGTTTTTCTTGTATTATTTACCATGTTAATTTCCTTCGATAACTTGTGTGACACGCAAGACCTAGTATTACAAAACTACAATGTACTATTAATGTAATTAATGAAATATAATAATTATCAATTATCCATTAGAATGGATGTAATGAATAAGATTAACTAAATTTTGATAATAGGGTTTTAACAATTACATAAAATTAATCCATTGGTTATCAATTAGTTATAAATGAAGGTATGAACTATTTGAAAATATAAAAGTTTCTCTTATAAGAAATATACTTTTCTATGTACAAAAATGATTCATATCGGTAAATTTAAAAAACCAATTTTGAGGAATATTTTTTATGATTAATATTAAATCAAATTTTTTGACCTTAATAAAATATATTATAAAGTGATAATATAAGAAGACATCCAATTTTATGAATAAAAATATGTGTATTTCTAAAAGATAATTTTACCATATTTTAACAGAGCGCCTATATTAAAAAAATTAAATATTTTATATATTTTATTTGAAAAAATAAAATTCATTTTTTTGAAATTTGAATAACAAAATTTACTTTGGGCGACTTTTTGGTATTTTTCTGTGAAGTTTCATTTTTTGATTAATAGTATAAAACATTGCATTTTAATTTATAACTGGATTTTCTTCTAGTTTATTTAAATTGGTAAATTATATATGTTCAAATTTAAATTATATCTAGATCAACTATAAATATATTAATATAATTTAGGACATTTTTATCAATTTCACTTTGAATTTGGATATAAAAACATTTCATATTTCTGAACATAAAAACATGTCATTTCATCTCGTCTGTAAGGAAACTTTTTAAATCAATTACTTCAACTTATGTGATTAAAATTTGGAAAAATTGATTCCATAGTTTCATCCATAATTATTTATAATTTTTATTAAGTGAAATATAATTTTTTACCAAAATTATTAGTGAAAGTAATTAAAATTAATTATAGTGACTATGGTAAAATCGAATTTACTTAATAGTTAAACTTCAAATTAAGTGGCCAAATAACCTGGAAACATGTTAGAATTATATTTTATTGAAATATTTCAACCATATAGTCACTTTTTTAGATAATAAATCTTTATTGGAAGAACAATATGTTAGAGAACCCTCTCAATGGTGTTTACATTTTTATATTTTCAAGAATGTAACTCCTCATCCACTATAAAATAGAACTCACCCCCTCACATCTTAACACCTCTAAAGAAATTTGGATTAGAAAAAAACAAACCTAATTTCCTAAAAAATTATCTCTATTAATTATAGATTCGTCATGTTTTTCAGAAATCCGAATAAGGAATCTGTTTGGTACAGACAAAAAGAAGTCACCCAAAGAAGATGAAACATCCTTCCACACAAACTTTTTATTTATTTCATTTTCCACCCACTAAATTATTTTTATTGAATGATTATATAATATCCTCATTATATTAGAGATACTTATATTTTTTATGTTATTTTTATGACTTACACTCACGTACACTTCAATCAAATGGGATACACAATCATCATTCGCATGTATAGCAGACTACCACCTCTCAAACAGATGTCATTCATTCTTCCATAAAAACCTTAAAAGGTTAGGAATAATGATGTAAAGAATATTTTTATATGATATATATGATATTTATGATTTATTTTTGATTTTTTAATTATTTTATAACACATACCTTAATGTTTTCCATTTTTGGGAATACGATATCTTTGTTTCTAGACGTGTGGACTACTACATACACAAAGTGATGTGATACATTCACACTTTACATAAAATGTATTAAAGATGTGTTTATTAAAATTATATGATATATATTACATAGTAATTATACTAGAATAATATATATATGTTTGTGTGTGTGTGTGAAATTTACTTTCTTTCTTTCAATATGATCAGAAAACAAAACCAACGTTCATTCATATGTACGACCTACCATCTCCATAAATAGTGTATTATATTTAACATTTATATATTTTATACATTATAATAAGTTATTATATAATAATCTAAAAAATAAGATCATGAATAACAATTATAAATATATACCCAAAAACAAATCGATTATTACTCAAAATGTAACATTAATATGAAATTATTAATAAACGGGAAATATAATGTCCCATTAAAATAAAATATGGTATGATATATAATAATATAATTCTGTAGTATATTTTAAAAAAAACAATATTTATTCTATATGTTTTTTAAATGTGTTTGAATAAAGTAAATACTTAGGAAAGGGTTTTCTCATCTTACTTTTATTTTTGTAAGATATATGTTATTTTCACCACTTATTCTTATTGTGTGGTGAATATACATCCCTATGACATGTTATATCATTAATATAATTTATTTCACTATATTATATGTTTCAATTGATGTTATTATATCATAGATCTCATGATTAAAATGTTACTCAAGTAGTAAAGGGATTTTTAGTCTCACTTTTATTTCTGTTAGACTTATTCTATATTCACAACTCATTTATTTTGTGTGGTGTATATACTACCCATGAATGTATTATATTATTTTTATCCTTGAATTTATGTTTATTTAGATATTAATTTTTTATTATATAACTTTTATGGGGTTTATGGTTCAAATTTTACCAAATCAGTAACATAATTTTGAATAAATTTTTCTTCTCATAGACACATGTAATGTTAAGAAAATATATTATTTTATTAGGTGTATATAATTCAATTTTAATTTTTTTATCATGAATATACATATTTTAATGATATTTTAATATTATTTTAATATCATTGGGGATTATGATTCAAAGTTACTAATGTGTCAAGAGTTTTTTGCTACAATCTCAACATTATCAGACTTTTTTAAGATTATAATTCCATGGATGAAATCTTATGATCCATCTCTCAATAAAACACACGAATTTTATTCTCATATTAATATTCTGAATATATTCATGTATTGGTACTATTTTTCCACTATTTTCACTGAATATAATTAAGAAATATTTTTAATAAAATATGATTTTATCTTTCTCATGAGTTGGAACCCGTTGTTTATTCAAAACAATGTTTTATAGAAATATATTAAAAAATGTTCAACTATTATCCAGTGATATTTAAAATAACTTTTTAACCAAATTTTACTTTTATAAAAAAATATATAAAATAACACTCTTCTTGTCATTTTCTGATCGAGGCAATTCATAACTTTTTTACAATCTAAAATGAATGTTCGACATGTACAAATTTATTCTCTTTCAGGACCATTATATCTTTGAATATTACTTTTCAAGTTTACTAGATTATTTTCTTTAATATAATTTTTTTTAATATTCTAGAAATTCATTTTTTTAATGTGGTTTTAAAATAAATTTTTTTCAAAAAAAATTGAGGTTTAAAAGGTGACTTAAATGATTTTAAAGCTTCATTAATATGTTTTCATGGTTATTTACAATGAAAATTTTTTGTCAAAATGTTTTATTGATTCCATTATAAATTTTCAATGAAAAATGATTTAATTTTTTCCAATATTTCTTTATAATGTTTCAATGTTATTTTGAAAGAAAGTTTTTTCACAATTATATCAAACTTATTTTATAATATTTCAAATTAATTTTCAAAGAAAACTATTTTGAAAATGTTTTCTATATTCTTATATAATTTTCCAAGGAAAAATGTTTTCAAATTGTTTTCAATATTCATTTATAAAACATCAAGGAAAAATGTTATAAATGTTTTTACAATATTCATTTATATGTTTTCATGGAAAAATATTTTCAAAATGTTTTCAATATTCCTTTATAACTATTCAAGGAAAATGGTATTCAAAGTGTTTTAAAGATTCCATTATATGATTTCCAGGTTATTTTCAAAGAAAATTACTTTCATAATTTTTTACATTTTAAAAGTCATTTTTTTAATAAGAATGGAAATTTTACTATAGAAATTTTTTTAATAGATTTATAAAATTATTTTTCATCTAAGATGATATATTTTGGTGTTACTCATGCCTTACTATTAAAATGATCCAAGGGTTCGATTAATTATTTTCTGAATGGTTTTGTTGGAATGTTGTTTATGAATCCCATTTATCTTACATGAGTTATATGTTTATAAAACTCAGTTATTTTTAATGGGTTAGATGATTATGAAACAATAATAGTTTCATGGTTTATTCTTTGATAAAATTATTATGGAACATGAAACATTTCCAAAATATATGATATGATGACATGTCTATGATACACATTTCATTTCATGGTTTATGATATGATTTTTTATCATCTTATAATGCATGTATATATGATTTCATTATGATAATGGTGGGACCTATATCTCTCACCAATGAAATGGGTAAAGATTTAAATCTCATGAGATATACATGGCTAGAATAGGGAGTAAACATGGTTCAGTAAAGGACTTTATCTACTATGATAGTCTTGTGAGTAAACCTTGACTACTAAGATGGTCATGAGAGTGAACCATGAATATCAATATGGTTTAAGGAGTTAACCCTTTTCACTAATATTTCATTGACATTACACCTTTACTACTATGGAAATCATTTTATATTCTTATGTGTATTCTATAATTACAAGTATTATTCCTTTTTTATTCTTTCATGGATTATGATCTTGATTATATTATGATTCATTTCTTATAATATATAAATATTTATTCCTCAATAAATGTTATTTTATTTTATATTTATGTTATCATGTTTTATTGATACAACCATTTTCTCATACCCTTATTATAATATTATTCATACATATCTCCCTTATTTACTCTTACTAATCATATGATCTCCCCTATTTCTTATGTTTATGTTACCCAAGTTATACTCATTATCATATAAATTCACCCTTCCTAATGGTTTTGAATAATGTTTTTATATAGGAGTGCTAAAGGGGAATATATTTATAGTATGTGTTGAATATATTTTACTATGATAGAAGTTTGTTTCCTTGTTTTAAAATAAACTAAACTATTATGGTCTTGGGTATGTATTTTTTTAATGTGATGAGTATTTATCTAATATTATTTATTATCTATGTATGTTAATCCTTGGACACTATTGTTGGTTTCAAATAAAAAATTTATTCAACCTTTGGAAAATAGGATGAGAAAACTTTAGTGAAATCCCTATGGATATATCGAAGGATATGTATAGGTATGTCTCTAATGATAAGAATAAGGTGTCATAGATATAAAACATGGTGTCATTATTTAGGAATCCTATAAGTAATTTTTTAAGATTTTATCATTTTCATCTATGATAAGTGTTGCTCACACAATTTTAACTATTCTTAGTCAATAACATGAAATAAAAAGAACTAGGATAACACTGAATTTTTCACATGTGGAAAGTGTGGAATTTATAAAAAACAATGTCCAAAGTTTAAATCTCGTGTATAGAGTAAGAAAGGTGTCATGAGTATTGGATATACTTCTAAATATAAAGATACCACAAATAAAATGTGAAAGGCATAAGGTATTCTAAAAGTGTTGATTATAGTAAAGGTAAAAATCTTGATTTGATTGTGGTTTAGGAACCTTAATACATGATTCATATTTTATATTCTAACAATTTGGTATTAAGAAATAATATGATGAATAATGAGTAATGGTTTTTGAATAATGATCGATGTTTAAAGAGTATATGTTTTTTAATATGAATCATGTATTCTATAAAGATTTTTAGTGTAATATTTTTGTTAAGGATTTAAAAAGATACGTAGAATAGTGACGATGACCTAGAAAACTGATTTGCTGGAGATTTCATATTTTTATTAAGGGAAGTTGAACCTTATTGTGTTTAAGATGGGGAGAATATTTTGTTTAGCCTGGATAAAAAGATGATTAATCTGAATAAAGTAAGTAAGATAGTACTGATTACCATGGAATTGATTATTGATTTTTTGACAAAGTGGTAAATTTTATAATAGATAAATTTTAAAAATTTATGGAGTTATGGAATATATCTAGTAATATTTTGAATAAGTAAGGATGGATTTTTTTTATAAGTATTTATGGAAATTCATGTTATTACCATGCTTCAAGAGAATATATGATAAAGGTAAACATATGTGTGTAAAGTGCAGACCAAGAGATACTTTATGATATATGTGGGATCAATTTTAAGATAATTTAGTGACATTATTTCTAATGTTTAAAATATTTACCATTTTTTAGGGCTACAAGGTTAACCATTTATGGAATGGTTTAATTTAAACTTCAGATGAAATTATTGATATTAAAGTACTATCTCACCATATGAGGATTTATGCATATTGGATAACTTGTTCTAACCATTTTTATTTTATTTTACCTAAATATATTTGTATTTAATTATCATTATATTTATAGATCTCATGATATATTAGGGATTTAAGTATGAAAAATTTACCTTCATTTTTTGGAGTAAGAGATGAAGTTGAAATCGAGCAGGCCACACCCAAAGGGACAAATTATAAATAAAAAAAATAAAAAAAATAACATCAGTATATTTTTTTATGTTCTTAGATAGAAAAATAATTTATAAACTATAGGAAAAGGAAATTGAAAAATATTAATCCTAGGACCCTTGATTCTATTTAATCGATGGTCTTATAAATCATTAAATATTATTTTGTCCCTTAACATTTTATTGATCATTCACATGATGGATATCAATGATATTTATCACTCTAAATAATTATTGGTTTTTTTCATATATTAACAATCTATTTTCTCCTCTATGGAAACCTAGTTATGAGTTAATTTGGTTAATAGTTATGTTTCTAAAATTCTGTTTTTAAAGGAAGTTTTAGTATTCGTTTTTACCATATGGGTTTCTAGGAAATTATATTTAAAGTATTATGACATTGAAAACACTGATTAATTATGAGGGACAAATTCTTTTAAAGAGAGTTATAATGTAATACCCATAGATTTTGTAAAATATATTTTTCGTAATTAATTTACTACTTTTCATATTCTTCATTTCACGCAGTACTGAATATAGCTTGTATTATATGAAAACAAAATGCAATTTTTTCATTTTACAAAAAATCAAGTTGATCATTCAGTACTATAAACTAATAAATGAGATTGAAGTACATGCAACACTATTTTTTTGTTTTTTTATATAATATGTTGAGTACCTTCGATAACTTGTGTGATACGGAAGACATAGTTTTACCAAACTACATCGTACTATAAATGTTATTATTAAAATAATATTATAGTTATCACCTATATGTTCAAATGGACGTTATGAATAACATTAAGTAAATTTTTTAAGTTATATTTTCACATTTACAAAAAATAAATAAATTTTTTATAAATTTGTTATTAATGAAAGAAAAAACTATTTGAAAATGAAGATATTCCATTTATAAGAAAATTATTTTTCTATCTAAAAACATGTTTTCTTTAAATAAATTAAACAATCCAATTTTGATGATGTTTTTTTATTAAATCCTAAATTAATTTTTTGACTATCATTAAATATATTAGATAGGAATAAGATAATTATTATTTATATTTTTGGAATGAAAAGTCATATTTTTTTAAAGGTAATTTTACCACCTTTTAATGGTGTGCATATTTTAAATCTATTTTTTTAATTTCATTAATTTTATTTAAAAATGTAAAATTAATATCTTAAATAATATTTTATTAATTTTCTTTGGGTGAATTTTTTGTATTTTTCTTAGAAGTATCATTTTTTGAAAAATATTGAAAAATACGTCATTTTAATTTAAAACATCATTTTCATCTAATTTATTTATATATGTAAATTGAATTTATAATTGGATACAAATTATATTCTGATAAATAATACATCAATAAATAAAATTTAGTTCAATATAAAAAAATTATCATTGAAAATGGATATAAAAACATTTAAAACCATTGAAAATATTCACTTTAAAAACTGGTTGTTTCGTCCCATCGGCATGATTAGTTTTAAATTAATTTTTGACACTTATGTGATTTTAATTTAGAAAAATGGATTAAATATTCAGATTAATAATAATTTATAATTTTTTGTACAATAAAATTTGTTTCTGACCAAAAATATTAGTTAATGTAATTTAAATTAATTATAGTGATTAAGGTAAAAAACGAGTTTAGTTCAGTGGTTTGACATTAACTTGTAGGGATAAATAACATAGAAACATGTACGAAATATATTAGATTGACATATCTATACTATATATTAACTTTTATCTATAATTTATCATTATTGGAGTCACATTATGTAAGGGAGACCTCTCTATAGTGTTTACATTTTTATATTTCAAAGAATGTCACTCCTCCTCCAATATAAAATAGAACTAACCCACCCCCACCCCTTCTTCACACCTCTAAAGATATTTGGATTAAAAAAACCTGACTAAATATCCTCAAAAATTCATTCCATTCAACCTATATTCTTTACTTTTGGAATAAATCCAACCAAGGATTCCATTTGGTTCAAACCAAATGGAATATTCTAAAGAAGAGTTAGCATCCTTCCACTAGCACTTTTCTTTTATTTCTTTTTCCACCCACTAAATTATATGTATTCCATGATTATATAATAAACTATGTATACAAAATATACTGATATTTTTTATTTTAATGGTATAAACTAAACTCAAACACACATCCATCAAATGGGATATGAAATCATCGTTCATGCATACGGAGGACTACCGCCTTGCAAACCAATGTCATTGGTTCTTCCATTACAACCGTTCAAGGGTGGGAATAATGATGGTATTAAAATTTTAATACTATATTTATTATATTTTTGATTATTTTATGCTTCTTTAGGTATCATATAAATCAACCCTTTTTGTCTTCCATTTTTTGGGAATATGATAACTTTGTTCGTGGACGAGTGGACTATCACCTCATCAAAGAGATATGATTCGATCACACATTACATCGAATGAATTAAGGATATGTTAAGTAAATTTATATGATATATATGAAATAATAATTCTTATGTAATTACAATATATATATATATATAATTTACATTATTTCTTTTGATACGATACTATACGAAAATGGAAACTGCATTCATGTGTATGTACGACCTACCGTCTCCATGAATGATGTATTCAATTAATATTTATATCTTTTATAGATTATTATAATTTGTTATATAATCAATATATATGATATTTAAATCATGGTTTAAATTCGATAAATAAGTAAAAAATTATCTATATAAGAGTATCAAAAATAAAAAGTCAAAACATATACAAAAAACAAAGCATTTATTACCCGAAACATAACTTTAACATGAATTTATCATAAAATTGGTAATATAAATTCAAAATAAAGTAACATATTGTAAAATATATAAGAATATGGTTATTTATATTATTTATAATAAAATTATATTTATTATACATGATTATTTAACTTGTACGAAAAAATTCAAAACATAATGTAAGGGTTTCTCGTCTCACTTTTATTTAAGTGAGATATATTCTATATTTGCCACTTATTCTTGTATTTTGGTGTATAAACTTCCATATGACATGTTATATCCTGAAATTAATTTATATAAATATATTAATAGTTATAATTGAAGATTTTATTTCACTTTTATCATGATTTAAATGTTACACAATTATTAAGGGGATTTTAAGTCTCACTTTTTTTATACAAGACTTATGCTATATTCACTATGTGTTTATTTTATGTGGTGAAAATAATTCCCATAAATGAATTAAATAATAACTATCCTTAAATTTATGGGTTTTTAAATGTCCATTTTATTATATATCTTTCATGGGGTTTATGTTTTTAATGTTACAAAATCAGTAAGGTAATTTTGTCTCAATTTTCCTTTTTTGAGAAAAATTTTATGTTATGAACCTATATTATTTTACAAGGTGTATAAAGTTCCCATTGGAATGTTGAGTCATGAGTATAATTATTTTCATGATATTTTAATATTATTTTAAAATAATTATTTCATGGGAATTACGATTTAAATTTTCTGATGTAGTAAGAGTGGATTGTTATAATCTCATCTTGGTAGAATTCAAAAATGATGTTAGTTTTTAAAAAATAAAATTATATAATTGATAAATTTATATTTAAATTGTAAATATAAATAAATATAATTTTACAAAAAAAATTAACCATATTAATTTTTTTTACAAATATCTCATACCAATTCTTATCTTAATGAGGATAATATATTGAAATATTATATACCGTTAAAATAATCTTTCAAAAGTGATATTTTTTAATTTATTATTACATTAAATAATTATTTGAGAATTAAAATTCAATTAACATGTTAAATCATATTAATTATATATCCTCTAAATTTATCCATTTTTAATTTGTTGATATTATGTTATTTAGTTTGTGTTTTAATATTCTTAATTTTTATAATAATAAATATGTCATGAATCACTTTTTTCAGTTTTTTATGTAGACCAAGTTTTTGAAAAAGGTATTTTTTAAATATAATTATAAATACTAGAGTGTTACATTATCTCACCTTAAATTAATTATGATCTTATAATTGTATTTTTCATATACAAATGAAACTAACTAAGGATATCTAAGAGCTAATGCGACACATGATATAATTTCAAGATGGTAATTGACAAACATAGGCACTCTATAATTTTTTCCTAAAATCTGTAAAACCTAATATTGAATTTTTTTTATAAATATTTGAGATAAACATACCTCATGATTAGGTAACATATCTCCTATAATGTAATTAGTTTTATAAGGGAGGTCATAGGTTTCCATTCATTGATATATTATCATATGGTGGGTTGATATATGCAATGTGATTTACCAATTTTGTTTAGTAAAATAGATTTTATTTGGAGAAGGCCAATAAATTATAAAAATTACATTTAATTTATCTAATTTATATATAATAATAGTTTTATTTATTATATTACATAAACCATATCTTCGTATGCAATAATAATATAAGATAATTTGAAATAATTAAGGTATTAATTTGGTTCTCTTTGTAAACTTATTCACCCTACATATTGTTTCGGATCTAGATTCCAATTTGATATCAACAAATATAGAGTATATAGTGAGTATAAATTTTTCCATTATTTTTATGAACTTATTTTAGAATTATGGATAGAAAATTATTTCCCTATTTTCCTTATTTTAGGTGGTCATCGATGTTTATTATCCTCATATATTATTGGGTTATGGAATTATTTTTCATAATACCAAAACACTATATATTTGATGATTTATACAATCTTCACCCCCATTTAATTAATTTGAATTTTCACTCTAACACAATAATCATGAGCTTTGTGGTCATTACTTCCACACTTGAAACACTTTCTTAATCCATTGAGACATTCACTTAGGTTATTTTTCCTGTATTTTGTACATATAGGAAGTTGAATGTTCTTTCCATCATCATATTCATCAACAACTTTTCTATAAAACTCTATCCTTATCTTAATTGATACATTTTGATGTTTTGAAAGTCAATATTTTGCAATCATTTCTCATGATATTTGTTTGAACACAAATCAATCTTGGATTTAAATAGGTTTCTTTATGTTGAGGTTTCTCATATTATATAACCTCATTCCATAACAAAATAAATCATTCATAATGGATTATATAGAGAATTTTATTACCAAATTCATATCCTATGGGATTATCTACCATGTAGTATAGTCTTAGGCCCACTCATCATGCATCAAATTGGATATCGATTAAATGTACATCCATACTTTTTATTACCCCTAGGTGTATCTATGACTCGGCTGTATCCACTTTCTAGTATGTACAATGGGATGTAATATCTTGTAAAGTCGCAATATATGTACTTTACCAAAACATCATCATGTTATATTATACATAGACAAATATCTTAGACATATAACTAGTTTTTCCACAATTTTTCTCTTATATTTTGAAATTAAATAAAATATTTATTCATAAAAAATAATTAAACCCTCCTCTGATACCAATAGTAGTGACCCCCAGACTCACACTCCCTGATCTAATGATAAAACAGTGTATTGTTTTATAAATAAAATATTTAACATCACTGAATAATATACATTCTAATATTAATGTGTATATATTTTATTAATAAACTTTATAGATTATGAAAATTAAAACCCAAACTATCTCACATAAATATATAGTTTTTCATAATAAAAATACTTTTATGACAACTTCATCTTTTTTATGAAAAAATCATATAATCCAATAAGAAATTCAAATTTTGTTCAATGCAGGAATAGAACTATGAAAAAAAATTTAAAACATTAGGACGAATAAAAGGATCAGTAAAGTGTTTTAAAATTTCAGATACCCTTTTTCTAAAATAATTCGAAACCCTTTTGATTAAAAAAATTCCTTCAAAATAAAAACATTTTTTTAATAATACATTTCATAAAAACATAAAATTCAAATTTACCAACAAAATTTATAATATATTTTAAGAAAGAAGATATTAAAAAATTATATGAAAATTATTTTTAGTACTAAAAATATCATTTAAATCAATGCCTTTGAATTATCTAAAACCATGAAAATAAATTTTCTAGGGAATGAATTATGATACTTCGGAAAAAAATCTCAAAATAAATATATAGATTAAAAAACACTTATCAATAACAGAAAAAATAACCATGAGGTTAAATTGAACATTTAATTCTATATAGGGATTACCCAACACATGGTGGAAAAATTCTCTTTAGAATTGGGTTCACTCTCCATTCTTTATTTGTTTACAATTCCCTTGTTTCATAATTTTATAAAACATTTTGTAGATTTCTCTATTTTTTTCAACATAGCATTTATTAAAACCTTATTTTGAAAATAATAACCATAAATATAATTATGTAGGAGAAATTTTATATGTATATATATCTGTGTTTTTTATTTGAAATTTTGAAGCAACTAGAATTATTTTTTTGTCTATGACATGGTATTTAGAAAATACATGGTAAGTCTATCAAAATATAATAAAGAATATCCATATAATAATTTAAAAATCAATAAAATTTAATAAGGAATATATTTTTATTCCTAAACATGTTTAAAATAAATAATTATAATGAGATATAACAGGATAAAACAATTAAATCATGAAATGAAAACTTCAAAACTCTTAAAACGCAAAATTTTGGGTTAAAATAAAATACAGAATGTTTAACTTGGAAACCATTATACAAAACATCTTAAAATAAATTTTCCAATTGCTTAAAATAATAAAATAAAAATCAAATTTTAGTTAGATATTTAAAAAAATATAGGGTTTTTTAAATTGTAAAATTGAAATTTTAATATTAATTTTCCATTACCCAAAATTTTAAAGTTTCCTTTGGTTTGTCAACATTTTATGAGTGAAATAATAATTTTGAAATATGGTTTATCCACTCAAATAAAGATTAAAAACAGATATTTCGGAAATAACATCACATAAATTATACTTTTAAACCCCTTAAAACTAACTGATTTATCAAAATAGTTTTTTTAACATACTCTCTTTACCTTATTATTCTAACAAGACATCGATTACAGAACTTCAAAATTCACATTCCTACTATATCTCACTCTCTTTATCCATCCTGAGAACCACACACATATATAGACATATTTAAATTGTGGCAGTGGTAAATTTTTTTCATATCCTTGTAGCACAATCATATTTTATAGCTAACTAACCCATAAAAATCCATTCGTATATTTTTATTGAAAAAGTTTTTTTATTCTTTTGTTGAGAGATAGTTTTTGGGTACTCAAAAATATGAACTATTTTATCTACAGTAGTCTTACCATGCCTACTTATACTCATATTCCCAATTATTTATTAATTTTTAATTAATTTTTCCTTTTCACTACAAATATCACATCCCCCATTTGGTGCATCTCTTGCACTCCACCTAGTTATTATCTATCACATTTTTTTATCCATTTTCATTTATTATTATTTTCCATTTTCTTATGCCTTGTGGCAAACAGAAATTCCACACACCCCCCTTTTTTAACTTTATTTATTTTCTTTTGTCCCATCATGTTCCACTCCTACTTAACATATATATATATAAATATATATATATATATTCTCTCTTTTATTATCTACTTTACCATATAACACATGTGTATTTCTAAATACTCAATTTTTCTACAACCGATTATCAGAATCCATTTCTTATATATATATTCATCTCTAATATAATATACCTATAATATTTAATTAATGTAAATATAAATAAAAATATTACTTTATTTCTTTTCATGCTTGTGTCTACAAAATTATATTTAAGAAATATTTTTATTTCAAATTAATATGTTATATGTCTTAATAAAAACTTCAATTTGAATATTTGTATACACAACATCCTGTATATACCAAATTCAATCTCTCATTAGAATTCAAATTTTACTTTTTATATTAATTTACAATTTTTAATTTTCATTTCACTGATCAATATTTTATGTTTCATAGAAAATCATATATTATCTTTGTATTTATTTTAATTTAATAGTATTTGTACCATAATTTCTATTTTACTATTGAAATATATTCCCTATATAATGTATTACAAAACATATAAAATATCATTTCACTTTTAAATTTTACAAACACAATTAAATATATTTACAATAAGATACTATTTAAATTACTGTAATAAATAATACTAAAAACAATTTTTTGATTTTAAATAAATCATCTTTGTGTTTGACTGGTAACCAAAACACCAGAACGGTCTGAAAAACAATGGTTTGTGATATTTAGAATTAAAATTTCAAAAAAAAAACTAAAACTCCCATGGAAATCAACTGGATCTCAATCCTCGATCCAGAATGTTAGGAGAAGTTATGTCTCCATCCTAAAAAATCCTCAGATCACGACATCTCACCAAAAAAAGCAAAACATGTTGAATTTTCATAGATAAAAAACCAGCAGACCTTCATGAGAGACAATGAGGAAGAAACTTGTTCAGATTCAAAAATGAAGAAACCTTTCCATGTCATTGTTGAATCATACACAGAATGTCATAATCATATAATGTCCATCCCTGGGACATCAATAGACACAGAATTGCATACTCAAAACCTATATGCAACCACCATTATAAATCCTACTTGGAGAGGCACGACGGAGAAAGGGGTCATAGAGTGGAATGTGCAGCTTAGGGATATGAACCATGACCTCATCAACAAGGTAAAAAATAGAAGCCACCAGAATAGAAGCAATCCCAATACATAATAAATATTGTATTTCTACTTCATAAAATTAAATATAACTTCTTAAAATTAATATAATTATCTTATATATGTTAATATGTTTTATAAATTTATTTCAAACTTTTACACTGAAATAGAAATTAATTTTTATTGTATTATTTAATTTACAATTTCTAATCCTTGGGAATTAATTTAATTAATATATTATTTGTATTTAAATATAAAATTAACTTATTAGTTTCAATTCCAATAAAAATCATTATGTAAACATTTTTAATACATAAATATAGTTTTAAGTATAAATTAAGAGTATTTATATAATAAGAAACAATAAAACATACATATAGCCTGAATGGCCTGAAGGCCTTCATTTTTATTGATCATTTGATAACCCCCCTTTCAAGGGATGAGGGGGAACCCTTGAAAGGCCCATAGGCTCAAAGATTACATGGCCCGTAGGCTTAGGAGATTACATGAACCAAAGGACTTAGGGGAATCAACCAGCATATCTACAAGGAACTACCCCTCCACAGTATCTGCATCATGATAGTATCTCTCCACCTTCGGATGGACATCTGGCTAGGCTTCCCATCCAAGCACATACTGATCCCGATGGAATATTTGTACCCTCTCATTATGACAAATCCATTTGGCTCTGCTCTACTGAGTTCTCCTACTCTGAATCCTCTTCGGGGGTTGATCCTTTATTGTAGTCTGTCTGGGGTAACTGCATGTGGCTGGAAGGCCTTGAGGTGGCCCAAAATCCCTACTGACCAAAAGGCATGGGTGGCCCAAAAGCCTTGAGGACTCCAAGCCAAAACTGGTGGCCCAAGGTGAATAGTTCTAGCTGTTACAGTACCGAACAGTACCTGCTATAGTAGCTACTACAGTACCACACAGTATACAGTTCTGCTACAGTACCTATACAGTGTACAGTTCTACTACAGTTCCCGTATATTGTAGGATACTACTACAGTAATGCTACAGTGCCCCTGGAAATATGCCTCAACCTGGTTTTGAACCAGGGTCTTGTGGATGCACTTAAGGATACCTCACAAACCGGGCTAAGGCTCATGTGCAATAAAACATACATATAGATATATATTAAAAATAGGGATTTCTTATATAAATATCCCATAATACATTGATTCCATGACACTGTTTAGTTTCATAAAACCTTATTACACTTCATAAGTATTTTCCTTGCAATAAGTAACACTTCTTCTTAGAGAATGACATTGATTTTTCATTTTAGACTTTATACATGGGTATGTTTTCATTTTTTAATACATTAGATTGTGTAATACTTTATATTCATTTCTATTTGGATTCAAAATCCCATAAGATAGAAAAACATTCATAAGTTATGAAATTTAATAAAATAGGAAAACTATTTCATGATAGGAAATCTCATAAGATGGGGGATGTCATAGTATATAGAATCTTGTATAAAAAGAAATCTCTATGTGGTTTATTATTGTAGTATTCTTAATCTTCTTAATTTCAAATAACATTTGTAAGGTTCATCCCTATTCAAAAATTCTCATAACATTCATCTCATAAGAATTATAAAAACTATTAAGGGAAAAATAGTTAGAATGTAAGGTTCAGGCATATAGAGTGTAAGGGTTCATACATTTACTTATAACATTTAGACATAATATCTGTAAGGTTCATATATATGGTTGTATGGTTATAAAATCTACACATAAGGTTTAAACTTACAATCATTTTGATTTTTATTTTTCTCCAAAATTAGTTCATATGAATCAAAAAAATATGAAAAATATTTTAATAAAAAACATCAATTTTTTCTTATATAAGTTTTGTAATATTCAAACAAATTTCTTTACTCATGTTAATGGGAATAAAATAATATTTTTTTAATATAAAAAAATAATTATGTGAAGTGTCAAAGAGTTTCTAAAATGTTTTTCCAAGTGTATACTAAGGAAAGATAATAATATATTGTTCGTATAATTAAATTAGTAAAACTCCACTTTTAGATATTTTCACCACAACTTTACTATTATAATTTATGATGAAAATTTAATTCTTCTCTTTTGATTCTGATACAAAAGGATCATTTCTTACCCACTCATTTTTATAGAAAATATTTTTAATTTTTACTAACATAAATTATAAATTTTCTGAATTTATTCCATGAATGGGACCAAAAAAATCACACCTTAATTATATATATTTTAATTGAAGCCTATAAATAACTTTAATAGTATCCATAAATAATATATAGTAATATCTTGCAACGAAGGATAGATGACCAAATACCACCATTTTTTATTTCTAGATTCATGTGAAGATTACTATTATGAAATTTAAATCCCTTAGATTCCAATGATTTGAAATAATATTCCCTAAAAATAGAACATCAACTTATTGGTTGAGATATTGATTCACTATATTATTACCTAATAAATTCATATTTTGAATCTATAAGTTTAACATAAGTAAATGGATGGGGGCTATGAGAAGAAAACATGGATACATTATAAAAATATTAAATTCATTATATATAAATACATGATTCTTGAACCACCCATAAAATTTGTTGAAACTAAGATATTGGATCTAATGATATGTGGAACAAGTCCTTTCTCATTTTAATTTGGTGATATGTGTCAATAATTACAAATTAATAAAAGGTAAGGAAAATTTAAAATAAATTAATACAAGATAAGAGTGATCAATTATATGATATATCGTATCCATGGAATAATTGAAGGTGTGTTAAAAAACTTATATCGACTAGTATAAACGCACTCATCATTATCCTTTCCAAGTATTTTTTCATCACCAATTTGACCTCCATCAATCGAGGAGGTTTTATTTAATTTTTTTCATCCTCCTCAATATATGAGGCATCAAAATTGGTGCATTCATCCCTTAAATAACCCTTGTTAACAGAATCTACTTGACAAGATATTCTTCATAATGATTTTTTAATGTAATCAAGTATTTAATTGTTGTATATATCCACCTAAATTTAATCAGACCTCCAGAAATGACTTCAATTGTTAAATTTATGTTCAAGAGGATTATGAAATTAAAATTGATGGTGGGATGTTTCTCTACATGTGACATAGTATAAGTCTGATCTTGTAATTTAACAATATCATGTTATATTTTTAACAATTTCATAAATAGAGAAAACTTAAAAAATAAAATATAGTAGTCAATGGATCCATAATATGGGTAGGTAAATAAACATGAATTGCAATGAGGATTGAATATTGAAGTATTATATAAATATCATGAATTTTTAGGCCTAGTAATTTCTTGATCATCACATTGAAATTCATGTAAATATTAGATCAATAACTATTATGTGACTTTATCATCTTTAAAATTCGGATAAATTCATCTTTCCCCTTTTTACTCTTCATATACTATGAAGTAAGAATTTTTACATTATCACATTAACTAAACTATAAATGTGAAGGTTTTATCAATACTATTTCTTGAAAATCAAGTGGATAATTATCATTTTCCTTTGATTTCCCCATGACAACCAAAATTATTTATAGTATATTATCAAAAAATTATTTCATGATGTGAATCACATCCAAATTATCCTTAAAATATTATTTTTGAAAAAATAAAATTTGAACAAAATAATACTCTTCATTCAATTATGATTGTGATATCTATTTGCATAAGGAATTGATGGAAATGAAGGTGCCAAAAATCCTAAAAACATACAATATGAAAATGAATTTAGTGTCAAATTGTGCTATAATATAAACCTCAACCATTATGTGTGGTTCTATTGAGGGTTCAGATGCAAGATAAAAGTGGGTAGGCTAGTGTACAATAACTTTCTAGCTGAATCTTATGAGCCATATGATAGAAACATTGGATTATTTAAAGAGGAGATATTTCCATATATATTTTAAAATTAATTGATATAGATAATAATTACATCATATTGGAATTATTTATTTATTGCTAAATTGGTTTACCACTCTTGTCACACTATCATTATACTAAAAGATATAATAATGGAATCCCTCTAGTGGTGTTCAAAAATTCTTCATGAATCCAAGAACATTATTGATAGAACTCAGAGTGCTAGTAAGGAGGATCCAAGCAACACAAGTTACTTTTTATTGACCAAAATAAGAATCATTTCATAATTGATATTCTCTCTGTTAATCTCTCGGTCTCTAGTGAGGACGTAGGTGAATCGGGATTCTCCATTCTTGGATGTTTTCTTAAGAATATCTCTCTAGGGTATGAGATAAATCTCTAGAGAAGCAATTTTACTGTGCATAATGATTATCATACCTCCTAAAAGGATTTGATGAGTTATATATATATATATATATATTTGAGAAAATTAGTTATTATACAAAGGATTTTAAACAATACCATATTCCTAAATAAAACTCTGTGTCGAATAGTAATATTTTTATAACTATTTCTTTGATGTGTGAAAAACTAACAGATATTTATGTATAATTTTATCTAGAACTTTAACTCAATGCATCAAGCCTCCATGGAATTTATCAAATCTTGAATAATAATTATGTATTTGAATAATTAAATATCTATATATTATTCAATCAGTAAATAAACAAATATGATATTATATTAACTAAAATTGAGAAGAAATATTTTTTTAATATTCTTGTAAAAAATAAATAATTATTTATCACATTTGGAATTAAAAATATATATGTAAATATTTTACATTGTAAAGACCCGTAAAATTCAAGGAAATTTTTGTTTCTTAATTTTCTTGGAAATTTTACAAGAACGCAGTTTCTGACGGCACCTGATTCCGAGGCCCGGTGTTCCCGGAATCATTTTCCAATGTTTATCTCGGGTACGTTCAGTGAACGAACGTGCGGGTTTTCCTAACTTTTGAACCGCTGCTCGGAATCGAAATCTGAGGACACCGATTGAATCGCAGTGCAGGTAATTTCTTAGAAACACCTTTTCTGGAGTTTCT
Source organism: Viscum album (assembly GCA_963277665.1). NCBI lineage: Eukaryota > Viridiplantae > Streptophyta > Magnoliopsida > Santalales > Viscaceae > Viscum > Viscum album. The sequence continues at coordinate 1,083,877,732 of OY728146.1, read as the reverse complement.
TTTTCTTGGGTGTGGTTTTTAAATTTTGGGGTTAAGTAAAGGAATAAAATAAAAGTGGTGAAACCAATTTTATTTTATTTTTGTTTAACCTAAGCTAAGTGGATGAAGTGGGACCCACAATATCCTACCCACTAGGTAGGATAATTGTGAGGTGGGACCCACATGAGCCCCACCGTTTCTTTTCTTCCAAAACCTCCTCCTTAAATAAGGTAACGCACCCCCACCCCCATTAATTGGAAGTCAACCCTTGTATTTATCTGTTTATGAAACGCCTCTATTAATTGGGAGGTTTAAACGTTGCAATTAATTAAATTAATTATTTGATTCGTTTTTGAATTTCAAAACACTTGGCTCGAGAAATAAAATAAGACAAACTCTTATTTTATTAGAGTTGTTGGGTTGTGAGAGGATTGGGGAGAATTTTCTCAAGTTCATGAAGTTCTTCTTCCTCGACGAAGAATGCGAAGAACACGAAGAACGCCGACCTCCGACGACGGATGACGGTGAGAGACGCCTTCCTCGGAGATCGACGATCCGACACTCACCCTTTCATTCCTCCTTCTCGCGTCAAACGAAGGGAGACAACGTTCCTCCTCGGACGATATCCGTCAAGTGTACGGAACCTTCTTTCTGCGACGTCCCTTCCACGACGAACCTTCGTTCAACTACGCTCGAGGGAGGGAATTATTTTAATTGTTTGTTCGTGATTACTTTCGTTTCCATTATACATTTCAAATTGAGCTGCCTGATATCGCAATAAGGGGAGGAGGTCGGACCACACAAACACGGTCGACCTTCCTCCCCCTTATTTGTTATATTTTGTTGCAGCACGTGAAAGCTGGTGCGGTGCCATTGCACCGCGCGGAAACTATGAGTTCGGGTGAAAAAGCGTGGTGTCGTCACGCCGCGCTGGAGAACCTGGAGGAGACCGCAGCCGGAGCGGGGCCGCGGCGCCGTCGGAGTAGGGGGACGGGACCGCCCCGGTCCCGTGGCGGTCGCAGCCGGCCGGCCGGTGCGGGCCGGCCGGTCAAGGGGAAGCGTCGGGGGTCGTAACCCCTGGCTGGCCAGCAGGAGCGGCCCCCTCATGGAGGCGGCGGTTTCACACAGGGGGGGCAGCGTGCCCCCGCCCCCAAACCGCTCGGCCATTTCGGCCGAGCCACCTGGCTGTAGGCCGCGCCAGCGCACCGGGCTGCCCAGGCTGGGTCGGGTGGTGCCCAGGCCGGACCAGGCCGCGCCCAATCGGGCCGAACCAGACCCAGTTCGGTTCGACCCGGTTCGGGATGACCTAGGGGGTCTCAGGCCGGGTCAGTCTGGGCCCGAAACACCCACTTCCAGACCTCTTTAGGTGTTTTACCCATAACTTGGGCTACAGACCTCTGATCGATGCACCATCAACTGCGATGCGATCCTTGGATTGAGACGGTCGTTTCGGTATATTACACTCAAGGTTTTAGAGAAATTTGTGTTCGTCCAGGTTGGTTCGTACACGAAACAAACTGGTCCCTCGGAGCGGAAATGCTTATAACTTGAGCTCTGGACATCCGATTGACGTTCTGTCGACTATTATGGATTCATCTTAGTGAGAAGGACCTTTTGGATTACTCCGCTTGAGGTTTGGATGTAGTTGGAGTACGGTCGGGTTGGTTTTGACTTAAAACCCAACCAGGTCCCTGGGACGAAAAAGCCAATAAATCTCAGACAGGGCGTCTGATTGACGTGCCGTCTGTGATGTTGAGTTCCTATTGACGATACAGAACTTTTGGATACATCAACTTCGGACTATGTGTTATTTGATGTATCAGCCCCTCGGATCGTGGAGTGGAACATCCCGAACGAGCTTGCTGTGTGTGGGGACCCTAGAGCTAGCTGCGATTGCGACGACGATGATGACTATACAGAAATCCTTCGTGGATTCGACGGCGAAGACTATAGCACTCAACGATCCTACGTGGATCAATTCTACTGATCCTGTGTGGGTCAGATCCTATGTGGGTCTGATCCTGTGTGGGTCATTGCGGGGGTTAGTACCTATCGATCCTTTGTGGGTCATTGCGGGGGTCAGTACCTATCGATCCTGTGTGGGTCCGACGGCTTAGATGAATCAGTGGCTACATCTGATCATCTCTATCGTCTTACGAAGAAGTATACCTGTGTGAGCTGAGTCTAGACATTCAATCATTATCTTTGATATGATTGACTTGCTTTATTGTGTGGATTGTGTTGTTCTATCCTGTGTGGACGTGATCGAATTAGGGCTCGGATGTTAGAGCCGAACTGGAATTGATGACTTAGGTATATGTATGGGAATATACCTAAGTAGTGTCGTATGTTACTTCGTGATTGTATCTTTCCTTTGTGGATTATCCTTTGTGAATTCTGGGAGACCTTAGGGGGTATCAGGATCCCTACTGAGTATCTTATACTCACCCTTGCACGGGCTATGCCCGCACTACGTTGTGTTGGTTGCAGACGACGGACAACGCTGATCGTGGTTGAAGCTTGCGGAGCAGGTCAGTACCAGAAGGTTGACCACTGGGCGGGACATACACGGAGCGGACGGCTGGACCCGGGGAGCTAAGGTGGTTATCTGTACCCACCCTTAAGGAGGGAGTACCAGAGGATGGCTCGACGTTGCTACTTTACTTTCAATTGTTGTACTTTCTTTTTAGTTGTACTTTACTTTAAGTTTGGGTTTGTATTCTGGCCCATTTACTTTCCGCACTTACTTGTACTAAGTTTACTTAGTGTTTACTTCTGCTGGCTTACTCTGTGGTGTTTGTTTACTTTTAAAAGCAATGCCTTCCCTTTGTGTTGGGATTTACGCCTTGGTGCTAGTCGCCAACCCCTGGCCTATGGAAGGCGGGCTTGGGGTAGTCACGGCATGGGCCCCAAGGACGGGTCGTGACATACATTAATATAATTATTTATTAGTTTAAAAATGAATAATTATTTAATATTGAACTCACGTATGTATTATTTTGAATAACAAGTGATTGAATATATACAACTAATGCATCATAAATAGTTATTAGTCCAGAATATAATAATAATATTTATTAAATATTTTGACATTAAATATAATTTAATTGATATTTTAGAGACAGTTAATGTTTGAAAATATTGGCATCTTTCTCAATTACATTAGGTGAAGTATCCTAATCTTCACGATAAAATTCTAGAAACATATAAAGGAACCTATAAAAAAGAAGTAAATATTTTAATGAAAAAGACCTCCTATAGAATATCACTATGTAATAAAATTAAATTTTTCAATATCTCATCAATCAAGTTTCTTATATCATGTCATCAACTTATATTCATGGTTTTTCCTTCTTAGACTTCTTGAAATGAACATGTCAAATAAAAAACATGTCCAATTTTTTATCATACAGTTCTATTTCAATGAAAATAAAAGAGATATCTACTTTCTAAAAGATCCAAACTTCACAAAAATTATTATTAAATCTTATAGATTAATATTCCTTAAATAACATAACAGTCCAAACCAAAATCGTTTATGTTTTATTCATTTGGAAACATGTACACATAAATGGCAAGTTTATAAGTGTTCTATATTATATCACACTTAGTTCCTCATAAATATCACTCTTCTTAGACATATTATACATTATTCCATTCTTCATAACCTAGGAAAAGGAATCATAAAAAAGGATGATCTAGGATTCTCAGTGAGGGTAAACAAGGGAGATATCAATGATAAAATAATTATAGCGTGATCATAAGAATATGAGAACATAAACTTAACATTCAACCACCATACTTGGAATATCATAGATCATAAATCTAATTAATCGAAAAAATATTAGATTTTTATAAGATTTAAATCATAATGGATAAAAGAGCATAAATCATGAGATCATATAATAGGCATAAGACATAGTTTATTGACATATACATAAACATAACAAATCTTTTCCTTACTAATCAATAATCATTACCATGGCTATCATAGTGGAATTGATTTACTCCACAAACCATCTTAGTAGTCAAGGTTCACTCATATGACATTCATAGTGGAAAAATTACCTTACTAAACTAGGTTCACTCCCCATTCTAGTTCTATTTATCTCATTAGATATTAATCACTACCCAATGTATTTGAGAGAGATATAGGTCCCACATTTCATTAGTTATAATGTGTTCACCAACCTTGGTAATAACATAACCACCAACATTAGTTATAACATCCCAAGTTATAATGTAACCAAAACACATAATGTAAACCATATAAAAAATATGCATCATAATAGAACTAATGAGAAGAAATGAGATTCCCAAAACATTCATCAATTCATCATGGATTAACTTATGGGAAAGTAATGAGTTTCAAAAACATCTCTACATCTTAATAATAAACTATCTAGAGAAATAATAACAATGGTATCATTGCATAATATCCCCATTAAATATTAAGTAATGTCAAAGTATCTCATCTTAGATGGAAAATTATTATTAAATATCTCTTGAAACATTTCTTAAGGAAAATAATCATAATTTTAAAATAACATTTTTAAAACAAGAAACTCAATAAATATTTTGAAAGTAATTTTCTTTAAAAATATCCATTGAAATTAGTAATGGAATATTTAAAAAATTTAATAGTCATTATTTTGATAAATTTTGTTCATGTTATACACATTAAAATAAGGATTCCTTTCACATTATCATCAAAATTCTAATTGGTGGTGTTTGGAAAATGAAATGATGATTCCATTTAGAAAAATTAGAAATTAAAACATGTGTAAAAATCGCATTAAACAATCATATAACACCATTAAAACATTCTTGAAAAAATTCTTAGAAAACATGGATATAGATAAAAGTTAGTTTCGACCAAAGAGGGAAATAAAGTCAGTTTTCTTTAAAAACATTCCTTAGGAATATTTAGTACATAAAGATAGAAAAATATAGGGAAAATGTATTCATAATAAATAAAAATAAGTTAAAAAATTATGATTTTTTTATAAATATATCATAATTTTTATTTATCTAAATTGTAATCATAAACCATTCCAGCAAACAATGAGATTGTTTCATCAAACCCTTACTAGTTTGGTAACTTGTCGATCATAATCCCCATGAAAGATTAATATCAACTAAAACATTTGTTATCAATAAAATAATTAGATTTAGGATATTTTATGTCAAATCAGAACTATATATACCTCATAAAATAATATATTTGAATGACATAACATATGTCTCAATGATGGAAATTTTATAAAAACAAATCCCTTACCTTAAGTCTAAAATTCCTTCAAAGATGTTTGAATCTCCTGTATAAAAAAAATTTTATTATAAATAAATAAATGAACCACAACAATATGTATCATAACACATATGATTTAATCATTAAATTTTAATTCCATTTTATAAAAAATTACTTTTTAAAATCACGTTTTGGATAATATATGATTTGTAATTCATGTATATTTTGGTTTGGAATATTTAGTCCTTTGATTTTTATAATGGATAAATAGAGTAAAAATTTTAAAACATGATATAAATTTAATATATATTCATTATATAAGTATTTATAATAATCTATTAATGTTTTATGTTGAATATTAATTACATCATTCATGGTGATGGTAGGTCATATTTACACATGATAATTGTTTCTATTTTTTAATGTATTAAACAAAACGAAGGTGGGTAATAAATTTTCTCTAAATAATTTTTTTATTTCATATAAATAATATATATTTATTAAATTAACCCTTGTTAACTTCCACATAAAAAATAAGTCAACAACTAATCACATCACATTACGAGGAGGTAGTTTGTCGCATGCACGAGTGATATTATTACATTCCCATGGAATGGAAATTAAGAATTTATGTATAATATTGTTGTTACATAATTATAATAATATCATAAATAGTATATATAGATATTAAATACTTCATTATATCGAGCTAGGATATGTGGTGGTTAAAAATAATTACATTGATTTGATGGGCGGTACTATGTCGTACACACAATCGAGGGTTTTGTTCTCCATTTGATGGAATAATATATGGATATGTGTTGGACCATAAATATAATGACATATAGTTATATTTTATATAATATTTTTATTATGTATTATTAGGAATTGAATGATTGTTGTTAGAGTATATGTAAAAAAGAAAGTGCTTATTGAGGAAAATTACTTTCACATAGAATAACCTCCTTGACATCACTTATTTAGAACCATAGAGTAGGTATTTTGGGAAGAACATAATATTTAGAACATGTATAAGGATGTTTTGGAGATATTTTTTGAGGGTCTGGTTAATTCAAATGACTTGAGAGGTGTGAATAATTATGAAAAGGATTTGTCCTTATATAATTGAGGAGGATTGGAATTGTTTGTAAATACACAAAACCATGAAATAATAGGGAGTCAATATTTCCAACGAGCCCATACCCAAGTGGTAAGGGATCCTGCTTGGCATCCAAGAGACCCAGGTTCAAAACCGGGTGGAGGTGAATTTTTGGTACTATAGCAGTATTGTAGCGGGCACTGTAGCAGGCACTGTTTGTAATTGTAGCAGCCGGACTATTCACATGATTTGGGATTTAGGGCCACCGGTTTGGGCCTACGGGTCTCAGGGTCTTCGGTCCATAAAAGGTCTTTGGGCCACAGGGCCTTCGGGCCATTGTAGACCATGAAGTAGCCCAGTTCACACAGAGCAGGACCCAGATGAGGATCAGAGCAATAGTAGCAGTCACCATAAGCATAGCTAACCAGATTGGAAGAATGAGAGGGTATGGAAACCGCCATCGGGACTAGGTACTGTACAGCTTTGTACGGGGCAATGCTAGCCGATTAGCAATGCAGGTGGGGAGCTAAATGAAATCATTGATGCAGAAGCTGGGGAGGGGCAGTTCTAGTGGGCTAGGCCTACGGGTCATGTATTGGGCATGGTATGCCTCTGGGCCTTCGGGTCATGTATTACGGGTCATGTCGAGCCTTGTGCCTTGGGCCTACGGGTCATGTACGGGTTCCCCTTCAACCCTTACAAGGGGGATTATTTATAAAAAAAGGAATTCAAGCCATTCAGGCTAATATCAACTGAAAAGACATAATAATTGAAAAATAATGGATTTAAGGGATTGTATGGTCGCTCCACACATCCACCACACAAAAAAAAAGTCACTTTTTAAATAAGTGGTTTTTTAAAATAAATGTTTCCGTACATTTACCTTTGTAGTTTTCACTATGGTAACTAGCCTTTTAATATTGGTAATTTATCATTTCAGATAATAAATGAAATAAATCATATATGATAATTTTTATCCATTAGTAAAAAATATGAAATAAATTTTATAAAATAACAAAACTATGTGCGTGGGTATATAAATTTTAACACATGCGCATAAAACATTCAAAAACCAGTTTTACCCTTTACCATCGTAACAAAATTTTCACTATTTAATGCTCAATTTAATAATTATAAAATGGTCATTAGTTAATTAATAATATATTATTTATAATTAAATATATATACTAATAAATTAAAAAATTATAGTATTTTTAATAATTTTAAATCATTTAAAAATATTATTTATTATAAAATAACATTAATGTTGATTTGGACACTATTCAAATAATTTGAGTTTTTAAACATCAATAAATATGTGGAATATGATATATCATTTTAAAACATTTATATAATTTCATAATTATCTCAAAATTTCATTAAATATAATAATTTATTAAATTTATATTACTTTTAATATTTTCTATATCGTTTATTTTATTTTTTGATTAATTAAATAATCAATTCATTGAGGTTTTTTAACAACATTAAGTAATTATACATTTCATAAAATTAAAAAATCAATTATCCTCATGATCCAAATTTCATTATTCTAAAAATTAATATCTATATTCATTCAAATATTTTATTTTCCCTATGTGAACATATATTTTAAATTTAAAAGTAAGAGGATTACATTTGTCTTTTTATTTACTAATATTATTATCTTCATTTCTTTAATATAAGAGTGCCTCAATAACACATAAAAATGCTAAGGCATTAAGGGTCGAAATAAATCCAAAAAATGGGTACTAGAAAATATTGTCGGTTATTTTACCCCTTTTATTTTTAGTTTAACCCCTAGGTAAATCTGTGTTAACATTAACCATGATAATTAATTTTTCATATTTTTACAATTAATTTTGACCAAAAAAATGTGATAAAATAATTATATTATTTTAATTATTCATATTATTTAAAATATAGAATCCATTTTTCTATACTCTATTCAAAAAAGTGGAAAATTGTAATTTAAAATTAAAATCACAGACACGACGGGGAAACAGGTTTCCAAAAATAAAAGTTGCAAAGGTTTAAAAACCTTTATATCAAAATTCAATATATATTCGATTAAAATGACTTATATTGCATTATTTATAATAATATTAAGAAAGTTTTACTTTTTAACCACATTTAAACAAAATTCAACATTTAAAATTCTTTAAACAGAATGTCTATTTTCAATAACATCCTGTATTCTTTACTATTCATTGAAAAATTAATCTTTTAAAAAAAATCTCAATAATTCACCCTATTTAAATTTTGAAATTTTTATTAGAAATTTTGTTTTAATTTTTTCAAATTAATTATCAAAATTTTTAAAAATTAATTTTATTATTTTTTCACAAAAAAAAATACATGTCATTATTTTCAAAAAAAGATATTTTTCAATGAATAGAAATACATTAATAAAATTTAGGTAATTTTTTATAGATACAATTTCTTTATATAAAAAAATATACATAATTTGAAGAATATTGTTATTATTATACATTCCATCATGTTTAGTGGCAAGATAATAATAGTCCTGTTTAAGTAATAATATTAGAAGTAGGTCATGGTTCATTAAAACTCAGTGTTCTGTGTTACAAAAGTTATCAAAGAAATTAAATTTACATAAAAATATATTTTGTTTTATAAAATATCTAGTTATTACATTCCTCCCCCCTAAAAATGATTTTTTCTCTTTAAATTAGGTCAACTTGGTATAAATAACTTAGAATACTTCTTCCTAGTTACAAACTCTAGTAGCAGGCACTGTAGTAGGCATTCTAACAGTACTATAGTAGGCACTTTAGAATTACAGTACACTGTGTGGTACTATAGAAGAACTGTACATTGTATAGGTACTATAGTAGAACTGTACACTATGTGGGCACTGTAGCATGCATTTTAACAATTACTGTAGCAGATACTATTCAGTATTGTAGCAGTTGGAACTATTCACCATAAGCCACCTGTTTGGGCTTGGAGTCCTTAAGGATTTTGGGCCACCCCGGCTTTCGGGTTAGTAGGGCCTTCGGGCCACCTATAAGGCCTTTGGGCCACATCAAGGCATTTGGGACACAAGTAATTTCCCCAGACAGACTCTACAAAAAAGTTGCATCCCTGGAAGAGGATTTAGATCGGTTTCACTCACCATAGCAAAGCCAAACCAATTTGTCAGAATGAGAGGGTATGGCTATTCCATCCGGACCAGCATGTTCTTGCAATGGAAGCCTAGCTATATGGCAATGCAAAGGTGGAGAGCTACTATTATGATGCAGATGTGGGGAGGGGCAATTCTTTTTAGATAGTCTAGTAGAATTCTCTAAGACCTTCGGGTCATGTATCTAAGCCTAGGGGCCATGTAATCTTTGAGCCTCTGGGCCATGTAGGGGTTCCCCCTCATCCCTTGAAAGTGGTGTTATCAAAAATCAATAAATATGAAGGCCTTCGGTCCATTTGGGCTACAAACTCTAGTTCCCACATAGCTTTCACAAGTTTTTGGTATCTCCACAAAACATTGAAAAAGAAAGTTGTCTTATTTCATATAAGAGTCCCTCTATAATAAATAATCTCCACTAGTTATTCCTCATATAAATATTCATAGTCCATTGGTATGACCTCTGGGTTAAACACATGTGATGTTTTAGATATGTAATTCCTCAAGATAGATATGTGGGAAATAATGTGAACTTGTTAGATATTTGGTCAAAGATCCAAATGATAAGATACTATCCCGATACGATGAATAATTTTAAAGGGACACAAATATATAGAGATTAATCGTCATTTATATCAAAATAAAAATTTCGACGCTTTCTTATGATTTTATAAATTTCCAATTCATCCATGAAATAAATATTCATTGGGAATTATTTCATCCCTAAAGACTAAAATCATCATAATATTCACAAGTTGTTCCTTCAGCCTCAAAATATTTGAAAAAACTAAAATGGTTATTAAAATTTATCTAGTAACATTAAATGTTCAATAAGATCCATTTCATGAATATTAAACCTTAAGTATCCTCAATGTTTGACCAAAAATGAAATCCAAAAAATAAGAAAGAATTTCACTAAATTTCTAAAATCATCTTATCATTAATCCCCCAAAAAAAATTAAGTAACTCTTAATTATACACACCAAATATGTGAATAAATTGATCATTTATTATATTAATACATGTTAATAACCATAATTACCATTAAACATTAATGAAAACATACATGCTTTCAAAAATTAACTCATTTTTTATTCCTTAAATAAAATCACTGTTATTGAATATATTAAATAAATCCAAAAATGTTGCCAACTCCATCAATGATAACGTAAAACACTTTATCATCAAATCATTAATCAGAATCAAATTAATCAATACTATCCAATTTACTTTATCCATATCTATCGTCTATTTATCACCACATTATTATCCCATCGTCTATAATATATTCAGGGTTATCTTTCCCTTTATCACGTGTTTTCTATTAAATATCACATTTACATTAAATTAATAATCTAGGTCATCAGTACCATTCAACATATTCTTTAAAATTCCCAAGGAAAAAATTCTATATAAAAATAATTTTATATTTAATAATTCTTGATTTCCAATATATAAACACTTCAATTAGTTCACTCCATTCGTAATCCATTAACTATGCTCTATTGTCTTATTCCTTAATACCTCCTTCCTTTCACGTGTCATATATAGTCTCTTCTTCATCAAAAGAAAATACATTACTTATACAACCTTGTTGGTCTTCTTCTTTATCATTCCCACCAGGACATCAATTTTCACAATGCATGTATATTCCACGTTTAAAGCATTCAACCATTTATGATGCCTTATAGAAACCATACTTTTCATCCCTTGAGTTAACTAAACTTTCCATTTTCCCCCATAATTACATATTTTATGGCCTTCTTCTCCACACATACAATAAATTCTCATTCCTTTTAGAATTTCCCTTTAGTTCCTCTACCTATAATATCGACATATAGAAAATATAATCTTTTTTCTTCTATGGTCACCACCACCTTTACTCTCAAAAAAACTATACTTCTCTACATTTGTGAGTCTGAGAGTTAGTTAAGGTAATTTTATTAATAATATACAGAGATAACTGATTAAGAATAATGAAAATATCTTTTACTCTTGTCATCAACCAATTTGGTTTCTCATCAACACAATTTCTATCACATTCAATGTTAACCCAGTTCCATCTAGTTCACACTATTAAATAAAACCAAATATAATAGTGTTAAAAAAATATACATAGTGTAAAACGACATAATTGTGAAAAAAAATTATTGGATTACTAAATTATACCTTGATCTTTTCGATATGTGATACCTTAGGTTTAACTTAGGATATTTGTGGTTATATTGAATTCAAATACATTATAATTATTTATAATGAAAATGTGGATTAACCAAATAATATCCCCCAGAAGTGTCAAACTAGGTGCGCTATAAGGCACATTGTTATGTAACAAGTAATTCTAAATTCATTCCTAATATTCCATTTTATATTTCTTTACCATAGCTGCAACTATTCTTGGACCACATCCACATGTAGTATCCAGAAAAAGATTTATTTTTAGGTAATCCACAAAATATCTTCATTACAAAAACTTTAGGATGTGATCCTATACATAGAATTTACAAAAGTGTTATTATTAATTTTTTATCAGTCGAGATTACAAAGGATAACAAAACCTTACTTGGATAGAAACTATAAATACATAAACTTCTCATACAATATTATTATATATTAATAGAGAATTATTAATTACATAACATAATGATCCACGCTATAATACTTTAGGTCCATTGCCTTTCAAAACATGGATATAAAAACAACTGGTTAATAATAGTTCATATTTGTCATCCACTTAGTTCCTAATAACTAAAACCCTTCTAAGAAATATCATACATTATACCCTTTTTCGTAACCCGAGGAAATTAAATATAATAAAGGGTTAGCTTAGTGGACCAGTTAGGTTAAATAAGGTAGATATCAATGATCACATAAACATAACATGATCATAAGTGTATAAGAACATTTTGTTAAAATGTGAAAACCATTCCCTATATAACATTGATCAGAAAATTATGTCATAATATAAATCATGGTTTTTAATTAGTAATGAATCATAAATCAATAAATGAACATAATTTAAGAGTTGGTGTCCTAGAACCAACTGGTTTTACATTGATTACATGGATATTTAATGTATTGTTACATATTGTTCATTGTTCTACAGGATTGTGATGTAATAATGTCCTAGAGTATTTGTTGCGTTGATAAGTTCATGGAAGTTCCCCACTATGATGAGAACCATGAAATGCTATAAAAATATTCTTAAATTTATTTTTTCCGTTGAATGACATGATATTATGGGACACATGGCATGTAGACCGCCAGGTGAAAGTACTCGTAAGCAGATGAGACTTCCTCTCAGGATGTTCCCACTTGGTAATCTCCAAGATAAAAGATTATGAAAACAGACCTGCAAGTAGAAATTCCACTTGTTTTTTGTGTCAACATATATTTCTATCTGTGATCAGGTGTAATGATCCTTAGACTTTAAGATTATCATTAATATGTGTCATTAGTTTTTCACTTTGATTTACTGATGAAAACAGTCACGTAGACAGTTGGAGGGAAGAAGGGTAAGTTGGGTGTGTCACGAGTGGCATGTTATTAATGGATAAGTCGAGGAAGGATTTGTCCATTCCATTTATGGAATTTGATATCTCGTCTCATTTATTGAAATAGAACCATTGCGTGAAATTCTGTGGCCATGGTGTAATGATGAGTTTATTTAAGGTTGTCAAAGAACGACGTATCAAGCATAAAAGTTGATGATGTCATCATTAAACCTGCTTGATGAGATATTTCAACAAATGGATTATATTACACAGTGATAATTCATATGTGGATGTTGTTGATGCGACTTTACATTCTTTTTGTTAGGTGCCTTGACCCATTTCTAGATAGTGCTCTTGGACTTTAGGTAAGCCCGCCAAATTCAAACGATAAATAATCCTAGTGGGTCACACACAATGTCTTTTTTTGGTCTCTATTAAATTTTATTTGAATTTAATTGATGAAATAAATATTATTCTCAAGACCGTGGAATATTTTTATTCAAGTTTAGATTATTTCATAAGTTAAATGAAATATATTTATTTATTTTATTGAACATTTAATAAATATTTATTTACTAGTTTGTAAATAAAATATTTATTTAAGAGAATAATTTATTTATTTATTTATTTGGGTGTTCAATAAATGGAAGTGGAGTTAAGCGGACCAAGGTCGGTCCGGTCGTAAAATAATTATTTACAAGATGGTAAATAATTATTTAACTAGTTGGCCCAAATTAAAATAACATTGTTATTATTTTGTGATGTGGAATTTTATTTATAATTCCGTTTTGTACAAGTTTGTACACTATAAATAATGACGCAGTATTATTATTAAATGCATGGGTTTTCTCTAAGTTCAAGAATGTATTAAATTATTTCTAGGCAATTAAATATTGTAACTAAAATTCCATGTATATAAATAGGACAGTACCCCTATTGTGACATACACCACACCACATTCCAGGTGAATTACTAATTGTTGAGCCAAACAATTTCCCTCTTGAATCCTCTTCTATCCCCTCTCAAGAATAAGATACGTTCATCAACGCTGAAGAACAAGAAATCAAGAACGATCGACACAAGACACTCGCTTCGCCGCTCTAGCACCTGGAGAATGAGTAGTGTCGATCGGAGGCCATTGGAGTATGTGTGGATCACTGCTATAGGGATTCTAGTTTTTATCCTTACAACCAAAACAAGATAATCCAGAAGGGTCAATCCATATGATCAACATCATCAATGAATAAAAATAACAAAGACACGGGTATTATTTTTCTTTATGAAATTAATTAAATTAATTATAAACATGATGTACAAGATTCTCTCTAAGGTTTTGGGTATCTTTATTCATTATCTAATTATTTACAAATATTCTGTAGTGATTGTCATTCATTTTTTGTATTGAACCATGAATAATCATTGATCATGGTAAAAATCAAAGCAGGGTCCCTTACCAATCATGATTCCTTAGTGCCCATAACCTTCACAGAATCCAAGATATCATATCATAGGCATAATAAATAAGTATTTGGAATATGAAAAATCATCAAAATAATTTACTTATAATTCAATACTCATTTACAAGGATATCATAGTGGAATGGGTTCATTTCCAAAACCATAATATTATTCAAGGTTTACTCCCAATATTTTCGTAGGGGACATATTCTCTTACTGATCAAGGTTTACTCCCCATTCCATTATTTTTTATCTTCTGAGATATGAATCATTACCCAATTCATTGGAGGGAGATACAGGTCCCACCTATGTTTAGTCATAATGCGAACACTATACTTTATTATAAATAAACCATTGTCCTTTTCATAATGTAACCAATATCACATAATGAAAACTATACATGGGTATTCTATAAGATCATAAATCATTTATCATAACATAATCCATGAAAATAAATGGGTTTCATAAAACAATCATCAATTCATCATGGAATAACAAGTGGAAAAGGAAAAAAATCATAAAAATATCTTCATCAAAATAATAAAACATACATATAAATAATGATTCATCTATCTTGGGATCATATCCCTTGAAAAACTTAATTAATATCAAATTATATCGTCTTAGATAGAAAATTATCTTGAAATATCACTTGAAATATTTCTAGAGAAAAATAAACTTTCTTTGAAAATAAATTTTTTCAAATTCTAAATTCAATAGATATTGTAAAATTCATATTTTTGAAAATAACCATTGAAATAGAAATTGAATATTTCAAAAATTTATTGGACATGATGGTGACAAGTTATGTTCATGAAGTAGAAGTTGAAACAAATCATTCAGATTTTTATTAAAAGTAAATATGATTTTTTTTTTGTGAATTGAGATAAAAATACTTTATAATTTTTTTAAAAAAGTAAAAAAAGGGTAAAAATGAATTTAAAATATTTTAGAGTAACATTAAAACATTCCTGATAACACTTTTAGAAAAAATGGATGTGGAAGAAAATGATTTTCGATCGAAGAGGTAAATAAAAAAAATTTCTTTCAAAATATTATTTTTGAATATTTACTAAATTAAGAGAGGAAAATATGTGGAAAATGTATTAAGATTTCATAATCGAAAAAATAATCATAAATAATTTTGATAAATTCTTGGATGGTAACATCAAACCCTTATAAAATTAGTAACTTTTGAATCATAAGACCCATGAAAGAATAACATAAATTGAAACATTAAGAATCATGATGTTAATACGAGTGTTGAATTTGTTTAAAATAGTATTTCAATGTGTGTTTGGTGAGTTTTGATGAAGTGGTGATGCTTGAAAAATTACTATGAATTAACTTTATTGCATTAGATGTCATAATCGAGAAATTTACATATAAAATTATAATGATTGTTGAAGTAATATAATGTTAAAAATACCAGTGTCATGTATGGAACTTTTTTTAATTCAATATTAACTTATTGTAGAAGAAGATTTCATGGTTTTGGTTTCCATGAAAAGAGAAATTATATTTTCTATAAGGAGATTGTGGGATGTGATGAAGGAGAATTAATTGATGGCCATGAAAAAAAAATCCATATTTGTTTTTCATGAGTTAACTAAGGAGGATTTATTTTTTGTCTTTCTTATGTTAAGAGACATTATCCAAGGTCAATGTTCTTATTGGACTATTTTTGTTTTCCTTTAATAATAAAATCTGTCCAACCATAGAATCCCCCATGGGTTATCCATCAACAACAATTTGGGGTACTCGTGGGTAAACCCTAGTTAAAGAGTCTACCAAAGGAGGATGTAAATGGTGGAATATGTGTGGGTGGGACCATGTATAAGGCCCATATAAGAGCATACCCAGAAGTGAAGATGGGCTCGTGGTGGTGTGAGAATGGTGTAACAGGTGTTGATCCCCCGTAGCCATCCAAAATAGTGAATGGTTTTTCGTCTTAGATGGAATATTATCATGAAATATCACTTGAGTAGTGATGGTTTTTTTTCTGATTTGGAGGTGGATTAAACTACTGATAAAGTTAGTGTCAGAATCCAATATGTGGAGGTTCCTTCCATTTAGAAATAATATCTGGTAAATGTTATAGAAAATATATTTACAATCAATGTTATTAGTTTTAGAGATAGTTTTCTGGAAGAAAATGACTTTGATTTAATAGTGGTTAAAACCGCCACTAAATCCTAATGTTTTTTTTCACAAAAATGCTGCTAAAAGTAAATCATGTCATACTTCACTATAGTTTTAATCATAGTAGAAAAAAATCATCACCATAAAGTAATGGCATAAACCACCACAATAATTTTATTTACAAAAAACAAGCTATAGATTCTGTAGGCCCGGAACTACTGTGAAAAAAATTGCATAAACCAAGTGTATCACATATTCACAAAAAATCACACACATGAAATAAAAAATATGGAATGAATCCAATAACATAGCTCATCAATTCTAATTACTGAGAGTTCTAAAGATAAATTATTTTTTAGATTAAGAGTCTCAAATCAGTCGTATATATATCCATATAGTTTTCTTAGACTATTTTCATCTACAGGGTCCCTTGAAACATGAATGAAAGAAAGTAATCATATATAAACATGTTTATTAATTTACAAAAAACATAAATGTTTCAACCTCTTCAAATATTGGAACCAATGAAAATTTCATGTGAATAATATGTTCCATAAATGATATATGAAAAAATTGATCATTCCACAATAGTCCATGATCTCAAAAAGACCATTAATCACTTCCCGATGATGAACTTTTCCCATCACCCTCTCTATCCCCAACTCTACTTCCGGCTACTGGAACCAGTAATAAAAGTATATTAAAAATTAGACAATTTTTTATATTTATATTTAAACATAAAACCAATAAATGTTTTTTGAACAAAATGACAGTGAAGATTAGTGATTTACCTACTCACCACCAGTCATCGATGAAATATCACTTGGGGCAGATATCCTCATCTTATGATATAAATCAACAAACCCTTTCTACAAAGTGGGTATCTAAGCCCCCTATTTCTGAATTATGATTTACTAAAACTAGGAGTAGATGTATCTACAATCCCCGATGTCCTGACAAATAACTCATATGGTAATGGTTCCAAACCCATCTTGTGCACTCGACTAGGATGCTACTTCCCAAAAAACATTACCAACTTGCTCATACTGGGGGACTGGGTAGGACTATGCGACATTGGCATCCCATAGTTCATTAATATTTACATATAAATCATATATCAGACATATTTAAAGAAATATATATCAACATCAGGAAAATTGATAATAAGTTATTATAATGAAAAAATAATTCATACCCCAACTTATTTGGTAGAATCCCTATAAAAAATCCCAACATATTTTTATGACCATCCAACCACAATTCTATTCGAGAGGCTTGGTACCCAAAATTCTATGGTTGCATTAAACATTGATAAATAAAAAATTTAATATATGAAATAGATAATATTATCTTTTAAATATATAAACTAATGAAAATAATACCAATGTCTATTGACTTTTAGAAAAAATCTTTGACCCCATAGTGCGAGGGATGATTTCCTTACCCTAACTTGATGTATTATACCTTAAAACACCCTAAAATAATTAAAATTTAATATAATAGTAATGTATAGAATGTCATCTCCTAGTCATTTTCAAATATAAATTTAAAATGATATTAATTTAATAATATATATTTAAATGCCATGTGCTTATCATCATGATGGATATCAATAAAAAAGTTCCATTTCCCTCTAGGTACCCCATTGGATACCTTATCGTGTAGTTTTTGGGTTATCAATGAAGTATCATTGAATTCATTCCATAATCTTCATTTAAAATCTTTCCATTTATTGCCAAGATTTTTAAATAACCTCTTTAATGATATAAGATCACCAATGGGAATGTGGAAAAACATATGTACAAAGAGATTCCTTTTGAAAATATTATAATTTAATCATTTAACGACATTAAATTACACCATAATGTATTAAAATTACCTTTTTCTATGAATCAAAAACATTATTTTTCTAAGATGAAGGAACATGCCTCCAATCATCATATGCAATAGGGAGGGTAACCAGTTCAGCTTCTAGTTGACCTAGAATATGTCCAAATAGTTTAATGGTATCATCTATAGGGACCTCAAAACAGTAAAATGGGACACCAATCTTTTTCCCATTAAGATTAAAGTCATCTGAAATTTTAATCTTTTTCATCATAGTATCATTGTTTCCATATTTTAGGGAAAAGTAGTTAGTATTATATAAAAATGAAATAACTTTATTCATATTAAAAAATTTGCCTATAATAGTCACCCTCTAATATCCCAAAGAATAACCATGAGTAAAGGCATGCTCCCTTACTTCAGAAGCTTCTAAATGGGGACACATTATCTGAGCTACTAATGGGATGCTGATGGAGGATGTGATAGGTGGTGTAGGGGGGAAATTGGATGGTGTCTTATATGCGGTAGGTAGGGAGACATATGAATCATCAAATGTCGGTATGGTTGAGGGAACATCAAATAAGAGTCAAGTGTCATCAGTATAACACATCCACCCTGGAATTCCTATAATTTAATAAAATAAAATTAACTTCCGAACATATATTTCAAAAAATGCATGTAGAAAAAAATTGTAATTGATAGCAGATTCATGGTACTGAAAACATATATATATATATATATCTTGATAATGAATTACTTCACAAATGAGATAAGTGATTGGTAAAAGAATGGATGACTGCACATACATGCATTTTCTCCTTCAATTATGTCATTTTCTACTCCACCATTACTTTTTATACCTCATCCACTCTTGGAAGAATAATATTTTCTATATCGTGATTGAAAAATAATTTCACTTCTTCCTATTGATAGGATTCAATGTCAAAGGTCGAATCTTCCACTTCATCGCCCATATCATACAAGTCTCTTTTTTTACGTGATCAACTACACTCCACCATTTTCCAACAATATATTTCATATAATATAACATTTTCTCTTATAATGATAATATATGTGAATCATGTAATTCACTATCCCCAAAATCTATCAAGTGAGAAAATTTCATAGAAGTAAATTGATAGGAATCTCTTTTAACACCCCTCTTAATATCGACCCAATTTCATTTGAATAAAACAACTGAAAAAATCTCTTGGTATTTTAATTTGATAATATTAGTCAACATTCCATACTATCCCACTTTGGAAAATGTAAATATTCCACTATTTTATGTTTTCAAAACCTCTCCCCAATCGAGTGTATGAAATTTAAAGTCCTTCACATTGTATGTGTCGAACTTTCTAGAAAGTTTTTGAGGTCCTTGAGTAGGAAACATCAATTATCCTGACAAATCTGCTCAAGTATCTATATTCATTCTCTACAAAAAGTAATATACATTATTCTATTTACAAAATTTATGTTTCAACCTAATATCTGTATTAATGGTAGTATTTATGAACTTACACGTCGTGAAAACATTTCCAAAAGCTCTTTATTAATTAATTTTGTTATATCTTTCTCATTTCGTGTTCATCATCTCATTCATATCACTATTTATATCCTAAACTCTTAAGTAAATGGATATGAAATTTCACTATTTAGTAAAACACATCTATGTGCAATTAATAATTCCATTTCTGTTAGTGTAACATTTGAGCTCCTCCCAACTAATCGACCAATATCAAGAAATATTTTTGATTTCCCATGTACTTGATATTGAGATGATGTGTCATCAAAATTTCCAACATGATTAAATCTTGTATCAATATCATCCAATCATATAGATCCAAATCCAAGACACTCCTCTTCTAAATAGACTTTAAAATTAAATCCTTTAGGTTGTGATTTATTTTTCACATATGGTTTAAAATACCCAAGATATATGTTAAATAAAATAAAAATACACAATTATGTATTTAATGAAAGGTACAGAATTTTTTAACTAAATGAAAAACATATAAATAAAGTACCACTCTATTGGATATATCCATCAATAATGTATAGGTATTCCTAATTTATCTTCCTTAAACAAATGTACAGTTAAATGCAACGTGACAGTAAAAACGATGGAGAGAAGATCATCTTTATTGGAAAATGTGTCAATAAAAATATCTCCTGATGGTTTTCATGATCAAATGGTTTTATATTTATCACACATAGTTTTCTGAAAATGTGAATAATTGGAGTACAAAAGTAGTATCATTTTCAGGTAATAATGTATGCAATGTCAATGGTTGTAACTATTGTAACCAAATATGGGAATCCTAAATTTTCAATCCACATAACCTATGATAATTTAAGTCAACGCAACTTAAGATATTACTTGAATACCCATCATATACATTCAAATATTTTAAAATTTTAAGGAATGTATTTGTATCCATATTTTTCATTGCAACAAATTTCAGAGCATACATTCCATTCTCATCTTGCAATAGATAATGCTTTATGTTCAATACATTTAAGTCTTTCTGATTCATGAGATAATCCTTCAATTTTACATTCTCATTAAGTAATGTGAAGATAAAATTATACCAAAAATTATTCTCAATATGCATCACATCAAGATTATTCTAAAAAAATTATACTCCCATTACATAATTTTGGATAATATACTTTTTTCTTCCATTGTTTCATTTAGATTTCACATGATGAAGCACTTCAAACACGTTTCCCTCTTTCATTCAAATGACACAACATACCAAATTCTATTTCAATATTTCCATGTTGTTCCAATATTTTAGAACTTGTTAACAAATTTGGAGGTGGTCTATTATCAATAGAACCAACAAAAATTTAATTTTTCAATTCAAATATCTGATATAAATCAAGAAATTATTGATGACACATGAAGAACCATTTTCTGCCATAATGTAGTCATTCAGGATCAAAATCAATGTTATAAATAGGATAATAAAAACTCATGTAAGTGTTTCAAGAAGACAAATTCTTAAGTCTAGGGAAGTAACTATTGTACCACATTAGAGTAGCATCAATTTTGAACATTGTTCTAGAAGATATATCATTTATCTCAACACCATTTCTCTATAAATCCTGTAATTCTTCAATTAGAGGCTACAAGTTTTCATCAATATTATTTCCCATAATGTTTTTCAAGGAATAATCACCAAAATTATAAAATAATTTTTTTGGATACTCATCCACTGAGGTAGATTATACAAGATCAAAAATACTATCCAAATTCTATAATTGGTGCTCAAAGTCCCAAATAGGATGAATTCATCAACAGCCAATCTCAATCAAACATTCCTAGGATCAGATGACAAATATGGATTTAATGAGTCAAATGTATTCCATGATTTTGAATCTCTATAATGTGGAATTAACCCATCCTTTTTATTATCTATAGAATTCTACTTCAAGTATTTAACAGTTTTTGATGACATGAATAATCTTTTCAGTCGAGACATTAAAGTAATGTAATACAAAACCATTGTAAGTGTGTTCCTTTTCTTCTTCTTCATAGTATTATTTTGATTTAAACATCCTACATCACCCATTGATAACCATATATAATAATAACATTTTTAAAATATTATCTTCTTTAAACATCTCCCTAATAAAGCAAACAATCATTGGTCATACGTATATTTTTTAATAAATCAGACCAAGCTTGTTAAAAAAAATTTATATCATTAAATTATTTAGAGATATTTACTTAAATAAATTCATCACGTAATAATTCCAATATCATGGATATATACTTATTTTTAAATCAAAATAGACATTTGATATGGAATAACTTCATAAAAATAAAATGTTTTGAATATTTCGAACGTCAACTATATAAATCTTTATTTCCATCATGAACTAAATATTTAGTCACATTTTACTTCTTGGTGGAGTTTTCTCTTAAATTATTCTCCATATAATCTAGAGGAGGATACAATTATATATTACAATATTGATCTTGTTGTCCTATAGTCTCAAAAACCTAACTTTTCAAGTATTTATTTTTAGAACCCAAAACTGGTTGTTTAGATAAGTTTTGATGTTGAGGTTGGTGTCATGAAATTCTGAATGCATCATTTACAATTTTTTTCATTCCATTTTCCATCGTCGAAAAAGTTGGGAGGTCATTCTATCGATTGAAATTAGTTCATAAACATTCAATAATGTTTGATTCTGTTTGAAAAATCCAACACAAATATTGAGAAGGTAATTGATCTATATCAAGTGTTCATAAATGTATCTCTCTTCAGCCATCTTATAAAATTACATTTTGGACATAGATATATTATTCTCCCATCAATGGATTGTTTGGAAATTGAAAAATCTAAATACTCTACCAATCACTTATCCTACTAAGGTGTTTTCCTCGGTAATGTGATCCAACTTTTATCTATATCACAATGTGCCTACACATTATTAAAAAAATTAAAAAACAAAATTATTATTAAGTGGGATAAGAGATAAATAGAAATGAAAAAAATAATTCATATTATCTATAAAAGAAGCCATATAAGTTATAAAAATGTCAAAGTTAAAAAAATAAATCAAACATGGATATTATTATGTAAAATAAAATAAAAATAAAAATAAAACATTCATTCATTTAAAATAGGAATCATGGGGGAGACCCTCTAGGGTCACTAAGTCTAGGTAAACCTAGTAATTATATATCTCCATAGTTGTGGATTTAGAGTTCTAACACATATCAATGTAAAGGGTGTGTCAAATAATGCTTCACTAACATTCCTAGTGGTGATCATAGATATTCTATTTATGTATATCACATTTTATTTTTCCTTATTTACATATGGTATATCTGTAGACGCTGAAATATGCTCAAAAGCATAAGCGGGTTGGAACACGACAAAGAAAATCCATATTTGGAACCAGTGATCCGTTCTGGGGGTCCTGGAGGGGCGGTGTGAAAAAAAGAAGGGGTTGTGCAAAAAAATATTCCCCGCACGAAAAACTTAGTCATTTCTGAGAGTTTTTCGTGCTCTGCAGAAATCTTTCGTGCCACTGCTCCGCATGGTTGACCTTTGTGCTGCCAACATCGGGGCGTGCAATATTTCATGCCGAAGTGTTTTTCACGTAGACCTACGATCCCGAGTGACTATAAATACAAGGCCAACCTATTCGACTTCGCCCTAATGAATTTGAACTACCTCTCCCGCATGAAATTTCTCTCTCGTGCGCACAAAGAAGATGGCTCTCAGGTACTAATTATTTCACCCCAGGTCACTCGGGGGTCCGCATTTTCGTGCGACTACTCAGGCTTGATCCTTGTCCAAATCCCCTCGAACCCATTCCCCCGCATGCAATTCCATCCGATTGCATACAATTTGGGCTTCGGCGTGCATTTCTTTTTGCGCGTCGGTCCACTCCATTTCGTGCCCAGCACCCAATTGCTCACTGGCCCAGAGTGTTTCGTGCGTGCAAATCCTTTTGTGTACCGACCCGACCCCTTTTTTGTGAAATGGTCATTTTTGGATGAAAGCCTCCCACATTGTGTAACCATGATGTCCCTGCTATGGGAATCATTTCCGGGTGCCTCCCATGCCCACGGTACCTTCACCATCTACTTATTACCCATGCAACCTCCTAGGTTCGCACGAATTAACTTCAAAGTCCCCTAGATGCCACTACCAGTTGCATTGCTTCGCCTCATTCTTTTTCACATAGGCACGGTAATGGCTATTGCTTCTTCGCATAGCTACGATAACGTAGGTCCCTCGAGGGTTCACTCCATGACACTCCATCGCCACGGCTTTGCATGTCCCCTCTCTGCACCAAGGAGCAGAGGGCACCAGTTATGTAAGACTTAGGGGTACGGAGAAAACCCACCTCTTCCAAGCTACAAGACGTTAAACTTCCAAGAACCATCTTCCTTAACACATGATGTTAAACTATGACCTTTACCTATTCCTTGCATGATGGGTACACCAACCTTAGTCATTCTCCATGTCCGCTAGTCTCCACAGGGGATGATATCCTCCTTATAACAGTGGCATTTCTCACTGGGGGAAGGGAGACCATTTCGGTGTAAGCCCCTATCTTTCTTGAAGGAGGCAGTATCCATGCTCTTCCTTTCATCTTCGGTCCTCAAGGCCAATGAAGGGAGTGTTAGGGAACGGTGCTTCTCCTTTCTTTGGTCCCAAGTCCATCTCCCACTGTGCTATGTCGGCATCGAGCCTCTATCCTGGAGTAAGTCCTGACTTCTTGGGATGCTAACCAAGAATAATCCCTTGTTTTCTTCTTGGAACACTAACCATGTGTAAGCCACACTTCACTTCCCACAGATTCACCTTTCTCAATGTGAACGTCAGGTATCTTATATCTCTTATTTCTCACACCGAGCATGACTCACATGGGCTTAGAGTGAGCACCAACTATGACATTCACCCTGGGCAGCTTAGAGTGTAAGCCCCACACCCACAACCTGAACTACGTGGACTTTGATCCTTGCCAAGTCAAGGTACGTAGGAAGCCTCCATGAGGTTCATTCCCATCACCCGGTCGTTCCGTCCTCCATCAAGTCGGTTCACCAACACTTGGAAGCCTAGAGTGCAAGCCCCACATCAACCTGAACTACGTGGACTTTGATCCTTTCCAAGGTAGGGTATGTAGGAAGCTTCCATGAGGTTCAAGCACACCACCCAGTCGTTACGACCTCCTTCACATCGGTTCACCAAACACCTTGGGATACCTCAGAGCGTAATCCCTAAATTCCACCTTTTCCACATGAACTACGTGGACTTTAATCCTTGCCAAGGCAAGTTACGTAGGAAGCCTCCATGATGTTCAAGCCCACCACCCATTAGTTCTGACACACTTCACGTCGGTTCACCATACACCTATCGCATCCTAGAGTGTTACCCCCATGCCCATATTCCGAACCACGATGATTTTGACACTTTCCCAGGTAAGGTACGTAGGAAGCCTCCATGAGGTTCAAGCCCACCACCCGGTCATTCTGACCTCCTTCACGTTGGTTCACCATCACCTTGGGCCGGCTCAGAGCATAAGCCCCAAATTCCCCCCATATTCCAAAATATGAGGACTTTGATCCTTGCTAAAGCAAGGTATGTTGGAATCCTCCCTGAGGTTTAAGCCCACCACCACCCAATTAGACCACAGGTCCACCTTCGCATCAGTTCTCACCCAACCTGGACTATGTGGTCTTTGATCCTTGCTGAGGCAAGGTACGTAGGAAGCCTCCCTGAGGTTCAATACCTACAGCCAATTGTCCCGAAATCCGTCTGTGTCGGTCTAGTAGCCCCTTTTTCACCTAAACTACGTGGTCTTTTATCCTCTCCAAGGCAGGGTATGTAGGAAGCCTCCATGAGGTTCAAGCCCAACACCCATCTGTTTCAACCCCCTTCATGTCGGTTCACCCCCGTCCTGCATGAAATTAAATTGTGGCCCTCTTTTAGCAGTAATCCATTGTCATCCTATCCAGTGGTAAACCGTTGTGACCCCATCCAGTGGTAAGCTATTTCTACCCCATCCAACGGTAAGCCATTGTGACCCCATCCAATGGTAAGCTTTTGAAATCCCCAATCAGCAGCAAGCCATCGTCAGGTGAACTATGTCGACTTTGATTCCATTCCATGTGGATACATAGGAAGTATCTTCGAGGCTCAAGCCCAAAACCATCATCACCCCATGATGGTTCGATCCCATTTTCTGTCCAATTCACAGAACCTTCCATCATCCATCATGATTCTTACCTGGGCCGCTACATCCTGGTGGAATCATGCCACCCCATTCCCTGCTCCCACTAATAGCATTTGGGAAGCCACCCACATGTTGGACCCAATATCAGTGTTCCCTCTAGGGGTTCCTCCATCTGATCCACTCTAGTCATTTTTTTGATTAGCCTAATCCATCTTCGGTAGATGTTAAACATGTGTCATACCCTGTGTTAAAAATGGGAAGCTGAGGAAAACCTCAGATACATGCCCATGGAATATGATTCCTTGCATTTGATGTGGGATGCCTCGGGCTTCCACACCCTCCCGAGACCTTTAATAAGGTACATAATAAAGACACGTCAATCCCCCAGCATCCAGACCCGCCATGGATGCCCCGCATGAATACTCCCCTAACCGAAGGTTGCTGCCCTGACCGAACCCCTTGGAATGTTCTGACCGATGAAACGTAATAAACTGGTGTCCATGAAGATATGGTGTCGGGAAGAGTTTCACGAAAAATATCTTAAGTCTATGAGGGAGAACTGAACTAGGTGATGAGTTCCAAGAAGGAATCCACAGAAATAAGAACTGACATCCCATCATCCCGTTTCGATAAAGGAGAAAACGTCCCTAAATAAGGAGCGGATGTCGCCTACCATTGTAAATCAGGAATGTGGGGAAATAAAATCCACGCCCCTTGTCCACGAACGAGATGGATTCTCATGCCCTAGTGAAAGAATCAGAAACAGAAATGTTGAACCCTACATGAAATTATTCTCCTCAATATAAAGATTAATAGTGATCTGAGCATCAATGGATTTACGTGTCACTAGATCCATATATCTACCACCGGGTCCCGCCAAGAAAATAGCGGGCCTGGTGTTAAACTCACCTAAATTTGGGGCAGTAGAGTATTGAACATCCCATTTGACGACGTTGTCAGCGTGGATCCCCCTTACAGGTCACGGAAGACTGGATGATCATGGGGCATTGGTCATCGATTCCTTCTTCATTCAGCATAGAAGAGTTCATCTCCCTTCTTTTCAGGAATCTGGTTGCTGCCTCATGAACGCGATCACCACCCGCCCGTCTACGCAGGGGCAGGGAAAACGCCAACACAGCTTCTCCACATGGCTTCACCTCTTCCGCAATAGACTCTGCATCCATGATCATGGGGTGCCCACGCCACATCACCCCATCGGAAGTAATCCAACGAAGGGTAATTAATGACCTCGTACTTTTTTGCGAGGAAGAGGGCATAATCCCAACCTGGGATATGGCCCGCCTAGACCTGGAGGCATCTATGCCTCACTATCAACATCTCCCCCAAGGGCCGCACACGGATCCATTGCTCCCCATCCTGAT
The DNA here is from genome assembly GCA_963277665.1 of Viscum album. Lineage (NCBI taxonomy): Eukaryota > Viridiplantae > Streptophyta > Magnoliopsida > Santalales > Viscaceae > Viscum > Viscum album. Next base: position 1,083,850,249 of record OY728146.1, on the reverse strand, counting down.
ATACAACCGCTTTAGGAGCCTGTCCACGGAGTGCTTTGAAGACTCCCTGCCTTACGCTGATGAGGTGGGTGATGTCCGGCCCAGCCCGGTCAAAGTCCCAATCCAGGGGCTCCCAGCATGGGCTCTAACCTAGCCACGTCAGCACCGCCACCTGGTCTTGCTGGAGGAGCATGTAAGCTATACACCTGCACCACTAGCCCTAGCTCGTCTGACCCGACACCAGCGTCGGGCACGAGCTGAGGAGGACACCTACTAGGGGGAATCAACGTCGATGGCTACTGTTGATTGATATACTGCTGCCACATACCATCAAGTCCCAACATACACTAAGAAGGGGCGCTTATATGCCCGACTGAGATCGAGGCCCCAACCGCCCCACAGGCCGGCTGGGTCGACTCTCCTGGTCGCAGGAACGAGTAGTGGTCGTCGCGAACCAACCCACAGTGATGCCACCCCGTACGGAGGTACTCCCTGTACCACCACCATAGAGATCATGGGACTTCCCCACTTCGAGACTCAGCCTGGAGGTCTGCCCCATGCTACCCACAGTCTGAATGAAGGTTTTCCCCATGGTAGTGATACTCGGTATGGAAGCCTCTCCCATGCCCATTACACTGGGTATGGAATCATTCCTCTTGCCCCCGACCGCTGGTGCAGAGACATTGCACATTCTATCTCTCTTTCATGGGGGGTGGGGACCCTACCCATATCCTTTCAGCAGCAGGTGAAAGTCCCCCTTTCCTCAGCAACCAGAGGAGTGAAGGCCAGACTCGCTCCACCCACACCATGCATGGAGGTCCTCTCCATGCTCATACCGGTCACAACAAAGGTTTTTCCTACTCTAGGTCTATTCATGGAGGTCCTCCCCATGTACCTTTCGACATTTGTCCCAGTGCTCCATGCACCTTAGCTTTCTCGGGTGGAAACCCTCTCTGCCCTAGCACCAGTGTGGTCGAAGGAACCCATGTCAGAAATCAGCCTTGTCCCGAAGAGCCACCCAGGGGAAGGAAGGCGGGTCATCGCCACCACAAGATTAATCCTAGGAAGGCCCGGACGGATATCAAACCAGTCCGCTTCTCAGACTCTAAAGCAGAGTACGACTCGTCTCAAGAACCCTCCCCTCACTAATCCGAGTCAAGGGATGGGGCAGGAATGAGGCACATCAGTCTGGTGCTCCCAGAATTCGAGGTCCATAAAATTTCTGCCTCCCTCCGTAGGTATATCAATGAGAATTAAAATATGGTAACCCCACAGGTTACGGTCGTCCAATCACCACTATAGTCATGGGAAGCGCTTTCTACCTACACCAGAGATCATGGAGAGTTATTCCGGGGACCAATGGTAGGCGAGCATCATTGCGGCCTATCACCAGAAGCCTTGGCCCCTGAGCCAGGAACAATGGCCATTAGCCCCTCTTATCACGACCAAGCAGCCAGGTCACTACACTCTTCGGAGGACAACCTGAAAATCTACGGCCAGTCAGCCCGCTGGCCATACTCTCCACCGGCCAGCTTGTCATCCCAGCGTTCAGCCTCTGTACTTCTACCATTTCCTCAACCACCCCCAGTTGGAAAATGGTTAAAGAAAGGGTCATACCCTAAATTTGATCCAAGAATCTTCTCGAGAATCCTTACCGTGGACCACTTCCCTGAGAATTTTTGACCCGTGGCAGCGCAAAATTTCTATATACCAGAATCTCTCACCCCCAAGGAAGTTGAGTGTTTCCACTACACCCTCTTGGTGACACATTTCAGTCTCCGTCATCAGCACCTGGTTTATCCAAGGATCGAAATGCATTTTGAAGACATCAGTGAGAAGTGTCGTCTAAAAGATCTAGCCGCACTCCCTGTGGCCTAGGGCCCCGAGTCACCAGGTCATCGTGAGGCTCTCCAGCAGCAATGTGTTCCGAGTATCAATGTACTCCAAAAAATTATCAGGGAGGCTACCCCCATGTGAAAATCCATGGCTGGGGGAAGTATGCTACCCTCATGTCCAGTCCAATTCGGTGGTATCCCGACTTGCAATGCGATATTGATGACACACCCCCATGAAGGTTCATAGTCAACATGGCCGACATAGTGGACAAGAAGGATTAGTTGGAGCTTCTTGATGGATACTTACCCCCAGACGGTGGGCCACCACTGTTGGACCCATTAGGGAGGATTACTCATTAGTAGAGGAACCTCCTAGGTCTCCCTATGCCCACTAAGGCGTTGGTGCTTGGAAGGAATGTCAGTAAGGGAAAAGAGCATGTCGGAGCTGTCAAGCACTCCTACCTGTCCACCTCAGTGCATAAGATAGATGAGGACCTCGAGAAGGCCACATTTTGCCAGCAACATGCTGAGAAAAGGAGGTTGGTCGATGAACTTCTGGTTGAACGTGCTGCAGAGCGACGACCTGACTATGGCGATCTTAAGTCGGGTCAGCAGGGGAAAGAACAACTACCCCTTGGAGAGATGACCCCGGGAAACCCAGATCATACCGATCCTGTGGACAGGGCTGATGTCAGATCTCACAGCAAGAGGCTGCGGTGTGTCTCGCCAAACCCTCTCGAACTGCGTGGCAACCCAAGGAATCTGCCTCGAGTTCCCCCAGCTGCCCCGCAAGTCAATCCACCACCCGCTCCATGAGCCGCTAAGCCTGTCTACTGGGTTGATGAACCCGACAACACACTCATGGTTAGGGATCCCTATTAAGATAGGGACCCCTGCCCAGAAAATCCTATGGTGGTTCTCATACCCCGCCTTAAGGTGTTCGAAACGCGTCAGGTGGCAATACCACTGGATGGCAAGCCATATCAGGCATGGGTGAATGATATGTCGGCGCCTCCGAGTTTCATGAATCCCACCTTCTCCCCCTTTAATGGGACGGGGGACCCGCCGTAGCACATGGATCACTTTAACTGAAGGTGTGGGCCCATGTTAGGGACTCCAGCGCAGCAGGAGGCTTCCAATCTCAGCAGTTTTGTTCAGACATTGGAGGGGCTGGCATTCGTCTTGTACAGTCAGCTTCCCATCAGATCTGTGACTAGCTTGGAGGACCTTTTCAGGCAATTCCTCTACCAATTCAGCTCTACCACTCAGAAGACCAGCATCACAGACCTCTTCAAGTGTAGTAAAAGGCCTGATAAGCGAGTCGCGGACTTTATCACCCAGTGGAAGGGGCTTACATACTCTCTTGACATGCTAATGACTCAAGAGAAACTAATGACGATGTGCATAAGGAACGTCAAGATGGAGTTGTTTTCTTCTCTGATTACCCAGAACTACTCTGGAGGATTCCAAGACTTCTCCGAAAGGGCCCAGCACCTGGAGGAAGCCTTTCAATAGGCTAGATAGGCACGTCTGTTGAACCTTGTAATCCCAACAAGGAGAGTTGTTAGAGCCGAGCCCGCTGCGGTGGCCCAAATATCAGCCCCCAGGCAACTAGAATTGCTACTAGTAGCAGCGACCTCGTAGCCTCGTAGAGGCCCTCCACCTCAAGCGCAGCCTCTGGCTCAGCAGCATCCTCAGAATCGGAAAGCGCCTCCACGTAATGCACCACCACTGCCTAGGTGGGACAACCAGTGTCCGCCTCCTCGACAGGCCCCTCCCGCTCCTCGTCAGGGCTAGGCTCCGTGGGCCCTCTTTCCATAAAGAAGACATCTGGCATACTCGATCAATGAGAATAAGGTCCTCAGTTACTTCTGTAGCGCCCTAGAGCAGGGGATTGTACGCTTTCCTGAGTGCAGAAGGCCGGAAGAGGTGAATCTCACTAATCGCCCCAACTACTGCCCCTATCATCGGATTATGGGGAACACTCTCAAGAAGTTCTACCTGTTTAAATACTGGCTCTAAGACAAGGTCGATAACAACATAGTCAGGATAGGCCCGTCACCGGCACACGTGGCAGGTGTCTTTGTAAGTTTAGACAGTGGTAGCGACAGAGAAGGAAAGTGGCATCAGGTTTCCAACCGTGGGTCCTAGAAGTATGATGATTGGATGGCTTGAAAAACGGTTGATAACGCCCATGGTATCATTTGGTCATGACTGAATTATCCAGACCCTTTAGAAGCTACGGCCACCACTTCTGCATCATCATCTCAGTCGGCCTCTTCCCAGAAGATCAAGCATCAGCGGCCCAAGAAGAAACAATGTGCCATGCCAATGCCATTGTTTTCCCGCAATCATGGAGACTTGATGACCTCTAAGATGGTGATCCCTCCCAAAATCTGCCCAGTGGTGGATGACATTTCAATTGACAGTCAAAGGTACGTTTGGGTTAATACTGAGGAGTTGGTAAATCTTTATGTGGCTCCCCATGATGGGGAGCACTAGGTGAACCTCCCCAACATCCCCAGCTGATGCCAACATCGGCGGAACCACGACCATGTGAGTCGTTGAGGCGCATTAGTTGGAATATCTAGCTAGGACATGCATGCCACTAAGACCAGGAAGCAGGCCCAGCGCAGAGCTCAGCATGTGAAGCCTCTTCATCCAGTGTCGTTTGGACCGCCTCCACCACTATTTGTGCTACTGGATCTGGAAGAGCTTCCTCATCCAGATCGTGGCCAGCCTCGCCCGGCTACAGGCCGATCTCAATAATCTTGTCCTCATCCAACAGTGACTTTATGGGATTCGACTAGTGATCAATGGGACATTCCTAGCACCATCCAGCCACTGGTCTAGCCAGCAGGTCCCACCAAGACTCCAATCGCAAAACGGCCTCCTAAAAGAAGAAGTTTGCACCTAGAGTGGAATTACGATGTCCTCAAGATCCTTTTCGGCATCACAGTGAGGCTTTCCATCCTTGAATCCCTTCACTTGTCATTAGATATGAATGAGGCCCTCCATGAGGCTTTAAGAAGCCTACAGAAGTCTTTCATGTTGAAGCGGTCAAGAATGTCGAATGTTAGTCCATCATTTTGTTCTATGGAGATGATGAAGGCTCTCCCATATGGGGGTACATCTGCCCGCAATAAAACACAATCCAATTTAACTGTGTAGAGGTTCTCTGTTTTCTCGTTCACAATAGCTCTGGGATCAACCATATCCCGAAGTGGACGCTGCAGAAGATGGGGTTATTCGAGGATGACCTGACTCCCTCTGATTTAAGAATCTAGGGAGACGATAGAAAAGAGGATTCCCCGGTTGGCAAGATCAATTTGAAGACCCAGTTCGGTGGGCTAGTTGTCAGTACCGAGTTTTTGGTTGTCTCCTAGGATACTGCGTATAATGCATTGATGGGAAGACCATGGCTCCACCTTCATGCGGCGGTCCCCTCATCCTATCACCAATGCCTCAAGTACTCCTTAAATGGTCGAGTAGGAATACTCCAAGGTGATGCATCTCCTTTCGTATCTTGTGAATCCTGTTATCTAGACACTGACTATTACAAGAGCAAGGACAAGAAGATTCTGGCAAGTGAGGTTGAGCCCACCATGGTCACAACTGACCCCTAGGCAGGTCTGGATGACGCCTAAGTCTTCCCGATCCATCAATTGGAGGCCACGACCCATGACATGGGGCAATGATTTTTTGTCTCTAGCACAAGAAGAATTCATATTCCCATTTCAAAATGACAGTGGAAATCACCTCGTACTCCTACACAAACTAGGCTCGGGTGATCCTGGAGCATCCTACCCCCATACCGTATCGGGATGTCCACCCCATGACAATGATAGTACGTTATACGTGTCTGTTCCACCAGGATAGGGTCAATCGTCTCAAGCCGATGTTCCACTACATCTTTGATATCATCAAGTGTGGCCCTTGGGCCGAAGACCATATGGGATTGGATCGACTGCCTTCATCGCTATGGTCTCAGTGGAGCGTGAATCACTTGATATGTCATCCACTACTATTCAGACTGGTACCAGCCTCCCGTCAGGTTCTTCCGACCTAGGTGAAGCTTCACCCACTTGGAATCCCTCCTCCGCAATTGAAGGAGAGAATCTAGAGGATGCCCCCCCCCCCCAAACCTTTGAAGAATGTCTTTCTTCCATGGTCGATGAACTGGTACAGGTGAACCTTGGTAGTGAGGAAGATCCAAGACCCGCATTGATTAGTGCCACCATGTCCCTCGAGGAGCAGAAACGGTGCATAGACTTCCTCAATCAGCATCGTGATGTATTCTCCTAGAGTTATGATGAGATGCCAGGACTATATTCTCATGTATCCATCCACCACCTCGGTCTCCCGAAAAATCATCATGGGTTCAAGAAGCCTACTAGGAAGATTCACCCTTCTTACAGTGCCATGGTCGAGGCTGAATTTGACAAGATCATCAGAGCCAAATTCTTCAAGGAGGTCTAGTACCCCATGTGGCTAGCCAACATCGTTCCTGTCAGGAAGAACGGATAGATCAGATTCTACATCGACTTCCGAGATCTCAAATGTCACTGTACGAAGGATGATTTTCCCCTTCTAGTGACAGAATTGTTGATCGATGCTACGGCTAGGTTCCAAGCCCTCTACTTCATGGATGGTTACTCTGGATATAATCAAATCTGGATGGCCCCTAAGGATGAAGAGTCCACACCTTTCAAGGAACCCCAAGGTACTTTCTTTTACCAGGTTATTCCCTTCGGCCTGAAGAATGCAGGTGCCACCTATCAGCGGGCCATAGACTGCATATTCAAGCAAATACTCGGGACATTGGTGTAATGCTATGTGGACGATCTGGTGGTCTAATCTTTCCAGCATCGAGACCATCTCTAGGACCTTAATAAAGTGTTCGGATTCCTCCGTTCTTGCCACTTGAAGATGAACCCGTTAAAATGTGCCTTTGGAGTCACCTTCAAGAAGTTTCTTGGCTTTGTTGTCAGGTACCGGGGCATCTAGATAGACCTAAAGAAGAATAAGTCAATCATCCAGATCCCTCCTCGGAGCAATAATCAGGAGATTTGAGGTTTTTAAGGCCACTTATCCTACATACACTAATTCATTGCAAATATGGCCAGCAAGGGTAAGCCCTATTCTCAGCTCATGAAGGAAGGCTTCTCCTATGAATGGGATGAAGAGTTCCATACCGTGTTCGAGGAAATTAAGTGGTATCTTCTCTAGCCTATAGTCTTGAGCCACCCATCTCCATAAAACTGTTGATCCTGTATGCGACTGCCCTGGAATGATTTCTCGGCGCCCTTCTCACCCAGCAGAACAATGAGGGGACGGAAAATAGTCTCTACTACCTCAGATGAATGCTCCATGATACGGAGACCATATACTCCCTCATCGAGAAGATCTGCCTAGCACTGGTATTTGCTATGCAGAAGTTGCGACACTACTTGCATCACCATGAGGTACAGCTGGTGTCTCGGGTAGACACATTGAAGGGCATTCTAAACTGCCCCATGTTGACCGGCCATCTAGCACAGTGGGCAGTAATCCTCCAGCAGTTCGACATCAGGTTTTCCCCCTAGAAATCTATCAATGTAAAGGCATTGGCATACTTTCATGCTGCCCATCCATCCTCCACGGACCAGTCCCTGGACTTGGATTTTCCCGATGAGGCAATCCTCTCGGTAGATCCTGCCATCCTGTGTTGAAAGATGCACTTCGACGGTGCCTCCCAAAGCCCTGCTAGTAAGAGACTCATTGATTCCCGAATCAACAGAGTGGGTCTAGGTATCGTCTTCATTTCCCTGGAACAAGCCGTTCTGACGTACTCATTCCTGTTGTCAAAAGGTTGCACCAACAACAAGGCAGAGTATTAGGATCTTATCACTGGCCTCAAGCTGGCCCTCGAGATCGATGTACCCCATTTTCATGTGAAAGGGGATTTCGAACTAGTCATCAAGAAATTCATAGGTGGCTCTGCTTTCAGAAATCCAGAACTTGTACCATTGTTGGAGCGCACCCTTCAGCTAATGGCCTAGTTTCCATCATGTCTAGAAGTTACTTATGTCCATCGATCTCAGAACGGTCGAGTAGATTCCATGGCTGGCCTGGATACATCACTTGCAGAACCCGAGCAGGATGATCTGATTATACATTTGGAACACCGAAGAGTCAGAGCTCTCGTCACCCCAGAGGATGACGACCACCTAAAAGTAATCCATCTTACCAAGGGATCCTCCACGTCAGGACCCCCAAGTTCTTTAGATGTTTTGGTCGAAGCGACTCCCCACTTGAGATCCCTTTTTGTCGAGTATCTCCAAAGTGGTTGCCTCCCGGCTGATCGGGCCGATCATGATCAAATCCGACATCGTGCGCTTCTATTTACCCACTAGAGTGGTCCCGGTCTTGAGAAGATCCCATACAAAAATGGTATTGATGGTTTCCTCCTTCGTTGCATCCAAGGAGTTGAGATTTCTCTGGTCATGCAGGAGGTTCATGCTTGTTCTTACGGTGCTCATCAGGCTAGGCCGAAGCTATCCCATCAGATCCGGAGACTGGAGTACTTCTGGCACTCTATGATCCACGATTGTATCATGGTCTCCAAGAGATTTCACTCATTCCAAATTCATCCTAACTTCATGCATCGGCCACCAGAACCTCTCCACTCCACCAAGTACTCTTGGTTGTTTGTGGTATGGGGACTCGATGTCATGGGACTATATCCACCGACGATTGCTCGCCAATTCAGGTTCATCTTGACCACCATAGATTTCTTTTCCATGTGGGAAGAGGTTGTTCTCCTCAAGGAGGTCAAGGCCCATTCTGTCTTTGACTTTGTGTTCTCCAATATCATCCACCAGTTTGGAGTCACTTAAGTCGTCCTCACCGATAACGACACCAACTTCTGAGTAGTCGAGCTAAAGAAATTGTACGCCAAGTACAATATCCATTCAAACCATACCTCCTGCTATCATGCATAGGAAAATGGGAAGATCGATGCGTTCAACAAAACCCTCACTAAAATTTTGAAGAAAATGGTTGGTCGGAATAATAAGAGTTCACCGGACAAGCACCCCAACGCCCTCTGGGCCTATCGGACAACAACTTGTAATTCTACCTAGGTGACCCCATATTCCCTGGTGTACAGAGTTGAGGCCATCATACCCATCGAGATCCAGATACCTTCGTTATGAATAGTGGTCTATGACCAGCAGGCGCCAGATAAGGTAGCTGAAATTCGTCTGGCAGAATTGGAATCACTTGAAGAGAGTAGGCTTCATGTCCTACACAATCTGGAAAGGCATCAAAATAAGATATCTAGTGCCTTCAACAAGAAGGTTCTCCTCTGCTTATTTCTGCAATGTGATTTGGTATGGGCCCTGCAGGCTCCAATGATCCCTTGCAGGAAACCACCCAAGCTAGATCCTAAATGGGAAGGACCTTACATAGTTCACAGGTTTTACCCCAATGGAGCATACTCCTTGGTGACCAGGGATGGTGAGCATATAACTCCTCCCACCAATACCAAGTTCCTCAAGAAATACTTTTCCTGAGCCTAATGGTCTTGCATGACCTCAAACTGGATGGTCCCGCATGACACTAAACTGCACGCCGATCCCACATGACCTTAAACTGCCCAGTCCTACAAGATTTTAAACTGTGCATCATCCTGCCTGACGTTAAACTTCATTTTGAGAACTACATATGACATGATTCTCATTCTCATGGGATACGTTGGAACACTCAGACGCCTTGTCTTGAGCCCATCCCCCAAACTCTTCTCTTTGACTATCCCCCTTGGGTATAGTACTTCTGGAGGATCTTTTCATGATATGGTGTAGGCTTACTTAGCCCCATTCATGCCAGGATTATAATGGTCACACCATGTTCCCGCTCCCTGTTCTTCTATTCTCCCATGTCCTCACCGCACAACATTAAACTACATGGCCTTTAAGAACTATGAATGGCTTGATTCCCATCCTTATGGGATATGTAGGAACGCCTGGGCATTTCATCTGTTGGCCCAGCCCAAACGTCAAATTATTCCCCTCAAGTCAAGACATATGGTGGGGTGTAGAAATTTTTCCCAATTCACATCGAGCTAACCTCGATCCAGCCATATTTCCTGCTCCCTGGAGACATTCTCCTCTTTTATAGATGGGTACAACTATGCTTCACCACTCCTTTGATTGGCACTCCATCATCTTCCCCATTCAGAAGGGCCCCCGAATGGTATGGATGTTAGGCCCAAGGGCTCTCATACCACTTCCAGCCAATGCCCTCAAGGATGTTGATCAACAAGCCGATACAAGTCCCACATTTCAAATACAGTCAACAGTCGATGCTCATTTGTTGCTCCCATTTCGGGTCACTATGGGGACGATGTGTTTCGAACATGGTCAAATACTGTCCTTAATCATTAGAACCACCCCAAGATGTCCCAAACAATGAGTTTAGTGGTTCATTATACCCTGTTATGTCTCCAAGCGAAGAACTCCCTTTGGGCAATGCCAGCTATTAGACCCCATATGATGGGGAAATCCCACACCATCTCTTTGTTTCTCACACCGAGAACTACTCACATGGGCTTAAGAGTTGTGATGAGGTAGTAACCGTACAAGAGGATGCATGGCCTTCCCATATGAGGTCCATTATAAGGCCCCTTGTCCTTTTCGGGCCCCCGGTTTGGGTTCTCTCTTATGGGATTGTACGGTGTGGTATGGGATTATGTCCTCATTCACGTTGGGTTACCCATCATGTCGTACACATCCCCGGATGAGATACCTTATCATCTCTTCGTCTTCACTACAAGACGTTAAAATGCAAATTGGTCGGGCCTTCCTGAATGAGGCTCAGCCTCAGGCTCTTTGGCTTTTCGGGCCCCCGGCCCAGGTTATCTTTTATGGGATTGTACGTTGTGGTATGGGATTATGTCCTTATTCACGTTGGGTTATTCTCCATTCCGTACACCTCCTTTGTGTGGGACATATTACTCCCCTCTTCATCCTCACTACAAGATGTTAAACTGCAAACTGGTCGGGCCTTTCCAACCAAGGCCCAGCCTCAGGCCCCTAGGCCGTTTCGGGCCCCCCAACCCAAGTTCCTATTCAGGGTTGTACGGTGTGGTATGGGATTATGTCCTCATTCGCATCGGGTTACTCACCACACCGTACACCCCCATCATTAGGGTATCTTATCCCCTATGTGAGATTCTATAACTACGTATGGCTTGATTCCCATCCTCATGGAATACGTAAGACCGCCCGAGCATCTAGTCTTTGGATCCAGCACCATTGTGGCCCCTCGGCCTACCTTCTTCCATGAAAGGGATACACGGTGTGGTATGGGATTATATCTTTGTTCATATTGGGTTTGTAACAACCATGCCACATACCTCTTTCTCCTCAGTGTTTTCCATCCCCTGGTGTTGTCCTCATCTGTTCAAATTGGACGCTCTCAAGATTATCCCCTCGGTCCTCTTCGGAGATTCACCAATGTGCCTAATGCTAATATGGTTTACTACCTGGAATGTCGGACTTTACTCGGACATGCTTCCACCCATTTTTCAGGATTTTTTCCCCTTCATTAGGGCTTCCATTAACTTTCATACCTGAAGGGACCCCCAAGTGGCATGGATTCTATGCCTAAGGGATCTCCTATCATTACGGGCCAACATCCTCAATGGTCACAGACAACAAATTGATACAAATACCACATTTCGAATATGGTCAGTGGTCGATGCTCATTTAATTATCCCAATTTCAGGCTAATAGGATACGGATGTTGTGTTTCATACATGGTCAATAGTCATCCCCCATCGTCACGCCAACCCCCTTAAGCCCAAAATGTTGGTTACATGATTCACATCCTTCTCTACCTCATCATGTCCAAGTAGAACTTCGAAACTCCTGGTATTATTCCTTAGTGTGCATATGCACGGTTGGATGACAAATCCACAGTAAAGGCGTCATTTGAGGCTCCACCCTGAATTCCCTTATCCATGGTCTGAGATCTAAGACCATAAACTAAGATCTTTTTTAGAACTACGTATAGCTTGATTCCCATCTTCATGGGATATGTAGGAACACCCAAACATCTCATTTTCTGGTCCATCTCAATTGGGAGCTAGTTACTCCTTCCCCTTCCCCTCTTACCTCTATTTATGCCCCTTATCCTGAGGATCCTTTCTTGGAATTGCGTATGGTGTGGTATGAGATTATGTCCTGATTCACATCAGGTATGTTTTATTGCACCATACACATTCCCCACTTAGCGTCATATCTACTAAGTCTGTGCCACATGAAGTTAAAATGAACGCCTGATCCTATCACATGATGCTATACTGTGACATTATCATCCTGGCCACATGAAAAAAAATGGCACCACATTGTGGTGTATTCACTCAAGGGGACACCTTGTTTGGTATCGGTCACACACCATACCATTTATCAACACCTGCATACGGCTTGATTCTTGTGGAGATGCCAGGACTTGCTATCCTAGTTTGTCTCTTCAAAAAAAACCATTCACCTTAAAGGACAAACCAGATTTATCAAATGCCGCTTCTTTCAGTGAGAGGGCCACACCCACACACCGCTTTTATCCCTATCATTGGTACCTTACCATTCCACCTTTAAAACTATGTGCAGCTTGATCTCCATCCTCAGGGGGTACATAGGAACGTCTGTGCACCTTGCTGCAGGCCCATCTTAACTCTCGTTTTCGGTCCCTTGACATAAAATATTCCCATGGAACGTGTGCTAGTTGGAACCCCAGGTTCCTATTCACGTCGGGTTTTATTATTACCTCACCATGTTTCTCCCGCATTTCCTACCATCCATGGTCCAAATGCTACGACCCTAAACCAAGATTTACCTATGGGAAGGGACTTGACTCCCTCTATCTAATATGTCCCATTTTCGTATTCATATGAATTTTGACAAAGGGCCCGAGGTGTGTAATTTTCATGGGGACATTCCCCTAGTTCCATGTCAAAGCTTCATGAGCTCGTTATTTGGATCCTCATCCTCTTCCACATCCAAAATGACCCCCAGATGGCTTGGATGCTCATCCTAAGGGCTCACCCACCATTTCTGGCCAACGTCCCTAAAGATCTCAGATGACATTTGCGACAGGTCTCATGTTTCGAACATGGTCAGCGATCGACCCTCATTTATATGTTCCCATTCTAGGCCAGTGCGATATTGATGTTGTGTTTCTAACACAGTCAACAGATATCCTTCATCGTCACGCCGCCATCATTGTGATCCATATTCTGAGCATCATGATTCATACATTTCCACTTCCTCATGATCAAGTGGAATTCCGACATACTCGGCTTTACTTATTCACGCATCTAGGTGTGCTACATGTATGGGTTAGAATCATCGGGCTGACATTCTCCGAGCATCCCTTCAACCTAACATGTTCCTTCCAATGTCGAGAAAGTACCACCACTACATCTTGTTTCCCACATCGAGCATGACTCACATGGGCTTAGTAGTTTTGGTTGGATGTGCACCGGTGCAGCCAGGATTTTCAATGTCCCACATGACGATAAAATGTGATTATAGAACTACGTATGGCTTGATTCCCATCCTCATGGGATACATAGAGACACCTAGGAATTTCACCTAGGGTTCAGCCCCAAGAATCATAAATCTTGTTCCTCCTCATTTTCTAACCCTGGCCTGACCCCTTGTGGGGAACCACGTAACAACGATTTTTCCCTGAACAAGTTCAGGATTCCCAAAGATGACATGGGGAAGTGACGTCTCCTTCACCAGAGAGGTCCTGTATCAAAAAGAACGAATGATCCATGATCATACTAATGCACCCATCTAATGTGCTTCCACCACGGTGGTGTAATTTTGAGAGTGTTGGATTCTGTTCGAACAAACCATCACTCCAAATTCCACACTACGTGTTCCCATTATTCAGAACATCGTCCCCTTTCATGTATAAGGGAACCCCCTAACAGTATGGATTATCAGCCTATGGCCTTCCTATTTTCCTGAGCCCACATTCTGGAAGTCTATTGGATGACATTTTGAGTTGGGCCCATTGTTTCGAACATGGTCAGAGGTTGGCCCTCATTTTCTATCCCCACTCCAGGAAAACACAATAAGTATACTGTGTTTTGAATGTGGTCAATAGTTATTCTTCATTTTCATGCCACCACCATAGTATTCTGAATCCTGGGTATCGTGATTCAAACCTTCTATTCCCTTGTTCGGGTTTATTCCAATGCCCCTGGAATTATTCCATTCGTACACAAGAGCACATTGGGAAAATAGTAATTCGGTAGTTTCAAGAGCTTCATCCTCTAGTCAGGTCTCTCCTATTTCCTCCCGGAAATATGGGCCTCTAATTCAAACCCCGGATTCCCAAAGCTGGATTGACACTCCCGCGATCAAGATAAGTAATAGTACGAACATCCCATGTTTCTCACATTGGGGGCGACCCGCGTGAGCTTAGGAATGGATTTCTATTTATTCCAAGATTGTGGTTGGATGCATTAAACCAAATGAACTTTTTCCCAGGCATATCGTGTGAGAAAATTTGGATGACTGAAGGGGCCCACGGGGCCTTTTATTGGCGCGGTGAGTCGGTTACCACGTGCATGCGAAAAGCGGATTACGGGCTCTGGCCCAGTTTTTCGCACCGCTCCAGTTGGAAGTGCGTAACGGCCCCAGTGTGCCATGTATCTTGGTATTTCCCTCAGAATCCAACCTTTGCGGCCCCTCACCGGTCCGATTCTGAGGGGGAATTTCTAGACGCCAAAATATTCTCAAGAGCTGAAGTAGGGTTGAAAGCGACAAAGCAAAGCCATATTTGGAACCGGTGATCCATTCTGGGGGTCCCGGAGGGTCGGCATGAAAAAATGAATGGGTTGTGTGAAAAAAATATGCCCCATGAAAAAAAACTCTGGGATTTGCGAGAGCGTTCTATGCAGTGCAAAACACTTTCGCGCCATCACTCCACACGGTTGACCTTCGCGCTTCCAGCATCAGGGCACGCAATATTTCGCGCCGGAGTGTTTTTCGCATGGAACCACCATCCCGACCGCCTATAAATACAAGGCCACCCTCTTAGAATTCTCCCTAAAGAATTTGAACCACCTCCCCTGTGCAAAATTACTCTCTCGTGCACGTAAAGAAGATGGCTCTCAGGTACTAATTTTTTCGCACCAGGTCACCCAGGGGTTCAGCTTTGCACGCGACTAATTGGGCTTTATCCTTGTCCAAATCCTCTTGAACCCCTTACCCCAAGTGTAATTCCTTCCGATTGCGCGAAATTAATGCTTCATCACACAATTCCTTTTTCGCACAGGTCCACTCTAATTCGCGCCCAGCGCCCAATTGCACGCCGGCCCAGAGTTTTTCGCACGCACAATTCCTTTTCTGCTCTGACCCGGCTCCTTTTCGTGTAACAATCCCTTTTTCATGAAAGCCTCCTGCATTGTGTGACCATGATTTCTCTCCTCAGGGAATCATTTTTGGGTTTCTCCCGCACCCACGGCGCCTTCTCCATCTACTTATTACTCGTGCAACCTCCTAGGTTCACACGAAGTAACTTCAAAGTCCCCTAGACAACACTGCGTGTTGTGTTGCTTCGTCTCATGCATCTTCGCATCGGCATGCTAATGGTTATTACTTATTTTAATAGTCATGATAATGTTTCCCCTCGATGGTTCGCTCCATGAAACCCCCTCGCCAGGGCTTTTCATGTCCCCTCTCTGCACCATGGAGCATAGGGAACCAGTTATGTAAGTCCTAGGGGTGCGGAGAAAACCCGCCTCATCCAAGCTGCAGGACGTTAAACTGCCAAGCACCATCGTCCTCAAAACATGATGTTAAACTGTGACCTCACCCCATGCCTCGCACATGGGGTACCCCCACCTTGGACATTCTCTCGGCCCGCTGGTCTCCAGAAGAGATGATATCCTTCTTATGGTAGTGGCGTTTGTCCGCAGGGGAAGGGAGACCATCTCGGTGTAATCCCCTATCTTTCTTGTAGGAGGCAACATCCCTACTCCTCCTTTCATCTTTGGTCCCCAGGGCCAACGAAGGGTGTGGTAGGTAACAGTGCTTCTCCTTTCTTCAGTCCCAAGTCCCTCTCCCACTACGCTTTGTCCCCATCAGGCCTCCATCCTGGAGTAAGTCTCGACTTCTCAGGCTGCTAACCATGCATAAGCCCATGTTTCCTTCTTGGGCCACTAACCATGTGTAAGCCCCACTTCACTTCCCATGGATTCGCCTTTTGAAACGTGATCGTTAGGCCTCTGCTATCTATTGTTTCTCACACCAATCATGACTCACGTGGGCTTAAAGTGAGAACCGACCATGAAAATCACCCAAGGAAGCCTAGAGTGTAAGAACCACACCCACAACCTAAACTGAATTGACTTTGATCCTTTCCAAGTCAGGGAATGTAGGAAGCCTCCATGATGTTCAATCCCAACACCCAATCGTTCTGTCCTCCATCACATCGGTTCACCAACACTGGGAAGCCCAGAGTGTAATCCCCACACCAACCTAAACTACGTGGACTTTGATCCTTGACAAGGAAGGGTACGTATGAAGCCTCCATGTGGTTCAAGACCACCACCCAGTCATTCCGACCTCCTTCATGTCGGTTCACCAAACACCTTGGTCCACCACAGAGCGTAATCCCCAAATTCTGCCTTTTCCACCTGAACTATGTGTACTTTGATCCTTTCCAAGGTAGGGTACGTTGGAAGCCTCCATGAGGTTCAATCCCACCACCCATCAGTTCCGACCCCCTTTACGTCGGTTCACCAAACACCTTGGGTAGCCTAGAGTGTAAGCCCCACACCCATATTCCAAACTACGAGGACTTTGATCCATCCCAAGGTAGGGTACGTAGAAAGCCTCCATAAGGTTAAATCCCACCACCCGGTCGTTCCGACCTCTTTCATGTTGGTTCACCAAAACCTTGGGCCGCCTCAAGGAATAATCCCCAAATTCCCCTCATATTCCAAACTATGAGGACTTTGATCCTTTCCTAGGCGAGGTATGTATGAAGCCTCCCAGAGGTTCAATCCCACCACCACACAATTGGACCTCAGGTCCACCTTCACGTCGGTTCTCACCCAACCTAAACTACATGATCATTGATCCATGCCAAGGTAAGGTACATAGGAAGCCTCCCCGAGGTTCAAGACTATCACCCAGTTTTCCTTACACCCCTCTGCATCAGTTCAATAGCCCCTTTTTCACCTGAACTATGTGGTCTTTGATCCTCACCAAGGCAAGGTATGTAGGAAGCCTCCACGAGGTTCAACCCCAACACCCAGAAGTCTTGAGCCACTTCACATAGGTTAACCCCCGTCCTGCATGACATTAAACTGCGACCCTCTTTCAGCGGTAATCCATTATCAACCCATCCAGCAGTAATTCATCGCGAACCCATCTAGCGGTAAGCCATTGCAACCCCATCCAGCGGTAAGCCATTGCGACCCCATCCAGCGGTAAGCCGTTTTAATCCCCAACCTATGGAAATTCTTCCTGAGATGAACTAGGTGGACTCTCATTCCCTGCCACGGGGATACGTAATAAGTCTCTTCAATGATCAATCCAAAAACCATCATCACTCCATGATGGTTCCATCCCATTTACCATCCTATTCATAGAACCTTCCATCATCCATCCTGATTCTTACCTAAGACACCACATCCTGATGGATTCATGCCACCCCATTCCCCACTCCCACTAATAGCATTTGGGAATCCACCCATGTGTTTGCCCCAATATCAGCATTCCCTCCAGGGTGTTCCTCCATCTGATCCACTCTAATTAGTGTTTTGATCAGCCCAATCCGTCTCCGCTGGATGCTAAACTTTCGGCATACCCTGTGTTAAACATGGGAAGCTGAGGAAAACCTCAAATACATGCCCAGGGCATATGATTCTCCACGTGCGATGTGGGATGCCTCAGGCTTCCGTGCCCTTAAGAAGACCAATAATAAGGGACATAAGACAGACACCCCAATCCCCCAGCATCCAGACACGCCAGTGATCCCCATGTGACTACTCCCCTAACCAAAGGTTGCTGCGCTAACCAGACACCTTTGAATTTCATGACAGAATGAGTGTAATTAACTAGTGTCCGTGAAGATATGGTGCCTAGAAGAGTTTCACAAAGAACGTCTTAAGTCTATAAGGGAGACCCGGACTAGGTGACGAGTTCCGAGGAGGAATCCAAAGAAGGAAGAATTGACATCCCATAATCATGTTTCGATCAAGGTGCAAACATCCTTGAATAAGGAGCGGATACCACCCACCTTTGGAAAGTGGGAATGAGGGGAAACAAAAACCACGCACCTCGTCCCCAATTGAGACGGATGCGCGCACCTTGAAAAAAGCATCAGAAATAATATCTAAAACCAATTAGAGTGGTTTTAAAATTGCCTAACAGATCCACTATATTTCAAGTGAGAGTATTTGAAGTTTTTTTATCTGGAGTGAATAATTTTATCTTCCCTACTGATTTTTATATTTTAATCATAGAGGAGGATAGGACTTCTACATAGTCACCTATCATATTGGATAAACCTTTCCTAGAAATTTAAAATACAATCAAAATTCTCCCTGAATGTACTATATTAATGGAGTTTAGTTAAAATGTTTTCCACTTTAATATTTTGATTCCATCATGTACCCATAATGAGAGAACTAATTTTTTTACATTAACACATTCTAATGAGTAAAATCCATGTGACGAATTTTTTTTGAAATAACAAATTTTTTATTTGGGAAACAAATCAGGATATAAAAATTTAATCAAAAATAATTGGGAAAACATAAATATTCTATCCAACCATATGAATATGAAATAAATTTTTATTTATTTAAGCTATTTTACTATTTATTCAATGGAAAAGTATTTTTTACTTCATCGCTTGTGTAGGAAGTCTAAATTATTGAGTTTAGTAACCCAATTATATTTTCATCTTTTTTATAGCCTCTATAACTATAATTAAAACCCATGCCTCTTAATTTAACATATATATTTATAATAGGGAGAAACAAGATAGAAATGGTAATCAAAAAATTATAAGGGCTCTTTGAATCAATAGGGATAATTTTCTCTTAAAACAAACACAACCTGTCAAGATAATAAAAAACACTAAACCCAAACAATATGTTCCATGAAATCTAAACAATATTAACAAAAACAAAAGATAAATATCAAAAAAATATCTTAGTGGTGAGAAAATATGAAAGTAGAAAATGAGACACCATAATAAATCATGACATAAGAAAGAAATAGATCCACTCTAGAGTGTAAGGACATGAACAACTCTAAGGCACTAATGTAAGACAACTAAATTTAGAGAAACAATAGAAAACTTAAAAATATTACTCTTTATAATATATTGCAAAAAATCAACTAAATACATACCAATGTTCATATTTATGGGTTTAATGGTCATACACAGAAGTAAATCCAACCAAAAGATTACCACACACAACACTAGGAATAAAACAGCTTATCTCATAGTTAAAAATATAAATAAAACTAGGGGAAGAATATCAAAAATAGAATACTAATTTAATTAAATTAAATATTAACATCATAAATAATTTATCCACTTCAACAACTATGAATATTCAATCCAAATTCACAAATAAAAAATAACAAATGGATGTATCCAACTTGGGGAATTCCTAAATAATGATAATAATCCCATCATATTAGTCAAGTCATCACATGAACATGAATCCATGGTTCCCTTATCTATAAAAGATGAATGTTATATCCCAAACATTATATAAAATCAATAATATATAAAAGGGTAAACTATTTCCAACTGGTGAGTGAAAGTTCGGTGGAGTTGGGTGTGAAGGTGGCAATAGATAAGTGGTTCATTGGTGAGGGGACCGACGACGAGGGGCTAGGGTTTGACGGGGTCAAGATCTGGTGACGAGGGGCTAGGGGTTGGTGGGGTTCGATGGGGTTAGAGGACAGTGTAAAGGGTAAAGGCTTTGATAGGGTCGGGGGATGAAGGTGAGGGGCTATGGTTAAATGGGATTTTATGGGGGTTGCGGCTAGTGGAAAAGGTATATACAGGGTCAGGGGCTGGTGGTGAGAGGTTCGATGGGGTTGGGGGCCGATAGAGAGGGGCGCAAAAGGGTAAAGGGAAGAGGGTATGGGGGTATTGGGCTGGGGGTGGAGGAGAAGAAGTTTCGTGCGTAAAAAAACTTCTAGTCACGTTTAAAAAAACCTCCTCTAACTTATAAATATCATGTTGTGATCATGAAAAACATAGATTATAATCCCTCATATATGAATATAATTTTAACTTTCATCCTATTAAGGTTATCTATCAAAGATCAATATAACAATCCATATCCACTCGACATGTTGAAGGATTAAGATGGGGTAGAAAGAACCAATGCCAATCAGGGAGCTTCGTCATGCATGCATGATGAATGTTTTAAGAAAAATTATGTCTTATAAAGCCATTGTATAATGATATAAACCCATTGTGGGATGATATTAATATAATTCAACCGAATCGAGATTATTAATGATCCAGCATGATAATATATTGTGATAACAGAAGACAAACATTATGACATCACATGTTGTTTATATATCAAGTGACAATAGGAATTCATTGCTAGAAATAGAATTTAACATGTATCACAATATGATTCTATATATTGTATGAATTATCATTTGAATAAAAAGAGGATTTTTACTGACTCATCCCCTGAACAATGATGTGATCATATAAATAATTCAAGAAAATAGTGTGCACTATATAGAATTTCATGATTCTAGAAGAATCTAAGAGTTTAGGAATTAAATATACCTCAATATATTCATAAATTTGAATAAGTCCTTGATATGGCCTAAAAAGAGTTGGAGAGGTGGTGTATCCTCCTCAATAAAAACTGAGGCATGAGCTGTGTTTTTTGTTTCGTCCCTTTAAAAAAAATGAGGGCTCTCCTGAAAACAAAGGTTTTTCCTGATTTATTAATTCCAAGGAAGAGAAATCTAAATAATATGTTCATTTTAAGAAGATATTATGAACCACAAGTAAATGATGGAGATCACAAGGAAACCCCACTATCACATGAAGGAAAAACCAACAAATAGACTCTTTTCATGCGAATGATCCAGAAGACAATACCAAGATTATGAAACTACACTTGAGAAAACTCATTCATTAATACGTCCTCATCATGTGAAGGTTTTAGTGAGATATCACCAGATCCCATTACATGAAAGAGTGTGAGACATGTGTGTCAGATTTCATTGGACAAGTCCTTCACTTCATATAACCTATTTTTTATCACTTGATCGCATAACATTGGATGGATAATGTGCTTTGTAAGAAATTGTGGAGTCTCTTCTGTGGTTGAAAACCCCTATATAAAACTTATGAAATCCATATAGCCTAACTAACATATTTTTCAAATACCAAAGGTCTTTAGGTCAAAATAAAGAGGCAGTTCAAAATGGTGTTTGAGATATTTTTTTAATAAATCATTGATTTGATAATCACATAAAATATTCAAGTTAATACTATTTTCATTCTCCAATAAAATTTATACATAAATTGAAATATATTATTAAATATCATAGTGAGCTAATATTATGAAGGATTATTCTAACATAAGATTTTTTTGATTAGTTTTTATGCACCCCATTAGCACATCTAATTGAGTTCGAGACATCATAATTAGAAGGAAGCATAACATAACCATTTGATTCACTGTGGGAACTATTAATTTATATTTTATCGTAAATATTGATAGATAATGACATAATTTTCATATACTATTGAAGATACAATAATTTTACATGAAAAGTCAAATAATAAAAGATTATGGATAATGATAAAAGATTGTCGTGTAGTAGATCATGGCTTAATCCAACATGAAGTTATATAATTGGTTTTAGGAGTAGATGAAGTCTTCTAGTTAGATCTAGGAGTAGAATGATTATCTCTATTGTAGTTAGAGATGAATAATTATTTCAGTCGTAGATGGAAGTAGTGAATGTCTTTAAAATTAAGCTAGAAGAAAAAGGAGTCTTTTTGTTGGATATGGAGCACAATAAATATCTCATTTAGAATCGGAAGTATTTTAATAAATTGTAATATAGTTGACCATTGTAATTAATTATTTGATAGTGATGAATCTATAATTTGGGGGAATAACTAGTTTTGGGAATAACCAGTTTTAGCAAGGAGAATGATTTCTTATATACCTTGTAAATCATGTGTTCTTCTCTCTCCATTATTACTACAGAAAACAAGGAGATATTAAGAGATTATACTGAGTTTATCAAGAACCATAAAAATTTCAAGAGGTTATATTTGAATAAAAATTAATTATTTGAAAAAAAAACAAATTCACCCATCCCCTCTCAGTGGTTAATTCATCCTGGTGAACTATATGTGGTATCATAGAAAAGATTCCATATAAATATTAAAGAATGATTCTTTCAGATATAGAATCTTAATTAGGTCAATATTTGAGTTATTATAATATCTTATGGAAAAAAATTATCAAAATTGGATGAATATGATGCCACCCTATCTCTTATTACCCAACCTTAGTATCCAGATTGCTAAGGAAATCTAGGATAAACCAATAAGGAACTATAAAAGAAATGTCAATGTCAAGAAATTACAAATTCACATTTGGTGGAGGATGTTTGAGGACATTTAAATAATTTATGATGAAATAATTTATCACTATTTCATAATAGTGAATGATATTTTTAGACACATCCAATTATTTTATGGGAAGATGGATAAATTTATCATTTTCGAAAAACTAATGATGAATTTTCCAGATTGTATTGATTCATTGTTCTTAACCGAGGATGGAAGATATGATTTGTCTCTTTATGAACTACACCATACTCTCATATATTACAATATGAATAAAATTATAGTATTCAAGAAGAAATAATGAATTTATATGGGATTTAAAACCATGATAAATGTAAAAGTAAGATAAAATTGGTTAAAGAATCATAGTATTTATAGAATGATGAGGATGATGATGACTTCAATAACATTTTTCCCTTGTGTAAAAAACACCAAGATGGGAAAATGGAAGTGAGATAATTAGAAGCCGCCAAAATTATTCAACTTTTTTATATCGGGTAATTTTATCCAAGAGGTGACTAATGAATAATATTAAACAATCATAATATAAAATTTATTCAAATGAAAAAAGGTCTCATTAACAAGATTTTGAATAAAGAATAAAAAACACATAACATAAACAATCGAAATAAAATAAGTAATCCTAAGAGAGATTAATAACAAATTTTTTCTATGATATTGATGTTTTTTACCTTGTAAAGTGAATAAAATATTCATCAATTAGTATCATTGATAAATAAAAAATAATAGAACATTAGTGGAAGTTGAAAGAAAAATTATAATTTTTCATGTAATAGATCAAATATCATAATAAATAAATGAAGAATCATGGGAAAAAAACTATATTAACTACTGAAAATATCATTGAATGATTAATTTCTATTTATGAATAAAAAGAGAAGTTTATCAAGAAGAAATTATCTTATTTTAAGGATATCAATATGCACAATTTAAAAAATGTTTAACAAGATAAGGTGATATGTGATCTTGAAAAGATGTTTACTTAAAGAGAAGAACAGTTATTTGGGACACAATCCATATTTGTCATAGTTTAATATAATTTGAATAAATCCTAAGAAGTTTTCAATAAATAAATTTATTTCAATAGAGAATATTTCCAAGATGGAGGGAAGGAAGGTAAAAGATCATCCAATCTTTCTATTAGAAATTTTATTTCTAATACTACAGATATAAAAACTAAAATTGAGGATATGTGGGATAGAATAATTAAAGGAAATATTCAAAAATAATGAAATAGAATAATATTCCATGAAGTCTATAACCTCCCCCCCCCCATTATAATAAAATGTATTATTTGTTTTAAATATGAAAAAAATAGAAATATGAATTCATCTAGAATTAATATGGGAGAATAAAGGATCAAGGATTCAATTATACCTATTGTAAGAATGGTCACAAATCCTACTAATTGCTGGAATGAAATGTCTTTACTATTAATGAGACAATATCCAAGGGGTATTTTCAATGCGTATCTAAGGAAAAAAATGTAATAAAAAACAAATTGTGAACATATATATTCCAAAATTATCAACATTAAACATATTTCATATTTCGGATGAAGATTATGGTAGTTGCGGTTTAAAAGTTTGTGAGGGTGATGTATGCATGAAAAGGATGAAATGATAAGTTCTATATTCTTTGAAAGGGGATTTTATCCAAAATAAACTGAATGATAAGTCATTTAATTATTTTGAGAAGATTATGAATGTTAAGAATGGTTGTCTAGTTGTTTGGCCAAATCAATTGAAACTATCTAAAAAATTACAGAAAGCTAAGAAAAACGTTAAATTTAAAGGAAAGGAAATTTTCATTGAAAATGGAATGAAATATATTGAGAAGATATTCATGGGAGGAAAATAGAAAATATAGAAGACTCGGGTTGAAAATGGAATTCAACACAAAGAATAATAATAGATGATATAAGATATTCAAATAATGAGACTCAAAAAAATATTAGTTCAAAGATATATTCCTATAAAAAAAATTAGTAGAAAATAATGGCCTAGATTTAGGGTAAAATATCATTCTAAATGTTATTTTGGAGAAATTAGATGGTCCTTCTTTATTCCCATATATATGAAATCTTTTATACTGACATTAATGGAATTGAAATATATTGTTTCATTACTTATGGGGGGGGAATTAGTGGGATAATGCTATTAGGTATCTTCTATATAGTGAATGTCTAAATTTCTATAATCTTTTCAAAAATAAGTGTTTTGGTATTCCAAACAAACCTTCACCCCTCATTATTAATTACAGGAGACATATCAATTAAGGGGGAGTGATTGGATGTTGAAAAAATAAGACAATGGTGGAGCTCTATCTTTTTCACTTCAAATTTTCTGATGTGTTTGTTGAAGTGTGTGTATAATTTATAATTTCATTAAAAAATAGAAATATTTCAAAAACATAGAATATAATTGAGAAATTATGATCATTATCTCATATATATGGTTTTTTATAGAAAAAATTGACAACCATGTTTGTATATCTCTAATTATCATCACTAGGTTAGCCAACATAATCTTATAGTTGATTAGACAAAGGTTCTTTTCTACAAAAAAACATGTGATATTTTCCATCTCTTATACATGAACAATAAATTTTTTTAAGGGGGAATAACATGTATTCAGAAGAAAAATGAGATGAGAATACCCTCCCCCCCCCCCCCCGCCCACTTACCCTTTGTGTTTTATTTCCAATAAGGAGGATAACATTTGAGCACACAAATAGAATTTTTAATTTTTCATGTTATATTCACCAAAGAACAAAAGGGGGGAGATTTTGTTGATCAATGTTTCATTTATTTTAAATTATGTGTCAATATGTGTTTGGTGAGTTTGGATAAATTGGTTATTCTTGGAAAATTGTTATGGATTCACATGATGGCATTGGATTTCATGCATGTCAAATTTTCCATGTTGAAATTCTGAAGACTGTTGAAGTGAACTTATGTTTGAAAAACTTGTGAAATTATGACACATTTTATAATACAAGATGAACTAATTATAAATAATAAAAATTCATTCTTCTAGTTAATATGAAAAAGTAAAAAATATTTTCATAAGGATATTTCATAAAGTGAATATGGTAATTTAAGTTACGTCCATGAAAAATAACAAATCCATATTTATTTTTCATGAGGTAATTGAGGAGGATCCAGTTTTGTATTGGGTATTTTAAGAGGAATTTTCCAAGGTTTAAGTTATTATTAAAATATTTTTATTGATGATTAATAAAAAATATTTCCAACCGTAAAATCCCCCAATGGATATACCTTAGTCGCATTTGGGTGGATTTGTGAGACAAATTCCATGGGAGATCCTTCTAAAGGGGGATGCACAAGAAGGAATAGGTTTGGGTGGGCCTGTATATAAGGAATGTAAGAGAGTGCACTATGAGCCATAGATGGGAACATATATAAAGACCACAGAGAGTTAGGGTGTGTGTGTCTGTAATTAATAGCTAGTGGTGGTATTTGAATGGTGTGATGGATGCTAATCCCACATACCCATCTCAAATGGTGAGAAGACATCAATTTTCTTATAAATAAGAGAACAATCAATTCAGTATTTTGATGTAGGATATGGGATATTATATAATTATCATGGATCTTTTAATCATACACAAATAATGATTTATATTTTTTTATGATTATCTAATACTTTTTTTAAATCCCATGCATCATGTATTTTAAATCCCTCATCTATATAATTCATCTAAAACCTTCATCCATTGAAGGATTCCCATGTGAGATCTAGAAAATAGGTTATCTCCACAAAACAAGTCATATTATTGATACAAGGTAAAATGAATTGAAGCCATGCATGTAGATTTTTTTTTATTTCATTTTAAATGATTAAAGAATAGTGACATTGCTTGAATCTATCACATGAAGCCAACAACCCGTCACATAATGACCTTAGGATCACAGGACCGAATGGTGACAATCAATGAGCCATCATTAAAATATGTTGTGAGAACATAATAAAGTCATCACAACATCGCATGATGTTCATAGATCACGTGAGAGTAGGAATTCATCATAATAAAAAGAATGTGACAAGGATCATAAGATTTTCCAATATTTTGTAGGAATATCCATTTGAATAATTTAGGATTTTCAATTTTATGGTTATTTAGGAATCACATGGCCAACGAAGGGATCATGTGAATAAATCAAATGAATCACTTGATCTATTCAGTGTTTCTTGAATTTTTAATATTGATAGAGTCTAATAATTAATGATATCCCTAGATCATTGGGATTTTTTATTTTCCCTCAATATGGAATAAAAAGAAAAGGATAGGTGGTGTATCCTACTCTAAAAAAACTAAGGAATGAGAAATGATAGTTGTTGCTTATATTTTAAAAAAATTTATATATCTCATGAAAACATAGCACTCATGTTATTTATTCACATTAAGGGAGATAATTTTTTGTAATCTTGTGAACTACCACGCTTATGTGATTGAAAATTAGAAGATCACGTGTATATACCACTATAACATGAAGTAGAAACACATTGATAGAATCTCTTCCCATGAAAGAACCCATAGATGAGAACCGGTTTATGATAAGGCACTTTAGAAAACTCCCACATGAATACTTCCTAGTCATTTAAAGGAGGGAGTGAGATATCTCTATATTTTTTCAAATAAATGAGGAAGATACATGCAAGATCACATTTCATTGGATAGTTCATAGGTTTTTCATAAACTATTATTGATCACTTGATCACATAACCTTGGATAGGTCATGCTATTCAAATGAAATCAAGGAGTCTCTTTTGGGGTTGACAAGCCTTTCATGCAACTCATAAAAGAAAAACACCCTATTTACTATGTTTTTCAAACGTCAAAGGTTTAGATTACAAAATAATGATGATTTTTAAAAGGGTTCTTGGGAAATTTTTAATCAAATAATTTATTTCTAAATCCCATAAAATATTAAAGAGA
Organism: Viscum album; assembly: GCA_963277665.1. Taxonomy (NCBI): domain Eukaryota; kingdom Viridiplantae; phylum Streptophyta; class Magnoliopsida; order Santalales; family Viscaceae; genus Viscum; species Viscum album. The sequence goes on along the minus strand of OY728146.1, from coordinate 1,083,822,794 downwards.
ATTTTATTTTCATATTCCCAAGAATTTAAAAAATGAAGTAAAATAGATAATTCAAGAATATAGTGAGATGAAATTACAAAATATTTTTCTTAAATAATATGTTATTGAAGAATTTTTGGGCACCAATTTCAAAAAACAAACTGAGGATGGGACCTCACCATCAAAAGGAATCATTTACCAATATTTTGTTACACAGAGGAAACTGGTCATTTTCTATTGATCATAATTCATTGAACAAGACTGAAAAACTTTTCATATGATGTTGAAGAAACACAAAGTTTACACAACAATAGTAGATCATGGAATCCCATGGAGTAAGGTCAAATATAATCCCATTATGTATCAATACATAATCAGAGGTTAAGTCTTCTGGTTTGTGTTGAGAGAAGTTAGATTATTTTGGTTGGATCTAGGTGATAATAGGGTATCTCGATTGGAACTAGAGCATAAGAGGTATTTTAGTTAGTTATAGAAATAGTGAAAGTCTTTTGGATATATCTGTAAGTATAATGAGTCTCTTAGTTCGAGTTTTAGTATTATAATTATCTCAGTTGGAGCGAGGGGCATTTTAATCACTTGTTTGATAGTGAATCATTGTAATCACTTGTTTGATAAGGTTGAATTTACAACCAGGGGGAATAACCACTTGTAGAAATGTGTATTATTTCTTCCAGACCTTGTAATAAATTTGTTCTTCCCTCTCTATTATTACTATTGTATTTGAGATGATATTGAGAGATTATATTGGGTGTATTAAGAACCATCCCAAGTTCTAGTAGTTGAATTAAAAAAATAAAATTCATAGAAATAAACCCTCAATTCACCCCTCACCTCTCATTGGTGAATCCATAATAGGAAAATACACATAAAAAATTTCATTCATGGTATAAAAAATCAAAGGTTCAGTATATACGCCTCATAAAATAATATAGTTTTATAACATAACATATGTCTCAAAGAAGGAAATTTAAGACAAAAATCTATTACCATAAGTCTTGACACCCTTAATGCACATTTTAATTTAATTTATAATAAATCTATGTTTGTTATAAATCCATTAAATGATAATATTCATTTGTATCATACCATATATGATTTCAGTATGACCTCTTATTACCCATTTATTAATAATTTTTTGTTAAATCATGTTTTAGATAATAACTGCTTCTCTTTTCCTATATGATTCAGTTTTGTATCATCAGCACTTTCATTTTGATCATGGTTATAAAATAATTATAATTTTAACCATGATATAAATATCATATATATTCATTATATACATATTTATAGTAATCCATTTAATTTATATATAGAAAATTAATTACACCATTCATGGAGGTGGTAGGTCGTATGTACGCATGAACGTTGATTCCATTTTCTATATGGAAAAAATAAAACAATTACATTATATATTATATTTATATAATCACTTTTATGCCATAAATTTCATATATAATTATTAAATTTACACTTATTACAATCCTTGTAAAGTGTAAGTGAAAAATAAATCACATAGCTTTGTAAGGAGGTAGTCCACTGTACACATGAGGGATGTTGTCGTCTTCCCATAGAATGGAAATTAGGAAGTTATATGTGATATTATAACACCATAAGTATAATAATTTCAGAAATATGATATACAAATATTACATCCATCATTATATCCATACATTAGATATGGTTATGGAAAATGATGCACATTGGTTTGCGGGAATGTAGTCTGTCGTAAACATGATTGATGGTTTTGTTCCCCATTAATTAGAAAATGAGATGGATATAGGTTTTAAAATTAACATAATAACATATCATTATATTTCGGATATGGATTTTTTATATGGTAAGTATTAATTCATGAATGAAATTTGTATAAGAAGAATAAAAAATGACTAAGCTTATTGATAATTACCTTTGGTTAGAACAACCTCCTTTGGATATCTTATTAAGGACCCCATGGTTGGTATTTTAGGAAGAAAAGTTTTTATATAACATGGATAAAAATGTTTAGTATATATTTTGGATGTTTTTTATGATATAAATTGCTTTATATGAGTGAATATGTGATAGGAGGAGCTGGACTTTCATAACTGAGTAGTAGTGTCATTTTTTTAAATACACAAAACTATAGAATAATAGGGGTAAATCTCAACCCAAAAGCCTAAAAATGGATAAATAATACATTATCATTAATATATTTTAAATTAAAAACTCCACAACACAATTAAAAACATTTTTTTACATGTGGTTCCTTAACATATAATTTTACGTACTTTTACCATTTTAGTTTTCACTACGGTAACTAGCATTTTTCTCTATGTAATATATATATTAAGATAAGAAATAAAATTTTACATATTAGAAAATTTGTATCCACAGGTTTTAAATATGATATAAAATTTATAAAATAAAAATACTATGTTTTTGGAAAATTAATTTTGACACTAGGTCAGGAAATTCCAAAAAACTCTATTTTACCCTTTACTATAGTAACAATGTTTTTACTATTTAAGGGTCAATATAATTATCATAAAAGAATAATTACTACATTAAGGGAGTGTAGTTTATATTATTTAATATATATTAATTAATAGGTAGTGGATATGATTTTTTTTAATTTTAATTCATTTATAAAATACAATTTATTATAAGACAACATTATTGTCTATTTTAATACTCTTCAATTAATTTAACTTCAAAAACATAAATATAAAGGTGTAATCATAATATATAATTTCAAAAAATATATATAATGTTATATTTATCTATAAAAGTAATTAAATTTAATAATTTATTTAATTTATATTATTTTAAAAAAAATCATATCATTTCTTTTGTTTTTCTATAAATTAAAAAATTACTGCATTTCTGTTGATTAAGCATTTAAATTAATTATATAATTACTAAAATTTAAAAAAAAATTAACCACGACAAATTTATTTCATTATTCAAAAAATTAAAATCAATATTCATTCACAACTAACTTTTTTCCTATGTGACCATATAATTGAAATTTAAATGCTAAAGGGTGACATTTTGTCTTTTTCTTTACTTAACTTACAATCCTGTTCACTTTAATGGAAGAGTGTCCCAAAATAATATAAAAATATAGATTAATTTAATAAAGGTATAAATATTTATATTCAATGGGTCTTGGATAATTTTATTGGTTATTTTATATTATATTATTTTAGATTAACCCCCGGGTAAATCCATTTTAACTTTAACCGTGGTAATTAATTTTTCATATTTTTACTATTAATTTTGACCAAAACATAATTTAAAATGATTATATAATTTTAATTATGAAAATTATAAATATTTATTCCATTTATAATAATTTCATCAACATAAATGGAAACATTTAATTTCAATTTAAACACACAGACACTATGAAAAAGCAGTTTTCCAAATAGAAAATTTTCCAATGTTTAAAAAGTGTTTATATAAACATTGAATATAAACATGACCCCAATGATTAATATTGGATCAATTATAATATAATTTATCTAATTTTACTTTTTAAAACTTTTAAAAAAAAATTAAACCATACAAATTCTTTAAATTGTAATGTAGTTTATAAAAAACCAATATTTTTCATTATTCATTGAAAAATTAATATTTTCAGAAAACTCCCAAAAATTTAACCCAATATAATTTTTACATTTTGATTCAAAAAATTAATTTAATCTTATGACTTAAAATTTCTAAAAGTTCCCAAATTAATTTTACTATATTTTCACAAAAAATTTAATACAAATCATTTTTTGAGAAACAAAACTGAAGCATTTAAATAATTTATTGAAAACTAAGTACTTTTTACAAATATTATTTATTTACATAAAACCATGATAATAAGTTTTTAAAAAAAAATTAATCCTATTCATGGAGCCATATTTTACATCTAGGTAACAATATTCATGTTTAGATAATTATACTAACATTTTCCTAGTTCGTTAAAACTACGTGTTACATGTTACACTAACTATCAAACAAATTAAAATTATTCAAAAATATATTTCATAAAATATCAATTCATTACACATACGTTAACATGGAAGATAAAAATTTATTCTTACCTTATTTAATAATTTCATATCACTCATGATACAACCATTGTATTATAATGATCTAGACTAAGTCATTTATCCGATAGAATCCTAAACCAGCTTTCCATTTGCCAGATGGGCATTCCATATCCCCAATAAATGACAATTAGTTCCTAGTAATCATAGGAACACACTTGGGAAAATTTTCTCCCAATAATCTGAGTAAATTATATAGCATTAATATAATAAAAATCTTGTGGAACCTATTTATATATTGTACATCAATGCCAAAAAAATGGAACAAAAGAATAAAAAACAAAATTATATAAGGAAATATGGAAAAAATTATGATCACTAAAAAACATCCTCACGACCCTGATCCCCCCTCCTATAAGGAAAATAAACCCATGGTATTCCTATACTCAATCACCATAACATCACTACACCTCCAACCATAGAAAGAAAAAAATCCTAATTAGAAAAGGAAAATCATTTAGAGGGAAACTTTTCAAGAATTCTAGTAAAGTATAAATCGGTACTGATAATGTAATGTAATAGGAACATTGGATAAATGAAATTAAATAAAAACTAAACTCATATTAATCAAAACTCAATGTTATTTTAGAATGATAACCAAAAACCTGAAACTAAGATAAAATAAGCATGAGCCTATCATCACTTAGTAGGACACAACAACCTACTGGATCTAGGTAGCCACTTTCATATTACAACCTAATAATGAAAGTATGAAATAAAATATAAAATTATGAAATATTTATATTTATTTAAATTATTTTAAATCACTTCACATGTTTATTCAAAATCCCCTTCCATTATTTGCATGAAATTAAAACAATCACTTGGAAATCTCTTTTCACTAGTAAAAAACACATATCCAAAAAACATTTAATGCGTCACTTTGATATACATTTCACAAAAACAACTTTTAGAATTCCACATTTCAAATATTAATGAGATTTTACATAAATATCAATATTTTTCCTAAATATGTTTAAAACCCACCATTTCAACCAAAAATAGGCCCAACAACCTAAAAACCCATTTCAAACCCTACACACACTCCTAGAGTTAAAAAACCAATTCTCCACTTTTCCCACAAGAGAAAACACTAAAAACTCATTTCTAAAAAAGTTTGAAAAGACATTAAAATAATTATATCCTTTTACCTTCATTAAAATATTTCACAATCAAATTTCACATCATTTTAAAAGAAACCACACAAATAACTAATAAAGAACCTAATAATGAACCACTATATCATGTCATACAAAAATGGATAACAAATGAAAATAACATATATGAAAAAAAAATATAATAATAGGGGATAAGGTTGATACAGAATGTTAAATGCCTTAAATTATCCTCAAAAGGATCTTAGTGTCATGGTACAAACCAAAGGTCTCTAAATGAGATCTAGATTGATCCAAAATGACCATAATCTAAAATATAACATAGAATGTGACTATAAAAATAAAAAGGCTCACTCGGTACTCTTTGGGATCTCGCAGTCCCTTCTAGGGTGTTCTTTGTCTCCAATCACCCATAATCACACTCAGTATCAAGGGTAACATTACAAAAATAGTCTCTCTTGGTTCAAGGGGAACTACTCCTAATAATTATCCCTGTTTAGGGTATCAACTCTCTAAGTCACTCACCCCATTTCCCATGGTCTACCGTGAAGATTCAATAATAGTTTGAACAATGAATAATTTTATAACTTATGGATAAAAATTTAAAACAAAACAAACACCACCTCCCACTCTCACAAGATCATCCCCATTAATAACAAACACAAAAAAACATATATAATTTAATAATAATAAATACCCTTTATGGGAATTTATTCCACTATGGGACAAAATAATAAAAAGAGGCTCAAGACGGTTTAATTTTGTTTTAGAAAAACTCATTTACCTGAAATTCCAAACATGTAATTATTTTAAAAAAAATGATGGAATACCAAGAAATTCCATCAGAAAAATTCAAACTCAAATGGAATCTCACTCTTCCCTTTTTTAAATGACTTTCTAAAACATTAAAATCCATAACAATTTTAAAAATAAATCCCCAAATAAATAAATCCTTTTTAAATCAACCAAATAATTTGTAAATATTAAAATATTTGAGCTCCACTAATCTTTGATATAAAAATCATCCACGGTTACTAAATTGGTTTTCATATCAAAACAAAGGTTATTACATCCCTTTGTAATCAAACAACCCATTTAATTTTTTTTTCAAACTTTTTAAAACACCCAACACTTGGTTTAAAATTCATTTAAAAAAACATTAATTTTTAAAAAAATATAAATCTAGATATTTCCACCACTTTTTAGAACCAAAAAACCAATTAGTCATTTTCACAAACTATTTTCATAGAATCCTACCCCATTCAAATGTATAAAATCATTTTTTAAACATATTTTACCCTCATGGGTCATATATAGAAGTATAATTTTAATTAAAACCCATTATCAATGAATCAATAAATTATAGAAATATAGTAGAAAGAAATATCAAAGATACACATACCTTGAACCAATAACAATCGATCCAAAAGAAAGTTTCGGAAAGCTAAACCGTGTCACTATTAAAGGAAAAGATTCTCACACTAAAGAGAGATTCCCTTAAACCCATAAAAACCCGAAATAAGAATTTTAAACTCACCCAAAACACTAATATAAACCCATATAAGTGATTATGGTTTGTGTGAGGAAAATATCGGCTGAAAGACAGAGGTAGAATAAAGGATATGAGGGAAATATGGGCTTATCAATCGAGATTAGAGATAAGGATTCATGAAATCGGAGGAGGATAGAGGGGTGAAAAGAGTATAGGGATGTTTCATGAGAGAATGAGGTGGGTGACCCTAGGGGCATGTTGTGTGAGGTAGATAGAGGAATGGAGGGGGTTAATTGGTTTTTTAGATTTTAATTAAAAACAAATAAGGACTATGAGAATAAATCCCATGATTTTAAAAAGTTAGGTATGCCACATGGTTACACTACACAATTTTTCTAAATGTCCACCAATTATGTGAAAGAATTACCTAACCAAGAACAACTTACACAGTTTATCCTAGGTGATTCACGGTTGGACTAACCATGCTCTAAATGTGCCAAACGGCATTGTCCCATTGAAAAATCCACATTCATATTTTCCTCACTTTACTCTAAACTTTTTATAACCCATGTGATGTTAAATATGCATAAAGTTTTTTAAAATATTAGTCTTGGGACATTAGAAAACTTTAATTATTGAAAACTAAAAAATTTAATTAAAATAAACACCATAGTGACTTGGTGGGTGACAAAAACTCCCCACCCTGGAAATTTCTTCCCCAAGAAAGTCATATGTCTTTATAGAGGTAATTTAATAATGAAATATAAGTTATATACCTAAAAATGAAAAATCCTCAAATATTTAGTGAAGCCTCAAATAAAATAGTTCATCAACTGACTGAGAAAAGGGTTTAAGGAAATTGAGACCAAACATCAATCTCCCCACCATTTAGAATTCATTTAAAATGGTGAAGCATTTGGAAATATCTTACCATAACCCAAGAGGATGTCACTATGAAACCAAATTTCCAAATTCTTCAAGGGGAATCACACAAACTTCACAAGCTAAATCAAACATCAAGAAACTATTGAAAACTTCCAGGAGATAACAACTCCAAGAAACATTCAAAAGAACTAGAAAACTAGATCACCAACCCTTGATTTCCTAAAACAAGTAATCAGAAGAAAAAAATAGTAAACATTACTTTTTAAGAAAATACCTGAATATACCCCCCTGAAATATAAAGGTATTTTTATCCAACACCTTGAAACACCATCCCATTGTAAATATGATAGAAAAAATTACCCAGTGGGTTCTACATCCCAACTGAAAAGAATACAACCCACGTATACGATTATTTACCCTTGGTTCATCGCATGTTTGAACTACCAACCATAGATTTCCCATGTTCTATGCCACACATTGAAAATAAAAAAAATGAAAAATGAATAAACTCCAAAATGTAACACCACCAAAAATGGGAACCCATTAAATAACCCAAGAAACATTGGAATTAGTCTTCGTCAAGCCCAAACTACTCTGAACTCAATAAGAAAAAAATCTCAAAAAGGTTATGTTACCCATATAGGACACAACCAAGAACCCTAAGGTTTCACTATATAATGGAAACCCATCCATAAAACATTAATTACATTCAAAAAGAATAAATAAAAAATTCTCAAATCAGGATCACATAATATTTTCTAAACAAAATACAATCCTCACCAATCTAACCATCAATCCAAGGCTCACAGGTCTAAACCACTAGGCCAAAAAAATCTCAACATGAGTCACTAGAGAATAAATAACTCATATAGATTCAAATAAAAACACACAGAGAAGGAAACTACACCTTCCACTCTAATTATATCCTCATAATTTTTAAATAGAAGGATGAAGGACACCTAAGACATGCACTCTAAATTGACAATAGATATTTTTAGGAGGAAGGATCACCATAAAAACACAATAAATAGAACATCATGTGGTATTCTATATTAAATAACACCATGTTGTCCCTAAATCATATAAGGGGGGAAAACACCAAAGTATTGTTAAATCAAGCATGTTTATTTTCCAAAATCCCATTTTTAAACCAAAGGCATCAAAAAATTGTTGTTTATTTTATTCAAAACCAAAAATGAATCAATTTTAGAATTTTAAACCCTAATAATTAATTTTATTTTTTTATTTTTAAACATTACCAAAAAAATTCAAAACAAATAATCCTTATTTTAAAACAAAAACACAATTCTAGTTTTCAAAATAAAACAAACAATTTTTTATTTGAAACAATTTTCAAATGAATTTTCCTTTTTGAAACAAACTCACCATTTTTAAAAATCAAAAAAAAAATCCACTGAAATCAATTTTGAAATTTTTGGTTACCTATAAAATAGAAAACCTATGTTTTAAATAATTGTGTTCAGTTGATTATAAAAATCATTGACATATAAAACATTTTATAAATTTCAACTGAAATTAACTATTTCAAAACATTTGTTGAAACAAATATCAATTTTAAAACTATCCTTAATGCCTTTCTTTAAATCCAAAAACATTTTCTTGTGAAATAAATTTTTCCATAAAAAAAAATTATCAAAACATACACGAACATCACAAAAAAGGAACAATATAAATCGCAAAATAAATTCAATGATGCCAACATATCACAATACCAACTATGAACCCTACCTCATTTAAATAAAATGAAATAGGAAATACTAGGGTTAAGTTTCCTAAATAGAAAAACAATCATGATATAGAACTATTCCCAAATTATCTACATGGTTGACGGATACATTTAAATCATTCAATGTTTCCTAAATTGTGTCTAGAATCAAGCATTTGTTTATCATGTGGTTTTTTAGACCCTATGAATCGACCTTGAATATTGAAATCCTTCTTCATCACCATCAAAAAAATTACATATGACTCATAAGACAACTCAAAACATACTAATAAGTGTGAAAACACAACTTCTATTGGAATCAACCATAATCTAACAAGACCAGAAAATGATTGACCAAAATCAAGGAAAATTCAAACTGCTTTTTAAAACATGAGGATCATGGAGAGAATGGGATCACGTCACTCTCACTTCACCTACTTCCCATGTCATGAAAAAATTATATCCTAAATACAGGCACCCCAAATAATATAGAGAATTCCAAATTATTAATATCTTATGTATAGTAGTAAGTTGTGCATGTGTTGATCTAACTTTTTTATCCTTGAGTAAATAAATTATTCATTGTGCACACATTTTTTGACTCATCATGGTAGACCATGTGAAATGGGGTTAGTGACTGTGGTGGATGATTCACTAACTTAGGTTAGTGATTATGAGTGTTACCCTTGAGACTGACAGATCCTATTGTGGGAATGTTCCCCCATGAGATCGAGCGTTCTCATGGGTGATTGGGGACCAAGAGTGCCCTAGTGGGGACTGTGGGATATTGAGGAGTAATGAGTGAGACTCCACATATTTTTAGTCACAGAATGTGCTATAGAATATCTAGGGTTCATTCTGAGTCATAGTAGTTCATGTTTGGAGCTTTTGGGTTAGTACTATGACACTAGGATACTTTTTTGTTCATTTAAGGGATTTACATTTATTTATCAACAGTATCCCATGTTATTATTTTATTGTTTGGAACATATGTTATTGTCATTTGTTATCACTTATTGAATTAATTGCACAGATTTTCCTGACTAATGGATTTTTTCATACATTTTTTGTTTTCTTTTAAAATTATATGAAATCGGATTGTAAAAATTTTCAATAATGGGAAAATAAATCATGAATATAAAGTGGTTTAAATATATTTTAATAATTGAGATTTTAAAAGTGTTATATTGTGATAAAAGTGGAATATACATCTTTTTAAAACTCCAGGTTTGTGTGTGTGTGTGTTTTCAAAGGGTTTTAGGGTGTTGGTTATAGTTTTATGGAAATGGTTGGTTTTTGACATGTTTCAGAAACCTGTATAACTTTAGAGGAAAAAATCTATAATCTTTGAAATCTGTATTTCTAATAGATGTTTCTATGAAATTTAACTTAAAGTGATACTTTAAAATGGTATTTTGGACATTTGATTAGGATTAGGGAAAAGTGGTTTCAATGAAATTGTTTTCATGTAACAAAAAACATTAAAAATGAGTTTTACCACACTTGTGATGTTTTTTTGGTTCATTTAAATCCATATAGAAAATGTATATATTTCTATTTTATTTTAAAATATCATTATTAGGATGTAATGTGAGAGTAGTTATCTAGATTCAGTAGGATATGGTGTCTTAAAAAGTTTTTTTGTGATCAAACATATTTTATCATAGTTACAAGTCCATAGATCTCCTTCAAGACACACTTTGGAAAATTATTTATCTAATGCTAGTTTTTATTTTACTCCATTCATCTAGTATTTCGATTACTATATTTTGGTAAGACATGCCTTTACCTTCAAATGATGCCTCGAAATGTTCCCATTAGATGATTTAAACTGTCCAATTAAGTTTTCATTGATGTCTACCATTGGACCTATTATGATATAATATTTTATAAGGGTAGGAATATGGTGGGAATATTTTAATTATTGGATATGGAGACAGAGGTGGTGAGAGAGGTTTCTAATTCTTTTTATGTCTACTTCTCTCCTTATTTAATTTTGTTTGTTCATTATTTCCTTCCTATTTTTGGCATCGACATCTGATTTAAAGATGGTTCATGAAGTATTTTTTATATTATTGTGGTCGAATTTAATCTAATTATTAGGTGAAATCATTCCAATGATAATTCCAATGATTCCTAGACCCTAATTTCCTACCCTTTGGGATTAGGAATTCCATTAGGGTTTGTAACAAAATTCCCTGGGTTATCCATCTGATAGATTCTTGAACCATCTTTCCACTATCCAGAAGGGAATTCATGATCCCCATGGGATGGAATCTACTTCTCAGGCATCAAATCAATACATTTGGAAATGGTTTTTAACAATAATAAGAGTAAATATGAAAACCATAATATAATAAAATCAAGCGCGAACCATCTTTACATAAATATTTATATTGAAAAAAAAAAGAAAGGAAGGAATAAACAAAAAAATAAGGAAATAGAAAAAAAACACAAGAAACAAAAAACACCCTCACCATACTAATATCCAACTCATATAAGGAAAAGACACTGACCATATGCATATCCCCTTCCATTATAATATCACTACACCTCCAACCGTAGAATGCATTAAAATCCAAATTAGACCATGTGAATCATTTAAAGGGAAACATTTCAATAATTATATAAAATTAATGGAAGTTCATACCAAATTCATGTAATAATAATAGATTAATAAAATAAAGTAAAAAATAGCATCCAATCAATCACTGCTCAATGTGTAGTCTAAAGGAGAAATAAGAACCAACAATTGATATAAAATAGGTTTGATCACATAAGCACTCAATACGCCACCACAACCTACCAAATCATGGAATCTAATATCATATAACATCATATCCATTCCATTTTTAAATAAAAGTAAAAATAAAAATATTACAAAAGGATTTAAAATAGAAACAACACATCACTTGTTAGTTAAAATTACATTTCTAATATTTGTATTATATGAAAACAATCATTTGTAAATCACTTTCCCTTTCCCAAAACACTTTTTAAAAATACCATTTTAATGTATCTCTTTAAAATCTATTTCAAAAATACCACTTCTATAAATAAATTTTTAAAATATCAATGATATTTTCTAACTAAATCATATAGTTTTCCAAACTATATATAAAACCAACAATTTTTATAAAAAACAATGCACAATAAGATAAAACAAAATTTTAAAACACAAACCTAGAGTTTCAAAAGAAACCATTTTCACTTTTATTACAAGATAAAACTTTTCCAACTCTTTTCTAAAATAGTTTAAAAAAATCATTTAATTCATTCTATATTTTTTCCTTCATTAAAACCATTCAGAAACTATTTTCATAACATTTCTAAAGAAGACACATAAAGAAAGAAGAAATTGTATTTAAAGGCACCACAATGTAAAGTCATATAATAATGGATAATAAATGACGAGAAAATTTATTCCATGATATAAAATCATAACAAGGGATTCAATTGATATATAATGGAAAATCCCATAAACAATCATAAAAAATGATCATAGTGATATGGAACTAACCAAAAGGATCTAAACGGGTGAAACCGTGACTTAGAATGACCCTAGGATAAACAATAATTCGTAACATGACTAAAAATGGTTAAGGTCCACTCAATACTCTTTGGGATATCATGTTCCCCACTAGGTTTCTCTCAGTTAAAATTTTCCCATTATAATACTCAGTCTCAAGGGGTAATGATCCCAAAATGGGATCTCTCATTTCCCAAGGGAAATAATCTTAATCACTAACCTAGTTCAGGTAATCAACCGTAATAATCACCAACCCCATTTATCAAGGTCTACCATGATGATTCAATGGATGTATACACAATCAATGATTTCTTAACTCAAGGATAAAAAATTTGAAACAAAACATGCACCACCTATCACCCTCAAAAAATAATAACCTTTCATAAAAAATAAAACACATATAAAATGTGATAATAATAAACATATTCACATGGGAAAACATGACACAATGGTCCATGAGAATCAAAAATTATCTCATGAGGGTATCACCTCATTTTAATAAATATCATATCATTAAAATTTCAAATAGTATATTCATTAAAATAAAAAACCATATAATTTGAAACGATTTCATCAAAACACTTTTGAAACTCAAATGGGAACTCACCCATCCCTTTTTAAATTATCTCTAACAATATTTAAATCCATTTAGAGTTTCAAAATACAACCCCAAGGGGAAACCAACCCTTTTGAAATCAACTCATTTTGAAATCTCAAAAGCATTAAACATCCCAAACCATTGATATAAAAATCACTGAAGGTTATAAAAAGGGATTTAATATAAAAAAGGTATCACATCCCTTTAAAATCAAATATCCCATTTACAAAAAAAATCATTCTCAAAACACCATAAAATTATTTTTAAATTTATTTAATAAAGTAATACTTTAAAGTCATAAATTCGGTGCTCTCCATCACTTTTAAAAACCGAAATATTTCTTCAAAAACCTATTGGTAATTTTAAAAAACTCTTGTAATGGTATCCACCTTCATTCCAAGGTACAAAACCATGTTTTAAATGAATTTTACCTTCATGATTCATACATATAAGAATAATTTTAAGTAAAAACAATTCTCAAAATATCATGTAATTAATGGAATGTAAGAGAAAGAGATAATAAATATACACCTACCTCAACATAATTACAATTGAGATGGAAGAAAGTTATAGTGATCCAAATCAGGTTATCGTCTAAGGTGAAGGATACCACACACAAGAGAGTGTCCCTATGACCCATAAATAGAAAAAAAACATATTTTTAAACACGTTACAAGCCCTAATACAAACTCTACAAGTTATTAGGGTTTGTGAGAGGAATAAAACTATTTGAAATAGGGAGGGACAAGAAAAAATAGGATGGAAGGAGCGACTTTATGCTTTAGATCAAAGAGAAGTACAACTAAAATAAGAGTAAAAAGGAGGTCCAATGAGATGGGAGGATGGAGTTGCATGAGGAGGAGAAATAGGGTGGCCCACATGTGTTTTTCCAAAGGGTGATAGGGATAAGGGAGAGGGGTAATATGTTTTGAGGGTTTAGTTAAAAATAAATTAGAAAAATAAAATAAAAAACAAAAAAATAAATATCCTAGTATGATACATGGTAAATATGTGAGGATAAACCAATTATGCACCAATAACACATAAGAAACATCCTATAAAAAACAACTTTCATAGTCTCTCTTGGGTGTTAAATAGTAATATTAACCCTGGTCTAACCATTGAAAATGCCACTAACCTATTGACATACCCTCATATACTATTTCTTCATAGTTACTACTAACTATGCACAACTTGTGAGTAGTAAATAATGATTAAATTTTTTAGAAATACAGTTCAGGGAAATCAAAAAAATTAATTATCCCAGTTTGAAATAAAATAAAACTAAAGTAACATAGTGGGTGTCACATGTATCCTAACACACCATGAGAATCTATTTTCATGATTTTCATTAGTATATCAAAGTGAACGATTCATGATATACCTTAATAATAATCTCAAGTATATGGACCAATAAACACATCCATAAATATGAATACTCACTATCACAAGTATAATTGGCAATTCCCACAGGAATTCATATTCTCATAAACATCTATCTTAATGATTACTAAGTTGGAACGTCATTATATTAAGTCTTAATGTCTTCTAATCCACAAAATCTTGATATTTTTCATTATAAACAACCCATTACATAGGTTTCTTATATACATAGGACATGTATTTAAGAATATTATAATAGCACTTTAGGGTTCTCATTTTAGTGGGGAATTGTTATAACCTTTCTATGTGATAAATAATATTTGAAATTATCACATTAATGTTACACCAAATAAAACTAATCATTTCATAAGATATTTATTAATATTCAATTCCATTAAAATATATATAATAAAAAGTAAAAAAATAGTTTATTTTTTGTAACCAACTCTACAAACATCCACTTACACTAAATATAACTACTAATAACTTAACAATTAGGTAGTTCTCACATGATTTTCATGATTCCACTAAGATACAACTATATTTATTGGTCTAACCATGTTCTAGGATAATTCTTTTGTCCTAGACGTAGGCCCCGACCATCTCTTCAAGATCAACGACCTTTCGGGAGCCTACACGGTGAAATCCAGATACCGGCTTGCCATTGGAAATCAATCAGTCGATTGGGATGGGGGACCTGGGAAGTCAATTTCGAAACTCAACGTCCCCCCAAAAATCTTCCACTTTTGGTGATAGGTGTGCACAGGAACCCCTCCTACAATGAGCATTCTCTTCTTCCGTCATATTTCAAGTGACGAATCTTGCCCTTTCTCCCCGAACATCCCAGAGTAGCCCTTGCACGCCATCATCCAGTGCCCAAGGGCTAAGGAAATTTGGAATAAATGGGGCACTGCTTTAGATGCTTCACTGGACATGGCCTCTAACCTCCCATAATTCTTTATGCGATGGTGCTCCTCTTTCTCGTCGGCTAAAGCGGGTTTACTTTTCACCCTGGCCTGGATCAATTGGTTCTGTTGCAATGAGGAAGTTTTCAACCACGTTCATAGACCCACCGAATTCTAGATTGAATGGCCCTTTTCATTGATTGAGGGTTGGAAGCAACAAAATGGACAACACAACCCACTTTGGAACCCCTTTTTTCCCTCCCACTGGTGTCCACCAAGATAATGGATTCTAAAGATTAATTTGGATGTGTCTCTCCCAAAGTATGGGCATGTCACCCTCAGCATCTTGGCCCAAAATCATCAGGGTCAAGTCGTTGCATCCAAACATGAATCACACCACAATTTTTGGGAACCTGTGGTTGTTGAGGCTAATGTCATACTAGCAGTTATGATGCTCTCAAAGGATCAATGATAGGATAAAATCACCCTCGAATCAGACTATCTCACCATTATCAATGCTATCGATTTCAACGACGGCGGCCTCCAGTCATTTGGATCCCTCATCAGGAGAATCCTTTCTCTCCGTCAAGGCTTCTCAATATGAACATTATCCTTTACTAGAAGGGAATGAAACAATGTTTCCCTTCAGCTAGTGGCCTCATGCCCCTATGATGTTAACCAGCTCTGGATGTACCATTTTCCTTCATGGATTTGTGTTTTTACGTCTGCTGATCTTCGAAATTAATGAATATGTCTTTATAAAAAAAACTATGTTCTAGTAGTTTTTATACTTACTTAAACATCACCCCTATAAGAAAAAATTACATGAGGTGATATCTCCAAGTATTAATTGTTGGTACCTAATCAGGATTTGACATCATTTTTAAATGTCATATCTTCAATAAAGCCATTATTAAACCTACTTCTTAAGATACATCAAAAGTTGAAACATACATGGTTTATGTAGATGTAGTAACCATTTTCTATATTAGGTTTTTAAAATATATTACATTAGACTTACTAAAATATTATATCAAAGTGATCTAAAAGTATACTAGTTCTATATGCCCTTCAAAAATAGTATTCTCATTTCTACAATTTACCAAGAACTCATCCAGTTTTACATTCTCTACTAGTTTTTTCTAATTAGGAATTACTTCCTATATATCTCTCCGATTTTTTATATTACACCTCTATATTTTATTTAAAAAAAATATCTAACCTCAGAACATATAATAGCTTGTGATAAGGGTTTCCAAAGTACTCTTAGGAATATGTAATAAATTTAATATAAGAATATTTTCATGTTTTTCACACATTATCTAGGATAAATTTCATTCTACTTGACACTACAAAAAATTCAACATTGGATTATTACATAATTTATTTTTTAATACCATGTCAGCATATATAATATGACTTCATCTAAATATCCTTATAGATCTATGTCTATAGATATTTTTTCTAAAAATGGGTTATTGGTCAATTCATTCTTGCATAAATTATTTTTAGTCATAATTAACTATAACACTAATCATTATTTTTTATATATTATAAATATATCTATATTGGAAAACAATAGTCTTCCCACTAACCAATTGTATACACTTTTAACAAATTTATTCAACAATTTTATTTTATAATGATATAAATTTATTACGAAAATTAGAATTATGAAGGATTTTAGCATGAAATATATTAGAAGGTTTTTTCATAATATTTGTATAGAAATCAGTTAAACCTTTAGTAATCAATCATAATATATTTTTATTATCTCTAACTATACATGAATAGTTTCTCTTGAATACCCACACATAGATTTACATCAACATGAGGAACTTCCTAAATATAGAACAAAAGTTTTGTATGTGGAATCCAATTTGAATTCATTTGGTCATTCCAATCATATCAGTTTTTTTCATTTATCATTTTTATAGGATTTATTATTCTTGTTGAATAATATATTATATATCTAAGAAAGATGAAACCATCTATGTGGATCTTACATTCATACACAGTATGTTCCTTTGAAACCATTCACTCTCCTAATACCTGTGGATTATAATGTTCATATGCCAACTCACATTCATTTGGAACATAGTATTCAATGAATTCTAGATTTCCCACACTATCCCAATATATATTTTATTCCATCATAACAGTACGGTCATTTTAGACTAATACTATTCTATCATGATGAGGAAAATATTTTATGTATCTATATGATAATTTAAGTGAGATTCAAAAAAAAATCGTTGAAGTATTTTTGATGTTTAAGAGAATATTATATAAATATTTCCCATTAAAAACCTAAAGATATGAAATAATATAATCCCATAATACCATAACTTTTATGATGTTTATAAGATAATATAGTTGACATATGGTTAGATTTGACACTTTTATTTTCAAAAAATGATTGGAAAGGAGTTGTGGATGACTTTAAATACATATTATAGTCCAAAAAATCTATTTTTTATATCCATCACATATTTTCTGTGAATAAAGAAATTAGTGTTTCGGAAAACCATTACTCTATATTTTAATAATAACTGAATTATTTGAAAAATACACTCTAGAAGACTTCATGCAGTATATGGTATCTTTTACCTAGTTTACTCATTTCTCCACTATGAATTATTATAAATTAGTATAAGAATATCAAGAAATATAGGAATTTATCTTTAACTTATCATTAGAATAGTTCAATTAGTTAAGATAAAGTAACTCTACAATATTTGTGTCCTACCGTTATTTTAAAAATATTATGTGTACACAATTGAGTATGATTATTGTGTTATTTATCAGTTTTTTTTATGATTCAAGTATTACAGAATTATTATTTAGGTTTAAAATAATATAAAAATATTTATTTCAAAAATGAAATAATTTCTTTCTTTTTACTAGTCTATTGAGACAAATGTTTTGGAAATTCTCAATAGAAAAAAATATTTTAAATAGAATCATTCCACTTGGTAATTTGAAGTCACTTCATTCTCAAAACTAAAATTTGTATCACCATTTCCAAGAAAATAGATTCCTATTATTAACACTAGGTAATTTGAATTCATGTTCTTATTAAATTCATTATAGTTTCTCTTCTAATGACCTTTAAGGCCACATGGGAAACATATATATTTTTATTCTCCACAATTTATATGAATACTTTATCTTTTTGAAGGATGTCGAAAAGACATCATAATCTTAGAAATTGTTCTTAAATTTTCCACATTGGTCTTTCATTTTTTCACCAAAATGGGTGAGTACCCATATTCTCACCATTCTATATATTGTTAGTGAATCATGATCAAAATATTATAATGTGTATTTATTATACTATTAATCTTATATATTTTCAAGAATATTCAGAGGGTTGATCCTTATACTACCTCTCTTGAGATCGAGAGATCAAGAGAGGTTCTTTCAAATATGTAAATATTCTTGTTTTTATAAATGATGAATGAAAAAACTGGTTTGGGTCCTCTATGATAGAACCCAATGATCTAATAATGATTTTCTGAGATTCATTTTGCATGTTTGGATACCACTAAATGGATTATATCCACAGTTCCTTAATCACAATAATGGTATGACTAAAGTGGTCACCCAATTTGAAAACAAAAAAATAATTTTAAGCTATTTTAATTATTATACATACAAATTAATAATAAATTATACATTAAAAGATCATATTTATGATTATTCTAGAGTTACTTTCGTTTTGAGCTAAGCATTCATCCCAATCAACTGATAAAATCTCATTCTTGGGCAAGATCCCAACAACTTACACAACACCTCAGAACCTTCTGGTTGTATCAGAGTGGTCACAAATTAATTTATAATTATTTATTAATAATTTATTGATTTATATATTTTATAATGGTTTTTAAGTTATATTATTATTCATTCTTAATCTGAAAGTTCTTATATCTAGTTTTTTAACCTTCATATAACTAGAAACATGATAATAAAGGATGAAGAAAACTGTAGATACCATTGAAAGGTTTCTAGGATTCAGGTTATAGGAACCATGTATATGTCATCTAACTAAAATGTGCATTCCATATCAACCATTCAACTATAAAAGTATGAATTTTTATTAATCATGGTATTTCATGTGGGAAATAGTACATAATTTTATTACATACCACATATTCACCAACCATTTGGTACATAGATTGATAAGTAACATGGTTTTCATCTTGCATACACACTGTGTAACCCTACATGGTTTACCCCAGTAGTAATGGAATTATTTTTTTGTTCATTTTATGTCCCATGTATTAACTAAAAACCATATATTAGCTAAAAACTAAGAAACATAAAATAGTTGTGACTACATTAAATGTAACTAGAAAACACTTTGTTATTACTGGAGTTCTAAATGATCAAAAATAACTGAGAAGGTGGGGTTGAATTTGTTGTTAACTTTTTATAAGTTTCACAACATTTATTAACTTAACCCATGAAACCTATTAAATTTATTTTCCTTACCATCTTTTAGTAGGTACTCGTGCATGAAAAAGTAGTAATAAAATTAAATAACACAAGATTTTCAATTTTGGCCTCTGTGTGATAACCTAAATGCTTTCCGTATCCAAACCAATGTGTCTATGAAAATTAACTATAATAAATAAGTGAATAAAAATTGTGACAATTGCCATTAGACATATTCTATATTTAGATAGGAATGATTATGTTGACTCCTGTCATATTACAATGTTTTCAAAAAAACAATTCAGCTAAAAAAGAAAATATCATAAAAAAAATTTCTCTAAAAATTAGGATGGAACATCAGTCTAATGACCCTAAGTCTGATGACCGGATTCTGATTCTCGCATTATGATTGTCTCATTACAATGACCATATTTCTCAAAATAAACTTCTCAAACTTTTCTGAACAACTCAATTCAATAATCCTCAATCTGATCTTCCTTAGTTTGATATTCCTCAATCTAGTAAGAAAACTTGTATATGTCTGATCTTCTAACAAGATATCTGTCTGAAAATATAACTTTGCAATGAATTCTACAACACTCATCCTTTTATACTCTGGTGAGAATATTGCAAAGTACAAATGTATTTTTCTTCTATTTATAGGAAACTCTGAATATAAAAGGATAGAAACTAAAAACAAATTTACACTTAATAAAATTTGAAATCATTGAAAATCACTCACATTTAAAAATCAATATTGATTTCTTCAAAATTTCTCAATATTTCACCAAAATTAGTCTTCTTAAAAATAATAACTTTTATATCAGTCTGATGTAACTTCCTCATCTTCTATAAAGACCCCAACCCTAGTATCCCAAAGTCGATTCCCTACATTATTAAATTTTTATAGATATATGACTTAAGAAAGGTGTGAGTTCAGATTCTCAATAAGGGTACATAATATTGTATAAGAGTAAATAATAAATCATGGTGAATAACTATAAAAACTCTTTCCATTAAAACATAATCTTGATCATAATATGGAAGGAATAAAAGGTAAGTAAATAATTCTATTTAAATAAACACATGAATAATAAACACAGATATTGTAGTAGGGTAATAATCAAATGATCTATCAATTAATAATATCTTAATGAGGAAATTTATAATTTTAAATATCTAAAACATATATTCAAGGCCTCTTCCAAGACATTGAAAAATAAAGGGTTAATGCCTCTACCAAAATCCATTTTTTTATCTCATGAGACCAATAAATGCATCGAGGGGATGTAGAGGGACACACCCATAACATTCTATGTCCAAATAATTATTTATATGAATGTGTTTAAACATAAACATCATATACATATGAAATTTAAATAACTTTCCCCAATCTAAAAAAAATAATCACAATTTATTTTGAGTAGTATGGTTAATGGTATTAAGATAGTGCATCCACAATATAAATGATTATTAACCATTTAATAAAATATGGTAAATTATAATCCTAAGATATAAATCTCATTAATAAAATTAAATTATATAGGGGTGTTGAAATCAATTAAAATACTCTAATAAAATCATCGTTGAATTCTTGATAGAATTACCCTTTTTACTTTGTAAAGAAGTGTTATTTTAGAAAAGTCATTTGTATTTTTAATAATTGTTAATATAAAGCAACAAATGAAAAAATATAGTTTTTCATGACTAAATTATTGATTTTTTAAAAATAATAGTTTCTTTAAATATATTATTTATGGTACTTGAAAATGGTTAAGAGATCAAGATGTTCCATTTAAGTCAGCATGCGTATCTGAAGGATTTGAGATGGGAACCTTGAAAAAACATGTTTTTCATTTAAAATAAATATTTATTGATGTAGAAAAATTAATATGAAGTTGAAAAAATTAATTTATATGAATTATATTTAAATAGTTAAGAATTTTATTGATTTATAGAGGGAGAAACTATAACCTGAATGGGAATGCAGGTTCGGGAGGAAAATATTTCATTATGCATGAAAGTGCTCTTCACATGACATTAATGTCCTGAATAATAAAATTAAATAAAATAATTAATTTTTTTAGAACCTTTTATATATGAATATTTTTAATATAATTTTATTGAGATAAATTATGGTATTTTTGATGAGTTATAAGATATAATTTTGTCGTTCGAGGGCGTTTGTTTCCTTGGTTTTCATGATCGGTTTATTTATATATGAGTATAGAAGTCCATGTAAAACGAGGATAGACATATATAATTGATGTTATATGTTATTAATTATAATTAATATTATTAAGTTTTTATATAGTTCATTTGGTTATTTTTGATAAGGATAAATCAGTAGATAAGGTGTTAGTGATAATTATTTAGATTATTTTGGGGGATTTTCAATCATCTCAAACTAGTTTTTTTTTAATTAACATCATGGGTATATAATGGTTCCAGAATATTACATAGGCTGTAATAAAATATATTATAATTTTTATAAACCATAAAAATGTTTTTACTACCATCCTTGATGGATTTAATGGAAAATGAAGATGCATCATCCACGATGTTGGAAAATTGAAACATCACGGGTGATGTTTTCAATTATCAAATAACAAAGAGAGGGAAATGATTTTGATGATGGATCTTTCATTAACATTATAGAATTATTGTATATAAATTATACTAGATTTATCATGACACTTTTTTATGGGCGGTGAGGAAAGGATATTAATATTATAGAAATAGAAAATAAAATAAAAGAAAAGAAAGAGGATTTTTACCTCTAGAATTTTCCTATTTGAGAACCTCCATAACGGAGTTGGTTTCGGTATATTGATAAGAACAAGATATAATAGAAGTGAGTGGGTATTAGAAAGATTATTGGAAATAAATTTTACAAAGATAATTTCTTGTAAGTTGTCAGGATAATAGGTGGTGTGGGTGGTTTTTATAGTGGAGAAGAAGGGTGTTTTTTGAATATTTTATTCAATTGTTTATTATTTTGGCTCAAGACTATGAATACATTTGATTATTCTGACTAAATAATTTGAGGGGTTTATTTGAGTTAGAAATAAATATTATAACATCAGCAATGTATTAGGCATGACTCAATAATTCATGTATTTAACATTTATCGTAAATTGTCGTGTTTTACTATTCAACAAAAATTGAAGTATTTTAGAAAAATAACAATAAATCACCTTAAATTTCTTTTCTATGATTAGAATTAAAAAATGAACTCTATTATATAAACTTATTTTTATAAATATGAGAAATTTAATTTTTATTTAAAATCATCATTTACTTAAAAACACAGATTTTATCATTATAACAGTTTTTACAACAATTTGAAAAATTAATTTAGGTCTCAAAAATTATATTACAGTCATAGTTAAAAAAATTATTAAATTTTTAATACATTTTATGAATATAAATCTTCTACTAAATAATTATATTAACTGTAAAATTTAAAATAAACATTTCTGTTTTATAAAAATATTAACACTTAATTAATAATTTCTAAAACATTTATTTACTTATACTATGATATAATTATATCATATTACAATTTATAAGTTTCATTAATTTTATTTAGACTTTCATGGGTGATTTTATTGTTATTATTTCTATATTACTATTTCTAATGGTTATATTGTTATTCTAATAGTAACATTACTATTCAAAAAAAATGAAATTTATCAGAAAAATACCAAAAACATAACCAAAATAAATTTTGGTAATTTGTTTTCAAAAATAATATTTTTTTTAAAATATAATTAATAAATGTTTCAAAATTTAATTTTAAAAAAATTTCACCACTAAAAGACGGTAAAAATGCATTTAGAAAATTATTACCTTTGTGTAAAATTGTATTAATTCTTTTCTTATGCCTCTAAAAATAGTTTGGATTCATGTAAAAAAATTCATTGAATATGTAATGTATATAAATTTCGTTAATATATTTAAATAATAATGATTAATTTAATTTATTAATATAAAATTTCATTGTGTTCATTAAAATGTATTTTTAAAAATAACTCCTTTATATTCAATTAGTTTGAATTTTTATGTATTTAGTAACCAATGAATTAATTTTAAAAACATTTTTAATATATATATTCATAATTTACATAATATATTTCATTCCCGTAATTCCAAACATCTAGTAGATAACTATAATAATTCAATCATAATATTTAAATTATTTTTAAGCTGGAAAGCTATCAAAGAAATTAAATTTAAAAATAATCATATTGAAAAATATTATGGTGTTACATTCTCCCTTAAATAAATTTAATCCTTGCAATTATCAAATTTTATCAATGAACAATAATTTACAAAGTTTAACTTGATCCATTCCACATGTAGTTAATCTTAAGACTCGTTTAAAGAAGTTCTTTGTACATTTAATGACCCAAATTTAAAATGAAGCTCACCAAATTCCCAAAATCAACATAACATAATATTCCCAAAATAATGTATCTCTTAATCCCACATACCAAATATATTATTTCCTTGATCACATTTAATCCTTTATAAAACAGTCATTTATCCAAGAGTAAAATTATTTTTTTTAATATGTTCCTTAATGCAAAAGAGAAAATAATCCCAGTAAAGATAATATAAACCATAAAATCACTAAACACATTTCTAGTCACCAATACTATCACATAACCTATTATTTATTATTATATCAACATAAATCACATTTTTAGCATTACATTTCCCAAGTCATGTGTTTCCAAAAGATCAACTTTCCACTGAATCACTTTTCTTGGTAGCATTCAACAGATGATTTCAAATCCATAAAACAATTGTTGTAGTACAATCCTTATATATATCATGATTCTTATAAACAAATAATTATTGATAAAATAATAAAATAAAATAATTATTTAATCCACACACAATCATGTTAATCATTCCTCTTTTTCTAATGTTGTATCATAAGCTTGACCATGATCCATTTTCTAGTTCTGAGATATATTCCCTTGATTTTTTGGACATTCATTTGTGCAGAAACCCATATACATGCAGTTGAATCTTGGAACATTGTAAAAAAAATTCTTAACCTTTAAATAACTAGAAATGTGACCCTTCTCTCCGTGCATATAGCAGAATACAATTCCTCTTAAGAAGTT
Organism: Viscum album; assembly: GCA_963277665.1. Taxonomy (NCBI): domain Eukaryota; kingdom Viridiplantae; phylum Streptophyta; class Magnoliopsida; order Santalales; family Viscaceae; genus Viscum; species Viscum album. The sequence continues at coordinate 1,083,797,507 of OY728146.1, read as the reverse complement.
AATAGGGTTTTTTATCCCCCAATTATCACATGTGGGAAAATACTTCTTTCTCTTCTTCCCTTTATCCAAATTTATCCTAGTTTTGGTCTTGTTATCATGCTTCCATCTGAAGTCATGATACATATAAAACTCTTCCTCCACCTCCTTACAACATGATATTATCTCTTCATATGATTAGAATGTTTTATTGACTAGTTCCCTTCAAAATATTGGATTACACCCATTGAAGAAACGATCATTTTTACTCTTTTGATTATGTGCATTAATGTGGTTCCCCTTCCTTCCTCTAGGTGTCATTTATAAAAAAAATATGATATATTAGATCATAACATTATGAAACATAATTTTTAACACCAAAACAAGTGAAATACATAACATAAATTGAATAATTTATGTATAGATAATCCCATAATCATAAAAATGGTTTCTTTGGGGACATATTTACTTTTAAGTCCTTTATAATAATTTATAAAGAAAATGAGAATTATCCTAAGCATAACCCCTTGGAGTGTCAAAATAGGTGCGCAGTAAGGCCCATTGTCGTGTACTAGGTTGCCCCAAGTCAGGCCTGGGACACCTTGTCAGAGTTGTTACCACTATGTATTTTGTTTCCTAACTTTGTCCACTTGTATTATCAGGATAGAGATGTATTTCTAGGAATATAAAAACAATATCTAAATTACCAAAATTCTAGGATGTTCTTGTTTTCGTATCCTATAAGTCAATCTTTGGATTATGTTTCGTAATCTATGTTTTATAAATCTAGTTTTCATAGTTTCTACTAAACTTTCTCTAAAACCAACTGTAGAGACCCCGGCCCAAGAAGCCCATATTTGATACCTTAATTTAATACATTATCATAGATAAAAGAAAATAATCTCTAGGTATCGATCAGTTTAGAAATTTTGGAAACAATATTATAAACGTAAACATTACATTACAATTTTAATAGAAAAAACAACCTAGAAACTCCATTGAAAACACCCATAAACTCCTAGATTATTTCTACTAGTCATTCATAATATTCATATTTATATCATGGGGAAAAATAAAACATAAGAATAGAGTTATATCATATTCTATGTAAGCTTAATTAATATATCAGAATTATAAATAATAAATCATGGTGAATAACTAAAATAACTCATGCCTTTAAAACATAATCTTCAGAAAAATATGGCAGGAATAAAAGTTGAATAAATAATTACATATAAATAATTACATATAAATAATCACATGAAATGTAACCATGTATATTATACTTTTATAATAATCCCATGATTTATTAATTACTAATATCATAATGAGTAAATTTTTAATGTTGTACATATAAAACGTATAATCAAGGCCTCGGTCAAGATATCAAAAAATAAATGGTTAAGGCCTCCACCAAAATCCAATTATGCTTTGTCTCGTGAGACCTACTGATTCATTGAGGTTCTATAGAAGGCCTCACCTATCAATTTATAAGTCTAATTCATTACTCATATGAATATAGTTGAACTTAAACAGCATATACATATGAAATATAAATAAATTTCCCCAATCTATAAACATAATCACTATCCATTTTGAGTAGTGTGGTCAATGGTATATAGATAGAACATCCATAGTCAAAATGATCATAAAACATTTAATAAAATATGGTATATGATAATCATAATAGTTCAATCTCAAAAAATCACCAAATTCAACATAGTTCTTGAAATAGATGAAAAGACTCTAATAAAACAACTAAGGAATTATGTAGAAAAATATCCTTTTGAATTTGAAAAGAAGAGTTTTATTTATAATAATCTATCATATTTGTCATAATTATTTGTATACAACTTGAAATGAACAAATATAATTTCTCAGAATAAATGTAGGAATTTTAGGAAAATAAAAGATTCTTAAAATAGATTATGTATAGTACTTGAAAATGGGTAATAAATGGAAATGTTCTCTTTAATTGGGTTTTCATATCAAGAATAATTGAGAATGGAAGCTTGAAAAACATGTATTTCTTATAAAAAATGATGAAGTAATATGGAAACAAGGGTTTTGAATTTATACACATAATTTAGAATATTTTTATAAAAATAATTAATAATTACATTGGTGTGTATTGGGAGAATTCATAACCTTAATGACAATGGTTGTTTGGGAAGAAACCCTTACCTTATGTCCAAAAGTGTTCTACACATGACCTTAATGTACTAGATAATCAAATTAAATACATTAATTAATTAATTAAAACCCTATTATACATTTATTATACTTAATATAATATTATTGAGTTCATTTAAGGTGTTTTTAATGAGTTATAAGAAATAATTTTATCGTTCAGGAGCATTCGTTTCCTTGGTTTTCATGATCAGTTTACTTGTATACAAGTATGGAATTTCATGTAAAATGGGAATAGATTTTGTAAGATCTTGGATTTTTATTAAGGTATGTTTTTTATTATGTCCAATTTAATTCCATTATTTAGGTAAAATATGTTTTCCCCAAAGATCATGAGAAGTCATAGGGGTGTTCTGGGGGTTTGGGGCACGAAAGAGGATGAAAAAGAAACTTCTAGGAATGTTTCATGGTTTACGCACAGTTAGTGAAAACTGTTTGGAGCATCCCAGGTAATCGTACAACCATGGAAAAAGGCTTTCACATAGTTACCACATGGTTAAGATAACCGTGCATAATTCCCATGAAACCGTGCAAAAAGGGGATTTTGGGAATGTATCTCTCACACGGGTTGAGCATGGTTTGGAAAACCTTAGGGTTAAACCATGCATCCCAATATATTTTAGAAATTTACAAAAAAATACATTACAGGATTTCAATGCTCACTTGTGATATTTCTTTTCTCCTCTCCCATAAACCCTAGTGATGAAAAAAAGCTTCCAAGATCTCCCAAGGGTGTTTCTCCTTTATTCTTAGGTTGTTTGGAGTGCTGTCAGTTTTTTGATCGATGATCCGGGTAAGTATAATCTCCACCTTTCTTCCTCTTTTAGATTTGGGATTGCATCTTCCATTGATCTCCTTATAAGGATCTAAACCCCTCTTTTTTTAGTGATATCTTGGTTGAGGATTCAAGGGTTGTATGAATTGGGATATAAGGCTTCGATTGAGGAAGTGTTCATCAACGAAATCATGGTAAGTGGTCTAAAAGTTATATCCCATAGTTTGTTTGTGGATTTGTGCATGCATGACTTAATTCTTTGTCACTTATTAATATGATTTTGAAACCCTTGACAATATTTCATATTCTAGGTGTCTAAATGATGAATAGGATCACTCATGATCCCCAAGGCATGCATCTAGGATTATTTGACCTACTTAAGGGAACCTATGGGTTGTATTGATACTTTTCAGACCTATAATTATCTAATTAAGTTCTAGGTTATTGTGTGATCATGTTGACCCTTGTGTGTATGTGATATTTTTAATGGAAGTCCAAATGAGGTTTTTCCTAAATTATGGCTAGGTTAGGAGACATAAGAATGTGTGTAATGTGTTGATATAATGGAATTATTGAATATTATTAGTTCTCTTGGATTGAGAGTGGGAATTGGGATAAATGGGCTATGTGACATAAATGGAAAATGTGTTAATGGGATATGGAAAAATATGATTTACCATGTTGATTGTTGTATATTTGTTATATGTATTGGATGTGTTTGGTTGTGATATGGTTTGTGTGGGGTGAGTGGATGTATAAGTATGTGCACATGGATTGAGGTGTGGGATAAAGGAATGAGTATCTTCCCACAAGTCGAGTTAGAATGATACTCTAACTCCACCCACAATGCATGGGTTAGGGAAGGGGATGAATCTCTATTCCCCTAATGGTTTCATTCCACCCAGACTGAGGCACCGAGGTAAGTATATTGTGATGTTGTGATATGTTATCACTTATGAGTTAGGTACTTCCTAATTCCCTTATGAAAATTATTAATTCCCTGAACCTCGTGTGATTGATGATGAACTAGGAATAAAATATACATAATGAATTAGCACCTTGGTTAGTATAGCTAAGAAGAGATTGTTAACTAGTGGCCCTGAATTGTATTTCCTTTTCTTGATATTTATTAATATTAGAATTCACTATCTATTAGACTAGATATTTGTATACATTGTTGATGGTGGATTACTACTTTGTACTCACACCCTTCTCGGGCCACAGTTGGGTTCCTGATAAAATTTTATTCTTGTAGGCTAGGAAAAGGGAAATGACCCTATGGTGGGAAGTTGAGTTGGACATGATACATGCATGGATGAGGTTACAGACATGGAGTCATGAAAATTTTCAGGATTCCGATATTTTTCTTTATTTGGGGTTTTGTTCACTTGGCATTATAGCATGACATGACATATTTACTAATTCTTGTGGATTATACCAAGTTTGGGAGATGTTTGACTATGAATGTTATTGATTGTTTCCTATTGTTTTAACTATTTATATTATGTTCTATTGTTTATTACTCTGGTAAATAGGGTATAGTCTCCCCACGTGATCAATTAGACCCTCCTAGCTAGTTGAAAACCTCTGGTATATGGGGAGGTGTTCTTGAGGTCATGTGATGACTCGACTAAGGGAACCGTTTTAGTGGAACCTGGATCGGTGAGGGTATAAAGTGGTATCATATGAATTATTTTCTATTTGTTACTTTTTGGGGATGGTATATAAGAGATTAAAAAAATTTCTTTGGTAATGAGCTTGTGCCTAAGAGTAGCTAACCCAATTACGAGGGAAAACACAAGTCCCCCAGGGAAGGAATTATTGTTCTTATGGTATTTTGTTACATTTAATGATATTTAACCATTGGGGGATGCACATGTGGTGTCATGTGACAGTTTTATGATATTTTTCTTATGACCGGAATGGTATGAGGTTCTACATTCATGCATCATTCTAGGAACCTATGTATATAAGTGACATTAAACATAGTATGCACACACATATGGGATGGTTGTGTGGGACATAGAGTGTGGAATTCAATTTATTTTCCTATGAGTGATCAAAATTATGTCTAACAAAACAATAGAAATGGGTTAAAAGGGGATAAAAATGTTAAATGATATTTAAGTAATTGTAATTTATAAAGGGGTATGTTAAATGAAATTTTTTTAGAGTAAATTATGAGAATAGTTTCGAAATTTTGTAGAAGGTAAGTCTTGTAGTCATGTGAGTTAGTTACCTTGTGTTAAACATGACCTTTGTGGGGATGGTTGAGGGAGGTGTGTTGGGTATGATCTGACCTATTGGGGGTGTATTTGAAATGGTTTTTTGGTAGATAATGAAGATCCTTCCTTTATATTTGTGTAACCATTATGTTATGTGTCCTAAAGCTTGTGTTTGAAATTTTAGAGAAATCCCCCTATAAAGATATGTGTCGTTCGGGAAATAAGAGGGTGTTGCTGATAATTATCCCCCAGTAGTGGAGAAATATGATCTAGTGGTTAAAGAAAATAAGGAATATTAGTTCTTTGAAAATCTTTCTTGTTTTATGAAAATGATGGAATGGGACCCAGGGTGGGTTTTGCTGAGTATATTGGAGTTGGCCTGGGTTTTTTAGTTGTAGTACCCTCCAACCTTTACCGGAGAGGGTGGGACAGAGGAATCAATGTTTTTGGATAGATTCTATCCAGGGGATTATTCATCATCTAGAGAATCCTAGGAAGAAGTGATTCAAGTTAGAATCCTACATGTTAAGGGGTTAGACCAAGCGTTGATGGGATACTATGGTTCAGATGGAGCAGGTTGAAGGAATGGCATGAAAGTATTTCCAGGAAAAGTTTTTGAAACAATACTACCCAGAAAACATGAGGCATGAGAAGGCTATAAAGTTTAAGAGTTTGACTCAGGGGGTTATGTCAGTGATGGATTATGCTAGCTATGTCATAGACTTGCATCAATTCATTCCGAAGATGGATTTATATGAGGAGACTGTAGAAAAATGATTCTAGGATGGGATTAGGCTTGAGATTAGGTCCAAGGTGAACATATTCCATCTGAAAAGGTTTGCAGAGGTAGTGGACCAATCCCTTATCTCAAAAGGCAACCTGAAGGGAGCTTCAGGAGGCAGACTTGTGGTGCCAACTGGATGGACATGTGCTACATCCTCCAATGGAAGGAAGTGTCATTTTGGTAGTTTCCATTAGGGTGTGAGTGTGCAGAATTGTTAGACGAGAGGGCCAGTTACTCAAGGTGGTGATCTGGTATTCTGTTATCAGTTTTACAGGTCGGGGTAGGGTCAGTGTCCTTGATCAGCAATCGAGTTTCATTCTTTTGGAAGGTTGGGTAATATACAAAGTCTCTTCAATAACCCTTGACATCTGAGAATAGATGGGAGTTAGAGTCAAACACTGAGTGCAGGAAGGGGACCGATCACCCCGTATCAGGAAGGTAGCTAGAGTTCCAATGGCCATACAATTAGTAGTGGTGATCATGTAACTATGGGGAGAGATCATCCATACCAGCAAATAATTTTAGTGCAAGGTGCTTAGGATGGATCCCCGGGTAGAGGGAAGTCCATCTACATGCAGTTCAGTATGCACTTGGAGGTGGGGAGGTTGGACCATCTACCATTTAGGGTACGATTCTTGTATCTTCCACACTCGTTAATGCTTTATTTGACACAGGTGATACACATTCTTTTATTTCTATTCAGTTTGTATTTATGTTGGTCCAAACCATGGATAGGTCTTGTAGAGTAATGGAACTTGATACTCTATTAGGGGTATGAGTTGAGAACATCAGGTAGTATAAGGGTTGTGCTCTGGAGGTTGGTGGATACCATTTTCGGTGGAATCTATTTGTTCTATAGATGACTAGTTTTGACTTGATCAAAGGAATGGATTTTCTAGTGGTGTATCAATCCCATATCGATTGTTATCAATGTTGAGTAACATTAACGTCTTCCGATAGAGACACTTATGTCCTTTGTGGTGAGTGGGGTGTTCAAGCAGGTCATGCAAGGCTATTTTTTCAGTAGTTGGGAGAGCTCACAAACCAAGTGGCATGCCTTTTTCTTGATAATGGAGGAGTGTAACAACATGTATTTTCTCTTGTAGTGGAATGGTTCTCAGATGTGTTTCCTAAAGACTTCTCAGGGATACCACTAAATAGAGAAGTCGAGTTTACAATTGAGTTGCTACTAGGGGTAGAACAAGTTTCTATTCTACCATATTCAATGGCCCTGGGAGAACTCCAGGAATATAATGTTCAGATATGGTAGTTTTAGAATTAGGGGTTTATTCAACCTACTACATCACCTTGGTGATTTTATACTATTTTCTAAGAATCAAGAAAGATCATTAAAGTTATGTGTCAAAAATAAGAAGTTGAACTAGAAGGCAATTAAGAACTGCTACCCTCTTCCTAGAATAAATGACCTATTTAACCAGATCAGAGGTTCCCCAGTGTTTTCTATTATAAATTTGATATCAGGATACCATTAGTTGATGGTGAGACCTTTTGACTTACCTCAGATATCTTTCTGAAGAAGTTACGAGTTTTATGAATTTTCGATGATGTTGTTTTGGTTGACCAATGCATCAGTTTAGTTCATGGATTTGATGAACTGGATATTTCACCCATATCTGGATTAGTTCAAGGTTTTATTTATTGATGGAATCTTTGTAACGCCCCGACCCCAGTTGCCCAGAGTCGGTGCATTATTACATAACATTGGCATGATCACAAGAAAGATCAAATCTCGAAAGACCGATTGGTTGAGTAGCCTTGGAAACACTAGATATATTCATAAGTTTTACATTACATCATAAAATGAAAAACTACTACAACAACATAATGTTTCCACAATCCACACTATTAACCCCTCATAAAATCCCTGCAGGTCATTCATAACTTACTTCTTCACATCCTGGGAAAAATAAAACATAGAAAAGGGGTGAGCTCAAATGCCCAGTAAGGATAACAATATAGCGGAAACTTTCATAAATAAGAATAAACATTTAAGGCAATGTATAACTAAAACAAAATCCTTTTAAATATGAACTTTCAACATGGTATGGCATAAATAAAATGAAATAATGCCCTTTACTTATTCACATGGATATTCTACTAATCGAATAATCACATGCAAAAATCAATAACCACTTTCATAATGTTGGAATGCATAATGCCAGACTATCATAACCACATAGCCAAGGCCTCGTGCCAAGACTACAAATAATATTTTGTCAAGGCCTTGTGCCAAGACACTAGTTTGTCTCATGAGACCTACCGATGCATCGAGGAGCTATAGCGGGCTCCACCCATCACATATTAAGTCCAATGCATTCCCATATGAAAAGGTTTAAACATAACATAAACATTCATATTAAAACTAACATATGAAATGTCAATACTTTCACCATAAACTATGAATGGTATAAAAATAGCACATCCACAGTCAAACATATCACAAAACCTTCAATACAATATAGAAGTTTTTATCATAATAAATCAACTTCAAATAATCTTAAAATCCATCAAAGGATGTTGACATAGATGAAATCAAAATTCTTTTTAAAAAAATATCTCCTTTTATTTTGAAATAATTTAAGATCCATATAAAATAAAACATTTTCTTTGAAAATATTCTTATAAGCTTGTAAGGGAAGCTTTTAAGATTTTATAATGGCGGAAAATAGCCGCACCCGCCGTATAAGTTAAAAAAACATTCTTACCTTAATTCTGTCGAAAAGGTTAAAAAGGACCTTGTTTTGGAAACAACCGATAGATTCCTTTATAAACCACTTATAAAAGTCAAAAAGGGTATAAATGACTTTAACTCATATTCTAGTAAATAGTAAAAATGTTTTGAAATGCATTTTTAAGAAACATGGATGTGGATGATAAAGAGATCCCAGTAGATTATTACGTATAAACAACCTTGGATAATGAAGAGGTTGTAAAGTAAACCCTTACCTTGTACTTTTCCTTGGTTGGGGTAGGTTAACCTCCTGTATAATGGTTAAATAGTTGTTATTAAATTATACAAGAATCATATATAATAATATGATATCATATATGATCTTTTAACATTGATTTGTTAATAATATCTTAGAATTATCGTCGTTTTGGGAGTTAACTTACTCATTTTCTTTTATATGTTTTGTTACATAAGCCATGGTTGTTGTATATTATTCATATCTAGAATGATATCTAGTCCTTAAACATCATTTTTAAATCATCAAATGATAATTATACTTGAATGGATACGATGGAGAATGAATCTCATCGCGTTCGTGGAGCCGGTAGTCCGTACGTACGCACGAGCGACAATACCATTCTTTCGATATTAGAATAATATATAAATGGATGGTATATCATATATACAGAATCATTAACATGTTATATTTATTATTTACATGAGTTACACATCATTATTATACCCATCCAAATAATATTATATTGAATAACAATTACACCACGACGTGGAGACGGTAGTCCGTACGTACGCACGTATGGTGACATGTTATTCAAAGGGTGGATAGAATACTGAATATGGTTGTACCATATTTATAATAACATCACAGTATATGTGAGATACTGGAGTTATTATTTTATAATGGTAGGAACAAAGGAAGAAGAAGTGGAAGAAGAAATGAACTTGGAGAAGGGTGGTGAAATCGTTACCTCTTCTTCGGGTTCTTCCTTTTGATTTGATCAAAAGGGCTCCTTAGGTTGGCTTTCTGATCAAACTAAGGCCTCTAGGTTGTATTGAGGGATGTTGGGAGAGTATTTGGTCAGAGTTTGGTCGAACCAAAAGGCTTTGAAGGTGTGAAGAAATGAGAAGGAGGAGTGCCCTTTTATAAGAGGGGTGAGGGGCACCTTTGGAAAAGCTAGAAATATTAATTTATAATAAATTCATATTCGGTTTCTAATGGCTCCAAAGCTTATTATTCAAAGGTTAAGGTGGGGATAGGTCGAAACCCACTCAACCAATAGAATTTATACAGGTTTGGGTACTTATATTAACCTTATCTTTAAGTATTAACTCTAAGTTAATTACTTTCACTTTTACAATGTCTCTTTGTATTTTTATATAATATGGTTCATAAACTTACTATATACATCCAAGCGATCCCAAGTGGTCCATTAATGATGAACCTATCATGATATAAGTCTCTTGGACGAACATTAGATTTTTAGGAATTTAATATCAATTAATAATATAATATTTGTTTTAAGAACTCTTTTATGTCAATTTTGACACTATTCAATAGTTGATTTTTGTGAAACTCATAACAGATTGATTACTTCGAACAAAGTCAATTAAATAAATCCTAATATATCATATTATCCTAGAAAATTATTTTAATTCATTAAAAGTTTCATATTATATTTATTTGGGTATTTATAATATCAATTATTTTAATTTTTCACTATTATAGTAATTACTGCATCATGATTGTGTCATAAATAAAATAAATTATTTAATGTCTAAAAATTATAAATAAAATATCATTATGTAGGAAATCTTTTTATATTTCTAATTAATATTTATAATCTAAAATCCAACATATATAACCCTATGTAACAATTGTGTTTCTAAAAGATATATGCTTGTGTCATTTTTGTATTCATTTTAACTTAATTAAAATAAAGTGTCATTATCACTTACAAGTGGATCCATGGGGTCCCAAAATAGACCCAAAGATTCCCATGGTCGACCATGTATCAACCAATAGGGTTAAGACATGTTTTAGGGTAATTTAGTATTATTATAATATTATTTTTTAACCCTTATTTACCGGATTTACCCTTAACCATGGTAAATAAAATATTTACCGCAGTAATTATTCAAAATGTCTAAAAATAAAAGTTACCTATTTACACAATTTGAACATCCTGATTCCAAATATGGAATCCATTTTCCTAAATTCAAAACACAGAAGTGGCAGAAATTAATTTAAAATTAATTCCCGCTGTCAAAACAAAAAGCGTGTTTTTAAGAGATAATAACTATCAAAAGATTGACACTCGTTTATGTTCGGTTTAATTGTAAAATTATGTCCAATGACCAACATTATATTAAATGGTAAAAATATATTCTAAATATACTTTAAAACCACTCAAATTCATAATTTATCACTATTAATTATTTTGATTAAAAAAATTGTTTTTAATTAAAACTTAGTAATTTTCACTATTCATCAAAATATGAAAGTTATCCGAAATGTACCAAAATTTCACCTTAGGCTAAATTCGATATTCCGAATCCAAAAATGAAGTCCATTTTCAAATATAAAATATATAATTTCAAAAAGTAGGTATTACTATTCATAACGGCTAGTTCGATTAGTTATGGTGTGTTAGAACTCGGTGTTGCGTACAACACACGCTATCACATTATTCAAAGAGAAGCGTACCGTAGAAGCTTGGGGTGTTACATTCTCCCCTCCTTCAAATAATTGCGTCCTCGCAATTTCTAGGGTATTACTGCATAAAAAGACTCGGGTGGTTCTTCATCATAAGTTCCTCGGGTTCCCACGTTGCCTCTTCCATCTTATGGTTTCTCCACAAAACTTTTACTAGACGCGTCGTCCGGTTTCTAAGCACTTGTTCTCTCGTATCAAGAATCTTGACGGGCTCTTCACAATAAGACAGATCGGGTTCCAGTTCTAATTCCTCACAGGTGAGTACATGCGTCGGATCAGGCATGTATTTCCTCAATAGAGATACGTGGAACACATCGTGAACTTTGGAGAGACTTGGCGGTATTGCCAATCGGTAAGCTACAACCCCAATTCGTTCTAGAATTTCGAAAGGTCCGATGTACCTGGGACTCAATTTACCTTTCTTACCAAAACGTATGACTCCCTTCCATGGAGATACCTTCAGAAAAACGTGATCACCGACTTGAAATTCCAAATCCTTCCTTCGATTATCAGCATAGCTCTTCTGCCTACTTTGAGCTGCTTTGATGTGATTTTGGATAACTTTCACCTTTTCCACCATTTCCTCCACCAGTTCGGGTCCTACAAGTTTTATTTCACCAACGTCATCCCAACAGGTTGGTGTACGACATCTCTTTCCGTATAACGCTTCATATGGTGCCATCTGAATACTCGAATGGAAGCTATTGTTATAGGAAAATTCTACCAAATGTAAATATTGATCCCACATACCCTGAAAGTCAAGTGAGCAAGATCTCAACATGTCTTCTAAGGTTTGAATAGTCCGTTATGATTGTCCGTCTGTCTGAGGGTGGTAAGCAGTGCTCAAATGAAGGTCAGTATCCAGGGATTTCTGAAGACTTTTCCAGAATCTTGAAGTAAAACGGGGATCACGATCAGAAACAATCGATAGGGGTACTCCATGAAGTCTCACAACTTCATTAATATATAGTATTGCTAGAAGTTCCAGGGGTAGATCTTCTCTTATAGCAAGAAAATGTGTTGTCTTGGTAAGACGATCAACAATAACCCATATTGCATCATTCCTTCTAGGAGTCTTTGGTAGCCCCATGACAAAGTCCATCGTAACATTGTCCCATTTCCACTCCGGTATGGGAAGAGGTTGCATGACTCCTCCAGGCTGTTGCCTTCCAGCTTTCACTTGTTGACAAACCATACATCTTGACACAAAATCAGCAATCTCCCTCTTCATGTTGTCCCACCAAAAATGTTCCTTCAAATCTCTATACATTTTGGTGCTCCTAGGGTGTATAAAGAAATTGGAACTATGAGCATCATCCAGCAATTCCCTTTTTAGATCAGGTATATTGGGAACACAAAGTCTCTTCCCGAATTTCAAAATTCCATCTTCATACACAAAGTCTCTCAATCTCCCATCATTCACAGGTTTAATCTTCTTTTGGAATTCTTCATCATCGGTCTGAGAACTCTTAATCCTTTCTAGTAAAGATGGTTTGTCAACCATTTGAAAAAGCATTGATGTTTCACCTTCCCTGGTTATTCCCATGTCCATCTTCACTAGATCCATGAAAATTGGATCCCTTTCAATTCTCATATTGTTCAAAACTCCATGGTCTTTTCTACTCAAAGCATCTGCCACCTTGTTTGCCTTCCCTGGGTGGTAGTGTATCGTATAATCATAATCCTTGAGTAATTCAAGCCATCTCCTTTGCCTCATGTTGAGTTCTTTTTGTGAGAAAATATACTTCAAACTCTTGTGATCAGTATAAATCTCACATTTTTCACCATAGAGGTAGTGCCTCCATATCTTCAAAGCAAAGATCACTGCTGCTAACTCGAGATCATGAGTAGGATAGTTTTGTTCATGAATTTTCAACTGTCATGATGCATAGGCAATAACTCTATCATTCTGCATAAGGACACAGCCAAGTCCTTTCTTCGATGCATCACTATAAATAACGAACCCATCATTCCCCGATGGTAGAGTCAATATAGGAGCATTGACTAATCTTCTCTTCAGTTCTTCGAAACATTCTTCACACTCTTTTGTCCAAACAAATTTAACCCCTTTACGTGTGAGCTTCGTTAATGGTTTAGCCAATCGGGCAAAATTCTGGACGAAACGTCGATAATAACCTGCCAAACCAATAAAACTACGTACCTCAGTTATACTCGTAGGTGCTGGCCATTCTTGGATTGCCTTGGTCTTAGAAGGATCAACACAGATTCCATCTTTAGAGACAATATGGCCAAGAAAAGAAATCTCCTGAAGCCAGAATTCACACTTGCTAAACTTCCCATGTAATTCATGCCTCCTCAGAGTCTCCAAGATAATGCGCAAGTGATTTTCATGATCTTCGTAGGTTTTGGAGTATACCAAGATATCATCAATAAATACCACCAAAAATTCATCGAGATACTCCTTGAAAACTCTATTCATCATATCCATGAATACAGAGGGTGCATTAGTCAATCCAAACGGCATTACAGTAAACTCGTAATGCCCGTACCTAGTTCGAAATGTTGTCTTCGGAATGTCTTCCTTCTTCACACACAACTGATGGTATCCAGATCGAAGGTCAATCTTTGAAAAGTATTGAGCTCCATGCAGTTGGTCAAATAAATCATCAATACGAGGTAGGGGATACTTGTTCTTTATCGTTATAGCATTGATCTCCCTGTAGTCGATACATAACCTCATAGATCCATCTTTATTTTTAACAAAAAGAACAGGGGCTCCCCATGGAGAAACACTAGGGCGAATAAATCCCTTATTACTCAATTCCTCTAGTTGTTTCTTTAGTTCGACTAACTCTACAGTGGTCATTCTATAAGGGGTCTTCGATATAGGCCTTGATCCAGGAATCAAATCAATGGGAAACTCAACTTCTCGTTCTGGAGGATGTCCAGGTAAATCTTCCGGAAATACATCTACAAATTCTTTCACAACAGGTACATCCTCTATTTGAACATTCCTTTCCTCACCGACAGTTATTTCATTCTCTTCCTCCCCAATAATTGAATTAAGTTGAGCTACTGGGGGTGGATCTAAATAAGAATTAGGTGGTGACGATTCTGCTCTAAAAATAAGGTGCTTCTTATCATTATCATCAAGAATCGTAACCTCTTTCTTCTTACAATAAATCTTCGCATCATAGTCCGAAATCCAGTCCATACCGAGGATTATATCAAACTCAATCATAGGTATGACGATGGAATCATCAGATAAAGAAAATTTATGTGCTCTAATGGGGACTGATTCACAAAACGTTGTTGCAACGATACTTCCCTTAGGAGTTTTAACTGACAACCCCCTTATTAAATCAAATTGGAAATATCTAATTTTCTTAGCAAACTGGGAAGATATGAAACAATGCGATGATCCAGAATCAAATAATGCATTTTCTAAACTTGAGGAAACCATTAAATTACCTGCCACCACGTCTTTCGGAGCTTCTACCTCAGCAGTAGTGATAACATAAGCCTGGACTTGATCCCTTGGCCTTTTCTGAGGTATGTTCTCCTGACGCTTAGGACATGCATTTGCATAATTCCCCATCTCCCTGCAATTGTAGCACTGAAAGTTGGTAGCTTCCTTCTTCCCCTTGCAATCATGAGCTTGGTGTCCTTTTTCACCACACTTGTAACAGACTCCCATTCCCTTCAAGCAAGTACCGGGGTGTTTCTTCCCACATTTACCACATGATGGATATTCAACCTTTCCTTTCTTCTCCTTATTTACATTCCCAGATTGATCAGCAGGTCTCTTCTTCTCTTGCTTTGCTTTAAAGTCATAAGACTTAGAGAATTCCTTTTCGGTCTTGATAGCACATGAGACAATGTCTTCGTACGATGAAAAGGATTGCGAGACTAACGCTCGACGAAGAAATGGTTTTAACCCATCAAAGAAATGATCAATCTTACTTCTTGGGTTGCGAATATAATCTCCAGCATACCTCGCTAACCTTGTAAAGTTAGCCTCATACTTTGTGACATTCTCATCCTCCTTTTGTCTCAGACTCAGAAATTGCCTTTCCATATCTGCTCAATGGTCGCGAGGGAAGTATTTTTCTAAAAACAGATCTTTGAAATCCCTCCATTCCATATTTGATACTTCATCATCTTCCTTCATGTTCTGAATCAATGACCACCATTGATCAGCATCTCCAGTGAGGCGGTAAACTGCCATGATAACTTTTTCCCTTTCACTTCTCCCCAAAGCCTGAAATATTTTCTCTTGGGAAAATATCCATTGCTCAGCTACTAAGGGATTTGTATTCCCATTGAACGTTGGTGGTTGTTGCCTCATGAATCGATCTAACATTGATCCTCCACGCTGCGGATCAGGGTGCTCCATACGGGTAAGGTTATTATTCATAACCTGAGTAAGTTGTCCCAGTATGGTGATTAGCTGATCAGCACCAGTTGCATCACCAGCCCCACTATAATTATCTTGAGCAGGAGGGCAATCCCTACATGGAGTGTGTGCATTGATACGGTTTCCATTTCTTCCATTAGGCGCCATTTCTAAACAATGGCATAAACTAGACCAGTTTATGAATCAAAATACATAATCCCATACTTATAAAACACTTAACATAAATTGAACTATTTATGGATATAATCCATAATAATATTAATGTTTTCTTTGAGGAATTATATACTCATAATCCCTTCAAAATTATTTGTAAAGAAAATGAGAGTTATCCTAATCATATCCCCCGGGAGTGTCGTAACCAAGAGTGCAGCAAGGCCCGTTGTCGTGCACTAGTTCCCGTTCGAGTCTAGCTCAAAGCGGTGTTTTCGGGTTTTACCCCTAGGTACATCTGTGCCAGAGCCGCCTCTACCTGCTCGTATCCAGACAGGGATGTATTGCTTGGAAAACTCACAAAATCTCTACAATACCAAAATTCTAGGAAGTTCTTCTATACTAATCCTCAAAGTTCATCTTAGGTCTACGTGCTCTAATCAAAGTTTATCTAAATCCAGCTTCCAAGGTTTTTACTAAACTTCCTCTGATACCAACTGTAACGTCCCGACCCCAGTTGCCCAGAGTCGGTGCATTATTACATAACATTGGCATGATCACAAGAAATTTCAAATCTCGAAAGACCGATTGGTTTAGTAGCCTTGGAAACACTAGATATATTCATAAGTTTTACATTACATCATAAAATGAAAAACTACTACAACAACATAATGTTTCCACAATCCACACTATTAACCCCTCATAAAATCCCTGCAGGTCATTCATAACTTACTTCTTCACATCCTGGGAAAAATAAAACATAGAAAAGGGGTGAGCTCAAATGCCCAGTAAGGATAACAATATAGCGGAAACTTTCATAAATAAGAATAAACATTTAAGGCAATGTATAACTAAAACAAAAGCCTTTTAAATATGAACTTTCAACATGGTATGGCATAAATAAAATGAAATAATTCCATTTACTTATTCACATGGATATTCTACTAATCGAATAATCACATGCAAAAATCAATAACCACTTTCATAATGTTGGAATGCATAATGCCAGACTATCATAACCACATAGCCAAGGCCTCGTGCCAAGACTACAAATAATATTTTGTCAAGGCCTTGTGCCAAGACACTAGTTTTTCTCATGAGACCTACCTATTCATCGAGGAGCTATAGCGGGCTCCACCCGTCACATATTAAGTCCAATGCATTCCCATATGAAAAGGTTTAAACATAACATAAACATTCATATTAAAACTAACATATGAAATGTCAATACTTTCACCATAAACTATGAATGGTATAAAAATAGCACATCCACAGTCAAACATATCACAAAACCTTCAATACAATATAGAAGTTTTGTATCATAATAAATCAACTTCAAATAATCTTAAAATCCATCAAAGGATGTTGACATAGATGAAATCAAAATTCTTTTAAAAAAAATATCTCCTTTTATTTTGAAATAATTTAAGATCCATATAAAATAAAACATTTTCTTTGAAAATATTCTTATAAGCTTGTAAGGGAAGCTTTGAAGATTTTATAACGGCGGAAAATAGCCGCACCCGCCGTATAAGTTAAAAAACATTCTTACCTTAATTCTGTCGAAAAGGTTAAAAAGGACCTTGTTTTGGAAATGACCGAAAGATTCCTTTATAAACCACTTATAAAAGTCAAAAAGGGTATAAATGACTTTAACTCATATTCTAGTAAATAGTAAAAATGTTTTGAAATGCATTTTTAAGAAACATGGATGTGGATGATAAAGAGATCCCAGTAGATTATTACGTATAAACAACCTTGGATAATGAAGAGGTTGTAAAGTAAACCCTTACCTTGTACTTTTCCTTGGTTGGGGTAGGTTAACCTCCTGTATAATGGTGAAATAGTTGTTATTAAATTATACAAGAATCATATATAATAATATGATATCATATATGATCTTTTAACATTGATTTGTTAATAATATCTTAGAATTATCGTCGTTTTGGGAGTTAACTTACTCATTTTATTTTATATGTTTTGTTACATAAGACATGGTTGTTGTATCTTATTCATATCCAGAATGATATCTAGTCCTTAAACATCATTTTTAAATCATCAAATGATAATTATACTTGAATGGATACGATGGAGAATGAATCTCATCGCGTTCGTGGAGACGGTAGTCCGTACGTACGCACGAGCGACAATATCATTCTTTCGATATTAGAATAATATATAAATGGATGGTATATCATATATACAGAATCATTAACATGTTATATTTATTATTTACATGAGTTACACATCATTATTATACCCATCCAAATAATATTATATTGAATAACAATTACACCACAACGTGGAGACAGTAGTCCGTACGTACGCACGTATGGTGACATGTTATTCAAAGGGTGGATAGAATACTGAATATGGTTGTACCATATTTATAATAACATCACAGTATATGTGAGATACTGGAGTTATTATTTTATAATGGTAAGAACAAAGGAAGAAGAAGTGGAAGAAGAAATGAACTTGGAGAAGGGTGGTGAAATCATTACCTCTTCTTCGAGTTCTTCCTTTTGATTTGATCAAAAGGGCTCCTTAGGTTGGCTTTATGATCAAACTAAGGCCTCTAGGTTGTATTGAGGGATGTTGGGAGAGTATTTGGGCAGAGTTTGGTCGAACCAAAAGGCTTTGAAGGTGTGAAGAAATGAGAAGGAGGAGTGCCCTTTTATAAGAGGGGTGAGGGGCACCTTTGGAAAAGCTAGAAATATTAATTTATAATAAATTCATATTCGGTTTCTAATGGCTCCAAATCTTATTATTCAAAGGTTAAGGTGGGGATAGGTCGAAAACCACTCAACCAATAGAATTTATACAGGTTTGGATACTTATATTAACCTTATCTTTAAGTATTAACTCTAAGTTAATTAGTTTCACTTTTACAATGTCTCTTTGTATTTTTATATAATATGGTTAATAAACTTACTATATACATCCAAGCGACCCCCAAGTGGTCCATTAATGATGAACCTATCATGATATAAGTCTCTTGTCCGAACATTAGATTTTTAGGAATTTAATATCAATTAATAATATAATATTTGTTTTAAGAACTCTTTTATGTCAATTTTGACACTATTCAATAGTTGATTTTTGTGAAACTCATAACAGATTGATTACTTCGAACAAAGTCAATTAAATCAATCCTAATATATCATATTATCCTAGAAAATTAGTTTAATTCATTAAAAGTTTCATATTATATTTATTGGGGTATTTATAATATCAATTATTTTAATTTCTCACTATTATAGTAATTACTGCATCATGATTTTGTCATAAATAAAATAAATTATTTAATGTCTAAAAATTATAAATAAAATATAATTATGTAGGAAATATTTTTATCTTTCTAATTAATATTTATAATCTAAAATCCAACATATATAACCCTATGTAACAATTTGTTTGCTAAAAGATATATGCTTGTGTCATTTTTGTATTCATTTTAACTTAATTAAAATAAAGTGTCATTATCACTTACAAGTGGATCCATGGGGTCCCAAAATAGACCCAAAGATTCCCATGGTCGACCATGTATCAACCAATAGGGTTAAGACACGTTTTAGGGTAATTTAGTATTATTATAATATTATTTTTTAACCCTTATTTACCAGATTTACCCTTAACCATGGTAAATAAAATATTTACCGCAGTAATTATTCAAAATGTCTAAAAATAAAAGTTACCTATTTACACAATTTGAACATCCTGATTCCAAATATGGAATCCATTTTCCTAAATTCAAAACACAGAAGTGGCAGAAATTAATTTAAAATTAATTCCCGCTGTCAAAACAAAAAGCGTGTTTTTAAGAGATAATAACTATCAAAAGATTGACACTCGTTTATGTTCGGTTTAATTGTAAAATTATGTCCAATGACCAACATTATATTAAATGGTAAAAATATATTCTAAATATACTTTAAAACCACTCAAATTCATAATTTATCACTATTAATTATTTTGATTAAAAAAGTTGTTTTTAATTAAAACTTAGTAATTTTCACTATTCATCAAAATATGAAAGTTATCCGAAATGTACCAAAATTTCACCTTAGGCTAAATTCGATATTCCGAATCCAAAAATGAAGTCCATTTTCAAATATAAAATATATAATTTCAAAAAGTAGGTATTACTATTCATAACGGCTAGTTTGATTAGTTATGGTGTGTTAGAACTCGGTGTTGCGTACAACACACGCTATCACATTATTCAAAGAGAAGCGTATCGTAGAAGCTTGGGGTGTTACAATATTGGTATACTCTAGAACTTTTGATGATCAGGCCAAACACCTTGATATCTTCTTCAGTACCCCAAGAGAGCATAGTCATTACGCCAAGCTATCAAAATGTTAGTTTTTGATTTATAAGGTGCACATTTTGGGGAACATCATTTCTAAGTCATGATTGTTGGTAGATCCAGAGAAGATGAAGGTTGTGGAGTCTTCGTATCATCCCAATAATGTTTCCTATGTTCATTTTTTAGTGGTTGGTCAGTTATTACTAGTGGTTCATTATGAATTTTTCTCATTTGGAAGCACCACTCTCAAACATAAGCAAAAAGGGTGTTATGTTTGAGTGGTTAGAGGGGTGTGAAATTTCTTTTCAAGATTTGAAGTGTCGATTGACTATTGCACTGATTCTGATCTTACCTAAACTAGGTAATAGGTAAACATTATTCTATGATTTCTTTGGTGTGGTACTTGGGATAGTGATGAATCATAATCATCGGGTTGTATCTTATAGGTCCAAACATTTGAAGTCTCGTGAAAGAAATTAGACTACCTGTGAGCATGAGATAGATTATATAGTTTATTCATTAAAGTGATTGAGTCACTACATGTCGAGAGAACAATTCATAGTGGTTACTGATCATAAAATTCTTATAATGATTTTATTTTTGGGATAGTTTAAACACCTGGAAAAGGAAATAGTGTTGCAGATTCTCTGATCTAAAAGACTCGGAATCAGGTGGTTCAGGAATCCAAATATGAATGAAAAGTAATGTCTTTGTTTGCTGATATGAACTTAAAGGTATAGGATGGGCACTGAAAAATGACACTTGCATCTATAGAGATTGAGTCTACGCTTTTGATAAGGTCATGGAAACTCATTTTGAAGATCCAAAGTGTTTTTCCATGAAGTAAAGTTTTAAAGGTGTGGAGACACCTTCTATATAGTATGTTGGTGATGATAGATTCTTCTGCACTTAGGGTTTTTTTGTGTTTTTGCAGGTGCATGTGAGGAGTTGATGCGGGAGTTCTATACATCGAAGTGGGAAGTACATCCAGGATTGATTAAAATGTATCATGATATTGATTGTTAGTATTGGTAGTCAGGAATGAAGAAATAGGTTTTGGTTTTTGTGGAATGATTTCTTACCTATCAACTAGTTAAGGTCGAGCATCAGCATCCAAGTAGGTTGTTATAGTCATTTCCCAATCCATAATGGAAGTGGAATGACATAATGATGGACTTTATATTAGTTCTTCTGAGGACGCCTCAAATGAATGATGAAATTTGGGTCATTATGGATCAGTTGACTATGGTGGATCATTTCATACCAATACAAGAAACTTATACTGTCAATTAGTTGGGTGATTTATATGTTCGAGAGATAGTGCGACTGCATGGTGTGCCAAGAACCACAGTTTCGTATCCTGATCCATGATTCACATCGCACTTCTCATAGGGTCTATAGAAGATTCTTGGTACCCAAGTGTTTCATAATATAGATTATCACCCATAGATGGATGGGTAGTCAGATCACAAAAAGTATGTATTAGAGGACATGTTGAGAGCTTGTGTTCTAGATTTTTGTGGTTTGTGGGAAAAGAATTTTTCGATTGTTGAGTTTTCCTACATAAATAGTTTTCATGATACAATTCCAATGGATCCTTTTGAGGAAATCTACGAGAGGTCTTGTAGAACATCGTTATATTGGTTAAAAGGTGGGGAGTCCGAACTGTTAGGACTGATTCTTGTGTATGCGATATCTGATAAGGTTCAGTTGATTTAAAGGTGTATGGGAACATCCCAGAGTATACATAATTCATATGTTCATCGTCATCGTAGAACCCATGAGTTAAATGTGTGTGATAGTGGGTTTATCCAGCTGTTTCCAAGTTTGGGTTACCATAGAATCTGAAAATAGGTAAATTTGACACCTAGGTATGTGGGAACCTTCGAGATTATGGATAGGATCGGACTGGTGGCATACCGCTTAGTTCTTCCAGAGTTGTATAGTGGGATTCATAATGTTTTTCATGTTTCTTAACTTCGGTAGCATCATCCTGATCCATATCATGTGTTAAATTTTGATGATATTGATCTTGATCATGAAATGCCTTTTTGGGAGCAACAGGTTTTTATTTTCGATCATAGTGAGAAGGTTTTATGGGGAAAGGATTTACATTTGGTTCATGTTCTATGGAAGAATGGAAATTGTAAAGACCTTTAAAATTCAACAAAATTTTTGTCTTAATTTTCTTGAGAATTTTACAAGAACGCTGTTTCTGACGGAACCTGATTCTGAGGCCCGGTGTGCCCGAAATCATTTTCTGAAGTTTGGCTCGGGTACGTTCAGTGAACGAATGAGCGGGTTTTTCTAACTTTTGAACTGGTGCTCGGAATCAAAATCTGAGGGCACCGATGGAATCGCAATGCCGGTATTTGCTTAGAAACGCCTTTTCCGGAGTTGCGTTTTCTCAGGTGTGGTTTTTAATTTTTGGGGTTATGTTAAGAAAATAAAATAAAGTGGTGCGACAACTTTATTTTATTTCACTTAAAACCACTTAAAACCACTTAAGCTAAGTTGAAGTAGGTAGGGAGGAACCCAAAATATCCTACCCTCTTGGTAGGATATTTGTGAGGTGGGGCCTGCACGAGCCCCACCATTTCTTTTCCTCAAAGTAACGCACCCGCGAAAACTCCTCTTTAATTAAAGTCAACTGGTGCGTTTTCTAAACTCTTAACGCTCCTATTAATTGGACAGTTAAGACGTTTCCATTAATTCACCAAATTAATGGTTGGTTTCTTAACTTGTTTTTCAAATTGTTGGAATGGAATAAAATAAGGCCAACACACATTTTGCTTCTGGGTGGCTTGTTGAGTGGATTTGGAGAAACTCTAAGTTCTTCATCCTCCTTCGTGAAGAACGCGAAGAACGCGAAGAACACGAAAAACGTGAAGGCGACAAAGAACGCCGAACCCTCGGAGATCGAAGATGCGACACTGTGTTCCGCAACGCCGACGATTCTCCTTCCGCGACGCTTCTTCCGCGACATTTCTTCCCCACAACAATCTCCGATTATCAACTGCTTGAGGTAGGGGATTACGGTTCTCTATTTCTTTATGGATTTATCCTCAACATGGGTTTAAACATGCAATTAAATCTGTGTGTTTTCTTTAACCCTCGGAGATCGTCGACGCGACGCCATTTACCGCGACGACGTGACGCCCCCTTCCGCGACTGGACCATCCTCTTCTTCCGCGACGGTCATTTCCCCGAAGAACTCTCGTCCGACGACAACGACGAGGTAGGGGTTTGTTTTACTTAAATCATTGTGATTTTATTTCCGTGGAGTATGATTATAATTGTTGTGAGACTTTTAAAACCACTAACGCGGCGGGTGCGGACTAATGAACAAGTCTGAACCCACCACCCCATTCGTTCTTGGTGTGCGAAACGGCGGACGTCGACAAAGTAGGCCGCACGGGTGATGCGGGGTCCTAGCAGTGAAGGATGAACCCCGGGAGGACCTTTGGTGAAGACGGCGTGAATTTCCGACCACCGGAGCTCGTCCGATGGTCCGCGGAGCGAACCGCCGGCGCGCCACGCCAGCACGGCGGCGTTAGCGGTGGAAGGCATCGGTGCCCGGCGCGCCGCCGTGGAGAACCGCCGCGGTTGAAGCCACGGCGGCAGCAGCGCGGTCCCGCGACCACGTGGGACAGGAGGAGCACGGGACGCAGCAGCCCGGCCACGTCTGATGGCAAGGGCGGGGCTGTGGTTCTCTAACGTGGGGGCAGCACGCCCCCCGCTCCGCTCGGCCGTAACCGGCCGAGCCGACCCGCCGACCGGGCCGGGTCATGCCCAGGCCGGGCCGGGTCACCTTGGCCGGGCCAGGACGCGCCGTCCAGGTCGAACCCGGACCCGGGTCGGGTCAACCCGGTTCGGGCCGCCCCAGGGGGGTTGGGCCGGGTCGGTCCGGGCCCAGACCCCCCGTTTTCGGACCTTTTCGGTCTTTTGCTCAAAACTTGAGCTGCGGGCCTCCGATCGATGCACTTTCAGTGGAGATGTGATCCTTGGATCGAGACGTTCGTTTCTTTATATCACACTCAAGGTTTCGGAATACTTTGGGTTTGTTCGGGTTGGTTCGTACACAAAACTAACCGGGCCCTCGGAGCGGGAATGCTCATATCATGAGCTACGGACATCCGATTGATGTGCCGTCAACTTTGATGGATTCCTCTAATTGAGACAGATCTTTTGGCTTACTCCACCCGAGGTTTGGACGTTGGTGGAGTACGGTCGGGTTGGTTTTGCTTTAAAACCCAACCGGGCCCCTGGAACGAAAAGGCCAATAACTCTCAGACCTGGTGTCTGATTGACGCACCGTCTGCGACGTTGAGTTGCGGTTGTCGATATGGAACTTTTGGATACATCAACTCTGGACTATGTGTCAGTTGATGTATCAGCCTCTCGGCTCATGGAGCGGACCCTCCCGAATGAGCTTTCTGTGTGCGGGAACCTTAGTACTGGCTGTGACTGCGACGACAACGACTGTGCAGAGATCCTCAGTGGATTCGACGGCGACGACTACCACACTCAGCGATCCTATGTGGGTCAGTGCTACAGATCATGTGTGGGTCCGATCCTGTGTGGGTCAATGCTCAGCGGTCCTGTGTGGGCCAGCGCCTACAGATCCTGTGTGGGTCTGATCCTATGTGGGACTTTGCGGGGGTTAGTTACCTATCTATCCTATGTGGGCCAGATCCTTTGTGGGTCATTGTGGGGGTTAGTTACCTATCGATCATGTGTAGGTCAGATCCTTTGTGGGTCATTGTGGGGGTTAGTACCTATTGATCCTTTGTGGGTCTGATGGCTTAGATGAATCAGTGGAAATATATGATCATCTCTATCATCATACAAAGAAGTATTCCTATGTGAGCTGAATCCTATTTTCCTTTCCTATGTGGATTGTGTTGTGCTATCCTGTGTGGAGTTACGTTTTGCTTTCCTGTGTGGACTGGGTTGTACTTTAGCTCAGGTGTTGGAGCATACTGGAATTGATGACTTAGGTATATGTATGGGCATATACCTAAGCAGTGTCGGATGTTACTTCGTGATTGTATCTTTCCTTGTGGATTATTCCTTGTGGATTCTGGGAGACCTTTGGGGGTCTCAGGGTCCCTACTGAGTATCTTATACTCACCCCTGCATAGGATATGCCCGCACTATGTTGTGTTGGTTGCAGACGACGGACAGCGCTGATCGTGGTTGCGGCTTGCGGAGCAGGACGGTACCTAGAGGTGGACCACTGGGTGGGACGTACTCGGAGCTGTCGGCTAGACCTGAGGAGCAGTGGAGGCTATTTGTACCCACCATTCAGGTGGTATTTCCAGTGGACATCTCGGCGTTGCATCTTTACTTTTCAGTTGTTGTTTTCCCTTCTAGTTGTACATTACTTTCAGTTTGGGTTTGTATACTGGCCCACTTACTTTTCCGCACTTACTGTTGTACTCAGTTTTTGCTTAGTGTTTACTTCTACTGCTTTCTTGCTCTGTGGTGTTTGTTTACTTTTCAAAGGAAACGCCTTCTCTTTTTACCGGGATTTACGCCTTGGTGCTAGTCTCCAGCCCCTAGCCTATGGAAGGCGGGCTTGGGGTAGTCACGACACGGTCCCCGAGGACGGGTCATGACAAATTGGTATCAGAGGAGTTCGGTTATACCGTAGAACTTGGGACTCTGATATTTTCTATGTGAAGGAATAGTGTTAAGCATATTGGGTGTGGTTATCAGTTCAGGGAGTCCAGTGTTGGTGCGGCGGCCGACATATCTGTACACCAGGACCCTGACTTCTGATTTCCGACTTAATGCACGAAAACATTGATTGCAAGTGTGTTTCAAGTTTTCTTTGTGATTACTTTGTGTCAGCTCACCAGGTATATTGTTCTGACCATGGTGCACCTGTTTCCTTTTCAGGATGGCACCACGATGGCAGCCAGCTAGGGTTCCGAGAGTTGAGTGTGACGACAGCCCACTGAGCGATGAGGCCTCGGTACAGGGCCCTTTGACAGCTGAGGCACCGGCGGTACCTCTACCTTCCGAGCCACCGATGCTTCCAGTCTCAGCCGCTGATGATGCACGTCACCATAGTGCACTGCACGAGTTCCAGCACTAGCGACTGTCGAGGTTCCGCGGGGAGACGGACCCCCAGGCAGCCGAGGACTGGTTGGAGGCAGTTGTGAGAGTTTTTAGGTTAGTGAGGACAACAGCAGACCTCATTGTGATCCTCGCAGCGAGCCTGCTGCACGCGGCAGAGGGCCGAGGGTGGAGCTTGATGCTCCAGGTGCAAGATGAGGCATCTCTTCTCTAGATGGACTTTGAGAGCCTCTTCCACTCGAAGTTCTTCCCAGCCACCCTCTGTGCGGTGCGCATCCAAGAGCTTCTCCAGCTGCGGCAGGGCAGCTTGACGGTCGCCCAGTACTCTGTGAGATTTACCAATCTCTCGCGCTACTCGACAGACATGGTACGGGACCCATTCTTCCGGGCCTGGAACTTTGAGTAGGGATTGAGACACGAGATCAGGGCATCGCTAATCTCCCTCAGCATTCCGACTCAGGCAGGAGTACTGGAGCGAGCCCTTTTGATCGAGAGCTTCCTTGCTGAGCCTTCATCAGCAGCGAGACCTACCGAGGGGCGGCACGTAGCAGAGTCTTCTTCAGCAGGTAGTCGACGGATGACTCATGGGTCCAGACAGACCAGACCCTCACACAGACGACCTCAGGACACTGGCTCAGCAGTGCGGGGCACACAGCGTGGAGCTAGTCTTTCGAGAGGCAGGCAGTGCTACACATGCGGTGGGCAGGGCGACATGGCTCGTGACTGCCCGACCCACCATGCCGAGGAGCATCAGACGGTTTAGGGGCCACCTAGGCAGAGGCAGAGGGTCGACTGTGGCAGTCCGCAGGGAGCAGGCGGACGAGGTAGAGAAGCTGGCCGAGTAGTAGGTGGTGGGAGACACTTTGAGGCTCTACCACCGCCACCACCAGGAGGTCCAGCCTGGCCACAGGGAGCTGGCGGGCAGAGACAAGCACAGCTCCAGGCAGTAGGGGCCTACAACCACAGTGCGCCCGAGATGATTCGAGGTACTATCCGTGTCTATTCCACCCTTGGTGCAGTTCTTATAGACACAGGAGCGAGTCACTCTTTCATAACTGCTTCCCTTGTTCAGAGCTCGGAGATTCCGACAGAGCCGTTGTCTCGATCCTTACGGCTAGAGACTCCTACGGGAGAAGACTCGATGGTTACGCACTAATGCCGACAGTGTGAGCTTACTCTAGGAGGCGAGAGCTTCGGCTGGGATCTTCTTGTAGAAGCGTCGAGGCCTTACGACGTCATCTTGGGCATTGATTGGTTATCTACAGTCCATGCTCATATTGACTCTATTAGGCGCAAGGTGTGATTTGTACGCACCGACGGAAGCAGGTTCACCTTCACCGGCGAGAAGGGAGCCTTCACAGCACCGGATGGACTTCCACAGATGAGAGGACATCCCATCACTCATCAGTTGGCTAGCCTCATCCTAGGAGCAGTTGATGTGCAGAGTTATAGTTTTCCTGCAGTGGTGGATCAGTATGCAGACGTCTTTCCCGACGACATTCCAGGACTACCTCCTCGTAGATAGGTAGACTTTTATATTCACTTGTACCCCAGGACAGCACCAGTATTGACTCCAGCATATCGGATGGCCCCCGCTGAGCTTCGAGAGATAAGGGTACAGTTGGAGGACTTGCAGGGAAAGGGATTCATCCGACCCAGTGTTTCACCCTAGGCTTCCCCGATAATATTCGCCAAGAAGGCGGATGGGAGATTGCGACTTTGTGTCGACTATCGTTGCCTGAACCAAGTGACAGTGAGGAACAAGTATCCACTACCGATGATTGATGACCTCTTCGATCAGCACAAGGGAGCACGGTGGTTCTTGAAGATAGACCTCAGGTCAGGCTATCATTAGCTCAGAGTTCGGGACGAGGACGTGCAGAAGACGGCCTTCAGGTGTCGGTATGGCCACTATGAGTTCTTGGTTATTCCATTTGGCATAACCAATTCTTTGGTAGTGTTCATGGGCCTCATGAATAGAATCTTTCAGCCATACCTCGATCAATTTGCCGTGGTCTTCATTGACGACATTTTGATATACTCGACGACTGAGAAGGAGCACGCCTACCACTTGTGAGTTGTACTGGAAACACTCCGAGAGCACCAGCTTTATAGAAATCTCTTGAAGTGTCAGTTCTGGTTACGCGAGGTCCACTTCTTGGGACACATTATTTCTGAGGCGGGATTTGCGGTGGATCCTGCGAAGTTCGAAGCAGTGCTAGCTTGGTAGCCACCCCGGACCGTGACTGAGGTGCGGAGTTTCTTGGGACTAGCTGGATACTATCGGAGATTTGTGCCAGAATTCTCCATAGTTGCGGTACCACTCTCAGCTTTGAAGAAGAAGGGGAAACCCTTTGTGTGGTCAGACAGATGTCAGCAGAGCTTCCAGGAGCTGAGACATAGATTGACCAGCGCCCCTATCTTGAGGCTTCCGGAGGGAGTTGGGTATGTACTCTACTGCGATGCATCAGGTACCGGACTCAGATGTGTCCTGATGTAGGATTGGGTGGTGATCACATATGTATCACGCCAGTTGAGGCCGCATGAGCAGAACTAAGCCACCCATGACCTGGAGTTAGGAGCAGTGGTCTTCTCTCTGAAGACATGGAGACACTACCTGATGGGCGAGCACTTTACAGTCTTTTCTGACCATCAGAGTCTCAGGTACATATTATCTTAGAAGGACCTGAACCTGATACAGCGAAGATGGCTCGGGTTCCTCCATGACTATGACTTTGAGATAGCCTATACTCCTGGAAAGGGGAACGTGGTAGCCGATGCTCTCAGCAGGAGGACGGGCATTCAACTACTTGAGAAGGCGACAGAGAAGCTAGCCGCCTTGAAGATATCCTTCGTGGATATAGATGAAGCAGCCTTCCTTTAGTCTCTCACAGACTATCATCCACTACTACAGCGGGTCAGAGAGGCACAACATGGGGATGCTGACTTTGAGACACGGCGTGCACAGATATCCTCAGGTTAGGAACCTGATGGTTTCTCCCTTGGAGAAGAGAACGATGTACTTTTTAGAGGATGTACCTTGGTACCATTTGCTTTATGAGAGGATGTGCTGAGAGAGTTGCACACTTCTCTTTTGGCGGTATATCCTGGAGTGGTGAAGACGTACCAGGATCTCAGATGACAGCACTGGTGTCCGTGCATGAAGAAGGCTATGGCAGAGTTCGTTTCTCGATGCCTCACCTGCCAGCAGGTGAAGGCGGAGCACCAGGTACCAGCAGGATTGGTACATCCCTTGGAGGTCCCAGAGTAGAAGTGGGACAGGATATCTATGGACTTCGTGACTGGGCTTCCACGCACTTCCTGAGGTGATGACTCCATTTGGGTGATTGTCGACCGACTCACCAAGTCGTCTCATTTCTTACCCATCAGAGAGCAGGGCTCAGTGGAGAGCTTGGGATGTCTCTACGTTCAGGAGAATGTATGGCTTCAGGGTGTGCCATCATCTATCGTCTCCGATCGAGATGCTCGCTTTACTTCCCGGCTTTGGAAGGGGTTTCAAGAGGCGTTCGGGACGAAGCTACGTCTGAGCACCGCCTTTCACCCTCAGACGGATGGTCAGACGGAGAGGACCATTCAGACTCTCGAGGACATGCTCCGCGCATGTGTTATCGACTTTGGTCGCAGCTGGGAGGACCACCTACCCTTGGTGGAGTTTGTGTACAACAACAGCTACCACTCCACCATCGGGATGGCACCATACGAGGCGTTGTACGACCGGACTTGCAGATCTATTGTGTGCTGGACAAACCCTGAGGAGTCAGCAATGGTGGGACCGGAGATGGTCCAGGCCACGACAGAGAAGGTCCAGGTCATCCAGGAGCATATGAGGACAGCTCAGAGCCAGCAGAAGTCTTATGCTGACAGAAGGCGGAGGCCACAAGAGTCCAAGGATGGCGACCACGTCTTCTTCCGTGTCTCGCCTCAACGTGGATTATGGAGATTTGGCCGAGGCGGAAATTTGTCTCCATGCTTCATTGGACCGTTCCAGGTCCTCAGAAGGATTGGCGTGGTGGCTTATCGCCTGTCTCTACCACCTCAGTTTCACTAGGTACACGACATCTTCCATGTATATCAGCTGAGGAGATACGTGCACGAACCAACGCACATCATTGACCATGGGGAGCTGAACGTTGATGATGGGGCGACGTTTGCGGAGGTCCCAGTGGAGATTGAGGATTGACAAGAGTGGGTCCTACGTGGATGGTCGATTCCTCTATTGCGCATCAGATGGCAGCACGAGAACCTCTAGGAGAGCACTTGGGAGCTGGAGGCTCAGATGCGTGCTCATTTCCCACTTTTGTTTCCCTAGTTGATGATGTATCTTTACGGGGACGTAAATCCCTGAGGTGGGATTGATGTAAAGACTTGTAAAATTCAAGGAATTTTTTTTTCTTAATTTTCTTTGGAATTTTACAAGAATGCAGTTTCTGACGTTACCTTATTCCGAGGCCCGGTGTGCCCGGAATCATTTTCCGAAGTTTGGCTCTGGTACGTTCAGTGAACAAACGAGCGGGTTTTTCTAACTTTTGAATCGGTGCTCGGAATCGAATTCTGAGGGCACTGATGGAATCTCAGCGCCGGTATTTTCTTAGAAACGCCTTTTCCAGAGTTGTTTTTGCTCGGGTGTCGTTTTTAATTTTTGGGGTTAAGTTAAGAAAATAAAATAAAGTGGTGCGACAACTTTATTTTATTTCACATAAAGCAACTTAAAGCCACTTAAGCTAAGTTGAAGGGGATTGGGAGGAACCCAAAATATCTTACCCTCTTGGTAGGATATTTATGAGGTGGGGCCTGCACGAGCCCCACCATTTCATTTCCTCTAAGTAACGCACCCGCAAAAACTCCTCTTTAATGAAAGTCAACTGGTGTGTTTTCTAAACTCTTAACGCTCCTATTAATTGTACAGTTAAGATGTTACCATTAATTTACCGAATTAATGGTTCATTTCTTAACTTGTTTTTCAAATTGTTGGCATGGAATAAAACAATTCCAACACACGTTTTGCTTGTGGGTGGCTTGTTGAGAGGATTTGGAGAAACTCTAAGTTCTTCATCCTCCTCCGCAAAGAATGCGAAGAATGTGAAGAACGCGAAGGCGAAGAAGAACGTCGAACCCTCGAAGATCGATGATGTGACGCCGTGTTCCGTGACGCCGACGATTCTCCTTCCTCGATGCTTCTTTTGCGACGTTTCTTCCCCACAACAATCTCCGATCATCAACTGCTTGAGGTAGGGAATTACGGTTCTCTATTTCTTTGTGGATTTATCCTCAACATGGGATTAAACGTGCAATTAAATCTGTGTGTTTTCTTTAACCCTCGGAGATCATCGATACGACGCCATGTACCGCGACGAGGCGACTCCCCCTTCCGCGATGCGATGATCCTCTTCTTCCGCGACGGTCATTTCCACGAAGAACTCTCGTCCGACGACAACGACGAGGTAGGGGTTTGTTTTATTTAAATCATTGTGATTTCATTCCTGCGGTGTATGATTAAAATTGTTGTGAGACTTTTAAAACTGCTAACGCGGTGGGTGCGTACTAACGAACAAGTCTGAAACCACCTCCCCTTTCGTTCTTGGTGTGCGAAACGACGGATGTCGACAAAGTAGGCCGCACGGGCGAAGCGGGGTCCTCTCAGTGAAGGATAGACCCCGGGAGGACCTTTGGCATAGACGGCGTGAATTTCCAACCACCGGATCTTGTCCGTTGATCCGCGGAGTGAACCGCTGGCGCGCCTCGCCGGCACGGCGGCGCCGGCGGCGGAAGGTGGCGGCGCCCGGTGCGTCGTGGTGGAGAACCGCCGTGGCAACAGCAGCGCGGTCTCGCGACCATGTGGGACCGAAGGAGCACAGGAAGCGGTGGCCCGGCCGCATCTGCTGGCAAGGGCGGCCCCACTCGGGGCCGTGGTTCTCTCACGCGGGGGCCGCATGCCCCCCGCTCCGCTCGGCCATAACCGGCCGAGCTGACCCGCCGGCTGGTCCAGGTCGCGCCCAGGCCAGGACGGGCCATCCTGGGCGGGCCGGGCCGGGCCACCCCGGCTGGGCCAGGCCGCGCCGGCCGGGTCGGACCCGGACCCGGGTCGGGTCGACCCGGTTCGGGCCGACCCAGGGGGGTTGGGCTGGGTCGGTCCAGGCCCAGACCCCCCGTTTTCGGACCTTTTCGGTCTTTTTCTCATAACTTGAGCTGCGAGCCTCCGATCGACACACCGTCAGTGGTTATGTGATCCTTGGATCGAGATGGTCTTTTCGGTATATCACACTCAAGGATTCGGAATACTTTGGGTTTGGCTGAGTTGGATCGTACACAAAACCAACCAGGACCTCGGAGCGGAAACGCTCATATCTTGAGCTACGGACATCTGATTGACGTGCCATCGACTTTGATAGATTCCTCTAAGTGAGACGGATCTTTTGGCTTACTCCGCCCGAGGTTTGGATGTAGGTGGAGTACGGTCTGGTTGGTTTTGCTTTAAAAACCAATCGGGCCCCTAGAAAGAAAAAGCCATTAACTCTCAGACCGGGCGTCCGATTGAAGCGTCGTCTGCGACGTTGAGTTCCTGTTGTCGATACGGAACTTTTGGATACATCAACTCTGGAATATGTGTCAGTTGTTGTATCAGCCTCTCGGATCGTGGAGCGGACCCTCCTGAACGAGATTGCTGTGTGCGTGAACCCTAGTGCTGGCTGCGACTGCGACGACGGCGACTATGCAGAGATCCTCAGTGGATTCGACGGCGATGACTACAGCACTCAGCGATCCTACGTGGGTCAGTGCTATAGATCTTGTGTGGGTCCGATCCTGTGTGGGTCAGCACTCAGCGGTCCTGTGTGGGCCAGCACCTATAGATCCTGTGTGGGTCTGATCCTGTGTGGGTCTTTGCGGGGGTTAGTTACCTATCGATCCTGTATGGGTCAGATCCTTTGTGCGTCATTGCGGGGGTTAGTTACCTATCGACATGTGTGGGTCAGATCCTTTGTGGGTCATTGCGGGGGTTAGTACCTATTGATCCTTTGTGGGTTCGACGGCTTAGATGAATCAGTGGAAATATCTGATCATCTCTATCATCATACAAAGAAGTATTCCTGTGTGACCTGAATCCTATTTTGCTTTCCTATGTGGATTGTGTTGTGCTATCCTGTGTGGATTTACGTTTTTCTTTCCTGGGTGGAATGGGTTTTACTTTGGATCGGATGTTGGAGCGTACTGTAATTGATGACTTAGGTATATGTATGGGCATATACCTAAGCAGTGTCGGATGTTACTTCGTGATTGTATCTTTCCTTGTGGATTATCCCTTGTGGATTCTGGGAGACCTTCGGGGGTCTCGGGGTCCCTACTGAGTATCTT
This sequence comes from Viscum album, assembly GCA_963277665.1. Classification (NCBI taxonomy): domain Eukaryota; kingdom Viridiplantae; phylum Streptophyta; class Magnoliopsida; order Santalales; family Viscaceae; genus Viscum; species Viscum album. The sequence goes on along the minus strand of OY728146.1, from coordinate 1,083,763,839 downwards.
ATACTCACCCCTGCACGGGCTATACCCACACTACGTTGTGTTGGTTGCAGACGACGGACAGCGCTGATTGTGGTTGAGGCTTGCGGAGCAGGATGGTACCTGAAGGTGGACCACTGGGTGGGACGTACTCGGAGCGGTCGGCTGGACCCGAGGAGTAGTGGAGGCTATCTGTACCCACCCTTCAAGTGGGATTTCCAGTGGACATCTCGGCGTTGCGGCTTTACTTTTCAGTTTCTGTTTTCCCCTCTAGTTGTACTTTACTTTTAGTTTGGGTTTGTATAGTGGCCCACTTACTTTTCTGCACTTACTGTTGTACTCAGTTTTTTATTAGTGTTTACTTCTACTGCTTTCTTGCTATGTGGTGTTTGTTTACTTTACAAAGGCAATGCCTTCCCTTTTTACTGGGATTTAACCCTTGGTGCTAGTCGCCATCCCCTGGCCTATGGAAGGCGGGCTTGGGGTAGTCACGGCACGGGCCCCGAGGACGGGTCGTGATAGAAATTTTCCTGAAGAAACATGGGAGAAAGAATCAAATATGTAGATCCATTGTCCTTATCTAAATTATTCATAAGCTAAATGGTGTTTCAAAATAGAGGCTCAAGGATGATCCATCCTAAGATAGGGTGTTTGTAAGATCATATATTTTACTTAAGGTATGTTTCTGTTAATGTTTAGTTTAAGTACATTATTTTGGTCAAGTAAGGGTTTCCCAAATATCATTAGAAGGTTCAGGGGTTTTCAGGGGGTTTGGAGCATGAAATAGGTGGAAAAAGTAATTTTTGGTCATGTTTCATGGTTTGTGTGTGGTTAGTGAAAACCATTCGGAGAATCCCAGGTAACCTTGCAACCTTGGAAAAGGATTGTACCCGGTTATCACATGGTTAAGAAAATAATGTGGAACTCTCAAGAAACAGTGAGAAAGGTGGACTTTGGGAGAGAATATCTCATACAGTTTTCTCATGTTTTGTAAAACCATATGCTTAAACTATGTGGCCCAAAAAAGATGAGAAATTTTCTAGAATTCTGTTACGGGATTTTAAGGCTCACTCGGTATTTTCCTCTTTTCCTATCCCCTAAACCCCAATGATGAACCAATGCTTCCAAGAGCTCGCAAAGGAATTTCTCCTTCATTCCTAGGTCATTTGGAGTGTCGTTGGTTGCAGATAAAACCTATAGGTATGTATAATCGGCTCATTTCTTCCTCTTCTTGATTAGGGTTTTCATCTTTCTCCCATCATATTTCTAAGCTCTAAACCCCACTTTTTCCAATGATATCTAGGTTTAGGCTTCAAGGGTTGGTTGAATTGGGATCTAAGTATTTTATTGAGGGAGTTTTCTTCAATTTAATCATGTTAGGCCATCTACAAAGTTATATCCCATAGTTTTGTTTTAGATTTGTGCATGCCTGACCTTGTTATTTTCCACTTCTTGATGTTATTTCGAATCCCTTGATAAGATTTGGCATTTTGGGTGTATAAATGATCAATGGGATCCCTCATAGTCCCCAAGGGATGAATCGAGGATGATGTTACCTACTTATGGCCACCCATGTGGTGCACCGATACTTTTAGGACCTATAATTAGCTAAGTAAGTTCTAGGTTATTGTGTGATCATGTGGAGTCTTATGATTATGTGATATTATTAATGGAATTCCAAATGAGGTATTGGATAATTTTTCATTAGGTTATGAGGCTTATAAATATTTTTAATGGGTTGATATAAGTAATTCTTTAATATGCTTCGTGAGCTAGGATTGAGAATGGAAATCGAGCTAAATGGGCTAAGTGATAAAAATGGAAAATTTGTTAATGGGATATGAAACAATATGATTTACCATGTTGATTATTGTGGATTATGATTTTTATATTTATTAGTTCTGTTTGCTTGTGATATAGTTTTTTTGTGGGAGGATGCATAAGCATGTGAACATTTCTTGAGGTGTGGGATAAAGGATCGAGGCTCCTCTCACAGGTCGAGTTGGATTGATTCTCTAACACCATCCATAATGCATGGGTTAGGGAAGGGGACGAAGCTCTATTACCCTAATGGTTTCATTCCACCTGGAATGAGGCTTCAAGGTGAGTATATTTTGATGTTGTTATATTTTATCCCTAGTGAGTTAGGGACTTACTTATTCCCATATATACATGACTAATTCCAGAAACCTTGTGTGATTGATGATGAACTAGGAATAAAAGATACATAATGAATTGGAACCTGGGTTAGTATAGATAAGTAGATATTATTAACTAGTTTCCCTAAATTTTATTTCCTTTTCATGCTATTTATTTATACTTTCAGGAACTATATTTTATATTGAATATTTTTAGATACCATTGGGGGTGGCCTACTGAGTTGTACTCACACCCTACTCGGGCTATCGTTTGGTACCTGAGAAGATTTCATTCATATAGGTCAGGGCAAGGACAAGGGACCTATTTTAGAGAGTTGAGTTGGACATGTGACATGAATGGATGTGGTTCTAGACATGAATTTAGGACCATTTTGGGGATTCTGTGATTTTTCATTTTTTTGGGATTTGTTTAATTGGCATTGTAGCATGACATGACATATTTACTAATGCTTTTGGATTGTACTGAGTTTGGGGGATGATTGAAAATTCATGTTATTGATTTTTTCCTATTGTTTTATTTATTTATATTATGTTATTTTGTGGATTAATCTGGTAAAGAGGGTATAGTCTCCCCACCTGACCTATTAGACCCTCGATTCTAGTTAGCAACCTCTGGAATATAGGGAGGAACACTTAAGGCCATGTGACGCCTCGGCTCGAGGTACCAATTTAGTGGCACCTTGGTTGGGGATGATACAGATATCCAAAATTGAAGTTATATGTTTTTAATTAACATCCATAGAAATCAATGTTAATATAATTAATTTGGTTATTTGGGATGAGGATGAATCAATAGATAAGTCATCAATGATAACCATTTAGATTATTTTGGTGATTTTTCGATCATCACAAACTAGTGTTGTTTTATTAAATAACATCTTTTGTTTATAATTGATATAGAACATTAAATATGATTTAAGAAATATATTATAATTTTTTTAACCATAAAAATGGTTTTATGACCATCCTTGAAGGTTTTAATGGAAAATGTAGATGCATCATCCATGATGTCGGTAAATTGACACATCTGGGGAGATGTTTTCATTTACAGATTAAGAGAGAGAGATAGATAGAAAGTGAAATGATTTTTATGATGGATATTCCATAATCATGATATAATTATAGTATATAAATGATAATGGAGTTATCATGTCACTTTGGACAAGATAGGTTAGGTAAGGATAAAAAAGTAAAATAAATAGAAAATAAAATAAAATGTAAAGAAAGAGGATTTTTACCTCTTGAATTCTCCTCCTTGAGAACCTACTTAAGGGGTTTGGTTTTTAACTTTTGATGAGACCAATTTCTCCTCAACATGGAGGAGGTACTTGGGATAAAAATTAGGTAGAAATTGGATAGCGATCAAATCGTGGAACGTATGAGGAGAAAAGGTGGCGAGGGTGGAATTTATACTGGGTGGGAGGGATGATTTTTGATTATTTAATTCAATTGTTTATTATTTTGGATCAAGACTACAAATAGTTTTGATTCTTATGATTAAATAAATTAAGGGGTGAATTTTTATTTGAACTAGTGATTACTACATCTTTCATACATCATCCATGACTCAATAATTCATCTATTTAACATTTATCATAAATTATTGTATTTTACTATTCACAAAAAAATCATGTATTTTAGAAAAATCCAAAAACATCACCGTAACCATTTATTGATGTGTATAATTAAAAAATGAACTAAAGTATATAAAATTATTTTCTAAATATGGTAAATCTAACTTTTAATAAAAATCATTATTTACTCAAAAAAAATTGATTTTTAAATTATAAATGTTTTTACAACACTTTGAAAAAATAATTAATGTCTCACAAAATTATCTTATAATTATAAGAAAAAAATATTAATTTCCAAATATGATTTATGAATATAAACTTTATTTTAAATCATTATATTAATAATAAAATTGAAAATAAACATTTATGTTTTATAAAAATATCATCACTTAATTATTAATTTCTAAAACATTTATTTATTTATATTATGATATAATTTTGTCATATTACCATTTATAATATGCATAAATTTTATTTTTACTTTTATCAGTGAGTTTTTTATTAAAATTTCTATATTAATATTCCTACATGTTATATTGTTCTTCCAATGGTCATGTTACTATTCTTCAAAAATGATACATATCATAAAAATACCAAAATTTTATCCAAAAAAAAATTGGATATTAAATTTTCAAAAATAATTATAATGTTTCAAATATAATTTATAAAAGTTCCATAATTTATATTTAAAACATTTTCTCCACTAAAAGGTGGTAAAATAATGTATAGAAAAATATATCCTCTATGTAAAATTTAATTTATTCTTATCTTATGCCTCTAAAAATATTTTTGATTAGTGTAAAATATTTTCATTGAATATATAATATATATAAATTTCAATAATATCTTTAACTAATAGTGATTAATTTAATTTAGTAATATACAAAATCATTGTGGGCATAAAAAATGGTTTTATAAAAATTCATTCTTTATATTAAACTAGTTGTCATTTACAATTAATTGGAAACCAATGAATTAATTTTATAAAAATTTATAATTTATAATTTTATAATTTACTTAATTCCATTCATTCCTACCATTCCAAACTTCTATTATATAACTACTATAATTAAATAATAATATCTAAATCTTTTTTTAAGCTGGTAGGCTATTGAAGAAGATAATTTTTTTAAAAAATGAATATTGTAAAAACATGGGGTGTTACATCTTTGGTCTGATGTCACTTCCTCAGCTTGAGTATATTGTAACTTAATTATAATGGAACTTCATCATCTAATTATGATCTTACTTTTTTCCACTTCCCATTACGATCTAACTATCATCCTTAACTCATTACTATATGACCTTCTTCCTCTAATCCATTTGGATTAACTTTCCTTCTCATAGTCAGTCTAATTAAATTTATTTCTCTAAGTAAATTTGATTGACTTTCCTTCTTAGATTCAGTCTGATTGACTTTACTTATTAGATTCAGTTTAATTGACTTTACTACTCATAGTGAGTCCGATAAAATTTTCTTCTTAGATTATGTCTGATGGAATCCCAATAACGATGTAATTCTCATTATGATGAAAACTCTACTCTGTAACTTTGTAAATCATGAAATATCATCCAATATAACTCATTTAGAATTCATAAAAATTATGATCATGATACATCTATATCTGATGAAAAAAAATTCTTGATGTTTGGAACCAGTACAATCTTTAACATTTCCACATTTATTCAAAAAAAATATCATGAAAGTTTTCATCATTTCTAAGAACTTAAAGTTTAGAAAAACAGCATCTAAATTAAATAGAAATGTATTATGACTTCCCTTACATTCCTCACCTTCTTTCTTTCCAACTAAATCTCATTTCGATTGGCTACACCTATTCTCCCCTTTTACTCATAATTCTTTCATCACAAGTGTTACAGGAAAATATGATATTTTAGAATTACAAACCATAAAATAATCATCTAACTATCTCACTCAGCAAACAATTCTTTCTTTGTTTCATGAAACTTCACCATGCTCATTCAATTTTTTTTCTAAACCCTCTTTGTTCTGATAATAATTTTTTCAATTCATGGAACAAGTTTATATGATTCATTTTTCTCAGTTTGATCCAACTCTTCATTCATATAATCCAACCATTCTTTTTGTTGAATATCATCTAAAATTGATTTGAGATTTGGTTTTGAGATAAGTGAAGTCACATTTTATAATCTAAACTTTATTATAGTCTTAACTAGAGCCTTATTATTTAAAATAATGTTTTGGGACTCAACATGTTTTTATAAAGTAGAAAATTTCAAATTATATATTCTAGTTGAACTTTCCTCACCACACGATTCTCTTTTCTCGTGGTAAGTATGTTTTGAATCACTTCCACTATCATTGGAAATCTCTAGTTTATCCTCCTCATCATTCTCAACAAATTTTCTTAAAGAAATTATTTTCAATTAATTTCACATCATATGAGTCCACCGACCATTGTAAGGTTTTTTTTCAAAACTTTTAACTTCTTCTAATGGGTGAGTAACCAAGAAAAGTTATATCCTCAGCTTTCTCATAAATCATTCTGAGATCTGGATTTTTTATTTAAATTAAACATGGAATTCCTAAAATGTTATGTACTTTAACGATTTTTTTGTTACACCACATTTCATAAGAATTCATGTTGTTTTTTAGTCTCAAGATGAATCTATTTTTAATTTTTATATACTTGATAACAACTTACCTTTGATATTACATTCAAAGTTTTTATTCTAATAAAATAATTCTTCATGTTTCCGTAAAAAATATATTCATTAATTCTACTACTTCATTTTATTGGGAGTATAGAGAGCACTATATTGATGTTTAATACCATTCTTTCTCTAATAGTTTTCAAAATTATTTCTTGTAAATTTAGTACCATTATCTATTATCAAATTATTTATTAAAACCCCCATCTCATTCTCAACTTCTTTTCAAAAAAACATTAACATTTCCACATCATCTAACTTATGATTCATTAACATGATGTTTTTCATCTAAGTGAAGTCAACAATAAAAGTGATAAAGCATAAATATCCTTTTTATTGATGTCTTATCAGCCCATGTAAACAGGAATGAATAAGTTCAAGAGTTCTTTTAGACTGAATCTCAAATATCTTATAACATTTTTTAGTCATCTTCTCTTTTTGAAAAGTAACACAAACATCTTTATCTCTTCTTTTCAATTTTGTAAAATAAAAGACAAAAATAAACTTATAATGTATTTTCAGGATTTTCTAACCATGGTTCCCAAGTCTTCGGTGCCATAATTTTTTTCATGTTCTACCCTTAAGTAATATGATTTATTAAACTCTCCATGTTCAAACATATTACCACTAGTTCTTTCTCATTATGTGGTAACTTTTCCATATTTCATACTTCTAATGATATAAGAATATTTTCTGAAAATCCCTTCTTTTCTATCATCTCAACATTTACTTACACTAATAAATATATGGTTACAGGTATGAATGGATTCCATTACTATTTTTAGGAGAGTAGGTATAGAATAGGGGTAATTGGAATTTCTTAATTCATTTATCCCTAGTAATAAACCAGTGGGTGGAGTTTTTTATAATTTTCATAATAAGGCTCATTTTATAACCCTCTATAAAGGGTTAGATCTTTTAGAACCTTTCATTTTCAATTGTTAGAGTATTCTAGAGCAATGGTCTTCTATTATGTGAAGGGTAGAGAGTTGGGACGGCTAGCGAAATCAACCCTTGCAGAAAGAAAAGGACTCAATAGCTCATACTTTCTTCCTTTTATTACTTCCCTTGCTTATTATTTATTGGACTTGTTTGGTCCAAAATAGTCATTCAAACTCCTCCATATCTAGTAGGGACAAATAATCCTATATTTTTTGTTGAGTGGAGGTAGGAATGGAGTGGCTCGTGCTATAACTATCGTACTCTACTCTAAAAGTAGGAAAATTCTCTTTTGTTGGCATTTTGTGAACCACACAGTGTACAATCGATCCACTATCGGAACCACTATAGGTAAAGAACTGCATATAGTGGTTCCTATAGTGGTGCCTATGGTAGTTCCTATAGACTATATTGGTGAGTACATATCTAGATTATATTGAATGGATTGTTTTTTGATCCTGTGATACCACTATACTACAATGCACACTGGAAACCAATGAAACGACCATAGGCATAAAAAAAATAGGTACCAACATAGGTCTGTCAGAATATGTAGAGGGGGATACGGTGGAGATGGAGACCCAGGAATGCAGTCAACCCTCTACCACGATATATATATATATTGTGATAGGCATCAGAACATATGGCTAGGATCAATCCAATGGTATTCCTATGAGTGTGAGTCATGTGATGTGTGCGCCCAATTGGAAAAACCTCGGTACTAAACTCTAATAGACTTGGATATGTCTTGGGTCCTTCCCCAACATGAGGTGGTAATAAAGGAATCAATTAATGGGAAACAAAGAGGGAGGAGATATGCTACTACTTAATTATATTGATAGTTGGTTGCGAGCAAGTGGTCTAGCCATAGGTGGTACCATATGTAGCACAAGAAGGTGTGGTCTAGAAACTTAGAATGAATGAATATGGGAGCACATGGTTTCAGGAATCTCAATGAGTAATAGCATTTCAGGTACTCTTATATATAGTCTATTATATTAGAGTACATGAATCTATTAGAAGAGTACTTGATCATGGTTCAGCATGTCAGGAATGGGGTGAGGAGCCAAGGTTGTTGGGTGGGCATATTTACTAAGGTGACTATTAGATTAGAGTACTAAAGAGAAGGAACCAAGAGTTCATTATCCCAGTTCGACTCTGGGAAAGCACCTCAAAACCAGATCTCTATGACCTTTGGAGAGGTTAGGAGTTTTTGGTCTCACCAAATAACTATATATGAGATTTTCACAGTTGTCAGAACATGTGGGATGAGAAGAGAAATGTTAATGGGTGGTGTTAAAAGGTACTCATGGGATCGATACCCAACAACTCGACTCAGAATCATGGGTTTTGAGAGGTGGAACAATGAGATTGATTGGAAGGGTTTGGTTGTTCAGCTATTGTATACTGGTTGTGTCATGGGTGGATGGATAGAATAAAATGAATGGGATAGCATGGGGCTGGCTACTGCACCTAGTGTGATATAAGTACTTATATGTGTGGTGTGGAACATATTATAAAGTATGTATGAATCTAGAAATACCACTGGCTCTGCGTTTATGAGTGTGAACTATCTGTTACTCTACTATGAAATTTTCACTACACCTTCTAGCTCATCGATGATACTCTTTCACCCAGGAAGACCTATGCCTTAGTATCATCTCAATAACCATATATATACGATACCAATTGAAGAGTACTAGGATCAAAGAGGGAACCACCAGAAATGAGTTTTAAGGTATGTACTCTTCTATTGGTATCATATCTATATGGTTATAGATATGATACTAAGTGTTGTTGGGAGCAATAGATTCATAGGTGCAATGATGGGAAAACTGTAACCACACAACCATTCTACATTTTTTCACGTGTAGACTATCGGTGCATGGTCTTCAGTTAGCTTTCGCCCCTTTCTCTCCAGAGTCCAAATGAAATGTTCCCCGTTCACTCATCATATTTACACCAGTGGATGTGAATCTACCGATAGTCGTTAAGGTTTTGGATCAATTTATAAATAATAAAAATGGTTCAAAACTTTTAACATTTTAGGAAAAAATTCTAAACCAGTGATACTTCTTCGACTATGATGAACCCATTCATAACTCATCTAATAGTACAAAGATTCGTTAGAGAGATGCATCTAGTACAACGATTCACGATGATCATCTTCAATTTCTTCTGGTATTATTATGGATCATCTCACTGGTCATCACCCATCTAGTGAACGCATCATGGAGGTTCTATCTAATATACATAATAAATTTGGATATTTGATGGATAAAAAGAGTTCACAAGGTGTTCTGGAAGCGTCCCATGCCTAAATCCTCAATATCTCATTTCTTGAGAACCTAATTGATGATTTGATCATCAATGGTGGTGGAGTCATAGGTGGAGACTTTTAGGATTCTATTATTTGATTAGTGATAATTATAATCCCATTGGAGCAATTTTCCATTCTCCAATCAATTATTTTGAGTTTTGGAAATGTGTATATCTAATTCAAAAATCCATCCATATTTTTGATATTATCACTTTTGGAAATCGTACTGGTTCTTTCTTTAGTCACTCTAAAGAGGTTAACCTCAATACATAATGTGGTCAATCATATTCAGAGCTAGTTTATGACTTCATGCCTATGTCAGTCAATGATAATATAGGAGGTAAGAGCGTCAATGTGAAACAACATTTTTTCCTCACATCTCGATCACTTTTACTTTCTCTTTATTTTGTAATTCCATAGGATTGATTCTTTTTAGCTTAACTTTCACTAGTCACCTACTCTATATGTGGTCGTTGTCATATTTTATGTTCATTGGCATCATGCTATTGGGTTCTTATAGATATGGGTTGAATTTTGTTAATCATCTACTTACCTGATGTCATGTCACTAACATGAGCACTGGTACTCATACTACTGAATCTCATCCATCATTTTTTCTTGTATTGATCTTGGGAATCCGTTTATTTTCCAATGGCACTTCTATGTATTTTAGTAGATAAAAAGTAACCTCAATTTTTGTTTTTTTCACCTATTATGTTGTAGTGTGAGATGAGTTATTCCCTCTTCCATGAAAATCATTCGCCATCTACCATGTTGGAGTAGAAATAGTATTGGTCGTTTGGTTCATTCCACTAACTAAGTGTGGTTTCATTTGTCTTTCTCCCAAAGTATCATCTACAAAAACAGTCATCCTAGTGGAACATAGTCTATTTGATGACCTAGTGGCACTATTAGAGGATAGTAATGGAAGATTTCTATTTTAATTATTACATTATGGTTTACCGAGTATCCATGCATGATTTTCCCTATGCATAAGGTGGAAACTAGTATGAAAGGGCCTTTCTGAGCACATCTAAGTGCACCTATAATCCAATGACAATGCCTTGTGCTACATGGTCCATTAGATCTCTCATCTATCAAACCAATGACAATTCTATGCTATGGTAATGCAATACCACAAATCACACGTGATTCTTGGAAGATGTTGTTGTAGTAGTAGTAGTAGTAGTAGGTGCAAAACGGCTATTCAGGGTGTGACCTGCTACCATGCTCTAGTTGATCAGTAATCTACTCTAATAGTTCCCCACCATCGATACCAGACCTTGTGTCCTTCGGTGGGTTCATGTACCAATAGTCAACTATTTATATTTTACCGATGGTTTTAGGCATTGGGATCAGTCCTGCAGTCGGTACCTTACTCTAGTTGATTAGTACTCCACTCTAATTGTACTATATAAACAGAGTACCTGATAATAATCTAATAGTATTTTCTACCATATATTCGTTGGTTGATGGAATTAATGCTCTACCATGCAATTGTATTGGCCAACTCCCCATGCTCAGACCTCGTTTCAGATAAATATAGTTACAATGCATTATTCCACAATAGATAGCTACGAGCATCCCATAATATAAGGATATAAAGAGTTCAAATCATAACAGTATTGATTGTCACCATGGGGCTTATAGACATCAGCATGAACACCATAATATACACACATAATAAGTGTGTCTTGGTTTCTTGTAGGTATATGAATATGAAAGGACTCTTCATCCAAATAATTTTGACAAAAGATTTTAAGGTAAAGTGATGAAAATGTCATCACATCCTTGATATCAATATTACAAATTTTCCAATTCATCTCCTTCACCTTAAACATCCCACTACATAAGATATGGATATCTTTTCGAAGATAGTTTATCAAATCCTCAATATAACCCTGAATATTAGACACTTACTATGTAGAATGTGGGATAGAACCTTTGTTAACTAATTTAGGACACAATGTCTTCCCCAATGATTCAAGACTATTAGGGAGAAGTGTGCATGAATCTATGAAAGGTAAAAAGAGCTTACTACCAATATATACTTTCAACTATAAAATTTTATGATTCCTTGTCAATTTTTTAATTCTATAAATATTACCACAATCTGCATAATACATATAAATGAAAATTCTATCAAATCGGGAAAAATTAAGAAAATAAAATGTTTGGACACAAGTATATTTTTTCACATAGACCTCAAAATTAGAGAGAAATTAATGTAACATTCTCTTACTATTATCTTCAAAGTAAGGATTGAAATGGATTTTATTCTCATCGAAAAAGGTTTTGATCGAATATTCAGGTAGGGATGTAAGATCATCACCAGGATTTTCAACTATGTAAGTAGTTTTGTAAGGTACATGAACATTATAGACTATCATATTATCTATATCGTCTACAATGAAATAATGAAATTTTTTCCCTACCTTTTATTGCCTATATTTTAGTGGTAATAAAACTATCATTATACATCAGTTATTTGACTTCTAGTAGTTCACAACTTTCTATTTCTAACTCCATTACATTGTGAATATTTCTAATAATAGCTGATGATATCTCATTAGAAAAGTCTATTAATTTATGTGAATCCTTTTTTCATAATAGATACTAATAGAAACACCTTTAATCTGTACTTACTGATATATTTCATAATATAAATTAGCTAGTTGATCAATCATACCATATATCTTCTTCTTTGGAACATGATTACCAAATTGATCACACAATGGTATAGCCTTACCTAAAGTAAATGAAAAATCACTGGATGAAGGTAATTTCATTCTATATCCTACAATAAATTTCAAATATGAAGTATCAATATTGTAAGAATACGTATCGATTAATTTCTTCAATGGTAATGTAATAACCTCAAAATTAATAGCTCGAGGGTATGGGTATATAAAACCCATGTAACCATAGATAGAACCATGATAAGAATCATTACATCCAATAGAATCAATGAAACTTCAAAAAAAAAATCCAATATCCATAAAAATTTTAATATATAGATGAATAAAACATATTGCTCATATCTATCATTATATAATTTTTCTGGCCAATCATTTCTTTTTTCCACATAGTATAGGCCCTAGAAGAAGTGTTAACCTAGAACCTAACATAGCAGTAAAATAACATTTCCTTATTAAGGGTAATACAATCCCTTTATTTCTTTTTTTGATCATTTTATATGTTTTTTTATTACAAGAAATATTCTTCATGATTTAAGTGAACTAACTTTCATTCCCTTATTGAAGTGTTTGACCATGTGAACTCGGTTGGTCATTCACACCTTCCCACACTGCATACGGTACCACCAATGGAAAGGCAAATTGATCACACCCCATTATCAAAATAATTAGGTAGTAGCATATAACCCCCACCCCTCTCTTTTTCCAATTATTTGATTCCTATACTACCACTTCAGGTTGGGGAAGGACCCAAGCCAGAGCCAAGTCAATTAGAGTAGAGTACTTAAGATCTACTGATTGGGTGCACTCGTCACTCAACTCACACTCATAGGCATACCCTTGGATCGATAATATCTATATGTTCTGATGACTATAAAATATATATATAAGTACCATGGTAGGGGTTGACTTTGTTCTTGAGTCTCCATCACCACTATAGCCCCCTCTACCAGTTCTGACAAACCTAAGTTGGTACCTATTTTTTATGTCTATGGTCGTTTCATTGGTTTCCAATGGACTTTGTGGTGTAGTGGTGTCATGGGATCCAAACACCATCCATTCGTTATAATCTATCCAAGTAATCTTCTATATAGTCTATAGGGACCACTATAGGAAACACTATAGGTAGTTATTTATCAATAGTGGTACCAATAGTGGTACCTATAGTGGGTCAATTGTACGTTTTTTGTTTGGGAAACGCTAATAGAAGTGAATTGGATGACTTTTAGAGTAGAGTATGACACCATTCATGTACCACTAGTCATATGCTTTGATGACCCCCATTCAGTACTCTAGTAAAATATTCACCAATTTCAACTCAACTCCCACCACCTACCTTGCTCAAGCCCCGGACCTACCCACCTCTACTCGCCTAAGGCCTAAGGACACCACCATCATAGCACAATGGCTGACCTACCATTCATTTGAAAATGCATAGTAACACGTGCATTCCCCCATGGTCTCTTGAGTCCATGAATCCATCTCAGTGCATCACCAATTTGTCCCCCCCTTGATTCCCCTTCCTATAGGCCAGTGGTGATTATTCCCATTTCATAATATACCTGGATTTCCTGATCCAATTACCTATTGTCCCCCACCCCTAACTCACCAAACACCCCCATATCCATTCCAATATGCACCTATGCACTGTTGGACTTGAACCTATATCCTTAGGGTTTTGGAGACCCACGTTCTATCGATATTGAACTAAGATTGTTGGTGACAAAGCTCATTGACATTGGACTCCATGTTTTTTCTGGGTGAACCAATATCCATAATGCCCAAAAAAAAGTCAATAAATGGTATACCTATATTATACTAGGTTGAAATTGTGCTTGAACTTACCCAATCATGGTGGTCCTTGAACCAAATCATTCGGAAACCACCAAGTATTCTAGAATATAAAGTCCACCATTCACCCCCACACACACCATTAAACCCTATGTTGGGTACTCTATTAAAATATGAGCTCAAATTGGGAAACTCGGTGGTATTGGAATCACAAGTCCATTGGGTAGTACCATGTTCAAGGGAATGGAATTGATGTTTTTGAAACTATTATAATTGTATTGATCAACAACCATGCCAACTGAACCCCACAACACCACATATATGAGTTAGTGTGAGATGCTAGCACCATGTCCATCTGTTCCCAACCTAGGTGTTCCCAAATACCCATGGGTGGATAGGCATGGTTCTTGATGATATGGAATTGGTTTCAAGGATGTGGTCATTTGGGACCGGTGTCATTCCCGATCCTTCATTGGAATGGAATCTTGGAAACCCAAAGCAACTACAACCAAAGTATTGTTCAACCTTGTATTATAATAAAACAAATGCTAAGAAAACCTTGATGCCCCTTGAAATGGTGTCGATGCCTATTATGAAGTATGATTATGAACCAATTCTGGCAGTGGATTAGTTGTATGGTCATTCTTCTAAATCTCATAATCTACATAGTGTGTTCCCCATGCACTCCCCCTCATAATCTTGAGTAGCCCAAAGCCCCAGGTCCTCCTCATTATATTATAGGTAGTGTACTATAAATTATTGAAATTGATATATAGAAATTGATATATATTTATATATTCACAACCTATTTTTATTATAGAACCAAGGATTTTATCATGATCAATGAACCTACCCATGTTAGAGTTCCCGACCTCAATCGTTTGTCCAAAATGATTCAATGCCAATAAGTGCTCCAAGGATTAAGTCTTGTAATATTTGGATCCAATTTTCCTACTCTCTTAGGATAATCATCCTTTTTATTATTTCATAATATAAGGTCCCATTTTCCTTCTACAAAATAAAGAAATATAGCAGTATTTAGAAGTCATAAGTCTTTTTTTGTTAAAGAAATGCATTAATGAAAGCAAATTTGAGTTTGTGACCTAATAGAATAGTCTTTTTGATCATGTGGAAAGATATCGTATGTTATTCCACTATACTTGAAAGAAAATGAAACAAAATAGAAGGATAGGGTGTATCCAATAAGATCTTATATCCCTTATCTCATTGCTTACTAAGCACTAACAAAAATTTCAAATAGTCTTAAAAGAAGAAAGACAAGAAAAAACTATCACTCGAAGGTGAGGTAAGTCATTATGAACTTTCCTTGAGCTTATATGGATTGAGATTAAATTGAATATGAAATATTAGAGCGATATAGAATGATAATATATTTTAGAGAGCCCTATATTCCCATGTGAGTCATGTGCTCTGATGTAAGTGATATTATATCCATTGAAGTAAGTGACATCTACTACTCCCAATAAGTCAATTCTGAGGACCCGATCAGGTTTAAGGCTAATAACTCTAAGGAATCATTCTAAAATTCACTTGTTTGTGATTCCACCATTTAAGGGAAAAATAAAAATAAAAATTATGTGCCCTAAACTGGATAGCTCGATCTCTAAGTATAGTGCTTCTAATAAAAAACCATATAAAATGATCATGAAAGTAAATAAAGGGAATATCTTACCCTTAATAAGGCAAGGTTCTTGAATATATAATATATTTATTCTATATAGATGGTCCATAATTATCATTCATATAAAGGAGTATAGTACATCTAATCATACTAAAATGAATGAGTTTTGGGGATATGTTTTTAGGTAATTGGAATGTAAAATCATAAATAGAGAATATAGAAGTATGTATGATGAAAATTTCATGACATTATTGAATGAGTACAAGAAAGATAAATAAATCATTAATAATACTATTATTATATCAGAAAATGAATTATAGATGTTGCAGTCTAAAATGAAATATATGACTAGTCAAATCGATGAATATAGTATATTTAATGAGACACCAAATCTAATTAAACTATTGATAGGAAATGATATTATAAGTGTTATATCTTATTTATATAAATACCTACCTTAAGATATTTATTATAGTACTATAGATCAGTTTAGTGAATATACGTTGGAGGCTATCATTATATATGTCCTAGGAGTGTTGTATAATAGTATTCAAGAGTCCTCACTTGTGAAGGTATCTACATTGTTGGATAAGATAGATAGCACTGTTCGAATACAGGCTAATATAATCAATAAAAATGAGACGGTAATTAGTACAACAACAAGTACTTGAGTTGACAGTAGTAAGGATGGTGATATAATGTCGCAGAAAATTAAGAAATATGAAATTGGTAAAAGATTGCTCGAGTGCATTATTGAAAGAAAATTGTTATAAATTGTGACCTTTTCAACAAATGGTCATACAAATATAGTTAAAGATAAAGGAAATGGTAATTTAAAATCCTATTTATTCATTATATTTGATTTTGAATTAAGTATTATCCAATTGAAACTCAATCTTCCAATGGTTTTCAAGCCATTAGATTGGAGCACATATCGAAGAGAAAATTCTTTTTTGAGAATGAGTTGAGTAATCATTTTAGGTAATCTGAAATGGGAGGATATTAATTAATTATTCCTACTCTTGATATATCTAATAGTTTTAGTAATAGATCTTATGTAGATAATAGGTTTAGTCTTATATCATCTAGATACTTAAACAATTTAAATATAAAATTAAATAATCATAGGTATAAGGACATGTGAAACATATAAAATGGGATTCCGAAATAAAGATTTCATATCAATGTAAATATATTGGGGTTTATTTAGAATAATAATGCTACTTTAGAAAACAATGGTATTCTTATGCCTGGAATACTAGAATGTGTGAATTTGAAAAAATCATGTGATCTTTTGGGGAAATATTATTACCTGAATAATGAAATACATAATGTTTCTAGCCTTACTATTATCTTAATGGAATTTTCTAAGTGGGTTAAAATAGCTAGGTATAAATATTTCATAATTGGGCTAGAGTTTGTATATGTAGATTATGTATTTTATCTTCATTCCTTCCCTGAATTCTATGGAGGAATATACCACTCAGGTATCTTCCATTTTTATGAGAATGCATTAACTAAGTGTTTAATAATAATTTCCTACAATCATCTAGAAGAAATCATAAAGTCTAAAAAGGATATAAATCCCACTTCAAGTGACTTTAAGTATCCAAAATTATATCATTATGATGAGGATATTAAATGGTATAAAGAAAAAAACTGTGTGAGATATATGATACTGATGATATTGATAAAAATTTAATAACATTTTATAAAAAGTATAGTGATCCATTTCAGTTCATAGCAATTTTACTTTGTAATGAAAAAGTTCCAAGATCTAATAGGATTACAATAACTCAAGATGTTGCTACTAGTGCTTAGTAGATCATGCGTTATTTCTTGTTTAACAAAGATATGTCTAGGATAAAGAATCTTATTCCCAACCCTGATAAAAAAATAAAAGATGTATATATGTATTTTATTCTTGATTATAAGGAGTTTTTTTATCATCAAATAAATGAAAAATTGAATGTGTATATCATTGAATCTATGTTAGATAGAATGATCATAAAAATTATATTCATGACTTTAATCTATGGGAAGATAATGATTAGTATGGAACATGATATTAGGTTAAAATATAGTGAATTTTTATTTTAAAAGGATAGCTCTAACCTCGCTAAACTTTTCATAGAATTTTGGAACCATAAATATCCAGACAAAGTCAATTTTATCAAGTTGATTACTATCATTAGTTGGTTTTATTCTACTATATATAGATTTTTTGTATATAGTATAACATATTTCACTACTAAACAAGATTATATGTCTTTCATAAAAGAATATATAATGGTTCATGAAAGTACTACCAAAAAGAAATGATGGATGACTATAGTATACCTAATATGATGAGGGATAAGTGAAAGACACAATCTTCATCATGTCATAAATTTATCCCTCATAAGGATGCATACATTTCCATGAAAGTACTAGAATCATTATTGAAACAAGGAGAACCTACATTTATCATACATGATAATATTATAAAAACACCACCTTATGTAAGAATTGTACCTAATATATATATATATATATATATATCAAGCTCTTAATTAATATGGGTCCTCCACTTCAAAGTATTAATGAATTGATTAGGATCAATCTTATTCAACCGAAATCTGCTAATCGGGATATTCATATCCCATTAACCATAACATGTTACAATAATATCAATCCTATTCCATCTTAATATCTTACTGATTATTTTAATTCACTTTACCCCATATCATCAATGAAAGATAAAAAGAAATGGGATAAAAAGGTATCTGACTTTGTTAAGTCTTACAACTACTATGTAGATGTAGTGTGTTGTAATCCAAATAAAATTAATGATTCAGAGTCTTCACTTTATCAATAGAAGTGGAATCAATTTATGAAACTTCTAGAGAACATAATTTATAATTAAAGCATATATTATTAATTTATACTAATTATTTACTACTTTACTTAAGAAAAGAAACAGGCATGCCTAAAGATATTCTACCTTGTAGGATATGATATTCTAAGGGAGATTTATCTTTCTAACATATTAATCAGGTTTTGGTTTATAATCCTTCTTACATTTTGTCTTATACTTCAATGTCTCTGCCTTGGTATTGTAGAGAGTTGGTTTGGTATTTTGACTGTCCGTAGGGGACTAAATTACTTCTTCTTCTTTTGTCTTTTTATCAATATCCTTTTATTTATTTTTCCTTAATTTTTCAAATAGGTATATATTTGTTTCATATTTACTCCCTAATTCTATTACATTTATTGTTCATGTGTCTATCTAGTCATTATTTAATTTATAGACATTCTCTCTTTTCCTACTATGTGGTAGTATGAGGTTTATTATCCATTCCTATTTGAAAATTTGAAGTTCTCTAAAATCTATTTTGATGTTTGATGAAGTTGAGATCTTATCCATTAAAGAGAGATCCTCCAATACACTTTTAACCCATTCTGATGTTACTAAATCATTAGTAGGACCCTTGTGTTTAATAATATGTCTATCATTTTTTATGTCTAATATAAAACTTTTAGGTGATAATAATATTCCTCTCTCTCTATACACGGAATTCGAGTTTAATCCTACCCAATTAAATGGAAGAGATCATATAGTCAAGAAGAGGAATTCCTAGAACTATTGATTCGGTATCAGTTTAGTAATAGTCTGGTCTAGAAATGTGTGGATACATATGAATATGAGAATAAGTAGCTACTTACATCATCCTCTTGAGTGTGGATCACTAGTTTGACAGTGGTTTAAGGCATTCCAGTTGGAACCCCTTGTATAAACTTCCAGTGAGGTTTCACCGAAGTATCCCATTCAACTCATGATCCACATATGTCCATCTCTACCCCTACTTCCCTATTTATTCAGTGAAGGGGGCATAGGTACGGGTAATAGTGGGCATAGAGGAGTGAAATACGATTCTCCCCCCCCCCTTCACCCAAGGGTTTGTTCTCTGGTTCAACCAGTCTAAACAACCTCTTGGTGGTATGGTTCTAAAAGATCCAAACCTTTTGGGTCAGGTTCTAAAAGATATGACCCTTTCTAAAGGGTCTGAAAGGATGGAAAAGAGGTTTGTATTCTTTCATATAAAGAGGACTTCATGTCTTGAATACCACATATAAATAATCCTTTTTTATTTTATTTATATATATAGATCAGGTCATGGTATTTTTATGGAAAGTCATTTTGCAGTCTCTATATGGAGGTTCCATGAATTCGGGAAAGGGGAAGGTGGTCGTGATCTCTCCTTGTAAGTGGTACAAATCGTGGATGAATGAACATGATGGTTCGAGGTCAGACCATTGGACTATATAGAGTGATTACTAGAGGGAGCCTATCATCCCGTTCCACTAAATGAAATTCTAGGTGCTCCCATAGTATATAGAGTAGAGTATTGAAGGTGGGACACCTGGGGGTATGCGATGAATCCAGGTCCAAAGGTTCTAAAAGTTCTTACCCTTTAGAAAAGATTGAGTTCTAAAATATTTTACCCTAAAGGGTCAGATCTTATAGAACCTTCTACATTCGGGAAATCGGAGGCAATGAGGGACCTTCTACACCTCTGAAAGTTGGTGGGGTGGTGGACATTATATGCTAGAATAGCTCTTTACACTTTTTATGCTAGAATATGGTGCCTAAAAATGTTTCATTGGTTGTATGAGGGGATGGTTCAACATTGGACTCAAACTAATTTAGTTCCACGAGGTTATCCAGAATATAGAATGGGGAATGGGAAAGGAATTGTTGGCATGGGTGAGAAATCTCAAAGCGAAACATACAACCACAACATCTTCCAACTATAGGCCATTAGAGATGGAATACAAGAATAACTAGTGGTTACTAGCTACTATGGAGGTGATGGGTTGATCCATCTACCATGAAATGAGTTGTCCAAGGGTCAATCTAATGCGTGCGGGAGTCATTGGAAATGAAAACGGGGGGAACATATTGGAGAAAATGGAAACATCTAAATATCTACATCCATTCAATCAACTGAGAACATGGTATTAGCGGCGAGCGAGCACCATGGGGAGAGTGGGATCATGTGGCTGGTGGCATCCACCAGTTTGTGGGAACCTATCATACTATGAGTCCAAAATTCGGTATCTCAAATAGAAAGGGTGATATCTAGGGCTACTAGAATTGTAGTGACTGTGATTGGAAGGAATATGAATGCTTCCCCAATTTGAGTGTAGTACAGATGACTATTTGAGTAGAGTACTGAGGGGTGATGATTGGAGTGTGGTTTGAACGGTTTGGAATGATCTTCCCATGAAGGTGAAAGCCCTAAAATTCATCCTGGCCATTGAGAGTGGGGCCTCAATAATTTGTATACGGTGTATTTTAATTCTGTAATGGCCTCAAAAACTTGCAAATCATGGGGAACTAGACTCTATAATGGATGGCGTACCAGATTCGTCCATGAATCTGATTTCCACCCGAGTACCATGATGGGAATTTGATAGATCACCCACCACGTTTTTAAGGGAGTGAAATAGAACCTCAATTCCTATGTTGTTTGAATAGTCAGATAAGAGAGTAGCGTAGTAGTGGTCAGTACTTAAACCTTATGGTCTGGCTCAATTGGAGTGGTTGGTAACTCACATGATTCCGAATGGTGTACCTTTTCAATGATGGTTCAACGAGTCAATGGTAAATGTGGATATAGGTACTAGGTAATGATGCTACTCTCCATTGGTATGTGCTACCCTTAGACCCGAAACCAACCGATCTAGCCATAGGCAGGTGGTCGCTTGATAGTTGGCAGTGGAGGACTGAGCCCAAGTATGTGGAAAAATACTAGGATGACTAGTTGGTAGGGGTGATAGGCCAATCGAGATCGGGGATATCTGGTTACCATATAATATATTTCAGTAGTGTGTACCTACAACCAAAATGGGTTGAGGTAGAGTGTGTTGGTGCATTGGAATTAGAAATGGATACGTGATGCTATGAGGTGTTTGACTCCATGGGTACTCTACTCGAATACTGGCCTAGTATCTATGGTACAAGACATATGGTGTGGTTCCAAGATCCACTATCGAGAGGGAAAAAGACCATATCATCATCTAATGTCCCCAAGAAACTAATTTAGTGTGTAAGGAAGTGAGGGTATCTAAGCTGGTTCGGGCAGTCAGCTTGGAAATAGCCATTCAGACGATCAAATGCATCATAGCACACTGGTCAAGGGAAAGCTCGAACTGACAATTTCAGAGCTCTATAAGTGGTGGACTGAAGCAATGAAATGATTCCATCATGGTCCTCCCATGCTCTCTCTACTATCTAGATTATACCGACTTATAATATAGAGTATCCTAGATCACCAAGTTCTCCTCAAGAAAGATCTAGATTATAAGAGGCCCTCCAACCAAATAATCTAGAATGTCAGATACTTCATGTACCCTAAGAAATGGTCAGGTACTCACTGCAATACTTCATATATTCTAGGATATGACAATAATGGTGTTGTCAGTAGTGGGACGTTCTATTAATATATGGTAGGGCCTTGGATACTACGCCTCGGGTTTTCTCATAAGAGAGAATGATGACATGACTATACTATTTAAATAATGTTTCCATGGGGAGCGCTAGTTGTAGATCAGGGATTCAACAAGTGGTCAGAAGTGTTGATTGAATCGGTCCCTTATCTCTCCATTTTCTGATGGGGGTACTTGAGAGTGATAGTTCTATTTGACTGACAGTGAAATGATGATGAACAAGACCATATTGTGTAAGTACTTGTTGGGGGTGGAGTTTATATGCTAGAATACCTTTCCCATTCATGGTAGTACACTATTATAAGAGTACTAATAATGTAATGCAATGGCATAGGGTAGAGGTCATCAGTACTCTTCTAATAGTGTTGAATGAATATTAGAAGAGTGTTGAGGATTCCCCATGAAATGGTCGAGAGCATGGATGGATCAGGTAGTCTTTGGTAGTTCATTATTAGAAGAGTTCATGAACTGTTTAGCATTGCTGGAATTGGGAATATCAGACATCTGAATCACATATACATATAAATATACATATATATATATACATATACAAATACATATACATATACATATTTTTGACGCCAAAATCTGGGATGCATGAGAACAAACAGAAAGCTTTAGGGGCTGTCTCACGAATCATGTTCATAGAACACCTAGGGCCCCGTGCTGGAGGAAAGCAACTCCTTCGCAAAGTCAACACGGAGCAAGGAGGTGGGATGCTCTAAGAACTGATTTGACATTTTCTAACCCTCTGTAGAGCTAGGAGGTGGGATCCTCTGTGAACCCCTTTCATGTTCGTGAACCATCCGTGAAGCAAGGATGCAGGATCATAGACGAACCCATTGGATGTTTGCGAACCCACCGCGAAGCAAGGAGGTGGGATCCTCCACAAACCCCTTTGACGTTTGTGAACCAGCCATGGAGCAAGGAGGTAGGATCCTTTGCAAATCCCTTGGACATTCACAAACCCACCTCAGAGCAAGATACGTCTTCGCACCAAGAGGGCTCTACTTCACGGCGCCACTTGCCTATAAATACCATGATCCCCATGAGCCCAATGGAAGGATCCTCTGACCTTTCACCTTCTGAGCTCCCACATCACGAATCAATTTCTTCTTTGTGAACCATGATCTTTTCAAGATACTTTTTCATCACGAAGTGACTTCCCCATTACATGAATTCTTCCTTTCATCAAAGAGGGATGCCATTCGTAGTTACCATGGGCCTCCACGAAGGAAGCAGATCCCCATAGTGACACATGTATTCATAGAGAACTGGTGCTTCACGAAGTACCCTTCATGCACATGTGACCCACATACTAAGGCAGGGTCATTGTGCTTCGTGAGACACATTTATTTGAAATATTACGCTTCGCGGGGCACCCCTTTTTCTTGAGACATTGCTCCGCAAATGCCTTTCCACTTCATGAAGCACCTTCCATATTCACCTATTCCCTATGCCTAGGATAGGCCACTTCAATTCACAAAGCACACCCCTTTTCTCTGCAACTCCTTTTCCCGTGCAGCCCTACAGGTTCACACGAAGCAATTTCAATGTCCCTTGGGTGGTGCTTCACGTTGTGTTTCTTCGCCTCATGCTTTTTTACATAGTCACACTAATGACTATTTCTTCTTCACATATCCACGCTAACGTGAACCCCCCCAAAGGATCACTTCATAACAGCCCCTCACCATGGCATTGCTGATGCCTTCCCTTCCCCAAGGGGCAGGAGGTATCGGTTATTTATGTCCTAAGTGGTGCGGAGTGAACCCAGCTCGTCCAAGATGCAGGATGTTAAACTTCCAAGTGCCATCTTCCTTAGCACATGACATTAAAATATGGCCTCGCCCTTTACATTATAGCTTGGGTGCTCTATCTCAGACATTTTCTATGCCCACTAGTCTCCATAGGAGTGATATCATTCCTCACGTGGAATGATATCCTCTTTATTGGAGTGACGTTCATCTACAGGGAAAGGTCATCCACCTTGGTGTAAGCCCTTATCTTTTCTTACAAGAGGTATCACCCTTGATCCTCCTCTTTTCGTCGGTGTCAAATCTCACTCCCTTTGGGGTTTGACACCACCCGAGCCTCCACCCTATAGTAAGTCTCAATCTCCATCCCCTCAGGCTGTGGACCACGCTTAGGCCCTTGTTTCCTCTTTGGGCCTCTAAATATGTGTAAGCCCACCCCACTTCCCACATATGCACCTTTCGCAACCTAATCGTCAGGTATCTATTGTCTCTTGTTTCTCACACTCAGCATGACTCATGTGGGATTAGAGTGAGTGATCATCGACCATGACATCTTCTCTATACCGCCTAGAGTGTAAGTCCCACACCTCTCATGAACTACGTGGACTTTGATCCTTGTCAAGGAAAGGTACATAGTAAACCTCCCTAAGGTCCAAGACCAACAATCATTGGTCCCGACCATCTTCACATCCGCTCTCCACACACCTCTCCCGAACTATGTGGACTTTGATCCTTTCCAAAGCAAGGTACGTAGGATTCCTCCCTGAGGTTCAATCCCAACACCTATTGGTCCCAACCATCTTCACGTCGGCTCACCACATACCTCTCCTGAACTATGATGTCTTTGATCCTTACTAAGGTAGGGTACGTAAGAAGCCTCCCTGGTGTTAAAGTCCAATAAACATTGGTTATGACCCCCTGCACGTCAAACCACCTTCATCCTGTATGATGTTAAACTACATTCCCCCCTTTTCGTCTTGTACGACATTAAAATGCATCCACCATCCCGAACTATGTGGGCTTTGATCCTTGTCTCCTAGATAGGATACATAGGAATCCTTTATGAGGTTCCGCCCCATCGAGCGATAAACCGTTGTAACCCCATCCAGTGGTAATCCATTTTGACCCCATACAATAGTAAGACGTTGTGACCCCATCCAGTATTAAGCCATTATGAACCCCATTCATCGGTAAGACATTGTCAACCCAAACCCAGCGGTAAGTTTATGTCATCCCTTCTATTGGGGCCTATATCACTGGTCTATCCCAGTGGCGTAAGACCAACCTAGGGCTTCTAACCACACGTAATCCCCAGTATATCATCAGTTTTTTGTCCCCTACGTGTACCCCGATTCTATACCCCCAATCCTAAACTACATGGACTTTGATTCCCTGCCATAGGGATACATAGGAGGTCTCTTCAAGGATCAATCCCAACATCACTATCATCATCGAGTCGACTCCATCTCATTCTTCATCCATGCCACTTAACCATCCATTATCCATCTTGATTCTTACCCAAACCTCCACATCTCGGTGGGATCATGTCACCTCATTCCCCATTCCCATTAACAACAATCGGGTATCTAATCATGCATTAGCCATAACATCGGTGTTCGCTCTGGGCGTTGCACCCATCTGATCCACTCTAGTCAGTGTTCAGACTAGTCTGATCCATCTCTTCTAGACGTTAAACCTATGGCATGCCCTATGTTAAACATAGGAATCTAAGGAAAACCTCAGATACATGCCTACGATATATAAATCCCCGCATTCGTTGTGGGATGACTTGGGCTTCTACGCCCTTGAGAATCCCTATAATAACGAAAATAAACCCATATGTGCTACTGTTCCATCATCCAGACCCCCAAGAGATGTCCAACAAGACTACTCCCCCGACCGAAGGTTTCTGCCCTGACCAGACCCCTTGGAATGTCCCAATATAAGTAGTGTAATTAAGCGGCATCCATGAATAAATGGCACTGGGAAGAGTTTCACAAACAACGTCTTAGTTTATAAGGGAGACTCAGGCAAGGAGATGCGTTCCGAGGAGGAATCCATGGAAGGAGGAACTAAAATCCCATTATCCCATTTTGATCAAGGATCAAACATCCTTGAATAAGAAATGGCTATCGCCTGCCTTTGGAAAGTGGGAATGCGGGGCAACAACTATGCGCCCTCCACAGGCGGTTGTATGCACCCTAGAGAGAGTGTCGGAAACAAAAATGGTAAACTCAATGTGAAATTATTCTCCTCAATGTCCATATTAGTAGCGTTTGAGGCATCAATAGATTAGTGTGTCACCAGATCCAGTTATCTGGTGCCAGGTTTTTCCAAGAAAATAGTGGGCCACACATTAAACTCTCTAGAAGTTGGGGTAGTCAAAACGTTGGACATCTTGATCTGTGATGTTGTCTGTGTGGATCCATCTTACCAGCCTAGGAAGATGGAAAGACGTTGGGGCACAGTTCGTCGATTCCTTTCCTTTCAGCACTAATGGGTTAATCTCCCTTATTTTTAAGAACCAAGCTATAGCAAGAATTCGATCACCACCCATCCACCGATGCAGGGGCAGGGGAAATTCGGGCACACCAGTCCTACACAACTCCACCACTTTTACGAAAATCTCCACATCTACAAATGTCGGGCACCCATACCCCATCTCCCCATCTAAATTCATTCAGCAGAGGGTGATCAACGACCTAGTACGCTGATACGAGGAGGATTGGATTATCCCAACAAGGGATATGGCCTTCCAAGATCTAGAGACATATGCTCCTCATCACCACTATCTCCCCCATGGGCCGCGTAAGGAGCCAATGCTCCCCACTCCAACGTACAATCATTTCGGGAGCCTCTCACTGGAACGCCTCGACGACTCTCTCCCTTACGCTGACGAGGTAGGGGATTTTTGGGCCAGCCTAGTCAAGATCCTGTTTCAGGGACCCCGAAGGAGGGCTCCCACTAGGCCATGCCAACATAGAAATCTGGTCCAATGAGTCGAGGAGTAGGTATGACATTCACCTACACCTCTATCCCCAGTTTGGTTGACCTGACGCCAGCATAGGGAACAGGCTGAGGTGGACGCACGCCAAGGAGTGTCAACGTCAACAAATTCTATGGCTCAGGCCACTGTCGACATATATCATCACCCTATATGTATGATGAGAAGGGGGACTTGTATACCCTTACTGGATCAAGGCCCCAACCACCCAACGGACAGTCTGGGTTGACTCTCTCGATCGTTGGTGCAGAATGTGGTTGTCACCTATACGGTGGTCATCCCTGTACCGCCACCATGGAGAATTTCGCCCCTCCCCACTTCCAATATCGGCATGGAGTTCCACCCCATGATGCCTCTAATCCGAATGAGGTTCCTCCTCATAACAGCAACACTCAATACGGGAGTCTCTCCCACGCTCACTACATTGGGTTTGGAGTTTCTCCTCAGGCCAAAGTTCACCGGTGTGGGGATGTTGCAAGTTCTTTCAGTCTTCAGCATGGGGACACTCCATATGTTCTTATGGTAGTTGGTGAAGTTCCTCCTTGCCCAAGAAATCAGAGGAGGGAAGGCCATCTTCACTTCACTAGCGTTCAGCACAGAGGTCCTACCCATGTTCGGCTCAACCAGTACGATGACCCTCCTCGCTCTGATGTCGCCCGGGGAAACAATCATGGAGGTCCTACTCATGCTCCTATGCACTCTAGAAAAGGTCCTTTTTACTCCAACACTTCTCATGGAGGTCCTCCCCATGTCAC
Organism: Viscum album; assembly: GCA_963277665.1. NCBI lineage: Eukaryota > Viridiplantae > Streptophyta > Magnoliopsida > Santalales > Viscaceae > Viscum > Viscum album. Next base: position 1,083,736,043 of record OY728146.1, on the reverse strand, counting down.
CTCTGATTTCTATCCCGGTGCTCCTCGCACCCCGGCTTACTCAGGTGGGAATCCTCTCTGCCCCCGCACCAATATGACTAAAGGTCCACCACATTCCTAAAATCTACCATGTCCTGAAGAAACATCCCAGGGAAGGAGGGTGGGTCATCGCCCCTATAAAAAAATGCTGAGAAGATTCAGACTGAGATCAAATCAGTTTTCTTCTTAGATTCTGAAGCAGAATACGACTCAGCGATGGAACCATCACCTAGATCCTATGTGTCAATGATCAAGGAAGCAACAAGGCACATCATCCTAATACTTCCAGAATGTGAGGTCTATCAGATTCCCAACTCCCTCCGTATGTATATCCAAGAGGAAAAAAAAATAGGCAAATCCACATGTTAAGGTCATGCAATCAACACCATCCTCACCAGAAGCACTCTCTACCTCAACTTGAGATCACGAAGAGCTATTCTGGGGACTGATGGTGGATGAGAAGTAGTGTAGAAACGGCCAGCGGCTATGGTCCCTACACCAGAAACTAAGGTCATTAGCTCATATTACCACTATTTCATGGCTTAGTCCCTACACTCTTTGAAGGATAGCATGATATGGGGAGATTTGTCAGCTCGCTCGCCATATTCTCCACCAGCCAACCTATCATCCCAACGGTCTGCACCGGTACCACTACTGGTTCCCCAGCCACCTCCAGAAGATTAGTGGGGAAATGAAGGGACAAACCCCGAATCTGGACTAAGGTGATTGTGGGATATCCTCACAGTGGACCATTTCCTTGAGATGTTCTGCCTAGTTGTTGTGCCAAATTTTCGGGCACCAGAAGCGCTCGCCCATAAATAAGTTGAGTGTTTCCGCCAGACCCTCTGGGCGAATCATTTTCATCTTCATCATTAGCAAGTGGATTAATTTAATATCTAAGTTCATTTTGAGGACTTTGGTGAAAAATTATATCTTCTTTATTTGGCTGAACTCTCTGTGGCCCAGCACCCTGAGTCGCCAGGTCGTCGTAGGTCCCTCCAGCAACAGTGAATTCAAAGTTTTAGGGTACTTCACAAGATTATCAAAGAGGCGTCTCCCCATGTATAGATCCATGTATGGGGGTAGTATGTTTCACTCCTCTTCAATCCTATCTGGTGTCGGCCGGATTTTCCAGGCGACATAGAGGATATGCCTCTCAGAAGAGTCACAGTTAACATGGATGACCTATCAGAGGGTGAGAATGAGTTGGAGCTCCTTGATGGAGACATACCCCCTGAGGGAGTGCCACAACTATTGGATCTATTGGAAAGGGTTACTCGCCAGCAGATAAATATATCGGGTCTTCCCATGCCCACATTGGCACTAGTCCTCATCTGGGAACCCTACAAGGGAAAGGAACACCTTGGAGCTGTCAAACCCTCTGACCTATTTGGCATAGTGCAGAAGGCGGAAGATGATCTTGAAAAGGACGTGTTTCTCGGAAAACATTCCGAACACAAGAATATGGTCAACAAACTACTTTATGAATGTTTTGTAGAGTGAGGGCCAAACTACAGTGATCCTCGGCCAGGGAAGCAGGGGAAAGCACAACATCCCCTCGATGAACTGCGTCTAGGTGACCCTGACCATCCTGCCTATGCAGACAGGGTTAAAGATGGAACTTACGGAATGAGGGTGTGGTATATCTATCAAAATCCTCCTAAACGGCATGAAAATCCTCAGGACCCAACTTTGGTTCTCCTAGCTGCCCCACAAGTCATTCCTCTATCCATTCCACGAGCCATTGGGTCTGTTTATTTTGTTGAATAACTCGCCAACACACTGGTGGTCAGGGATCTCTGTCAGGACAAAAATCCCCACCCGAATGATCCAGAAGAGGAACTCATTGCCTAAATTGAAGCCTTAGATACTCAAAATGTGGAAATTATGCCTAATGCCAGGCCATATCCAGCTTGGGTGGATGATATTCCAGCACCCCTAGGTTTTTGGAATCATACCTTTTCCCCTTTCAATGAGACAGGGGACCTACCGCAACATTTGGCCCACTCCATCTCAAGGTGTGGACCCATGTTGGGAACTCCATTGTAGCAGGAATATATCAAGATTCATTGTTTCGTACATACAATGGAAGGGCCGACATTCATCTAGTACAATCATCTCCCCATAGGATCATTAGATGGTTGGGAAGACCTCTGTAGGCAATTTCGATACCAGTTCTGTTCCACCCCTCGGAAGACAAGTATTGCAGACCTCTTCAAGTGCAAGCATAGGCCTGATGAGTGAGTTGCAGACTTTGTCGCCTGGTGGAAAGGGAACACATACTCTCTTGGCATTCCACTAACTCAGGATCAATTGCTGACAATGTGCATAGGGAATGTCGAGATGAAACTGGTACCCTATCTGATCACCCATAACTACCCTGGGGGATTCCGAGACTTATCTGATATGGCCCAACACCTAGAGGAATCCTATAAAGACCCGACCTTATTACATTCATAATATTTAATTTAGTAATGAAAAAAATCATTTTACATTGAGTATCATTTCATGTTTAGAGCCTTAGATAATTGGGACATAATACATTCATAACATTACACATTGTTATAGAGTGTATACCATAAAAACAGTTTCCATTTTTTCAAGATATAAAACATTAAATCTTAAAACAAGACTTCTTGTCAATTATTAAATATTTATCATGGATTCCTTCTTAGTCTTACACATCCATTAACCTGTGAAAAACATTTAAAATTTGGGATGAGCACAAAAACTCACTAAGGGGTGGAAAAGAAGGAAAGAGCACATTAGTCCATGAATACTTGTAATGTATGAAAGCATTTTCAAAATTCATGCTTGTCACCTAAATATACTCACTTAGTGTTACATGAGATTTACACAAGATCCACAAAAAACATGAGATCATAAATATAATCTTAATGGTATCTTGGGGAATTACTTACATTATCTTGTAACCCTCTCATTTACCTTATAATTTGTAACCCTCACAGATACCTAACTATTTGTGTAACCATCGCAGTTACACTTGGAGTAACCATACGGTCGACCTCCAACTTACACATAACCAATGAATTAGAGGGAGATATAAGTCCCACCATTCATCAAAAATAATTCCCATGAACCAAAACATAGTCATACAACATGAATAATTCTATAAAAACATTGCTTGGGAATTTCGTAAAACCAAATTTTAAAAGAGGTTTTTAAAAAGGAAAGCCACTTATAAATTACATACAATTGAAGAGAGGATTAATATAGTGGATGGATTATGTATATATACTTTAAATACATATAATTAAATATAATATAAATATAACCCACAACACAAACAATTTAAATAGCACATAAATAATAAAGTAGAAGGTAAACCCAAAGAATGGAAATTGGGTTAAGAATTCCCTTACCTCGAGCTTGTCTTAAATCAAACTTATTTAAACATCCTATATAATGGTAAAAAGAGTGTTATTAGTATTTTAATTTTAATGTTAATGTTTATAAAATCTTATATGATAATTTCATCACATCATTTCACCCTTTAATTGTTAGTATTTTTCTCCTTGCACTATTTTTGGGTGAGTTCTTTACATGATTTCCATGATTGGTTCATGATGGATGTTCTTGTTGATTGGAAGTTAAAATCCAGAATTGTAATGGAGTAGTATTTAAATATTTCCAGTACCATAATATATACCATTTTTAATTTTTCATTCTTACAAGAGTATGATTCATAAGTTAAAACATTAATGATGTTCATTTAGATCGTTTTAGTGGCTCTTTGATAATAACGACCTCATTTTGTATTATAAATTAAAACCTTGTGTACAAACGAATTACAGAACTATGGATGAGACATAATAAATATATTATAACCTGGTTCAACCATAAAAATGGTTTCATGACCAGACTTGAAATAATTAATTTAATTTTAAATCACATCGTCCACGATGTCGGCAATTTGACACATCACGGACAATGCTTTTATTCCTTGAATATGTGGGAGAGGAGAAGAATAATGATGATGAATTTTTAGTGAAAATGATAAAATCTAGAATATAAATGATTCTAGAGATTTCATTCCTCTTGTTTAAGTGGAGTTGAGGAAATAAGAATAAAGGAAATGAATCTTGAAATAATAGAAAACATGAGAAATTTATCACGAAAATTTGGCAGCCTAACGGCGTCTCATAAAATTTCAAAAAAATAGTTTGATGTGATAAAGGGGATATCTCATCACTATTACATAACATGGATAGTAAGGGGGAATATTAAATGAAACATCCCGACATAAGCCAAAGTTAAAGGAAGAGAATAACATAAAATGAAATAAACGAGAGAAAATAAAAGGGGTGTTTACCTCTTAATCTTTTCTCCTTGAGATCCTTCTGAAGGGCTTCGGTTTTGGTCTTTTGGTGAGACCAGTAGCTCTAGGACGTGGGGAAGAGCCTTGAGAGGAGTATTGGGTAGAACTTAAGAATGGATCAAGGCTTGAGATGTATGGGAAGAGGAGGGGAGTGAGGGTGGTATTTATAGTGGAGGAGAGGGGGTATTTTTCATTATTTTAATCATTATTATAATATTTTTGACCTATATTATGAATATTCTTATTTAATGTGACCTAAAATAGTTATAATGGTATGTGATTTCGAACCAAGTGGCCTTGAATCACATATTTTGTCATAAATAGTGAATTTTACTAATAATTTGATTATGCGGTATTTTATTGTATTTCACTATTCATCGAAAATCTTAGAATTTAATAAAAATCCCAAAACTTTACCCTAACCATTTTTCAACGTGTAGAATTAAAAAAGGAAGTCCATTTTTTAAAATAATTTTATAAATATTTTTAATTTAATTTTGAAATAACAGCATACTTATTTCAAAAATTAATAATTCTAATTCTATAACTACTTCAATATCATGATGTAAAATTAACCAATATGTTATTATCTTAAATCCTTAAGAAAGTAAAATAAAAAAAATTATAATTCATTTGGGTCATATTACTATTCATAAGGTTATGTTACTATTTACCAAAAAAGTAAGTCGATTCCAATAGACTCCAAATAACATACTGAACACAATTGTAGATGACTGTTTCTTGAAATTCAAAACATAGAAGTAGAAAATTTATGTTTTAAAGTCTAGTTATTAATATCTACTTAAAACAAAGTTCCATGCATTTAAATTTATTTTTAGAAAAACATGGGGTGTTACATTATCCCCACCTTCTATAAATTGCATCCTTGCAATTTTATTTACTTATTAAACAATTGAGGGTACTTTTCCCTCATGGTATTTTCAAACTCCCATGTTGCTTCTTCAACCATGTGGTTTCTCCACAAAACCATTACCTGGTGGATTACCTTTTTCCACAATACCTATTCCCTTCAATCAAGAATATGAATTGGTTTCTCATCATAATAAAGGTTCAATTCCAGCTGAACTGCTTCAGGGCTCAAGACATGTGATGAATCTAACACATACTTTCTCAACATCGAAACATGAATAACATTGTGTACCTGAGACAAACTCAGAGGAAAAGCTACATGGTATGACATTGTTCCAACTTTCTCCAAGATTTAAAAAGGACCGATGAACCATGGACTTAGCTTCCCTTTGTTTCCGAAACACGTCAAACTTTTCCAAATAGAGATTTTAAGGAAAACATGGTCACCTACCTCGAATGATAAGTCTTTCCTTCTTTCAACTACATAACTTTTCTACCTGCTCTGAGCTGTCCTCGGGTGAGGCTGAATCATCTTCACTTTCTCAGCCACTGCTTCTACTAATTTTGGCCCCATCAACTTTATTTTACCAACTTCATCCCAAAATGCATGAGTCTGACACTGCTTCCCATACAAGGCCTCAAAAGGTTCCATATGAATACTAGAATGAAAACTGTTATTATAAGAAAATTAAACTAAGGAAATATGTTGATCCCAACTTCCCTGGTAGTCCATTGAAAAGGCTCCATGTATATCCTCCAACATTCTAATTGTCCATTCTGACTACCCCTCTGATTGAGGATGAAAAGTTGTACTGAAATTTAACTATATGTCCAATGACTTTTGAAGTCCCTTCCAAAAGTTAGAAGTGAACCTGGGATCTTAGTCACATATAATGGAAAGAGTAACTCCATGTAACATGAAAATCTCCTTAAGGTACAATCGAGAAAGTTTATCCAAAGATATTGTATCTCAATTAGAAATAAAATGTGCAGATTTTGTTAGCCGATCAACAATAATACAAATCGAATTGTTACCTTGTGAATTCTTTGGTAGTCCCACCACAAAGTCTATGGATACATTCTCCCATTTCCACTCTAGCACTGGAAAAGGATAAATAATTCCCTTTGGTAACTACTTCTCTTCTTTAACCTGATGACATGTCAAACATTTCATGGTAAAATCAACAATATGTCTTTTTATTCCATCCCACCAATAATACCCCCGAAGGTCCTTGTACATCATAGTAATACCAGGATGAACTAAAAATGGAGAACTATGAGCTTCACACTATAATTATTTCTTCAACTGGGAATCACAAGGCACACACACCCTTTTTCCAAATCTCAAAACACAATCTTTATCAAGATTAAATTCTGGAAAATTACCCATTTCAACCAATTCAACCTTTTTCTGTAGCTCACAGTCTTTTTTATGCACTTGCTAAATTCAGTTTGACAACTAAGACTACATTGAAACCTAAAAAAACAAGGATATTTCCTGAACCAACAACTTCTAATCCAAAATTCATCAAATCATTAATCAAGGGATCATGTTACAAACGTAGCATAGTTAATGATGCATGATGTTTTCGACTTAAGGCATCCCCCACTTTTTTTTCTTTTCCAGGATGGTAATTTATCTTGCAGTTATAATCATTTATTAGTTCTATCCATATTCTATGCCTCATTTTTTATTCCTTCTAAGTGAATATATACTTCAGACTTTTATGGTCTGTATATATTTGACATTTGGCTCCATATAAATGATGCCTCCAAATTTTCAAAGAAAAAACCATAGATTTCAATTCCAAATCATGTGCGGGATAATTTACCTCAAGAGGTTTTATTTTTCTTAAAGCATGGGAAATTACTTAATCATTCTATGTCAAAACACATCCAATTCCCTTCAAAGAAGCATCATCGTAAATGACAAACTCACCATTCCGGGAAGGTAAGTCTAAAACTGGATCATTCACCAATCTCTTCTTCAGTTCCTAAAAACAAACATCACATTCTTCTGTCCAAACAAATTTAATCCCTTTCTGTGTTAAATTGGTTATTGGGCTAGATAACAGTGCAAAGTTCTTAACAAACTGTAGATAATAACCCGGTTACCCAAGAAAACTACGAATCTCTGTAACATTTGTGGGTCTTGTCCACTCATTAACTACTTTTTTTGGCAGGATCAATTGTTATTCCATCCATATTTACAATGTTCCTAAGAAAAGAAATCTGTTACAACCAAAAATCACACATGTTGAATTTTCCATATAGTTTATTTTCATTTAAAGTTTTTAAAACAGCCCTTAGATGTTTTTCATGCTCCTATTTTTTTTTGAAAATACCATAATTTCATCAATAAATAAAACAAAAAACTTATCCAAGAACTCATAAAATACTCTATTCATAAGATTCATAAATAAATTAAGATAATTTGTTAACCCGAAGAGAATAACAAAAAATTCATAATGACCATATCTAGTACGAAAGGCTATTTTCGGGATGTCATCCTCCTTCACCTTTAGCTGATGGTATTCAGATCTCAAGTCAATCTTGGAAAAGTACTGATCTCTCAAGAGCGGATCAAACAAGTCATCGATATGAGGTAAATGATACTAGTTTTTAACAGTGATGTTATTTGAAGCTCTATAATTAATGCAAACTCTCATTGAAGCATCTTTCTTTTTAACAAACAAAACAGGAGCTCCCCATGGTGAAGTGCTAGGATGAATGAAGCCTTTATCAAGCAAATCAGGAAACTGAGTTTTCAATTCAAGAAGTTTTATTTGAGCCATATGATAAGGGGGTTTTGAAATTTTCTTAGCATCAGGAACTAAGTCAATTTTGAATTCTACTTCCTGATCATGTATGACACCGGGTAACTCATTGGAAAAAACATCAAGGTATTCATTTACCACTGGCACATCATTAATATGAACAGTTCCATCGTTTTCAACCATATGAGGAAGATAAATTTCATTTCCATATTTCAATAGTTTATCAGCTTCATAATATGTTATCAATTGTATGGGTTCATTCTTGTATAAAATGGAAACTCTTTCTGAAAAACAACTTATTTAGCTCTACAGTCAATCTTAGCATGATAATTAGAAAGCCAATCCATTCCCGGAATAACATCAAACTCGACTAAGGGTAAAACAACAAGGATGGAAAGTAAATTCTTTGCACACACTATAATAGAAAGATTCATTTAATTCCTCTTTGTAATAACATTTTCCCTAGTGTTTTAACAACAAGTTCGGGTCTCATTTTTTGAGGTGATATTTCCAATTTACCAGAAAATATCTCATAGATAAAGGAATTTTTAGACCTCAAATCAAACAAAACTTTAGAAAAATCTGAGTGAACAAAAAACGTACCTGATATAAATTCATTGGATGGCCTCACATCTGCTGACGTAGTCGCATAGGTTCTCACTACACCTTTCTGCTTGTAGTCTAGCTTATTTGCATCATTCAGATCTCTCTTTGTGCCGACATTTGCATAATGACCCATCTCACCGCATTTATATCACTTTACAGTTTGCTTATCAGGATTATTCTTTGGATCATTTTCATTGCAATCTCAATCCATATGTCAAAACCTACCACATTTAAAGCACTTCCCTGTTTTTCTAAGATATTCCCCAGGGTGTTTCTTTCCACACTTTTCAAAAACTGGAAATTGAATTTTCTTACCATCAGATTTATTTGGTTGATTCATACCCATCACTTTCCATATGGACCTCTTCTTCTCTTTGTTTCCAAAATACATGTGATCATTGGCAAACTCCATCTCTACCCTCTCAGCACATCAGACAAGTTTCTCATAACTTTTGAATTCACGGGAGGTCAACTCCCATCTATACCTTGGGTTCAATCCTAAGTAAAAGTAGTTGATTTTTCTATCAAGATCCATAATAAGATTTGGAGTGTACCTCACCAGTTGGGTGAAGTTTTCTTCATACACAGACATTGAATCTTCCTCCTTCTGTTTCAATTCAAGGAATTTCTTCTCCATTTTAATTTGCACCACCTTAGGAAAATATTTTTCAAGGAAAATACGTTAAAATTAATCCCACTCTAAGGAATCAAAATCCTCTCTACCCATGATATTCCTTACCATTGACCATCATTAATCAGATTCCCCATCAAAACGATAAATGGAAAGACATTCCTTTTGATTGTCTGAACATCCCATAACATGAAATAACTTTTCAAGGGCTTTGATCCATCCATCAGCTGCTACTGGATCAGAATATCCATTGAATGTAGGAGGGTGTTGTCTTATAAAATGTTCCAATACTATCATGTTCCATTGTGGTACCGCTATTGGTTCTCTTTAATGGATTCCACCACCATTTATTTGTTGCGTTAACTGATCCATTGATGTTACAAACTGCTCGGTTCCAATCCAAACCATTTCAAGCTGCAGATTCAGAAGGATGTCGTTCTGTCGGTGCCTCTCCTATTCAGCTTCCCTATTTCTTCTGCGGACAACCATTCTGAACAAACATATCTTAGATAAAGAGACATGTTAATCCTTAAATTATAAAAAAATAGAATTAATCATAGAGTAAAAATCTTTTACGGTATTCTTTTAACATCACCCTAACCCCTATAGTTATCTAAACCATCCTCTAATACTAACTGTAAGGACCCAACCTTATTACATACATAATCTTTAATTTATTCAAGAACACACTTCATTTTACATTGAGGATCTTTTAAAGTTTATAGCTCTATAGAATTGGGACATAATAAATTCATTACATTGCACATTGTTACAGAGTGGATACCATAAAACCTGTTTTCATTTTTTCAAAATATAAAATATTAAATCTTAAAACATGACTCCTGGTCAATTATTCAACATTTAACTTGGATTCCTTCTTTTTCTTACACATCCACTAACCTGTAAAAATCATTTAAAACTTATTATGAGCACCAAAACTCAGTAAGGGATGAAAAATAAGGAAACAGTACATTAGTCCATGAATACTCGTAATGTATGAAAGCATTTTCAAAATACTTTCTTGTCACCCATATATACTTAATTCATGTAACATGAGCTTTAAAAAATATCCACACAAAACATGAGAACATAAATATAATTATAAAGGTATCTTGGGGCATAAATTACATAATCTTGTAACCCTCTCAGCTACCTTATAATTTGTAACCCTCACAGCTACCATACTATTTGTGTAACCATCGCAGTTATACTTGAAGTAACCATATAGAAAACCTCCAAATTAAACATACCCAATGAATTGGAGGGATATATAGGTCCCAAAATTCATTATAAATAATTCCCAAGAACCAAAACATAGTCATACAACATGAATAATTCCATAAAAACATTGCTTTGGAATTTCGTAAAACAGAATTTTAAAAGAGGTTTCTAAAAAAGGAAAGCCACTTATAAATTACATACAATTGAAGAGAGGATTAATAGAGTTAATGGAGTATGTATATATACTATAAATATACATAATAAAATATAATATAAACAGGACCCATCACACAAAAAATTTAAATAGCACATAAATAATGAAGTAGAAGGTTAACCCAAAGAATGGAAATTGGGTTAGGAATTCCCTTACATTAGGCTTTTCTTACTTCAAACTTGTTTAAATTTCTTGTATAATGGTTAAAAAAGTGTTATTAGTATTTTAAATAATAATTTTAATGTTTATAACATATTATATGATAATTTCATCACTTCATTTTACTCTTTAATTGTTAGTATTTTTCTCCTTGCACTCTTTTTGGGTGAGTTCTTTACATGATTTCCATGATTGGTTCATGATGGATGTTCTTGTTGATTGGAAGTGAAAATACAGAATTGAAATGGAGTAGTATTTAAATATTTAAAGTACCATAAATTATACCATTTATAATTTTGAGTTCTTTCATGAGGATGATTCATAAGTTAAAACATTAATGATGTTTGTTTAGATCATTTTAGTGGCTCTTTGATAATAATGACCTCATTTTGTTTTTTAAATTAAAACCATATGTAAAAAAGAATTCCAGAACAATTTATGAGAAATAATACATATATTATAACCTGGTTCAACCATAAAAATGGTTTCATGACCAGACTTGAGATAATTAATGTAAATTTAAATGACATCATCCATAATGTCGGTAATTTGACACATCACGTAAAATGTTTTTATTCCTTGAATAAGTGGGAGAGGAGATGAATAATGGTGATAAATTTTCCTTCAACTTGAGATCATCCAAAATATACATGATTATGGAGAGTTCATTCCTCTTGGTTAATAGGAGGTGAGGAAAGAAGAAAAAAAGAAAGGAATCATGAAATAAAAGAAAACTAGAGAAATTTCTCACGAAAATTCGGTAGCCTAACGGCGTATCATAAAATTTCATAAAATTAGTTTGATGAGAGAAAGGGGATATCTCATCACTCTTACATAATATGGACAGTAAGGGGGGATATGAAATGATATATCCCAATATAAGCCAAAGGGAAAAGAAAATAATAACATAAAATGAAAGAAAAGAGAGAAAATAAAAGAGGATGTTTACCTCTTGATCTCTTCTCCTTGAGATCCTTCTTAAGGGCTTTGGTTTTGGTGTTTTGGTGAGAACAGAAGATCTAGGATGTGGGGAAGAGCCTTGGGAGGAGTATGGGGAAGTACTTAGGCCTGTCTCAAGTCTTGGGAGGTGTGGGAAGAAGAGGGGAGTGAGGGTGGTATTTATAGTGGAGGAGAGGGGGTAGTTTTCATTATTTTAATCATTATTATAATATTTTTGCCCAATATTATGAATAGTCTTAGTTCATGTGAGTTCTAACTAAGTGGCATTGCATCACTTATTATGGCATAAATATTGAATTTTAATGATAATTTGATTATACGGTATTTTTCCGTATTTCACTATTCATCAAAAATCAAAGAATTTCATAAAAATCCCAAAAAATTACCCTAACCATTTTTCGACGTGTAGAATTCAAAAATGAAGTCCATTTTTTGAATATAATTTTCTAAATATTTTTAATTTATTTTTGAAATAAAAGCATACTTAATTCAAAAATTAACCATTCTAATTCTATAACTACTTCTATATCACGATGAAATATTAACCAAGTTGTATTATCTTAAATACTTAAGAAAATAAAATAATAATTAAATTTACTACTCATTAGGGTCATATTACTATTCATATTACTATTCAAAAGTATATGTTACTATTCACCAAAAAAAGAAGTTGGTTTCAATATACTCCAAAAAACATACTGAACACAATTGTAGGTGACAGTTTCTTGAAATTCAAAACATAGAAGTGGAAAAATTATGTTTTAAATTCTAGTTATAAATATCTACTTAAAACTAACTTCCATGAATTTATATTTATTTTTAGAAAAACATGGGGTGTTACAAATCCTTACAGCAGGCTAAGCAGGCCCATCTGTTGCCTCCTGAAATCCTAGAAAGAAGGTCCGTTGGGGCCGAGCCCACCATTATGGCCCAAACAGAGACCCCCAGGAAACTAGAATTGTTACCAGTTGATCTGCCTCTATAGCCTCATAGAGGCCCTCCACCTTAGGCGCAACCTCCAGCCCAACAACACCCACCTCAGAATCGGCAGGCGGGCCCACGTAATGCGCCGCCACCACATAGGTGAGATAACAAAGCTCCAGCACCTAGACAGGCTCCTCCAGCTCCTTATATTGGTCAAGCTATAAGGTTCCCCTTCCCAGAGAGGAGGGACCAGACCTACTTGTTCAATGAGGCACAGGTCCCCGGTAATTTCTATAGTGCCCTAGAGCAATGGATTGTATGTTTTCCTTAGTGTAGGACTCCAGAAGAGGTGAACCTCACTGATCACTCTAATTACTGCCCCTACCACCAGATCTTAGGGTAGACCCTCAAAAATTGCTATGTTTTCAATGAAAAGCTTCAAGACCTGGTGGATAACAACATTGTCTTGTTGGACCCAGCTCCGGCACAGGTGGCATGCGTCTTTGTGAGGCCAGAAAATAGCATCGATAGTGAGGGCGAGTGGCATCAGGTTTCTAACCATGGGTCCCAGATGTATGATGACTGGATGGCTCATAAAACAATCTCTCATGCCCCTAGTTTCATATGTGCATGCCTGAATCGTCCAAAGCCTTTAGAGGCCACAACTAATACCCTTGCATCGTCGTCTCAGCCGCCCTCTTCCCAAAAGAGAAAACACTAGCAACGTAAGGTAAATCAAAGTCCTCTGTTGAAGTTGCCGAGAGTACAGGATGATGACGGTATCATTGGATCTCGGCACATGTATCCTTCTCACCGGGTGACATCTGGCCCACATTCGCCTCTGTTCGTGTTGTTGGATTAGGAAGAGACACCTCGACCTCACCGTGACCAGCCACACCCTACTATAGGCCAATATCAGTCGTTTGTCCCTAATCTAGTAGTCACTCCACAAGCTTCAACTAGTGAGTAGTGAGATATCCCCAGTACTGGTCAGCCATTGGTCCAGTCAGTAAGACCCACCATACCTCCTGTCATAGAGGAACCTCCTGGAAGCAGAAGTTCACACCTGGCACAGAAGTATGATGTTCTCAAACATATTTCCATCATTCTAGAAAATCTATCCATCCTTCAGGCCTTCTCTTGTCGTCAGAGATGCGTGAGGCCCTCGCCGAGGCTTTAAGAAGCCCCCTCTAGTTTGAGATAGAGTTAGCAGCTGTAGAGGCCTTTCATGCTGAGGCGGTCGAGACTACTGAATGACAGGCCATCATCTCTTTCTCTAGAGACGATGAAGGATCTCCCATATAGGGACATGTTCTCCCACTATATATCATCGTCCAGTTCAATGGTGTGGAGGTTCATCGTAGTCTCGTAGACATGGGCTCTGGGATTAACCTAATCCTAACTTGGACACTGCAAAAACTGGGGTTATCTGAGGATGATTTGAGTCACTATAACCTAATAATTGAAAGGTTGTGATAGGACAGAATAGACACCGGTTGAAAAGATCATCTTGAAGAACCAATTTGGTGGCCTACTTGCCAGCACTGAATTTATGGTTGTTCCCAGGACACCGCCTACAATACATTGTTGGGAAGGCCATGGATCCACTTGCATGTGGTGGTTCCCTCATCATATCACCAGTTCCTCAAGTACTCCCTTAATGGTTGAGTGGGAATCCTTCAAGGTGGTGTGTCACCCTTTTCATCTTTAGAAGCCCACTATCTGGATGTTGACTACTATAGAGTAATGACAAGAAGATTCAGGATAATGAGGTTGAGCAAGCCATGACTGCGACCGACCCATGCACAGATCTAGATGATGCCAACATCTTTCTAATCAATCAATTGGAGGCTACAGCCCAGGACATTGGACAATGCTTCATTGTTTCTAGAATGAGGGGGGAACACATTCCTAAGTCTAAGTAATGCTGGAAGGTCACCTCGTATTCTTATACGAATCAGGCCTCGGTGATCTATGAGCCCCTGTTCCCATAAGTTATCTGGATGTCTACCCCATGGAAATGAAAATACATCATGACTACTTGTTTATCTGGGATGGAATTAACCGGATCAAGCATACGTGCAACTATTTATTTGATATAATCAAGCATGGCCCCTTGGGTTGAATACCAGGTTGGATCTGATCGGTAGCCTTCATCGCCACGGATGCGGCAGCACAGGAGTCCCCTGATGCAGTGTCCACTACCGCTCAGGTTAGTACCGGCCTCCCGCTGGGATCTGTCGACTCAAAAGAAACTCCTTCTGCCGAGGATCCATCCTTCATAAGTGAATAAGAGGATTTGGGGGATGTCCCCCACCTTTTAAGAGGGTGTCTCTTCCACGATCGATGAATTGGTATAGGTGAACCTCAGTAGCAAGTCAGTCCCAAAACCGACACTAATCAGTGCAGCAATGCCCCTCGAGGAGAAACAACAATAAATAGACTTTCATAAACAACACCATGATGTATTCGCCTAAAGTTATGACGAGATGCTAGAACTAGATCCTTATGTATCTGTCCACTGCCTCGGTCTCCCGGTAAATCACCACGGGTTCAAGCAACCTCCCAAGAAGATGCACCCTTCCCATGGTGCCATGGTCTAGGCCAAAGTTGACAAGCTCATCAGAGCCAATTTCATTAAGGTGGTCCATTATCCCAAATGGCTAGCCAACATGGTACCGATCAGGAATGAGAACAGAAAGATCAGAGTCTGCATCGACTTCATGGATCTCAATTTTCACTGTCTGAAGGATGATTTTCCCCTTCCTTTGATGGAATTTTTGATCTACACTACAACTAGGTTCCAATCCCTCTCTTTCATGGATGGGTATTCCAGTTATAGCCAGATCTGAAAGGACTTTGATGATGAGGAGTCTACAGCCATTAGATAACCACATGGTACTTTCTGTTATCGAGTCATTCCATTCGGTTTAAAGAATGCAGGTTCCACCTATCAGTGGGCTATGCATCACATATTTAAGTCGATCCTCAGAACGTTGGTGGAATAATACGTGGATGAATTGGGAGTAAAATCTCACAAGCATCAAGAACATCTCAAAGAAATTAGGAATTTGTTTAGATTCCTCCGTTCTCTCCACGTGAATATCAACCCATTGAAGTGTTCCTTTGGGGTCACCTCTGGAAAGTTTCTCGACATCATTGTCAGATACAATGACATTGATATTGACCCAGAGAAGATTAATGCCATCAATCAAATGTCTCCCCTGAGCAATATTAGAGATCTCCGAGGCTTCCAAGTCCAATTATCCTACATACACTTAATCATCGTTAATTTGGCTGGAAAGTGTAATCCTTCTTCTCAGTTCATAAATAAAGGCACAGACTACGAGTGGGATGAGGAGTGTCAGGCTGATTTTGAAGAAATCAAGCGGTATCTTCTCCAGACTCCAGTCTTAATGCCACCCATCTCCGGAAAGCCATTGGTCCTATATGTGACCCCCCTAGAATGATCTCTCAATGACCTTCTCACCCATAAGAACATCGAGGGAACAAAAAACAACCTCTCTACCTCAGCCGCATGCTCCTCAATACAGAGTCCAGATACTCCCCTATCAAGAATAGCTTCCTTTCACTGGTATTTGTAGTACAGAAATTATGGCATTACCTCCAACATCATGAGGTACAGTTGGTGTCCTAGGTATATCCCTTGAACTACATCCTAAACCACCCCATGTTGACAAGGCGAATAGCTCAGTGGGTGGTAATCCTCCAGCAGTTTGATATAATGTTCATCCCTTAGAAGGCTATCAAATTTCAAGCATTGGAAGACATCCTTGCTACCCATCCAGCTCTTGTGGACTAGTCCTTGGACCTCAATTTCCCCAGTGAATCGATTCTCTCAGTGGACTAGGCCATGCCATGCTGGAAAATTCACTTCGATGGTTCTTCCCATAGCCCCACTGGTAGGAGGCTCAATGATCCCAGACTCAATAGAGTATGCCTAGGTATCATATTCATTACCCCAGCATAATCCATTCTACCATATTAATTCCTGTTATTATGAGTCTTCTCCAATAATGACGTAAAGTATCAGGCTCTCATCATTGGTCTTGAGCCAGACCTCGAGATAGATGTCCCCCATTTTCATGTGAAAGGAGACACCAAACTAGTCATAAAGAAGATCAACAGTGACTACATCATCATAAATCCAGAGCTCGTACCATTTTGGGAGCACACACTTCAGCTAATGGCCCAGTTCCCATCTCGTTCGAAGGCTACTCATGTCCCTCGGTCACAGAATGGTAGAGCTGACACCCTGTCCAGCCTAGCTGCACCACTTGCGAAGCCTAAGCTAGATGATATGATTATCCACATGAAACATTGTAGGTTCATTTCTACCGTCACTCCAGATGATGATGATATCCCACAGGTAAGCCACCTTACTTCCGACACCTCCATATTCAGACCATCAGTTCCCCCTGATACATTGGTTGAAGTGACTCCGGACTAGAGAACCTCCTTTGTCTAGTACATCCAAAGTGGTAATATCCCGGAAGATCAGGCCAAGCGTGAGCGAATCTGACACCGTGCATTACAGTTTACCCTCCAGGATGGTCCTGGTCATGAGAA
Source organism: Viscum album (assembly GCA_963277665.1). Taxonomy (NCBI): domain Eukaryota; kingdom Viridiplantae; phylum Streptophyta; class Magnoliopsida; order Santalales; family Viscaceae; genus Viscum; species Viscum album. The sequence continues at coordinate 1,083,718,734 of OY728146.1, read as the reverse complement.
GATCCTCTACAGCGCGGTTTTTATGGGGTTCTCCTACATTTAATTCAAGGAGACGATATTTCCCAAGTTATGCAAGATTTTAAATCTTGTTCTTACGGGGCCCATCAGACCGGGCCCAAACTATCTCACTAGATTCGAAGACTGGGGTACCTTTGGTCCTCTATGATCTATGACTACATCGAGTTTGGAAAAAGGTGTCACATGTGCTAAATTCATTCTAACATCATGCATCGGCCAATAGATCCTCTCCACTCCACTAAGTACTCTTGGACATTTTCATTATGGGGACTCGATGTCATGGGACCATATCCACCGACGACAGCTCGCCAATGTCAATTCATCCTGACTGCTACATATTTCTTCTCCAAGTGGGAAGAGGCGTTTCAACTCAAAGAGGTCAAGCCTCATTCCATCGTTGACTTTGTGAGCTCCAACATCATCTACCAATTTAGAGTCCCTCACGCCATCCTCATTGAAAATAGAAAAAAATTCCGAGAAGCTGAGCTGAAGAAACTATACGCTAAGTACAACATCTATTCTAACCATACCTCCTACTATCATGTGCAAGCAAATGGACAAATTGAGACCCTATCTAACATTCTGCAAAAAATGGTTGGCCGGAATAAGAAGAGTTGGTCGGAAAAGCTCCCCAATTCCCTCTGAGATTATCAGAAAACGACTCGTAATTCCACCTAGGTGACCCCATATTCCCTGGTGTATGGAATGGAAGTTGTTTTTTCCATTGAGATCCAGTTTCCCTCATTGCGCACAACTGTCTACGATTATCAAGCACCAGATAAGCACCAGATAAAGTGTTTGAAATCCATCTATATGTGTTAGAAGCACTCGACAAGAATAAGATTCATGCCTTGCACAATATAGAATCGAATCAGAAAAATATATCTAGAGCTTTCAATAATAAATTTCACCTCTGATCCTTCTAGAAAGGTGACTTGGTATTGGCCGTGAAGACACTAATGATACCTGGTAGGAAACCACCCATGTTGGAGCCCAAATGGGAAGGACTTTACAATTTTCACAAGGTTTACTCCAATGTAGAATACTCCCTAGTTACCAGGAATGGTGAGCATATAAATCCTCCCACCAATGCCAAGTTACCCAAGAAATACTTTTCCTGAGACATAAGGTCCAGCATGACCTTAAACTGTATGGTCCTACACGACTTCAAATTTCAATTCCCGCATGATCCTAAACTGCATTAGGGTCATATATGACCTTAAATTGTCTAGTCCTACGTGAATTTAAATTGTGCATCATCCTGCAAGATGTTAAACTGCATCTGAAGAACTACATATGGCTTAATTTCCATCCTAATGGGATACATAGGAACGTTCAGACGCTTCATCTTGAGTCCAGCCTCAGTTTCCTCTTTGACTATCCCCCCTAGGAATTGTTCTTTTAGAGGATCTGACATGGTGTCATATAGGATTATTTTTCCCCACTCATGTCTGGGATATGATGATTCCACCATGTTCCTTCCCTCGTTCTTCTCCCATCCTATGTCTTTACTACATGATGTTAAACTAGATGGCTCTTTCATAACTACGTACGACTTGATTCTCATCCTCATGTGATACGTAGGACCACCCAGACATTTTTCCATCGACCCAGCCCCAAACTCTAAGATCTCCCCATGAGTCTCGTCCTGCACAGGAAGAATAATTCTATATCCATCCCTTCTATTTTGGGTTTCCATTATCATTCACATCTAAAAGGGCCCCCAAACGATATGGATACTTAGCCTAAGGGCTCTCCTATTGGTTCGGTCCAATGCCCTTGAGTATTTCGAATGAAAAATTTATATAAGTCATGCATTGTGAATAAGGTTTGCAGTCAATTATAATTTTTTTTCTCATTTCAGGTCACATGATATAGATGTTGTGTTTTGAATTTGGTCAACATTAATCCTTTTTTGTTTTCACCACCCCCATATGTCCCAAACATGGTGTGTAGTGGTTTATTCTACTCCTCCCTCTATCCAAACCTCATCCTACCTAGAGCAGGAGGTTTTTTCCAGCTGGTGGTCCCTTATGTGATGGGGAGATCCTAATATTAATCCTTGTTTCCCTCACCGAGCATTTCTCCCATGGGATTAGAAGCTATGATTAGGGAATACCCGCATCAGTGGCCATATGGATACAGCTAGCTGGGATGGCCTGCCTATGGTCCCTCAACCTTTTTGTACCCCTGGTCCAAATTCTCATTTAGGATTGTGTGGTATAGTATGGACTCACGTCCTCATTCACATCAGGATATTTTTCCATGCCACACATATCCCCTGGAGACATCCCTTCGTTTATCACCCTTTCCACGAGTGCATGTCCATCCATGCTTCATGAGCCCCATCATTTGTGTTTCATCATCTTATTTATCCAAAATGACCCCTAAATGACATGGATACTATGCCTAAGGGATCTCTAACCATTGAGGGACAACGCCCTTGAGGATCTTGGGAAACAAATTGATACAAGTCTCATGTTGCGAATGAGGTCAATAGTCGACAATCAATTAATATCCCCTAAACTCTAATCACACAAAGGCGAATACTGTATTGCGAACCTGGTCAACAGTTGTCCCCTATCATCATTGCCACATTATGTTCTTCCAAAGGTGCAATGATTCTCCATATACACTCAGTTGTCCCATGCATATGACATTAAATTACGCATCTACGGTCCGAGCTCTATGACCTTAAACTAAGATCACCATCGACCTCACTATAAGACATTAAACTACTAGATGGCTATGAAATGTTTCTTGTGACCCAGCCTCAGGTCCCTCATCCTTCTCGGGCCCCAATGATGAGTTCCACATAGGATTTTATGGTTTGGTGTGGGATTTTTTCCTCATTTAGGTCAGGTTACTCGCTATTCCATACACTTCTCTCATTGGGGTATATTTCCCTTATTTGCATCATCCTTTTCTCTAGAACTATGTGTGGCCTGATTCCCATCCTCATGAGATATGTAGGACTGCCTAAAATCCTAGTTTTCAAGTCCATCCCCATCTCTTAGAAACCTCCGTATCATTTTGGCCCCTTCGCCTACATTTTTCTAGGAGAGGGGTATATCGTTTCATTCGGACTCCTTATGTCCTCATTCACATTGGGTTTGTAACAACCACGCCACATACCTCTCTCTCCTGAGCAGTCTTCGCTCATCTCTTTGAGCCAGCTGCTCTTAAGTCGGGTCCCTCGACCCTCTTCGATGATTCACCAATGTGCCCAGGAGTACTCTGGTTCAGAACCTAGTGTGTCAATATTCTACATGTACATGCTTTCATCAATTTTTTAGGCTTTTTGTTTCCCTTCATTTGGGATTCCATTATCTTCCACATCTAAAGGGACCCCCATGTGGCATGGATTCTAGGCCTAAGGGATCTCCTACCATTATGGGCTAACAACCTCGCGGGTTTCAGACAAAAAATCGATGCAAGTCCTGTGTTATAAACGTGGTCAGTAGCCAAGGCTCAATTGTTATTCCCATTTCAGGCTACATGATATATATGTTGTGTTTCAAACACGTTAAATTGTTATCCTCTAGTGTAACGCCAACCCCCTCAAGACATGATTTTTGGTTACATGATTCACATTATTTTCCACCCCATCATATCCAAGTAGAATTTCGACACTCCTGGCACTGTCCCTCAGTGCGTATTTTCACCTTAGGGGGAAAAAGCTGTGGTAAGGCATCATTCGGGGCTCTGTATTGCCTTCCCTTTGGCGTTCATTCCAGGTATTTCAAAAAACTCTTTTTCCCTTGTTTCCCACGACGAATTTTAATCACGTGGGCTTAGTAATTGGATTGAGTTCTGCACCTACTTATAAGAGTTCTGCTTATCCATGGTCCAACCTTTAAGACCTTAAACTAATTTCTCTTTTAGAACTACGTACGACTTGATTCCCATTCCCATGGGATATGTAGGAATTCCCAGACATATCGTCTTTGGGTCCAGCTTGATTTCCAATAATTTATCACTTATGTTAGGCGTTTTAGATCCCAGCTCTAATAGGAGCACGTGATGTGGTGTGTGTGGGATTACGCCTTCATTCGTGTCGGGTTTACAATCACCGCCTCACATACTTCCCTTCAAGGATCTATTCCCTCCTACCCCCTATCCCATATCTTCTAACCTTTCCCAGACTCCTCGGCCTGAGGTTTCTCTCTTGTAATCACACGCGGTGTGATGTGGACCTCATCCTCATCCACGTCATGTATGATTTATCACGCCGTACCCATTCCCTTTTGAACCTTATCATTCGTTCATATGTCTGATCCATATGAATTTAAACTATATTGAATATTCCCTCATAAAATCAAATGGTTGCGTCTATACTGCACGATGTTAAAATTCATGGTTGGTCCCATTGCTTGACCCTAAACTGTGACATTATCATCCTAGCCACACGATGAAAAGATTACACTGCACTGTAATATCCCCACTCAAGGGGACATAATGTTTGGTATCAGTCACACACCATGAAATTTTTCAATGCCTTCACACAACTTCATTCTTATGGCGATGCCTGGAATTTCTATACTAGGTCTGCTGGTTCAAAAAAAACACATTCACTCATCCTAAAGGACAAACAAGATCTATCAAATGCCGCTTCTTCTGGTGCAAGGGACTGACCCGAACAACCTTATTATCTCTGGCACTGGTATCTTACTGTGCCATACCAAGAACTACATATGGATTGATTCTAATTCTCATGGGATATGTAAGACCTCTTGAAAATGTTGTCTTTGGGTCCATCCATGTTTCTTGGAAACCTCCTTATCTTCTTGGACCCCAGTCCTGAGTCCTCCAGATGGGAGGGTATATGGTGTGGTATGGGATTATGTCTTCATTCATGTCGGGTTTGTAACAACCACGCCACATACCTCTTTCTCCTGAGATCTCTTAGTCCCCCTATTCTACACTCATCTTTCTATGTCGAATGCTCTTAAGCTGAGCCCCTTGAACCTCTTTGGCAGTTCAACAATGTTCCCAGGAGCACTCTGGTTTTGCACCTATGGTGTTGAATCATGCATGGACATGTTATCACCCATCCTCAGGTTTCATGCTCCCATTTATTTGGGTTTCCATCATCTTTCACATCTAAAAGGGCCCCCAAATGGTATATATACTCAGCCTAAGGTCTCTCCTATCATCTCAGGCCAACGTCCTTGAGGATCTTAAATAGAAAATTGATACAAGTCCCGCATTGAGAATATGGTTAGTGGTTGATTCTCATTTGTTGTTCCCATTTCAGGTCACGCAATATAGATTTTTTGTTTCTAACACGGTCAATAGTTATCTTCCATAATCACACTAGCCCCATAATGCCCAAAATTTTGGTTACATGAATCACATCTTTTTCTACTCTATCATGTCCAAGTGGAACTTCAACACTCTTGGTACTATCCCTCAGGGTGCATTTTCACGTTAGGAGAACAAAGCCGCAGTGAGGCATCATTTGGGGCTCCACACTGATTTACCCTTTACAGTTATTCCACATGTTTCAAATACCTTATCTTCCTTTGTTTTCCACATCGATCATAGCTCACATGGGCTTAAAGATTTGGTAGATATTTGTGCCGATTGGGAAGAGTTCCGCTTCTCCATGGTCCGAGCTCTAAGACCTTAAACTAAGATCTCCCTCTATGTTCTCATCGCAAGATGTTAAACTACATGTCCTCTTCAAGAACTATGTATGGATTGATTCCCATCATCATGGGATACGTAGGAATTCATAGACATTATTTTGGTGGGTCTAGCTCCAGGAATCTTAAATCCTGCCCCCCCCCCCACCTTTTCAGCCCCTTGGAAATATTTATTTAGGAAACATGTGGTGTGGTGAGTGCCTATTAGGTTTGTAGACATGTTAGGTTTTGAAACAACCGCAACATGTTAATCCCTTGTCTCTTCCAACCCTGGTCCATGTTCTGTAACCCTAATCTAAGATCTCTTTATAGGGACTATGCATTAGGTTTGACTGCTTAACTGCCCTGTGCACACTCTATTAAATCAAGTCCCCCCTTAATGGTCCACCATAGGACTTTAAGTTAGAATCATGTGACCCTCGGACCCTTTTCCTTAGAAAGGGACTCAACTCCCTCTATGTGATGCATATTATTGTCGTACTCAAAAGCATTGTGACAAAGAGCTAGAAGTGGGGACTTTTCACAGGGACATTCCCGCATTACATTTCTAAGCTTTATCAGCCCATTATTTGGATCTTCATCCTATTCTACATCTAAAAGGACCCCTTTACGGCATGGTCTCATTCCATAATGGCTTACCTACCATCTTGGTCCAACACCCTTGAAGACCTTGGATGACATTTTTGATAGGTCACATGTTTCAAACATGGTCAGCGGTTGACCCTCATTTTTTTGTCCCCATTCCAAGTTAACGTGAAATGGATATTTTGTTTCGAACATGGTCAGTAGTTATCCTTTATCGTCACGTAATCATTGTGATCCATATCATGAGCATAAAAATTCACATCTTTCCACTCCCTTATGTTCGAGTGGAATTCCATCATACTCTGCTTTACCCCTTCATGCATATAGGTGCATCAAGAAGGTGGGTCGGCAGTATTGGGATATCATTCACCTAGCATCCAATCACCCCTCCATGTGCCTCCCTATTCTAGGAAAGTCCCATAACTTCTCCTTGTTTCCCACATCGATCACAACTCATGTGGACTTAGTAGTTCTGGTAGGATGTGTACTACCGCAGTCATGCCACACATTCCTTTCTCGTCCTGCATGATGTTAAACTGTGCCCTCAGAACTATGTATGACTTGATTCCCATCTTCATGGGGTACATAGAAATTCCTGGGAACTTTTCCTCGATCCCATACTAACTTCCAATTTTGGTCCCTTGACCTAAAGAACTTCCTCTGGGGATACGAAGTGTGGTGTAGACTCCTTATGTCCCCATTCACGTCAAGTTTACATCTATTGCACCACACACTCCTCTCCTGGGATCTTACCTTTCACTCTTCGTCCTATCACATGATGTCAAACTTCACAAGCCCACATGTCCTCAATGCATGAAATTACACTATGTTTCTTCTCTAAACAAGATTAGGATCCCTCTGTTAATCATGAGATTCATTGGTTTCCTCTCCATAGAGGATTTCCCCTACCAGTGTCAGTTTAAGACCACATCGTGATTCAAGAACTATGTATGGATTGATTATCTTCCTTATGGGATACATAGAGACTCCCATGCATCTCTCCTTGGGCCCATCCCTAGGGTCATAAACCCTTCTGGCCCCTTATCCATGATCTTGGTCCAGGAAGTATGACCTTTAAACTATGTGCACTGTCCTCACTGTATGACATAAAACTATGTGTCATTACAGGCCCTTACCAGAGAGGTAATTTTAGGAACTAGTTATGATCCCTGATCAGACCGATGGACCCACCTAATGTGCCTTCACCATGGTGGCATAATTTTTAGAGTGTTGGACTCCATTCGAACAATGCATCATGCCACACTCCATGCTTTGTGTGCCATTTATTCGGACCCTCTTCCTATTTCACATCTAATAAAACCCCTAATAGTATGGATCCTCAACCTATGGATCACCTAATATCCTGGGCCAATGTTCTAGAAGATGAATGGATGAAATTTAGATTCAAGCCCTGTGTTTCAAACATGGTCAGTGTTCGGGCCTCATTTTTTATCCGCGTTTCAGGATAACGTAATGAGGATACTATGTTTCAAACACGGTCAATATTTATTCTTCATTTTCACTCCATCCCTATAGTGTTCCAAATTTTGGATATCATGATCCACACCTTCCACTCCCCTATGTTCAGATTAATTCCAACACCCCTGGAATTACCCCGCACGTGCACTAGCGCACACTGGGAAAGAAACAATTCGACTGTTTTGAGAGCTTCATCCTCTAGTCAGGCCTCTTCCATTCTTCTTGGAAATCTAGATTGGTTTTTCATACCTTGGATGCCTGGATATTGTTTTGTACTCTCATATTTGGGTGGAATGAAATTGTTTCCATCCCTTGTTTCTCACATCGGGCCCGACCCATGTGAGCTTTGGGACTAATCACTAGACGATCAATGAATATAACGAAAATTCAATAAACCAAATGAATAATAGAACTCATTCATGCATCTAGCATAAATTATCAAGGCATGAAATTGTGTTGAAAAGTTACAATCATCATATTACCTAAGGATTGACCCCTCCCATGGATGGTTTAACCCCGTCAAAAGAACGTTACAGCTCCGCCACCCTTTGGCTCATATCATCAAGGATCTGTTGCCACCTGTTCAGTTTCGAATCCTCCTTGGAAACAATGGTGAATAGTTCTTCAACATCCACTCGGGATCAGTCCTCATCATTCCAAAAAATATCCATCTCCATGGAGGCTTGTTTCATCCACTCTTTGGCCTCTTCCAGCAAGGCCTTCAACCATGATATAATCTCTGACTGCGCATTGAAGAGAGAAGAGTGTTCATCTGCCCAAACCTATAGCTTCCGAATCTCATTTTAAGCCTCCTAGAGCCTCTTTATGTTAACTATTTTTCTCTACTACCAACCCAAACCAAGGACATTGTCGTACTCCTGAATCTTCTCTACCTTGAGATCTCGGATGAGCATGTGAGGCCTTTGAGAAACTACTTCCCCATCACATAGTTTGCGTAGTCATGAATGATGTCTCTCAATATGGTTTATCCATTATGCCTGAGGGGTGTCATAGATAAAGCGCTTGATCAGCTTCCATGACCAGTGATGGACTATCTTGATATCCTCTTCCTCATAGGTTGTTTCATCCCAGTCTGTGGGGTTGGCAGGATTATACATAGGGAATGCCCCCACGAACTCGTATGTAGGGTCCGCATCTGGTGTCTGATTAGGTTTGGAAGGACCCGGGATGTCCAATAATTCTTCATCATTAGATCCCACTTCAATAATCTCAGGAACATCCCAACCAACAGTCCCACCAGTGATCTGGAGCTCCGTAGCTTGGTCGGTTTGGATATCTGCCTCCACGACCACCAGTATTCCCCTGGAAAAAGCACTGCTAGGAATACCAACCAACCTCGCCAAGGCAGACCATTCCATTTGAAGAACTGTACATACTAAAAAGTCACAGATGTTAGTTATCCTGGTCAATGGGTGGCAGTCATGAGTTTTGTAAAAGAGACTTATAGAGATCGAATTTTCGATCTCGTTCCTGGGTTGTTGCTATGGGGACCCGATGGTGTGGCCCTTCTTATATTGTTGGAAGGTCTGAAAACTTCGGAGGAGCCACCTCAGGTATCCTGGCCCAGCTGGACGTGGTAATCCTCATATCCACAAGTGTGGATCCCAAAGTCCCTGCATCTGCATCTAATGAGGAACGAGAACAGGTTCTTTAAATGAGGTAGTCCTACATAGTTTAAACATTAGTGAGGGGTCGAAAGTAGCTTAGAAACGGATCTCAGGAAAGGGGATCAGGATTTTACCTCAAAGGACATTTCAAATTCTTCAAAATCTGAGCCTTGATTGCTGACTTTTCCCTCTTCTAGAGGGATCCCTTTTCCAACCTCCTCCTCCTAGGTGGATTCATCTGATTCTTCCGGCAGAGGGAACCATTCCCTCAAATCAGAAGTCGACAACTGTGGGGGAGTTGTTCGATCCAACAAAACCTTCACCTGATCTGTTATGGGACGTGGAACATCCTAGGTGTGCATTAAGTCCTATAACTCGACCAGGTATCACTCCACCTCCGTCTGGGACACTGCAAATCCATCCATGATAGATCTTATCCCCTACAAATCCTTCCTGAGATGGTTCAGGTGATAACACATCTCGAATGGGTTGGGAAATTGCATGTTTACTTCCCAGATGTCCTGGGCCTCTGGGAATATAGCATTCTCTGACATGTCTATATGGCGCAATTGCTTCCCTGGAGACTGAGTCGATATTCTAATGAATCCTCTCAATGGACTCCCCTTTTGATAACTCTATTCTTCTAAGACCATCGGGTCTGCTTCCGTTGCTAGATCTGATGCCACTGCCTCCCCCCAACCAGTACGGGCCTCACCACCACGGTAGCCTTTCCCCCACGATATGTCCTTGTTTCCTTCTGACCCCAGTCTTGATATTGGGGAGGCCCACCATCACCGGCCCGAATGGTCGGCTGCTTCAACATCTCCCCTGGTTAGGCCACCTCCCAGCTTTTGGTGCACTCCTTCAACAACCCAAAGACGACGGTGGATGGAGGCATCTCGTTCCACATCTTCTCATATTCCCGTGTGAACATGAGCCACATCTACTTCATAACACACATATTTTCCTTATGGAATACCCCTAAATAGACTTGTGGGGTTAGTCACTGCATACAATGAAATTTCCTGGCGAATCGGTGCAGGGTGTACGGCTCGTAGAGAGGCTCACGGTCCACTCTTACAACCAGGACTCCACCTTGAAAGGCCAGGATATAGGACCAGTGATCTTTTAGTCCTTGTCCATCATCAGTGAAAGCACCCGTTGGAAATGGGAACAGATGAAAGTTGAACTCCTCTACCTTCCAGACCCGGTTCAGTACCGGAGGCACGACCAACTTGGCCAAAAATCTCCCTACAGAGTTCAGGATGGATGGGAGGAGGTCTGATCTGGGAGGGCAGATGGGGTTCAGATATTCATAGACCCTCCTGAAGTGTGCCTCTATCCACCCATATAGGAGGTGGAATGACCCTCATATCCTCCATGGCCTCTTACCCTTGCTGATATTCCACAACATCTTGTACAGCTTAGCGAGCATCGGGATTCCGAGGTTGACCTTCCCTCTTGTCACCAACATGGACGTCATGATAAATGTTCTCAATTGCACACCCATGTTCGTATCCCTCACTGGCAGGATCCAGCCGCAGATGAGAGCAATGATGAATTCCTCCAGTATGACTACCGGTTGATGCTAAGTGTTGATACTAAATCCCCAGGTTTTCCACGGGCTATCCTCTAAAAGATTCCAGTACGAGTGCTCCTTGACCCATTGAGCCCCCTTTGGGAAAGTTTGAGGCCTCACCAGAAAATTCTTGTGTATCAAGAGGTTCAAGAACTTATTGAACCACCATCTTAAGTTGACGTCTCTCACTACTTCCTTTTCCTCTCCTAGCACTAGATCTATCAACGTCATCACCAGTGGCGGTATTTTCTTCAAATCCTCCCATGCATCCATAATGGGGAGGAATTCATCATACATCGCCCCCAGTAGCGGGACCCCCGAGATCTGCTACAAATCCCATAAACTGATGCCAACTTCCCTATGGTGTCAGTCGATGGTATTGGTCCTTGATGACCACCTGCTCAATAACTCCAGCATCAACTGCTTCATTTGATAGATATGGAATTGGGAGGCCCAAGCCACCTCATACAGACCCACTCTCCTCAGCTCTACACCGAACTTTTCAAATGAGGCACCTACCTAGTAGGACTAGGACCAGTCATCTGTGAACCTGATTCCCTGGTATAGATCCCACTCATCGGACCATCCCTTCCCCAGATTCCTCAGTGATTCCTTCAAGATTATCTGGTATAGAGATGGGGATGTCTTTGTCTTCAATTCCTTCTCGTCAACATTATTCAAATGATTTTACAGATAATCAACAATAACAGGCAAGAAGTTCTCTCGGGCATGACCGTCATCTACCCTAAACCACTGGCACTGGCACAACGTGCTCCTAAACCAGAAATCTGGCTCATCCCTACATGCTTCATGGAAGAAGACGTCATCCCTTATCCTAAATCCATACAAAAGAAACCTATTACACAATGAATAATTCTTTTGGATTTCCGATACCATATTTTATGAAGAATCATGATCAGAGTGGCTCCATACCAACTCCCCTATATCCAAGCTATTCGCCATCTACTCCCTTCAGGCAGTGTCTGTAAGGACCCCCCTGGCATTCTCTTAGTGAGCCATTCTATTTTTATAATTTTAACACATTTCAAATCCCTTTCACGGAGCTCATTTGTGGAGACCATTCGTGGAGCTCCATCCTAGAAATGGAATCGTGAATTCTGGAACCGAACTTTTGATGCAAGCTACAGAGCACCCCGTCACGGAATTAAAGACTCGTTGTTTCCCATGAAGTAGAAGGCCTGATTCATGGAGAGCAATTACGAAGTACACCGAGCTTCACGAATCGAGAGTGCTAAATGACAAAAACTTGGAGAAGCGAAAGGAAAAAAGAGATGTCATATCCCTTATTTATAGACGAAGACCCCTGGTTCTTCATGACATGTTAAACCATGGTGAGATTCATGACGCGCTTGGCCTGCTCGTCGCCTCTTCGGTTTGCGAGCCTCCTTCGCAAGTCAGCTTTGCAATTGGCTGAGGGATTCTGGCGATTGACCCTCAGACTTTGACCATTGATTTCTCATCAGCTCCAAGTCTAAGGGGGAATTTTTTGGGGCCAAAATCTGTAACACATGATAAAAACGGAAAGCATTAGGGGTGGTCTTGTGAAGCCTGTTTGCGGAGCCCCCAAGGCCCAATGCTGGTGCTAAGCTCCTCCTTCGCAAAGCCGTCATGGAGCAAGGATGTAGGATGATCCGTGACACGTTCATGTTGTGGGGTGTGGTAAAAACTATTATTTTGAAATTTTAAATATAATATAGTGCTTAACCTCGGTGTTCTCTAGATAGGAGTGCTCAACAAAAGCGTTTGTCACTTAAAATAAAAAGAAGAAGTGATGTTGTTTTTGAAATTGTTTGATTTTGAAAATACATGAAAAAAAACTAAATAAAGTAAAGAAATTAAGAGATAGTTTTAAAAAAAATTTAAAAATGATGTAATTAAAATTAGTTATATGAAATTGTGGTCAGGTTAGGTTCAGTTTAACAATTGTAATTCTATCACAGTTCACTTTACCCAATTCTCTTCTGCCAAATCATTAAGTGTGAGAATCCATTATCATTTCTTCTCACTCCCTTGGTAAAATAATAATGTGAGAATAAAACTTACTAAAACCTCAGATTATTCTACTCTCCTTAAAATGTGTAATAGAGTTTTAGATAATAACCCCAATTGTCTTAGGCAATTCCCAATCGGGTCTTGTTTATCCCAAGCAATCAAGAAAATTCACTACTCCCCACACACGTACTAGTGATCACCGAGTACTCACCACTAAGTCGTGGTCTATTAAATTTTATATAAACTAGAATCTAGTGGAGGGATATATTTATCATTTACTAAATAAAAATAAACAATATAATCTAAAATCAGATACAATCGTACATGATAATAAAAACTATTATAAGAAATTGAAACTGTTTCGCAGAAGAGAAAAGAGGATATTAAAACATTAATTTCAAAAATATAGAATTAAAAAAGGGTAAACCTACGCCTCCCCAACCACTCATAAGATCTACCCCACCATGGTAAGGTTAACCGAGTTTAAGGGGGAAGAATAATTCATTACAAAGTTAAGAAGAACAAAAGAAAGAAAAGCAAGAACAGAAATTTTGATCCTCCAGAATCTGTTCTCTAGAAGTTTTCCTCTGTTATGCCCACCAGAAGTACGAACCGAGCCAAGATCCCTTCTTATAATATGTATTAAATTTATTTTTCTATCTATAATCAAAATATGAAATCATGTGGACAGGTTTAAAGGAATATATGGCTTGATTAGTGAGTTTAACTTCTTCTGGCCGCCAAACAGTGTTTCACATACTCCACTTGGACGTGCCCAATGGATGCCTTAATGAGATTAATAATTTATGAAATTTAATATGAACCATAATTTTGAAGTCCTCTATCGAAAAAAACATTAATAAGAAAATTTGAAGGTCGGTGGAATGATATATTCCATATTTAATGTAGTGGGGTCCATTCTTCCATTCAAACTGATTTCTCTATTTGATTGATTTCTCTGTACCATTGGGTTTCGAATTGGGTCTTTTTCAAGAATAAAAATTTGAATACCATGATCATATGAATCCTAAAAAAGGATTAAATTCAATTGAAGCAATATTATAAATGTAATGATCAAAAAACAGAAGCTATATAAAACTGTCAATTTTACAAAATTACCCGATTTTCACATTTAAGCACCAAATACACCAAAAACACATAAATGATGAAAATATATTCAAATTGAAAAATTGGAAGGGATTAAATCATTGAAAACATATTAATAATAATTAAAATATTAACTCTATCATTTCGTGAACCGATATGACACTCACGAACCCGTCATGGAGCAAGGAGGTGGGATCCTCTGCGAACCCATTTGACATTCGCAAACCCTTCGCGGAGCAAGAAGGTGGGATCCTCTACAAACCCCTTTAATGTTATAAAACCCACCTCAGAGTTAGGAGGTGGGAACCTCTATGAAACTCTTTGACTTTCATGAACCCTCCGTGGAGCGACGAGGCAGGATCCTCCACGAACCCCTTTGAAGTTTGCAAACCCACCGCAGAGAAAGATCTGTCTTCGCATCGAGTGGGCTCTGCATTGCATCACCTCTTTCTTATAAATATCGGGCTCCCCTTGAGCCCAAAGGATGGATCCTCTGACCTTTTTCCTTCTGATATCCTACATCACAAATCAATTTCTGCCCTGCGAACCATTAGCTTTTCAAGGTACTTTTTCATCGCGAAGTGCCTTCCCCTTTGCATGAATTACACCCCACTTCAAAGAGGGGTGCCCTTTGTAGAGCCCACGGGCATCCACGAATGAAGTATATTCTCAAATGGATTTGGGTATTCATGGATCACATGTGCTTCCCAAAGTACCCTTGATGAGCATGTGACCTGCATGCTAAGGCAGGGTCACTGTGCTTCGCGAGGCACATTGCTTTGCAATATTATGCTTCACAGGGGAACCCTTACTTCATGAGTCATGGATCTGTGAATGCCTTTCCACTTTTCAAAGCACATTTCATATGAACATAATCCTTATTCCTAGGCTAGTCCAATTCACTTCACAAAGTATACCCCTTTTCTTTGTAATTCCTTTTCCCATGCGACCATTCAGTTTCTCAAGATGAAATTTCAAGGTCCCTTAGGGGATGCTTTCCATTGTGTTGCTTCGCCTCATGCTTCTTCGCATAGGCACACTAATGGATACTAATTCTTCATACAGTCAGGCTAACGTTGACCCCCTAATGGATCACTGCATAACACCCCCTCACCATGGCATTCTTGATGCCTTCCCTTCCCCAAGGGGTGGGAGGTATCAGTTATATAATCCTTAAGGGGTTGAAAGTAAACCCACCTCATCTGAGCTGCAGGATGATAAGATTCCATGCGCCATCATCCACAACACATGACATTAAATTGTGTCCTCACCTCATGAATTATATGTTAGGTTCTCCGTCTCGGACATTCTCTATGCCTACTGGTCTCTACATCAGTGAGATCATTCCTCACATAGAATAAGATCCACTTTATTGGAGTGACGTTCGTCCACAGGGAAGGGAAACCACCTTGGTTTAAGCCCCTAGATTATCTTGCAAGAGGTAGTATCCCTACACCTTCTCTCTTCCTCGGTGCCAAATCTCTCTCCCTTTGGGCTTTGACACCACCCGAGCCTCCACCATTGATTAAGTCCAAATATCTATCTCCCTAGGCTGCAGACCACACGTAAGCCCATGTTTCCTCTTTGGGCCGCTAAATACGTGTAAGCCCCACCCCACTTCCCACAGAAACACCTTTCATGAAATGATCGTTAGGTCTCTGATGCCTCTTGTTTCTCACACTGATCATGACTCACATGGTCTTAGAGTGAGCATCGACCATGACATCCTCTCTAGGTTGCCTAGAGTGTAAGTCCCACACCTCTCCCGAACTAGGTAGACTTTGATCCTTTCCAAGACAAGGTACATAAGAAGCCTCCTTGAGGTTCAAGCCCAACACCCATTGGTCCTGACCATATTCACATCGGCTCACCACACACCTCTCCCAAACTACTTGGACTTTGATCCTTTCCATGGAAAGGTACGTATGAGGCATCCATGTGGTTCAAGCCCAACACCAATTGGTCCTGACCATATTCACATTGGATCACCACACACCTCTCCTAAACTATGATGTATTTGATCTTTACCAAGGAAAAGTAAGTAGGAAATATCCTTGAGGTTCTAGTCCAAAAACCATTGGTTCTAACAACCTTCACATCGAACCACATTCATAGTGCATGATGTTAAAATACATGCCACATTTTCGTCCTGTATGATGTTAAACTACATCCACCATCCTGAACTACTTGGGCATTGATCCTTGTGTCCTAGACAGGGTATGTAGGAATCCTCTAAAAGGTTCAAACCATTCCAGCAGTAAGTCTTGAGACCTCATCCAGCAGTAAGACATTGTGACCCCATCCAGTGGTAATATGTTCTGACCCCATCCAGTGTTAAGCTGTTGCGACCCCCATCCAGCGGTAAGCTATTGGGAACCCCATTCAGTGGTAAGCCATTGTCAACCCAAACCCAGTGGTAAGCTGTTGTCATCCCATCTGTTGGGGCCCATATCGTTGGTTGGTCCTAGTGGCATAAGACCAACCTTGGGCTGCTAACCATGCATAAGTCCCAGTATATCATCGGGTCATTGTCTCCTACATGCACCCTGATTCTATACCCCCCATCCTAAACTACATTGACTTTGATTCCCTACCACAAGGATACATAAGAGGTCTCTTCGAGGATCAATCCCAACATCACCGTCATCCTTGAGTTGACTCCATCTCATTCTCCATCCATGCCAGTTAACCATCCATTATCCATCTTGATTATTACCTGGGCCGTCACATCCTGGTGGGATCATGTCACCTCATTCCCCAATCTATTTAACAACAATCGGGTAGCTAATCGTGCGTTATCCCCAACATCAGTGTTCCCTCCAGGGGTTGCACCCATCAAATCCAATTTAGTCAGTGTTTTGATCTGTCTGATCTGTCTCCTCTAGACGTTAAACCCATGGAATGCCCTGTGTTAAACATAGGAAGCTAAAGAAAAACTTAGATACATGCCTATGGAATATAATTCCCCACACTTGATGTGGGATTCCTTGAGCTTCCACACCCTCGAAAATCCCTATAATAAGGGGAATAATCCTACACGCGCTATTGTTCCAGCATCTAGACACGCCAGTGATGTCCAACGTGACTACTCCCCCGACTGAAGGTTGATGCCCTGACCGGACCCTTTGGAATGTCCTGATAGAAGCAGTGTAATTAAACAACATAAATGAAGAAATGACACTGGGAAGAGTTTCAGGAACAACTTCTTAGTCTATAAGGGAGACCCAGACTAGGTGATGAGTTATGAAGAGGAATCCACTGAAGGAGGAACCGAAATCCCATCATCCTGTTTCGATCAAGGGGAAAACATCCTTGAATAAGCGACGTATGTCGCCCGCATTTGGAAAGCAGGAATGCAGGGCAACAGCTGCACACCCTCCACAGGCAGATGCGCGTGCCCCGATTAAAGCGTCTGAAATACATATACATATACATATACATATACATATACATATACATATACATATACATATACATATACATATACATATACATATACATCTACATATACATATACATATACATATACATATACATATACAAATACATATACATATACATATACATATACATGTACATATACATATACATATACATGTACATATACATATACATATACATATACATGTACATATACATATACATCTACATGTACATATACATATACATATACATGTACATATACATATACATATACATGTACATGTAATTATACATATACATATACATGTACATATACATATACATATACATGTACATGTAATTATACATATACATATGCATATTCATATAGTAGTTGGGGGTTGAGTTGCACAATGGGCACTGAAAGGTTATAATCACCACCATAAGGTTTAAGTACCGCACGACTGGTCATTAGTTTCATGGATAATTCATTAACACGACCTCACGACTATAGGGGGAGTGGAATTTTCAATACTCTTGAAATAGTGTTACCAACTTCCATATGGTAGTGCCGAAGGTAGGGGAATTTTCAACTACTATATCTAATAGTCTTGTGATACCTGTTAGGGGAAATATGTATAATATAGGTCGTAGAGGTAGAGGGACTAGGACAAATCCACTCCAACCATTCCTTCATTGCTTATGGAGGAAGTGGTTGGGCTATAGAAACCATAATATGGAAACAACTGCAAGTGGATGAGTCGAATCAAGCCGGAAAACATATGACCATGCCAATAACTAACGTAGGTTCACCAGTAGAGTATACTATATGGAACATGAGCAACCCTTTTGAAAAGAACATGGAAAGAGCTTGAACCACCAGTTTTGTCACTATTATAGAAGAGTATTGAGTATTGACCTATCTAATTTAATCACCTCAGGTCTATGCATTCAATAGGTGGGGAGCAAGGTAGCAACTGTTTATTAAAAAATGGGACTCTGCTATGAGGTAAACCTACATATAGAGTCTGACACCTACCTGATGTTGCAAGACCGATGATGTTTGGTACCAATTAGAGGGTTCCCAGTCATATCTACCTAGTGATAAATGGAAGTAGTAACCCTAACTACTCGAAGGTAGAAAAATTCATTGTCGCATAAGTATTGTTGTACATGGATAGTGTCATGACTTCCCATCAATCTCCGAAATGGAATTTGGTTAAAATGAACTCTCAGTTTAGATGTTGATCTCCCCACAGCTAGATGGTGGGACCACATACACCTTGACTATTCACTTCTCTATGAGAATGATAATTAAATGTCTCATAGGATGGTAGTAGTGATATGGTCTGCTACCACCACCGCTCCAACAAGACACTCGTTCGATCAATGCCCACTGCTCTAACCTTATGAGTGAAATGAATTGTCACACAAGTTACACTATAGGAACAACTAGGTACTTATATATATAAAGTATTAATTCCATATTCACAGAAGGATCCAGAAAATTCATGGATATGTACGGAAAGCAGTTCGATCATTCATCCCCTTGTTTCAAGGTTTTCCACTACTCTGATACGGTCACGGGGTAGGTTAAATAGAGAGTATCATCTCTATCTATAAATGTTGGTGGTTTTTTTGGACTTAATATTCTATAATACATGAAATTTTTCATTATAAATGATGTAGGATGATACCTTGGTTCATCAGCTTATTCATTCAATTGAAGTTTAATTCTTGGGAACAGAGCATGTTTGGTAGTTTATCTGGGGAGGGTGCCTCCAAAAGAATAATAGGTGGTGAATAATGGCCAAAGACACCAAATATATAGAGAATTTATTGGTTTTAAATTTTTTAATTCAATGTGGAACAACTCAAGTTGGTATATACAAGTCAAATGGTAATCTGAGATGTTGACCATAGTGAACCGGGTAGTTCTGTGTGGTTGGGCACTCGCAAAATGGATCACAGGTACACTAGGGATAACATGCTAATGAAACCAAAGATCTACAATTGATGGTTTCATTTGGAACCTTGATGTTGACTCATCACCTCATTGGGTGGATGCTAGTCCCAAGGGTTAGGTTTTTCGCTGATTAAAAATAGTGGTACGTGAGTTGGGTTTAGAACATCATGAAAAAGTTCAGTTCCTATCTACTATGGGGTCATGATAGTGTAAATGTACACTCCCTAGTATTACATGACTAGAATAGAGCAAGGGTCCAACCCATTGTGTTCTATAACTTGGGTGATGGTATATAGTGCAGCTACGTTGTTGGTATCATATCTATTGGTGGTGGTCACTGATGGAAGGATCTTGGAATGCCACATGGACTCGTTCTTGGACTTGGTATAAGAACAGTACCAAAAAGGATAGTTGATATGTGAACCATCCATTGTGGAACTCAATATTTCTCACTTTTGGTGGTGATAGGGGAGCTATCATGGAGAAAGAATATTCATACTAATCGGAAAACTAGCTAATAGGAAGCTCAGAGGTCATGGTCCACCACCCCACTCAGGTACTCAAGTCGAAACATCGCATACACCACCATATTCCACCATATCCAATACAAATGAAATGATAAACATACATTATTTGGATGTAAAGTGAATCTGGAACCATGGGAACCGTTCGACAATACCTTGGAGTCATGGTTTGGTCGACCTTGGGGACAATGCATCTGCAAAACTGAAGGCAGCAGGTTAGTTCGGGTTCATCAGTATAATATAGAAATGTACTCTTATATATATATTATATCGGTAGACCAATATAGGTCCCACTATTGGCACTATTATCAACACCACTATAGGTAGTTCTTTACCTATAGTGGTGCCTATAATGGTGCCTATAGTGGTCCAAGTATATTATACCGACGCATCATATGATAGTCAATGGTTTGGGGGTTCTATGGTGTATATGGTGGTGATAAAATTGGATTTGGAGGTACTATACATGACAAGTTTTAGTATCAGTACATCTATGATTGACTGGTGTCGTGGCATTGTCATAGTTGGGTTGAGGGTGTTCAGTTTGGAAGAGCGTGGTGGTCAGAACTGTCAGTTGGTGCGGTCTAATGGGTGGTTTGGTAGCTAAGATGTCAGAAATGATATAATAGACAGAATCAGAGTGGATCCATGTACTCATCTATAGAGTCTATTAGACTAATAATAGGTTGGGTGGATGTGGTTCTTAAGGAGTGGTCTGGACTCAAGCATTGGACCAAGCGGAAAGGGAAATCGGTGTTTCGATGAACAAAACAATCATGTTACCCCCCTTCCCAACATGTTCCACCTTTTCCACCAATGTTTTTCGAGTGAGTATATTTTAGTCCAATCACCACATCTATGGAATACTACTACTAGGATAGTATAGTGGTGTGTGTATGCTTTCTGAAAGGTTTCTACTAGACACTTCCCCACTCACTGGTCTGGAAATAGAGTTTCCCAAGTTGTTCAGTGTAATGGTGTTGCTGATTGTGATTGAGTGGTTCTGGAACTCTTGAGATCCCAACATCTCGAATTCCACCTCCAAATTACAAGGTTTATTTTTATATAGATTGATCTGAAGTTCAACTTTCGATGAACAAAAATACCCATGGTACCTTCATTCTTGGATAGGGGGTATTGTGAGGTGATCAAGGCCAACCACCAATGGAAAAATGGACTTCTAACTAGTGAAACCCAAACACATGATTCTAGACCCCACCTAGTACATGTATATATATTAAGGTCGTTTCCAACTATATCAAAAATTATAAATGACAAATCAGTACGATTGATTCCATATCATGAGTTCATTGGCATTCAGCAATTGGAATATCCATACAACTCAACTTCGGTACATGAACAATGACCATCACCCTACTATATAGATTAAGGAGTAGTTCAATAAACACATGGACCATGATTGAAAGAAAAGATTAATCACATAAAAGATTGAATATCTTTGGTGAGGAGTGGGGGTTTGTATGTTGGTATAATATAGGTAGTATACTTGAATTCCCAGACATTATTTGTGATATTGGGAATTAATGGGATGGGGATGGTGCAACCTTAGCCAGGTGGACTCTCCACTTATCTCTTCCATGAATGTTTGATTCCATCATGTATCTATTGTCTCCTTTTAGAAGGAGGTGCAGTATAAAAGTAGTAGGTAGTTGTGTTGTGATTGGGATGGTAGTTCAGGTTTGTAGTTTAGAGTGTGTGGATCCATTTCATTGAATTCCTTCAACTGTTATGGTCGTGACATCCACCCCATTGGATTGTGGTCAGACTTGGGAATGGCTAGGGTATGGAAGAGTCCTCCCTTTTTGGTACCAGTGGCCCTATGGTCAACCATCGTTGCTATTCCATCCAACCTTTCCACCACAATGTGTATAGGTGCTAGATATCCATGTCTATAGGCACTAGATATCCAAGATGCTGGGTATGCTAGCACCCAAGTTGCGATAGGATCTCAATAGCCTGAAGAATGGTGGGAATGGTCCACATGGGAATACTACTAAATTTATTCTATCTACCTAAAATAACAATTGGAATATGATTGGTGGTACTAGTCATAGATGATAGCCTATGTCAAATTTTATAAATGTCAGGCTTGATTTGAGTCATTCCCGACCATGCACAATAGTCTTTAGCCATTGACAGAACTTCCGGCCTCGACCCCTCTCCACCTCTGATGGGATATGTGTTGCTTAATTTTTTTTCATAGAAGGACCAATCACTCAAAGGGAAGGTTCATATATCTTTGGAATGTTCCATGGGAGTCAAACTAACCCATTATGATAAACTGACTAGCGTATTAGAGAGTTGAATGCACATACCAAATGAAAAAATTACCCAAATTGTGGAAACAAATAGGCTATTAGTGGGATATGGGGATGGCATTGAACATGTATCTGGGTTTCATCAATAGAAATGTGGTGAAATGGTCCAGTTTTCTACCAGTGTGAATGTAATAACATTGAATTTGGATCCCTAATCTTGTGTGTATAGTGGTGTTTGGGTTGAATACCACCGTGAGAAAATAATATCCGGTCATGTGCATGGGTTCGATCATAGATGTTCCCTCAAGGATGTGTTATTTGGGTTGTGTGGTAGAATCTTTTGGTGTTCAAATTTTCAATACCTCAACTGTGCACTGGGAATCCAATACTAGACATGTAGAAATGAATGGTTTGGTCATTATCAAACGTCAACTGGTTCATGATCCAATAGAGACTGGTCTCAAAGAAGTGGATAGCTTGATGCCTATCGGTTGTGGGAAATGTGAAATCATTATTAGGGACTGAAAAATGGGAAAAACCCAGTATTGGGGTCAATAAAACGATTTTCCAAAATCAGGTGAATGCCACTGCTCAGGAATGGAACAAGATCTATTGTGTCTATGTAGCTATAAGATAGAAATTCTCAATAGTTGCACAAGTCGTTCAATTACTCTCGGACACTTACATCATGGGGTATTCCATTATGGTGGATGATTACACTTCATAACCTACTCCAATTCAATTTCATGGACCATATTATGGGTGTGAAATGGGGGAATATATCAGTGATCATGGAATGCATGATGTGATCAGGTATTATGATCTTTCAAAATAGGCTATGGCGTATCAAAAAATGGAATTATTATTACATCGAATACTGGGCCATTAGGCATTCCCAGGTGATGTTTTCTATTTACCTTCCTATCTATTTGAACGAGTAGCTAAACGATTAAATAGTACTAGTGCAAGTAGATTGACCACCCTTACCATTAAAGAAACACTAGTAGGTGATGTCTTAGCCTATATTCCCACCAATGTGATCCCAATTGCTGATGGAAGAAAGATTTAGACATAGAGCTCTTTTATTGAGGTATGCACCCAAAAATTAATAGTGGCTTACTGGTCTATTTAGTTGGATCATCAGTTCAAGTGAAATCTATGAAACAAGTATGTGGTGTTTCAAAACTAGAATTGGTATAATATCGAGAAATGGAAGCCCTTCCTCAATTTGGATCAGACCTGGATGAAGTGACTCTAGCTATTCCCAATCGAGGTCTCTGAATTATGGAAGTTTAGAAACAACCACTTCATCATCCACTAGCTCTTAAACAACAACTAATTGTACTATATGAATCATTCAATTGTTTCTTTGATCGAATAGTGCAATATGAGATAGAAATCACACACCACTTTAGAGATGGTTGGCCTTTCAATCTAGACTGGCCCGCTGGGTTCACACTCATGGTAAATAATGAAAATGATCACTTATTATAAAAAATCACATCATTTATCAACTAGCTAGATATAATATAGTAGGAAAGGTCTTGTTAGTTCAACCCCCTTAGATGGTTGGATTTTCAACTCACTAGTAGAAGCTACATAACTATATATAGTAGAGTACTTGGCCACTGGATACCTTGATCTTCGAGTACAGTGTTGCAATGAATTATCAGATACTCAAGGCTGGATTCTTCTCTCAGTGAATGGATCACTACCACCTATGATACATATACTTTGTTGACTATAATGATACAACCTCCAATATCTATATTATACTGATCAAGGACTAGTTCAAGGTTGTTGTTCTCCATACTCTTATAACAATGATTACTCTACTCTAATAGTACTGCCAAATCTAATCTATGTCTATTATATACATTATACCAACTTAATTACATAGTGACTTCAAGGGTGAGTGAAACATTTGAAAAACTACAGGATAAATTCTCTACATTTAGTGAAACACCATGCTCAACGAGGAGGGAATACGAAGGTGGTGCTTCAGTAGTCTACCCTAATAGTTTGGAGGTATGATGTATCAATTACAGGATATGATAAATTTGATTGATGGTGATGGATGTGGAACACTAGGCGGTGATTGGACCTAAACATTCCTACTGAATGAGTCAACACAGAGAGATGAACCATGTGGGTTTTAGGGATGATTAGTTGTAAGAATCGTAGAAAGGAAGGTATGGAGTCGGAAACACCTAGGGGATCATGGAATCAAGAATGACTAAGTCCTCCATGGTATGAGATACTTCATGTATCTCAGGTCCCCTTAGGTCTAGTCAAACAAGGTCTAGAATATAAGAGGTATGGGATAATTAATGTATTCCAGGTCCTCCTCAGTATAATATTTGTAGTATACCCTTCCCTGGAAGGACCAATGATAAAAGATTCAAGTATCCCAATAAAGGACTAGGTCCTCCCAGGTCTGGTCAATGGGCACCTGGAAAGTACCATGTACTCTAGGCTACTATAATTATATAGGGAACAAGGATCTCTAGGGATACATGAAGTATCCCAGTCAAGACTAGGTTGATCACTGGTTCTAGATAGTATTCCATGAGACATTTCCTTCTGTCACTACTAATCCTACCAAAAGTGGCCATTCCCATTCTAATACCTATATTATACCAAGAATACCAGTGCTGGAGTTTCCAAAATAGATAGTGCACCATGCTGTGTGGACCCCAAACACACAAACATCTCGAGATACTAGGATAGTTGGAGGGGACCATCCATCGTCCTACTACCGAGTGCAATCAAAACCATCGTAAACCCTAGTATCTCTTCCCCATATTCCCCAATGAAGACGAATCATGTAGTTTTGTGTAGGGTTCATGGTTCCCCTATAATAGATGACTAGTACTATACTAGCAGTAGTTCCCATTCCAACTCACCTAATCGATCTATGAATATATGGGGTCAATGAAATATACTCACTATTAGAATAATACTGATCCCATCAGTCTGCTTGTTCATTTATCCATCCATAACCAATAGATATAGTTTCACAAGGACAAAGAGGCTTTATGATATTTTTTAAAATAATAGTCGTTTCACTAGATATAACCTTCAGCGTCAACTATGAACTGAACTCCAAATAATTCTATCACACCAGAATACATAAGCAGCTGTAGTGAACAAGACATAGGTCGAAGGATTCCCATTCATAATAGAAGGTCTCAAAGCTCAATAATCTAATAATATAATAGTGACCATCCTTTTTCCCATTGGTTGGGCATAATCCCATATCATGAGATAGAGTAGGATCAAAATAGTAGGGAGATAGTTCATAAAGGTTGAATTCACTATTGGTTGGTAAATACTCTTTCCCTTGATATATTACTTGATAGAATATTTCTAAACTTGTGTTGGATTTCTAACTTTGTTTTACCTTGCAGTATCACATACTCCCCAATCAGGTTTTGATCAGCATGATAGAGGATAAAGGAATTGATAGCCAGTCAGCAGGATGAGATTCAACTGCTGAGGTAATAGATAGTGTGTTTTTTATCCTATTTACCATTTATGACTTTTCCACCATTGAGATTGAGTCACTTCCTCATTATGATTATCCTAAGGCCACTGGCTCTGTGACCTTGGTTTTTTGAGTGGAAATATGGACAAGAAATGGACCAATGAGATGGGGTACCTATTTTCCTTCAAGAGAACAATGAATATACTGATCAGTTAATGTATTCACCAGTATCGACACTTATAAGTGACAAGGAAAAATATAATCAAGAACAGATTCAATATCTATTAAACAACTCTCATTAATATTTGACCTATAGATATTAAAAACAATTTATATTTCCTCATCATAACCCTTTAAAAAGGATAAGATATTTTAGAACCTAATTTTAGGCATAATTAATATTTTGTCCCATGAAGAAGTCATTAGACATCTTAAAGAAGCTCAGAATAAACAGCATGAAGCCTGAAATACACTTCCATCCTCCAAGTATAGACTCCTCTAAAATAATGGTATGGGATATAGATTTTGTGAATGACCCTAATTCTGATCATAAATAAAATGAAAATGTCTTCCTTGATAATATTCTAAGATACTCTTATATATTGTTATAGATATGATACCAATTAAAAAACCTGGTCCCAGCCGAGATTTGAATTCATATAAAGTTCGATAAAATCCAATAATGTCCTAGCATGACCAATTGAGAACTGTAACCATCGAAAGAGGGTTCCCAAAAAAAAGGGAAAGATCTGTTAACTCTATCTATGTGATCACTCAGCGATCTGTGCTACAACTTATCTTGACCAGATGATTGAAAAACTAACTCACTAGTGGTGGAGATTTGTCTAATTGGAAAGGTTTATTTTACATCGAAGTATTCATAAAGATGAGAAAAGAATAGTTCTTCCAATTATGTAAAGAAAAAAGGACTTCAAAAGTATGGAGTCGGTCCAACTGCTTAGAGGAAGGTGCCAACCAGCACAAGAGGAAGTCAATCAATGTGCAGGTTGCTTCCTTTATCTTTTCTAAAGAAATATTTTGATGTTGATTCCAAATTACGCATTTAAGGAGTCATTGTCACCACCTAATGTATCTGATGTTTTCAGTTCCCCGACTCCCATACTATGAGAAGATTATTGATGACTAATGGGAGAATATAAATATGATTTGAATTAAACTTATTTCCCTTACACAACCATGGATTTATCTTCAATATTTGACCCTCTTATCGATACTGGAGCTTCCCCAGTAGCCTTTTTAGATGATTCATCTTGATATTTCACCTTGTTCTTCATTAGTTATTTCCTTCCCTTCAGTTGATCTTGTCCAACAAATGTTCTTTGGACTTCTAGTCCAAGAGATCCTTGTTTATCAAAGAAGCATACTCGAATGAGTCTGTACTCTACTCTAATAGTTCAGTAAAGTCATCAATAGAACTCTCAGTGATAGAGGAATTGTCTTTACTAATGGGAAAGGTTACTACTTTTCATAGGAGTCAGTATCCCTCAAAGGTTCAAGTCATGGGTCATTCCAAGGGAATGATTCATTCATCAGTAATGTTATAATAGTGTGATTTAGTTCACTCAAGTGATAATAGATAGATCAAGTAGGGGTGCATTGGCCCTTGAAATAATCCAAGTTTGTGCTTTTATATTCCTTCCATAGGAATAAGGAGTATATGACCTCTTGGAAATTAAAGTAGTGATAAGATAGTATAGATTTTACACACCTCCATCTCAAAGGGGGGGAGTAGACGAGAGGTTTTAAGTCTCATCCATAAGCACAATGTCAACAAGAGGAAAAGGTAGCGGAGTTGTAAATAAGTTAAAACCAAAAGATAAGGGAAAATGATCAATCACATCCATCCCCTATGAATTTATACTATCTATATTATACTGATTCGCATGTCCTGGGTCAAACTTAGGAATTAATCTCAAATCTAGGACTAGTTCCATGATCAGTCATTCTTCTACCCTCTCTCAGGTGCTTATGTTTCACAATTCTGTACTTCCTTCCATTATCCTCCTTGGTTATCTGTTCATATCAGGTGCTTTAAATCTTATTCTTCTTTATTGCATTCAGTACACTTAAATAAAGATAAATGATACCTTAGTACTATTATCATGGTGTTCCCTAAAAATTGACTCTCAATTCGTGTGGGAATTTCATTAAGGAATAGGTAATTTTAGAATAAACATCACTCAATTAGGATGATGGAGTAATTGCATGTACAAGTCAAACTATGTGCAAAAAATAAAGGGGGGAATACTTTATGTGTCTGGTAGCTGATTAGAATAAAGAATCACATGTCAATTCCATTGATATGACTGGTGTGTAACATAATCGTCAACCAATCCAGTCATCCAAAGGATTTCAAGTGTCTATTATTGTTTTTTCCTTTCCTGGTCCTCAGTTTTCCACCTAAAAAATAATTAGGTTTGAAAGAAATCCTGAAATCCTACCCTGGTGATGTTTCTAAAAAAATGAAACTACCCCTATGTGATAGGTATTGGGATTTCCCCCACTCTTCTTCAATGAAGCCAGTTTTTCCTAACTTTCCTCCACCATCAAATCTGATCAGAGCTCTCAACGATTCTAGTAACATTTTCACCACTATTTTTTTTCCAATGAGACTTCTTGTCTTACCTTCCTTTGATCCTACCATGAATAAAAAAAGTAAATGAGGATATGTATGAATATTGATTCATTTTTATTATCCTTTTTGTTTTCTATGAATCTATCATTTGAGGCCATTCACGGAATCCACCCTTGTAGGACATTACATCTCTCTAAACATGTAAAATGGGAATAAGAACAACAGAAATATGAGAATATACATCAATTCAATATTTTTCATAATATAAGGTGATTCTCTATATCAACAGTCTATCCTGAATATGAGATGGATTGATCCTTTCTTATATCCCCACCTCCCCTATCAGTTACCGTTAACTTATATATCTAGTCATAAGGTAAAAGAGATTATGCTATAGTTGAATCATCAATGTATTTGACTACGGTATTGAAGAGTGTGAGTTTAGAAGTGAAAAAAAAGAATGGCATAGAGACCCAAGGAACGAATTGAGATATAGATTTACTATCTCCCCTTGTTATGATAATGAATCATTCCCCATGGACCAGATTTCTCTCCAAAAACATGGGGGAGTACTTTATTTACAATTATAGAGTGAAAAAGACCTAGCACATACAGGTCATGGATGACCTCTTATAATCTAGAGTAGCCTACCTTACCCTTACTCATTTTCTTGCTTACATAAAATAGCTATAAAAGGAGTAAGTATTCTTGTAACTCAGTCTTGATTTCTTCAAATCTTGTTCTATAAACTACACCCATATTGTTATAAGGTTTAATGTGGGGAATAAAATCAAAAAAAAATTCACTGTATGGGGTTATATGAGAGTCAACAATTCATGATTCCCATAAATGGTCAAAAAAATCCTTTAGCATGCTTTAATATTTCTTCCTACTCATACTGATTATCTTAAGTCCATAATGCTTACTAATTCTTCTAATCTACCGATTAAAGTAAGGTATGAGAATACAACAATCCATGTAGCTATCTAATTGCTAAATAAAGAGTTTTGAAGGTAATTTCCTTCATTAAGGAAGTGAACAAGCATCGATCTATTTTTGGATCCCTTCCACTGAGTCGTAACTTCTATAGATGAATATGCGAGAGTATGACCCCTTTGCGAGGTAATTTATGATTCTTCTTCCCATAGCCTCACTCAGCCCTTCCTATATCCTATAGTTATAGTAGCTGGGGTCAGGTATTATTATCTTAGGTGAGTAGAAAAAACAATCTTTATTTCTTGCCATTCTTAATGTTTTGGAAAGAAATAAAGCTATTGATTTTGTCTTCTTCCAGGAAATCTAGTCCAATTTTCAGACTCAATGTAATACTGATGGGATTTCTAAAGGCAGGTTGGGAGAAACCCACATATTTTTCCAATATCCAAAGGAAGAAGGATCTTTTTCTTTTATTTTACACTATAATGTGATGAATGTAAAAATGACTTATATATTATACCTTAGATTTAATACAAAGTGAATCTCGATGAAATAAAGTAGATCAAAACATTTTAGTGAACTAACGGAATTCCTTGAATGATTTCCTTATCTTATTTTCTTGGATTATTGTAATAGGAACTGACAAATATTGATTGCAATAAGTATCACTCCTAAATGTAGTATATATCTTATATATGAGACCACCAAATTCAATGGATGGAAACCATGATTAGGTGGGTTCCATAGCTAACATAGCTATCTCTTAGAAAGATCTACATTCCATTGCATAGGTCCTGAAGAAATACATTGAATTGAAAGTGTACATGCACTAGATCGGACCATTCGTACCTTTTCACCTATAATGATGCTTGAAAAAGTCCTTGAATGAGTGAAAGAGAGTAGTCTTTGTTGGTGTAACAACTATTTAATACATAGTCTTAGTTGTAGTAATTATTAGTGAAGTTGAAATAAAATCTCTTTGGTCCTATTTAATAAGATGTGCGACCTTTTATCTTGAGATAAAGGGCCATAGGATTGAATCATCTCTTAGGAAAAAGATGAAATCTCATGAACATGAATCGGTCTCAGAATATGCTGTGTGAAGGGATAACCATTGAAGGGAAACAAGTGAAGATTCTGATAATCCTTTGTACTTAAGGAATAGATAGATGGATGTCTTCCTATCTTACCTCTTTACTAAACCATGTTGATATAGAAAAATGAATGGAATATATATAACAAAAAAGACATTATCTTTATAAGATGAATGGTTCGTAGATAAAAAATAAGTGATTGTTTACAATATAGTAAAGGGTTATCATATTACCATCACTTTCCCTAAGGAAGTTAAATAAATCTTAATACATGTTACTGACTTGACTTCCTACACTAGTTGGACTATACTGCATACCTTTGATAGGATAATGACAAGATTATACTTTTTAAACTAAAGACTTCAAGGGTGAGCTACAAAAAGCGAATGGTTAAGCTACGAAAGAAAAGTACCTTCATAAGAGCTTAATTATTTTATTTATCACCGTAAGTGAAATTTAAATAAAATTACTTATGCATTAAAAGGACTTCAAAGAGTAACTAAGGTGTATTTAATTATCTTTTATATATTATAACACTTGGAAGTATATTACCTATATTATACCGACTTATCCTAGTAGAACAAGCATGCGACCTAAAGACTAGTGGTATACATTACTATTAAAACTCTTAAGGTACCCTTATTATCTTCTATTTTATTCCTTGTTGTCCTACAGCTGATTCAATGGAATATCTAATGTTAGATCCTATAATTAAGCTTCTTTACCTTACTAGACTAGCGTCTAATCAATGAATGAAAAAGAAATATCTTGAATGAATATCTGGCATTAGTAAAGGGATAGACCCCCAAAACCACTCACTATGAAAGATAAGAGGGATTCCCCTTATTTCCCTAAGGCATGATATAGAACCTTGAATTAAATTCTGATATATCTGGTATTTCTTTTATTCCCACCACCTTCATTAAACATTTTGGAACTATAGACAAAGAGTCATTTAATGACCTTTTCAAAGACTACTTTGTAGAGGGTGTAATTTTTTCCAAACTCTATTGAACAATTACATAATAGATAATGTGAAGTCTCCCTAAACTAAAACATCTATAAGGATGGAGGAGAAAAAAGATTCAGTTAGTTTATCAGTTATTCTATCCAGTAAGAAGTCACATCTTAAAAAGTTTAATAACCAAATTAAAAAACAGGAAACAAATGGTCTAATGGTTGATTATTTAGAACGATTTAATTAAAATCCTTTTTGGGTCTATGAGAGGAGATGAAGTAGTTTTTTTCTATGAACTGTACCAATTCCTTGATAATATTTCTACAAAATTCCTCCTAGTTCTTTTTTCATATACTTGGGTCTTTAGAAGGAACATATTTCTTAGTTCATGCAATGGATCCCTAGGTGTAGACTTTTTACGGTCTGATTTGTAAGGAAATTTTTGGGATGACCAAGTCACATCCCAGAAGAAGGAAATCTTCCCACTACTACTGGAGTGAAACATTCAATATACAGCGTATGAGGTGACTATGCCAGATGCAACATCCAATAAGAAGTTTCTTTTTTAGATTTACTTTTCTTTATCTTCTCTTGACCCTCCCTAAAAGGGAGGGTCAAATCTTTTAGAATCTAACCCATTCCTTCAAGATAGAACTTTTAGAACCTTATTACATACTCCTTTTCTTGTATGCTGACATGGGTTTCCTTTTTAATATCACGACTTTGTGGGAAATAGAAATATCAACTCAACATGAGAAAGAACTCATGTCGTTCCGTGGGGAACTCTGGACCTACACCAAATATAAGATAAAAAAACTTGAGGTTTATTACTACCTATATTATATGGATTATTATCATAATTTATTTTTGAGGAAGGAAGTAATTAATAGAAGTATAAATTAGAGTGTTTTCATAGAAGAAGTAGTATTATATTTTATAGGTACTACTTTGAGGTAGGAAAGATCATATGTCACAGAAAAAGTTGTAGATAGGATCACTATTAGAATAGTACTCAGGTGGAGTCCCTTGTGAAAGAAGAAACTATGGAAGAACAATAAGGATTCAAGAATGTTTCGTTATCATTATCTAAGGGTTAATCAAGAAAGGCAGTTCTGGGTGTTTGGTTTTTGATATGGAATCGAAAGAGAAGAT
This sequence comes from Viscum album, assembly GCA_963277665.1. Taxonomy (NCBI): domain Eukaryota; kingdom Viridiplantae; phylum Streptophyta; class Magnoliopsida; order Santalales; family Viscaceae; genus Viscum; species Viscum album. The sequence continues at coordinate 1,083,686,283 of OY728146.1, read as the reverse complement.
GAAGATAGAGATGATTCAGACCCATCCATGGTAATACCCAACATAAGACCCCTTTTGGTAAAAATGAATATATAATTTGGGATACCCATAAACCTTATGTGGATACTTAATCTAGGTAGTCATATCATACACTTTTTTATACCTTTCACGATTCATACTACTAATTCTGATACCGGCTAGTGAGAGTGGTAGAACAAAAGACCCTAATTTCTAGTCATATCCCTAAAACATTTTGTAATCTTAATCCAGTATCACGATGATAAATTTAAGGGTATGGAGAAGTAGTCAATGAATCATTTTAGGTAGAAAGGAGAATATGTTGAAAAATATTTTGTTTTAGAATAAGCTATTTTTTGAAAAAAAAGGTTATTTTGTGGAATTGAAACAGAATAAGCGAAAGAAAGTAGTGTAGGGAAAATTATAGGAATGCTAAATGGATATATGAGGTTATATGTGTAGTTTTGTATCCCCATATTCCTTGAGATTCAGTTTGGGTTTAGTTAGTGAGGTTCTAAAATATCTAAGCCTTTCTAAAGGGTATGTTTCTAATCCCTTATATATAAGTATCGGTCCTTTTTGAATGGTGAGCTTTTAAAAGATATGACCTTATCATTAGAAAGGGTAAGCAGAGTAACCAATCTTTGGAAATTATGGCCAATGAAGATCAAATTTATAGGGTATAAGTTGTGGCATTTCCTTGAGTCCTCTATTTTCCTCTCATGTCCTTTCCTTCGTATGGGACTCAAAAAAAATTCCATAAACATGGCTCCTCGCTACTTTCTTGCTTAATGGCTTCTGATGAACCAATGATAAGGATCATTAGTTCCCCTAATAGCTGAACCTGACGACCAAATACCCAACCTTCCCTGATCTTCTACTAGTTGTCATATCATGCATTTAGCCTTCAGGTTTAGAATGTGTTGAAACTGGTACTTATATATATTGTTCTCCCAAATAACCTCTTCTCAGAACTCAACTGCTGGGTTTTTTGGTTCCTATCTGACCAAAAAAGAGAGATGGTAGAATAATTTATTTCAAACCAAGTTGAAGAACTAATATATATATATATATATATAGTCATATTGGCCTCTCATATAGCCTTTTTATTTTCTATTCATGGCTGACTAAATTACTTTAATAAAGGATAGCTCTTTCCCGACCTACTTCTTGGCCACAACCACAGCTACAACTATTAGTATTCATAGGGGAGGATATTTTTATCACATTATTTTCCACTGAAGATTTTGATCCATATCTTATCATTCTTGGGAAATTAGTGAAACACCTATATTTTATTTTATGATAATCAAACTAGACTTGAAATTCAAAACTATTAGAATAGTACAGAGAGTTGAATAGATGATGACTGGACACAACAGATGTCTTACTCTTTAAGGGGTCACTAAATCAATTATATTTATTTTAAGGGAGACTTATAATTTTATATCTTAAAGGTGGTCCTTTTCATATCTAACTACAATGTTCGTGCGGTGGTTTCTTGCAGTTGGAGTTTCCTTGATGTCAGAAAGGTATACTGTAGATTAGGTTAGTGTTTAGTGTGCTTTAGTACAAGATTGAAAAGAATGATACTAGCTATATTATACCAACCATGTGAGATGACCAAAAGGGTATAAAAGTAAATAAAATCATAAGAGAATAAAATTCAATAGATGGTATGGAAGTAGTATGCCCAGTTCACCAGGTTCTACCACTGTAAATCTCAATCATCAGTTTCCATTCTCCCATTACTCAGATTCACTTATTCAACTTTGTTGTATTCTTCCAAAAAAATTATTTTTTTGGTATTACTCTCCTAAAGTAAAGATAGAAAGAACCAATATGTAATTTAGTACCTAAATACCCTTCTAATAGTGAGGTGATGTCAGGTTCGAAAATATATAACACTTTTGGGTCATCAAATTTTTTCTTTTTCGTGCTCATTTTTCTAGTTTCTGCTAAATTAGTCAGTAGAATAATATAACCCCACATTCTCCAAAAGAATGTTTTTCTTTTAATCAAGAGTCTTATTTGTAAAAAATTTGTTCCATTCTTATGCATCGCTTCTATTGTTTTTATATTCTATTTAATTGGCGAGGTTTGGTTTTTAGAGTCTCTATTTGAAAGGATTGCTTTCCCTCTTAGCGTGTGAGCCCTTTCTTTCCATATCATAAAGATGAGGTGTTAAATAACTATATAGTTAGAAACATTGAAATCTCTCCATGTAGCCTCCATTAAATAACTATATACTGCCTTTTTAGGCATAGAATCTCATTTTGAACTGCATGAACCTTCAGTTGAGTCATCATTGGGTGCAAGCCCGGAAGCCAACATCAATCAACAGCCTATGATTCCCCAAAATCAATCCCTACTCTTCGAACAAAAAAACTCAACGATTGACTAGTTATATAGGTTATACATATAATTTTGAAGTTTGGGACTCATATGTTGATACCCTACTCCAAATTTAAAATCATATCATGGTTTCCAATGAATATTCTCATTAGTCTGTCCTTGAAAAAATAAATCAGATACAATGAGTTTTCAAAATCAACCATCTTTGTTTTATCCAGTTATATAAACCATATCAAATAGATTTGGTGGACTGGAATGTGGAAAAGTGTTCCATATCTTTATATTATGTCCACTATTATTAGAGTAGACAACTATGAGTGATTTTTAGAAAAAAAATTAAATATATATGGAACATCTCCTAGTCTTTTGTGATAGTTTAGGTTTACTTATTTTGTTAGGTTTCGACTTCAACACTGTGATCTTCCCATTATTTCATATATCAGCTCCATATATTTTATTCATATTCATTATTATGATCTTTTTCGATATATCATTCTTGAAACATACTAAAAAAACTGTAGGAGCTTTCCAGGATGGCTTGGTAAGAAAGAAACCCCTTGTGTAGGTGCCAACTCCTAGTTATTTTTCTTCATTCTTTTTAAAAGTTTCTATAAGAATGAAGGGTAGTTCACTAGATATTCCTTTTGATACCAGGACCTTTATATATGAATACCCAAGAGTTAAGCTCATGAAAAGAACTTTTTGGTCATATCTATTGGTCTTTATTTTTATTGTTATATTCAGTTACTTTTTCTCGTTCACTTATTTCTTCTTACCTGGTTCGTTCTTTTTTTCTTTTTTATTTGAGGATTCCCCTCACCAACTATTATAAATAGATCAAGGGTCGAACCTGATTCCTTATAGATACTACCGTTCCTCTTTAGTGGAGGCTTTTTCACTGAGATAGACTACAGGAAAGAGAGAAACAATCTTGAATTACCAAATAGTCTGTATGTTCAATCACCAAAAGAACCTACCCATACCCTAACCCTTTAGAAATGGTAAGATATTATAGAACCTTTCTCAGGAGTGAAGTCTACATAATATAGGTAGTAGCCTGTAATTTATTTCCTTTTCCCCTCATAGTTAGTAAGCTCTTGTTTCACATGTAAGTTAAGATAAAAATATATCATTATTTTTTGTAAGCTCAATACATAAGGGAGGTGGTACTTATATATATTAAGTTCCAATATTTACATTAATACATTTGTATCTATTTCTCTATCGAATTTATTTAGTGAGTGGTATTATTTATTGATTAAAAGGGATCAAACCAGAAAAAATAGGTTTTTTTACCGTAAGATATAACTATAACGAAATCGGAAACACATTAAGCAGATAGATTAGAAAAGGGTGATCACTAATTTTAGCTTGGATTGACTACTACCCAAAATAAAATAAAGAAGTCAGGCTCATAAGCTCATTTCTTGTTTTTTAAGAGATAGTTAGGAAAGGTTCTAGCAATGTTTCTATTCCATGGGTTGTAGACTAAAGATAATAAATAGATTTTTGGTTTTTTTAGGAATGGATTAGTGATAAGGAAGCTTTAGAGAATGTGGTGCTTGAGGGCAGAGAACAGAGAGGCTTTTATCTATGGAGATGAAGATAGTGGCTTTCTATATTTTGAGATAAGATTCACTTTCTGGTCAGAGGATGGGAGGTGGTTGATTGAAAAACTATCACTATCCCATATCAACACAAAACTAGTTGTGATTAGTCTTTCTTGTCCAGGATTATTATTTTTTATGATATCAATAAAAATTGAAAAGTGAGGGAAGAATCAGATGTATGGATATATATCCATTTTTATATCTGGATTATGCTACTAATGCAACTATCGATTCTCGTGACTCTACATCCTTCCATAAGAACCCATTGTGTAGGTTGCCTATGCACCTAGATCTCAACCACCTATAGTTAAGCCAAGATGATATAATGAAGCTGAAAGACCTATAATTCTAGTCTCATACCCCATCCTTGGTTTTGAAGATTCGTCTTGACTACCTTCTCAATCAAAACTGATGCTTTCCAGACATCTCAATAAAAAGTTCTGATTGCCTCATTGTGGATATTTTCCACCCCCTCAATATTTTGGATTCCTGTGCATGCTCTCGAATAAGGAGGGGAAATCAATAGGTCTAGTTTCTTCCTCACCTCTAAGGCTGAATTGTCCATTTATTCCCAAACCATTCACCATAATAGCCATATGGAGGGAGCGATGGACACCACTAAAATTGATAAGATTGAGCTAGTATGGGAAATTTCATAAAGAAACCTCCAACCACCCCTCAATAAAGTCAAAAGGAGATAGTTGAGCTGTGAGGGGCCCACTCGCACTTATTTTCAAACTCTACCATTATGTCTCCCAAGAAATTTTCAAAAATGAGAAGGCTATGAAAAGAAGAGTACTAGGGTCAAAGCGGGAACTTCTGGGAACAAGTCGGATATTATTTGAATAAAGGGACTATATTACCCTTAATAAGGGAAGGTGATGAGAACTTCTAGGATTTTTTGCCGAAGGGATTTAATGTTTCCATCCTTTGAGATTATGTGATTAGTATATGGTTCTACCGAATTTTTTATCCCATGCCTCAGGCTGATCTGGTAAAATGGATGGACTATTACAGTATACTATATAGAATAAAGTATTGAACTTTATCCTCTACAGTTACCTGAATAGAAAATATTGAATAAAAGACTAAAAAAAGTCATTTTCTGAGATGTAGTTCATTCGGTGGCATATTCAATTACTTGAAATGATCATATATGAAGCATTCCTCAACTATTTGAGATACTAGTATGCAATATAGTATGAGATTTGTCATAATTATCATTTAAATTCTATATGAAATCAGAATGTTCATTCATTCCAGCTTTTGATAGGCCTATAGGATGCCTATCACTAATCATAGTTCATTTATCCTCATCCAAACTTGCATTATCACATGTTGGACCATTATAGGTAAATAAATCATCCTATATACTATATAGAAGAATTCCTGGAAATATTATACTGATAACATAAATTGATATAGCTTTCTTATCCCTTAAATGGATATGATATAGAGTCGACAACATGACATGAAATGGATTCTTGGTATTCCATCAATATGATCTAATATTGAATACGAAAGTCATATTTTCTCCCTATTTTATCTACTAATGTTTTTGGAGTGCTTGAAATTGAGTTATGTCTCCAAGTATACCATCCATTTTGGTTCTAAAAGAACTGACCCTTTCTAAAGGGTTAGGATAGGGGTTTTCATCATGATCTAGTAATCTAATATGTATATTATATTGATGTATCAGACGTTCAGTATAGGTAGTGGCTTCAATATCATTTGTGATACAGTCCTCTTTGGTAGTCACTAGGTATTGAGAGGAATGACATCGTTTCTAGTTAGTGTTCATGATTTGATCTATTGTAGTGAGTAGGGATCATGGGGTTGAGTATCAAATAATCAAGCATGATGATACTTATATATCAGGTACTTTTCTATAACTATTTATAAGAGTACCGTAGAGTAGAGTACTAAGAGGCCTGATATTTCGGCCCCCATCTCTCTCTGTACTATCATAAATAGGCTATAGAAGGGATTGATGATTCTTTAGCTGTGTGATATCTAGTATCATAATTTAACTGATTTATTAAACCTTTCTTCAAAAGAGGTTTATAGTTTATCAAGAGAGAATCCCTAGAGGAGTAGGATAGTCTTGTATTATATTCCTCCAAAGCTGACATGTCAATAGTACTCTACTCTAATAGTGGTGATTCTAGACTATTAGAGTAGAGTAATGAGTGTGACTAGTGTGAGCAGAGAACGGGCTTGGTACTGATATATATTGATATTTTCAAGCTGGAAAGACATCTATAAATCAAAAATATAGTAATAGTGTGATAAAAAATAGTGATTATGTTTTTTTAAAGTCTCACCATTGATTGAGTTGGACCAGGACCATCAATGAGGGCTCTTTTTTCTCCTCTCAAATCGCTACATTAAGATCCCCTATGGAAGATCCATGACATTGTTTCTACCTAGCAATGAGATGTTTTTATTTCCCTCGCTATCTTCCTAATCCACCCCACTTCCCTTCATTGGTACTCTACTCTAATAGTCTTCTGGAATTTCTCAATTTGTGAACCCAGTGACTGGCATATGAAATTTCATAGATCAATTCATGTATTGTATCTAACAAGTGGAATTCATGGCATCTAGCCCATACCATAATATGTGATATTGAGGTTCAAAACCTATCCCTTCCTCATTAATTGAGATTTAGTGGTCACTCCCTAATTTGAGTACTTTTTATTGAATAACTCAATAGTTGAGAGATGCACCATTCGTTACGTCATCCTAATGCATGTAACCTGACTTCGGTGGCCTAGTACCCAATCGGAAACGACTTTCCAGTTGTATGAGTGGTGTACGATTCATATGGACACCTACCATCAATCAAGAATACTGTGGGTATTGGAATGGAATTACAGTGGGGTTAGAAATAATCAATTGAGAATCACACTATTAGAAGAGTTATGAGGGCCGGAGGGCATCTAGAAAGCATTTAATTGGAATACAAGTTTCATCATTAGCGGAAATTCTATTTGGATGGAATTGATGGTTTCATGACTCGACTATGGTTTTCCTTTGATGACATAATCAATTGATAGTGGGAAGGTGGTTGGGATCTCTCCGGTTTGGTATTTCATGGCCCAATACAACTATTAGAGTAGATTAATGAATATATATATATATATATATATATATATATAAGTAACAAAGGGTACAGTATACGTTCCACTATCACCCATTTGCAATTGGAGGGGTCAACTATTATAATATATTAGTCTCATTCATATGACTCGACTGAGTTGTCTATCCATCAATATATATAAGTAACATCCCCTGCCACTACCCAAGGAAAAACCTCATTTCTGTTTGTGGACATGAGATGACATCCATATTCACTAGCATCATCCTTGAACCAGATCTAGGCATGGGAAAAGAAGGTGCAGAAAAATGGGGGAATGGATGTGAGTGGTACATAAATAGTGAGATCAATCATGGTCAACGGACTGCACGACTGTTATGGGGAATCTTTTGAGACTATTAGAGTAGAGTACTAAGGGGAAAGGTTAATATATATAAGTACCCTTTTGTTTAAAAATTCCATTTAATTCCCTTCGGTGAACAATCTTGTATGAATTTCTGGTGAAACAATTATGGAACAATTTTATTATTCATTTTTCCTGGTTCCATTCCTAACTACTCGAAATGTTTTTTTTGGAAACACCTTTTCTTTTTTAATCCTACTACTGACCTATATGGGTAATTTGTTCCCTCAGTCACTGAATCAGTTGACCGATAAATTCCATGTATCCACTAATTCATTGATTCTCTTTCATATCTCATGTACTTGGGTGACTCATGATGATAGTATACTATGTGGGTTTCTGATCCTATGGTCAATCGGATTCCTTTATTTTTTTTCAATGTCTTCTTAAATGTCATAACACCAACATCTATCTTAAATCATGGGGAATGTGGTTGTCAAACTGCAGCAGCAGTTGGACTGAGCAGCAGCATTTCAGTGGCCACTGTTCAGTACATATCCATGTACACCCCTTGGGGTCTAGGAAAGCGAGTTTGAGCTAGCTTGTTTTTCAATGGCCATATGGTTCTGGAGTGGATGGAAAAAGAATTCCATTTTTTCCATTATTATCATTGTTCGTGGTTCTGCAATTGGATTGTCTGACTCGGTTCTTGGTAATTTGGAACTATCATTTCACTCTACCTATGTATCAGAAGTGGTGTTGGGGAATGGATTGGTTAGTGTTCACTCCCATGATGATTGGAATGGAGGACCTATTTGTAGCTAGAGTCTGGGGTGTTCATACCGAGCCTTAAGCGGTATCAAATTTTATGCCACTTTATCTAGTATCAGCAATCCATCCTCCTAGAATCTATTGGGGTTCCCTCTCTAGTGGTTTCGTGGCTATCATCATGATATCTAACCTATTTGAATGGAATGGATGTCCATGTATTTTCAATAGAAACAAAAAAGTGTAATTGAACTGGTTCTATCACTACTCATTCGGTAAGGTCATAGGTAGCTTAGAATTGAACTGGAAGCCTTGGAACCATCCATACAATACGACAATAAGGATGAAAAAGAAGCTTGATTCCTCCACAGAATGTTTTGGTCATTTTAGGTCCAGTTGTTCATCAACCAAGTCCTCCAAATACCAGGACATCCCAAGGAAGAAGACTCACCAGGTCATTACCAGGTAATACCTGGGTTACGTGAAGTATCCCATTGAGAATCTGAGATACATGTAGTATCCTATTGATTTCATGGGATACGTGAAGTATTCAGGTGAGTTCCTGGGATAGATTAAGTATCCTAGTGAGTACTTGGGATATGTGAAGTATCCTAGTGAGTATCAAGGATTCCTGAAGTATCCCAATGAGTACCTAGTATACGTGATGTATCCTAGTGAGTTCCTGGTAAAATCTAGTTGTGAAATCTAGGTAGGTACCCCATTGGAGTGTGCTCAGAACCAGGAATGTTTCTTGGGAAAACCTATGCCTATATATCATCTCATCATAATAAAACCACCAACTACATTCCAAGAGACCTCAAATAAAATAGACCAACTCAATGGAAGCAATAGGCATGTTGCAGGTGCAAGGGAATGGGTGGAGTGCTCAGAAGTGGGTTCAGTATAGTCTATGTAGGTATTGGCTATTTGGACATTTCATTCGTTTCACACTGTGGTAATCATGATAAGAAGTTGGTGGGATAATCATGAATTATGCTAGGGTGGCTGGGGGTATCAAGATTTTGTCGAAAATGTATCCTCATGTTCTCATCTTATTGCTACCTCTTCTCTTCATGCAGTGAACCAGCCCTTTCTTTCTTAGTGGTCCTCACTACTCAGCATATGGAAATTGGTGGTATTTCTTTTCTGTTAGTTCTCGATTCGGTCTGGCATGATTTAAACTGTTCAAAGTTTTTTAGTGAATTGAGGGTTCACAATAGGTTTCAAAGTTAGGTACTCTTCTATATAGTATGTAGGCACAACTATAGTCACCACTATATGCACCACTTTAGGCACCACTATAGGAACCAATACAGGTGTTTCTTTACCTATAGTGGTGCCTATAGGGGTTCCTATAGTGGTTCCTATAGTGGTGTCTATATTGGTGCCTATAATGGTGCCTATAGTGGTTCCTATAGACTGTATATAAGAGTACTTGGTCTGAATGCCTCTCATGACCCATCAATCCACTAAAAAATTATGAATGGTTGAAAGTACGCTAGACCGAATCAAGAAAAAACCCAAGAGATAGAATACCCATTTCCATATGCTAAGTAATGAGGACCACCATGCAAGAAAGGGAGGATTCACTACATGATTAGAATAGGTGGAAACAAGAAAAAAACAGGCAGATGCATTTTCGATGGTATACCAAAACCACCAGTGAGCCTGACCTAATTCATGATCATCTCACCAACTTCTTGGCATGATTCGCACAGTGTTAAATGATTGACATGTCCAAATATCCAATTCCAACACCGACTGGTCCAAACACACTTTTGACAATTCCACACATTCCCTTGCACCTACAACACTCCAACTATTTCCATTGAGTTAGTCTCTTTGATTTTAGGTCTCTTGTAATAGAGTTGGTGGTTTCATGATGATGAGATGTGATATGGTCCCAGGTTTTCTTGAGAAACATTCCTAGTTCTGACCACACTCCAATGGGGGTACCTGACTAGATGTCATGACTAGGTCTTCCCAAGTTCTCACTAGGACACGTCATGTATCCCAAGTACTCACTAAGATACTTCATTTTTCCCCGATACTCACTGGGATACTTCACCTATCCCAATTACTCACTGGTGTACTTCATGTATCCCAGGCGCTCCCTGGGATACTTTATCTATCATAGGCACTCACTTGGACACTTCATACATCCCATGTTTTTCCTGTTAGTGTCCTGGTAAGTCTTATGTCCACGGATGTCCTAGTCTTTAAAAGACCTAGTTAGTGATCCCCTAGACTTGAAATGACCAGGCCTCACTATTGAGGAATTCAGATTCATTTTTTTCATCATTGGTGTATTGTATGGATATTCCCAAGGCCTCCAGTTTAATTCTTATCTACCAATAACGATACCTAATTAGTAGCGATACCACTAGTACAATTCCACTATGTAGTTTCTATTTAAATACTAGGACATTCATTCCATTCCTATAGGTAGTATTTCCTGATGCCATATGTGGAACAACTAGCCAGGGCACCCTAATAGATGTGGGGTGGATGGATTACTAATACCGGATCAAGTGGGACATGATTTTATGTTGCTAGAAGATCAGTTTAAACACCCACGAATCCATATACAAATGGATACTCCATTATAATCAACATGGTAGTGAACATCAACAAATCCATTCCCCAAACCCACTTTTGATACGTAGTTAGAGTGAGATGATAGTACCAAATGACCAAGAACTGAGTTATAATATCAATTTACAGAACCCCGAACAGTGATAAACAAGAAACAAATGGAATTCCTTTTTCCATCCACTCCAATGCCATATGGTCAATACAAAACAAGCTAGCATGATATCTCTTTCCTAGACCCCAAGGGTGGTAAAGGGAAACGTATTGAATGGAGGCCACTAAAATGCTACTGTTTGGTCCAAATGATGGTGCACTTTTACCACCTTGATCCCCAAGATTTCATATAGTTTTTGGTTTTATGACATTTAGGAAGATATTAGAAAAACAAAAAGGAATCTAATTGATCATAGGAGAAGAAACCCATATAGTATACTACCATCTTGAGTCACCCAAGAACTTGAATATGAAAGAGCATTGGTGGACTAGCGGATAAGTGGAATTGACTGGTCAAGTGATTTGATGATTGATGGAACAAATAACCTAGATTGCCAAGCTGTAGGATCTCAAAATCATATGTGTTTTCAAATGAATCTCTTTGAGTAGTTAGGAATTAAATTGGGTAAAACAAATAATGAAATTTTTCCATCATTGTAGCACCATCAATGCATAAAGTATTACTCACTAAAGGGATTTTGAATGGAACCTTCCAACCAAATAGTACTTATATATATTGACCTTTCCCCTTAGTAATCTACTCTAATAGTGTCAGTTGGTTCCCCCACGACAATTGTGCAGTCCGTTGACCATGATCCATCTCACTATTTTTTAACCACTAACAAACATTTCCCCACCCTCCTCTCCCTTACTTTCCCATGCATGGATCTGGTTCATGGATGATTCTAATGGTTATGGCCATCATCTCTTGTCCACAACCAGACATGAGGTTTTTCCTTGAGTAGTGGCAAGGCTGGTACATATATATATTAACTGATGGCCAACTTAGTCAAGCCATATGAATGAGACTAATATATTCTAATATTTTACATCTATAATTACAAAGGGGAACCAATGGAATTCTTACCATACCCTATGGTACTTATATATATTGTTAGTACTCTACTATAATGGTTGTGATGGGCTATGAACTACCAAACCAAAGAGATCCCACCAACTCCACCACTACTCAATTGATTTTTTCATCCATAGAAAATAGTAGTCAAGTCATGTAACAATCAATGACATAAATCCCCCCCATGATCAAACTCATAATCCAATGCAATGATTCCAAGATATTGTCCAACTATCATTACTCTTATAATAGTGTGCTACTCAATTGATTATATCAGACCCCACTGCAATTCCATTCCAATACATGTTGTATTCTTGATTTCCAATAGGTGACCATCTAAACCATACACCACACTTAAAACTGGAAAGTCATTTTCACCCATGGACTAGGCCACCAAATGTGGGTTCTATGCAGTAGAATGGTGTAACAAATAGTGCATCTCTCAGGTAAAAATATATTCTAAAAAAAGGACTCAAAGTAGTGAGTGACCCTTATATCTCAAGTAATGAGGTGGGGATAGGATTCGAACCTCAATATCCTATAGAATAGTATGGGATAGATACAAAGCCTTTCGATCATTAGATACAATACCCAACTTGATACAGTCAATGTCATATATCACTCACTAGGTTTAGGAATTGAGAAACTCTAGAAGACTATTATAGTAGAGTACTGATGAAGGGTGGAGGGGTGGATGAGGAAGATAGTGAGGGAAAGAAAAATATATCACTGCTAAGCAGTAGAAAGGTCTCATCTCTTCCACGGGGGATCTTGATGAATCTTTTTGAGAGAGGAAAAAGATATATCATTGATGTTCCTAGTCTAGCTTAGTCAATGGTGAGTCTTTACAAAAATCTCATCTATGTTTGTTTTCACTCCATTACTATCTATGGGATTTTAAGATTTCATGCCTGATTTAAACTCTCAATATATATAAGTATCAGGCTCATCCTCTACCAATATTGGTTACATTCAGTACTCTACTCTAATAGTCTATAGTCACCACTATTAGAGTAGAGTACTATTAACTTGTCATCTTTGGAAGAATATCATACCGAATATGCCTCCCCCTCTTGGATTCTTTCTTTGGTCAACTATCATCCTCTTTTAAATAATGTTTTCTTCAATAAATTTAATTCCAATACTAGATATTCCATAGGTGAAGAATCATTTATCCCTCTTATAGCCTATTTATGATAGTACAGAGAGATATGGGGGTCATCATATTGGGCATCTTAGTACTCTACTCTACGGTACTCTAATATATATTTATATAAGATTACCTGATATATAAGTATATTATCTCTTGATAGTTTGATACTCATCCTCCATGATACCTCCTCACTACTTGAGATTAAATCTAGAACACTAACTTGAAATGATGTCGTTACTCTCAATGCTTTGTGACTACCATGGAGGACTGCATCACAAGTGATATTTCAACCACTACCCAAACTGAATAGCACATCCATCGATATAATATATGTAGTAGACTACTGGAGTAGGAAGCAGGCCCTTCGTTTGACCCTTTAGATGGGGTAAGATCTTATAGAACCTAAATTTTAGGTATACTTGGAGTCAAAACCAGATTTCCAAAATTCATAAAAACATCATTATATGAATGTAAGATAAAATAAAGCTTTCATATTCAATATCATATTAGATTGATGGAATACCATAAAGCCCTTGCAAGTTAAGTTGTAGACTCTATATCATATCTGTTCAAGGGAAAATAAAGCTATATCATTCTATGTTATCAGTATAATATAGTAAGGTAATCTTCTATATATTCTATAGATTTATTTTGTTTCCTATAGTGGTCTGAAATGTGAGAATTCAATTTTGGCTGAGTAGTATTGGCCTATGAGTAGAGATGGGAAACCTATAAGCCTCTAAAAAGCCGCAATGAATAAACATTTTGATATCATATAGAAATTAAACACATCTTATGACCAATATCATATTGTATCACATACTAGTCTCCCAAAAGGTTGACGAATTCTTCATATATGATCAATTCAAGTGACTGAATATGCAGCTGAATGAGCTGCATCTCAGAAAAACATATCTTTTCTATATTTCATTCTATGTTTTCTATTCATGGAACAATATAGGGTATGACAGTCCCTTTACTAATCAGGGAAGCTCAAGGGATAGAAACATCGAAGTCCATTGTAAAAACATCATTGAAATTATTAGAACCTTGCCTTATTTAGGATATGAAAGTCCCATTATTTATTTTCGTGATCATTTTATATGGTTTTTTATTAGAAAAACTATACCAATAGATTGAGTTATCTAGTTTTGGGTAATTAATAGCTAGGAAGGACCAACTTTGGTTGGGGGAGGAAGCATTGTGCTCAAACACCAGGTCCAGAGGTGGTAGTTGACCTAGTCCAAAGGTGGTAGTTGACCTGGTCCAAGTACACCATTTCATAGTGTTCTAATGCACTAGGTCATCATTGGGGTACATGAAGTATCTCAGGTCTTAACTAGAATACTTGATATAGTTATCCTAGTGAAGACTTGGGAGGACCAGGACAGGATACTATCTAGATCATATGTTAGTATAATCTATCCATGTACTCTCTTATATAGTCTATAGGCTTGTATTCTCATAATATTGTCTGGTAGCATAATTTCTATATTATACCTAGGGGATATATGATTCTTGTATCCCTCATGTAATCTAGATAGAATATATAGAAGTGTACCTGGATATATTATACTGAGGGTTTCACTAGAGATGCTTTGGGGAGCTCAGGTAGGCATCTCATGGAAAGGAGCTGATGTTGATCTATTGGGACTAGGGTGCCTTGTGACCACTATTTATATTATACTGAGCATTGGTTTTACAATGGAGGTGTCAATGGGGTTGCTCGTTTGACCTCTTACTCCATTCCCATATACCAAGTGGTATGTATCATACAAGACTAGCAACAACCTATACCTAAGTTCAACTATGTTGCCCAGTACTCGAGTTGAACCAGTAGCTCAAATCGATGACTATCCCATGGCCCTAGGTTTCCTATCACATCAAGAGATTCTATAAACCAAAACCAATGCCTATCAATGTAAAACTCATCTCCTGTCACACTATTAGAGTAGATTTTATAGAATAAATTATTGAACTTTACTCTATACAATTCAACGCATCTACACTCGATCAAATGCAGCCAAATGGCCATACAGACCTCTTTCTAAACCACCTAATCACACACGAGCAGCATAGTAGACCAGAGATGAACCCCGAGACCTTGTAGTAAATCAATCTATTTTCTTTTTGTGCTTTCTGTTCCATTTCAACCCCCTCCTGATGAGATATGAAACATATAATCGGAGTGTTTCTGAGTGTACCACTACTATTAGAGTAGAGTAGTGACTTAGGAGGATGAAAAAAAAGATATGGCCATAGGTTTCCTATCTCTTTAGGAGTATTGGTATTGATATGGTGTGGTGAATTGGATCAATAGTTTCCCCATTGGCCAGCAGTGCTCGCAGGATCACTTCCATTCCATCTTGGTATCATCTCTGTCGATCTAGCTACTTTTCATATACAATGGATATTATACTACATATATTATACTGAATTCTCATTTCAGGTTGATAAGTTGAGCCTATATTCCATCGAGTATATATCATATATGACACATTCCACCCTAGTTCCTCTGAATGAAATAGATTTCCTACCTCTACCACAACCCCCAATACCAAATTCCTCGCATTGGCATGACTGAGGGATTACCACTGATGCACGACTACATGAATGACCTCCTCCTGTGTGATTGAAAACCTGTGGACATCTCTTCAACCACCATTTCCTGATACTTATATATATTTCAATAGAATAAAAGTACCCTTAAGTTCAGTTTTTTCCACTTCATGTGTTGTAGTGTGAGATGAGTTGTTCCTGCTCTCGTGACAATCAATTCCCAGCTTCCATGTTGGAGTTGAAATAGTTTTGGCGGTCTTGTTCATTCCCCTGTCTCAGTGTGGTGTCATTTATCTCACTCCCATAGTACCGTCTGTAAAAATATTCATATTGGTGGAACTTGGTCTAGTTGATGGCTTGGTGGATCTATTGGAGTAGAGTATTGGAAGATTTATATTGGAATCTTTACAGTATGGAATACTGAGTATCCTCGCACGACTTTACCTTAGCATAAGGTGGAAACCAGCAGGAAAGGTCCTTTCTGAGTGCATCCATGAGCACCTATTATCCAATGAAAATTCCTCATGATACAGTGGCCATTTGATCAACTCATCTATTGAACCAATGACAATGTTACATTGTGGTAATGCAGTACCGTGAATCACCTGTGATTCATGCATGATGTCGTAGTAGTAGTAGTAGTAGGTGCATACTGGATACCCATGGTGTGACCTGATACCTTGCTTCAATTGATCAGTACTCTACTCTAATAGTGTCCCACCTTCGATATTTGATCGTGCAACCTTTGGTAGGTTCATGGTCCAATAGTCAACTATCTATATTATATCAATGGTTCTGGTCATTGGGTTTATTCATGCAACTGGTACCTTTCCCTAGTTGATCAATACTCTACTCTAATAATACTATATAGACTGAGTACCTGACTCTACACTAATTGTTTTTTCTTCCATATATACGGTGGTTCTTGGAATCTGTGCTCTACCATGCAATCTCATTGGTCAGCTCCCTAAGCTCCTACCTCATGTCATAGGAATATAGTTTTAATGCATTGTTCCACACTAGATAGATTTGGGCATCCGTTGTATCATGAATTTGGTGGTGATAGAAGAAATTGAGTAAGAGATTGGTTCTTCAAGTGTTACTAGCTTTAAGAGGTCTTGAGCCATTATGGCCCATTCAGTACTCTTAATATAACATATAGAGATGATACCAATCTTGTGAGGTGGTGTTTGAGGGTCGGACCCATTTGTTCTACCGGAAGGTCAAGCTACGACTTTATATTGACTGGTTGAGAGCTAGGAAGTCAATAATAGAAAAGGAAGAGGTACCTAGGGTGAAATATAGAAAAAATCAACGTCAAATCATGTTTTCTCACTCCCCATTCACTTGCCTTTGGTTAGGGGAATTCCCTAGGAGCCTTCCAGCTAGCCCAAAAACTGCTCATAGAAAATGATACTCTACTCTATATAGTGTGGTGGCCATATCAAACACTCAAATTCCATCATACAATAAGAGGATACATGGTGTGGTGTGGGATATGAGCTAGAGTTCCATCCATGATACTTTTCTAGGGACTAACGAGCTAAAGGCATTGCATCACCACACAAGTTTACTAGTGCACCGGAAGGAGGAAATGGCCTCTATCTTCCTAAGACACTTGTTTAATGGGTTTTGGGTATAGAAAGAGTTGAACCTGTGATAATCAGGTTAAAAACCCAATTCTCTACTAGCTAAGCTATACACCCACCTCACCTCAGGGAACTGGTGTCTAGGTACGATTTTTCAGGTAAATGAACTACATTATACTGAGGAACACCATAGAAAACCATTCCCATACGAACCCTTGGGAGTATAGTAGCATATATGGGATGACCTCATGTTCCATTGGAACCACTCGAACACTTTCTAGTTTAGTTTTTTTGTTGTATCGGTCACTTGTATTGATCTTTGTTGATCAACAATAACAAAACTGGATGATTCCGCTAATGATTCGATATTCTCAAATAGAAGTCCTGGTCCCTTCATATGTATTTCCCTTTTTGACTAGCCTAATGGACCTCTTTCAAAAAAACCTTAATCCTCAGTACTCTAATCTAATATCCCCCCTCCTTATTCTTCAATGCATGATATGTGTTACGATGATCTGAATTCCCCATTCCCATAGTTGCAGCTCGTCGGCCCCATGTCCCAATGCCATCGTTTCCACAGCGTGGGCTCGAGCCAATTGATCAGACTCCAGCCCAGCCACTCCACCCATACTGAGATTCCCCTATAGGCCAATAGTAGTTTAAATGTAAGTATCTCGTATGGAAACAACCATCGCATGGAGTGCCTGTAATGACCCAAAGTTCCCTTCTTATATTTATGTCATAAAATCACATAAAAACACAACATAATGAACTACTAAGTGATAAGTGACCTTTAAACATAATTTTGTCACTTCTATGTTTGTAATTTCGAAAATCCAGCATACACGGTTGGGTTCAAGATGTTTTTTGGAGTCTAATAAAAAAAATAATTTTTGGAGAATAGTAACCTACCCTAATGAATAGTAACATACCATTATGAATAGTGATATAACCTAATGAATAGTAACCTCACATATGATAGTATAAAAATAATATTCAAGTTGGAAGTACAATATACATGTGTTTTAGAATGAGTTAATGCATGTTTTAAATCTGGTATTTTTATAACAAATTATGATTTTAATTAAATATTAAAATAATCTTATTTAGAAAATTATTTCTGAAAAATGGACTTCATTTTGGGATTCTACACATCAAAAAATGGTTAGGGTGAATTTTTGAGATTTTTTTGAACTACTTTAATTTTTTATGAATAGTAAAATATAGTAATTTACCATATATATACATTATAAGATAAATAAACTATTCCTAGAATCATGGCTGATTTCACAACCCATGGTTAGAATTCACATAACCCATTTACTATTTTTGGTCATGGAATACTTACTATTCCTTGTCTTGGAAAGAAATAATAAATTAATGATTATAATATCATGAAATCCCTCCTCTCCTCCACTATAAAACCCCCCTTCACTCCCTCTTCTCTCCACTCCTCTCAAGCTCCAAGAATTCTCTAAATTCTGACCAAATCTCTCCCCAAGGTCCTCCCCCTGGTCCAAAAGCTCTCATCCTCCTCAAAATACCAAAACCTCTCCCCTTAAGAGGTTCTCAAAGGAGGAAGTCTCAAGAGATAAATTCCTCTTCCCAAATTTCTTCTTTTCTTTTAAGTTCTTTTATTTTTAACTTCTTTCCTCACCTCCCTTCACCATAATAGTATGATAAATCCATTAGAATACGTGTACTAGAATGTCTTCATTCTTGTGGTAAATTTCATTATCTTCTCTCCTTTCCCCACTCTTTTATTTGAAAGAAATGAAAGCACCGTTTGAGATGTGTTAATTTAGCATATTCAAGGACAATGGTTTATCAATTTCTATTATTATAATTAATTATGGTCATGAAACCATTTTTATTATGGTTGAACCAGATTATTATATATGTAATATATCCCATTTTTGGTTCTATAATCTTTTGGTACAAATGTAGTTAAGTTATAATGAAAAACACATTCTTTGTAATCAAATCCATCGATTAACCAAAACGTTTATCACTAAGGTTATATATATAATAATTCGACATCACTCTAAGTAATTTAATTAAAATTAAAACCATCTAATCTCCTGGATATTAACTAAATAATGTAACTTCAATTCTGTACCACCAATTTCATCTTTAATATAATTCAAACTGGAATATATGTGAACCGATCTTTTAAAGCCAAGTAAACAAACGAGCCTGAACAATCAAATTGAACCTTATAACTAATCAAAAAGGATTTGAATGAACTAAAAAGGGTTATAATAAATAAATTACATATAGAATAGGTTATATACTTATGAATTAATAATCCTAATTTGTTTATTCTAGTCATTAATAACAAGTGGAGAACACCACCGGATTTGAGGTAAGGGATCCTCTCCTTTTCTCTCTTAATCAAGATTGTCCTCTATAATACCTTTTTATGTGTACTAGAAAATTATGGGGTATGTTTATTAACCTCCCCCATACTTTCTTTTGGATTTATAAGTGGTGATAAACGCCATTTCTCTCTCATCAATCCCTCTTGGTCACACCCAACACCATGCCGATAAAATCGTAACGAATTTTACCAGAACCTTCTTTGTTCTTTCAGGTTGCCTTATATTTCTTTAGAAATGGTGTTATCTTATATATTTATGTGATTATAATGAATTTTTGTTAGTTTTACAAGTTTCTTATATCAAGACCCTTTCATCACATTCTTTCGGGGACATACATGATTATGAAAGATTCTCTCCTTAGAACTTTTTGATAAGAAAACCTATTTTATGGGGACTTCCCAAAATTTTACCCAAATCTAAAGTGCACTCTATCTTCTGTTTTAAAACACCATTGTATTTATTAAATCCGTATTTTTATTATGAAAAAATTCTTGGTTCAATTTTTCTTTTATAAAAAATAATGTCCTCCTTTCTATTTGAAAAGCTCTTGAGTGTTTTCCTTAAAACCACACAAAATGTTTTAATGCTAATGTTTCTAAAATACATTTTTAATATGTTGTCACTTATATTTGACACCACTTACCATGTTATATACCTATTTTAACCTATTAATGTCCATGTGTGTTCTAATCCTTTCCTTTCATGGACACTTTCGTGATACGCCCATTGGATATATTTTATGTCATGATTGCGGTACCCAATTCTTTCCATGGGTACCCTTATGTTTATGTATGGTTTATTATGTATAATTATTTATGTGGAAAGATTATTTATGTAGAAAGAATATTCATGAATATTTTGAGATGGGTGTGCCCAGATAGCACTGCAATGCATTGGGTAAGGTTAAGTCTCATGAGATGCGATGTGAAACGGGATTGGCGGTTAGCCTTGACCTGTACTGAAATGAGAAACGGGATTGGCGGTTAGCCTTGAACCGTAATAAAATGGGAAATGGCATTGGCAATTATCCTTAAACTGTACTAAATAAATGTTTTATGATTCATCAACATTTATATGATTCCATGTTTATATGATCCCATGCTTATATTAAATGATTTCATAACTTTCCTGCTTTGGATATCATTATGTCATGCCTCTTAACTCATGTACTTGAGATGTATCCTTATGTTAATTTCCTTAATGGGAATTTTTAGCTCATCCCTTTTTTCATGTGTTCCCCAGGGTACCCTATGCTGATGTAAGAGCTCTAAGGAATTTAGAAGCTCTTTATGGAGATTAAATAAAGATGTTTTTTTGTCCCATGTTTTATGTTATTTGTACCTAGTCTTCCAAGACACCAGACATAACAATCCTTGGCTTGTACTCTGATGATTAATTATTCTTAAAATCATGAAATGTTTTATGTAAAAGGATTGGTTCTCTATAGTTGGTATTAGAGTATGGTCTAGTTATTTTTGGAGATTAGGAATAAATCACCTTAGTGAGAACCTTAAGGATGAGACTAAGTATAAGGAAACAGTCCTAAAATTTGGTGAGTATAGAGTCAGGGGTTTATCAAGAAAATAAATCCTTGTCTGGATACGAGTAGGTAGAGGCGGCTCTGGAACAGATGTATCTAGGGGTAAAACCCAAAATCACCGCTTTGAGCTAGACTCGAATGGGAACTAGTTCACGATAACGGGCCTTGCTGCACTCTTGGTTACGACACTCCCGGGGGATATGCTTGGGTAGATTCACAAGCTTAGAACAAACCATTATTAAAGGACAAAAAAAGCCCATAAGAATATAAGTTAAGAAATAGATCGAGGATAACCTAGGTTTTAACCTAAGGAATCACAATTTAGGATGTACTTATTCCTTATAAGTTTATCCCTTTATATTGAATGTTTCCTTTTATTATCAATAAATAAGTATTCAAGCCCCCTAATTGTATGTTCTTATTTCATAGTTAATGGCGGGAAACAGAAGAAAGTGTGCCAAAAATCAATGTGATAGGCAATGTGACAACCACCCTAATGATATGCCTGAGATGATGGGAGCCTAAGTTGAACATATTGTGAACTTTCCAAACCAGCTATTGAAAATAAAAATCAACAATTGGTTCACAGTTTAATGCCCAAATTCATCAAGGAGGAGGAAGATGAAATCTCAAGGAAGTTCATCTGATAAAGCTGATAAAGGAAAGAAGACCAAATTTCTTTTGTGAAAAAAGTGTGGAAAGAGGCATCAAGGAGAATGTCACAAAGGAACCAAGAGATGTTTTAATTTCCGAAATGTGGGGAATAAAATTTCCAGTTGCTATAAAAAATTGAGAATGTGATGAATAGAGATAATTTTATATCTAATGTACCTTATACTGTTCATTGTTGTGAATGTGGAGAAGTTGGACATTATCCAGGATAATGCACCATTGGAAGGGATGAGAAACGTGATGAGCATCAACAATCTCTAAGGAAAAGGGGACAATGCAAGTCCAATGTTGAGATAGATCATGATGACTGAAATACATGTATCCTCTTTTCAATAATTGTGTATGTCATGTTTTATTTCAGTTCATGCCCTATGAGAATGTCTTAAATTTTTTATAAGAACATAGAGTCGCTACTTAAAATGTTTTTATATCATTTGGGGAAAACATCTATGATTATGTAACACATGTTGATGTTTGTGAAACTGTCCATCTTTGAAATAATATAAGTCTCCCTTTAGTGGAATTTGATGCAATTCTGGGCAAGGATTGACTTTATCCAGATATATCCAATCTAAATAGATTCAAATAAATGCTTAGGCTACGTACTAATACAAAATGATAAAGTGATAGCCTATGCCTCAAGGCAGCTGAAAATCCATGAGCAAAACTATCCCACGCATGATCTGAAGTTGGTAGCTGTGATCTTTGCATTGAAAATCTGGCGGTATTATATCTATGGGGAAAATGAGAGATATATACTGACCACAAGAGTCTAAAATATATATTCACACAGAAATAGCTTAATATGCACCAACGAAGATCGATAGATATCATCAAGGATTATGACTGCTCAATCCACTACCATCCCGGTAAGGCAAACAAGGTGGAAGATGCTCTGAGTAGAAAGGATCCTGCATCTTTATCAATGATGAGAATTGAAAAGGATCTGATCTTCTTATATTTGAAAAGGATGGACATGGGAATCATTAAGGGAGGAACATCATCAGTCCTTTCTCAAATTATTGTTCAACCACCCCTCATGGAGAAAATAAAGGTTGCTCAAAGAAAGGATGTGGAAATTCAGAAAAGTGTGGAAGCTATTAAAAATGGTAAATCCTCTGATTTCAATATTGATGAGGAAGGAGTTGTCAGATTTGGGACATGATTATGTGTACCATTCGATCCAGAGATAAAGAAGGATCTATTGAATGATTCACATAGCTCGGCCTTCTCTATCCATCCTAGGAGTACCAAAATGTACCATGATCTCCGAGAACACTTCTAGTGGGATAATATGAAGAAGGAGATTGTGGAATATATATCAAGGTGCGTGGTATGTCAGCAAGTTAAATCTGAGAGAAAAAATTCCAAAGGTATGATGCAGCCATTTCCTATACCCATGTGGAAATGGGAAATTGTTACTATGGACTTTGTTACGGGTCTCTCGAAGACGTCGAAGGGAAATAATGTGATATGGGTTGTGGTTGACCAACTCACCAAGTCATCCCATTTCATCGCTATTCGGGAAGATCTATCTCTTAAACAACTTGCAAATTTATATGTGAAGGAAGTGGTGAGACTGCATGGTGTTCCACTCTCAATTGTCTCTGACCATGATCCAAGGTTCACATCTAAATTCTGGAGCAGTCTTCAATATTCTCTGAGTACTAAATTAAATTTCAGCACGGCTTATCACCCCCAAACTGATGGCCAATATGAAAGGACAATTCAGACACTTGAAGATATGATAAGAGCCTACTCTCTTGAATTCACAGGTGGTTGGGATCAACATCTCCCATTGGTTGAGTTCTCATACAACAATAGCTTCCACTCAAGTATTCAGATGGATCCATATAAAGTTCTATATGGAAAGCGATGTAGAAATCCAACCTGTTGGGTTGAAGTTGTAGAAAGAGAGATACTTGGACCTGATCTTGTTCAAGAGATGACAGAGAAGGTTCAAGTCATCCAGAAACACATCAAAACTGTTCAAAGTCGGAAAAAGAGCTTTGCTGACAACCGTCGAAGGGGCTTGGAGTTCGACATTGGAGATAAAGTCTTCCTTCTAATATCTCCATGGAAGAGAGTCATGCGATTCGAGAAGAAAGGGAAGCTAAGCCCAAGGTATATTGACCCCTTTGAGATCCTTGTCCGCATATGAGCCATGGCTTATCGGCTTTCACTTCCACCGAATATGTCTTGAGTTCATGATGTTTTCCATGTATCACTCTTGAGGAAGTACATACCTGATCCCTCACAAGTACTAAGCTTAGAGGTGGTGCAACTAGAAGATGATCTCTCCTATGAGGAGAAGCTAGTAAAGATTCTGGATCAGAGAGATAAGGTTCTATGCAACAATACAACCCATATTGTCAAAGTGTTGTGAAGGAACCATAAGTTTGATTAAGCAACATGGGAATTGGAGGAATCAATGAAGGAAAATCACCCGCACCTATTTTTGGCTTAGTATGTAAAATGAAATTTTGAGGGCGAAGTTTCATAAGGGGGGGAAGAATGTAACGACCCAAAGTTCCCTTGTTATATTTATGTCACAAAATTACATGAAAGCACAACATAATTAACTAATAAGTGATAAGTGACCATTAAACATAAGTTTTTCACTTATGTGTTTGGAATTTCAAAAATCTAGCATATACTGTTGTGTTCAAGGTGTTTTTTGGAGTCTAATAAAATAATAATTTTTTGGTGAATAGTAACCTACCCTAATGAATAGTAACATACCATTATGAATAGTGATATACCCTAATGAATAGTAACCTCACCTATGATAGTATAAAAATAATATTCATGTTGGAAGTACAATATACCTATGTTTTAGAATGAGTTAATGCATGTTTTAAATCTGGTTTTTTGATAATAAATTATGATTTTAATTAAATATTAAAATAATCATATTTAGTAAATTATTTTTGAAAAATGGACTTCATTTTTAGATTCTACATGTTGAAAAATGGTTTGGGTGAATTTTTGAGATTTTTTTGAAATACTTGAATTTTTTATGAATAGTAAAATACGGTAATTTACCGTATATATACATTATAAGATAAATAAACTGTTCCTAGAATTATTGATGATGTCACCACCCATGGTTCAAATTCACATGACCAATTTACTATTCTTGTTCATGGAATACTTACTATTCCTTGTCTTGGGATGAAATAATAAATTAATGATTATAATATCATGAAATCCCCCCTCTCCTCCACTATAAAAACCCCCCTTCACTCCCTCTTCTCTCCACTCCTCTCAAGCTCCAAGAATTCTCTAAATTCTTCCAAAATATCTTCCCAAGGTCCTCCCCCACGTCCAAAATCTCTCAGCCTCCTAAAAATAACAAAACCTCTCCTCTTAAGAGGTTCTCAAAGGAGGAAGTCTCAAGAGGTAAATTCCTCATCCCAAATTTCTTCTTTTCTTTTATGTTATTTTCTTTTTAACTTCTTTCCTCACCTCCCTTCACCATAATAGTATGATAAATCCAGTAGAATACATGTACTGGAATTTCTTCATTCTAGTGGTAAATTTCATTATCTTCTCTCCTTTCCCCACCCTTTTAATTGAAAGAAATGAAACCACCTTTTGATATGTGCTAATTTAGCACATTCAAGGACAACAGTTTATCAATTTATATTATTATCTTTAATTCTGCTCATGAAACCATTTGTGTAATGGTTGAACTAGATTATTATATATGTAATATATTCTATTTTTGGTTCTATAATATTTTGGTACAAATGGAATTAAGTTATAATGAAAAACACATTCTTTGTAATCAAATCCATCGATTAACCAAAACAGTTATCACTAAGGTTATATATATAATAATTAGACATCAATAAAAGTAACCTAATTAAAATTAAAACCATATAATCTCCTAGATATGAACTAAAGAATGTAACTTCAATTCTGGACAACCAATTTCATCTTGAATATAATCCAAACTTGAATATAAGTGAACCGATCTTTTAAAGCCAAGTAAACAAACGAGCCCGAACAATGAAATTGAACCTTATAACTAATCAAAAAAGATTTAAATGAACTAAAAAGAGTTATAATAAATAAATTACATATATAATAGGTTATGGACTTATGAATTAATAATACTAATTTGTTTGTTCTGTTCATTAATAACAAGTGGAGAACACCACCAGATTTGTGGTAAGGGATCCTCTCCTTTTATCTCTTAATCAAGATTGTCCTCTATACTATAACTTTTTGTGTGTACTAGAAAATGATATGGTATGTTTAAGAACCTCCCCCATACTTACTTCTGGATTTATAAGTGATGATAAACCCCATTTCTCTCTCATCATTCCTTCTTGGTCACACCCGACACCATGATGATAAAATCGTAACGAATTCTACCCGAACCTTATTTGTTCATTCGGGTTGCCTTATATTTCTTGAAAAATAGTGTTATCTTATCTATTTATGTGAGTCTTATTAATTATGTTTATTTGTAAAAGATTCTTATATCAAAACCCTTTCATCACATTCTTTCGGGGACATACATGATTTTGAATGATTCCCTCCTTAGAACTTTCCGATAAGCAAACCTGTTTTAAGGGGACTTCCCAAAATTTTACCCAAATTTCAAGTGCACTGTATCCTATGTTTTAAAACACCATTTTATTTATAAAATCATTATTTTTATTCTGAAAAACTTCTTGGTTAAATTTTGGTTGTATATAAAAGAATACCCTCTTTTCTATTTGAAAATCTCTTGAGTGTTTCCCTTAAAACCGCACAAAATGTTTTAATGATAATGTTTATAAAATACATTTTTAATATGTTGTCACTTATATTTGACACCACATAACATGTTATATACCTATTTTACTATATGAATGTCCATGTGTGTTTTAATCCTTTCCTTTCATGGACACTTTCATGATACGCCCATTGGATATGTTTTATGTCATGATTGTGGTACCCAATTCTTTCCATGGGTACCCTTATGTTTATGTATTATTGATTATGTATGATTATTTATGTGGAAAGATTATTTATGTGGCAAGATTATTCCTGAATATGTTGAGATGGGTGCACCCAGATATCTCTCCAATGCATTGGGTAAGTTTAAGTCTCATTAGATGCGATGTGAAACAGGATTGGCGGTTATCATTGACCTGTACTAAATAAATGTTTTATGATTCTGCCACATTTATATGATTCCATGTTTATATGACCCCATTCTTATATTAAATGATTTCATAAGTTTCATGCTTTGGATATAATTATTTCATGCCTATTAACTCATGTTCTTGAGATGTATCCTTATGTTCATTTCTTTACTTGGAATTTTTAGCTCATCCCATTGTTCATGTGTTCCCCAGGGTACTCTATACAGATGTAAGAGCTCAAAGGAAGTTAGAATCTCTTTATGGAGATTAAATAAAGAAGTTTTTTTGTCCCATGTTTTATGTTATATATAACTAGTCTTTCAAGACACTAGACTTAACGATCCTTGTCTTGTACTCTGATGATTAATTATGCTTAAAATCATGAAATGTTTTCTATAAAAGGCTTGGGTCACTATAGATCCATATTTTTATTCATTGATATGGGAGAAAATTTGACCCACTTGTTCATTCCAATCACCTAATCAGAGAAGTTAATTGTTTGGAAACATCTCAGTACTCTACTATAATAGTATACACTATATGGGGTTCACTTAATGAGTTCTCTACTAGAGAAACCACCATTAGTTTCATAGTGAAGAGGCACCCTCTGATACCATTGATGTCTAATCACATTGATCTTCAGGATCAGATCGATGATCTCAGCCAATGAGTATAAAAAATCAATGTATGGGATAGAAATGAACATTGGTATGATAATATGAATGATAGTTTGAAGTATCTTGAGATTAGTTCCATGAATGATCCATTTGTTCAGTAGTCCACTAGGAAAGGGGAACAACCATAACGCTTAAACTAGCATCCATGAAACAAACTCCAAGATCAGAAATATTAAGTCACATATGTCATTATGTAACTCAATGATCCCATTCATGGTTAGTGTGGCTCCCTTTTGAGATCCTAATTTACATGGATGAGATGTATCACAGACAGTATCTAGTTTAGTGAAATTGATGTTCATTTCTTTTTTTATAGTGTAAACAGAGAAAGGGTTCCTATCACTGCTGGCTCATTGAACCTAGACACCTCAAATCATTCTATTCCACCACTGGTATTGGGGTTGATATTTACATTGATTATCCCAAATATAAGAACCTATATTATATAAATATCTGAATTTGAGGTGTATACAGTAGGATTAGTTGATTCTTCCAGCTTATCATTCCATTTCCCCTAGTGGAACATTTCGGGTCATACCTTATCTAACAAGACCTTGGAGGACTGGGGATATGTGAAGTGTATAAATTTCTATATTATATGGTTGGAGGACCACTTATAGTAAATAGTATCCTACCTTGTCTAAGGAGGACCTGGAATACATGAAGTATCTTAGTGAGTACCTAGTTGACATTTCCAGGTCAGACCAGACCTTGGAGGACTTGGGATACCTAAAGTGTATGACTATCAAGATTATACGGTTAAAGGACCTCTTATAATCTAGACCTTGTTTGAGGAGGGCCTGGTGCTCACTGAACTGGTTCTCCAGGATACATAAGATTATAAGATGGAGTGCATGGGATGCCTGAATAAGGTATCCCAGTGAAGACCTGGGGTCTAACGACGAGACAGGCTTCACTCTCTATAAGTGTGTGGACATGGTACTTATATATATTGAGCTACTATCTTGGGTATCTTGTAATGCAGGTAGTTGATATTTTTCCAGTAGAGTTGTGATGACACATTTGGCTTGATAAATGACATACCCACTAGATGGCAGATGGTCACATAGTCACCTCGCACTTCCAGCGCCAATAGCATTCAAGTGACCCTAACCCCTCAACTATTACAAGAATACTGAATTTTTTCCCCATCTAGAAGCTACCTAGACCCCCAAACATTTCACTAGTGCTTGAAGGGATGCAGACCATCGTACAAAGGGAAAGACTATTAGAGTATTGTATTGACTCACTCATAGATGAAAAACTAGGTTCATGGAGATTTTTTGAGGTGTTGTTTCCCCATTGATGCATTGGAATCCATTCCAATACAGCATAAATGGAACATGGTGCCTGATCTAGTTCCACCTACAAGTTTAAATAGATATTACCTTTTTTAATGACATCTGATGCTATTTTGAACTGCAACTCCAATTCAACAGAAGCTACAGTTGTGTTGCCTCCTGCCACACTGTAGAATTTCACCACACCAATCCTGGTAATTTTTGATTGAGTGGATGTCTGGTCTTGAAATTGAGTAATACCTTTAAGAAAAAGTACACGGGGCTCAACCTATGGTGGTCAACCTGATTCCCCATATTTCCCAAAGGTGATACCTTTAAGAGGAATAATGACTTATATAATTTAGTTTGAGTTAGACTAATCTTATATAAAGTACAAAATGAAGTGGTATCTAGATCAATACTCTACTATAATAGTATCGGAAAAAATGGAACAAACTTCTACACAAATTGTATTATAGAATCAACTTGGAGGCTTTAGAAATCACATGGATCAACCCCTATTTCAACTTCCAGACTTAGGGATCATGGTGTTAAGTTCTGCAAGTACCACCACCACTTATTGGTTCAACTAGTACTTATATATATTGAAGGACCAATCAAACTATATTATCCTATGTTCCAATAGAATAGATATAATAAGTAAGATGTTTATCAGTAATCAACTCTCAATGTGGTACACACTAGGAACCTTGTCAAGATGGTACTTATATGGTTGTTTGACGAAGGCTCGTCATGTTGGAATGGTCAAATCCTAGTAAATCTATTTATGTAACATTCTCTGGTGACCATCGATAGCCAATGGGAGAAATCATGGATAGATGAGTCACCAGTACTCTAATTAAAAGCCATATAGATATAACAACACATAATTTACATATAGATATTACTTCAACATTGAAGAATATTTATTACATAACATAACAAAAACCATTCCATGACTGTATAGGTTTAGTGTCTTTAGAAACTGGGAAACATAAACAACTGGTTCATAAAACATCCACATCGTCTCCCGATTATTTATTTATAAGAAGACTCCTTTTTCACATATCTTACTTAAAACCCTTATTCATGACATGGGGTAATGAAATATATGAAAAGGTGATCTCAAATGATCAATAAGGGTAAACAAGGGACATATCAATCATATCATAATCATAAGAACACAACATTTGAAAATCTTATCCTGCATATAAAAGATCATAATTTCATGTCATGAGATAAATAATAAAAGTGAAGTATAATCCAAATATTCATAAAATAAGACATGAAATTTTGTGGCATACACACATAAGTAGAGAAAATTATTTCATATTATTAAAGGCTCATTGTCGAGACCATCATAGCAGAAAAAGACCATTACTGAACCGAGTTCACTTCTCTTTCTAGCCTTGTATTGCTAAACCAGATTTACTTTCTATTCCAATCAATAATCTATCATGAGATATGAATCTTTACCAAATTAATTAGAGTTATATATAGGTCTCATCCATCTCATAATGAAACAAATCTTACGTGTGCCACAAAAACATAAAAACATTCACCATATCATAACCCATAAAATAAAATGTGTTTCTGAAGAATTATTCCATCACAATTGATATAAAACAAATGGATTTCATCAATAAATCACTATCAAATCATATTAATAATATTGTTAAAAATATAACCCTATTTAATGAGTGTTGTCTTATATGGAAAATAATTTTGAGAAAACACTTGAAATTAATTTCTGAGGAAAATATCCATTCTTCTTCGAAAAAGTTTCCTTCCTCTTAATGCCACAAATTTTTAGAAGAAATCATTTTATGTGAAAATAAACTTTGTAGATTTTAGGTGAATTTTCAAAGAAATAATTCATTATTAACGAGTATTAAAAATCATGTTTTGCATGTTTAAAAAACATTATTATCATAATTTTTCCAGAAAAGTCAAAATTACCACGTACCGAAAACAAAAAAAAATATTCCATTAATACAATTTAGTAAACATTAACCAATGTTTAAAACTATAGAGTGATATAAAGAATATTTTAAAATACATATTTCGGAAACATGGATGTGGATGATAAATATAACCCCATTAAATACTTAGGAATAAACAACCTCGGATAAAAATGAGATTTTCAATGTTATCCCTTACCTTAGGTCTGATATGCTTTGTATGTATCCAAACCTCTTATATAATTACTTAAATAATTTTACTGATTTATTATAGAATCATAATAATGTTTATAATAACATTTATGATCATATTTTCATCTTTTTGTAAGTAACATTCCATTGTTACTTGTTATTTGGGTATTAACTGCATTATGTTCTTATACATGTTTTATCAAATAAGTTCATATTAATAATTTTATGTTATTGTTATATCATTTAAATAATGGTATATTTATAATATATATCATATTTATTCATTAAATTCATTTATGTAATCATGATTTCATGAATATTATGTAGAACGAATCACATCACACGGTGGAGATAGTAAGCCGCATATACACCCGAGCGACGATATCTTTCTCATAATTGTTGAATTGTATTAAAGTGGATGGTGTATAGTATATTAGAGTAAAAATAATTATATATTAATCATATATATATTAATTCCATCATTATACCCATCCATATAAGGTGTTGGTGAAAAATATATTACACCACGGTGTGGAGACAGTAAGCTATACATACGCACGTGTGGTGATTTCATTTTTCATAGGATGGGTAGAAGGTGGACTATGGTTGTTTGATATTTATAATAACATATCTATACATGAGTGATAATGATCCTATTACTTTATAATTAAACAACTAATTAATAATAAGTATATGAAGAAATAAGTTTGAAAGAGTTGGATGAAGATATTACCTCTTCCTCGGCATGCTTCCTCTAAATCTCTTCCTAGAGCACTAGAGTTGATTTTTCAAGATGACCAAAACCTCTAGAATAAAAATATGTAAGTTTAGAATGAAAAAATGGGATGTCCAAGATTTAATTATAAAAAGGAAGCGAAGAGGTGAGGTAGTATGTGCCCTCTTATAATTGAGGTGAGGGGTACTTTTGGATACTCCATAAATAATAATTTATAATAAAATAAAACCCAACCCAAAAAAAAGAAAACGTCCCAATTTAGAATATTATATGAGATAGGGTTGTAATATAATCATCCAATACTTTTTTTACAATTTAATTTTTCAATTTAAACCATATCTTTTTAATTGACACTTAGTTATTCTATTTAATTTTTATTGTGGTAGTATCATTATAAATATTTATTGGTTATAAATATTTACTGATATGGTGTTAATTTACAATAAATGGATATTTTATGAAATTTTAGATCATATAATTACCACTTTTAATTTTTAAATATTATTTTTATTTTTAAATAATTTAATAAAAAATTATTTTTATAAATATCAATAGTGTCAATTTTGACACTATTCATTTATCTGACTTTTAAAAAAGTACAAAGAAGATAAATTCAAAAAAAAATATTCAATACAATCCTAACATGTCATATTCACCTAAAAAATTATTTTATAACATTAATTAGGTCATATGATATTTCTTTTAATATTTTTAATACTATTTATTTGATATTTCTCTAAATAAAATAATTTTTACATCCCTACTATGTCATCATTAATGGTAATTATTTAATCTTTAAAAATTATAAATAAATTTCTATGATGTATTTAACTCTTTTATCTTTCTAGATACTATCTATAGTATATATTATCTCCTAGTTTTCCATATATTAAATTTAATATACATTTATAAAATGAGATTGTGACATTTTGTCACATTCAATAGTTTTTATTACATTCATGTCATATTCATAGGTAAGTGGCCATAAGGTGATTCTATTTTGAAAAATAGATGATAAGGGTCTAATTTAGACATCCAATAAGATTTTTACAGGTGTTAAGGTAATTTTATAATATTATTTTTACCTTTAATTACCCAATTTACCTTTAACCATGGTAATAAAAATAATTACCAAAGTTACTATTCATAATGCCCAAAAATAAAAGTACCCTATTAACAAAATTTGAACCTATTGATTAGAAATATGGAGTCAATTTAAAAAAAAATAAAAACACATAATTTTCATTAATTAATTTAAAATCAATCCCACTTTCGGAATAAAAGAATAGGTTTTTTAAAAGTTAAAACATTACAAAAGATTGAAATATTTTTACATATGAATTAAATGTAAAATTAATGATAATTACATACATTAAATTGAATGAAAAAAATATTTTCTAATTATAAATTAAAACTATTAAATATTTTAATACAACCATATAAATTATCTCGATGAAAAAATAGTTTTCACTTAAAATTTAGTGTGTTTTTACTATTCATCAAAAATTGAATGTCATTAGAAAATATCATAATTTCATCCAAAGTAAATTTTTATATCCAAATTTAAAATAACATCTTTATTTTGTCATATAAAAAATATTAATGTGTCAAAATCTTAATTTAAAAGGGGCTCTCCATTCAAAGGTGTAATATTACCCTTTTTTAAAAAATGGTGTTTATACAAAAAATAGGGTTTATTCACACCCTATTATTAAAATATTCATTGGAACATTAAAATATATTTTATTAATTATATAATAAATATATCTCACTTTTTTCATTAGAAATAGTAATTCACTCAAAAATAAAAGTATCTAATTTATATTTTTTATCAATAATTGATAGCCAAATAATTCTGATTACATTTTCACAAAATAGTTATAATTATTCTCGCTATCCTAAAAGCTAGTATATAATAATTATTTTATACTAAGGGTGTCTCGTGGTTCATTTAAACTCATTATTATTTTCAACACAAGATACTAAAGAATAAAAATTATTTAAAGAAAATTTTACATAAAAAACATCTTGGTGTTACATTCTACCCCCTTAAACTAAATTTTGCCCGCAAAATTTGTCACTTGGAAACAAACAGATGACGATACCTCTCCCTCATCATATCCTCAAGTTCCCTTGTAGATTATTCAAATTTGTGATTCCTCCATAAAACATTAACTAAGTGAGTGGTCTTGTTTCATAGAATTGTTTCACTGTGATGTATAATCTCTATTAGTAGTTCTTCATAAGAAAGATCTTGCTCCAACGGTATGACTTTGGGGATTAGTAAATGTGAAGGATCTGGTATATACTTTCCTAGGAGAGATATATGGAACATATCATTTACTTGAGAGAGATTTGGTGGAAGATCCAATTGATAAGATACCTTACCAACGTGATCTATAATTTCTAAATGACTTATATACCTAGGGATTAGCTTTCCCTTCTTTCTAAATCTCATTACTCTCTTCCATGGAGATATTCATAGAAGAACCTTATCACCCACTTCAAACTCTTGGTCTTTTCTTTGGTTTTCATCATAACTTTTTTTGTCGACTTTGAGTTTCTCTTATGTGTTGTTGAATAGATCTGACCTTTTCTTCCATTTCATCAACAAGATCAGATCCTAATAGCTTTCGTTCCCCAACTTCATCCATGAAAGTTGGAGTTCTGCACTTTTTTCCATAGATTGATTCATAAGGAGTCATCTAAATACTGGATTGAAAGGTTTTATTGTAATAAAATTCTACCAACATTAGGTGTTGATCCCATACACATTTGAAATCTATAGAGTAATCTCTCAACATGTCTTCTAGAGTTTGAATTGTCCTCTCAGACTAACCGTCTATTTGAGGATGATAAGCAAGGCTAAAACTTAACTCTATATCCAGAGAATACTAAAGACTTTTCT
Organism: Viscum album; assembly: GCA_963277665.1. Taxonomy (NCBI): domain Eukaryota; kingdom Viridiplantae; phylum Streptophyta; class Magnoliopsida; order Santalales; family Viscaceae; genus Viscum; species Viscum album. Next base: position 1,083,651,660 of record OY728146.1, on the reverse strand, counting down.
AGAACTTCGAGGTAAACCTCAGATCCCAATCAGATATAATATAAATTGGTAATTCATGAAATCTTACCACATCCTTTTCATATATCCTGGCAAGCTGATCAAGAAATAAATCTTATCTAATAGAAATGTAGTGTGCCGACATCATAAGGCAATCAACTATAACACATATAACATTATTGCCTTTGGATGTTTTGGGATATCTGATGGAAAGTTCCATAGTGATGTTTTCCCATTTCTATTATATTATGAGAAATGGTTATAAGGTACTCTTATAATTTTGTCTCTCTACCTTAACATTCTAAAAAACCAAGCATCGAGAGACATATTCAACGACATCTATTTTCAGGTCATCCCACCAAAAATATTCTTTCAGGTCCATGCACATCTGTGTGCTTCCAGGGTGAATATAGAATGAAGAACTATGAGCCTCATCCAATAGCCCATTCTTTCATTTATGTATGGGAGGAATACAAACCTGATTCCTAGACCTTATTATTTCATCACAATCATGGTTGAATTCAGAGACATTTATCACCTTCATTTGTAACTCTACATCTTCTTTTTATTCCTCCTTAATCTTCACTTGTATAGATGGTTTAACATTCATTTGAGAAAGATAATATTTCTCCCATTCCATTAAAATTTCCATATTCATCCTTTGTAAATCCATAAATATTGGATATTTCATGATCTTCATAATGGATAAGCTAGAATTCCTTTTTTGACTCAAAGAATCTTCCAACTTTTCACTTTCTCATGGTGGTAATGTATTTATCAATGGTATTCTTTAATGAACTCCAACCATCTTCGTTGGCGCATATTATGCACATTTTTTGTGAAAAATATACTTTAAATTTTTATGATTAGTATAAATATCACATCATTCACTATAACGATAATTCATCCATATCTTTAATGAAAATATTAATGCAGCTAACTCCAAATCATAAATTGGTTAATTTTTCTCATGAATTTTCAACTTTCATGAGGAATAATCTATCACTATATAATTTTTCATGAGAACACATCCCAGTCCCTTCTTGCATGCATAACTGTAGATCAAAATCCTTTGTCCACTACAAGGAAGACTAAGAATAGGCGCACTGTCTAACCTTCATTTTGGCTCTTTGATATTCTCTATACATTCCTCCATCCAAACGAACTTAACCCCTTTCCAATTCCACTTTGTGAGTGGATTAGATAACTATGAAAAATATTTTACAAAACTTCAATAATACCCAACCTATCCATGGAAACTTTGGATCTCAGATACCATTATTGGTCTTGAACATCTTTCAATATCCTCTTTTTTTTTGATCCATAGATATCCCCTCTCTTGAGATTATGTGACCCAAAAAATAAACCTTTTGAAGCCAAAATTCACACTTGGTAAATTTGGAATAAATATTCTCCCTTCTTTAGGTCGTTAGTACAATCCTCAAGTGATCTTCATGTTCTTCCTTTAAATTTGAATAGATAAGAATATATTTTATAAAGACTACCATAAACTGATCAAGATAGTATATAAATACATTGTTCATTATATCTAAGAAGATGGTAGGGTCATTAGTAAGACCAAAAGGCATCACTATAAATTCATAGTGTCCATACCTTGTATGGGATGTCGCCTTTGGTATATCCTCCCCTTTTGACCCTTAATTGATGATATCATGAACAATGTTCAATCATGGAAAATTATTTGGATTTGTGTAGTTGGTCAAATAAGTCATCAATGCAGGGAAGAGGATATTTGTTCTTAATAGTGATCTGGTTAAGTTCTCAATAATTAACGAACTATCTCATTGATCCATATTTCTTCATAACTAATGGAATAGGTGATACCAAGGTGACACACTAGGGAATATGAATCCCTTATCAAGATTCTCTTGGAGTTTCTTCTTCAATTATTACAACTCAATTTTGGCCTTTCTAAAGGTGTCTTTGAAATATGCATAGCACCTGGTGTGAGTTATACTAAAAACTCAACTTCATAATTTAGTTGAAGACCTAGAAATTCCTCTGGAAATATATCATCAAACTTTAGTAAAATGGTTGTATTCTTAATCATGAGTTTCTCCCCAAACATTTGAGATAAATAACATTCCTTTATATGAATCAAGACCCATAATATAGAATAAATTTCTACTATAAGGTTATATTCATCCTTGCATCAATAGATGATCATAGATTGATCTGGAATATGAAATGTGACTTCCATTCCTGGGAAATTGATATGAGATTCATGTAGAGAAAGCTAATACATTCCAATAATCACATCAAATTCTACTATAGGAATGATCAAAAGATTTACGGGAAGCACTTTCCAACAAACTACAACCAGAGAAAAAGTATAAACGTTTGATGCAATCATTGTGCCATTAGGAGTTATCATAGCTCACTCAAAATCTAATTTTTGAGGTAATAAAATGATACCCTTAGAAAATTCTTCATAAATAAAAGAGTGTGTGGATCTAGAATCAAATAAAATATTTTCTACTTTATAGTGGATGGTAAGTGTACCTTTCACTGCTACATTATCGTACTCCAAATCGCCGATAGTGATTTCATGTGAATTTCCATTGCCATTGGCCTTAAGAATTTTTTGAAATTGATCATCATCAATAACCCTTGGATTATTTTATTGATTGGAATAATTCCCCATTTCCTTGCACATGTAAAATTAAAGTGTAGTAGGTGCATTATGTGTGTCATTTCCTTTGTTCGAATCATTGGAAATATTTTCCCCATCACTTCAGAATTCAATTGACTGATTACCTTCTTTTCCACACTTAAAACATGTATTAGTACCTTTATGAAAATTCTCTCCATGTTTCTTTCCACACATTGAGCATAAGAAAAAACTCATCTTCTTTTTAGTTTGGTCTTTAGATTTTTCGTTGAATTTCATTTTTCACTTCTTATCAAACCCATATGACTGATGGGTTACTCTTATATCCATATCAACCTTGAGATAACATCAAACAATTTCCTCACAACTATTAAAGTCTCTTATGTGTAATTCCCTTCAGAGACTTGGTTTTAATCCACTAAAGAATCGATCAATTTTACTCTCTTGTTGGATAATAAATCTCGAATCATTGCTTGCATGTCACGTAAAATTTTCTTCATAGTTTCCAATGGATTTATTATCCTTTTTATTAAGTTCAAGGAACTACTTATCTATATTTTTTTGAATAATATGAGGAATGTACTTGTGGAAAAATAAGTTGTTGAATTTGTCTCATTCCATGGACTCAATTTCTTCTCTTTTCCACAAATTCTTGATAAGATTCCACCATTGAATAGATTCACCTTTAAAATTATATACTTATAAGATGAATTTATCATGTTATGAACATTGAAGAATTTAATATATCTTTTTAGTGGTACTGATCCATTGTCCAACCACTAATGGATCAGAAGACCTGCTGATTAAAGGTGAACGCTACCTCATAAAGGATTCAACATAATTTTGCTCCATACTTTGCTCGTTTGGAAGTCCAATATGATTCATATATTGAGAATGTTGTGTGAGAATGGATAAAATATTTTTCATTCAATCTCTCATAACATTTGGTTTCTCAGGGGTATAATCATTTCATTGACCATCACATTCAGCATTAATGTGGTTCCTTTAGGTTCTAGCCATTGACTAAAACCCAGAATCATTGTGTGGGAAAAACTTATCATAATGGAAAAACCTCATAATTCAATAATAAAATTTCAATTTAAAAAACATTAGGTTTTATCCTTAGTTATTCATGAACATCTCTAAAACAATAGGATAGGATTGTAACCTACACTTCGACATATCCTTAGGGTTCTTACTAAGGTTCTATCATCATAGTTTCCAAAGGTTAAGTATACTTTTTCCTTGATACCAACTATAATAGACCATAAATTACATATATATATCACTTCAACATTGAGGAATATTAATTACATAACATAACAAAAACCACACCATGACATTATAGATTTAGTGTCTTCAGAAACTGGGAAACATAAACAACTAGTTCATAAAACATCCACATTGTCTCCCGCTTATTTCTTCATAACTAGACTCATTTTCAACATATCTTACTTAATACCATTAATCATGAACTGGGGAAAAGAAACATATGAAAGGGTGATCTCAAATTATCAGTAAGTGTAAACAAGGTAACTATCAATCATATCATAATCATAAGAACATTACATTTGGAAATCTTATCCTGCATATAAAAGATCATAATATCATGTCATGGGATAAATCATAAAAGTAAAATATAATCCCAATAGTCCAAACATAAAACTTGAAATTTGGTGTCATGCCCACATAATCATAAAAAATCACTTCATATTAGTCAAGGCTCGTTGTTGAGACCATCATAGGAGACAAAGTCCATTACTGAATTGAGTCCACTCCTCATTCCAGCCCTGTATTACTGAACAAGATTTACTTATCATTATAGTAATGTATATCTCATGAGATATTAATCTTTACCCAATTCATTTGAGGTAGATATAGTTCTTACCCATCTCATAATGAAACAATTATTACGTGTTTCACAAAAACATAAAAACATTCACCATAACATAAACCATGAAATAAAATGGGTTTCTTAAACATAATTCCATCATAATTGATATAAAAAAATGTATTTCATAAATAACACACAATAAAATCATCTTAATAACATGGTTATAAATATAACCCTATTTAAAGAGTGTCATCTTATATAGAAAATAATTTTGGAAAACAGTGGAAATTAATTCCTTAGGAAAATATCCTTTCTTCTTCAAAAATGTTTTCCTTCCTCAAAATACAAAAAAAAAATAGAAGAAATAATTTTATGTGAAAATAACCTTGTTATCTTCTAGGATGAGATTCATGAAAAAAAGTCATTATGAAATTGTAAAAATACGTTCATGTCGTACAAGTTAGAAAAACATTTTTCTCGTAGTTTTGCAGAAAAAGTCAAAAATACCTCGAAATAAAAATGAAAAAAGATTCCATTCATATTTTTTAGTAAAAATTCACCAATGGTTAAATTTATAGTGGGATATAAATAATATTTTGAAATAAATATTTATGAAACATTGATGTGGATGATAAATATAACCCCAGTAAATACTTACGAATAAACAATGTTGTATAAAAATGAGAAATGCAAAGTTATCCCTTACCTTAGGTCCGATATGCTTCATATGTATCTGAAACTCCTGTATAATGATTTAAATAATGTTACTAATTTATTCAAGAATCATAATAATTTTTATGATAACATTTATGATCATATGTTCATCTGTAAGTTAGTAACATTTCATTATTTCTCGTTATTCATGTATTAACTGTTTTATGTTCTTATGCATGTTTTGTTGGATAAGTTCTTATTCCTATTTTTATGTTATAGTTATATAATTTAAATCATGGTATTATTATCATATATATAATATTTATTCATTCAATTAATTTATATAATCATGATTTAATGAAGATTTTGTAGAATGAATCACATCGCATCGTGGAGACAGTAAGTTGTACGTACGCATGAGTGACGATATCGTTCCCATAATTATTTAATTGTATTAAAATGGATGGTAAAAATTACCTTATAATCAGAATAATTCTATATTAATAATATATATTTATTAATTTCATCATTATACCCATCCATTTATGGTGGTGGTGAAACACGTATAACACCATGACATGGAGACGGTAAGTTGTACGTACGCACGTGTGCTGATTTCATTTTTCATAGAATGGAAATAAGGTGGAATATGGTTGTTTCATATTTACAATAACATATAATTATATTATTGATACTGATGTTATTACTTTATAATGAAACAACTAATTAATTGGAAGTAGAAGAAGAAATAGGTTTGAAATAATTGGTATAAGAGATTACCTCTTCCTCAATGTGCTTTTTCTAAATCTCTTCTTAGAACACTAGATTTGGTCTTTGAAGAAGACCAAAACCTATAGAATGAAAATAAGGAATTTTATATCAAAAAATGGAAGGTTATGGATGAGATTGAAGTCTCAAAATAATGTTAATAGGTTATAGAGGAGGTTCTCCTTTATAATTTATGTGAGGGGTACTTTTGAAAACTTCATAAATAATAATTTATAATAAAATCAAAACCCACCCAAAAAACATCGAAATTCTCCCAATTTAAAATATGATATTATATAGGGTTGTAATATTATAATAAATTAAATTTTTTAGAACTTATTTTTTCAATTTAAATCATATCTTTTTAATTGACACTTAGTTATTCTATTTAATTTTAATTGTGGAAATAATATTCTAAATATTTAATGTTAATAAGTATTTTTTATATGGTTTTAATTGACCATAAATGGATATTTTATGAAACTTTAGATATTATAATTATAACTTTGTACTTTATAAATATTTTTATGATTTTTAAATAATTTAATAAAATGTTATTTTTATAAAATATCTATTGTGTCAATTTTGACACTATTCATTTATTTGACTTTTAAAAAAAATCACAGAGAAGATAATTTCGAACCAAAATATTAAATACACTACTAACATTTTATAGTCACCTAAAAAATTTGTGGGTCACATTAATTAGTTTATATGTTATTTCTTTTAATATTTCTATAACCATTTATTTCATATTTCTATAAATAACATAATTTTTACATCACTATTGTGTCATCATTAATGGTAATTATTTAACCTCCAAAAATGATAAATAAATTTATAAGATGTAGTTAATAATTTTATCTTTCTATATACTATATATAGTCGATATTATCTCTTAGTTATCCATATAATAAAATTAAAAAACGTTTATAAAATGAGATTGTCACATTTTGTCACATTCATTATTTTCTATTACATTCATGTCATATTAACCGGTAAGTGGCCATAAAGTGATTAAATTTATAACAATAAATTATAATTGTTGCATTTAGTCACCCAATAGGATTTTTACAGGTGTTAAGGTAATTTTATAATATTATTTTATTCTTTAATTACCCGGTTTACCTTTAACCATGGTAATAAAAACAATTACCAAATTTAATATTCATAATGAAAAAAAATAAAAGTGTCATATTAACATAATTTGGACCTAATGCTTCCAAATATGGATTCCATTTTTAAGAATTCAAAACATAGAAGTTTCAGTAGTTAATTTAAAATCAATTATGTTGTTGGAATAAGAGAACAAGTTTTTTAAAAGTTAAAACATTGCAAAAGATTGAAATGTTTTTGCATATGAATTCAATTTATAATTAATAATAATTACATAAATTATATTTAATGATAAAAATATATTCTATTTATTCTTTAAAACCATTTAATATTATAATTTAACAATATAAATTTTCTTGAACAAAATTCACTTAAAATTTAGTGTGCTTTTATTATTCATCAAAACATGAATGTTATCAAAAAATATCATAAATTCAACCAAAGTAAATTTTTATATCCCTCTTTAAAAGAAAATTTTTATGTTATCAAATAAAAATTATTAATGTGTCAAAATATTAATTTAAAAGGGGTTCTCCATTCAAAGGTGTAAGATTACCCTTTTAAAAAATTGGTTTTTATATAAAAAATAGAGTTTATTCACACCCTATGATTAAAATATCCATTGGATGAATAAAAATTATTTTATTAAGTATATAAAAAATATATCTCATTAATTTAATTACCAATTTTAATTCACTCAAAAGTAAAAATATCTAATTTATATTTTTCATAAACAATTTATAGCCAAAAAATTCACAATACATTTTCATAAGTTAGTTATAATTATTCCCACTAACCTAACAGCTAGGGTATAATGGTAATTTTATACTAAGGGAGTATTTTGGTTTGTTTAAACTCGTGATTTCATGCAATCCAAGCTACTTAAGAATATAAATTATTTAAAGAAAAAATTTCATAAAAAACATTAGGGTGTTACAATCGACCACACCACACCTTGAATGATCCTCGTCCAAAAGGATTCGTTGGGGTACCCATTATGTGCTACTAATCTTAAAGTTCAGGATGATGAACCATATGAGTTGAAAAATATATATATAAGTGTTGTTTCTGAAGGATACATCTGGAATGGAGTTGAAACATGTGAGGATAGTAGCAATGTTTGATGAAACTACCATCTCTTCCAAACAACCACACCATGATGCATCACAGGAATTCCATAAATCACCTCATATTCTTAAAGAATCTGGGAAATGACCATAAACCCCCACCGCACCACTAAACTATACTAGTAGTAGACAATAAGAAATATGAGTCAATGACCATTCACATCGTTCCCTATTTTCTACTACTAGTTTGGATTTAAGGAGATTTTGAGCCCTAGTTGCTGAGTACCTGGAAAAATCAATTCCAATTCCAAAGGACCCATATTTTCATATAGTATACAATGTTAAATATATAGTAAATGTGACGCGGGGATGCAATGGGTTTTCAATTTTAATATTATCTCATCATATCATCATATACTATAAATCTATAAATGCACCTCAGGAACAACACTAGTGGGAGTACATAGGTTGAAGGCCTCTATTTTGGAGGTATGGTATCTTTTTAGAGGTGATGTGGTTGTCTACTACCTATATTATACCAAGCTACATAAAGCTGGAACTACTTCGGATATTCAAGAATAAAGTATCATCAACTCGGTTTTTTTACACATTAAAAAACATTGAACGTGATTCCTCATTTAACTTGAATCAACACCTTGAGAACTATCAATGGGTTTGACCTCTATATAATATAGGTAGTAGAGATAACAAAGAGGACAGAATAGCCAAGAGAGATGAGGTCTTCTTGTGATGAGGTAGCTATATGTGGAGGTATTGGTGGTTTGATGGGGGTTCATAGATTCATCCCTTTCGATATGCATTGGTCGAGTCTCTAATGGATATGAATTTGGAAAACCATCCCCCATTGTTAAATAACAGTTAAGACTCTATACTTGTTAACGCATGTCCATGATTATACTACCACCATAAAAACCTTCAATTAAATCCAAATTATTTTTCAAAGCCACCACTCAATGACTCCACTATCTATATTATACCCAGCCACCACTGATATACCTTGATCTCTATATCACCATAAGGAGGCTTAGGCAGTCAACCAGAACTATTAGAGTAGAGTATTGACAATTAGAGTAGAGTAATGATCGGAATCAAAGGATAATTGGAGCATCATTCAAGTATATGTAGATTAAGATAGTAAAAACATGAGCTTCTAAGATAGCTACCTACAATTCCAACATAGTTAATTCTATCACCACCAACAGAGTTTCTGGATCTCAAATCAAATAGCATCGATCTTGTGGTAGGAGCATCATCCATGTGAAACCACTCAAGATCTTGACTTAACTATTCCCAAACATCATATTGGAAGATAAATGGATGCCTATGCTCATTACACAAAAACAATGAGGGGTGAGCTCGAGTAGTAAGAGTACCAGTGCTAATGCCAGGTGAACACCTTCGAGTAAGTAGAATCTTAAAATATGAATCCCATATCTCTCAACTCCCAATAGTGTAATGCCAATGAACTTTGAAAATGACAGCAACCACGTATAGAGAATGTGACTAGTGATAGTGAAGCTAAAAGGAACCAAACCTAGGGAATTAAAAAATAATGAGAAAGTAAATGTGAATGAGATTTGTGGGGGAAACGTTGTTTCACATTAATGATTCTACCTCTTATATTATCATTGACTAGAATGGGCACAAAATCATAAACCATCTCTCAAAACAATTGCACCACATTAGGTACTAAGGTTCCCCTCTTTCGAGTGGCTGAGGAAAGAACTAGTACGACTGTTGAAAGAAATAGCAGCAAAAAACAGGGTTGGATTTGTGAATGATAGATGCACATTTCCCAAACTCAAAGGAATTGACAGGCAAATGGAAAATTGCTCCAATGGGATGAGAATGATCCCTGCTCGAACAATAGAATCCTGAAAGACTTCACCTTTAAATCTTCCATTGTTGATGTTCAAATCATCATTCAAGTCCTCAAGGAAAGAGATATCATGGCTTTCACCAAGGGCCACTTTCAGAACAACTTAGGAACACTTGTTAGCCATTAACTCTTCCAATTTGTCATGTATATCAGATGGAAGATTCATGATCTGTTCAGTAAACGGGTGAAGACTGGTGGGATGATCCTCTACAATTCTGGAAGAATTTGAAGACGATCATAGTGAATCGTTGTAGTAGAAGCATATGTCTCATGACTCGTCATACTACTAATTGAGTTCTGAATGAGTTCATCACAGTAGAAGCAATATCACTGGTTTAGACTTTGTTCATAAAATGTTCAAAGTTGTGATCTATTTTGATTCTTTATGTATTGATCCAAATCCTTGAAAACTATGGGCAGATCCACATCCATGGGTTTCAATACGATGATTGAATGAGGCAACCTTTCGTTCGGGCTCTAGAGTGCAAGGGGTGGAAGCGACCTGAAGACCGTGCACCAGCAGTCTACATGTAAACCAATCACTACGAAAAAAATGGGCATTTGCGATGGGTCAGGGGCCAGTCACAAATAACCTGTCAAAAGGGGTTATTTGTGACAAGAGATAACAACACATCACAAAAGGTTTGGCGCGAAATACACACCAAATCGCGAGTAAGGGTATTTGCGACGAGATCCTTGACCCGTCAGAGATAACCAGCGGCCGTTTTTTGTATTTGCGTTGGGATTCTTGCCCCGTCACAAATATTGTGTCGGCAGGTACACATTTGTGACGGGACCCGTCGCAAATAACTTTTTAACGGCCCACTGTAATTAATGCGGGTAGAGTTATTTGTGACGGGCCCCATCGCGAAAAAAACTATTAGCGTCGGGTAGCCCTCTACAACTACCCCCGCCGAAAATAATCTAATCTATATGTACCCCCATCCACTTTTTCTCTCATTTCACTCTTTACTTAACTTCTCTATCTATCTCTTCTGAAAAAAAAATTCAATTTTTTTTATAGTTTAAAATTTTAAATCAGTTTAATGTCTTTGACTTTAATACTCCAAAATGTTCAGTCTAAAGGTATTTATCTATTTTTTAGTTAATTTATTTTATTTTAAATTATTTGTAGTTTTTGTTAATTAGATGTAAATTATTTAAATTTAAATTAGATATTTGTTTTTTAGGATTAATTTTTTTGAATAGTTATTTCTAAGTGTTAATTAGTAATAAATTGAAATAATTATTAATAATTTTAAATAATTTATAATAATTAGTAATAACTAGTATTAATTAGTAATAACTAATAATAAATCGTATTAAGTAGTAATAATTAGAAATAATAAGTAATAATTAGAAATAATTAGAAATAATTAGAAATAATTAAATAATAGATATTATTAGAAATAATTAGAAATAATTAAAAATCATCTGTAATTTTAGAAATAATTTGTAATAATTAAAAATAATTAGAAATAATTATAAATAATTAGAAATAATTCATAATAATTAGAAATAATTCGGTATAATTATCAATAATTTTCAATAATTAGTAATAAATTGTAATAATTAGTAAAAAATGTAACAATTAGGATTAATTAGCAATAATTAGGATTTATTAGTAATAATTACGATTAATTAGTAATAGTTACGATTAATTAGGATTAATTAGGATTAATAAGTTATAATTTGTAATAATTTGTAATAATTAATATTAATTACTTAAAATTAGTAATAATTATTTATATTTAGTATTAATTATCAATAATTAGTGATAATTACAACTAATTAGTAATAATTAATAATAATTAGTAATAATTATCAATAATTACTACTAATTATAAATAATTAGAATTAATTATCAATAATTAGGATTAATTAGTAATAATTAGAACTAACTAGTAATAATTAGGATTAATTAGAAATAATTATAATTATTTAGGATTAATTATGATTAATTAGTAATGATTTGCAATAATTAGTTGTAATTAGTAGTAATTAGTAATAATTAGTAATAATTAGAAATAATTAGTAATAATTAGTAACAATTAGTAATAATCAGTAATAATTAGTAATATTTAGTAATATTTAGTAATAATTATTAACTAGTAATAATAGTAAATAATAAGTAATAATTAGTAATAAGTTGTAATAATTAGTAATAAATAATAATAAACTGTAATAAACAGTAATAAATACTAATAAATAGTGGTAAATAGTAATAATTAATAATAATTAGTAATAATTAGAAATAATTATAAATAATTAGCAATAATTAGAAATAATTAGCAACAACTAGCAATAATTAGCAATAATTAGCAATAATTAGCAGTAATTGCAAATAATAAGTAATAATTGGGATTAATTATCAATAATTAGTATTAATTATCAATAAGTAGGAATAATTAGGATAAATTAGTAATAATTAGGAATAACTAGTAATAATTAGGAGTAATTAGGAATAATTAGGAATAATTAGGTATAATTAGTAATAATTAGGAATAATTAGTGATAATTATGAATAATCAATAATAATTAGAATTAATTCGAATTAATTAAGAATAATTAGGAATAATATAAAATAATTAGTAATAATTTGTTATAAATAGTAATAATTAGTAATAATTAGTAATAATTAGTAAAAATTAGTAAGCATTATTAATAATTAGGAATAATTATAAATAATTAGAAATAATTAGGATTAATTAGTAATAATTAGGATTAATTGGTAATAATTTGGATTAATTAGCAATGATTAGGAATAATTATGAATAATGAGTAATAATTATTAATAATTAGTAATAATTATTAACAAGAAGGAATAATTCGTAATAATTAAGAATAATTACTAATAATTAGGAATAATTAGGAATAATTAGTAATAATTAGGAATAATAAGTAATAATTAGAAATAATTAGTAATAATTATGAATAATTAGGAATAAATAGGATTTATTATTAATAATGGGTAGTAATTAGTAATAATTAAGACAAATTAGCAATAATTAGTAATAATTAGTAATAATTATCAATAATTAGTAATAATTAGCAATAATTATTAATAATTAGAAATAATTCGTTATAATTAGCAATAATTAGAAATAATTAGTAATAATTATGAATAATTAGCAGTAATTAGGAATAATTTGAAATAATTAAGATTAATTAGCAATAATTATCAATAATTACGATTAATTATCAATAATTTGGATTAATTATCAATACTTAGGATTAATTCTCAATAATTAGGATTAATTATCAATAGTTAGGATTAATTTTCAATAATTAGGATTAATTAGTAATAATTATTAATAATTAGTAATAAGTAGTCATAATTAGTAATAATTGGGAAGAATTAGTAATTATTTGAAATAACTAGTAAAAATTAGGAATAATTAGAAATAATTAGCAATAATTAGAAATAATTTTCCATAATTATCAATAATTCTCAATAATTATCAATAAATTGTAATAAATTAGCAAAAATTTGTAATAATTAGCAATAATTAGCAATAATTATGATTAATTATCAATAATTAGTAATAATTAGGATTAATTAGTAATAATTAGGACTAATAAGTAATAATTAGTAACAATTAATAGTAACTAGTAATAATTACTAATATTTAGTAATAATTATGATTAAATAGTAATAATTACGATTAATTAGTAATAATTAGTATTAATTAGACATAATTAGTATTAATTAGTAATAATTAGGATTAATTAGTAATAATTAGGATTAGTTAGTAATAATTAGCATTAATTATTAATCATTAGAAATAATTAGTAATTATTAGAAATAATTAGTAATAATTAGTAATAATTAGTTATAATTATAATAATTAGGAATAATTAATAATAATTAGGAATAATTAATAATAATTTGGAATAATTAATAATAAGTAGGAATAAATCATAATAAATTGTAATAAATTCGAATAAATTGATAAAATGGCATAGTTTCCATCAGATCAGAGGCATTCATTTTGATCAAATCCTCAACTGCTCGTAACATTCTACCATTGAAATAAATATGAGAAATATTCTTGAACATACCTCAGAGAATATTTTTCATTGTTATTTGTGCTAAAAAAAGTTGCAAGGATGTGAGCTGTTAGACAAAAGAGGTTCTTTTTCCCGGTGACTCATCCTCTGGTAACTATCTGTGACTGAAATTAATATGAATAGTCTGATCTGATGTACAAATATTCATTTTCATATGCACGAGATCATGGAGAGAATCACAGTGAGGCCTCTTTACTCTCCATCATCATGCTTATGAAAATGGATATTTGTACATCAGAGAACACATTTCATAGTTCTTTTGGTCGTAAAAAGTTGCAAGGGGATGAGTCATTGGGAAAAAGAGTTGTTGTTAATCCGTTGGAAATTGTGCCACTGATAATTAACATTAATAAGTACAAAGTACTTGAAATTAATAATAATTAGTATAAATTATTATAAATTAGTGTATATTAGTATAAAAGATTAAAAATATAAAAAATAACTATAAAATAATAGAAATTATTATAAATTGCTAGAAATGAGAATTTAATTGTCTTATCTTTTTTGGATAGTGTTTTTCTTGTATTTAATTATACAAAATAACTAATTAGTTCATATGTTTTATAAAAATACGGAATGAGAAAGTTGACAACAGTAATTATTAGATGATCGTACTTGGATAACTCAACATAGGAATCCTTAGAACCTGTATATATTGAGGGTGTTCAAGCTTTTTTATCATTTTCATCATCGAAACAAAAATTTGTTTCTGAAGAGACAATTAAGTGTCCTTGTAAAAAATGTCCTCTAAGGACGTATGACACATTTGGCAATGTTGGAGGTCATTTATTGAGTTTTAGTTTTCAACCTTATTATATTTTTTGGTTTCAACATTCTTAATGTAGTTATAGAGAAGATATTAATAATTTAGTTCTAGATCCAGCACGTTTTCAAAGTTTAGTACATGATGTGGTAGGTCCATTTGTTCAACAAACTGAAACGCATTATGATATTGATTTAACTCTTGAGTTGGAATCTTCTCATTTATATGATTTGTTGAGGTCCACTGAAAATTCCTTATATCATGGTTACAAGATAATCATGTTTGTAGTAGTTTTTAAATTTATGGCTATTAAATTAGATAATGGAAAGTAAAATAGTTGTTTTGATTAGATATTATCTTTGTTAAAAATATTGCTACCTAAAGGAAATGTGTTTCATGAAATTTTTGTATGAAAGTAAGAGGCTAGTTCATAATCTAGGCCTTGGTTATCAGAAGATTCATGCATGTTTAAATGACTACATATTATATTATGGTTAAAATGAGTTGTTGGATAGTTGGCCTACATGTGTACAATTAAGGTATAAAGAATCTCATCCGGGGAAGTCTATATTTGTTCCTGCAAAACAATTGAGTTATTTCCCACCCACTCCTAGATTAAAACATTTATTTATGTCTCAAAACACAACATCATTTATGTAATGGCACAAAACCAAAATTTCAACTAGTAAAAGCCTAAATAATTCCTCTGATGGTGATTCATGGAAACATTTTTGAACAAGTTCATTTGTTTCTTGATTTCGAATCCCGAAATGTGTGATTGAGTCTTTCTGTTAATGGTTTGTATTCATTTGGTTCATACGGTAGTCAGTATTCATGTTGGACAGTCTTTATAACTCTATAATTTACCTCCATGAATGTTGATGAAGGAGCCATATTTTTTTTGACCTTATCAATTCTGGGTCACCCGAAAAAGAATATCAATGTTTATTTGAAACCATTTTCTGATGAGTCAAATTCATTATAGAGTAGTGGTGTCGGTACATATG
Organism: Viscum album; assembly: GCA_963277665.1. Classification (NCBI taxonomy): domain Eukaryota; kingdom Viridiplantae; phylum Streptophyta; class Magnoliopsida; order Santalales; family Viscaceae; genus Viscum; species Viscum album. The sequence continues at coordinate 1,083,635,851 of OY728146.1, read as the reverse complement.
ATGTTGCTATGAAACAATTCTTTCTATTGAAATCGGCATTGTTTTGGAAAATTAGTGACTTCCCAGCATATGACTTGTTATCTGGCTAGAGTACACATGTTCCAAAATCATATCCGTAATGTATGAGAGATAGAAAAGCATTTATCCTCATAAATTGAAAAAAAACCCTTGTTTTTTACTGTCGTTGTAGATTTCTTCTAACCAATCATCCTTTTCGAAGAAACAAATATCATTTCAGAAAAGTAACAATTGAAAAAATAGGCCTTCAACAATGATCTCAACTACATAGTTAAAATAAATTGTCTCTTCATTACCTCCCATCTCATTTGGACCAAAAATAAATGAAAAAAAATTGATCGGTTTGGAAAAGAGAACAATTGGATAAAATAGGTCATTTTTTCGGATTTTTCCATATTGGTCTGATTTGTTGGTCCATCACATGTTGTATGTGATTAATATGGAGAAGAATTGTTTTGATAATTTATTTCATACACTTTTAGGTACACAAGGTAAGACCAATGATAATGTGGAGGAATGATTAGATCTTGCCCAAAATTGCAAGTGATCAGAACTTGAATTGTTTGGAAATGTCATATTACAGAAGTTAATGAAGCCAAAAGAGGCATAAACACTATAAAAAGATATTTTCTCATTATTTTATCAGTGGATTGTTGATATTATGTTGGGAAGAAATCCCTCAAGGAATCATTGAAGCATTTTTTGAGGTGATTGTGTTTGTTGACAAAGTAAACATCTGTGTTGTAGTTGTTGACAATGCAAACCATGACATACAAATTTGTTGAAAAAGATGATTTCATGGTGGAATGTAGAGTTCAAGAGCTATGGTCAATGATCCATGTTTTATTCATGAACGTCAAAAAATGAATTAATGATCTGGAGGCGGCATAAAAAGAACAGATACAAGGTGGCACCATTTTCCAGTGTTTGCTAAATTTTTGTGCCTGAAAATCGACAAATGAATAAAAGTGGTTTTGGCAAAGAGACTTGCATGCCGTGTACATGAAGGCTTGGAAACTTGTGCACCATATGTTTTTCATGATCAGATCATCAAAATATGGCAAAGGGATAATGGTCGTGCAAGTTTTGGTGAGTTCGCGTAGGTGAGTTGTGCGCCGTGAAAGATACTTGCGCGACGATGCCTTGGAAGCTTGAGAACATGCACTCCTGTTGTTTTTCAAGATCAGAAGATCAAAATATGGCAATGTAAAGAGGTTCATGAAAGTTTGGAATTGGGTCGCGCAAGTGACTTGCAGGGGAAGAGACCTATGCGCCGAGACTTTCACGCCGAGGAGAGACTTGCACGCCGTCACGCAGGGGTGACCGAATGCCTATAAATACTAGACCACCCCTCTTCATTCCGTACCAGAGTTCAACACTTTGAGAAATCAGAGCTCCTGTCGCACAGGTGTGGTGGCCGTTCAAGTGGTGTGTGGGTCGCGCAAGTGAAGTTGCGTTCCAGTGGTTGAAGTTGTGCGCCAGTGTGAGAAGTTTTGCGTCGGTTGGTAGTTGCGCACCAATATTGGTTTGGGTATAAAAGTAAGAGAGCCGCGCAAGTTTGTAGTTGGGGAAGATTGTTTCACGCACGTGTCTGAGGTGGACTTATGCGCCCGTTGTGACTTGTGCACCGATACTTGTGCACCGAGTTAGACTTGCGCACCAAGTAAGGTTTAGTTACGGTAGTGATTTTCGGGCTGCGTGGAAGCTGGAAGTTTGCCCGATACCTTCGGTGTAAAGAGAGATTCATCTACGGGTGAAAGATGGACTTCAACAGAGCATCTACATACAGAGGAAGATGCATTTCTTCATGCATGTGAAGAGACCTACAGGTCTATAAACTGTGAGTGGATTCCTTCCAAGAACAGTGAGCAAAAGAAGAGAAAGAAGGTGATCCTTTCCACTGGCATTGAGCCAGAGAGAGAGAAACAGGGAGTAACCCTTGGGAAAGCAGTGATCTGACCCTAAACTTTTTAAAGGCAGTGAGCCTGGGCATAGAAGTGATCTAGCCCGAACCATTTTATCCACATCTAGTGAAGAATAGTGGAATTAGGTATGACCGGAAACTTGTCGCTGTATGCTCCTTGAATGTATCCCAGTGAGGGTGAACCAAGTAAAAATCTCTGCGTCTGCCTGCTTACTTCCCTGCGTTGCATTTAAAGCATCATCATCAGATAACGAAGAAAATAAGTGATCATAATAAATACACAAGTTCAAACTAAGTGACCCTTGTAATAAAGAGGTAATGATCCAGTGGGGCAGGAAGAACTTTGAAAAAGAATATACATACCCTGATTCACCCCTCCCCCCCCCCCTCTCAGGGTATATAGGCCCCTATTGGTCCTAACATATGATATGTTCAGATGGTTATACTTCAAATTTGGATAGATATGTCAGAAATTTTCATATTTCCAAATTGAGAAGTCATGACTGTAATATTTTAATGGAATGAATTCTACCAATTATATTAAGAGGTTTGTTAAATCCTATGATTTGGGAAGCGCTTACAGAGATATAATATATTTTTTGAGACATTTGTGTATTGAAAAAAATACTATGATGTTGTAAGAAAACTGTAAGAAAATTTCATTTTAATATTATATAAACTGGAAAAAAATATTCCTGCTAGGTTTGTTTGACTCAATAGAACATTTGATATTACATTTTCCTCATGAAACAAAATGTGGAGGTCTGGTACAGTTTCGATGGATGTAACCATTTGAGAGATTCGTGTAGAAATTGAAAAAAAAGTGCATAACAAAGAATCAATTAAAGGCTCAATTGCAGAATCCTATTTGCAAGAGGAAATTTCTTTTTCCTGCTCTCATTACTTTCAATATGAATATTCTTAAAAACACAACTTCATGAGCCTTAACAAGTAAGGTGTTGATGACGACATGAGAAATCAATTATTAGTTTTCAATAGACATAAACTTGACTTCAGTGGAGTTCATAAATGATGGATTTCAGATGATGAACATCATAGATCTCATATATATATTCTTCTCAACTGTGAATAAATTACAGCATTTATATTGTGAGTGCCCTATCACTTTTTCTATAAATTTTTTAACAATAAAATATTATTATTTTATTTTTATTTTATATGATAATCATATCAAGGAACAATTTCCATAAATTACAACAGCTTCTCTTGAAGAATGGGGTAAAAAAATCCTTAATGGTTAAAAAACTGGTAACATAATTATTTTTCATTTCACATAAAAAATCAATTTAGTACTTTTTATAGTGATAATTGTTATACATATTTTCAAGTATCTCAACATGATAATAAAATTGATAATCGATTTTTTGTATTGAGTAACCCACCATCAAAATTTTTTAATATTTATAATGCATATGAGGTGAATGGATTTTGATTTCATACACGTTCATTTGGGGAATCAAAAAACAATGAATAGTGGTGTTTTCTTGAGATGATCTCATCATCGGGAAACTGAAGTTGACTTTTATGGCATGTTGAAATAAATCATTTAACAGTGTTATCTGGAATAACATTACATAGCAATGTTTAAATTTCAGTGGTTGGATACTGATAGAGTCTTGCATGTTCATCTGATCCATGGAGTTGTTGATATTAAATATAAAAGTCTTATTTCAGTAAATGAACCATTTTTATTGTCTCATCAATCACTTAAAATTTATTATACAAATTATTATTCTATTTCAAGGGAGTTGGATGATTGGTGGATCATAGCACAAATTAAATATCGAGGGAATGATTTTATTGAAAGTGAATGTAGTTCCTCTTAAGTGCAAGGAATCAATATTTTTTAAGAGGCTACTCTGAATCCATATTTTTTAAGAAGATACATGATTATCATTGATGACACCTCAAAATTATGGGCCGATGTTGATGATGATGGTAATGATGTTACAAATGGATTTGAAATGACAAGATATGATGAAACTAAAAATAATATGGTAATTGATAATGCTGAGGAGGAAGATGAAGACATTGACATCAATTGCTATGAAGATAAGGATGAATATGGACATTGAAACATTAAAATGGTGGTTATAATCACATATAATATATATCTATATATAATAGTTGTTTTCAACTATTTTTTATAAATAATCATTTCGTGTTTCTTGAGGATGAGAATCTATATCGTATATTATAAGAATATGATCAACAATTGGATAAGAAGGAGTTCATATTAGACAACCCTAAGACTATTGGAAATTCATGGGTCAATCGGAGGGAGAATGCTCTTTTCCGACTGATGATTCCGAACCTTATCCACGAGCAACGTCCACATCTTGGGTTTGATCCATGAACATAGAGGAATGTTTACCTAGAAATTTTAGTTAGTTTTCATTAATTTATTTATAATCCAATTGTTTGATTAATTATCCTTTTTTCACTCCTTTATGCATATAGATATTGGAAATGGGAGCGTTATATTGTGCAATAATTTTTCTAATGCATGGGTGTCATGGGATCAGATTCACATTGATTTTCAGAAGTTCATGTTCGAGAATTGGATGGTATGTAAATAAATAATATTTATTTTGAAATTAATTTAATTAATTACTTGATATAATAAATTATTTATAGGTTTTATGGTATCCCATTGAAGAGATAATGTCTAAGGCTATTTGGTAGGTATGATAGGGAGCTATGTGTCTGCGTTGCACTTAGTTTTTGCACAATTTGAAAAGAAAAGAAATGGAAAAAGTAAGAGTGAAGGAGTTTGATGATACATGTCATGTCAACCAACCTAATTATATTTATTCTCAGGTTTGGGATGGATTGTGTACACAATGGTTGACTAGGCGGTTTTAGATTAGATTATCAGTAGGTCAGAAAAATCTGGGAAGATAAGAGATGACACATCGAGCTGGTAGTTATACATTTAGTACACATAGGGAGCATATGGTAAGTACATTTTTTTAAAAAAATGTATATAAATTTAAATATAAATGGTTTATTTTATATTCATATAGGTAGTTTCACAACCCAATATTATGAAGTATGGTATTTATAGAAGTATGTACAATGATCCATACAATGGGAAGATTAGAGGTGCTCGTCAGTGTCAGATTGTGGTTAGTATAAGTTTTTTTGAGTTTTAAATTTAATTAAAAATAATATTTTAACTATTTTAATTTTAAATTACAATTGAAGAATTCACATGAGGCCACGACATCTCGAACAGATGTTGAGAGTCAGGACGAGACTGAGATTCAGACCAGTGCACCTCAATTTAATGAGGCAGCATGGATACATATGACCCAATATGGCATTGAGAAAGGTTGAGTTGTTGGTATCAGATCTTGAGTGACCCCTAGGGGGTTTTAGTGAACCTATGTGATATGGGTGCCTATATTGAGAGGATATCATAGGGATTCATCATCATCTCCTCTACATTATTTGGAGCAGAAACGAGATGAGAGTGAGATTATAGAGACTATGCACAGGGAGTAGGATCAGATGTGTTAGTGGATGCACTAACAGCATAAGAGTTCATATGTCAGCAAAAACAGAAGATGCAGGATGAGATGTGTCGATGGCGGCAGGAGTAGGAGCCGGAGATGGAGTATATGTGACTTTTGACTCACAGTTTAGGGATGAAGTTCCTTTCACTATCTCCTCAAGATCCTCCCAACAACCCTCCCCCCCCCTTAGTGAAGTATTTTTATTTTACGATAAAACATTTGAATGTATTTTTTTATAATATTAACTATTAAAAGTTTTAAATAGTTTCTCTTTTATATTGTCTCGAAAGTTATAGTTCATTATTATTTATTTAGTTTTTTTATTATATTTATTATTTTATTAATTAATATATATTTATATTTTTGTGAATACTCAGTTTTTTATTATATTACTTATATTATTATTTCATTAATATTAATAATAATATTATTATATTAATTAATTAATTAATAATTAATTTTATACTTAATTTTATTTTACGAATATTAATATCATTATTTTATTTATATTAATATAATATTATATTTATGATTTAAAAAATAATTTTATTCTACTAATATTAATAGTATGATTTTATTTATATTATTATTATATTATTATTAATATTATTGTTTTAAATTTTTTTAATTTTTTTTAAAAGAAATATCTATTGGCAATGATCCATCGCAAAAGAGGGTTTTTTTATATTTCTAGAAGTAATTGCCCTGTTCCATTGCAAAAAAGTAAAAAACATGAAACAATTTTGTGACGGGTCACTGGTCCGTCAAAAATAGTTTCTTAAAAAAATCACCGAATGGTTTTTGCGATGCTACTACTATCCATCGCAACTAATAATTTTTTGCGACGGTCCATTGAAAAAGGTAATATTTGCGACGCCATTTTACACAATGAGTCATTCTTGATGAGGTCCCATCGCAATAGACTATTTATGATGGGATCCCGTCACAAATGACCCGTCACAATAATCCATTTTTCTAGTAGTGAATGTCAAATGGTTGGATGGGTATAGTATTCCCATCATTGCACTTGTGGATCTATCTCTCTTATAAAGTATTGGTATCATCTCTATAACCATATATATATGATACCAATAGAATATTACTTACCTTCAGACTCATTTCCAGAGGTTCCCACTTCGATCCTAGTTCTCTTCTATTGGTTTTATATCTATATGGTAATAGAAAAGATACCAAGGTGGAGGTATGATCAGGTGATAGAGTATCATCGAAAATCCAGAAGGTGCAGTGACCATTTTAGAGAAGAGAGGTAGGTAGTTCACACTCGTACACACTAAGCCAGTAGTATCTCCGGATTCGTGCGTACATGCCTCTATGTTCTAAACCGCAAACACAAGCACTTGTATCACTCTAGGTGTAGTACCTGGACCGTGATAGTAAATATATTTCATTCCATCCATCCTCCCATGACATATCTAGTATAAAATAGTCAAATAACTAAACCCTTCTAGTTGATATCATCATTCCACCTCCCGAACCCCATGTGTCTAAGTCGAGTTGTCTGTTTTTGATCTTGTGAGTACCTATGAACACCACCCATTAATACTTATCTTGTCATCCCACATGTCCCACCCACTGGGACAATCTCAGATATAGATATGTGGTGATACTGACAACACCCATCCTCACCAAAGGTCGTGGAGCTCTGGTCTTGAGGTGCTTTCACAGATTCGAATGGGGATGAAGGCCTCTCGGTTCCTTCCCCTCAGTACTCTAATCTAACAGTCATCACAATCGATATTCCCATCCATCCACCTCTACACCAAAACCCATTCCTAACATGCTGAATAGTGCCCATGTACTTTTATTATAGTGTCAAGTACTCTAATCTAATAGACTATATAGAAAATTACATTCCCCACTAGTACTCATCTATATGCCCTATACCGTGTACCGCCATGGACATTCATTCCGAGTTCCCAGACCACACCTTCCCATGCTGTATATGGTACCACCTATGGATCGACCACTTTATCACACCCCACTATCAATAAATTATTATTAGTAGCATTTCACCCACCCTCTATTTCCCATCGGTCAATTCCTCTACTACCACCTCAGGTTGGGGAAGGACCCAAGATAGAGCCAAGTCTATTAGAGTAGAGTACTAAGGATTGGATGATTGGGACCAGTCATTGCTCGACTCGCACTCAAAGGCTACCCTTGGCTCGATACTAGCTATATGATCTGATGACTATAAAAATATATATATAAGTATCAAGGTAGGGGTTGAGTACATTCCTAGGTCTCAATCACTATCGTATCCCCCTCTACTAGTTTTGACAGACCAATGTTGGTGCCTATTTTTTATGCCTATGTTCGTTTAATCGATTGACATTGGACATTGTGGTGTAGTGGTGTCATGGGATCGAAGCACCATCCATTCAGTATAATCTATCTAGGTACTCTTCTAAATAGTCTATAGTCACTACTATAGGCACAACTAAAGGTGGTTCTTTTCCTATAGTGGTGCTTATTGTTTTACATATAGTGGGTTGATTGTACATTGTGTGGTTCACGAAATTCCAACAAAAGAAAATTGGAAAACTTTTAGATTATATTATGATGCCATTCCAGTACCGCTAGTCCTATGCTTTGATGACCCCAATTTAGTACTATACTCATATAGTCCTCCATTTCAACTCAACACCCACCACCTACCTTGCTCAAGCCCCAATCTTACCCATGTATACACTACCAAGGACCAAGGACCCCATATTCATAATGCAACGACTAACATGTTGTTCCATTGACACTACATATCGACTCATGCATTCCCCTATGGTCTCCTAATTCCATGACTCTATCTCAATGCATCACCCATTTGGCCCCCATTCTTGCCCCCTTCCCATTGTCCAGTGGTGACCATTCCCATTTCATAGTACTCCTAGATGTCCCGAGAAAATTAACTAGTGTCCCCCACCCTCGACTCACCAAACACCCCAATATCCATTCCAGTATACACCCAGGCATTGTAGGAATTTAAGCTACGACCTATGAGTTTTGGAGACCCATGTTCTATAGTTATTGAACTATGATGGCTCATTAGAAACCTCATCATCACTGGTTGCTAGGTTTTTTTGCGGTGCACCAGTGTCCACAATACCTAGAGGGAGTCAATAAATGGTATACCTATATTATACCGAGTTGAAATGGTTCATGAACTGACCCAATCTTTATGGTCATTGAACTTATTCATCTAACAACATATAGGTATTCTAGCATATAAAGTCCACCTTTAACCCCCACATACACCATTCATCCCCATAATGGGTACTCTATTCAAATATTGGCTCAAATTGGTAAACTCAGTGGAATTGGAGTCACAAGGACATTGGTGCAGTACCATGTTAAAGGACTTGTAATTGAGGTTTGTGACACTATTAGAAGATTACTGATCAACCACCAGGCCAACTGAACCCCCCAAAACCACATATATGAGTTGGTGTGAGATGATATCACCATGGCCATCCGTTATCAACCTAGGTGTGTCCAGCTTCCCATGGGTGGATTGGAATGGTGGTGGATGAAATGGAATTGGTTTCAAGTAGGTGGTCATTTGGGACCGATATCATTCATGATGCGCCATTGAATGGAATCTTAGAAACCCAAAGAAACCACAGCTGGAGCATTGTTCAAACTTCTATGACAATAAAACAAACTCTAAGAAAACCTCGTAGCCCATTGTGACGGTGTCGATGCTAGTTCCAAATTAGAGTTCCACACCACCACTAGCATTGGAGTAGTTGTATGGTAGTTCTTTCAATTCACATAGTTGACATTGTGTGGTCCCCAAGCACTTCTTCTTATAATCTAGAGTATCCTAGATCACAAGGTCCCCCTTAGTATAATATAGGTATTATAAAATAAAGTATTGAGAATGGAATCTAGAATATTAGAGATCTTTTTCTAGTTACAAACTTTACTTATTATAGATCCAATGATTTTATCATGACAAATGAACCTACCCATGTCAGAGTTCCTGACCTCTATGGTTTTTCCAACATGAGATAATGCCAATACGCTCTCTAGGGATTGAGTCTTGTAAAATTCGGATCCATTTGTTATGATCTCTTAGGAGAATCGGTCCACTTATTCTTTCATAATACAAGGACCCAACCTCCTTCAACAAAATAAAGAAAGAGACATATATTTTGTAGGAAAAAGGCTCTTTTTGTTAAATAAAGGATGTAAATAAAGCAATTAAAAGTTCGCGGCCTAAGAGAATAGTATTTTTTGATCCCATGGAAATCTACCATATGTGATTCCACTTGACTTGAAAGAAAGTTAAAAAAACCTGAATGATAGGGTGTAACCTATAAGATCTTATATTCCTTATCTCATTTCTTACTAAGTGAAAATAATGTGTTCAAGCTGTCTCAAAAAAAGAAATATAGAAAAAAACTATCACTAGAAGTTGAGGTATGTCAGTATACACATTCCTTGAGATTAGACAGATTGATATTGAATTGAATATGAAATCCTAGATTGATATACAGTGGTAATATATTTTAGAAAGCCCTGTATTCCCTTATGAATCATATTCTATGAAGTAAGTGATCCTATATTCGCTGAAGTGATATCCCCTACTCCCAATAAGTCTAGTTCTAGGACTTGATCGAGTTTAAGGCTAGTCACTCTATGGAATCACTTTAAAATGCACATGTGTGTTCTTCCACCCTTTAGGGGAAAAAATCCAAATAGTTGTTAAGTACCCAAAACTGGATAGCTCAATCTCTAGGTACAACGATGCTAACAAAAAAACATATAAAATGATCATGAAAATAAATAAAGGAATTTTAATACCCTTAATAAGACATGGTGCTGAGAACTTCTAGGATGTTTTGAGTCTGGACTTCGATGCTTACATCCCCTGAGCTTCCATGATCAGTATATGATCCTACCCACTTTTTTATCCCTAACCTCGGGATGATCTAGTAAAATGGATGGACTATTATAGTAGTCTATATAAAATAAAGTACTAAATGTTAACCATATTGTTACCTAAATAGAAAATATGGAATAAAATACTAAAAAGTGAGGTTTGTCCAAGATGCATCTCATTATGTGGCATATTTTGTCACTTGAAATGATCATATATGAAGCATTCCTCAACCATTTGAGATCATAGTATGAGACAAAAATATTTTATTGGTCATATGAAAAAATTAATTTCAATATTAGCTCAAAAGTTTCATTCAACGTGGTATTTGATATGCCTATAGGCCACCTATCTCTACTCATAGGCCAATGCTAAACAGCCAAACTTTCGTTCTCAGGTGTTAGACAACTAGAAGTAAATAAATTAGCCTATAGAATATATAGAAGAGTACCTGGATATATAATACCAATAACATGTATTGATATTGTAACACCCCTAGATTTTATGTGATATATTCCTTTTAATTTCTTTGATTTCTTATGTTGTACGCTACTCCAAGATTATCTTGTGCTATATGCAACTCTGTATTAGCTTGTAGTATATGCCAAACAATTTTGGGATTATTTTATACACAATTTAAAGTTATTTTGATATAATTCATTTCATTAAATACAATTAGAAGTGATAACTAAATATTATAACCTATTTTTTATAATGACAGGTATGAATGCTATTAACTTTCTTCTAGAAAACTATTAAAATGAAAATAAGTGATTCTATAAAATAATAAAATCATTATTTATGAATTATTTTATTAAAATATATATGTAATATATCTAATTTAAGGTTTAAAATTCATCTTATATTTTTTTATAGACATGATATAAGAAATAAATCAATTTTTCGAATAAAATGAGGGTTTTTCTAAAAATACAGTTTTACCCCCTTTGATGGAGAACCAATTTTAAATCTATTTTTTACACTTTAATAAGTTATATTTGACATTAGAAACTTATTATTTGGAATAAAGACATTAAAATTTATTTTTTTGAAATTTTGGTATTTTTCTGATGAAATTCATATTTTAATGAATAGTGAAAAATATTGCATTTTAATTCGAAAATTTATTTTCCTCTAATTTATTTATTTAGGTTGATTATTTTTTTAATTGGTTTTATAGTTTAATTGGATTATGTTTTTATAATTTAATCCAATTTTTTTCATTGGAAGTAATTTCACATTTGAATTGGACATAAACACATGTCAATATTTTGATAGCTTTTACTTTTTAAAAACCTGCTTTCTAGTTTTGACAACGGGAATTAATTTTAAAATAATTAATGCAAATTATATTTTTAAAATTTTGAAAAATGGATTACATATTTGTAATTATAAGTTCCAAATTATGTAAATAGTTACACTTTATTTTTTGACATTATGAATAGTAACTTCAGTAATTATTTTAAATTACCATGGTTAAATGGAAAATTAGGTAAATAAAGGTAAAAATAATATTATAATTATAGGAAAATATCATAACACACGTATTAGTCTTATTGGATTAGTCATAGGTGACCACAAAATCATTAGGCTGAACATTTGGCATTTGGGATCCACTTGGGTGTGAAAATGACATGTTATAATAATTAATTTAAAGTAAATGGAAATATTACATAAACATGTATATTTTTACTAAAAAAAGTAAGGTGGGGTTATATAATTTATATCTTTAAATATTAATAGTAATTAGAAATATAAAAATATTTTCTATTTCATGGTATTTTATTTATATTATTTATATTTTAAATAAATAAATTTAGTTGTGACACAATGATGATGTAGTGATTACCTTATTAATGAAGGATTCCAATTAATGATAATATAAATATTAAAATAAATGTAATATAAAACTTTTGATGTCATATATGAATTATATTGATGATTATTATATATTATCTTTGAGTTAATTTAGTTTTTTCAAATCAATCAATTTATTATAGCTTTAACAAAAATAAATTACAAAATAGTTCCAAAATTGACATAAATGAGTTTTTAAAACAAATACTATTTTATTAAATGATATAATAGTCATAAAAGATAATATTCATCCAAATGACTTATATAATGTTAAAAATTAGATTAATTATCCACTTAAGGTTCTGTTGTCAATTATAGTAACTATATTTACCATATAGTGTAAAAATACAAGAAGACATTGTACGTATTAGTTTATTTAACAAATGGTTAAAGCGAAAATATATAGTTAAATTTGTGAAGTTAACTTGTCTAAAACCTATTGGATGAGTGTATTTAAAACCATACTCATATTATCCTATAAATATATTACTTTGGAGCTATTATAAATCGAAAATAAATTTATAATAAAATAATATTTCAAGACATTCCAAAAGTGCCCATCGTCCCTCTTATAAAAGCCACCACCTCTACCCACATACTCACACCACTAAATCAACTTGGATCACCCAAATTCTACTCAATTAAGCTCCCAAAATCCCTACCTTCCTCCAATAGACCAAACTTTGGGTGGAAATATATCCTAAGGAGACCTTTTGTGCAAATCAAAAGGAGATACTCGAAAACGAGGTAATTGTTTTATCATCTCATTCAAAATTATTTTATTCTTATACTTACACATATTTTTTTATTACCAAAAAAAGTAATGAATACAGTATATTATACATGAATATATTTTATTATAATTATGTTAAAACCCTATAAATCCTTTTATTCATCCTACAAATAACAATATCACCATGCGTGCATACGTACGACTTACTATTTCAATGCCATGGTGTAATTTTTTATTCAACAATAATTCATTTTGATGGGTATAATGATGAGTATAGTAGATTTAAATAATTAATATAACATAATAATTATTCTGTATAATTAATATTCCATACAATTAAATAACTTTTTACCATTAAGTGAATGATATTGTCGCTCGTGTGTGCGTACGGCCCACCGTCTCCACGATGCGATGCGATTCATTATATATGATATTCATTTAACTGAGATTATATACATTAATGGACTGAATAAATATGATATATATTATAATAATATCATTCTATAAATGATATAACCATAACCTAAGAAGTGTAATAAGAAATTATCTTACAAAACATGCATAAGAACATAAAGTAGTTAATATCTAAATAACTAGTGACTATGAAATGTTACTAACCAACTGATGTTTATATAATCATACATAATAAATGTTCCCTAAATATGTAATAATATATCTATTCTTATACTATTATTTTAAGTCAATTTTACTCATTGGTTAATTTTTACTGAATTTCCTGAAAAGAAAATTTTGTCATTATTCGATATAAGATACTTTTTTGACTTTTCCAGAAAAAGTACAAGTAGAGTGTTTTTTAACTTATACAACTTTAATAGATTCATTACCTTTCATAATTCCTTATTTCCATGAATATTTATTCAAAACATTTCATTTTTATTTTCAATTAACTTCTTGTATTTTAAAATTTCAAAGCATTTTGAGAAAATAAAATGTTTTTGAAGATGAAATGATATTTTCCTTAAGAATTAATTTCAAGTATTTTTTCAAAATTATTTTCCATCTAGGATTACATGGGGTTACTTTTATATTCCTATTATTAATTTGATTTTATTATGTTTATGATGGAATTATTTTTATGTAATCCATTTATTTTAAATGAATTATGATGGAATGGTGTTTAAGAAACCCATTTTTTGTTTCTTGGGTTATTCTATGGAGAATGGTTTATGTTTTTCTAGAACATGTAAGAATTATTTCATTATGAGATGGGTGGGACATTTATATCCCTCCAATTAATTGGGTAAAGATTTATATCTCATGAGATAGACATTACTGGAATGACGAGTAAATCTAGTTTTGTAATACAAGGTTGGAATAATAGGTAAAACAGGTTCAATAATGGACTTTGTCCACTATGATGGTCTTAGATATGAGCCTTGGCTAATATGAAAATTATTTTATATGATTATGTGTTTTCCACAAGTTCTTGTTTTATGCAAATTCCATGTTATCATGATTAATTTTCCTTTATGATTTATTCCCTACGTACTGCCAGGATTTATTTTATAACTCAATATTTTGATAATCAAAAGTTATGTTTATGTTTTTACATTATTATAATTATGTTTTGTATGATGTTTTCCATGGTTACCCTTACTTAGAATTTGATCTCACCCTTTTCATATGTTTTCTTTTCACTAGGATATAAAGAAATGTTATAGGTAGGAAAACTAATGGGTAAGATCTTTGTGGAAGATGTTCATGATCTTTCACCAAGATAGAAGAATATATTATGAGTTTCCAAAGACATTAAACTAATATAGTCTTTGGGAATATATTTTTGTAATATATCTAGTATTCCAAGAAATAAATTTAATTTCCATGTATGTCAATCTTGGGTCATTAGAGATATATCTTTCTTAACCATTACACTGATATGATATAGAGTCGTCAACTTGACATTCAATGGCTTCTTTGTATTACATCAATCTAATCTGATATTGAATACGAAAGCTATATTTTCTCCTCCTTTCAACTACTGAGGTTTTTTTGAACACTTGAAAGACTCCAAGTATACCTTCCATTTGGGTTCTAAAAGATATGACCCTTTCTAAAGGGTTAAGAGAGGGGTTCCCTTCCTTATCCAGTAGTCTACTACCTATATTATATTTATGGATCATCTGTTAAGTATGAGTAGTGGTTGAAATGTCATTTTTTATGTAGTCCTCCATAGTAGTCACAAAGCAATGAGAGGAATGACATCACGACTTGTTAATGTTTTCGATCTGATCTATGGTAGTGAGGAGGGCTCATGGCGGTTGAGTTCCAAACATTAAAACAAATTGATACTTATATATCAGTTACTCTTATATAATTATATATAAAGTACCATATAGCAGAGTAATAAGATGCCTGATATGTCAGCCCCCATCTCTCACTATACTATTGTAAATAAGATCTAGGAGGGGCATACGATTCATCAGCTATGGAATATATAGTATAGGAATTTAATTGATTGAAGGAACCTTTCTTCAAAATAGGTTGATAGTTGACTGAGAAATAATCTCCAAAGGGAGAGGCTAGTCTTATATACTATTATTCCAAAGCTGACATGTAAACATTACTCTACCCTAATAGTACTAACTCTATAAAATTAGAGTAGAGTAATGACTGTGACCATTATAGTCAGAGGACGAGCCTAGTTATTATATATATTGAGAGTTTCAAGTAGGAATGATATCTCTAAATCACATTGATAAGAACATAGTGACAGAAAATAGAGATGAGGTTTTTGTGAAGCCTCACCATTTACTGATCTAGACTAGGAATATCAATGGGAGATCTTGTTCCCCTCTCCAATTTCATCATTGAGATCCCTCTTGGAAGAGCCGAGACCTTGCTTCTGCCGAGTAGTGATGTTTTTTTCATTACCTTTCTATCTATCTCCTCCACTCTACCGCCCTTCATCAGTACTCTACTCTAATGTCTTCTGGCATTTCTCAATTTGTGAAACATGTTATTGATATAGTACTTTTCATATATCAAGTCGTGTATTTTATCTGACGATCAGAAGGCATGGTATTTATCCCATACCATTCTATGGGATATTGATTTAAGAATCTTTTCCATGCCTCATCACTTGAGATGCAGGGTTTATTAACTACCATGAGTCCTTTTTTATATAATAACTTAGTTTTTGAGAGATGAACCATTCGGGATGATATCCTACTACATGGCACCCACCTTCGGTGGCCTAGTCTCTGGGTGTAAATGACTTTCCAATTGTACGAGTGGTGTACGGTTCATATGGGAACCTACTAGTAATCAAGAATATCATGTGTGTTGGAATGTCATTGCAGTTGGGTTAGATATAATTCATTGAGTAGAACACTATTACAAGATTACTAATGGTTAGAGAGGATATTGGAAGGATATCATTGGAATATGAGTTTGAGCATGGGGGAATGCCAGTTTGATGTACTTGATGGTGGCATGAGTTGACTATAGTTTTCCTTGGAAGATAGAAACAATTGAGTTATAGGGGATTTGGTGGGATATCTCTAGTTTGGTAGTTCATGGCCTAACATGACTATTAGAGTAAAGTACTAATAATATATATAAGTACCCAAGGGTACGGTATGCATTCCTCTAGTTCCCATTTTAAATTGGATGGGTCAAGTATTATAATATATTATTCTCATTCATATGAATCGAGTGAGTTGGACATCTATCAATATATATAATTACCAACCCCCGCCACTACTCATGGATAAACCTCATGTTTGGTTGCAGCCAAGAGATGATGACCATAACCACTAGCGTCATCCTTGAACCAGATCTAGGAATGGGAAAGGAAGGGGCAGGAAAATGGGGAAAAGGATGTGAGTGGTTTAGAAATAGTGGGATCGATCGTGGCCAATGGACTGACAAACTATCATGGAGGAACTGGTTGAGACTATTATATTAGAGTAATAAGGGGAAAGATCAATATATATAAGTACTTTTTGGTTGGCGTATCATTCAATCCTTGAAATTTCTACACCTCCCAAGATCTCAATTATGATTCACCACTCCCTCCCCACTTCCATATGCCTGAACACCCAAGAAAACCCACGAGGATGTATAATAGTGTATCAAGCTTTTATATGTGTGAATAAGGGCTATCAGTCATAGATTTTAGATTTTGAATTTTGTCCATTCCCAAGACCCTTATAGTCTATTCCCTGCACGCTACCCCAACCGTACTACACTGATCTCACTTTCCACCCTCCCCTCGAATCATAATACTTTTTCTTAAAGGTATCACTAAGATAATTCATTTGATAATGCCATATGACCCTAGTGGGATAGTGAATTCGAACCCCATGCTCCACACTCGACCCATTTCTATATCTGTATCATATTTATCATGACCAACACATCCCACTACATGCTACTACAGTATGTCACACCAAGAAAAAAGTTTCCCAGGATAGACCACTAGAAGGATTCTGATAGTTAATACTATGAGAGTAAAGTATTGAGGTTGTGACTAGGTAGAAACTATTAGAAGAGTACTGATGGACTTGAAGGTGGAAAACCATCCATCATTATTAAATAGCAATAAAGACTATATACTTAGAAAGACATATCCATGATCATATTACCACCATTCACAACCTCCCATTAAATCAAAAATATTTTCCAATGAACCCACTCAATGACTCAACTATCTATATTATTCCAAACCACCAATAATATACCTTGATCTATGTATCACCGTATAAAGGCTTGAGCAATCTAATGGAACTATTAGAGTATATTACTGACTATTAGAGTAGAGTACTGATCAGAATCAATAGATATTTGTATAATTATTCAAGTAGATGTAGATTAAGATAGTAAAAAACATGTTCTTGTAAGATCTCCACCCTAGGTTCCAACCTAGTTAACACAATAACCACAAGCATGGTTCTCAGATTTCCAATCAAAAAGTATCGTTCTTGCAGGAGGAGCATCATCCATGCAAAATCACTCAATATCTAAACTTTCCCATTACTTTTATTATCATATAAAATATTAGAAAGATTATGTGAAACATTATTTTTTAATGGTGATAATTTTACCTCATTCTTTATTTGAGTTTCCTCATAATCTATAGAAGTATCATTTTTAACTTTGAGGGATCTTTTAAAGTTTCAATTAATGTTTTTCAAGGTAATTTTGGACTTAGAATGTTTTTAATGATTTTTTTATCTTCTTCTTCAATAGATTCAATATTCATATTAAGATCTTCAACCATATTTCCATATTCAATAATTCTTAGTCTATTACTTTAGATCTCAGGGATATATTCTTCCACATGGGTGAGAAAATATTTTTCACCTTCAAAAACTTTTCCATTATATTTCTTTTTCATGAAGACTTTTTTATTATGAGATTTTGTTTTCTCAATACATGTAATAAGTTCAATTAGAATATGATACTCTCTATAATATTATTCACCTAACTATTTTTCATTATTCGAGGAATATCCTGTTTTCTCAAATTTTACAATGAATGTTCTAAATTTTTTTGAACTTTTATCTTCTGAAAAAAAAATTCTGATTTATTCTGGTTCAGATTTCTTACTCAACATACTTCTATTTTATATAATAAACTTATTCTTATATTTTTTGGATGAATTTTATTCTTTATAAATTTTCTTCCACTTCTTCTATCATGGTTTTTTATCATAAATATATTGATATTCACCAACATTATTCTTGGGGTAATTCATATAAAAGTGTCTGATTCCACCATACTCAAAAAAATTAGAGGAATTTTAGCTCTAAACATTGTTCTTCCTCTTCGATAGTTCTTGCAAATAAGAAACATGATTTTTCATTCAACTTTTCATCCTATTTATATTCAAAGTCACACGGATCAACATCTTTAGTATCTTCTATTTTCATTTTTCTCGTTGATTCAAAATCAATTTAATATTTTCTTTTCTTTTTAAACATTTTAGTTTTTCTCATTTACTAAGAAACAATAATGTTATGAAACACATCAAGAGATAAATCATATTTATCTTCTAAAGCAAAAATTATAGAATCAATCCAATCCAGAAAATTTCCCATAAGATTCTTCACAAGTGAAGAATATTCCAAGACATCTCTAAATCCTCTTATTTTTTTAAAAAAATCATTTAATATATTGAAGTATTCATCAATAGTTTATTCATCTCTATTTATGATATCTTCATACTTACAAAGATATATTTGTATCTTTTCATCTATCACTTTAGTATTACCTTCGAAAATACATTATATCTTTCTACGTATACTCTTTCATGTTTTGAGACCCATCAACTTTATATTCACATTTTCTATTATGAAAACATATATAAATTATATCTTTTCCATTAACACTGTTCTTTAAATTATACAGAACAATAATTGGGGCATCCTTCTAAATTGGTGGAAAATTAGTTACAATGGATTCAATAACTTACAAGACAAGAGATAAGTGATAGGTAATCAATCTATTTTTTCATATATAATAAGTATTTCTATAAAATGTATAAATTCCTCTATTATTGATAGAATTGATATTTTCTATGATAAGGATTCAACAAGGGAACCTTTTCATAGAAACAAATTGAAGTTCCAACGGATCGAATAAAAAATGAGAAGGGGGTGAATGAGTTGCTATCTTTTTATAAGTTTCAAGAAATTTATAAACATAACCCCTATAACCTGATAAAGTTCGTTTCCTAATCATATTTTAGTAAATAATTATTCATGAAAATGTAGTAAATAAAGTAAGGTGCATAATATTTACAATGTCCAGCCTCAATGTGAGAACCTATGTACTTTCTATAGTCACTCTCAAGGGTCTATAGAAATTCACTATAATTAAGAAGTGAATAAAACTTGTTCCAACTCCAATTAGACACCTGATACCTCTTGATAATAATTATTATACTTACTCCCATCATTTTAAAAAGTTTTCTTATAAACAATTGAGCCAAAAAAAATATCACAGAAACATTTTTTCCACAAAACTCTATTACGAACCTCAATAAAATGACCCTTGGTATGATTTCCTTAGTCTGATTGTCTCATTATGATGGAACAATTACGATGAACCCTTTTTTCAAACATCAATTCTCAAAATCTACTCCACTACTCAATCTGATCATCCTCATTTTGATCTTATTCAATATGATCTTTATCACTCCGGTAAGAAAATTTACAGTTGAATGATCCTCTATCAAGATCTATGTCTGGAAAGATAACTTTGAAATTAATTCTATATCACTCTACCTTTTCCAATCTGGGGAAAAAATTTCAAATTAATAACGTACTTTGCTTTAATTTATAAGAAAATTAGAATAGAAATGGTGGGAAACTGAAATTGTTTTCTAACTTTATAAAATTTAAAATCTCTAAAAATCACTCACATTTAAACATCATATTTTAATACTTGAATCCTTCCCATGATTTCACCAAAATTAGTCTTTAGTAATATAAAAAATTTCTTCAGTCTGATGTAACAACCTCATATTTAGTCCGACGTAACTTCTTCATATTCAGTCTAATGTAACATCCTCAACTTCAGTCCACTTTAATTTTTTTATGATGAAACTTCCTCAGATCCTTAAGATTTTACTTTCCTCCTCTGAGTTAGTCTGATTAAATTTCCTTCTTAGATTCAGTTTAATTAACTTTTCATCTTAGATTCTTTCTGATCAACCTTCTTCTTAGAGTGAGTCTGGTTGACTTTCCTTCTTAGAGTCAATCTAGTTCAATTTCCTCCTCAGAGTTAGTACGATTGAATTTACTTCATTGATTAAATACGATGGAATCCTTATAATGATGGAAATATAATTACAATGGAATTCTCATTATGATGAAAACACTACTTTATAAATTATAAATTATTCAAAACTCCTCGGTTATAACTCATTCAGACTTCTGAAAAATTCTAAGCCTAGTAATTGTGGATCTGAGGGAAACTTTTTACTGATTTCTAGAATCGATACAATATTTACAATTCTTATATTTCTTAAAAAGATTTTATCATGATATTTTTTATGATTTATGAGAACATCAACTTTGGAAAAGCATTTTCTGACTTAAAAAGGAAAGTATTATGACTTCCCTTACTTTTGGTACCTTATTTCATTCCAAATCAAACTCAATACAATTGTTTTCATCTATTATTTCATTTTATTAAAATGGATGGCTTCACAACTGTGATAGACAACATATGATATTTAATAATTATAAAATCATCAAAGCATCGTCTGAATTTATCACTCAAAAAAATTATGCCATTATAACTAACTCAATGTATGATTAATCTTCAAATTCAGGATGATAGATCTGATACTGATGATGCATCCAATAATCAACTTTTTATTTATGAAAAAATTTGGGTATGGTTATACTCAGTCTGATACTCTACATCTGGTGATACTCAGTCTGATCCTCTGTATCTGGAAAAACAACTTTCTCAAAACTTTTCTGCCACTTTTTATTTGGGAATGAACAATCTAAAACTTTCACCTATTTTTTGAAAACATTATTTTCTAAAATATTATCATTCAAAAAATACAAAACTTTTTTAAAAACAAAAAACATCAAAAAGGTTCTCCAGTAACACATAATTGTTTCTAGGGATTACATATTGATTCCCTTTTGTGGGATGAAGAATATTGAATTATATAGAATGTATCATTTTGTACATTGCATGTGACTCAAACCCTTTCACAAAGAGTACATGATGATCCATGATATCATTGGTGATTAAAATATTTTAAAATTAAGTTAATTATATCCTTAATCCAAAAAACATGTCATGTAGTCATTTTACACATCATGTGACAGGGTTTTCCAACAAATTAAACACTTCAATTATTCTTGATATTATTCTCATTGTAGTTGGGGTTTGGAATAGTGGTATACTCCCCATAATCCTACATGAAAAATGCGGGTTCAAAACCCATTGGGTGCAGGTACTGTAGTAGTACTGTAGCAGTGGCGGTACTGTAGCAGCAGCGACACTATTGCTACAGTGGGCACTATAGCAGCGGCAGGACACTATAGCAGTGGTGAGTACTATAGAAGGTGGGTACTGTAGAGGTACTATTAACAGAATGGGCCTTAAGACAAAAAATTTCAGCCTACAGGCCATGTTATGGGCTATATTCCCATTGGGCATTTGGGATATTTAATGGGTCTCCCTCTACCCAATTTAAAGATGACTTTTCTTTGCTTTAAATAATAAAATGAGGCTTTAGCCCCAACCTTTTTTTCATATTATTCTCAAACAATATGATGTGTATGATTATCATACACATCATGTACTTTAAGGTGATTTCCAATATTACATGTCATGTATATTAATAGTGTGTCATGTTGTCATAAATTTCATACTAGATACACATCTTGACTCATATAAATACACACTGTGTAATTTCATGACACATCATGTACGCTATATACCGTGTAAGTACACAGTACACGACCATGACTATATAGAGTGGAATGACATGCCATGTGAGTGATATTACACACTATGTAAATCAGAAGGGAGCATTTCATTTTTTCTACAGTGCATGCTATGTTAAATTCTTGATATAATTTAAGACTACCCAGATGGGTACACCTCATGTGACCTATCAATTTATGTTATATTTGGATTAATTTTACGCTTAGATAATTTATTTAATTTGTTTAAAAATTTAGAGTATTTGTCTCTCTAGCACTTTTTAGATGGACAATTAAGATAACATAATTAATTAATCAATTAATTAATTAATGTTTTTTATCTTAATAGATTAAAAATATAAATTATTTCTATCTAGTATTATTAAATGTATTTTCTTCATGCAAAGATGATAATGAGTTTAACTAAACAATTTATGTGTTGGTTTTTTTATTTAATTTATTATTTAATTCTGAGTTTTATAGTGTGATTAAAGTTTTATTAAATTAAATATAAAGACATGTGTTTCATCCTTTCAACTTTTATTATGTATGCTCAACGTTTTCCACAATTTCATTTATGCAACTCTATACCCATGGATCCCATCACCATTATGTGAGTAAATACATGTAATGGATAGAACTCCAAGAATAATAGGTAGTTTAGAACCTAAGTCGCGATGAAACCAACTAAAGAGATATATTATATCCAACAAGAATGCTTTAAATCAAACAAATATTGAATCTATGAGTTTTTTACTAGGATCAAGGTCTAGTTTATCATTTTCTAGATAATCAAACTAATAAAAAATCCAATGATCATACCATATATTTGTTTTGTTTTATTTTTCATGGTTATTTATTCTTTTAGGAGATGTATATTTATTCATGATCAAAAAAAGTGAATCTATTAACAATAATACAAGATGGAATAAAATAAATGGATTATACATAAATTATTTTATCATTTCATGGTTAAATATTTATGTAAAATCCAAATAATATTTACAATCTTGTAAAAAAAATAAAAAAATACAATTTGTACATAAGATAAAAACCCAGCAAAGAAAATATTATTTTATAAGAGCCTTCCATTACCTGAGTTAAGATGAAACCATAGTTCAATGTACTTTTTTGGCCTCTGTTAGGGTGATTTCAATTATCAGAGAGTTGTAATGAATGTTATAGGCTAACTTAACCTAGATTTATTTATGGGTTTATTACTTCTACAAGACATAGTTCCACTAGTACTAAAGTGTGGAGGATATCCATGTTTCATATTTTAGGATTAGGGTTCCACTCAATGGATCAAGGAATTATGAGTTAATTTAGTTGTCATGATTTCCTACCTAAATAACATAGAATAGTTTTTTAGGCTCCCTATATAGGTTTTAAAAACAAAAATATAGATCCTTTCCACAGTAATATCTATGTGATAATATATTTTGAATATAATGGTGAGAGATATTTTGATTCAATAAAATTGATCAAGACTAATAAAATATAATTTATTACATAATAATTTTAGTAATCTAGATGAATTAAAAAACATTATCTTAATTATTGTAATAAATGGAAAGAGAAACCATGAGAACACTATGTTCATATTTAGAAAAAGACCATGTCCTTTATAGCATAAATTTATAATAGTGGTGAAGTGTTTTATATACTATAATACTAATGAAAATTTTATATTTTGTGTTGGAATACCCTATTCTCTATCATATACATCACTGAGTGAGCATAAGTGAAATTGATGATTATAGAAAACACATGGAGGATGATTTAATTATCAGTTCATTCAAGATATCAGTTGGGTCTTAATATAAGATGTTGAAAAATAATGGCATGGATGCATATACCATATTATCTTTGGTATTATCACTTTATAAGGATAAGAAGGGGCTTAAGTTAAATGTGATTTTCACTACCTTATACCAGTGAAAAATGATAGAAAATTACATTCATAGTGATGTCTCATTAAATGTGTTAAAGTGATGGATATGTGTACACTAAATCCTAATATTTAAAATACATTGATTCCAAAAAATACTTAGGCAGAAGTGTAAGAGTAATTTTCTACCAATGTATTATGATAAACATAATATGTATGTATAGAGAATATATTGGCATAATAAATTTTAGGTCTTATAATATGTATAGGTTGATACTTTTATCTTTCATTATGGATAGTTAAATTCTATATTGTTAACATTAAACTTAATTGACAATGTAAGCTATCATTTAAAAAATTGATTCATAAGACGACATGTATGGTGGTAAAATTATTTCATGCATATGATTCATGAATTAGTCAAGGAATTAAATTTTGATTTACAATGCATGATTCATTGAATTATACATCCAAAGATCCACCTAATGAATATATAAACAACTACCATGTAATGTAAGTGGTATGTATGTTCAGTTGAATCCTTGTAGTTTTATTCTCTCATTTTCTTCTTCCTCATCACATTGAGGTATAAGAACACCATGTAATGAAGAAGAATAGCACATGTATAACATCTAATTCAAGTGAAACCCTTGTATAACTTTGAATTTGGATGTATCTTGGTTGAAACTTTGTGATCTTTATGAAACCATATAAATATGTATAATGAATGATGCAGCAGATCATCGGTGTAAGGGCCTCATGTTTATGGTATGTTCATTTTCAGTTTAAATATGATTTCTATAGTCTAGCATATAGATCTGGGGATAGGGTTTTCAATCACTTATATTGATTCTATTAAGTTTTAATAAACCTCTATGAATCATAATAGTGGTATCATGGCCATCCATGTATTAAGAATCATTAAATACTTTTTTTAATGATGTGATGTTTCTAAATGTTATATTAAGAATTAACATAATCCCCAATGGGATCCTGGAATTATAATTATCTAATAACATATTATATGTTAGGAAATATATATTAATTTAATCTACTAACAAAATATGGAGTGAAAGACACAACACACATTATCAAGATAACATAGCATGCATCCCTACAATGGAAAATATATTATCTTTAAAACCCTTCTTGATATTACATTATTAGATGATGTAGCCCAGGAAATGATCTTGAAATTATGTTTTTTGGAAAAAATAATGTCAATCCCACCATGAAACACACATGCTTAAATAATGAGTAATGAGCATACCAATTGAGTCCCAACTTCGATGCACACTATTTCATTACCTAGTATGCTTTGGTGGGGGTCATTGAATCCTCTTGAATTTTCTCTATTACATTGACACTTATCACCCTTCCTCCCTATATAGTATTTTAATGTAGCACTGTTCCACGATCTTCCTTCCAATGCTGACCCACATAGGCCTTCTATCCAATGATATGATGTTGAGGGTCAATATAATGTTTAGTGGTATTATTTAAATTTTTAATGAAATTTTTATATTTCGTTATTTATGATTATAATTAATAAATAGGTTATAAATGATTAGTGATTGTTTATAAATAATGATAAAAGTTATTTTTGGTTATTAATTAATTTATAAATAGTTTATAATAAATTAATATATATTCAATGATATTATGAGTGGAAATTTAATATTCTTTTATCAAATTATATGGTATACCTTATGGATTAAAAATAAAGAGTTTTTTTATTATTCGTACTGTGTAATTTTTAAATACTTTATAAGTTACAAAATATGGTATTATATAATGTGTTTATATTTAAAATGAATTGATCGTAATTAATTTGAATTATTCAAATTAAAAGTGGGCCTTATTTTTAAAATTATATAAACCTATTCAAAAATATTTTTTGATAAATTTATCTGATGAATGGTCTAAATAATATTAATATGTGATGATTTTATTACATAAAATGTTTACATTAAATGAAATTGAGATATAAAATATTTATATTAAAAAGAATAAAATATGATTAAAGTAAAATTCCATAGTATGAATAATATAAATGTTTATATTTTGGAATGAATATAAATTTTTTGTATTCAATATTATAGAGTTTTGATAATTTTAAACTAATTTATAAAAATTTATATTAAGTTTTATTTTCATGAATTTTTAATAAATTATTATCTCATATTTAAATATATAAAGTGATAATATATTTAAAAGTTATTCCAATTTATATTATTCATGAATATAAACTTTTAATATATTGTGAATATGTCTATTCATTTGTTTATTTTTTTTGAAATTATTCTTATATATTTTCCGGACGTGGATTATTTAAAAGATATAATATAATAAGATTTAGTGTTTATCAACTTTGAACATGATATTTAATTAAAATTATTTACCTAAATACATTTTTAAAACATAGTTTATACATTTTAGGTGTTAATGTTTGGATTAAATAGATTCTATTTTGAGTAAAGTATCCATGGTAAAAGGAATTTGGGTCATACTTCCCACTATCTGAGAGGAATATAACATTTTCTAGAAAAGTGAGGTCATATAGATACTGTATTACTCATGATAATATTGTAAAACTCATATACTTATAAACCTCTTAATGAAAAGATCATGTACCTTGTGAATTAGAATCATTTGGATGTGTGTAAATGAGTTTGTCCTCTATTTTTGGTTGAGTAAACAGAAACTGCAGGTTATGTAATGAGAACATAGATCAAAATACATATGTTCAAGTAGTTTAAAGTCCCATAAAACTAGATACATAAATTAAAATTTCATTACATTATGAAAATAATATAAATCATTTGAATATATGAAATCCTTATTATTTCTCCTTGAAATTTTATACATCTTATATTTTAATCTTCACGGTTTCTTAAGGAAATATGAAACAATATAAAAGGGTGACCTTATATTCTCGATAAAGAGTTGTATAGAGTGAAATATGTCATAAAAATCATGGATTAAATAATAAAATATGAATAAATAAATAACATAACAAATGTAACTATGAGAATAATATATCCATGGAATACAAAACAAAAAAATAAGCAAGAATTAGAATAAATGATCTCAGAGTGATGGAATTTATAATGTTGAACATAATAAATAGACCATCAAGACCACATTCAAAGAAATCATACATAAATAGGTCATAATTATACTAAATACCCAAGATATTCTTCTTCTTGAGACTTACTAATGCATCAAGGTGCTATATAATTTAATGAACCACTCATGACATAATAAGTCCAATGTATCCAAAATATGAAGAGAATAGAAAAACAATTCTTATCATAATTTTCCTTAAAGAACCTTATTCATATTCCTGGCCCTCTAGTTAATAATTTTACATATTGAAATAATGGATATATATAATATGAGTATATCCACATTCGATGGAATGATATGTCCATCTAGTTGATTATATCACTATCAACATAGAAGAAATATGATATTCCCAATATAATGGAAATTTACATCAATCAATGTAATGATAACAACATAGTGGTGAAGGGTAATTTCATGGTGTAGAAATATCAATTATAAATAATCCATCATTATGTTATGTAAATATCTTGGGAATCATTCAAATCATATTTATTAGGACTGTGAAAATAATTATGAAGTTATTCCCATTTGTTTTTAATCGAGTCAAGATTGACTTAATATCTTAAAAACATTATCAAGGTTAGTACACCTTGTTGTATCGGTACTAGATACTGAATCCACATGATTCTATCTAGATAAAGATGTTATTTATAAAAAAACCACAAAATCATTACATAACCAATATTTTAGAATGTTTTAGCATTAAAAATATTAATGAAGGAAGTATACTAATAGGGAATGGTAATCTATATTTGATAAGATTATAAGGAATTTTTAACAATGAATCATAAAATTAGTTCTAATGTGTAACGTCCTAGTATGGGTTCCACACACTGATTCCCCAATCCATAATTCCATGTCACCTCAAGTGTGTCTCCTAATATACTAGAGGTTGTCAATTGGAAATAAGGGACTAATAATAGTCATGGAGAGACTATACCCTCTTTTATCTAAGTGATATAACAGGGGAAATAAATAAAAAACAATGGAATAACAAAATGATATCATAAAAATAACAATATCAATATCTTAATATAACCAAAATTGAAAATACAATATCAAAACTAATGCAATAAACATTCCATGCCAAATTATGTGTCCAGTTTCAAATGAAAACTCAAAATAAAGACACTGACTACTCATGAGAAGGTCCCAAATCACATCTAGTTCCCTCACCCATGATCCGCCCAAAAATTATAAATCTTACATAGGTCCTTTTCCCATAACCTATCCTAAAACAATGGATCCTATTTAGGAACAGATCATCAAACCCAATTAGGGTGTGAGTACCACTTAGTAGGTCAACATCAATGGTGTCTAAAACAGTATCCAGTCAATAAAAAGTGTATGAAGTAGTATAAATAAATAAGTACAATGCATAAATAAAAAGTTATCACATTATCAATTTTTATTTTTTTAACCACATAAATTTCCATGGGTTTTCTAGGACACACAAAAATCAATACTTGCTTCATCATGTTCTAGATTCTATAAAATATCTAAGGGATCACATGTCTTAGAGTGCCACTATTACCATTCAGGCTCATCTCCATATTAGAATGTCATTGTTACCATTCTAGATCTCAATTATCATATGAACTCTATTATTACCATTAATCATTTAATTACATAAGTCAGCAATTAATTAATAATATAATTGTCATAAATTAACTCAAAAATTAATTAATCTTCTCAATGCTATTAATTAACTCAACAATTAATTAATCAACTCAATTTAATAATATTTCAACAATTAGTTTATTGAATAAATTACCTTGATAAATTTACCAATTAATCAATCACAATCTGCATCCAGATAAACCCATAATTAATTCATCAATTACTTACTCAATTCACAATATGATTACCCTATAATTAATGCCACAATTAATTAATTATGGTGTACTATTAAATATAACATAATTAATTCAATAATTAATTACCTAATTAATATTCCCAATATCTCATAATTAATTCACCAATTAATTATCTTAATCAACAACCCCTAAGTAATAATATTTCTCAATTACCATGATTATTAAATCGACAACATTAATTAATAAAATTTAAGAATTACAATTTCTAAACAACTCTAGAAATTATACAGCTTTCATATGATTAAATAAATATTGTTAATTTGGTATTTGAATATTAGACCACCTACCTCAAGTTGTTGATGAACGATCACCCAATGGAAATCCCCAAAATTCGGGCAGCACAATGACGTAGATCGAGATACTGATCTAAAACCCTAAATCAAGATATATCTAATATAGATCAAGATATATATTCCTTTATCAATATCTACAATATTACATCTATATTTAACCAAATATAATCAGAAAAACCACCAAAAGAATAAAATAAATAAGGAAAGAAGAATTGGAAACCATGTGAGATAGGATTTGATTACTGGGAGGGGTGAATCTCATCAAACCAAGATTTGATTCATGAAGAAAGGTGGGTTTCAAGGATTGAAATCCATCAAGGAAGCTCTACAATTGGAAGAAATCATTTTTTTTTGAGTTTGGTTGAATAGGGTGAGTTTTGGGGGCTCTAGTGATTAGAAAACTATTTTTTGAGTGACTTTCAATGTTGAGCATGGTTTTCTGGGAAGGGGTGCATGGTTTTACCTAAATTTTCTCATAAAACATGTGCCAATTATTTTTGGGGTGCATGGTTACGTTTAAGAGGGTTTAGGTTTTGAAAAACCATGCACCGACCGTGTACATCCCCACTAACTAGAGTTTCATTGTTTGAGGAGCTGGGGAGCATGGTTTTCTATAACTGTGTCCCATCCATGCACAACCCCATTTCTTTAAAATTTTCTCATTATTAACCCAAAAACACATCAATATAAAAACCCAAATAAACATTACTCAACACTTTGAAAAAGAGTACCTATAACCAAGCCTGAGAAAACTCTAGAAAAGGCCAGGATCATACAATCTTCCCACCTTACAATAACTTTTCTTTGATCTACACATCCCAGATTCTCAATATTCTAAGTCAAAAAGATCTGGCCACTAATCATACATGTTGGAGTCTCTTTCCCATGTATTATCCCACACACTTATAGGTTTCCACAACATGTGAACTATAGGCAATGTCTTCCCTCACAACACTTTCTTACTAAAATGAAACACACGTATCAAATTCTCCTCAAAAGACACATCTTCCTCGAGCTCTACATCATCCTTGTTTATCACGAGAGAAGGGATAGGGTGATACCTCCTTAGTTGCAATACATGGAACAATTCATGCATATTACTATATTTTTATGGAAGGGCCAATCTGAATGCCACTGGGATGATTCTCTCTACTACCTCAAATGGTCCAACAAACCTGGGTGCAAGCTTGAACTGCTCTGAATCCTATGGTGACCCAACCTAGGAGACACCTGAAAGAATACATGATAACCCTCTTTAAACTCTAGGGGTCATCGATATATATCATCATACAACTTCTTTCTAATATGACTTGTAGTCATACGTTTCTGAATTAGTTTCACCTACTATAATGTCTCTAGCATGAGACTCAATCCCAACAACTCTGACTCACCTACCTCCATCCAGTATAAAGGTGATTTTATTGTCCTACCATAAAGTGACTCATAAGGTTTGATCTGAATTTTATCCTATTAACTTTAGTTATAAGAAAACTACACCAAATAAAGGAGTTTTTTCTAAGATCCATAGAAGTCTATAACACATTCTTGCATCATATCCTCAAATATCAGTATAGTACACTCTGACTGCCAATATTTCTATGGGTGAAAAGTCTTACTCAACAAAACATGTGTACCAAGAACCTTATACAAGCCCTACTGAAAGCATGAATTAAAATGGGATTCATGATCTGTAACTATTTTTCATGGAACCCCATGAATATGGACTATATCCTTAACATACAAACCTCACAATTTCTTCACTGAGAAAGTATCCCATATAGGATATAAATTTGATACATTTTTTAGTCTATCCACAATAATCGAAATCGAATCATTATTTTTTAGGTTACCTTGGGAGACCCACAACAAAGTACATGGACACATATTCCCACTTCCACTCTAGAATGGGAAATGTATGTAGTAAACCTCCAAGTCATTGATGATCCACCTTCAACTAATGATACGTGTAGCCTCAAGTCACAAACCCTACTATCTCTTTTATCATGATCGCCAAAAAAGTTGTTGTCATATGTCATGGTACATTTTGGTCACACCAAGATGTACTACCAAATTCATGGCACAAAATTCTAAAATACTCAGAGGCACTAACACCCGAATATTGACATTATTAATCTCGTCCTCATCTATCAACCATTATAAAGGTGTCTCCCAACCTTCAAGGTTTTCCATCAAAATTAAAAATTCAGGATACTCATACTAACTACCCTTGGTCCATCTTAAAAGGGTATACTTTACTTCAACTGACTCTAGATTCATCTTCTCCCAATTATCCTCAACCACCACATGGATCTCATCTAGTAGATTTATCATCTTCCATTCAACTCAATACTCTTAAACTACTTGAGTATGAGTTTTCTTTCTCAAAGAGTCATCCATAATATTTCATTTCATAGATGTGTATAATAGTTCAGATTAAAAAGACTATATATACTCATTTCATCTCCTCAATATAAGATTCAAATATCACAACAAAAATATATACATCACACTCTTGTGATCGTTAAACATAGTAAACTTCTCGACCAACAGATAATGTTTCCAACAGTTCAATTTATAAACCACATCAACCAACTCAAGGTCATGCGTAGGGTAATACCATTCATGTGGCCTCAATTACTGATACCCATACGCCAAAACCCAATCTCCCTATATCAACAAAGCTTAGATTCTAATCCCAAAAGAGTGTAAAAACAGTGTGTACTCCTCATCTGGCTCAGGTAGAACTAAGATTGGTGCTGATTTCATGAACTTCTTCAACTCATGGAAAACATTTTCAAATGATTATTACCATTCAAACTTTATAACCTTCTTGTTCAATCCTTAAATTGTTTATTTCGATAAAGAAAATTCATGGATGAAATTTTGATAATATCCAGCCAAACCTAGGAAGATACGGATATAGAAAAAGTTCATGGGATACTCCCAAGATACTACTACCTGAACCTTCTATGGGTCCACTAACCCACCTTCTTTAAAGATGACATTACCAAAAAATTATACCCGATCAATCCAAAAATAAAACTTAGATAGATTGTTGTATATATGTTGATCTCTTAGTGTACAAAGGATGATGTCATGATTTTGGTCATCATGATCATGTGTCCTGGAGAAAACCTATATTTCATTCATGAATACAACAATAAAATTATCTATGTATAGATGGAATATATTTTTCATCAAGTCCATAAGCACTACTGGTGTGTTCGTAAACCCAAAAGGAATTACAAAGAACTTATATAGTCCTTACTTTCTTCTGAAAGCATTCCTCTCTATATATGATATGTTCTAACTCTCAAATGTTAATAACATGATCTCAATTAAATCTTGGAAAAGACACAATCCATATCAACTAGTCAAAGAGATAATCGATTCATGGAATAGGACATTGGTTTTCCACTGTTATCTGGTTCAACTTCCAGTAATCAAAACATACGTGAAAATTCCTACCAACCTTCTTTAAAAAAACACTGAAGATCCCCAAGGTGGGATACATGAATAGATAAAACACTTATCTATAAACTCCTCCAGTTGAGTCTTGAAATATTGATTCTTTATTGGAACTATTCTATATATTGGAATATAAATTGTTTTAGATCCTATCATGTGAACAATAGTGTATTCCATTTCACTCTTAGGTGGAATACCTAAGATATATTCAGGAAACATATCCTGAAATATTTCCACTATAGGTGGAAAGAAATCTTGATTTACACATCCATCATCTAGCAACATACATGTATCCTTGAATGTGATCTCTCTCAATTACTAGTTAATTATCCCTGCTCGGGCCGCCTAGATATCCCACTCTCTATGGTGAATGTACTTTTCACCCTTAGGATATATAAACATCACCCTCCTCTAGTAACAATATATATGGGATCAGTATACTACTAACCAATCGATGCACATAATTAGGTTGAAGCCTAACATATCAAGAATATAGAGATATCACACAAAACAATACTCACCATCTTTGATATAACATCCCTTACACAAGATGATGTCACTAGATCATACTCCCACTGGAGTATCTATCATTAACACCCCACTCACGAACTCTACCGATAGGCTCAAACCATTAACAAGTTGTGCAGAAATAAAGGAATGATATGAAACATTATCAAATAATTCCCTAGAAAATCTAAAATATATAAGAATAGTACCTCTCAATATTGATGGTCCAACCTCTCTATCCACAAGTGTAGTATGTACAATATTAAATTGTCTAGTCCCACTTTTTCGTGATGTTGTCTGTGTCCCATATTCTACACCACTATACTAATATGAGTGCTCTTTTCTAGATGTATCATGTCCACTACATCTACCTCCATGGATAGTATAACCCCAACAACCAACCTAATAAGGTGTAGAAGATCCTCTTCCGACACATTGATAAAGTCTTACTTCCCCTTCAGTACCCATCGATCATGGGTTCCTACAAAACTTCTACAGATGTCCCATATTGTTGTAAGATCTAAACTCTACTATTGGTCAGATATAATGTATATGAAATTTTTCTATCCAACCACATGGGTGAAAAATTACTAAATAAATCGCATGTGCAACTGACTTTTCTCCATGGCCACTCTATTTACCTCCCCACTGGGTAAATTTCTCATAATGAAACTTCTTACTCTCGGAATACATACCTCTTGATCATTCAACAGCAACCATATACCCTTCATTTGAATACTACTTTAGGTTACACTAATCTATGAGAGCCTGATTCACCACTTCTAAAAATTTATTCATCCTAAAAATGTTCACCTATGACTTAATTTCACACTTAAGTCCATGAAATAATTTTTTTGAAGTAGCCTCATCCACAGCCAATGCTGGAGAAAAGTGCTAGAAATTAGTAAAGCATCCAACATAGTACATCACTAACATACTCCCCTGAGTCAACCTCATGAACCTAGCTAATCTCTCTTGCCTTATCATCTCTATATATAAGTTCTCCAAGAACCTATCTACAAAATCCTTCCCTAATATACCATCAGCCATTCCGAACATGTTCTAAACATACCACCAGTAATTTTCTGATCCTAATAGCATAAAACCATTGAGGTCGAACCTTTTCTTAGGAGAAGTATACAAGTGGTCAAGTATAGTCTGGATAAACACAATCTAGGACTCATCTCCCTCAGGTCCACCCTCTCCAAAAAAAGTTGAATGATATTGAAACTAAAACTCCCTAGTCAATTCAAACATGCTCTTCTCAATCTGAACTCTATCTCTTTCCATCAATTACAAAAACTGAGAAATGTTCTTCAGGAGCTGCTTTCCAACTTCCTCACCTGGCACTATTGATTCCCTGTGTTCCACTTCTAGAGGAACATCTATAGCCATGTCCTCCTATCATCCTCTCAAAAAACATAATCATGGATTCATAACTCTACAATACAAATACACACCTTAGGAAATGTTTCTCAACACTAACACATTTATGGGGAAAGAACAATAAGGCACAAATAGACTTTTCCCCAAACCCCTCCACATGGTCATAAGTGAGGAACTAACACTACCCTTCACCATCATATATCTACATCAAGATTAAAAATGGTAAATAATTTTTCATTATTCAAGTTTATCATTTAGTCACCCAGTTATTCTCATCTAGAATATCTTTTCTATCACATTCAATTTCATACTAGGAACCATTTTCAATTTAATTTTTTATGAAAGGAAAAATAGTTAATGTTTAATAACATACCCAAAACTTGTTTCTCGCATCTTCTTAAAATGATGCATGTAAAAAAATAGTCATGAGTGCCTATAATGATGCATGCATACTCAATTATCATTCCATACTCATCCACAATTCAATTATCAGAAAATATCAAAAAAAATAGATTCACATTACAAAACAAGTGTGTTACACATGGTGAAATATTATTCAACTGTAATAGAAAATATAAATAAGAACAATCTCACCCTGGGTACTTGGGTTTTCTCCAAAAAATGGGTTTGTAAATCCCTTGTAAGAGCTTATAACCAAACCCTAACTCCTCGTATTCTCCTTTATACCTTTCTGAAATAATAATAAAAAAGAAAATAAAATAAAATTGGGCTTTGATAAAACTTTGTAATGTTCTGGCCCAGGTGCAACCCACCAATACCCCAAGCCAGACCACCACATAACCTCAAGCGTGTCTCCCCATAAAAACGAGATTTTAGACTACCATTAAGGGTCTAATATCATTCATATAGATCATATTCCCTATTTTATTATATTAATACACAAGTAGAAATAAATAAATATTAAAAACTTAATAACCAAATGATATCATAACCAAAACAATACCAATATCTGAGTAACCAAAACTGTAAATACATTATAAAAACTAATACAGTTAACATTTCATGGTTAATTACATGTCTAGTGTCAAATGAAAACTCAAAATAAATATGATGATTACTTTATAATGAATCCTGAACCATGTCGGGTTCCCTTATCCATGCTCCATTCCCAAATCAAACATCTAACATAAGTAATTTTCCTTTAACCTATCATGTAACACTGAAATATTTTCAGGTACCAATCAGGTAGCCCAAGTCGGATGTGAGTACCACTCAATAGGCCACCACAAATGGTGTTTGAAACAATATCCAGTCAATAACCAGTGTATAAAGTTGTATAAATAAATATTTATCACATTAACAATTTATTCTTTATTTAACAATATAAATTTACCTAGGTTTCTGAGGACACCCAAAAATCAATAACCACTTCAACCCATGCCGGAGTCTAGACTATACCTAATGGATCACATTTCTTATAATTACATTGTTACCATTCTATCTCATCTCAATCTAAGAATGTCATTGTTACCATTCTGGATCTCAAATCTCTTATGAATACCATTGTTACCATTCATAATTTCATTGATTAATTCAATAATTAATTAGTTAAATTATTTTCATTAATTAACTCAATAATTAATTAATCTTCTCATTGCCATAAATTAATTCAATAATTAATTTATCTTTTCATTATCATTAATTAACTCTATAATTAATTAATCTTATCATTATCATTAATTACCTTAATAACTAATTAATCTTCTAAATCATATTAATTAGCTCAATAATTAATTAATTTTCTCAATCACATTAATTAACCCAATAATTAATTAATCATATCGATTCATTACCAATTCAACAATTAGTTTATCACATTAATTCTCTTAATTAATTTCCTAATTAATTAATTAAAATCCACATCCCGGTAAACCCGTAATTAATTCTTAAATTAATTACTCAATTGAAAATCTCATTATCCTATAATTTATTCCAAAACTAATTCATAATTGTCTAAAATTAAATATAGCATAATTAATCCCAAAATTAATTACCTTATTCATAATCCCAATATCTCATAACTAATTCCCCAATTAATTACCTAATTCAACAATCCCTAAATCTCATAATTTTTTAATTACCATAATTAATTAATTGACTACATTAATTAATAAAATTTAGGAATTCCAATTTCTAATAGACTCTAAAAAATATAAAAATTGAATAGATGAAATAAATATCACAACTATGGAGTTTTAATATTGGAAAACCTACCTTAATTTTTTGATGAACGGTCACCCAATGTAAATCCACAAAATCTGAGTAACACAACAATGTAGAACAAGATCCAAATATAAAACCATTAATCAAGATCAAATAAATCGAGATCACTCTACTCTAGATCATGATATATAATACTAAATCTATATTCACCATATTAGATCTATATTTAACCCAACATAGGAAGAACCACCACCAAAAGAATATGAGAAGGAAAGAAATAAGAACAGGAAACCAAGTAGGATAGGGTAATATTAATGACAGGGGTGTGGATATTTGATAAATTATTTGAATTGAAAACAACATAGATCAATAAGTCTTGAAATCCATCTATGAGGCTCTGAAATTGAGATAAATCTAGTTATATTGGGTTTGGGTTGAATATGGTGAATTTAGGGGGTTCGGGTGGTTAAAAAACTAATTTTTTAATGATGTTAAAAGTCAAGAATGGTTTGTTGGGAATGAGTGATCAATTTTATGTAACCATGCCACTAAACCATGAACCTATTTTTTTGGGTGCATGGTTAATCCTATGAGGGAACACAGTTTTACAAACCATATACCTACCATAAAAATACCTACTACCTAGGGTTGCATGATTTATTGGGATGGGGTGCACGGTTTTCTCAAACCATGGTCCAACCATGCAAAACCCACTTTATTTCAATTTTTCCCAATATAAACCCATAATCACCCCAAAGTAAAACAAAAAAAATAACTCAACAATAGGAAAAATATTACATGTTACTAAGAATATGAAAACTCTCAAAATGGTTGGTATCTTACATCATGGAAAAGAAATGGAATTATAAAGACTACAAAAATAAATGAAGAGAAATGTTTAGAAACACTGACAGAGAAATATAACATCATGAATCTTAAGAATATAACCATAGAGCCTTAGATACACTGATGAGAGAATATTGAGAGGGAAAATAAGTGAAAATTAAAGATAAAAAAATGATTTAAAAAATCCCTCAAGGTAACATTGAATTATTTTTTGGGTTTATTATTTTTGTTGTAAAAGTGGGTTTCTATGGTCACTTTTAGAGTTCTATTGAGATTAATGAAATAGTATATTGAAAAATATCCAAGATGAAGGAATGGATGCCTTAAAGGTGGTACAATAAATGTGTGAACAAGGTGGCACTATTTCCCAGTGTCCTCTAAATTTATGGGGTCCAATATTTAGAGGTTGGATCAATCATCAGGAATGTAATATTTTCATGAATGCCTCAAAAAATATAGAAAATGAATAATTTTCACAATGATTGGAGTTTATTAATGGTAAGGATATTTGAAAAGGAATTCTGTGTCATAAAGGATGGGTTTCATGAATTTTTGGAGCATCACAACAGGAAATAAAAAAGGTATGTCATCATGACTATGATAATTAAAGCATCGAGACTGAGTGATGGGTTGATGGTGACTCTCTGTGACTATGAGAAGATTCATGAATAGATAA
Organism: Viscum album; assembly: GCA_963277665.1. Lineage (NCBI taxonomy): Eukaryota > Viridiplantae > Streptophyta > Magnoliopsida > Santalales > Viscaceae > Viscum > Viscum album. The sequence goes on along the minus strand of OY728146.1, from coordinate 1,083,597,204 downwards.
AATTTTTTGGTGCTTTGTGAATGTGGTAAACTTCATGAATTATATTATATATCTTTACAAAAATGTGATGAAAATGATGGATACTTATGGAGTGGGAAGCAGTGCCTATAAATAGGCTTCTACCCCCCACAAAAAAACTAGATAAATACTTAACGAAGATTGAAAATCTCTAAATTCATGATGGTTATTCATGAAGGTTTTTTTTAGAAATAGTTTGTGAATAAATTACTTTATTTATTTCTATGAAAGTCATATTAATGTTTTAATCATCATGAAAGTATTGATGTTCATGAAGGGTATAAAAAGATGACTGAAATAGGGGATATTTATGAAGGATAAGTGAGATTCATGAATGTTTTTGAGCTTCATGAAAGTGGGATGGTTCTCAAAGGTTGTTTGAGATTAATGAAAGAGGTGATCATCATGAAGGTTATGGTCTTCATGAAGGCTAAGTAATCTTTTCTAAAGGAAGGATCATCAGGAAGGCAGTGAGCATCATGATAGTTTTAAAAATGGATTGCCTAGTAAATCTATGGTAAAGTGATATTCATCAAGTGGATGAAATTAAAATGTCAACATAGCATCTACCTACAATTTAGGATTAAATAATTATTTATAATTAAAAATCCTACATGTCCATAAACTATGTGTGAGTCTTTTCTAGAGAAGTAAGCAAAGAAAGAGGAAAAAGGTGGTCATTTCCACCAATATTGAGCCATAGAAGGAATATTGAGGGAGTGAAACTTGGGAAGAAGTAAGCTATTAATGAACATTTTAAATGAATTTATCATGGGAATTAAATTGATCTATCTTGGACTGTGAATTGGTAGTGATCCTTAGTAAATTTGTGACATTGGCACATTATTGTTGTATTCTCCTTGGTTGTAGCCTATTGAGGGTGAACCAAGTAAAATAGATATGTTAGGTGCATGATTTCGTTTCTATTTATACACTTCTATGGGAAAAGGAGAATGTTTTTGGTTTAACAACAAAACAAGATCCAAAGTGAAATTTTTTTTAATCTATCAAACTCTAATCCCCTCCTCCAAGGTATTTAACCTAGTTGGGATAATAATTGGTATTGGAGTTAATGGTTAATCTCAGTGTTTCTATCTCAATGGTTTTAGTGGATGTTTTTTTATCACAGTGGGATTATGATCTTTTATGGAAACAATTTTCAATTATGGAAGACTTAGATGCATCACTATATCCAATCTTTAGGAATTGATTTCTGTATAGTTGTGATGAATGTAATTTCAACAAGTATCGACAGTGGTTTTTTATCAGAAGATGACCAAAGGAAATTGAATTTTGGAACAAAAGGAATCAATTCTTGAAGGGGGGCCTTATCTAATTTAATATATATAAAGGTTATGTCATGTAATTATTTATATGATATTTGGGAAAAATGTTAAATATTTATGAGGGAGACACAAAAATCTAGAGAAGCAAAGATTCATGTTCTATGGAAAAAGTGTAAGGATCTCAGAATGCTTCCTAATAAGTCGTTAATACATTATTTGACTGGGTTAATGTCATTATGTAATACATGCATAGTCTCAGAGAAATTACTAAAGTGTAAATTTTTGTAAGTGCATCTTTTTAAGACTTACACCTCTATTCAATCTAAATGTTTTTGAATTCAAAGATAAATATCCAAAAGAGGTGACAAGGGATAGATTTCATGGTACTCTTGTTTCATAAGAGATCAGAAATGATGATAATGAGTTTGTGGGAAAAGGTATGTCTAAAGTAGTGGCATTGAAGGATATGGAGAAGCTCAGTATAGAAGATCGGTAGGAAGAAGAAGAGACAGATTAAGTCATTTCATTCATTTCATATAAATTTAAAAGATAAAAAAGGAATGTTCAAAGGGACACCCACACTGACATGATTTCTATATGAAATGGTTTTACATCTTGTAGCAAGGTGACCCAATAAGTTTCAAGAAGATAAGGAGGATGAATTTGTAATTCCCATGAAGAAGTCTTCATCTTATGTGAAAGGTAAGAATTTTTTTAAAGAAATTTCTTCAAAATTAATAATCTCCTTTCACAATAAAATTATAGTTCATAATAATATGAGGTATAAGAGATAGAGAACTAAAAATATCATGGGGAAAATTATATGTTATCATTTTTTGGTAGCTCCTAGAAAAGGTAAGAAACTGAATTTGATAACAAATACATCGAAGGAAGAGTTGATATGGAAACTGAATTAGAATCCCTTATTGAGGTGATAGATGTTTGTAGAGCCCAAAAAAATAACGACAATATAGTTTATAATGATTCCAAACATTATACGAAATATAATAAATAAGATAATTTTGAGTAGGAGGAAGAAATGGAAAATCATAATTATTTAATGCTAGAGAACCGAGAAAAGTTTGGTGGGTAAAATATCATATTTGAGGAATAGAAAAATGTGATTGATGGTTTAAATAACAAAATGAAATATCAAACCATACATATTGAAGAACTTTAAGAGGATATCTTCAGCCTGCGATGAAAATTTAGGGATAAAGAAAAAGTTTTGACTCCTGGTAAGACATCAGTAAATCATATCATCCAGGGAAATGAAAAGGAAGGAGTGCAGCATAGAGACCCAACATAAATGAAACAATAGAAAAGTTGAAATCATAAGGCTTGTATGGGGATTGATCGAAAATGGAGAGAAATATTAGTTTAAGTCAAACCAAAATCACCAAATTTGAGATTAAAGACTGATTTGGGTAAAAATCAAAAATAGAAGATTTAGAGAACCCATGGAATAGCTAGTTTTATATTAGTGAAAAATAGTAATGCTCACTACATTAGATGTTATTATTTTGTAAAGAGGGGACACTCAAAAAATTTATATTCCAAATCCGAGAGGTGACCAAGGGGAAAAGACTAGCATAAGAATCCATATAGAGATCAATATTCCATAATCATTTTATGGTCACTATTTCAAGTGTGGATGATTCAGACACATGGAAAAATATTTCTCATCAACAATGTAGAGAAATGTGTCAAAGAAGACTGAATATTGCCATTAATAGTAGATAAATGTATCATCAAATGATATGGAAATGAAAAATTTACTTGAACCTATTCAAGAGTAAGCTCATCAATTATGCTCTGAAAACAATCATGATTATCAATCCATAATGGGTATGAAGTCAAAAACATGGATAAAAAAGAAAAGTTGTGAGTAGGTAGTGGTTTTTGAGATTTCCCTTAAACCTTCAGATCATTTTAGTACATTGATCCTTGATATTGGATTCATATCCCATTTCATAGGTAATAAGGATCTTTTTACATGTACATAATATGACAAGTAATTCATTTTCAAGTTCATAAATGATTGTGGTTTGAATATTATTGGGTCTGAAAAAGCTAATTTTGGGGGAAAATAAATGAGACTTTCTTATGTCTTAATTATTGAAGGTATCAGTCACAATTTTATTAGTTTCAATAAACTATGTGACTCTGTGTATGCTATAATATTTAATAATAATATGTGTATCATCAATGGAAGATATGGTTCAATTTATCTATAAAGAAAAAGAATAAAGGGGAATCCCTACCTTGTAAGTGGAGAAGAAGATATGTTCTTTTTATCTAAAGGGGAAGAAAATATGTTATGGAATAAAGGGTTTGGTCATCTATTTAAACTATCCCTATAATATCTTTTCAAATTTGAGGCATCTCAATATCTCTTCAAATTATCATGTGATTTTAATCATACATGGGATGCTTGTAAAAACGGAAGATCATCTGAAATACATACAAGGAAAAAGAGAAAAATTCAACCAATGTGCTTCAATTAGTGCATGAGGATGTATGGGGACCTATATCACCAATATCCATTGAAGTTAGGAGGTATTATATTCTTTTCATTGATGATTTTAGTAGTATGGCATGGGTATTTTTCATTTCTCACAAGTCAGATGTGTTCAGTTGAATAAAAAATATCATAGTGAATCTAAAAAGATGCTTTAATATAAGATTAAAATGTTTTGTACTGATAATGGTATAGAATTCACAAATATTCAAGTGAAATATTATCTTGAGAAACATAGGATAAAGAATCAAGTTTCAATAGTAATAACTCCTCATCAAAATTTAGTGGTTGAGAGGATAAATTATATCATCTACAACATGTCCTAAATAATTCTTATTGAAAATGACATACTAGAGAAATTCTATAATGTAACTATCTTGATATTGGTCTACATATTTATCAAGGATATATTATGTTCAAAAGAATAAAATTCTCTATACGTGATGTGGTATGGAAATAATCCAACATTGAAATACTTTCTAATCTTTGGAACTAAATGTTTTATTCTTAATAAGAAGAAATATAAGAAATTAGAATCATGAGGAGATGATAGGAAATTCATAGGATATTCAGGAAATAGAAAAGCATATAAATGTTTATACAAGAGGCTTGGAAAGGTAGTTGAAAGAAATGATGTCACTATATTAAAGAATTAACATAATATTCAAAATAATAGTGATCAATTACCTGATAAAATTAATAGGAGGTAAGAAGCTCAGGGGGAGTAAAAGTGGAAAATCGTGACATGTAAGAATATACTTACGACGAACAGGAGGAATTAAAATATATATCTACCTGAAGGCAAATGAATCGAGATGAAATTGAAAAATTGTATATCATTAGGGATCATGAAGTTCCAGTTCAAACATGAATAATAAAGTCATTATTGCAGAAATATTTCTTATCTCAGGTAGATCCTAAATGTTTTGATGAAGTATCTATAGATGAAAACTAGTTTCATGCTATAAATGAAGAACATGAACAAATTGAAAAGATTCAGACATGGGATATTATTTCAAGACCAATGTATAATAATTTCATTGGGAACAAATGGGTATTTAAAAATAAGATGAATGAAGATGGTAGAGTGATTCGAAACAAGGTATGATTAGTGTGAAATGGGTACTCCCAGATAGAGGGTAATGATTTTGATGAAACATTTTCACTTGTTTCAAGGCTAGATACAATCAGATTATTATTGACCATAGAAGTGTAAATAAGTTTCAAAGTTTTCAAATGGATGTCAAGTCATTGTTTCTGAATGTGGTTCTAGAAGAAGAAGTTAATATTTATCAACAATATGTTTTCCTTATTCATGATGAGGTGAAAAGATTTTTTCGGATGAATAAGGATTTATATGTGTTAAAGCAAGCACCAAGAGAATGGTATTCAAGACTAGATCAGTTTTTTAAGAAGATTTATTTTTAGTTTGGTGGAGTTCATTACAATATTTATGTCAAAAATAATAAAAATCAATGGATAATGGTTCTAGAGTATGTCAATGACATAATATTTTTTGGGTCAGATGAAGCATAATGAAAACAGTTCACATAATTCATGAAAAGTGAATTTTAAATGTCAATGATTGTTGGATTAATTTTTTTTATTTGTTTATAGATGACAGAAGTAAATAATCGCATATTTATTTGTCAACATAAATATTCCAAGGTGTTTTTGAAAATATTTTGAATGGATAATTACAAGGAGATGTCGACTCTAGTTGATACTCTGAAGAAACTATCATGGGATGATAAAGGTAATGCAGTTAATGTCATAGAATATAGGAAAATCATTGTCAGTCTATTATACTTGACAGTTACAAGACCTGATATTATTTTTTCCCACATTCCAAGAAGCAAGATAACAATGAATTCCCAATGAAATACACTTTATTTAAGTGAAAAGGATACTTTGGTGTATAAAGGGGAATTTGGATTTTCATTTGTTATATAAATACAAATATCAACACTAGTTATTGGGACATACAAGTATGGATTGGGACATATTAGATGATGAAATAAAATCAATGTCAGGTGGTTCATTATATCTTGGTGGATTTTTTATTTATTTACTAATAACGAAATAGTATTTCATTTCAATGACAATCGTATAAGCTAAATATATTGCAGCTACTCAAACTTTCCCACTGTTAATGTGGATGAAGCAGTAGCTTGATGATATGGGAGTTATAGTAAAGTCTCGAATAAAAATCCTATTTGACAATTAATATGTTATAAATATTATAAAAAATATAGTCAATTAGCTATGGACAAATCACATTGAAATAAAGTATCATTTTATCAACGAAAAGGTGGATCAAGGGCTTGTGAAGTTATATTATGTGCCTGCATAATGATAATTTTCAAACATTCTGAAAAAGGCCTTACCCAAATAGGTGTTTGAAAATCATCTACTGGCTCTTGGAGTTCAGTTGAATCCTCTCACTTTAAAAGGTGTGGATGTGGGGACCCCTCTACCTAAGGTATTTTTTTTCCTAAATGTGTTGATATATGTTCTTTACCCTATAGAGGACCACAAATTAGTGACCTTCGGGTTCGTTGAAAAAGGGGGAGAAGTTGTGGTTATACAAGGGGGATAAAATGTCTTAATCAAGATAGGGGACAAGTTGATAGGGGTAGAAATGAAGTAGGGGGATTTTTAAATATTACGATGCTAAATATGATCGATCAATGATTAAATATCATGAACGATGAGGTTTTTGAAGAAAGTAGTGGATTGGTTTTTGGAATGAAGTGATTTATTAAAGAACTTTTCATGTTACACATGTTTCTCATGTTGAGAATAGATCATGTGGGCATAGATTGTGTGTTGAGTAAATACTTCATTGATATATAACATCCAAGAGGTGAATGGTGGTGTAAGATGGATGATTATTTTTTATGGTTTCAAAATGAGAAGAGTTGTCAGCAAACCTAAAGGGGGAGATTGTAGGTCAAAAATCACTCAAGGTAACATTGATGTATTTTTAGGTTGATTGTGTTTGTTGAAAAAGAGGGTTTCCCAGTTACTTCCAAATTTTTGGTGTCAAAATTTTGAGGTTTTCTTAGTCATCATAAAAGCTGTATTTACATGAATCCTTCATAAAAATGTGGAAAAGCCATGAGTTTCTTGAAGATTTCAAAGGAAATAAGAATGGGTAAGTAATGAACTATCCCTAAACATTGTAAAGGCAGTGAGCCTAGGCATATAAGTGATCTATTTTAAACATTGAATTGGTATTGAGCCTTAGGTAAATTTTTTACATCAGCACATTTCCATTATTTTCTATCTAGATGTAGCCTAGTGAGTTTGAACCAAGTAAAATTGATGTGATTCATGGATGATATCATTTCAATTCACACATTTCTATGGGAAATGGAGAGAAGGGTGTTTTTTATAATGACAAAACAAGATCTGAAGGGGGTGTTTTAATCATTCATTCTATAATTCACCCCCCCCCCTCTTGGGGCACTATAGAAAGTACTATTTTCCACTATAGCAGCTGAAACTATTCCCCCGTTTGGGCCTTCGGGCCACCGATTTGGTCCCTGAGCCCTTTAAGGCCTTTAGACCACCCAGGCCTTTGGGTCAGTAAGGCCTTTGGGCTACCACAAGGTCTTCGGGCCAACTTTAGTGTTGATTAAAACCAGAAAACCTACAAGGAACAATCTTCATAAGGAGTATGAGCAAGGAACTTTCACCATAGCAGAAGCTAAAAGGATTACAAGAATGAGAGGGTATGTAACCTACCATCAGGATAAGCCTTTTCATGCATGTGAAAGCCAAGCCGAATATCCATGCGAAGGTGGAAAGTTGATTTTACAATGAAGATGCAGGGGAGGAGCAGTTACGAGTAGTTAGTCTAGGTTGTATGTAATATTTGAATCATATGGCCAATGAATTCCTCTAAGGCCTATGATCCATGTAATACTTACACCTATGGGCCTTGTAAGGGTTCCACCTCACCCCTTGAAATGTCGATTATCAAAATCAATAAAAAATGATGGCCTTTGGGCCATTAGAGGAATGAATAAACCAATTTTTTATAAGGCTTTTATATTACTTATTATATAATTCTAAAGTCATTATAATTCCATGATACTTACCATATATTCATACCATATTTTATTTTTTATCCAAATATTTTACTATCTCATAAAATTATGAAAAATTAACTATTGGCTAATTTTTACATGTTGATTTAAAATATAAAGTTTTTAATTAAAATAATTCTCTCTCTATGTGAAATATAATTATTAAGTAAAAAAATTATACATTTTATAATAACTCATTTGGAACCTAAAATAAAAAAACTATTTTAATAAATCTTCTTTTATTAGAAGACATATGTGTTTGATTATATTACTATTCATTTATTAATATAAATTTTTAAAAATTATTAACTAAATGATTTAATTAATTTCCTAGGAAACATGAAAAATAAATAGTTACTTTAAATTTTTTGAATCTCATCTCTTATATAATCTCCCCTATAAATAATTCCATACTCAAAATTTTGGGTGTATATCAATCTCAGAAAAAAAAATGATGGAAATTCCTTCTCATTTCTACTTTAATATCTATTATTACTTCTATTAACTTGTGGTTCCTATAATGATAATTAACAATTTAGGTGTTCTAATTCTATAACACATTATCTCTTGGGTCAATAATTCAGAGAGTCCATTCATTATATAATATATCAAGATCCAGAACTATTTCTTTAGTGTTCTATGCATATATTGGTTCTAGAATCTCCTCCTTAATAATGATACATGAAATAATCTATTAAAATTAGAGAGGTTGGGTGGAAAATAAAAATGATAATTCATATCTCCAATTATCTCATAAAATGTACATTGTCCAATTTACCATGGAATTTTCGTCCCTTTCTTAGCAACCCTTACAAATATCTTCCATAGTGATACTTTTAAGATCAAATTATATCCTACTTGTATTTTATATCCTCCCAAATATTATTACAATATACATTATATATGATATTAGCAGTATTGATATGATTTTGGATATCTCAAACCTTCTATGTTGTTTTATTGACAATTTCTTGACCAACTAGCCTCATTTCCCCAAATTCTTCTCTATAGCATAGAGTATCACATTGTTTCCCAAGAGAGCACTAATATGGTTCCATTTTAATACCTAATTTCAATATAGTTGTCTACACAACTACTAGAGGTATGTATTCTTCCCATGATCCTAGAAAGTTAAGTGAGAATGACCTTAGTATATCCTCTAATGTTTGGATAGTCCTTTCTGATTTCCCATCTGTTTGTGGATGGTAAGTAGTTCTTTGGTGTATATCTGTGTTAAAATAATTTTAAAAAACCACTCAGATTTTAATGTGAGATCAGGGTCTCAAACAGATATAATTGATAGGTACACACCAAGAAGTATCACATCTTCATTAATATAGATCCATGTGAGATGTTCAAGGGATAGATCCTCCCATATTGTTAGGAAATGTGCATCCATGGTATGTTTATCCCTGATGAACCATATAGTATCATTCTTCTTATATGTATTAGGAAATCTAGAAATAAATTACACTGGGATATTTCCCTACATCTAATTTAGTATACGGAGAAGTTTCATCAAACCCATTGGGAGTTGACTCTTAGCCTTTACTTATAGACATGTAAAACATTGTGAAACATAATTAGAAATTTTCGCCTTCATTTTTTCCCACTATAAGTGTAAGACCTTGAGATTTTATGAAATAATTTTTTTTAAATATATTTAATTTCTAAGATATCATCCATTACATGAAACACCGAGTTTTAACAAAACATGGCATACTATTAAAAAATTATTATTTAATAAGATAGCACCTGGACATTGGAATCACTATAATGTATAGGAATAAATAAATAATAAAAATATATTTTTATTCACATGTATAAAAAATGAATTTTAGGTGGCCAATTAATTATAAATAAAATAAAAACAATTTGAAAAGAAAGGAAATAATTTTCAGAAAATCTATTTTTTTGCTCACAAACATGTTTTATCTCAATATATTAAATAAATAACTCAAGCTGAATGACTTTAATGAAATGTATATATTTTATATTCAATAAAATTTTAAATATTCATCTATTTTTTTCAATGTATGCAATTATAATAAATTAATTTTTATTCTTAAAACTGTATTTTTTTAAAATTAGTTTTCTAACCTTTTCTAAACATATTTTAAAATTAATTTTTCCAATTTTTTAAGATTTATTTAACAAATAAAAGATTCATTTGTGAAATAAAAATGTCAAAATTATATTGGACTAATTTTTTACAATTATCTAAAATGATAGATTTTTTAGTGAAAATTGAAAAGTGTTGGTTTTAATTTAAAAATTTCCTTTTCTTTCAAAGAATTTACCGATCTATATTTCATTTTAATATTTTTTTTTAAAGTAAAATTACTTCAATTCTATATATACAAATCCAATTGAGGTTATGGAAATCAATTTCATATTGAGTTTGGATAAAAAATGATTAAAACATTTAATGGTTTTCTCTTTGGAAAAAAGTTCTTTGGTCATGTATTTGGGTTTAATATTATAAAATGAGTTCAAATTAATTTTTAACCATAATGAATAGTAAAAATATTGAAAATTAATTATTGATGTTAGGGTTAAAATGGGTTTATCGAGGGTGATACAAAAAATATAAGGGGTAAAATGACCAGGAAACTTGTATAAAACCTATTATCTAGACATATTTCGACCTTATCATTTATAAGATTCATTAATGTCCCATTTTGAAGACTTTTGGAATGTAAAAAACATTGGTACAATTTATTATTTTAAAAAATTCCATGTATGTCCTCTCCCCCACTTATAAATGGTCACCACCTCTCCTCCTCTTTTCACACTTAAAAAATAATTTGTTTCATAAAATACCTATCCAAATATCTTCCATACTTTCCTTCCCATATACTATATTCCTTGGTGAGATTAGAAAGATAATCAAGGAAGGATGTAGGATAAACCTAATGAGGTTATCCAAAGAAGATGTAAAGTTTTTAACTTTGTGTTTTTGTTTGAAGTATTATTATAACTCCTTAAAATATAAAAAATTTACCATATACCATGATGTTATTATGTTAATTAAATAATCTATATATATATATATCTACTTTTCAATCAAATTCTAAATAAAACCCTCAATCGTTTGTATGATGAACTACCACCCTGTAAACTGATGTTATTCATTTTCCATCACCACCTATCACAGATGGATATAATGATGGATCTAATGTTTATATATTATGTTTATGATAATATTATACGTATTTAATTATAAAACAAAATCTAACTTCTTTTCTCATAACATTTTGGAAAATAAAATGCCAATTGTGTGTACAGAAGACTATCGTCTCACGAACCGATCTCAGATGATTTTCATATATTTTTTACTTGTATGGTAATAAGGATAGATTAAATTAATATATAGGATATTTTTAACATAATTATACCTATATAAAAAATTATCACATATACCTTCTTACTTTCCTTTCCTTGGGGTTAAGATAACGGTGTTCGTGTTTATGGTGAACTACCAGCTCACGAAACGATGAGATTTATTTTTCACTAATGATTTTATTATAAGGTAATAAGAGAAATTTTAATTAATAAATATTATATATATGACAAAAAATTATTATGGAAAGTTAATATATTATTTATATTTTCTTTTTTTAATCCGTCAAGAAAATAGAAACAACGTTCATGCGTATGTACGGCCTACCGTCTCCATAAATGAAGTATTTCATTTTATTTATTTTAATTTTATGTATTACTCTAAATACATTTGTAATGAATATATTTTATATTTCTATAATTTTGAAAATTATATAAATTGTGGAACTATGATAATTGGACTAAAAATAAAAAATGAAAACATTATCAAAAAAGCGGTTTTTATGTGAAACATGATATTAATAAGGAATTGTCAACAAACGGGTAATAGAAGGTCATAAGTAAATCATGTATGGTATTAAAAATAAATATAATTTTGGTTATATAATATATTTATAATAAACTTTTATTTATTATAAAATATTTTCGATTGTATATGAAAGAAGCCGAGACATATGATAAGGGATTTCAACTCTCTCTTTTATTTCTGAGAGACATATGTCATATACACAACATGTTTCTTTTTTGTGGTGTATATTCTACCACATTGACATTTTATATCATTAATATAATTATTTTAATGATATTCATAATTTAATTTAATGATATTATTTTTTATGGCCTATGATTCAAAATATTACCAAAGCATTAAGAGATTTTTTTCTCAATTTGTATTCTTTGGGACAAACTTTTTGTTATGAGCCTATATTTATTTATGTAGTGTATATACTGACCATTTTACATGTTAGATCCTAAATATACTTCTATTCATTATATTTAGTATTTATTTTTATGTTATGATTCAATGCACCATACGATTCAAAAGTTACCAATGTGGTAAGGAATTGATGTTATAGTCACATTGTTCATCGAGATAGTTTATGATTATGATTTGAATGTTGATATATTATGATACTTATCTCAAGAAACTCATGAATCTTATTTTACTATAGTTATTTCATTTTTAAGATCATGGTTTTTACATTGAGGTACAAACTATTTCATTTTATCTTAAATTCGTGGGTTTTATCCTAATATGAATGCCTAGTGGGTCGATGAACGTTTAGTGGGTATCTAATGGTTGTTTTGAGCCTGGATCCCTAAATTTTAAAAGAAATAAGTGGGAATCATGGATGGTTTAAACCATGTCTCCTGTCTTAATGGTATTATTAAACTATATAAGATGCTCTATTATACTTTAGAGGGAGGAATAGTTTTTTCTAACCATGCAGCCTAGGATGCATGATTGTGAAAAGGCTAAAGACCTTGTTTCTGAGGTGTTTTTCATGGTACCTGGACATTTTTTCTAATTTTACACTTATACCATGAGAGGTGGATTCATTGGATAGTGATTATTTCATGGTTGGAACACATTTTAACCACCAGTGCATCCAAACAATGCAACCCATTAAGGTTGGGTGAAATGTACATTTTTTACTCCATCCTTTTAAAAATAAAACCCCTCTTTTTAACCCTCATTTATCTAACAAAATCTACATGAATATATCCTTATCCACCTCAAATTTTTTTTACCCATATTCTTTAATTATATTCTGAATAAATTTTCATTTTTCATGTTGAATCACCACCTATAATAGCTTCGATCCCTTACCTTCATTTCTTGGTTTCTCACACCATCCATTGTGTTATCTATATGAATGATCTTTTTAACTTTTTTAGTTATTTTGACTATTTAATTGATTTATATCATTATTATTTGGATCATAATATGATACTAAAATATTTTTCCTCTACCTCCATAAGGTTGGTGTTCTATACCTTTTCCCTAAGGTCTTGTGGCTTGTTTAATTATAGTTTTTTTGCTACATGCCAGACCTTCTAAATGTTGCTCCTAAAGTTAATAATTGGATTAAATTAAATGTTTTAACCTTAAATGTAATTCCCAAATAGAACCTTGACTTGTTTTGATGTTAGAAACCTCAACCCAAACCACTATTAAGGTGGGTTTTCTTAACTATCTAAAATATAACCACCCTTTTGGGAGTGTGATCTCAACACCAATTTATGGAGTCCTTAATTTAAATAAATTAGTTAATTAATTGATTAAATAAATTAATTTTAATGATTAGGGTCATCTCTATACATGTACCTTTTATCAGGAATTATTGTACTTGAAAAAGGAAACTAACATAGCCCTTGAATTTTATATTACTTTTTGGTTTTGGACATTTTGGTATGGAACCGACCATTGATTTACGGTATGGAACCGATGTTGATAAATGGAAGGGAACTCATCTTGATTGTTGTATGTAATCAATGAGGGTTTGGTGTTATGGAACCTATGATCTCGATATACATTATATCTCAAGATATTGGGTTACCTTTTCCATGGGACATGGGTTTCTATACCATGTAGGCCTATACTATTCCATGTTCACCTTGGACAAGTTCCATAGTCTTGAGTAGGATGCCTTGGTTTTAAGACATGAGATTATAGCAATATATGTCTTCTAATTTTTATGTATACAACATATACTGAATCTAGTAGCTACTTTAATACTTTACTTTCATATATTGAAATACATAATTTATTACTTTCTCATATTTATTTCCTCTATCCATGGACTTTTCATATATGTCATTCATTATAGAGCTTTACCTATTATACCTACTCATGATTATATATTTTACAAAAATGTTGGGTTTATTTGTAGACAATTTTGGTAATTTCATATTGATTATTTCTCACAACCTATTTAGGTGGTCTTTTTTTACCCGAATAGACTTCTTCGATGCCAGTAGGGACAAGGGAAAGTGATCAGCCATGGATGCTTGATTGACACATAGCATGGGATCTTAGGGGCACATGATCGATCCTTAGATCATGATGATTAGAGACAACCTTTTATTATTTTGTTCTTTTGTGATACATTTACTGTATGGGATGAATTTTTTCATGTATGCATGTTCCTTTTTGAATATAATCTTAACATGGTCATAATTTTGTATATGATTATGTTTGTGGTTTTGATTATTTATACGTTTTTTATGTATATTATTTCACTAATCACTCACTATTATGCTTCGTATATTTATTCATTTGTTATTACTATTGTGGTGCTAACATCATGAGGGTACAATCTTCTAACTATACTGCCTTAGACTTTTACTGCTAGTAAGCAGACTCAAGCATATCCGGAGCCATTCTTGAGGCTATGTAACCAACCAGGTTCCATTACTTATGATTTAACTAGTCCAGTGATGTTACAAATTAGTATCAAAGAAATATTTTTTCTTTTTTCTTACTATTTTGAGATGGTTTAAAGGAGACTAGGATGTGTCAGAATTTGGTAATGAGCCTTTTCTAGGCAGTAGCCAACCCTTATATGGGGAAAATCCAAATTTTCTGGGATGTGACTTGATGTTTTGTATTTTTCATATTATGGTTATACTAATTTAAGATTTTAGTGATGCACATGGTGTTTGGTTTTATTATTATTATTGAGGATCCTATTAAATCCTTAGCTTAGTATAGAAAGGAATGATCAATCATAAACCATTATAGGCAACTTTGGGTATTAATATTTCATGGATAATGTCTTACAATATAGGTTGCATTGTTTGACTGCATAATATATATTATATCTACATTAATTGATATATCTATTAGGTAAAAAATGTTTCTATTCAAAAAAAAGGTCTAAATAATTTGTTAATAAAATTCGATTTTCAATTTAGACATTTTTTTCCCATATAGTTTCATGATGTCACATTTTTTAACCAAATATAACATCTTTGAGTTGTGTAACTGAGGTTATATAGACTGAAATGTTAGTTGTTTTTAATACGTGAATGTAATTTGTAATTTAAATAATGAATATACTCCTATAAATTGGAAATTATGATACATCTATACAAATCCTCTTATATTACCTATTACATTATTCTATTAAATGTAAAGGTTTGTATACAGTTATATGAATTAAAAATTGTAATTTATAAAGCATATACTTCTATAAATTGGAAATGATAGTTCATCTCACTGGTCTATTATGTAATTAAGATAAACTTTAAATTGTAATTTAAATATAGTTACTATTAAATAGGGATGAAAATTGTGAAGCTTATGGTGTTTCCATCTTTAACTTTCAATTGAAACTTCATATATTGAGGCCCCTAACAAAAAAGGGAAAATGAACCAAACATGAACATAGTAGTAGGAATTTGGAAGTGTCTATTGAGATTCTTTATGGTCAAATACATCACCCAGACCGTGCTTTAAGAGTAGACAGTGGGGTGTGACCTAATTATAGGAAGGCTTGTACAAGTCCTGTCATTTTATCTACAGTCATTTGTTTAAAAATATTATCTTAGGAATGTGTTTTGAATTTGTAGATCTATTCCACCTTGATATACTCAACTCAATAACCATAAGGGTGATGATAACCATGATCTGGAGTTGGTTTTCCCTGATCCACAAGTGTTACCTATAGCAGTACCACATGTGGAACCTCCTATTATTCCTGATGTGGGTGATGATGCTCAGTTTCAATTGGGATTACCTCAATTTATGAAAAAATTTTAAGGATTAATGAAACTTGTCACTTTTATGGAAGAGTTTACGTGAGAGTTTCAGTAGAAACATCCAACCACTTTATCAGAAGATAGAAGACCATAGACTTCTGAGTTGTGGCATGAGACCGTTATGTCTATCGTTAAGTATCTGGAGACACCTCCAGAATGGAGGGTCAAACAGGTGGATTATATGTTTCTTAGATATTACAAACATTAGTAGGATATACAAAACTAGGTATATCAGCACCAAGAAATGATATAGAGGGATTTACAATATAGTTTCTATGACTAATTTTTCTCCAAGACTTTGAGAGATGATCAAGATATGGAGTGTATGCACAGGGAGAAGGGTACCATGTCTGTGATGGATTATTCAACTCACTTCATGAACCTTCACTACTTTGTGATTATCTATTCTAGTGATTATTCTTCCTTAGTGATATGCATTGAGGATTGTCTTAATCTTCCTATTCAATCTTAGGTAACTATTTTCTAGTTTATTAACATTTTTGAGATATTAAACCAGTCAATTATTACCAAGCATAACTTAATGGAAGCTATAGGTACGGATTAGAGTTGTTTAGGTTCTCAGCTAGGTGGTGTAGTATCTAGTGTAAAGAAGTGTCACTTTGATGCCTCTCATAATGGAATTACAAGTCATTGTTCTTGTGATCACAATTTTTAATTATATTACGAATGTAGAAAGAAAGGGTACATGAAACCTCAATGTGATAATGATTTAGTATAGTGTTGATCCTATAGTATGATTGTTAATTTATAGTGGTTTTTAAAAAAAATTACCACATGTGGATAGTGAGAGACGATCTTAACCGGCTTCAGGTCTAGGAGTAGGATCAGCAGCTCTCAATCAGGATGGGTATAGGAGTGTGACCAGCTGAGCAGGCTGAGGGTGTAGTCATGGCCGAGGGAGTCAGGAACCAGTTGGAAAAAACTAGTTCACCAGGATTTCTTTGGGTAGTTAGGCTATATCACATGGTGTTAAATTATTAAAGACTTATGTATTATAGCTTTTACCAAGGGATTAGATTCCCATGCCTTTTAGGGTTTTAGGTATGATTTTATTAGCATCTAATTTGGTATTGATTTTATTTAATAAAAGCTTTCCCATTATTATATTTACAAGGATATCATGGAATCTATATTCTTTTAATGTGGTATTTATTCATAGTAATGGTTCTTACTACTCTTTGGATGGTTTTCTTAGATATTTTACACAAATTTAAGGGGTGTCCAATTGAGGTTGGAAGCTATATTTTTTTATGGGACCTTTTTATCCTTGAGATTAAGGATTTTTAATTCATTCTTAGGATGGAATAGTTTGGTCCATGTCATGATCATGTTGATTTTCAGTATCTTAGGGAGTCTTTCACATCACCCAAGGGTGGTATTTATACTCAAAAGGGTGGGTGGGATGTCCCTGAAAGTTAAGCTGGATCAGAAGCGTCATGGGCTGGGTGGAGGGTCAACCTAAATTTTTAGACATTTTGTGCATGATCAATGAATACATCAAGTTGATTTTCCTCTAGTAATATATCATTTCTATGATGTATTTAATAAAAAAAATTAGAATACTTCTTGAGAGAGGTATATTTGACTATCGATCTAGTTCAAGGAGAAGCACCAGTTTATATTCCTACTTATAGGATGGACACTACCTAGTTGAAATAGCTCATGATGTGGCTGGAGGACTTGGAAATTAAGGGGTTCATACAACCCCACACTTTTCTTTGGGGATCACACATCGTTTTTTTTTCAAGAAGGAATATAGAACCCTTATTATTTTATAGATTATCATCAATGGAACTAGATTACATTTAATAACTATTACCCATTACATTGTATGGATGACATATTCAATAAAATATAAGTGTCTCATGTATTCTCCAAGATTAATTTGAGGTTAGGTTATCATCGGTTTCATATGAGACCATCAGACATACCTCAGATAGCTTTATGTAATAGGTATGGTATTTTTGATTATCTCATTATGTCGTTCGATTTTAAGAATGTTCTGGAGGTATTTATGGATCTTATGAATTGGTTTTTGTACCCATATATTGATTCCTTTTTTTAGTCTTCATAGAAGACATCATATAGTATTGTTATAATCAAAGAAATAATTCCCACTATTGTAAGATCATTCTAGAAACACTAATAGATCACCAAATATATTCCAATCTCACTAAATTCCTATTTTATATCAACAAGTTCCAATTTCTGGTTCGCATTATCTCATTATAATGAGTATATGTTGACCTAGAGAAGGTGAGATCAGTAGTTACCTAGGAGCATCCCAAGAAAACTTTGGACATACAGAGTTTATTGGGGATATATAGATTTTAACAGTTCTTTATAAAATATTTATCATGTCTTTCAGCACTACATATAGACATGAACAAGTATTTTTTGAGGTTTATGTGGTATGAAGAGTATAATAAATCCTTTAAAAACATGAAGAGGATACACACATTAGCACTAATCATGATTATTCTAAAGCTAGGAAAAATCTATATAGTTTATTGTGAATCATCAAGCATTAAGATAGGGGAAATTATAATGCAAGGAGAGAAATTCATAGAATAAGAGATCATTATTTTATCCACACAAGTGTAATTACCCTACACACAATCTTGAGTTAGCAGTTTTAGTTTACAATTTGTGTTAATTGAGGAACTACTTGTTAGGAGAGAATTTTGTGGTGTATACAGACCAGAAAATCCTCAAATATTTATCTAAAAACATGATTTAAATCCAAAGTAGAAAAGGTGTATTGAATACATATAGTCCTTCAATTTTTATATTTCTTATACACATGGAATGGGTAATGTTGTGGTTGATTCTTTGAGTCTAAGAACTCAAATTTCTATAGTTTAGGTGGCTAGTGATGAGTATCAGTTGATGGAACTTTTTATAAGATTCACATAGAGGTCCATAAGAATCATGGAAAACCTATCCTTATAGTTTTGGTAGTGACCACTTCATGTCTTGATATATTGAAGGTGAGGTAGCTATTTAATCCTGAGGGCCTAATCCTAACAGATAAAATTTCAGGCGAGGACCCACAACTAGGCTGGATCATTTATGAGGATGAGGTCTTATGTATGCATGGATGTGTTTCGGTTCCTGACCGAATCTTAGAGGATATGATGTGGGAATATAATGCTTCTATTTTTTCAATACCCCCTAGGAATACAAAGATGTATCATGAATCATGTCTCCAATATTTGTGCCCAGTGATGAAAAGATGGATGGTGGGTTTAATTGCTTGGTGGTCCACGTATCAGTAGGTGAAGATGGAAAAAAAGTGACCAGCATGGATTTTACATTTATTTCCTATACTGGAGTAGAAATGGAATTATATCTCCATGTTTTTTGTGACTAGTTTACCAAGATCCCCACAAGGAAATGATTCAATATGGGTGATTATCGAAAATCGAATGAAATTCACTCACTTTTTACTTTTTAAGGATACCTTTTTAGTAGATGTTCTTAGTAGGATATATGTCCATTATATTATACACCATTATAAGGTTTTCTTTTCTAGAATTTTATATATAGATTCTTAGTTTATGTTTTTATTTTAGAATGGGTTTCATAAATATTTATATACATAGTTACTTCTGATCACAAATTTAACCTATATAATGATATGAAATCCAAACGTACAATATAGATATTTGAGGAAATGCATTGAGCATGTTTTCTCGATTTCATAGGTTCTTAGGAAAATCTTGTACCTCTAGCCTATTTCTCTTACAATAATAAATTTCAGGCTATGATATATCATTATCTTAGTGAGGCCTTTTACTTTATTCCATTATGATCACTTATGTGTTGGTTAAAGGTAGGGGATGAAGTATTGAATGGACCTTGTGTTATTTAGGAGACTTCAGAGTGGGTTAAGAAAATCATGAAGTACATGGATACTGCCCAGTTTATTCTGAAAAAATATGTTAACCACTATCGATGATTTCTATACTTCAAAGTTAGTGTTATGTATTCTTTAGTGTTTCCACTAGATTGGGGAATTAATGTTTATGTGGAAAGGGAAGCTATCTCCTCAGTTCATCAGACCTTTTGAGATTTTGGAGAGGTTCAAATTAGTGTCTTATCAGATAACACTTCCTCAAATATATATATCTATGTATGAAATATTTCTTTTCCCTTATTTATGTCACTACTACTATAAAATGTCTCATGTTTTTTGGCCTAAAGAGGTGGAACTTGATATTGATGATTCTTTTGAGTAGCACCCTATTCATATCATGAACTACAACATAAAAGTTACATAAGTTCATTTGATTCCTTTAATCCAGGTGTTATGGAAGAATGGATGCATACTAGATAAGACCTAGGACTGAGATTCCAATATACGTGTCATGTGGACAGAGATTTTCTTATATTTTTTTTGACACCCCCATAAGGGTAACTCAGGGATAAGTTGTTTTAATGAGGGGAGCGTAAGATCCTAGTTTTTCCCTTAAGGTAAGAACCTTTTTATTTCAATTTAAATTCTTGGGTTTTTCCCAAATATTATTCCCTAGTGGTTTATGGGATGTTTTGGGGTTATCTTGGTCTTGTCTGGATCTTGGAGTCATAAGTTTTGGAGGAAATAGGTGTCCCCCAAAGTTATTTTAAATCATATATCCCAGTTCGCATGGTTTGATTAAATCATTCGAGATATTTCAATGCACTATACAGGTCCACATTATTTTTTATAACCACATATCCCAAACTACATGGCCTCTAAAATTATATAGACCCTCTTGTAGAGGATTGTTTTCATAGGATGCGGATAGTTAGTCTAACCATGTTTCTATATTATGAAAGGGGGTTCCATGGATAGTGATTGTCACAATTTTGGAGCATGTTTTGGCCAACCGTGAATCCAAACCATGAGACCCATTAAATTTGGGTGAATTTTTTTTCCTCCATCCTTTTAAAACTAAAACCCCTCTTTCTATCCCCCATTTCTTTAGAAGTATCCCATGTGAAGAGATTCAACTCCACCATACCTTATCTTTGATGCTTCTTTTTCAATAGAAGTCTAAATCAAGTGTCACTTATCATGATTGGTCACCACTAATAAGATATTTGATATGTTACCTTCTTTGCTTGGTTTTTCTTATCATATATTGTGTGATATTCATTATGGATCTTTTTCCCTATCTTCAAAGATTTTTTATATTTATCTATTTTCTCTCTTTCTTCTCAAAATCAGAAGTTGATACTAGATGACTGCTCCTCTACCTTAATAAGGTGGGTGTTATATACCTTTCTGTAAGGTCTTTTTACTTATTTAATTATCTTCATTGTACTAAATGTCAGACTATCCAAATATTACTCCAAAAAATAATAAATTCCTTAAATTAATTGTTTGAACTTGAAATGTAATTTTTACATAATAAATTTACTTGGTTGGAGGTTTTAAACCCCATCCCAAACCACCCCTATCTTGGTTTTGTTTGACTACATAAAATAAAAGTACCCTTTAGGGTGTGTGATCTTGCCTCCCATTTGTGAAATACTTATGTAAATAAAATAAGATAATGAATCGATTAACAAAAGACATTGTAATGAGATAGATGATATCTACACTTCTACCTTTTATTAGGGATTAATTTTATTTATTTTGGAAAATAAGAAATCCCTTAAATTTTATACTACTTTTCGATTTTTGACATTATGGTATAGAACCAAACATTGATTTTTGGTATGACACTGATGTTTATTGATGTTATGGTTCCAATTTTGATTTTTAGTATGAAACTAATGATTAGTTCATGTTATAGCTCCTACAGTCCCAATAGACATTTTTTTCTCTAGATATTAGGATGCCTTAGCCATGGGCCCTAGGTTCCTAGCCCATATAGGTCTATACTATTCTGATTTCACCTTGGAAAATTTTCTTGGTCTCAAGGAGGTATCCATGGTTTTAAACCTTGGGAATTTACCCATGTAGGTCTAACTCATTATATTTATGTGATGTATGCTGAAACGAGTAGTTACATAAATACTTTACTTTTATGTATTAATATACTTCATTTATTTCCTGATCATAAATATATCCTCTATGAATTGGATTATAATATATTTTTACATTTTATACCTTAACACAATTATAGTTTTTACACATAGGATGGTTTTTTTAACACCATTGGTGGTGTCCTGCTGAGTATATCATTATCCCATATTTGGGATAATGTTTTGAACCCAAAGATACTTCATGAATGTGGGTAGGGAGAAGGGAAATATCTGATCATGGATTCTTGATTAAAAAATAGGATGGGTGTTTAGGGGGACAAGACCAAGCCTTGGATCGTGATTCATCGAGATAGCCCTTTATTCTTTTTTTCTTTTTTTATACATGTACTATATGGTATGACTTTTCCAAGTATGAAATTTTATTTTTTATATTGAATCTTAAAATCCTCATCATTTTTATATGATTTTGTTTGTGGCATTGATTATTTATTCATATCTGAAAGTATTATTATTCCATTGTTGTGTCACTATTATGATTCTACTTTTTATTCATTAATTATTACCATTGTGATACCCTAATAATGAGGGTATAGTCTCCCCACCATACCACCTTAAAACCTGATTTCTATTTGGAATCATATGGAATATATGGAGCCACACTTGTGGTCATGTAACCAACTAGTTTTGAAATCTTATGAGGTAATCAAGCATAAGACTTTACATAATAAGAATATATGTTTTCCTACATTTTACTCAATTTATTTACTCAATATTCCAACATAATTTTTTTTAAATAAAATCATCTTAATTTCTCTCCTCAGTTGAAAATCATTTTCTTCCATATCCATTTTTTCTAAAAACAATTTCAAAAATATTTTAACATTATCCAAAGTATTTATAAAAGTAATGTTTTCTCTTTTCTGATTTTAAAAAAAAATAATTTAATATTTCTATTGTTTTAAAAACAAGTCTTGAAATGGGAATGGAATCTATATTATAATTTGTATGAAATTTCCTATCATCATGGCCACTCAATTTTTTAAAGATTCTGTTATAAGATTCAAAGGATATTTTAAAAGGAAAGGATTTTTAAAATTAATTATGTTTCAAAAAAAGTGTTTTTCCAATTATATAGGATATTTTATTTCATAAATATATTAAATTATTTTTAAAGATTCATTTATAATTTTCAAGGGTTATTTTCAATTAAATGTATTTTAGTTTTTTTTTTTAATTTTTTAAAAATGGTTTTCAAAGTGGATATGATATTTTCTTCAAGAAATGTATTAATTTTTCATTAATATGAAATTATAAGTTTTCAAGTTTACTTTAAAAGAAAAGGAATTTTTAAATCTTTTTTGAATTTGTATTTTTATAAAGGTGAATTTCAATGAAATGTTATTTTCATCAAGAAATAATGAATGTGATTTTTATTTCAAAATACATTTCCATATAAGATGAAATATTTTGATATTACTTAATATTGACTTGGGATAGGATCTAATAAAACCATAATTATTATTTATTTGGATGGTTTATGTTTATTATAAGGATATGTTTATAAAATATATACCTTTTACACTATATGATGAATTAATCAAATAATTATCAATGCTATTTTCATTATATGGGTTATACTATAATGGAATATTTTATAAAACCCATTTATTTTTAGGGGTTCTAATGTGATGAATGTTTTATTATCTTGTGAAACACATATTAATGGTTTTCATTGTGTGATGGTGGTTACATCATAACCAATAATAGTGGTAATATTTTAACCAAATATGGGTGAGACCTATATCTCCCTTCAATATGTTGGTCAATGATTGATGTTATATGATCTTAGAGGGTACATGGGGGGTTATCCCAATTCTGATGTTGTTAATAAATTTTCTAGCCAAAGAATAACATGTTATAAATATATAGGTGGGTGCCCTTGACATAAGATTTTACATGCTTATATATATACCAGAAACTTATGTCTTATTCTAATATTATGATTTCCTAGATTGTGGTATTTTATTCTCTTATGATTCATGCCTTGTGATCTTCAATGATTTATATCATGACTCACATATATAATCTATAAAATGAAGGGTATGGTTTTCAAAAGTTATTATCATCTTCTCATTCCAATATTCTCATGTTATATTAATATCTATTTTTTACCCTTACTAAGAATTTTAGATCACCCTTTCTCAGGTTTCGTTTCTCCAGGTCATGAATAAATGTATTATATATGATATATCTAAGATGGGAGCTAGTTATGAAGAACTTACTGAGAGATGATGTATTTCACTTATGGATCATTAGTTTATTTGTCTAAGTTTTAAAAGGCATTGGATATAAATGATTGTATCATGGATTATTATGTTATTTAATGAATATTAATCTATTAAGAGGTAATATTTTTGTATGGGAAGTTTGGATATCTATAGTAGGTATCAGATAAAGGTTTCATTAACCATTGTAAACTAGGATGAGAAAAATGTTATTGATATCCCTAGGGATATATATAAGAATAATTATAAGAATAGTTGTAATTAATTGAGAATGTCCTAGAATATTAGTGATGCATATGGTGAGTGGATTTCAAGAAATTACATCCTTATATTGATAAATAAAGTGGTCATGATTTTGGAATAGATGTACCCATGGGTAAAAAATATGAAAAAGGAATATTAAGATTAAATCAGGAATTACCTCATAGATAAAAATGGTCCTTACTGTGTTCTTGGTTTGACACTACAGAGGGATTTGTTTTCAGAATTCACAAAATCATTTAAAACCATTGTAAAGGATTTAAATAATAACTAGGAGTTTCCTATGTTAAACCTAATGTGTCAGAGATTGAAAATATGGTGTTATGATTTATTCATCCTATAAATTATTTTTTAGTATTATGTCATTTCCCTCTATTATTATTGTCTATGCCACTATGATTTTTGGTTTTATTCAATAGAGGGAACAAGAAAAAACTAGCTTAACATAGAACATGTTAGACAATGTGTTGATGGGAAACTAAATGGGTTAATGACTAGGGTGAAGGATATTGTGGATATTCATAATTAGTTATCTCAATATTTGAAAAAAAATTAATATAGATAACTATTGAACTCACCAAAGAAGATAATGATAGAGTTTCTTGAGTGTTCAGATAGTGGAGACTATAGAGAAAGGAAAATTTAGTTTCTTATTTGTTGAGAATGTGGTAAGAACTGCTCATGGGATTGTCTCAAATGAATTAAAATATATTTTATATGTTGAGAACAAGGGTATAGAGTAAAAATATTCTTAGGGAAAATGAGAAGTTTAGTTAATGAAATGGATTTTAATATTGGTCTCACTAAGGTATTATCAACGGATGAATGTTTTCAATGTTAAAATTATGGGAATTATGCAAATATTTGTCTTATGGGGAAAGATAATGAATATAATCATAATGGAGTTGCAGGTAATTTTTTATAATTCTTATAATGAAGAGACCAAGAATGAAATATGAAAGGTATGGGTTTCTCTAACAGTATTGTTTATGTTAAAAATAAGAATCATGATCAAATTATTTTTGATTCATATTGTTGAAAATAGGTATTAAAAATAAGATGACAATGCCTAGTTAATTTTTAAGAATGAAATTGAATTATTTAAGTTTTTTTGTAACATCTCAAAATTATAAAGTAAAACATTATTTTTGACAGCGTATATGACACGCATCACTAAGTGTGTAAGGGAATATAATATCCCAAGACTCTACTATATATTTAATATTTTAAATAAATTCAATACAAGATATATCTTGTAATGAATGTATCAATTATTTAGTTATAATCACATTCAAGAGAAAATTTCTTCGATATCTTGTGTTACATGCAAGAGTGACTTTCCCCGATATCTTGTAATTCACACAAGACCATTTTTTACCTAATAGAAATGTATCATTAAAATATTATTATATAAAATTATATGATATTACCTTGCCATTATGTTTTATGTTATGAATAGTATTAACCAAATTATAAAAATTTATGGTTAATATAAATATAAAATGAATTCATTGGTTACCAATTAATGAGAAATGAAAATAAGAACCAATTGGATATAAAAAGAAATATTATTATTTTCTAAAGGAGTTTTGGAATAATAAGAATAATTAATTAAAATTGGTGAATTATTTTATTGAAATAAATATGTTATATATTTAATCAAATAATTTTTATATTCATTTATTAGGTATGATAGGCATAAAATAAGAACCAACCCAATTTCACGCATAAAAATCTCTATTTTTTATAGTGGAAATTTTACCACCTTTTAATGGTGATCCCATTTTAAATAATAATTTTGAAACTTTAATTAGTTTAATATGTCAAAATACACTTTATATTTGAAATATAAACATAATAATTTGTTTATAGATAATTATTGATATTTTTCTGAAACATTTCATTTTTTAATGAATAGTTAAAATGTTGAATTTTAGTTCAAAACTACTATTTCATGTAATTTATTTATAATGTTAAATTATATTTTTAATTGGTTTTAAAGTTTAATAAGATAATATTTTTATCAATTAATATATTTTATTTTATTATGAAAACCTAGAAAACCTACATACATTTTTACTTTAAAACCATGCATTATCGTCCTACTAGCAGGATTAAATTTAAATAAAAAATTTCCACTTCTATGATTGTAATTTGGAAAAAGTGATTAAATATTTGTAATAATAATAATTTATTACTTATAATATGACTAAATTTGTTTTTGACCAAAAATATCAGTGAAATTAATTAAAATGAATTACAATTATTAAGGTTAAATTAAGCGTAATAAGAGACTAAACCTTAACCTTAAGGATAAAACGGCCTATAAACATGTACAAGAGATATTGGTTGGAAATATATCAAATCTATCCTCTATTTGATAAATATTGGAACATTATAGTATCATATTTTGAATTTAAAAACGTGCATGTAATTCCTTCTCCAAAATATTTCAAGAGGGCCCCTCCAACTCCACTATAAAAAGACCTCCTCTCCTTCAATTTTTTCACACTCTTCAAGACACTTTGGATCAAACAAGATCTGCACAAATATCTTCTAAAAGTTCCTCCAATAATCATAGAATCATCATTTTTGGCATAAATAAAACTAAGGAATACCTTGGTTCAATCTAAAAGGAGTTACCCGAATAAGAGGTAACAAACTTCCTCATGGTTTTTAGTTTTATTTCAATTATCTTATCCCTAAAATATTCTTATTTCATGATTTTATAAAAACAACAGTTTCTTAAATATACAATTATTTTTTTATATGGATTTTACTTACACTCACACACACATCCATCTAATGGGTAATGAATATGTTGTTTCTATGTACGGTGAACTTCCACCTCACAAAATAATGATTGTTCATTTTTCCTTTACCAACATTCATGGTTGGAAATTATGATGGAAAATATTTTTATATATGTTATATATGATATTTATTATGTATTTAAAATTATTTAATCATTTTATAACACATATCATTAATACGTCCCATTTTTTATTAATACGACAACATTATTTGAGGAAGTGTGGACTACTTCACCCTTAAAGAGATGTGAATCGTTCACACTATAAATGGAATGTATAAAGGGTGATTTTAATTAAACATATTTGATAAAAGAAAAATATATGTGATATTTATTTCAGAATTACCTTTCTATTAATATAATATATATCATTTTATTTTTTACCTCCTCACACACACTTAAAAAGTGATAGCATCGTTCATGGACTAATGGACTACCGCCACCTCGACACAGTTTGATTCCTTTTAAACCACAAGAATTATATATATAATTATATATGACTAAGTAATATTGTATTTAATATATAATGATAATTATGGTTATATATTATTCTACTTACCTTATTTCCATAACAACCATTGAAAATTGAGAACGTTACTCATGTGTATGCACTGTCAACCATCTCCATGATTGTAACGTTCAATAATTTTTCATAACCATATTTAATGATTAATTTTAAAAGTATAATTGATTTATAAATATACTAATTATTTAATTATTATTATTATTGATATTTTATATGAGTATCGCTTTGATCATAGTTGACCTATGAATATTTATTTTAAACCGAATTGGATCAAAACACCTGATGTAAACTTAATTGTTTAAGTAGTTGTATTCCACATAGTAATAAGTGAAATAAAATTAATGAAAAACATGAAAAATGTTAAAAATAATGTAAACAATTAATATAAGTTTTTTATTCAAGAATTTATAGCCACTCGAGACAATTCAGATAAAAGGTAATGGATTTAGTCTCAATTTAAATACCACTAAGACTTATTTGTTTTTATTCACCTAGTTTCTTTTATATGGTGTATATATGGACATTTAAAATAATGTATATAGAAAATAATTATTATCTTGATATTATAAGTTTCATTTAATGTTATTGGTTTATGGACATTCTGACTCAAATGTTTAAAAGTGGTATGGGACACTTTGTAATTTTTAAAGATTATTCTCCTCAAGATCACTTTCAATGATTATCGTTGTAAGATCACATACTTTTGTGGTTTTTAAATTTATATTGAAAAAATAAATTTATTTTTGTGTAGCTAATTTCTTATATATGGTGTACATACTTCCACTTTGTTATATAATATCACGATTATTTCATTCTACATGATACTTTGAGTTTCAATTTGAATTATTTCATCTAAGGGGATTTGAGTTAAAAGTTTACAAGTGGAAAAGAGTTTTCATAACCTAATTTCTTTTCATTGGGTTATATTACATCCTTTATATTGGTAATATTATATGATTATTTGAATAATGAATTTGACTATATATTGATGTATTTACTCTTCTATATGTGTTTTTATAATCAATACACATAATATACTCATTAATTGATTCTAACTATAACATTATAATATTTTAGAGGGTTTACATTATAATATTAATTTTTGAGGACTTTTTACACTTTTATTTCCATCAGAGGAAATTATTTGATAAATGTTTTAATAAAATATTTAATTTTATTCTCTTATGGTTATTAATTACCTTTATTAATTTATAGTACCATTTTTCCACTCTATGGTACTCAAAATGGTTTATAAAATGTTTTATAGAAACCCTGACATTATTTCTCTCTTTAGTCAAAGAATGTGTTTTCTTCTAAAAACAGTATTTTATTAAAATATTTTTAATTTTTTTAAAAATAATTTGGTAAATAAATTTTTACCCTTTTTTCTTTTTCCAATTGGTTTAAAGTAATCTTCATGTCACATTCCAAACAAATATTTTTTCTAACCACTAACAATGAAAGAGGAATGTTATTTTTCCCTCATATATCTTGTAAATATATACCTACCATTATTTATTTGAGGATTATATTTCATTTTTAAAATTATTATTTTTAAAAAAAAATATTTTCCGAATTGATTTTAAAGAAAAAAATCAAATGTTTTTTCATAATAAATGAATATTTTCCTCAAAAAAGTTTTTAGAAGATCATTTTATAGTTTTTTCATTCATCAAAGACAAAAATCCTTATTTTTACTTCGCATGGGATATATTATATCGATTATATCCTATTTCTTCCTCAATATTTTTTTATTTATTTGTCCAATGATATTATTCAAATTCACTTCCTTGATTCATTTGTTAATCCCCTTGAAATATTTAATCTATTTTAACCATTGAACATTTAATTTCAACTAAATTATCCATTTCATTTATCCTGGATATTACTGTTGTCTAAAATGTATACCTATTTACAGAAGGTTGGAGCCCAAAATTTATATATCTCTTTGATTCATCAATAGGTTCTCTTGAGACTAATAATTTACTTAAATTAAATGGGTTTATCTCCATTTTTTTAAACTTTATGAACGTTGGATCTTGATAGTAGATGTTTTCATGTGTTTGAAACATGACATCCAATAATTAATCATCACCTTCATTTTGATTCAATATTTATTATCAATGATATTTTCACATGATAAAATATATGGAATAATTTCATTATCATATTATTTATTTAATAGCATGTGTTTTCATTTTCTTACCTCGTCATTTTTTTAAATATCTAGTTATTTTAGTGTCACATGTTTATATTTATTACCACCAAATATTTTTTATGAACTTCCTTATCATTTTGTTGATTATTTGGTATATGTACTCAATTATTTACCATGATATAATTATTATTCTCATTATTAATTATTTCATCCACTATACTTTAATATTACAAAGAATTTGAGCTCACCCTTATTATGTTTCTTTCCCCTTGATTCCAATAAGTGTACTAATAATGATGTGTAGGGAAATACTAGATGGATAAAAGTTATTACCCTCAAACTATTTGGAAAAAAATATAGTATTTTTTAATTAGTGTATTAATTTTTAAGACAATACTCATGTAGGTATCTGGTTTACCAAAACTACTAAACTGATCGATCCATAGAGATTTGATTCCTTATAACTATGCCTATGTAATTGATAGTAGACACTGGCTCCAAGCTCTCTGGGGTTGTGTTACTATAGTTGGTATCAAATAAAGTTTAATAGAAACCTTGGGAACTATAATTAGGAAGAAATTGGTTATAGAACATAACCATAAGGTATAGTTTTAGGATTATTATAAAATAATAGTATATAATTTCGGTAAGGTAGAGATTATGTGTTATTTCCAAGAAATACATCCCGGTTTGGATACTACAAGTGGATGTAGTTTTGGAACAAATGTACATAGTAATAATAACTCGAACATGGTGTTCCAATCCTGAATTTGGGTAACCCGGTACATGACAATGGTCTTTACTGTGCACCCCATTTTACACTCTCAAGGGATATTCTTAGTATAATTTACATTTTCTTTATAACCCATTATGAAGGATTTTAAAAATGAATAACATAGGCCAAACATAAAGTGTTTTACATTTAGGATAAGGTGTAATATTTTTCAAATCAATGAAATGATATTATTTATAAACATTAGACCCATTAAAGATATCTGTTAAAATAATACATATGAATTATTTTTGTATTGAGGTCGTATTGAAAACTGCAGTTAAAAGGTTATTTAGCGATTAACCTTATTACAAGGATGTCCATAACAATTATTTTTGAAATTATATTAATAGTAATTTAGAAAAGGAAAATCTATAAGATGGGTGAACACTAATAAAATATTGAAAGGACACTGGTCTTGAACCCATAACTTAATGACGATACGAGTTTCATGCCAACTATAGACCTAGGCAATGTCCTGGTTAATTTTTTATTGTTTTTAGTTAAACAGATTGTTGAATAAATGTTAATGATGAACCAATAATATAACTTTTGAGTATTATAGATTAATCTATAACCATATACATTTTGGAATATAGTAAAATACCAATAGTTAGACATGTCACTCTTCTATAGGCCTTACAATAATTTAAAATTTTCTTTTATCTCTTCAGGAATAAAAAATCATTATTGGTAATTAATTTCTGGGAGTAAAGGGATGAATTAGTATTTGACAAAAGAACATCCAAAAGTTATGATTTTTTATAAGAAATTAAAACCTATAAACTATGAATATTTAATTATATTCTTATGCAGTGAAAGAATTACCCAACATTAGTAAAATGACATTGAAATAAAATGTTGTTCTGATACCTTAATTTCTGTTGAAGCTATGGTCTCTAAAATCATTAAATATTTATGGTTTTGACACCCCAAACATTCTATTGATCATTTTTTTTATTAACTCATTAACTCCCTATAAATATTTACACTTTCCCTATATTTACGTATTCTCACTTTCCACTAATTATATTCTACTGAGAAAACTAGTTACATGGAAGTCCATTTGACCTCTGTACTTTACATTCTCTCTTTTCTAGAGGATGTTTTAAGATCCCTTCTCATGATGTTGGATTAAAATGTTGGAAATATCAAAAAATGTATTACCAAGATAAATTTTAAATTGTGAGGATGTAATTTCATTAAGGTGGAGAGAATGTAACACCTCAAAATTCAAAAGTACAACTTTTTATTTAAAAGCGTGTATGACACTTATCTCCAAGAACATAAGGTAATATAATATCCCAAGAATATACTATATATTTTCAATTTTTAATAAATTAAATACATAACATATCTTGTAATTCTTGAAACATTGAGTTATCACTCATTGCATGAAAGATAGAATTTCTTTTATATCTTGAGTTACATGAATGAGCGGCATTCCTTGACATATTTCATTACACGAAAGACCAATTTTCACCAAATAACAATGTATTATTAAAATATTAGTATTTACTTCAATATGATATAACCTAGCCATTATGTTTGAATTTATGAATAGCATTAACCAACTTATGAAAAATTTATTTTATATAAATATAAAATGAATTCATTGGTTACTAATTAATGAGAAATGAAAATAAGAACCAATTGGATATAAAAAGAAATATTATTATTTTCCAAAGGAGTTTTGTCAAACTAAGAATAATTGATTACAATTGGTGAATTATTTTAAAGAAATATATATTTTATATATTCAATAAAATATTTTTTATATTCATCCATTAGGTATGATAGGCATAAGATAAGAACAAACCTAATTTCATACATAAAAACCCAAATTTTTTTATAGAGTAAATTTTACCACTTTTTAATGGTGAACCCTTTTTTAATATGAATTTTGAAATTTTAACTGGTTAAATATTTAAAAATAAATTTAATATTTG
Organism: Viscum album; assembly: GCA_963277665.1. Taxonomy (NCBI): domain Eukaryota; kingdom Viridiplantae; phylum Streptophyta; class Magnoliopsida; order Santalales; family Viscaceae; genus Viscum; species Viscum album. The sequence continues at coordinate 1,083,564,419 of OY728146.1, read as the reverse complement.
AAATTTAAACATAATAATTAGTTTAGGGTGAATTTTTGATATTTTTCTAAAACATTTCATTTTTTAATGAATAGTTAAAATATTGAGTTTTAGTTCAAAATTGCTATTTCATCTAATTTATTTATAATGTTAAATTATATTTTTAATTGGTTTTAAATTTTAATTAGATAATATTTTTATCAGTTAATATATTTAATTTCATTTTAATAAATTTATATTTTAAATTTATTACAAAAACATAGAAAATGTTTGGACATTTTTACTTTAAAACCCTGCATTGTTGTCCTGCTTACAGTATTAAATTTAAATCAAAATTTTCCACTTCTATGATTGTAATTTACAAAAAGTGATTAAATATTTGTAATAACAATGATTTATAACTTATAATAAGAATAAATTTGTTTTTTACCAAAAATATTAGTGAAATTGATTAAAATGAATTACAATGATTAAGGTTAAATTAAGCATAATAAAGGACTAAACCTTAACCATAAGGCCAAAACGACCCATACACTTGTACATGAGATATTGGATGGAAATATATCAAACCTAACCTATCTTTGATAAATATTTGACCATTATGGGATCCTATTTCAACATTAAAAACGTGCATAGAATTCCTTTTCCAAAATTTTATAAGAGGGCCCCTCCTCTTCAACTATAAAAAGACCTCCTCTCCTCCCACTTCCTCACACATCTCAAGAAACTTTGGTTCAAATAATATCTACCCAAATATCTTCTAAAAGTCCCTACCCTAAAAATATAATCCAAAATTTTGGAATAATGAAAACCAAGGAAGCCTTTGGTTCAATCCAAAAGGAGTTACCTGAATAAGAGGTAACAAACATCCTCAAGGTTTTTAGTTTTATTTCAATTCTCCAAACCCTAAAATATTCTTATTTCATGAATTTAGGATTGTTCATTTTTCCTTTACCAACATTCATGGTTAGTAATTATGATGGACACCCTTTTTATATATGGTATATATGATATTTATTATTTATTTATACTTATTTAATCATTTTATAACACATACCATTAATACTTCCCATTTTTCATTAATACGATAACATTATTTGGGGAATTGTAGACTACTTCAACCTCAAAGAGATGTGATTCGTTCACGATATACATGGAATGTATAAAGGGTGGTTTTAATTAAACATATATGAAATAAGAAAGATATATATGATATTCATGCTATAATTACCATTCTAGAAATATAATATATATCACTTTATTTATTGCCTCCTCACACACACTTAAAAAGTGATAGCGTCGTTCGTGGATGTATGGACTACCGCCTCCTCGACATGGTGTGATTCCTTTTACACCACAAGATTTCTATATATAATTATATATGACTAATTAATATTTTATATATGATATAATAATAATTATTGAAATATATTATTCAACTTACCTTATTTCTTTAACAACCATTAAAAAAGATAACATTACTCATGTGTATGTATCGCCTACTTTATCCATGATTGTAACGTTGATTAATTTTTATAAAAATATTAAATGATTGATTTTAAAATTATAATTGATGTATAAATATAATAATAATGTAATTATTATTATTAAGGATATGTTATATAATTACCACATTGATCATAGTTGACCAATAAAAGTTTATTTTAAACCGAATTTGGTCAAAACACCTGATGTAAACTTAATTATTTAAGTAGTTGTATAAAACACAGTAATAAGTGAGATAAATTAACGATAAAAATGAAAAATGTTTTAGATAAATTAAATAATTAATTTAAGTTTTTTATTGATGAATTTAAAGGCCCAGGAGATAATTCATATTCAAGAAAATGGATTTTATCTCAATTTAAATTCCATTGAGACTTATTTGTTATTATTCACCCAGTTTCTTTTATACGGTGTATATAAGGCCATTTAAAATGTTATATAATTAAACTAATTATTCTCATGATATTATAAGTTTCATTTAATGTTATTATTTCATGTACATAATTACTCAAGAGTTTAAAAGTGGTCTGTGACACGTTGGAATCTTTAATGATTATTCTCCTTAAGAACACTTTTAATTATTATCTTTGTAAGATCACTTACTTTTGTGATTGTTAACTTTCTATAGAAAAAATCACTTCATTATTATGCACCTAATTTGTTATATATAGTGTACATAATACTACTTTTTCATATAAAATCATGATTCCTTCATTCACCATGATACTTTGAGTTTCAATTTGAATTATTTCCTCTAAGGGGATTTTAGTAAAAAGTATCCAGGTGGAAATGAGCTTTCATAACCTAATTTATTTTCATTGGGTTATATTACATCCTTTATATTGGTAATATTATACGATTATTTGAAAAATGACATTGACTATCTATAGATGTATTTCCTCTTCTATATGTGTATTTACAGTTGATATACATAATCTAATCATTGATTGATTCTCACGATAACATTATAATTTTTCAAGGGTTTACATTATAATATTATTTTTTCAGGACTACTTACACTTAAATTTCCATCATAGGAAATTATTTTATAACTTTCCAATAAAACCTTTAATTTTATTCTCCTATGGCTATTGATGAATTTTATTAAGTGACAGTACCATTTTTCGACTTATTGGTACTCAAAATGTTTTATAATCTTATTAGAAACCTTGACTTTATTTCTCTCTTTAGTCAGATAAACTGTTTTCTTCTAAAAACAACGTTTTATTAGAAAAATTCAAAAAAAATTAAAATAAATTGCTGAATAAATTTTTACCCATTTTTATTTTTCCAATTGGATTAAAGGAATATTATTGTCAATTTCAAAACAAGGCATTTTTCTAAACTTTTACCATGAAAAAATAATGTTATTTTTCCGTCATAGGGCTTGTAAATATATACATACCATCATTTATTTGAGGATTATATTTCATGTTTAAAAGGATTAATTTTAAATAAAATATTTTCAAAATCGATTTTAAAGAAAAAAATCAAAAAATTTTCATAATAAAAGAATATTTTCTTCAAAAAAAATTAGAAGATAATTTTATAGTATTTCTATTCATCAAAGACAACAACCCTTATTTTTACTCCACATAGGATATATTATATTGATTACATCCTATTTCTCCCTCTAGATTTTTTTATTTATTTGTCCAAGGATATTATTCACATTCAATTCATTGATTCATTTGTTATTCCCCTTGAAAGAATCAATTTGTTGTGATCAATGAACATTGGATTTCAACTAAATTATCCATTTAATATATCACAGATATTACTATTGTCTAAATTGTATACCACTTTACAGACAGTTGGAGCCCAGAATTTATATATCCCTTTGATGAATCAATAGGTTTTCATGAGAATAATATGTTTCACAAATTAAATGGGTATATCTCTATGGTTTTAAATTTTATGAAGGCTGGATCTTGGCAGTAGAGGTTTTCAGGTGTCTGAAACATGACATACAATAATTATACATTTCCTTCATTTTGATTAATTATTTATTATTAATGATATTTTTACATGATAAAATATATGGATTAATTTCATTATCAGATTATTTATTCAATAGCATGTGTTTTCAGTTTCTTACCTTGCCATATTTTTTTTTAATTATCTTGTTATTTTAATGGAATATATTTATATTTATTACCACCTCATATTTTTTATGACCATCCTTCGTAGTTTGTTGATTATTGGGTATGTGTACTCAATTATTTACCATTATATAATTATTATTCTCATTATTAATTATTTCTTCCACTATACTTTAACCTTACTAATAATTTGATCTCACCCTTATTATGTTTCACTCCCCAGGATTCTAAGAAGTGTACTAATAATGATTTGTGGAGAAATACTATATGGATTAATGTTATTAACCTCGAAGTATTTAGGACAAAAAAATTATTTTTTAGTTAGTGTATTCTTTTATAATACAATACTCATGTATGTATCTGTTTTACCAAAACTACTAAACTAGTCGGTCCTTAGGGATATAATTCCTTCATAACCAGGCCTATGTAATTGATAACAGACACTAGATCTGAGCTCTCTAGGGTCAAGCTGCTATAGTTGGTATCAAATGAAGTTTAATAGAGACCTTGGGAACTATATTTAGGAAACCATTGGTTATAGAACATAACCATAATACATAACTTTAGGATTAGTATAAAATAACAATATAGAATTTTGGTAAGGTAGAGATTATGTGTTATTTCCAAACAATACTTCCCTATCTGGATGCTACAAGTGAACGTAGTTCTGGAATAGATGTATATAAGAATAATAACTCTAACAATATGTTTCAATCCTGACTTGGGGTAACCTGGTAAATGACAACGGTCTTTACGGTGCACCCCGTTTGACACTCTTAGGGTATATTCTTAGTATAATTCACATTTTCTTTACAACCCACTATGAAGGATTTTAAAAATGAATAACATAGGTCAAACATAATGTTTTTTACATTTAAGATATGGTTCCTTGGTTTTGAAATCCTAGAAATTATATTGTGGATAATCATTAGACCCATGAAAGAACTATGTTTAAATAATACAAATGAATTATTTTTTTATTGTGGTGGTATTGAAAACTATAGTTAAAAGGGTATTTAGTGATTAACCTTATTTAAAGAATGTCCATCACAGTTATGTTTTAAATTATATTAATATGATTTTAGAAATTGAAAATATATAAGATGGGTGAATAATAATCAAATATGGAAATTCCACTGGTCTTGAACTCATAACTGAATGACGATATAGGTTTCATGCCAACCACAGACCTAGGCAATGTCCTGGTTAATTTTTCATTTTTTTAGTTAAATAAATTGGTGAATAAAAGTTAATGATGAACCAATAATATCACTTTTGATGATTAGATATTAATATATAACCATATACATTTTGGAAGATAGTAAAATACAAATAGTGAGAAATGTCACTCTTCTATAGGCCTTACAATCGTTTAAAATTTTATTTTATCGCTTCAGGCATAAAAAATCATTATTGGTAATTAATTTATGGGAGTAAAGAGATGAATTAGAATTTCATAAAAGCTCATCCAAAAGTTAGTATTGTTCATATGAAATTAAAACCTATAAAGTATGAATATTTATTTATATTCTTACATAGTGAAATAATTACCCAACATTAGTAAAATGAGAATCTATTATATATTTACAATTTTAAATAAGTGAATATAATATCATGAGAATCTACTATATATTTACAATTTTAAATAAATTAAATACATTAAAGAGAGACATTCCTTGATGTATTTTATTACACACAAGACCTGTTTTCAACAAAAAACAAAGTATTATTAAAATATTATTACTCAATATAATATGATATTTTTCCTAGCTCTTATGTTAGAATTTATGAACATTATTAACAAAATTATGAAAATTTATGGTCTATAGAATTAGAAAATTAATTTATTTGTTTCTAATTAATGAGAAATGAAAATAAGAACTAATTAGATAAAAAAAATAAATACTATTATTTTCTGAAGTATTTTTGTCTTAATAAGCATGATTAATTACAATTATTGAATTATTTTAATTAAATATATATGTTATGTTTTCAATAAAAAAAATTATATTAATCCATTAGGTTTGATAAGAATAAGATAAGAACAAACAAAATTTCACACATAAAGAACAAAATTTTTTATAAAGGACTTTTTACCGCCTTTTAACATAGAACCCATTTTAAAAATGAATTTTGAAACTTTAATTGATATTATATGTCGAAATAAACATAATATTTTAAATAAAAACCAAATAATTATGTTCTGGTGAATTATATATATTTTTATAAAACATTTCATTTTTTTAGTGAATTGTTAAAAATACTGAATTTTAGTTCAAAATATATTTTCCATAAAAATTATTTAAAAAGATACAATATATTTTTAATTATATTTAAAGTTTAATTAGAAAATATTTTTATTAATTAATACAATTTATTTAATTGTAAAAAAATTACTTTGAAATTTATTATAAAAACATAGCAAGCATTCAGATGTTTTTACTTAAAGACCCTGCATTGTTGTCCCGCCTACGAGATTAAATTTTGATAAATTTATTCCAATTATATGATTAGAATATTAAAAAAATTGGATTCCATATTTTGAATCAGGATATTTTATAATTTAAAATAAGAAAAAAAAATTGACCCAAAATATTTGTGAAAGTGATTAAAATTAATTACAACAATTAATATCAAATTAAGTTTAATAAGGGACTAAACCATAACCTCAAGCCCAAAAAAGACCTATAAACTTGTAAAAGAGCTATTGGATGGACATATATCGACCATATCCTCTCTTATCTCTAAATCGGACCATTATTGGTTCTACTTACAACATGGAAAACATGCATGGAATTCCTTTGTCAAAATATTACAAGAGTACCACTCCTCCACTATAAAATGGCCTTCTCTCCTCCCACTTCCTCATTACTCTCAAGCCACATTTGTTCAACCAATATCAGCCAAAATATCTTGTCAATATCCCTACAATCATCATATAAGTCTACCATTGGTTATAAATCAATCCAATATATCCTTTGGTTCAAACCAAAAGGGGTTACCCGAATAAGTGGTAACAAACTTCCTCAAGAGTTTTAGCTTAATTTCAATTATAAAATCCCTAAAATATTCATATTTCATTCTTGTATAAAAAATGATATTGAAAATATACTTTTATTTTTTAATGATAAGGTTTATACCTAATATCATAGATACATCCATCTAATAGGAAATAAACATATTGTTTCTGTGTACGGTCAACTACCACGTCACGAAACAACGATTGTTAATTTTTCCTTTATCAACTTTAATGGTTGGAAATTATGATATAAGCTCTGTTTATATATTATATATTATATATATATTATTTATTTACAATTATTTTATATTTTTATAAAAAACCCTTTAATACTTTCATTTTTCCATCAATATAACAACATCATTTGAGGATGTGTGGACTACCACCCCCTAAAAGAGATGTGATTCGTTCTCTCTATAAATGGAATGTATACAAGTTTGTGTTAATTAAAAATATGTGAAATAAAAAACTATATATGATATTAATTGAATAATTAACTTTCTGAAAATATAATATATATCATTTTCTTTATTACCATCTCACACACACTTAAAAAGTGATAACATCATTCATAGATGTCAGATTACTATCTCCTCAACATGATGTGAATCTATTTACACAATAATAATTATATATATAAGTATATATGAATAAATAATATGGTATTTATTATATAACTATTATTATTTAAAGATATTTTTCTAATTCCCTTCTATTTATATGATCATTGAAAAAAGAAAATGTTACTCATGCGTACATACAGCTTACCATCTCCATGATTATAACATTTATTCATTTTTTATAGCCATATTAAATGATTGATTTAAGAAGTATAATTGATGTATAAATATAATAATTATTTCATGATTTTTATTCTGGATATGTCATATATCTTTATATATTGTGGTTTTTCAAGAAAAAACATTATATATTTATATATATAAAGGTTTTATATAATAATATACCATCTTATAAAAAATAAATATAAAAATATAAAAAAATCATATGTATTTTATCATTAACAGTATATTTTTTGTTATTAAGAAATAAATTGTAGTTGATTTATAAATTAATTGAAAGAAATTTTTTAATGTAATTTTTTTAATGGTCTTTGGTTCAGTCAAAATTAGAGGATACCCCTTTAGTAAAATTTTACTTTTTTTTAATCACGAAATTTTTGAATAATGAATAATATTTATAAAAACTGAAAATATACCTATAAATACATAATTATCAAAAATTATTCAATATAGAAAATGATTCAAGATTAAATATTAAATATAATGTTTGGAATTCATTAAAAATTCAAAAAAAATGGAATAGTGAAGTAACTAGCCAGATAAGTAAGATTAATAGTTTTACTATAAGAAACAAGAGGCTCTATTAGCCAAGAAGACTCTTTATAAGGAAGAACCAAAGGGGTTTCACACAGAGGTAGGGGATTTTATGGAGGGGAGGGTCTTTAACGGTAAGGGTGGGGAATCAATAGAGGGGATGGGAACTATTGGGGAGCTACAACAGGAGAGTATCATTAATAAGGAGGGTTTTGGAGAGGCAGATAAGGATAGTTTTAAGGGAATTAAATGTGGTATGTGGGGTGGTAAATTTTGGGTTTTTTAATTTCCTCAAACTACCATTTGGGGATTGCTATTTTTATAATTATATATCACAAAAAGTTGGGTCACCCGATCTCCCAAAGAACAAATTACTATTTTTCTAGTAGTATATATTATATCTATTAGGATTGTGAATATTATTCAATGATCTATATTCAGTTAACCAAAAGTAAAAAAAACAATAAAGGTACTTTAATAGGTGTTGGGATGATTGAGAGAAAAATTCTACGAGTTTTTTAGTTTAGTGGAAGGTGTACCACTTGATGTTGTCAATAGTCTAGATTATGGTGGTGTGATGGGTCTACCAAATATATATATTCACATTAAATATTACTATAGTAGATCAGCAGTCAGTGTTGAAAATGAACATATGCCCATAAAATTATGAGCTTGGTGTAACCAATTTACCAGCCTGACCACACTATAAATATGGGGTGTGAAAACCTGCTAATGTACAAACTGATTACTTATTTATATTGATCCACATGGTTTTAAGTATAATAGAATTTAAAGTGTATACATTTATGTAAATATATTTTTGTGGTGTTCTCTCATAAATATTGAAAAAAAATCCAAACTACATAAATCCAAAAGCATTATTTTTTTATTGTATTTTATTTTACATGTTTGTAGACTTGTGTGTGAATTTTTTTGGTAGACTTTGGGAATGGTTATTTAGGTTTTATTCAAGATTCCTATGTTCTTGAGCTCTTAGTCGAAGTGGTTTGGGGTGTACCATGTGAATTATTTCATGAGGTTGAATATATAATTGATTCATGTTCGTATATTTGATGGTTGAGAATCCCCTGATTTCATGATTTGTACCCATTCTACCTCCCCACAAAATTTGTATCATATCATAGTTTAGGACATACTCAGCCTAATTATTTATCTTCATTTCATTTATACCTCGATATTATTTTATTTATTGGGAGTTACTACATCGGTGTATTGTAATCGGAAGAATAATAGATTAGGATTGATACATTTGATGAAAATCACTGTAGATACTGGAAGATATTGATGGAATATTATCTCATAAAAAAAACCTTGATATTCCATTAATTTTATTCAAAACATAAAATATATATAAAACAAAATGGGGGTAATTTCACAGTAAGTTGATCAGATTCATTTTGATGTCATTGGAAAGGAATGTTATACTCGATATCTTGGTGAAGAAAACAACAATAGACATGATGATAACTCTAAAATATATGTATGAATATATGAATACTTTAAAAAAGTATTTATGTTGTTTAGGTTGTTTGGTATGATATTATTGGAAGTAATACTAGCTTAGGGACAATTTAATGTTTATAACATGATCTAAATTCATATCAAGTTAGTGAATGTCTCTTTTATGGATGATGTTTAGGTATTTATATTTTTATCATTACTACCTAAGGGTTGAGAGGTAATGGTCACTACAATATATAATTCTATGAGAAATTTTGAGTTATTTTTTTAGGATTTAAATATCTTAATTATGGTATAATATCTTAGTATGAGGGGCAAATGGGAACCTACTAGAAATGCACTAAACAAAGAATATAGGAGATGGTCGCCCAACCAAAAAATGAGTTGGATGAGAGAAATGAAGTTAAAAATGATAACATGGGTAAATCTACCAAACAAAGATATACAAGTTAAAAATATAGTGAGGGAGAGTCTTAATAAATTTTTAAAACATCATATAAATTGAGTTCTATATGGATATATTTCAAAAGTTATATTTCTTAAAATTCCAAAAAAGATAGTAGTGGATTTCTATTTAGTGGAACTATATTGGTTAAATCATGGGTGGTTGAATCTCGAGTGTCATTCTATTCCACTTTAGAGTAGGGTTCATGGATAATTATGTGTCCAAAAGGTTTGAAAAGTAACATTTGGTGGATGAAAAGGATTTATAATTTATCATAAATAGTGATTTTACTTTCTATATTTTGAAAGAAAATTTCTTTAAGTTGAGAGGATAGATATGAATACCATGTTTAAGGAAAGGCCTAATTTATATGGGAAAACTGAATAAATAATGATATGTAACAAGATTCATTAAAGGAATCTGAAATATTACCTTTGTAATAATGGTATCATAATGGGGAGTTAAGGATGTGACCTTGTATCTGACCAAAAGAACATATTTAATTTTGATAGTTAGAATAGAAACTTTTGAAATTCCAGTGTTTTGGAATTATTGGCCTGGTCATCTCAGTGAGAAGAATATATTGGTTTTAGTGGAAAAGGTTTTCTAATGCTCGATCATACCCATGTATGAACTTATGATAGTTTTATACATGAGAAATATATAAAATTTATGATTAATTTTAATGGATGTAAACCTCAATGTTGGAAGCTTGAATTTGTTCATACTATTGTTTTGGGGGAGCCCGAATTCTTTATCATAGAGATTCCTTATAATTTGTTACATTTTTGTATGATGTGTTAAGAAAAGAATGGGAATATTTCTTGAAGAAACTTTTATAAGTTTTTAGTGTTTTCAATAAATTGAAATGCTTTGTTCAAAGGGAGAGTTGAAGTTGGATTAAATTATTTAAGTATAATAATGGTGGGTAATACAATGAAAGGGACTTCAAACACTACTAATATAAGAAAGGAATTATGCATGAGAAAACAATACAAAGAATAATAAACCAAAATGATGTTTTTAAAATGATATATATAACATTGACTGAGAAGGAATATATCATGTGGTTTTACTCTGGTATGTACAATGAAATATTTTATTTAAGTAATGAATTGAATTATGTTCCATGTTGATCAAAGTCCATCAACACCAGTGGGGTAGGAAATTCCTGAGTAGTGGTAGTCAATAAAAACTATAGAAATTAATCATCTAAATGTTTTCAAAAATATTTATTATGTTTAAACTGAAGCTAACAAAAAATATTTCATCGAGGATAAGTATCATGTTTGTTTCTTTATGGGAAATAGAGATGATAATTTTGGTCGTTAGCTCTTGGAAGACAATAATTGAGTGATATTCATAGCATGAAATGTTCTCTATAATGATAGGGTCTTATATAAATACCAGTACTATCAGAGGATAATGTTGAGTTAAAAGAGTCTATAGGCCAATACCAAGATAATCTAAATGAAAATATTTGTATTACACCTATTTTAATAAGTTACTATGTTGGTAAAATTAGTTTGGAAGATAGTTTAATGAAAAATATGCATGAATCCTCAAGGTCTATAGAGATGAAAAACAGAGTTTTGGAATTATGAAATTTGGAAGAAAGAGAATCGAAAGATATTGTGATATAAAAATATAATCATCAGATGAATTATGAATCTTTTTTAGAGTCAGATGGATAGAACAAATGTTTGTTCATGGCTTGGACTACCTGCTTCAAAAGGTTAGTGGAGAGCCTGAGAGCTCAAAATAAGTGGCATCACTCAAAAAATTTGGTAAGTGGAAGTTAACTGTAAAATAAAAAATGGATTCATTGTAATCCAATGAGACCTAGGAGATAGAAGTTTTGGGATAAGGAAAGAAAGAACTTTAGAATAAGTGGGTTTTATAATTAAAGGAATAAGTATATTTATGGTGAAGGTATAAAGCTCTACTAGTAGTGAAAGGTTGTCAATAAAAATAGAGAGTGTTTTTCTCCAAAATATTTTCACCAGTGCTAAAACATACTACCATCTAGATGATATTAATCTTTTTTGTTACCAATGATTTATTTTCTGAATATATATATGTAAATATGAGTTTCATTTATGGTGATTTTAAAGAATATATGTACCTGAAGAAATCAATTGGTTTAAAGTTTGATTAGAAAAATAAATTTATATGTAAAATAAAATGTATTATCCATCTACTTAACCAAAAACCAAGGAAATAAAATTAAGTATTAAAAGAATTATTGGTTGAAAATGGTTTTAAGTGAAGAAACTCATATCATTGTTGCTATAAGATGGTGTTTTCATGTAATTTTTTTATCATATTACTCTTGTATATTATTGATATTCTTCTAGTGGGTCAAAAAAGTCAAAAAATCTAGTTCATAAAGTATGAGTTATCTAGAACATCTAAAATGAATGATCTCATTATTAAAAATTATATTATTAGAATTAGGGTTAAAAATAAATAAAAAGTAAATTTATAGTAGTATTTAATTGAAAGTGCATCTAAAGGGCCATTAAGCAGTTTGAAATGATGGTATGTAAGTAAATCTGGACTCCTCTATCCATGCACTTTAAAATATCAAAGGGAACAGCACCAAAGGCAAAGGAAGAGGTTGGATATATGGGAAAAAATTATTTTCTTCTACAATTATAAGTTTAATTTATAGGATGGTTTTCTCTCTCAATGAAATTACTTAATTAGATGGAGTATTCAGCTGCTATATGGTAAATCCATGGAAAGAACCCTGGGAATCTATGAAATAGATCACCTGGTATCTAGAATCTTTAGAATATATGTCTTTATGTTTCAAGATATTAGAATAATTGAAAGTGTATGTGTACATAGATTTCTCATTTGATTTTGATACTCATGAAAGTAACAATGGTTTTTTGTTTACATTGGGTAGGATAAAGATCAGTTGGATGTCTAGGATATGATTAGTAATTTCAGCCTCTTATACAAAGGTTGTATATGTTTCCATAATTGAAGTAGCAATAGATTTTATTTGGTTAAGATCTTTATTGGTGGAACGTTATAGGAATTTGGAAATTGGATTACATTATTATGATAGTCAAAGTGTGATTCACTGGTAAAAAATTAAATTTTACACTCAATGAAAAAACATTCAAACTTGAAAACCCACTACATTCAGAAGTTTCTTTAGGATGAAGAGATAGAGACATTAATGATTATTGGTAAAAAAATTAGCTTCCATGTGCACTAAGGTTCTGATTTGAGGAAGTCTAATGCAACATCATACATCGGTGGGATTAGGGTAATATTAAAGTGGAGGATAGAAATGAATGTATGTGTAAGGAGAGTGAGTGTTTGAATATGTGTAACTATTGAAGGTTCTGCTGGAATCTTTGAAGAAATATTCAAAATGGGATATTATTGGGATTGTAAAGCCTCTTCAAAGCTATATATTTAGTTCAATGAAAGGAGATAAAGGTATAAATACATTAATAGGTTGTATGTTGATCGGGAGGAAGTTCCAATGAGATTTTCATTTAAATGGATGTTGGATCCCTCAACGGTGTCAATCATCTAGAAGATGGTGACATATTGGGTCTACTAGTTGTAACTAGTAAAGTTGAATATTGCTACAGTATATTGGTGGTTAATTTTTCAAATGAATGGAGTCCTACAGAATTAGGATATCAGTTTAACCGGTTGTCTAGATCAACCCCACTATAAAAATGGGGTGTGACCACCTACTGGTTTGTAATGTGATTGCTTGTTAATTGTAAACCTCATGGATGAATGGTTACCAAGTTGTAATATTTATACTTCCAGATATATATATATATATATATTCAATTTTTTCCTATAGATATATGGTGAAAGTAAAACCATTTAAATCTAAATGTGTTATTTTCTTTTTGATATTTTATTTTTTCTATTTTTCTTGCTTGTGTAAGTGTTTTTCAGTAGTCATTGTGCATGGTGATTTATGGTGAATTCGAGCTTCTAAAGTTCCATATCTCTTAGTCATTGATGTTTGGTGTTTCCACTACACATGATGTTTGGAGGTTGAATATCTGGTGGATTTGTGATCCAGAATTGAGTGGTTGAACATCCATTGATTTCACAATTTTTCCATGTACTTCCTCCCCAACAATATCTACCTATATTTTTTAAATACAAAAGGTTATTTTTATTTTTTTAACTACTATGTCTCATGTAAATTGATGAGGATACATGATTTTAAATTTAATTATATAATCTTGTTATTTTTCATATTATATAATAATATATAATAATATCTTTATATAGAATTATATAATATTTTTATTTTTATTTAATAATAATGTTATTTTTTTATATCATTATATAATAATTGTATTTTTATATTATATTGATATCATGTTATTTTTTTAAATACAATTATTTATAATTTAATGTTATTTACATATTATGTAATTATATAATAATATATTCTTATATATATAATATTTATTTTTTATATTATTTATTATATATTTTTAGGTATATAAAATTATTTATTATTTGTTATTTATTATTGTATTATATACAATTATATGTATATAATAATATTATATATATATAATATTATATAAATATGTGTTATTTATATTTTATATTTGATAATATTAAATATTATATATATTTCCATATTATCTTATATATATTATATGTTATTTTTAATTAAAATTATTTATAATATATATAAATATAATATAAATAACGTTATTAATATATTATATTATATATATATGTAATTTTTTAGGAGATGAACTTGAAATTGATACCTGATAATATAATATTTAAAATTTTATTTAATAATTTATAAAATATAAATACACAAACACTTATATATTTCAATTTATATAAATATATTTTTAATAACCAAATATAACATCATTAAATAAACACTTTTACAAATATATATAATTTTATTTCAAAACATGATGGATGCATATATTCATACTAACACACACACACGTGAATTTATATATATATAATTATGTATAATGTAATTAAAGATATGAATTTACTAAAATAAATATATAAATAATTTCATTTATGTTTTGTTTAATATATTTATATTTATATGTTTATATATTATAGTTATTGAAATAAGTTAGACTGTACGTGTGAGTGAGTGTATGTGTGTTTTTGTGTTTATGTATGTATATAAAATTATATATATATTTTTAAAAAGATTTAATTATAAAAAAATCTAAATTTAATCAAAATTATTGTTATATATTTATTTATTGACGCATTTATAAAACTTATAGAAGCATTGGGTCATATTTTTTCATGAAACATTTTAAATCAGTTTCATTTATGATTACATGCTTAACATAATCTTTGATAGATTTTAAATCCTTCCAAAAAAACCATTTTAATATGGGGGATGAGTTAAGAAATACTTAAATCTACACTAGATAAAAAATGTGTGCATGTATTCCAATTTATCTACTGTGGATTTAAATCCATCTTAGATAATCCATCCAATACATATGAGTGATTACTAATCTAGGATATATATATCTATTTTTTCCCAAATAGTCTATCTAAGAAAAAAATTATTTATTTTATTTGGGTTGGATATGATATTTGTCCCAAATGACCCCTCGCAAATTTGATGTTTTCATATAGTTCATTTGAGCATGTTTTCAGAATGATTAATTATTGAATATTGTACCACATTCTAGTGTATCACACCATAATACATGTTACTATTATTTGAAGAATCTGGCTATTTATATATGTCATGCTACAGTCATAGTGATCACACTCTTATAATTAAATTTCCAAAAAAATCATTATTCACTGAAATTTTAAAAAGGATAATTTCATAATGGAATAAATGTTTGTTTTTTCTCTACCCATCTAGGTTTTCATTATACCCAATCGATGGATGAAACGGGAAAATTTTATGGGGTTTGAATTTTGATGGACCCTAAAAATTTAATTGATACATTAAGAGATTTGATAGATGAGAAATTTTTAAGTGACAATTCTGTGTGAGAAATAAAACTAGAAGAGAGATAGTCATGAGAATATTTATATGACACAAGTAATAAAATCATATCAATAAAGTAATTTAGATACTCAATCTTTTCAAGGTGAATTTTATTTAAAAATATTTTCTTTATTCATTTGATTATATCAATTTAGATCCTAAAAATCTTTCTATTTTTGATAATATTAAGGGTTCAATGAAATTTTGTTTCCCTTGGTTGTTCCTGATAAAAAGAGATCAGTTTTTTGTGGAGGGGGATAACAACCACAATGTTATATATCTACTAAAATAAAAAAAAATCATAGCTTATTATATCCTTTAGTTCATATGATGTGATATGCATAAGAAGAATATCCTGTCTCATCATATGCTCATATCATAATGGCATCAGGTTTCCCATGTTATCCTATATTATATTATACTATGGGAATATAATAATGATTTTGAGTGAATTTATTCATCCATGTCTTCCCACATTGTTTATGTAACAACCCATCCCTAACCATTATCTTTAAATGAGTTGAGGTGCCACTAACTATAAGTGAAATTCCCTAGACACTGATGGTTGGCAATAAATACTGATGGTTTAACAAGAAATTTTTGGGAAGGTATTACCATTTTTACACACAAACATGACACAAACATACAACCATAAATTAAAACAACCCCAATACCACTGTATAAATTATTCATTATTAAAAAAACAATTCCATGTATAAAAAGATGAATAATCAAATTAGTGAAAAAGTAGATAAAATAAAAGAAAATAAAACTTTAAAAGAAAGAAAGACTTGGGAACCAAGGTGGAACTGCTCTAAAGTCCTATACCACGACCAACTCCCAAACTCCATCTCTGACATATAGGATGAAAAAATCAAGATGAACTTCTAGGGAAATATGAAATCTTACCCTTTCTTATATCATGTAAAACAAGGTATATTAGGCCAATAACTTAAATATTACTTAATATTGAGATAAGTTAACATTTTTTAAATTCACTTTGTAGATATTTTCAGGTATAGAGTTTTATAGAATTAGGCCACAACTCATACATAGAAATTTAAATATTATATGTAGACAGTTCTACTCACTATCTATTTAATTCATAAAATAATAACTCTTTAAAAAGAAACATGTAATCGTTTAATGTTTTAATAGAATATCTTTTCCATGATCCCATCATTGACTCTATTATTCTTTAAGTCCTATGAATTTATTTTCAAAACTTAGGATGAGAATAAAAAACCCAGTAAGGGATATATAAAGAAGGAAAACTTCTAGTCTTGGGAAAACATGAAAACCATAAAAACTTTATCATAAAGTAATACTTTTTACCTTTAAGAAGTAGTAAATATACTCCACTGAATATAATCTCATTGTAGACCCTTTTTTGTAAATAAAATATTACCATAAATCCCATTGAAAGAAACCTATAACATATAAAGGTAACTTGGTATATAAACATACTCAAATAGAATAACCATATGGTGGACTTCCACACATATCACTAAATGAAATAGCAATATGTATGAATACCATACCCGATGCATTGGAAGTTATAATGTAACCGCCCATCCTTGGTTTATCAAGAAACCACATGTCTTTGGATTATCACATAACCACCTGTATTTGGTTAATCATGTAACCACATGTCCAATGTCCAAGTACCATTATATAATCATAACACATAAAACATTGAAATTATCAATATTTCACTCATAAAATTTAATTTTCAATCACAAAAAAATCATTTCAAGATATTGAAACAGTAAATACACTTTTAAAACCATTTTCAATACCAAAAAACCCAAAAACGAAATAAATTATTTCTTTTATTTATAAAAAAACATTAAGGATTATAGAGGAAGCCAAATATCAAGTAACTGTTACAACGGTAGAGAAGTCGTTATCACCGCATACATTAAAAATATTCCTTCTTACCGTTTAGTAAAATGCTTTGTAGAAAAAAATATTCCATTTTAAAAAATTCAAATTGGTTTATTATAAACCTTATATAAGAAGGTTGTGTAAAAATTAAAATTTTCCCCAATAAAAGGAGATTGAGATGAAGTCCTTTACAAAGATCGTATCATTAGATTAAGGACAAATCAAGAACATAATTATGTATGAAAAATATAAATCCACACAATAAAAGTGTATATTCAGTATAAAACAATAAGGTGTCATTCACACATATTTATAGAATAAAATAACTAATGATATAAATATTTAACTCAATGAATGAAGATTTAGTTAAGATTTCCCTTTACATTGAGCCTGACTCACTATGTTCAATCGTTATGTACCTCAATAAAAAAACATAGGATAATTTATACTTTGTTGAGATCTTTTTTCAAGTTTATTATTCTATTTATATGAATTATTACCATTCTGTAAAAATTACATAATTATTTAAGTTCATATCATTCGTTTTGTCGATATTCGGTACTTGAGTCAAAAATGAACTTGTTTTAATGTAACTTGTCCATGTAATAAAAATTCCATCATCTTCAGAATATTATTATTCATAATTTAAATTACATATATAGCCAGTATATATATTTATTTATTTCTTCCATAATATTTTGAGATAAGAAATGAATTACATCGTTCATAGAGATGGTAGGTCGTATGTACGCATGAACGCTACTTTCATTTATTTTTCATATTAAAGGAATGAAAAGTAAATGATACATAGTTATACTGTAATTACAATATAATTTCTATGTTAAATTTTTTACATAAGTTCATTAACTATATCCTTTATATGTTCCATCTATGTTGGGAACAAGTCATATCAATTTGAGGGGGTGATAGTCTGCACTTCCTCAAATGAAACTATCGTATTTATACATTATTGAAAGAATAAAGGTATGTTGTAAATGAAAATTTCATAAGAATAAATAAAAAATAAAAATAATATATATCATATATAAATACAGTTTCACCATAATTTCCACTATGATAGGAGGTAGGATAAAAATTGAACAATCGTCCTTTTCGGAGGTTGTAGTTCGTTGTACACAGAAACAGTATGTTCGTATCCATTTGATGGAGATGTGTGTGAGTTTAGTCAGAATACTTATCCTAAAAAAACTAGTATATAAAAGATACTAGTGTTTTTATGTAATCATATAATAATAATAGAATAGGGAGCGGAGAAGGAAAATAAAGGAAATGAGCATGAGAGAAGAAGCTGCCTCTAAATCATGTAACTCCTTTTGATTTGAGACAAAACGATTTATTGAATTGAAATATTCCTAATTTAATGCTTCTAAGAGGAATCTAGGGATGTTGGGAGATTATTGTATTAGAATTTGGATGATACAAAGTTCTTTATAGGTGTGAGTTAGTGGTTATATGTGGTGGAATTTTATAAGTGGGAGGAGGGGCACTTTAGGAAAGTCTTGAAATATTATTTTATTAAAAATTTATTTTAAAATTACAATATCTAAAAAGTGATATAATTCAAGTATTATATGAGGGTGGGAATAAAGCCTCTCAAAAAATATATTTTAGATATGTTTATGTATTAAATTTAACCATATATTTTAGCTTTAACCCTTAGTTAAAAACATTAACTCTTACCATGTCTTCTTCTATTTTCATAATATATGGTTACTATAGTTTCTATAAAATTCCAATAGAACCAAATGGGTATAATTAATGAAATTTTTAACATTATATAATTAAATTGGACAAATATTATATTTTTTGGACTATTATATCAATTAATATAATAGTATTTATTTTAAAAACTCATTTATGTCAAATTTTGACACTATTTAGTAATTGATTTTTTTTAAATTCATAACAACATGATTTCTTAGAATAAATGGAATTAAATCATATATAATATGTCTATTTCATTCAAAAATTTAGTGTATTTCATAAAAATGTTCAAATTACATTTATTGTAATGTTTATAATATCATTTATTTGAATTTTTCATTAATAAGGTAATCATTGAATCTTCATTGTTTCATAAATGAAATTATTTATTTATTGTCTAAAAATTATAAATAAAATACCATGATATAGGATTTTTTTTATTTCTCGTTAATATTTTTATTCAAAGATATAAATTATATAAACCTTCTTAAAAAAAATAAGTAAAAAGATACATGTTTGTTTAATATTTCATTTTATTTTAAATTAAATATTATAACATGTCATTTTCATAGACAAGTGGCTCCCAAATGAAAAGAGTTCGGCCTAAAGATTGTTTTTATCATAAATTACTCATAAAATAATATTCGGAAATGTTTTAGGCTAGTTTTATATTATTATAATATTGTTTTACCTTTATTTACTTAATTTACCATTTAACCATGGTAAATAAAAATAATTAATGATGTAACAATTCATAATGACCAAAATTAAAAGGTACCTATTAACACAATTTAGACCTTACGATTCCAAATATGGAATCAATTTTTACAAATTCAAAATACATAAATTCTAGTAATTAATTTAAAATTAATTATCGTTGTCAAAACCCAAAAGCGGGTTCTTAAGAAGTAAAAACTCTCAAAAGAATGACATGAGTTTATATCCAATGTAATTGTGAAATTACTTGAAATGACCAAAATTGGATTAAATGATAAAAACATAATCTAATTACACTTTAAAAACAATTAAAATAAACATATAACTATATAAATAAATTATATGAAAAGGTAGTTTTGAATTAAAATGCCATATTATTCACTATTCATTAAAATATGGATTTTATCAGAAAAAATACCAAAATTTCAACCAAAGTAAATTTTTATGTTCCTCTTTCAAATAAAAATTTTATTTTTTCAAATAGAACCTATAAAAGTGAACAAATTGGGATTTAAAAAGGGTTCTTCATTAAAAGGCAGTAAAACAACCTTTTTAAAATATTAGAGTATTTTAGGATTAAAATTGGATTAATTATCATTTTAATCCACTAAAATTTGTTGGATAAATGTAAAAACATTTAACAAACATGTGTAATCATATTTTAGTTAGTTATATTCATTCTCACCCATACAACTTCTATGTGTTAACTACCTTTTAAAATAATAATATTATTATTGTATTATTTTTCAGTATAACTCATTGTTGTGTGAAATGTATGTTTTCAAAGAAACTCATTGTTACGAGTCGAGTACGCTATCATAAAAAGAATCCCATTTATTTTAAAATTGATATCTTATTCATAAATATTAACAGATATGAGAACTTATTATCCTATAAATACCTATAATGTTACATCATTCCCCCTTCTGGAAATTGTGTCCTTGCAATTTTAAAATTTGTCTCAATAACTTAATTGAAAATCATATATCATATAAAGATTAAATAAAAATACCACTTTATAAGGACTAAAGATGAATAAAAAAGGCCACCCAAGATAACACAAACTAGGATTCCATGTAGGAGAACATGGATATGGAATAAAAAATAACCATGTTGTTCTAATGGTGAGTGATAGAAAACATGATGAGGATAAAATTAACAACCAGAATACCACAGACATGTGATGGGTTAAAAAATCATTGATTTCATAGTAGTAAATTTAAATGGAAATTTTTTTTGTTTTAATATCCTTTCGATAAATTTGAGGAATTATTTTACTACTTAGAATAAGAACGTAAAGAAATATACTTACTTGAAAAATAGAGTTTCATCCTTTAATAATTTTCAACCACACACTCATATTTTCTCCAAACGATGAGTATTCAAGATGAATTGTTCACACATAAAGAATTGTAACCAACTTCTATATAATCACATAATCCACAAAAGATAAACTATATGTTTCCCCTATTTTTAGACATTAACCAAAACTAAAATGGTTAGTAAAAGATTTGATAATACACCCAAAAATAATAATCCTTTATAAGGACAAGGACCAATTTTAATTAACCAAATTAAAAATAAATACCAAATTTCTATATAGACCATTCAACAAACAAAAGTTCTTAAAATTCCTAAAAATAATCCAACTAATTTTGAAACCCAAAAATCCGAAGGATTTATCACATAGTTTTCCAAGATAAATGTTAACATTTATCTCTAAATAACATCAACCACTATTAATATCTCAAACCAAAAATTAATTAACCAAATAATATTTTCTCCATCATAGGTTAATCATTTCCACAAATAACTAAAATCTCCATTTTTTCACAACAAAAATAAATATTCTTCCAAAATAAAATTCAACTATTACTCTTATAATGAAATACCATAGTATTCTATTTTCCTTAGGCATATAGTGTTCCCAAAAGAGAAAAGTTATTCCAAATTAAAATGTATCACTTAATCAACAAATAATTTTCCTATACTAAGGATATATATATTATAAAACCTAAATTACCAAAATCAACTTATTCTTAATCCATATAATCATTTAACTAAATAAAATAGGTCATACTAACCAAAGATTTCACGTAGGCTAGTGGTAAGTGATGCACCCTTGTGGACCTTTGATTGTGGGTTCAATTCCCACGGCCTTACCAGATGTGATGAGTTATCACCAACCTTATAAGTTGTTCTTTTTCTAAAACTATATAATTATTATAATATTCCCAACATGAGATAAAATCATCAAAATAACTATAAAATAATTTAACCACAAGTGTATATCATGCCTTTCATTTTGCATCTCAAAACATAATAACCCATAATTACCTCAAATTCAAGGATTATATAAACCCTAAAGGTTCTTTATAACTATATCCACAAAAGAAAAGATAATTCTTCCTCATTTTTATATGGAAAACTTAAAGGTTACACATACTAGAAGTCTTCAGAGTAATCCCATCATTAATACATTTAAACATATCATCGTCCATAGATCCATCACAACTCTTCAATTCCAAAAATGTAGACATCTAATCATAGAAAATTTTTCATGGTCCTTTATCCATGTTTTCCCATCTTATTCTTTAATACTTATTTCCTACAAAAAAATCAGGAATAATGTCCTAAGATTCAATAATTTCAAAACATGAGTTAAGAAATAATCCATACAATTCATAGGTTATTTTTAGTTTCTAAATCATCAATTGGAATGTCATTATGTATTGATAAACATATATTTTTACGGTCTTGCTAATACTATTCCTTAAAATTATTCGTAGGACATCTATTTTTGTAATGACCATGAACACCACATTTAAAACATTAAATTGATCCCTTGGAAATAACATCTTTCCCTTTCCTGGAGTCAACTAAATGATTACTTTTTCTATGGTAGTTTATTTCTTTATGACCTTCATTACCACATCAATAACATCTCCTCTTCCCTTTGAAACATTTTTCTAGGTGTTTCTTTCCACATCCTTGACACATAGGATGTTGAATATACTTAACTTTATGATTATTACCTGAACTTTCATAAGGATTATTTTCTCACATATATGATACCTTATAAAAATCACCAAGGTTTAAGTGGTTAATTGTGACTCTAGATAGTTAGTTTAGAATAACCACATGATTTCTCATTCAATCTCCCATTTCATTTTGATTATTATTCAAAAAACCACCACAGTTTCCTTCACATCCATTTTTACTTTAGTGCATACTAGATCCATCCATTTACTAAAACCAAAAACAGTTAGTGTGAGTATATTAATAAAATCATCATATATTATCATATTAGGAGGGTAAAAATTAAGATATACTTATTCATGTTATCTTAAACTCATTGAATTTATCTATGATAACTATGGATATTTCTAATTTTATAACCATTGTGGTTACATACAACATGTCACGTATGCTTAAATAAAACCCTAACCTATAAAGTTATCTAAACCAACATATGATACCAACTATAAGGCCCTGACCTTAAACATTACTAAATCATGAGATGTGTCAATAATTGACTTTAATTCACTTTGAGAATATTTTCAGGTTTATATTTTTAGATAATTATGCCATTACTCATACATAAAAGCTTAAATATTACAAGTAGAAACTTCCACTCACTATCAATTTTTTCATAAAACAAAAACTCTTTAAAAAGAAATATGGAATTTTTTCATGTTTTAAATGCACAACCCTTACTTGATCCCATCCTTGACTCTATTCTTCTTTAAGTCCTATGAAAAAATTTCAATACTTGGGATGAGCATAAAAACTTAGTAAGGGACACATGAAGAAGGAAACTATTAGCCTTGGGAAAACATGAAAACCATGAATACTTCATTATGAAGTAATAAATTTCACCTTTAAGAAGTATTAAATATACGTCACTGAATATAAGCTCATTTATTACCCTTTTTGTAACCAAAATATTACCATAAATTCCTTAGAAAGAAACAAATTACATATAAAGGTAACATATGACATATACATACTTAAATGTAATTACCATACAGTTGACTTCCACACATATCACTAAATGGAATAGCTATGTGGATGACTTCCATACCCAATTCATTAATGGTTATAACGTAACCAATTGTCCTTGGTTTATCATGAAATTAAATGTATTGGGTTTATCACATAACTGCCAATCTTTTGTTTATAATGTAACCACTCTTAAGATGTCCAAGTACTATTAAATAATCATAACACAAAAAATATTGAAATTATCAATATTTCACTCATAAAATTTCATTTGCAATCACAAGAAATTGTTTCAAGATATTGAAATATTAAATACACTTTCAAAACCATTTTTAAAACCAAAACACCCAAAATTTAATAAGTTATTTCTTTTCTTTTTTAAAAATCATTGAGGTTTATAGAAGAATCCAAATATTAAATAACGGTTACAGTGGCAGAGAAGTTGTTATCACCGCATATGTTAAAAATGATCCTTTTTTCATTTAGTAAAATGATTCATAGAAAAAAATATTCCCTTTGAAAAAATTCGGAGTGGTTTATTATACATCGTATATAAGAAGTTTTTGTATCAATTAAAATATGCCTCAATGAAAGGAGATTGAGACGTTATCCCTCACAGAGATCGTTTAATTAGATTAAGGATAAATCAATGACATAATTATGTGTCAAAAATATTAATCCTCCCAATACAAGTGGATATTCAGTATAAAACAATCCGGGGTTATTCACACATTTTCATAGAATAAAATAACCAATAAAAAAGATATTTAACTCAATGAATGGAGATTGAGTTAAGATTTCCCTTACCTTGAGCCCGAATCGTCATGTTCGATCTTTATGTTCCTAAATAATAAACTTATTTTAATGTATAATTGATCGGGAAACTTTTTAAATTTTATTATTAATTTATATCACTTATTACCATGTAAAAAAATTATATAATTATTTAAGTTCATATCGGTCGTTTTGTAGATATTCGGTACTTGATTCGAAAATGAACTTGTTGTGATGTAACTTGTCCATGTAGTCAAAAGTACATCATCTCCAGAATATTATTATTCATGATTTAAATATATTATATATCAAGTATATATATGCATTTATTATTTCCATAATATTTAGAGATAATAAATGAAATGCACCATTCATTAAGATGGTAATCCGTACGTACGCATGAACGCTACTTTCATTTCTTTTTCATTTTAAATGAATGAAAGATAAAGTATGCAAAGGTATATTATAATTACAGTATAATATATATGTTATATATGTTACATAAGTTCATTAACTTCATCCTTTATACATTACATGTATGTAATGAATGAGTCATATCACTTTCAGGGGGTGGTAGTCCTCACTTCCTCATATGAAATTATCGTATTTACACATTATGGAAAGAATAAAGGTATGTTGTAAAAAAATTAAAAAATAATAGTGATAATATAAATATAATATATATCATATAAAAATATAGTTCTATCATAATGGAAACCATGATAAGTAGTAAGAGAAAAATTGAGCAATCATCAATTTGTGAGGTAGTAGTTCGTTGTACACAGAAAAAGTATGTTCATATCTATTAGATGGAGGTGTGTGTAAGTGTAGTTAGAATCCTTATCATAAAAAAATACTAGTATATTGATAATACTGGTGTCATGTAATCATATAATAAA
Organism: Viscum album; assembly: GCA_963277665.1. NCBI lineage: Eukaryota > Viridiplantae > Streptophyta > Magnoliopsida > Santalales > Viscaceae > Viscum > Viscum album. The sequence continues at coordinate 1,083,538,544 of OY728146.1, read as the reverse complement.
AATACCATAGGGTGTAAAGAATGAAAATCAAGGAAAGGAGATTGAGATAAGATGATACCTCTAAATCCGGTAACTCCTTTTAATTTGAGCCAAATGGATTTATTGAATGGAATTTTTACAAATTTAAGGCTTATAGAAGTAAGTGAGATAATATGGGATATTATTTGATACGAATTTGGATGATTCAATGGGCTTGAGATGTGTGAGTAAGTGGGTAGAGTTGGTGGCCTTTTCTAAGAGGAAGGAGGGGCACATTAGGAAAGTATTGAATATTATTGTATTAAAAATTTATTTTAGATTTATAATAGATATAAAGTGATATAATTCCATTATAATATTATTATGGGTCTAAAAAATCTCTTAAAATAGGTTTTAGAATTTTTTTGGTCATAAAATTAACCTTATCTTTTAATTTTACCCCTTAGTTAAAAACATTAACCCTTACCATGTCTTCTTGTATTTTTCTAATATATGGTTACTATAGTAAATATAAAATTCCAAGATAACAAAAATTGGATCATTAATAACATTTTTAACATTATATAATTAATTTGTCCTAATATTATATTTTTAGGACATTTATATCATTTAATAAAATAGTATTTGTTTCAAAAACTTATTTATGTCAATTTTGACACTATTTAGTCATTCATTTTTGTTAAAGTTATAACAACTTGATTAAATCTAAAAAAACTCATTACCTTATCCCTAAAAGGTTAATTTCATCCAAAAAATTCGTGTATGGAATAAAATTGTTCAAATTACATTTATTTTAATGTTTATAATCTCATTTATTTTAATATTTCATTAATAAGGTAATCACTGCATCATCATTGTGTCATAAATAAATTTATTTATTTAATATATTAAACTTATAAATAAAATACCACAATTAAGGATATATTTTTATATTTATAATTACTATTTATAGTCAATGAGATCAATTACATAACCCCACCTTAAAATTTTATTAGTAAAAAGATACATATTTGTGTTATATTTCTTTTTACTTTAAATTAATTATTATAACATGTCATTTTCAATCCCAAGTGGCTTACAATTGTCAAAAGTTAATAATAAGAATTATTTAGTCTCTCGTGACTCATAAAATATTATTATGATAGGTTTTAGGGTATTTTTATTTTATTATAATATTATTTTTACCCTTATTTACCTAATTTACCCTTTAACCGTGGTAAACAAAAATAATTACTGAAGTTACTATTCATAATGTCCAAAAATAAAAGGATAATATTTAAAAAATTTGGAAATTATGATTCCAAATATGGGATATATTTTTCCAAAATCAAAAATTATAAATTTTAGTAATTAATTTAAAATTAATTCCTATTCTCAAAACCAGAAAGTAGGTTTTTAAGAAGTAAAAACTATCCATAGATTGACATGTGTTTATGTCCAATTTAAATATGGAATTAATTCCAATGACCAAAATTAGATTAAATGATGAAAACATAATCCCATTAAACTTTAAACCCAATTAAAATTACAATCTAACTATATTGATAAATTATATGAAAAGTAAGTTTTAAATTAAAATGCAGTATTTTTCACTAATCATTAAAATATGGATTTTATCAGAAAATATCCCAAACTATTAACCAAAGTAAATTTTGATGTTAATATTTCAAATAAGAAGTTTATTTTGTCAAATATGACATATAAAAGTTAGAAAAACTATATTTAAAAAGGTTTCTCCACCAAAAGTCCATAAAACAACCTTTTAAAAATATAAGAGTATTTTATGCTTAAAATTGAATTCATTCTCATTTTGAGTCTATAAAATTTAATGGATAAACATTAAAAAATTTAAAAAACATGTGTAATAATATTGTAGTTAGTTCTATTCATTCCCACAAATACAATGTCTAGGTGTTTCCTACCATTTAAAATAATATTATTATTATTGTATTATTTTTCAGTATTACTCAATGTTGTGTGCAATGTATGATTTTGGAGAAACATGTTGTTGCATGTCGAGTATGTTATTGGAAAAAGAATCCCCTTTAGAGTAAAATTAATATCTTATTAATAAATATTAATATATATGAAAAAGTAATATTTTATAATTACCTGGTATGTTACTAGGCACACATACGCACCAAGGTGCATACACAGAGTTGAGTAATCTAACCATGTCGGAAACCCCCAAGACATGCCAAATATTCCACTAAAATAATAATCGGTTTAGTTCATAGTTTTAAAAAACAATTTTATAAAATAAAATATCCATAAAAATTATTTCATAGATTATAAATAGAATTAAGTTTATAAAATTATTTTACCAAAAATAGAGTGTTTATAAATAGCTACCACAAATCATTTGAGATTAGTTAGCATACATAGATAAATTTCACACACACACACACATTTCAAATGATAATTCATATAATCACAAGTGGTGATCCATCCTTTACTTAATAATCACAAGGTGACATACATTTACATGCCTCTAGTATAACACCAAGCCCCAAGTTCATACCAATATGGCCTCGTGTAATGAAAATATAAACACATGTTGTATCCATGATATCTCAAAGTTCTCACACACAAACCCATTTTTATTTAGATGTAAACATTAAATAATTTTATCAAACAAATTTTAGGAATAATACATAGCCAAATATTTAATAATAATAAAACAAGAGTAATTTTCATCAAAGTTTCATCATGATTTTTTTATTTCAAATTAGAGGGAATATTATTTTAAAATTATAGAACCTTAACATTCCATAGAAAGTGGGAAAATGGAAAATAAACCTACCTCATAAATGATAAATATGAGGAATCTTTACAAAATTATTGTAGATATAAACACTTTATTCCATTCCTCTAATGAATCGTAATAATGTTCAACAAAAACTTGTCTAATCAAAAAGGTCTAGTCATAATAAACCCATCATAGGGTTTAATTCAAGAGGAATGAGTATATTTATATTATAAGGGAAGAATGGAGCCCCAAAAATTTTGTTTCCATGATATAAAACTTGAATAATAATTGAGAAAAGTGTCTATAAGATGAAAATCATCAGAAACTACCTAGAGGAAGGATGAGAGTTGAGAGCCTAGGTCAGAGAAAACATAATGATGGTTTTCAGTTGAATTTTATGTTTTGAAACCAATTTTCAAAATTGATTAATTATATCATACATGTCGGTAGGAATTCTTTGAAAACCATATGCCTACTATGAGAATAGACACCATCAAAAAAATCCAAAAAAACACCAGGTTAGGCCACATGGTTAGACAAAATATGTGCCTACTATGCACCTACCTAGTAAATCTAAAATTCAACCTACATGGTTTCCTATATAAGATGCATGGTTTACCATAACCATTCCCAAACATTCACCCTTAAAAATAGTTTATAAATATTCTAAAAATATCTATAAACTTTGGTAAAATTAATCCAAATATTTGATACCTTCAAATATAGAATAAAACTGAAAATTAACACAAACTAGGGGTGTCACATTCTCCTTGGCATTAGGATTTCTATCCAACGAAATTTTGAGAATGGTATTATATTGGAAGATTTATGGTCATTAAATTAACCTGAATTTCTCTCATTAAAAAGTCTCTTCTCATATCTGACCATGCCGACAAAATACTCATACAAATAAAATAGTTCTCACTCAAATGTTATTTCCTTATCAGTCAAGAATCCTAATTTTTTCATAGATAAACATTACATAGGGAACAAGATTAACATGGTCCCAAATAATCACATGACTAGGATATAATGGGTACTTCTATAATTGAGAGACATGTAAATAAATTGGGAAAACAATGAATCATAGTTGTAAATATAATTGATATATAAAATTATCAATATGTTCCATAACTTAAAATGGTCCCACATATCAAGGATCTATTTTTCCTTTATTTCCCAATATATAATGACCTTGTCATGGTGATACATTTAAGAAACCTTATCCACTTACATAAAAAAGATAATGTGTGAAAATGATGATCTTCAAATGATCCATTTCATATCTAGGTAATATCCATCCGTTTCTAGATCATATGAATTATAGAAACCCAAAACCGAGTAGCCCAGATCTAGTTTCTAGTTTATTAAATTGGAATCAGATTCATGTAATCTCATTCCAAAGTACCGAGTTGTTCAATATTTTTGGTAAACTAGATACATACTTGAGTCTTGAATTACATTTGATTATAAAAATTATAACATAATTATTTTTGAAGAATAACATTATTCCCTCTAGAATATACATTCATATCAACAAAATTACATTTAATGGGTTTATGGGGAAAGGAAACAGAATAATGGTAAGATAAAATTCATAGTAAGGTTTAAATATATCAGAATTTGTCATGAATAAATAAAGAATAGTTAATATGGAAGGTAAATAACTAAACCCACATTCCATTTAAATAACTTTACTATCATGGTCAATAAATTAAGAATAAACATGGATAGGTAAATAACTAAAAAATAAATTTAATCAAAAACAAAGAGTGAACTACATTCAAAGATAATTTCATAGTGAAAATATCATGGATAATAATAATTAATTTCTTAATGAAAGAAATGTTTATTTATTGGACATCATTATTCCCAAGAACATGATACCTTTACTGTCAATATATATCCACAATACCGATTAAAACTACTCAATAAAAATTGATATGGTTTGGACAACTATATCTCTATTATCAAGAACTATCTTCAATATAGTTTATAACTTTTGGTTATAAACATATAGGATTTAGCCAACTAATTTAGTGTCATGATACATGTTGATGCATCAAGGGGATATCAATATTTGTCCCCACCCATATATTCAAATCCAAATTATTCAACATATATCGAATAAAAGATTTAATTCATGAAACATGTGCATTATCACCAAATATCCACACTGAGTAAAGGATACCTAATTATCAATATTTCCTCAGTCATCCAATGGACTGAAGGCCTTCATTTTTTATTGAGTTTTGATAATCCACCGTTCAAGGGGTAAGGTGGAACCCTTAAGAGGCTCATAGGTGTATGTATTACATGGATCGTAGGCCTTAGAGGAATTCATTGCATGTAGGCTTCAAAAATTACATAAAACCCAGACTATCTACTTGGAACTGCTCTTCCCTAGCATCTTCATCATGAATCAGCTCTCCACCTTCGCATGGCTATTCGGCTAGGCTATCTCGTGCATGCACAGGCTTGTCCCAATGGTAGGTGTCATACCCTCTCATTCTTGCAATCCATGTAGCTTCTGCTGTAGTGAAATCTCCTTTCTCATCCACCTTATAGAGCTTGTTCCTTATAGGTTTTCTAGTTTCTTATGCAATTAAGGTTGCCCTAAAGTCCTTGAGGTGACCTGAAGGCTTGGGTGGCCTTAAGGACTTAAAGGACTTGGGGACCAAATTAGTGGCCCGAAGGCCCAAATGGGGGAAAATTCACGGCTGCTGCAGTGCAAAACAGTTCCTTCTATAGTTCCCGCTACAGTACTATATAGTTCCTGCTATAGTACTACTATAGTACCCAATAATTATTCCTTCACCTGGATTTGATCCTGAGTCTCCTAGATTCACTAGAAAGAGTCCTCACCAACCGGGCTAAGGCTCATGTACAATATCTCCCCAGTCAATCAAATAACTCTCATAGTAAAACACCATATGTCAAATGATATATAGTTTAAGTAATAAACATATCCATAATAAATAATATTGATATTTTGGATAAATTTAATTTCCATGGGAAAGTGAATAATTTAAGGTAATTTTATGACTAAAAAATTAATCATGGGTGTGAATTTATATAATTTCCTTGGTAAAAATGTTTATAAACTATCCAAAGGAAAAAAAATAAGGATGGTATCATTAAAATGTATACCCATTTAAGTAATAATAAATGGTTTTTTACATTTATGAATATAAATACCATAAAAATATATTTATAACATTATCGAGGAAAATATCATTTTTATTTTGAAAAAAATTGAAAAATCCTTTCTGTGAAAATAACTTTTACAAAAATATTTTCTTTAAAATTATCCTCATAAAATTGAGAATGACGACTAAAATATATTATGGTCATGATGTTTAGTGATTCTATACATATCATACAACTTAATAATAACATTCCTTTTTAACTATTAAATGGTGAAGAAAGTGGCTTTTTTGGAAAACAACATGAATATTCCTTCCACTTTTTTGGTAAAACCCAAATTGAATTATTTTCAAAAAAACAGAATATTCCTATAGATAAAATTATAAATAGTAAAAATGGGTAAAAAGATTCTTTATAAATTCATTATAAAAATATCAAAAACATTTTTGAAAACATTTTTTGAAGATAAAGTAAAAAAAATAGATTACTAACCGAATAGAGAAATGAAGTATGATTTTTTTAAAAGTCTCAATTAATTTAGGTTACAAAGAGTGAGAAATAGTATTATTACATGAAATATCATGAGTTATTAGAGGATAATAAAATTAAATGGGTTAATTAGGAAATGTTTAAATAATTGGTATCATCTAACATTCAAGAATAAATAATCTCAATTAGAATGAGATTCTGGTAAAAACCCTTACAATGATCATAATGTTGAAGTGAGTATTATTAAACGAATAGATTATATATCAATAGAAAATCAAAATATAAAAGTTTAAATTCAACAGAATATATTAAGAATTCATTATACACATAATCTTATAATATCAACAATAATAAAGAAGTAATATAACTCAATGAAAAGAAAACGAGTTATGAAATTATTTAGTACTTGGAAATTTTAAACTAAAATACCCTTAGATGAAATAATCGAAATTGAAACATAAAATACAATGAATTATTAATTAATAATTATATAATAGTGTAATTATATACAAAAAATAAAAAAAATTAGTTGCATAACATTACAATATCCTTCAATGAAATGAAATTGATACAAAATTTGTTAACACATGTTACCTTTTGGTTGAATGGGATATAACCTCTTGTACAGTTATTTTAAACAAGTGACTAACTTTCACCAAAATCATATTAATTTTCATATTGTTTTATATGATCCTTTTATAATATTTTTTCACCCATTTGATAATAACCTTTCATTATTTTCATTGTTTTTATTGTTAATTTCCTTGTTTCCCCCTACATGTTTTGTAATTAAAGATCTAGTTATTTCGCATATTATATGGTTTAATAATCTATTTAATTATAATCCTGACATATTTATAATCAATTATAATTTTAAAACTAGTCATAAAAATTATTTATGTTATGATCATTGATACGGTAGTTTGTACATACGTATGAGTAACATTTCCATTTTCCAATGATCAATATAGAAAGAAGGTAATTAATATATAATACATATAAAATGATTATAATATCATATATAACATATTATATACATAATTGTTTTCAATGTGGTGTTTTTATGCAATTAGAGTCGCATCGCTTCGTGAAGGTGGTAGTCTACAAGTACACGAATGATGTAATAATATTTGATTGAAAACGTAAGAAAAAGAAAATAATGTATTGTATTTATAGAATGATACATATATAATGAATATCATAAGTATTTCATGTATATAACTAATAATAATTAACCTCATTTTCATCTTCCAGGTAATGTATTAGTGAAATAAAAATCACATCGGTTCATGAGGCAGTAGTCTACCGAACACTTGAGTGACATTATCATAAATCCTATGGAATGGATGGTAAAAAATATATATCTACAATATAATGATTAAATAGAAACAAATATTTAATAAATACTGAATAAATAATTTATATGCGTCATCACACCAAACTTTTAAATGTGGTAATGGAAAAACAAACATCATTAGTTTGCACTGAGGTAGTCCGCTATACATGCGAATGATGATTTCGTATCCCATTTGATGGATGTGAAGAAGATTTTAGGTCATAAAATTTTTATATAAAGATACCATTATATGTAAGATACTTATTTTATTATATCATCATGGTTTATTAATAATTTTAGGAGGTGAAATAATAAATAAAATAAAATAGCTCTTTGAATAACATTACAACTTCTTTGGGTATCCTCTTTAGGTTTTCACTAGTTTCTTATGATGTTGGATCTATGAAAAAAAATAAGTATTATAGTAAGATATTAGGATATTTTTACAGTGATTTGGAATGTTATTTCTTGAACCAAATTGGATTAACGTTGTCAATAATGGAGGATAGTGGGAGGAATTTTATAAGTGGGGGAGAGGACACACTTGGTAGTTTTGAAAATAATTGAGTTCTCCCACATTTTTAATAAGTAAAAAGGGTAAAAAAGGTCCATTATTAATCCTTATAGGTGTAATGGTTAAAATATGACCATAAAATAGTTTTTTGATAATTTTATAGTTCATTTTTACCCTTTTAATTTAATTTAACCCCCGGTAAACTCATTTTTACCTTAACCGTGGTAATTAATTATTACTACATTAACTATTAATTTTGTTAAAAAATTAAATTTACCTTATTAAAGAATATAAATTATTCTGATTCCAAATAAAGAATCAATTTTTCCAAATTAAATTCACAAAATCCAAAAATTATATTGTTGCTTCAGTAGTGGTGTGGTGGTAAGGGAGAAGGGTCCTCATAATAACGTTTCTTTAGATGTACGGGGTTCGAATCCTAGGAGCCACCTCTTAGAGGGATTTAAGCCACTGTTAGTTTGATCACCATTCTTGGTCACTCGGTGTTTTATCTGGTGGGTATAGGAGAGCATCCCATCTAGCTGACAAATTTCTATGTCGAAGCATCATGAATTGGGTTGTCACCTCATAGGATGATTTCCTATCTCAGTTGGCAATGAATTCTTCATGAATGGGGATCCCTCTTAAGTTATCCCTTCATGGGGAGGGTGTTCCTAGGGTGTAAAGTTTAAAAATTACACTCTCTAGGATTCCATTTTTGAGATAAATTAGAAAATTATAATTTCAAATTAATCCTGGAGATGTGATAAGAAACCTGTTTATTAAAAAGAAAATGTGCAAAACATTAAAAGGATTTAATACCAAAATTAAATTTTTAAATGATTAAAATGACATAATTTAGATTTATTTATATAAAATTTAACTAATTTTAGTTTGAAATGAATTCAAAATATAATTTCATTATATAAATTATTTAAATGAAAAGGTAGTTTTCAATTGAAATTCAGTATTTTTTACTATTCATCAAAAAAATGAAATATTTCAAGAAAATATCCAAAAATCACCCTAAGATAATTTTTATATTCCCATTTCAAAAATGAATTTTATTTTTAAAAAAAATTAAAATTGGTATTAAATATTTTTAAATTGTGTGTGGAAATCGCAATTGAACCGTCTTTTAGAAGAAGAAAAGTATTTTTACGAAAACAATACTATTTACTTTAAATTATTATTATTTTATTCCTAATAAATAGATAGACATAATTTTAATAGTTTAGGTATTAATATTCATTACCTCTAATTTAATTAGTAGGTTGTAAATATTATATTAAATAATAATACTTTGATAAAATTTCAAATTTCATTTAAACTTGGTATTGCATATAACACAAGATAAACTAAGGGTTGTGTGTAATACTAGATAAACTCAGTATTGTGTGTACTAAAATATAAACTTAGTATTGAATGTTAAAAAATATAATGAATATATTTAGTTTATTTAAAAATAAGTATATCATAATGTCTTGGGGTGTTATGTTTTCATCTATGCTTTATGTCGAGTATCACATATGTTATCGAATACAATGTTCTTATTTTGGTATTTTAGGTTATTATATTCTCCACACATTAAATAAATTACATACTAACAATTTAAAATTGATCTCATTAATCAAGGGTTTGATATTTTAAAATAACAATTTTGAAAATACCACATCATAAAAAGGATAATGAAACATCCTCGTGATAAGATAGAAAGGGAATTATGAAGGTCATCTGGAATGATCATGAAACTAGGTTTATAAGTATTAGAACATTTGTGTGGAATGAAACTAAAGACATAAAATAAAATATTAATGCCCAAGGATTAATAGGGAGTGATATTGGTCATTGATCATAAGAAAGTGGGTGATCTAGATAAGCTAAATAACTACAAATTCATATACTAAATTGGTGTGAAAAGGGTAATTGATATCATTTGATATGATGTTAATATGATTAAATTTTATTTCTAGGTCTTTTTCTTGAAGTTGATGAAATTTAATAAGAGGATATACTTACATGATTTCATTCCATTTCATAAGAACAATCTCATCCTTTGGTTATTCCTTGAACACTTTCTAATTCATCACTTACTTTGTGAAAAGAATATCCAAAAATGAATTTTTTATGCCTAAATCACAAAAAAATTAATTTTAATGAATCATAGGATCCATAAGAGAGTGAAAAGTATTTTCTTTTATCTCTTAAAATTTTTCAAAACCAATATGGTTATCACAAGTTATACAATATAATAAATTAATCTCTATCCTCAAAAGTAAAACCACTAGTTTATCATTAAAATTTATTTTTCAAATAGTTTACCTAAAGACAATGACATATTAACTAGGAAATCATGTAGTCCAATGTTGGTAACTAGGATCTTATTGTCCTCCAGTCAAGGGTTCAAGCACTGGAGCCTTACCAAACATGATGGTTTGTCACCTAGCTTGTGGGTTGAAATTTTTATACACTATATTAATATAATTCATATAAATTTACTAAAAAAATATTATGGATATCCTTGAAATAAAATTAATCTTTATAATAACCTTTTTAATAAGGTTTTCATTACAACCCTAATACATGAATACTTCAACCATTTTATTTCCACATAGGTCCTCAATTTTTATAGGGTATATCATTTGGAAAAGGGAATTGACTAGGATAATACCAATGTTCTCCAAATTTAATAAAAAAACTATAAATGCATCCCCAAGATGAGATTCATTTCCTTCCATAATACTCTTCTTTTTTCCATGAAAACTCTTTTCTTTATACCCTTCTTTTCTGCACATAAATCATTTTCATGTTCCTTTGAGACACTTTCCTAGGATACTCTTTCCACATTTTTGGAATGATGTAAATCAATATTTAATTCCACCATGGCCTCCATCACTTGAGTTCTTAGAAACATTCATCCTCATCTTATTTAGTGAGTCTAGAAGTTAGTTAGTATATAGGTTGTTAATCATAATTTAGGACAAATAATTAGGAATAATCCTGATATTTTTCACTCATATAATCATCCCATTTTTGTTTTTCATATTTTCGACATTTTACCTTAGGTTTGATGTTAACATGATTCTTTTGGGTCTCACACATTGTCTAAAACCAAATAACATAGTGTGAGCAACAATAATCATAGATGGAAAACCATATAATAATTTATAAGATGTTTAAATAATGAAATAATTTTTCTATTATAAGACAAACATATTTTTACTTAGATCATTAATTTTCTTAATATATTAAAATCTTTCATAATGGTTTGTAAAAAATATGATTTATATTAAGCATGTCCCATTGGTGTATCAAAGAATGTGTATAGTAAGGCTCATTTTCATGTACCGGATGATAATCATGTCAATCCCAATGCACCATTTTCAGAGTTATTACACCTAGGTACTTATATTCCAGTACCAAAACCACATTTAGTATCAAAATAAAGATGTATTTAAATAAAAAAACCACATAATCTCTACCTTACAAAAAAATGGATGTTCTTCTATACATATTCTCTAAGTATGCTATAGGTTTGTTATCCATAATCTATGTTTTTCCTCAATCTAGTTTCTAAGGATTCTACTAAACTTCCTATAATACCAGATATATTGGCCCCAACCCTAGTATTTTTGATCCAGTGTCTACTTTTTTATATTGGAAAAAGATATAAGGAATTGTATCCTGAAGGATCAAATAGTTTAATAGTCCTGGTAAACCAGATACATACTTGATTCTTGAATTACATTTGAATATAAAATCTACAACATATTTTTTCAAGAATAAATTTATTCCCTATAATATATCCTTATATATATAATAAATTACTCTTTATGGGTTCTTGTTGAAAGGATAAAAATAAGGGTGATCTAAAATTTTCAGAAATATTTATGTATTTCAAAAAATATCATGAATAAATAATTCTTAATCAATATATAATGGTAAATAACTGTACACATATTCCTTTTAAATAAATTTAATATCATGGTAAGACAATACATAATCAATATGGCAAGGTAAATAACTGAAAACTCATTCCATTTAATCAATAACTAAGAATGAAATGGATCCATAAGTAATATCATAGTGAAAATAATATGGATAATAATAACTGAATTATTAATGAATAAAATGATTATATATTATATGCCATGTTCCCCATGCACATTATACCATTACCCTCAAGATATATCCTTGAAAAAATTTAAAACTACAGAGTATAAACTGATATGGTTTATCCAAATTTATCTGGACTATCTAGATTAATTCCCACAATAGCTTAAAACTACTGGTTAAAAACTTATAGGGTTTGGACAATTTATTTTTCTTAATGAAACCTATCAATAAATCTAAGGGATATATGTAATTTTACCCACCCATATTTTTTAATTCCTTGACCGTAGTTACCCAGAGTTGGTGCATTATTACATAACATTGGCATGATTACAAGAGATCAAGTCTCTAAAGATGAATTAGTTTTGTAGCCTTGGAATTACTAGATACATAAATAAGTTTTACATTACATTATGAAATATAAAAACAACAACATTTTGTCCCCTTTGAACACACTCATATCCCTTAGCCTATTCTTGAAGGATAATCTTAATATATTTCTTCACATCCTAGGAAAAATAAAACATAAGAAAGGGGTGATCTCATATGATTAGCAATGATAACAATATAGTAGAAACTATCATAAATAAGCATAAACATTTATGGAAATTTTTAAGAATAAAACAAAATCCTTTTAATCTTAAACATCAACATAATATGGAAAATATATATCAAAAAATTCCATTTACTTATTCACATGGATATTCTACTAGTTGAATAGTCACATGTAATATCAATAACTAATTTCACAATGAAGGAATGCATAATATCGGACATCATAACCACATAGTCAAGGCCTCATGCCAAGACTAAAAATATTATTTTTTCTAAGTCCTTGTTCCAAGACACTAGTTTGCCTCACGAGAACTACCTATGCATTGAGGAGCTATAGTGGGCTCCACCCACCACATACTAAGTCCAATTCATTCCTCATATGAAAATGTCGAAACATAACATAAACATTCATATTAAAACTAGCATACGAAATGTTAATACATTAACCATAAACCATGAATGGTATAAAAACAATACATCTATATTAAAACATATCAAAAAACCTTTAATACAATATGGATGATTTTATCATAATAAATCAACTTCAAACAAGTGTAAAATTCTTCAAAGGATATTAAAAAAGATGAAATCAAAACTATTTGAGAGAAAGAACTCTTTGTATTTTTAAATCATTTAATATTAACATAATTATAAAAGAAAAAAATTATTTTGAAAATATTCCTATAAGATTTTAATGGAAGAATTGAAGGTATTATAATGGTGGAAAATAGTCGCACCAGTTGTATAAGTTAAAAAAATATTCTTACCTTAATTTGTCCAAAAGGTCATAAAATACATTATTTGGAGAACGAAGAAAATATTACTTTCAAAAAAATTACTAAAAGTCAAAAAAAGGTATAAATGAATTTAATTCATATGCTATAAAAGAGTAAAAAAATTGAAATTTTTTTTTAAGAAACATGGATGTGGATGATAAAGAATTCCTAGTAGATAATTATTTATAAACAACCTCATATAAATAAAGAGATTGTTAAATTAACCCTTACAATGTAATTTTCCTTATTCAAGGGTATGTTAATATCTTGTATAATATTTAAATATTTGTTATTAAATTATACAAGTACAACATACATAAATATCATATCATATATGATCCTCTAATATTGATTTTTTAATAATATTTCACTAGTATCATTGTTTCGGGTGTTAACTGATTTGTTTTACTTTATATGTTTTGTTAAGTTAGTCATGCTTTTTATGGATAGGACGTATTTTATTCATATCTATAATGATACTAAATTCTTAAAAATTATTTTTAATCATAAAATTAAAATTATTCTTGAATGGTTAAGATGGGGAATGAATCTCATCACGTTCGTGGAGACGATAATCCGTACGTACGCACGAGCAACATTATCATTATATTGATGGTGAAATAGTATTTAATTGGATATTACATCATATATTAATAATAATTAACATGTTATATTTATTATTTACATCAATTGTACTCATTATTATACCCATCCAAATAATGAAGTGTTGAATAACAAACTACACCACGATGTGGAGACGGTAAGCCTTACGTATGCACGTATGGTGACTTTGTCATTCATAGGATGGATAGAATAATTAATATGGTTGTACCATATCTATAATAAAATAAAAATATGTATAATTTACTGGATTTATTATTTTGTTATGGAAACAACAAAGAAAGTGGATATGGAAGAAGAAAATAACTTTGAAAGAGGTGATGAAATTAGTACCTCTTCTTCGGGTGCTTCCTTTTGATTTGATCAAAAGGGATCCTTAGGTTGGATTTCTGATCAAAGTAAATAATATAAGTTTAATTGAAGTTATTTGGGAGGATATTTGAGAAGGTTTTGGCTGATAAAAAAGTCTTTGGATGTGCGAATTTGAGAGAAGGGGAAGTTCCCTTTATAAGAGTAGTGAGGGGAACCTTAGGAAAAGATTGAAATGTTATTTTATTATAGAGACATTTTCGGTTTCTAATGGCTAAAAATGGATTTAAATTGAGGATAAGGTGGGGATGAGTCTAAAACCTCTCAAAAAATAGTTTTTAGACATGTTTAGGTTGCCGTATTAACCTTATCTTTTAGATTTAACTCTTAATTAAATAGTTTAACTTTTACCATGTATTCTTGTATTATTATAATAAATGGTTAATAAACTTACTATAAAAAGAAAAGAGAACCCCAAATGGTTAATTATTGAAATATATAACATTATATAAGTCCTTTGGATGACCCTTATATTTTTAAGAATATTATATAATTTAATAAAATAATATCTATTTTAAAAACTCATTTATATCAATTTTGACACTATTTAGTATTTGGTTTTTGTGAAAGTCATAACAAGTTTATCACTTCAAAAAATAAAATTATTTAATCAATCCTAACAGGTCATATAAACCTAGAAAATTCTTAGAATGCATCCAAATTCTCAGTTTACATTTATTTTAATATTTATAATATCAATTATTTTAATCTTTCATTAATAAGGTAATTACTACATCATCATTGTTTCATAAAAAATTTAATTATTTAATGTGTAAAAATTATAAATAAAATACCATGATGTATGAAATATTTTTTGATTTTTAATGAATATTTGTAGTCTAATTTATCTTACGTACAACCCTATATTAAAAAGGATTAGTTATTGAAATTTGAATTTAACACTTTTAACTCTTCTTTAAATAAAATAATAATAAGTGTATTAATCTAATCCAAGTGGATAAAAAAGGTTCATATTTTATTCCTAAGGTTTATTTTGGTCGAAAAACACTTGTCCAATATAATTATTACATGTGTTAGGGTAATTTAAATATCATTTCTACCTTTAATTACCCTATTCACTTTTAACCGTGGTAAATAAAATTAAAAGTTACTATTCACCAAAAATTATTTTCATCCTATTGAACCAAATTTTACCTAATAATTCCAATTGTGTCTCTCATATTTTTTAAATTCAATTCAAAGAAGTAGTAAAATTACATTTTATGTAAATTTTCAAATGTGCCTAGAAGTTGGGTAGAATGTGTTAAATAGTTCAGTAAAATTTTATATATCTAATCCTATTATAAAATGACTCCAACAAATTAAATTGAACTAATATAAGTATTATGTATATATTTTGACTTTAAAATAAATTTAAATAAAAATAATTATTATTTAAATAAAAGTCAGTTTTAAACAATAACGTTGTGTTTTTCACTATTCATCCAAAATTGAATGTTTTCAGAAAAATTCCAAAAACTCACCCTAATATAATTTTCATATTTCAAATCCAAAATTGAAGTCCATTTTGAAAAATAAAATTTAAAAAATTTAAAAAAGTGGGTATTACTATTCATAACAGCTAATTTGATTAGTCATGGTGTGCTAGAACTCCAAGTTGCGTACAACGCAAGCTATTGCATTATTCAAAGAGAAGTGTACCTTGGAATCTTGGGGTGTCACATATCTTCATGTACAAATAATTCCATTTATATTGAATAATATATTCAATTCATGAATAATGGGCCTTATATTCAAATATCCATATTGAGTTAAGGATACAAAACTGTTAATATTTCCCCAGTCAACCAAATAAATCTCAAAATAAAACACCACATATGTAGAATGATATATGTTTTAAGCGATAAAAATATCCTTGGTAAATAATATTTACATTTAGGGAAAATGTAATTTCTATAGGAAATTGAATAATTAAAGGGAAATTAAGGACTATAAAAATGAATCAAGGAAGTGAATGCTAATACTTTACTTGGAAAAAATAGTCATAAACCATACCTAGTAATAACAGGGAAAGTATCAATAAAATTCATAACAATTGGAGTAATAATAATAAAAATTCATTTATGAATACAAATACTATTAAAATATCTTTAAAAACATTATTTAGAAAAATATCTTTTCATTTTAAAAAAAATCAAAATCATTTTCTTGTAAAATCCTATTAAATAAGTTTTATTTAAAAATATAAAAACATGCAAAGGAAGCTTAAAATAAATGATGGTAATGATAGTGGGTAATTTTATATATTTCCTAAATGTTAAAAAGAACATTCTGTTTTCACAGTAAAATTGTTTGGAAAGTTCCTTATTGAGAAAATGACAAGAAGATTCCTTTCACTTTTTTGGTAATATCAGAATGGTAATTGTATTAAAATAAACATAATATTCCATTGAAAATATTTGTAGTGTAAAAATGGGTAAAACATACTTTAATAAATCATTCTGAAAATGTTAAAAATATTTTTGAAAACATTTTTATAGGACATGTTTTTTAAGGAAAACAAATATCCTACTAAAGAGAAAAATGAGGTTGGATTTTCTTAAAAACATATTCTAAATTAATTTAAGTTCGAAAGAGTGAAAAATTGTACTATTAAATGAATATATCATTAATAATAAGAGTATAATAAAATTATATGTGTTTATTAGAACATGTTCAAATAATTTCCTTCAACTGAAATTCAAGAACAATAAATATTGATTTGAATAAGATTGTGATATAAACCCTTACGATGATCATAATGTCAAAGTGAGAATTATTAAATTATTGATTATGTGTATAAAATATAAATAAAAATAAAAAAAATTAAATACAACATAAGATAATCAAAATCCATTATACACATAATCTTAGTATATCAATGATGATAAAGAAATAATATAACCCAATGAAAATAAATTCAGCTATGAAATATTTTACCCTAAGGTAATTTTCAAGTCAAATCCACTTTGATTAAATAATTCCAATTGAAAACTAACATACCATGTATTATTAAGGAATCATGATATAATAGGTGAATTATATACTGTATATAAAATAAATTAGGTACATAACATTACAATATGCCTTAATGAAATGAAATTGAGACAAAATCCCATACCTCAAGCTTTTTTTTGGTTGAATGTGATATTACCTCCTATATAGTGGTTTTAAAAATTTCACATAATATCCCCAAAACCATATTAATATTTATAATGTCATATATAATCTTTTTAGAACATTTTATTATTCATTTGATAATAATCTTTCACTATTTTCATTTTTCCATGTGTTTATTTCCTTTTTTTCTCATGCATGTTTTTTATTAAAGATTCAGTTGTTTCAAATATTAAATAGTTTAATCATATCTATAATAATAATTATTACATAATTATCATAAATTATACTTTTAAAAACAATTGTGAAAAATAAAGTATGTTACAATCATGGAGATGATATGTTGTACGTACGCATGAGTAACCTTTCCATTTTCCAATGATTGTTATGGAAAGAAGGGAGGTATTATATAATCCTTATATAATGATAATAATAAAATATATACCATTTTATATACATATATATTTCATCCATGTGGTAAAGGAGAGTTGCATCACTTTGTGAAGGTGGTAGTCCTCATGTACATGAATTATGTTATCTTCATTAAGTGAGTGAAAAGTTAAGAAAAATAAAGTGGTGTATTATCTTTCCATAATGATAAATATTCCATGAATATCATAATTATGTAATTTTTAACACATATAATAATTAACATTATTCTTTTCCCCTTCTATGTGAAGCTTTAGTGAAAGAAGAATCACGTCGCTTCGTGAGGTCATAGTCTATCATAAACATGAGCAACGTTATTTTATATCCTATGGAATGGAAGATAAAATAAGTTATATATACAAATATATCTGTGTGTGTGTGTGTTATAGTAAATAAATATATGTAAATATGTAATAAATATAATATATATACAATATATCTATCATCCTACCCAGCTATGAAATTTGGTAATGGAAGAACGAATGACATTAGTTCACGAGGCGGTAATCTATCATACACATGAATGATGATTTAGTAAACCATTTAATAGAAGTGAAGATGGTTTTAGGTAATTAACTTATTACAAAAAAATTACATTATATTTATGATAATGTGTTTATAATATCATCATGGTTTAATAATAATTGAATGATCTATAGAAAGAAATAAAATAAAAGTGCCAGTTGAAAAACATAACCTCTTCTTCTGGTATCCACCTAGGGTTTGTAATAATTCCTTCCAATGTATGATTTATGAAAACAATAAGGATAATATGATGAGTTGATTTGATTTTTAAAGTGATATGGGAAGTAATTTTCAATTCCTAATAGTTTTTAGGGTGTTAATAATAGAGTGGACTGGGTGTCCTTTTATAACTGGGGGAGAGGACACACTTGGTATTTTTTCAAAACAATTGAGTGCTCTCACATTTTTCATAGGGAAAAAAGGGTAAAAAAATGGGCCATTATAGAATATTAGAGGTTTAATTGTTTAAATATTACCATAAAATAGTTTTTAGAAAATTTTATAAGTTATTTCTACCCTTATAGTTTTATTTTAACTCCCACCGGTAAACCCATTTTTACCTTAACCGTGGTAATTAATTTTTTCTGCATTCACTATTGATTTTGGTAAAAATTTAAGTTTACATTATTAAAAATTATAAATTATGATACTTAAAAATATGGAATACATTTTTCCAAATTCAATTTACATAAGAGAAAAATTTTAATTTAAAATTAATCTTGTAGATGTGATGAGAAAGCAGGTTTTTAAAGATAAAAGGTCAAACATTTTACAATGTTTTTGTATCAAAATTCTATATGAAAATATTTCCAATGAACTAAATTAGATTAATTGATATAAAAAACTAAATTTAATTTAAAAAATTAAAAATATAATCTAAACATATAAATTATTTAAATAAAAATAGAGTTTTCAATTAAATTTTTGTATTTTTCACTATTCATCGAAAAATGAAATATTTCAGGAAAATTCAAGAAATTCACACTACTATAATTTTGGTATTATTGTTTAAAAAATTTAGTTTTTTTAAAAAAATTAATTTTCTAAATTTGGTAAAAATTAATTTTAAATTATGTGCGCATAGCGCGATTAAATCGTCTTTTAGAAGAAAAAAACTATTTTTTCCAAAAAAAAAATTCTTTCAATGATTCTTATTTTATTCCTTATCAATAGATAACCATATTTTACATAATTTAGATAGTTATACTCATACCCTAAAATTTTAAGTCTGGGTTATAACTATAATATTAAATAATAATATTTAATATTTCATTTAAACATGGTGTTGCTTGTCACACAGGCTAAACTGAGTGTATTGTGTAACACAAGCTAAAAATAGTGTTGCGTGTGACACAAGATATTGAATAGATTGAATTTATTTAAGAATAAATATATCTTAAAGTCTTAGGGTGTTATATTTTCTTCTAATATTGGTGCCACTGGTCACATATGCTATCAAATACAATGTTATCATTTTAGGATTTCAGGGTGTTATAAGAATATTTTATGTAGTCTCTAAGATATGAATAGTTCTTATAAGTGATTTTTCTCCTATTTCCACCCAATAAGATGGAGGATGAAAATGAAGTTCATACAATTACTTAAAAATACCCATATGTATTGTTTCCCAATAAATATTATTATATGATAACTTCACTAATGGAATATAATCTTACCATGAGCCACCAAGGTCCATGATACAATATCTAAGAATATATTAAAATATATAAATCATACATTCTAACCACCCATCTATCTAAGGATGATATGTCATGATCATGGTCAATTATGTTACAAGATCTTATTTCAAAGAGAACCAAAAATGAAAAGTGAAACAGGTATCTCTATTAGTTACAGTAGATACTGGTACTCCATGAAACTAAACTACTTCGCAAATATAAAAAAAATTATGATCCTATATTTTGTTAGACTATTGTATCATGAGAAATTGTTATGAATTCATTATTCGATCTATAATTACCAAAATAAAATCATGTTTTTGAAGATTCTGTGGTTGAAATATGAAAAATTCCAAGGTAATTTTTTCCCATTTCAAAATATGAATAGGTATATATTACATCATACACATTGGATATTGATGCTCAACCTTTAACTATTTATATATAAGAAAATTTATGAAATGTTTCACAATTTGTTTTTCATGCATGACCACCAAAAATCATCTTTCAAAGAATTATAAATTATCTAAGTACATAGGTGAATATTCCATTTCAATGGGTGATACACTGAAAGAATTTGTTCTTAGATAGACTGGGGTACCAAAATTAGGTTATGAAAATTAAACACCAAGTTTTATTCCTCTGTCTACCCATCCATGGTATCCCCACTATTTATGTTTTACCTAATGGTGATTCAGTCTTGATATGATTATTGAGCCTCTTTGACTAAACCCTTCACATTAGAAACAAGAGTGATTAATAAGAAACCTCAATTTTCTTTCTATTCAAAATAGTTAAGGTGTATATCAGTAATAACACTCATCAACTATCATTGGTCACAAGATTATCCAACCATTTGATTATAAGACTTCTGACTCAAATAATTGACCACTAAATTCCTTTTATTGGGTGTATACCCTATGTTGAAGTCAATAATCTTGAGATTCTCTATCCAACAGCAGTGCCTCAAGTTTAGGTCTCTTTGTGAGAATATATATTTCATTATTTTATGATCAATGGATATCATGAAATTTTCTCCAAAGAGATAGTCACAGTATATTTTTATGTAATGGATCAAATAATCTAATTCTATTTCATGTTTTAGCTAACTATTTTAATGTGTTCACAACTATCTTGAATTATAGGCTACAACATAGTATCCCTATATAATAATCAACTGAATATCAATCCAGACACATCACAATATACTACATATACCTGACCTAGTTCTGGTAGTGTAAGGATTGGTGTTGAAGGGAGCCAATCTGTATTCTCCTGAAAGTATTTTTGAAAATATTTATTCCACTTGAATGGAACCCCCTTTCTCATCAATGTAGTTATGGGATAAGAAACCATTTAGAAATCACAAACATGTCAATGATAATACCATATTAATCCCAGAAAACTACATTTCTCGAATACATTCTTCGGTTGTTACTAAGAAATGACTACATAGACCATCCGAGGCTCAAGAGATATTATATTATCATAAATTAATTTCTTAATAAAATAATATCTTTTTTATCTAAAAGTATCACATATAAAATTTTTCATAAAGTTGGTGATCGCAAAAATGTGATAAATAAAATCAAAAATTTCACCTCATGAGAATTAATTATTTGATATTGAACCAAAATATCATCAAAAAAATACCACAACTAGGTAATTAGAATACCTATAGAAGATACAGTTTAGCTGTGCCTTGAAAATTGCATGTTCATTCCTCAAACAAAAGGGCATGACAATGTTTTCATAATGGTGTTATTAACTCTAGAATATTTTCTTCAGAATATGCTCTTAACTAAATCTAATTTGATGTTATCTCAATCATAGATCAATATAGGGAACCACTTTCATAGCATCAATTGATCAAAATGATCTTCATTCAAGGAAGATGATATAGATTCTTGGTTGTAACTTTATTTATCTTATGATATTCAACATAAAATCAAATAGAACTAGGTGCCTTCAATAAGAATAAAACTAGAGTAGATCAAGTTTATTTGGTTGGTATAATAGATCCCTTTATCTCTATTTATTTTAGTTGAAACATTAATTCTAGTAACTATGTTGGATTCATTTTATATGACTAAAGAAAAATAGGGATTGTTTCCAAAAGTATATCGATGAAAATTTTGATTTCCCATTCTGATGTTAGCCTAGAAAAATCATCCAGAAAGACATCTAGGAATCAATCCAATTTTACAGGAAGATTCATATTTCTAGTTTATTCTGCAGTTCACAAAAACATTGCTAATGTTTGACTAGAATAGGTTATGTCTAATTCCACTAAATGTCCTATTATACCATCATTTATATCCTAATACCCTTTGAATACATAACAATAACCTTTAGGGGATTTGAAATTAATTTTACAATAATAAAATCGAGGAAATCATCTAGAGGAGCCAAGGATTCTACCTAGATAACACAACAGTACATGTTGTTTAACTAAAGTTACATGTCATGTAGTTGTGTTCAATGCACCATGAATTAATTCAGAAATTACTCAACCCATATTCATTAATGACATGCGGTGTAGTTAATTCTTATACTACATGTTAACAGGGATAGACTAGCACATGTTTAGCCGAACTACATGCCATATGGCCCATTGGACACAACGTGGGGTCCCTTTACTTCAAATATGGTCTATGTATTCAATACATGTCCTACATGATGGTTTACCATAAAATAAGGAGTCAACACGGATTGTGGCCCATTGGACACACCATATACTCCAAATTTTCCAAGGCACAGACTACACTCTGAGTCCCTAAGCGTGTGTCTCGGATAGATAGTGAGAGGTGTACACACCATGTAGATCATATCTACATGCCATATACTTATACCATGTTAATCAAATTTAATATTTATTTATTTTACAATGAAAACCTTGAGACATGTACTTGTGTGTGGTTATAAAGATAGGACATGCCATGTGATAGGTTTTAATATACATAAATATTTAAATGTTTAATTAATATATTTGTAATGTTCAAGATCTACATATCATGTATGATTCGTATTACAAATTTTTACTCTATGTACATTGAAACATAACATATGACTGAAAAATCGTGTAATTCTTGTAATAATTTTTTATGTACACGTCATGGAAGTATGTGATAAGTCATGTATTACATATGTCACAAGAGTAAAACAGTATACGAGTATAATACATGTTGGGTAGATTTGGACATGTATTCACCATGTTACCTCCAAGGTACATTTATGTACAAGGTTAATTTTAAATGAATTTATGTATTTTTTTTAAAATATAATGAATGAAAATCTCAAGGAAATTCATATAAGAATTAAAATAAAATAATTGACTAATTAAATATAATAGTTAATCGATTCGAGCGTGATTTATCTTAAATAAGAATGATTAAAGAATTGAATTCTAGTTTTATTAAATGTTTAATACATTGAATTCCTGTGGATGATCATGAGTTAAAGTACACCTTCTATGTGTGTGACTGGTTTCATTTAATTTATTATTAAATTAAATTGTTGACCTACATACCTTCTCTCCTCATTATTATGTAGTACCTGAATTCCCATGGTTTCTTTTATGTAAACCCACTTTTCCCCTCATATGTACATGAGTAAAATTCATATGTAATGGATGGATCTCCCAATATATGGAGGTTTTTCAAGTTAGGAGGTGATGTGAAACCAATCCAATGATATTCAAAGGTGTATATGTGGAAATTTGTAAACACGAACCTCAATTGGTTCAAGGTGTTTCTCCCCTAGGTCAATGGTTAGTTTATCAATTTCTATATAAACTAACCATTAGTATTATCTCATGATCATACCCTTTATATTATTTATGTCATTTTCATGGTTATTCTATTATTGATGTGTTTTCATGATCACATAATTAATTAATTGACAAACATGAAATATAGAACTAAAATAATCTATCTTTTGCATAAATATTATCTAATACATGGTTAAACACTTAAGTAATCTAACTTAATATTAGCAATCATGTAGTAAAGATAATAATTGGAAATTTATGAATAGAGGATAAAATCCCTCAATAAAATATTAAGTTGATATTTACTTCCATTACTTCGGTTAGAATCGAACCATAGATCAAAGTTCTTGACTAGCCAATGTTGTAGTGTTTTCAATTATCAGGGAATTCTAACATGAGGTTTTGGGTTGACATAACTTGATTCACATCAAGGTTTTACTGCCAAATAAGGACTTGTTGTAATTGAGAGTCAAAGGTTGAGGAAATCTAAAATTAATGATTTCATGATTGTGGAGTCCACTCAATAGATAAAGGGACTATGAGTTAATATAGTTGTCATTTAGAATGCCTACCTAAAATCATTCATGTTTCTTGACTAACCAAAGGTGGGGAAATGAGAACAAAAATAAGGATCATTTCCACTTGAATTTCAAAGCAATAGGATATTCCAAAGACAATTATGAGGGCTATTGGGTTTCGATAAAATAGTGGGAGACTAATAAATATAATATTTATTTATTTGTCTAAATTTTATCATATAAAGTAATAAAATTATACTTATACATTTTTTAAAAAATCATTAAAAATGACATCAAACATATCATTTTTATCCATTCTTGATAAGGAAAATATTCTCACCATCACCAATTTCCAGGAGTGGAAAAGGCGCATACGGGTCATCCTATACTGTGAAGGAAAATTTTATGTTCTAGAAGAACCTTTATCGGTTATTCTTGGAAATGAGGTAAGTGGTTAAGAAATATCTCTCTATAAGAAACATATGAATGATGTTATAAATGTTTAGTGCTCCATGCTATCATACATGTCCAATGATCTCTAGAAGAAACATGAGTTTATAGATGCCTATGGCATGATTTCTCACCTTTGGGATCTCTTTCAAGAGAAGGAGAGACAAGAGAGGTACGAGATATCCAATGATTTTATTTCATTAATATTTGAGAGTCTATGCCATCTGGGCCTCATGTAGTCAAGATTATTGTATACATTTAATTCTTGGACATCTTAGGGATTAAATTCCCAAATGGGTTGAGTACAGATCACATACTTTAATCAATTCCCAAGACCTTCTCTAGATTTTTTGTGAATTAGAATATGAAAAATAATGAGAAGAGTATTTCAGAACTTATGGAATTTATTCAACAAGGGTATAATGATATGGGGAATAATAAACTTGCAGTTCTTATGGTGAATAATAAGAGTAATGAAAAGGCAAAGGGGCATAAGACATATAAACAGTCTAAATATCCTAAGCACTATCATAATAAGAAGAAGAACATCCTGAGGTAGGGAAAAAAAAACGAGGTAGTATTTTTTTCATGTGGCAAGCAAGGGAACAGGAAGAGGAACTATACTCATAAAAAAGGTTAATCTAATGGTGCATCCTTTATCAAGTGTAATCTTTCCATATCTACACATTGAGTGTTAGATACATATTGTGGTGCTCCCATTTATATTTAAATGCAGGAACCAAGTAGATTCCAGAAAATTTCCAGAGGATAGGAGGATCTAAAAGCTACCAATAATGTGAGGATGGTTGCACTTTCCATTGGTGACTAACACCTTTCATTTCCAACAAGAATGATTTTGGTTTTACATGATTGTTATTATGTGCCTATTGTTACCAAAAAAAATAATTTTTGTATCAATTTTAGATACAAATGGGTTTATTTTAATGTTCGGAAATAAATTTTTTTTCTTTTATAAGGAAAACATATGGTATGGTATGGCACATTTAAATAATGGTCTGTATGTATTAAATTACAAAAAACAAGTGTTGGTAATTGATAACGAATAAAGTTCACATGAATCATATAACACTCAACTTTTTCATCACCGTATTGTTCATGTAAACTAGAAGTGTTTGACAAAGATATATTAAGATGTCTATTTAGACTCTTTTGAGATAAAACCACTTGAAAGATTTCATTCTTGTTTATAAAAAATAACCAAACCACCCTTTTGAGGACAAGGTGAAAGGGTCACAGAGCTTATAGGATTGGTACACACTGTTGTGTGTGGACCATTTCTAGTAGAATCTAGAGGCGGATATTCTTACTTCATAACTTTTATTGATGACATGAGTAGATATGGTTATATCTACTTGATGATGTATAAGTCCATGTCCTTAGAGAAATTCATGGAATTCAAGAATGAAGTAGAGAATCATCTTGGTAAAAAAATAAAGAAGCATCAATT
The DNA here is from genome assembly GCA_963277665.1 of Viscum album. Classification (NCBI taxonomy): domain Eukaryota; kingdom Viridiplantae; phylum Streptophyta; class Magnoliopsida; order Santalales; family Viscaceae; genus Viscum; species Viscum album. Next base: position 1,083,511,941 of record OY728146.1, on the reverse strand, counting down.
GGATTGAGGTGCTGAATATCTTAACCATGAGTTCATTAAATTTATAAAAGATTTTGGGAATATATCTCAACTCACTCTTCCTTATACACTACAGTGGAATGGTGTTTGGGAAAAGAGGAATTGTACCTTATTTGACATTGTAAGGTGGATGATGAGTCGTGTAGATCATCCATTATCTTTTTGAGGATATGCATTACAAACTATAGCATTAACATTAATCCTAGTACCAACTAAAGCGGAAAATAGAATTTTCTTCAATATATGGAGTGGAAAGAAACCCATTTTCTCGTATACACATGTTTGGGGTTGAGAGGTATTTATTAAGGCCATCTCAGAAAATAAACTAGTAACTTGGGGAATGGAGTGTATCTTTATAGGGTATCCCAAGGGAAAAAAGATAACACCTATACAACCCCTTAGAAAATAAAGTGAATGTCACCAGAAAAGATGTATTTCTAGAGAGGGAGCACATACTCAAAGGGGATAGTTGGGAGAAAGATTGAATTCAATGAATTTGATGCTCAAGATACAATGGAGTTGGTACAGGAAAAGTTCCATAGGTCCCCATGGAATAAGTAGTTCATGAAAAAGAATTACTTAATAGGAGTGTAAGAGAGGTAAGGGAACTAGAGATATATGGTTTTCTAGTCACTGAGGATGGTAACTCATTATTATTGGACAATGATGAACCTTTCACCTACAAGAAGGTAGTAGAGAGATCAGAATCTAAAACATGGATAGAAGCTATAAATTATGAAATGGATTTCATGAATCCAAACCATGTTTGGGTTCTTGTCGATGCTCCAGTTGATGTAAAGTTTGTTGGATTAAAAAAAATTCAAGAGGAAACTCAAAATAGATGGTAAAGTATGTATCTATAAAGAAAATCTGGTGGATAAAGGGTTCAAACAACGTCAAGTAATTGACTATAATGAATTTTTTTCCATTTTTCATTTTTAAATCCATAAAAATCATACTTGTTATAAAAGGTTACCATGACTTTGAGATTTGGCATATGGATATCAAAACTACATTCCATAATGGTAAAATTAAAGAAGATGTATATATGAAACATCTACAAGTGTTTGTAACACTAGGTGATTCCAAAAGGATTTTCAATTTTCAAATATCCATTTATGGATTGAAGAAAGCATCTAGTTCATGGAACATTTGATTCAATGAATCCATAAAAGAATTTGGTTTCATTAATAATGAATGTGATCCCTATTTTTACGAAAGCTTTAATGGGAATGAGGTTTTTATAATAGTAGTGTATGTTGATGACATATTACTTGATGGAAATGAAATACCAGTTTTGCAATATTTTAAGGATTGGTTAAACAGGTTTTTATATATGAAAGACATAGGTGATGCAGTCTATATTCTAAGAATCAAGATCATTCATGATAGATTAAAGAGGCTACTTAGACTAATTCAAAGTGTATATATTGGCCAGATACTAAAGAGATTTAGTGTGGAACAATCCAAGAGGATATTGGTTCTAGTGTCACATGGTTTACATATTTCTAAGAAAATTTTCCCTCAGAAACAAAAAGAAAAGAGATAATTAGTAAGATCTCATACGCTTCAGCAATCGGATCAATCATGTATGTCATGTTCTGTACTGGACTTGATGTTTCCTATGCACTAAGAATGATAAAAATATATCAAGATGATCCAGAAGAATAGCATTGGACTATTTTTAAGGATATCCATATGTATCTAAAAATAACAAAGGATATGTTCATGGTGTATGGAGAAGACGAGGAGCTGGTACTCAGGGGTTATACTGATGCTGGTTTTCAGAAAGATTAAAATGATTTGAATTCTCAATTAGGATATTTTTTTTTCTCAATGGAGGAGATGTGATCTATAATATTTCAAAGAATCCAGTTGTCATAGATTCTATAACAGAGTTTGAGTATATAGTGGATTATAATTCATACAAGGAATCTATTTGGATTCTAATCTTTGTTTAGGATCTTTATGTGGTACATAATAGTAAAGACCCTATCACATTGTATTGTGATAATACTGTAGTGGTGGCTCTTGCAAAATATCCAAGATCACAACAACAGACGAAGAATAGACTCCAAAAGTATCACCTCTTGAGGGATTTATATCATAGGGGTGAAGTTCCAGTGATCATAGTACCCATGGAAGAGAATGTGGTGGACCCCTTAACTAATGTCTTATCTCAATAGAAGCATTAGTATCATGTGAGAGCAAGTGGATGAATGTTTGTTTATAGTTGGCTCGAGTACATGGGGTCATCTCTTGGATTTGTTTCCCTAGAACAAAATTCTTTGAACTTTTTGATAACTTGTATTCGTGCTTTTAAATATTAAAAAACTCTTTATCACATCATGATTGTTCATCTGTATAATATAGTATGTGATAATTTCATAGGAGTATTTGTTGTACTAAAAGGTCATAGTTGTTCCCTACTATGATGAGAACCTAAAAGTGCTATGAAACTATTCTTCAATATATGTTCTATAGTTGTATGATATCATTTTAGGGAAACAAATGATAAAGACTATTAGGGGTACACACTCATACAAATTTGAGGCACCTTCTTTTGGTGTACACCCTTGGTAATATCTAGAATGGATATCATGAGAACAAGACTCGTCTGTAAGAAATTCACATTTCAATGTGTCAATGGATGTTCCTATCTACAAACATGTGTATTGGTCCTTAGACATTAAGATTATTATTAATGAGTATTATAAGTTTCTCACTTAGATGTATTGACTAAAACCGCAATGACAGATGTTCACGGCGAAGTAGGATATGTTGGCGGGTCACGAGTAATATTGAATTAATGAATAATGTGATAAATCATTTATTACTTTTGTTCATTAAATAAAGTTAATATCTCGGGACCTTTGATGGAAATGATATATCCTAAATAAATCCATGGACATGGTGTTCTATAAGTTTGTTTTATTTCTAGAAAATCAATTAAAGAGATATTGAGAACATTGGTTTTTGAAACTGGCATGCAAACTGTTTGATTAGAGATATTGTGATAAAAGGATTATATTACATGGTAAGAATTCATATGAGGTGACATGTCGTTGCATTATTAAACTTTTTCTCTATGGTTTCCTTGTCATGTTTTTAGACACTAACCTTGGACTTTAGGCTGCTTTGCCTAATGCCACTGAGAAAGAGGCCCAGAGGGTTACACAATCTTTGTTAAATAATATATTTTTATTTTTTATTTAATAGGTTGGATAAATATTAATCTCATATGTGGTTTAATAATCATTAATGTATGTTTTATCGCATATAACAATTTATTTTCTATTTAGTAAATATAATATTTATTTATTTATTGGTGAATTATGCAGTGATATTTATTTAAAAAATAAATAGACATTATTCAAGGCTTGATTAATGTTGTAGAGGAATGGTGGACCGAGTTTCATGGTCTAGTGAGAAATGATAATATTAAAAATTATTTAATTAATTAATATTAAATTATAATTCACAAGATAAAAGCATGTTAGGAAATAATAATATTACTTTTATTATTTGACATGGGGTTTTGTTATGATTATATAATAATAAAGGTGCTTATGAAATTAATTTATTTTAACCCAACCAATATAAATACCGAATTATATTATTTTTTCATAATCCTATTCATTTATGAACAACAATTCAAGGAAAATCCTATCAATCATAGAGATCTCACTTCTATAAGAACTCTCCCATGAATGGTGCGAAATCCTCCTCCACTGGATCAAGGAGAACGCCTTGGAAGCGATTCTCGAGGAGATCGAGGCATATGATGCGAGCACAAGGAGCTTTTATGCCAGCACCAGGAGACCCCTTCAGCGATGTCGAAAGATTCCTAGAACACGTGTGGATCACCTCTAGAGGAATTCTACACTTAGTATCTACAATGCAACAATGGTGCACCATAGATCTATCACCAGACACATCAAAGAAGAAAGAATTCCTTAGAAGTAATTCTTTATCTGATTAAATAATTATAAACAATGTGTGTTGATCCTCTTATATCGGTTATGGTGTAATTAATATTTATCTATTTATTTGAATCAATTCTATGGATCATGGTGTGCATCGTCGTATATATCCTGGATTTATCATTGATTATGAAAAAAAATTAAAGTTGGGAACCTCCCATCGCAAGCTTCCACTGCACCTGAAAACTACATTATCTACTATGATATTATTTCTTAAGTCCATGTTCTATGGTCATACAATATTTTCTTACATGACACAAGTGATATAATCTATTAGAGGTAGAGGTGCATAAGACATCGGGACACCTACTTAGGGTGTTATCCTTTAGTGGTCCCTAAGAAGTGAGGTTATGAGAACAAACCCACCAATAGGAATTATGTTTCTTTCATGTGTCATTGGATATTCCTGTTTGAGGAATTATTTAATGATCCTTTAACTCTATGATTATTATCAATGTGTGTCATAATTTGGGTTATTATAAGTATTTCAAAAACTATGGAAATAACAGTTTACACTACTAAAAAACATGAATTTAATAGCAATGGCATTTATCAGTTCTAAAAAAAGCGCTGATTAAGGTTCCATTTATCAGCAGTTTATTTTTACCACTGACAAAGGGTACCCTTTATGATCATTTTATTGGAAGTGCTGAAAAGGGGTTCCTTTATTTTCACTTTTTAGTGTTGATAAAGGTCCTAATAATCGAGCGAAACCCACATCAAAATAGTGCATTGAAGGACTCTCCTTTAAATATTATTCTGTCACTTCTAGAGCTCAAAAGCCTACTATGGGGATGGGATCCCACATACACTTCACACACCTATATGGGCTTTCCACGGGCCCACGCGGGCCTTAGTCCACCATATACTTAACTTGTCCCTATACCAACCTTCATATTTGGGTCATAATAGACATGGTCCGGTCTATAGCCAAATATATTTATACAAACCAATAAATAAAATTAAAGTACTAAAAATAATAAAAATGTATAAATAATTAAACATATAAAAATTATAAATGAATACATTAAAATATATTTAAAAAAATTAAATAATTATTCAAAAAATTAACATATATATATTACAAATATTAAAAAATAGTATATATTAAATATAGACATATAAAATGAAATAAAATGAAATAATTAAAAAATTAAAAATTAAAAATGAGTAAATTAAAAAAATATTTTAAAAATTTTACTTGTTAAAAAATTATTGATAAAAATGAATAAATTTCATATGCACTTATATAAATAATAAATACTAATCAATAGTATATATTAAATATAGATATTTAAAATGAAAAAAAATGAAATAATTAAACAAATAAAAATAACAAATTACTAAATGACAAAAAATATTAAGGAATTTATTAATTAAATAATTATTGATAAGAATGAATAAATTTAATATACATATATATATATATGTTATGAATACTAATAAAGGGTATATATTAAATATAGATATATAAAATGAATAAATTGTAATAATTAAATAAAAAAAATAAAAATCAATAGATTAAAAAACTATTATTGAAACAATTATTAATAAAAATGAATAAGTTTAGTATATAATCATATTAATTATAAATAATAATAAATAATAATTTTTAAATATAAATTTAGAAAATGAATAAAATGTATTAATTAAAAACATATTAATTTCTTATTCATTTTTAATGGTTTCAATACTTAATTACTCATTAATACATTTAATATAGACATATATTCATATATATATATACACATACACAAAAAATATTTCCTAAAATATAATTTATATAATACAAAATTTTTATTCTTACATTAAAAAATAATTTATTTAGTGAATAATTGTTTATAATTAAATATTAATACTAATTAAAAAAGATAACTAATTGTATCGAGTAATGGACATTAATTGAATGTATTTTGATTTTTATATTTAACATATATCAAATGTGTGTTACATTGATTTCACTTGTACATATACATAATTAATTCATTTTTAAATACAATGCACATAGACAAATATTTACGTAATTTATGAAATCTTATACAGAAACACATACACCTAATATTTATGTAATTTATTCAAATTTTTTTATTCATTTTATAATTTCATTTAATAACAAGATACATTTAATATATTATGTTTCTAATTGGTAAATTTTATTTATTTACTTGTGTTACTATTTCAGTTAGGTTTTATTTATTCATTTTTATAAATTTTTACTTTTTATTTTTTTGAGATTTAATAATTTTTTGATATCTATTTATTTATATTAATTTACTATTTTTTGATATTTTCAATATGTTTATATTTATCTTTATTTCAATATATATCCTTTTTTAATAATTTTTATTTAATTAAAAAAATATATCCATTTTTTCAATATATTTTTAAAGTGTACTCATTTCTAATTATTTAATTTCACTCATTTTTAACATATATGAATTTAAGATTATATATTCATTAATAATGTTACAAATATATTAATAAATGAATATTTATCAAAAAAATAAATACATTTTTTATAAAAAATTATTTATATAATTATAGAAATAAATTATGTATATATTTCAATAATTATAAATTTATAATAAATTTATTTAAATAAGTAATATACTTACTGTATTTATATTCATATTTTTATTTTTATTTTTATTTTTATTTTTAATATATATATAATTATTTAAACACATAAATATTATTTTAAAAAAAATATTCATATAATTATAAATAAGTAATTATAAAAATTGGGTACAACCGTAAAAGTGTCACACACGCAATGATGAAAATACATGTAAATTGCTGGAATGGAGACTTGACCCTACAACCACGCCCCAACCCCCTCCCCACCCATACCACCCCAGCCAAGCGTGGGGAGCAATTATATATTTAAATAATTATAAAATTATAATAAATATATTTAAATAATGAATATATTTATTAGATTTATATTTATATTTATATAAAATTATTAAATATATATCTAAATATATTAATACATATAATTATATAAATATATTTACAGAAATAATTATTGGTAAATATATTTATTTATCAATGAAGGTGATCGTTGAATGGTCTTTTATTTTGGTGGTGTTTGTGCCATTTTCTTCATTGCGACCCTTCTTCTATTTTTCCGTACTTTATCTTTCTAATACATTTTTTGGGACCATGGGTTTTCTAATCCATTATTTTCAGTGTTCCAAGAATAAAGCATTATTAATAAATTTATAATTATATACAAATATTTATAAATATTTTAATAAATAATTCTATTTGTAATTATAATTATAAATATTTTATTAACGCTAATTTTTAGCGGTGATAAAGATGGATTTTATTAGTGATTTTTTATAGCACTTTTGGAACTCTCCCCAGTCAATTTAAAATAGCCTTAATAGAAAGATTTCATTCACGATGATGGGGAGAATTGTCACACCCGCCATTTCAATTTTTTTTATCTTAATTATTTTTATTGCGAATTGGATAGTTCGGGTCGAGGCCCGACATAAAATTTCTAAGTTCTAATTTAGAAACGCACTTTTTGGCCTTTATGGTGTTCAGCGCGCCGCTGTCGAAACCACGCGACCTTTCTTGGGTCACTGCACGGCCTCACTCAGTGCTCTGAACGCCTTCTTGGCATGCAACTGATTAAATAAAAATAATTATTTATAAAGAAATAAAATTTAATTAGATGAATAATGTAGTTAGCGCAAAATAGAATAGGAAGAATAAAATGAATTACGAGTCCTAATAATAATAGTAATAATAACATTAAGATTATTATTATTATTATTGTTATTGTTATTTTATTACTAATATTTTAATTATGTTATTAGGAATATTATTAAAATTATTATTATTTATTTAGTTTTATTATTATTATTATTAGTTCTAAGGATGAAAATTTTATTTATGTTATTATTATCACTCCAACTATTATTTTTATTGTTAGTTTTAGTTTAATATTATTATTGTTATTATTATTGGTTTTGAGTTTGTTTTTAGTTTTTATTTAGTTTTCTTTTTATTTTATTCTTTTTTCTCTATTTTTTTTCCCTCCCTGGTTTCTCCCAAATCCTGTCGGATCTCCCCTGTATGCAAAACCCTAGCGCACCCCCTCCCATTTCCATCCTCTCCCTGCCCTTCTCCTTCCGCATCGTCCGCCGGACCAGCACCCTCTGGCACCCCGCACTCCCTCCCGGCTGGCTGCTCGCGCCGCCACCCAACTCCTGTCCGGCGGTGCCCTCCACCTTGGGCAACGGCCTCCGCTACCCGCTCCCGCTCTGTCCGGCGAAACCCGACGCCCCCTGTTCCCCTATCCATCCAAGGCGCAACCGTCGGGGATCCCTCCCCCTTGTCTGACGCTGCACCCTGCTCCCAGATCGTGTCATCGCGCAGACCCCTCTGGCGACTCTCCCTCAGCCAGCCGGACCCCTCCTATTTTATGGATTCCCTCCGGCGACCCCTCCGACCGGCCATCCCTAAACCGGCCAACCCATACCTTTTCCCACCACCAAAAAACCTCCATGCACCCCTTTGTGTCACCGAACAGCCGCCCCGAACCTCCTCACGCAACTCCGGCAGCTTCCATGAATCTCCGGCCAACCTCACACACCCCCGCAGTAAGTGTGTTTTTCGTTAATGGCTTGTTATTTAATCCTGGTTGAGTATGGTTAGAGTTTGAGTTTGACTTTGGTTTAATTTTGGTGTATTTGGTCTGGTGCATTATTTATTAGGCTCTTTTTATATTGTCTGAGTTGCGGTTGACGTGTGACGGTCATTGCGCACCATGGTTGTGAAGTCTGCCACACCGAGGTAGGTGGTTTCGCTCATAATTATTGTCGGATAAATTTATTTGCATCTTTAATTAATTCAGCATATTATTTAGTTAGTTTTCAGGGTGCAAAGTGGTCTTATTTTATTCTATTGAGATCTCATATGCATTGATTTGTTATTAATGTGTTTTTGTGATATTAGTGTGATTTTCTAGAAACCCATGTCAAGCTGGTTTAGTGTTTTATAAATTGTTAAATTTTTAATTAAATGATATTTATGTGTAAATCATGTTTCGATAATATTATATCGTGTGTTTGGTTCTAAAGTGGCATTTTAAATAAAACCAAATTTATCATTAGAGAAAACATTATTGCATAATTTGTTAGCACTTGTGTTAAACCACTCAAACGGTTTCTTTTTTTAATTGGTGTAAGTGGTGTGGATTGAACTCTTGATGTGGCGTTGTGTGTGTTTGGTTACAAAATAAGGTTTGGTTGTTTTTGTTTGTAAATTCATGCTCTTCTCTTCAAAATTTGTTTATTAAAAATCTTAAATGTTTTATTAAATAGTTATTATGGATGAAAGTTGTTTTAATTGGTTGTGTAAGAAATGCAGATTGAGTTTTGGAACATTTTAGTGTGCGTATTATTTCAAATGGCTTATGTGTGTGCGAATGGTGGTTTTTAGTGTGCGTGTTGTCATGCTTGGTTTGAGTGTATGATTATGACATGTGGAATTAACTTTGAATTACTTGAGCACAAACAGGAATCCTGGGTACTAGGTGGGCGGAATAGACTAGCGTGCTAGTGATACGGGAGTGGCCTCGGCCCAGTTTCACATAGTGGGATTGATGCTTACAACACTAACTAAACATTGGATGATGAATAGAGACCACTACGGTATGAGTTGTTTCCCTATCGGTGGATCGTGCATGGGAATTTATGATATGGTTCACCGAGACGTGAGGTTCTAGGGTCCCACTTCTCTCTAGAATCTTTAGGGCTTCTCCCATGTTTTGTGCTCTTCTTTTTCTTTCTGCTCACCGTCGGTACACAGTGTGATGTTGGGGTTACCAAGAAATGTGTGTGTGTGTGTGTGTGTCCGTGTGTGCGTGCATCTGTGTGTGCATGAGTGTGTGTGTGTGCATGCGTGTGTGTAAGTCAATTGAAGTTGTTTTCCTTTTAGATATGTTTCCCTTAAAAACCATTTTCATTAAAATTCTTTAGGCACTTATTCATTTTTATTCTGTTAAATTTCAAATGTATTTGTCTTTTAATAATTATGCGTGGAACCTTTTATCAGTGGAATCCCACTGGGCTTTTAGATCACACCCTACATACACCCTTGGGTGTATGTAGATTCTGTTTCTTCTGCTTTCCAGGTTGTGACTTCATGCTCAGCGATGGTGGTTCTGGTTTCTGTTGGTCTTCGTGTGCAGGTTGGTGTTGGTAGCTTGGGGATGCAACTTCTTGTATCATATGAGGTTGGTTTTGGAGTTTAGTTATCTATTATTGTTGTTGTTTATTTTGGGTTTTTAGCTTAATTGTATACCTAAACCTTTTTATAGTTTAGAAGTGTGTTTGGTAGTCTGTTTTCAGTTTTAGTTTATTTATCTTGTTGGTTATTTTTATGTCTTTTATTTCGGGTAAAACCGTTCCTACTTGTTAATATTGATACCCGGGCACTTGTGCCAGCCCATGGGGATCGGGAATGCCCTTCGGTCCATGTCGCAGACCGGGTCGGGTGTCGGGTAGGATGGCGACCTGGCCTGGTCCGTGGCAATAGAAGTAATTAATTATTGGTTTCATTTAAAAAAAACATAATATCTTGCATTCATCAATTTAGGAAAACTAATCAATCTTATATATGGTGTGACTAATACAACTCAAAGTGTTTTTTATCAGTTTAAAACAAAAAATTTAGTCCAAACTATGTTTTACTCACTTAAAACCAAGAAAACAACCTCATATTTTCACTATAAATTAGTAAAAATGTTAATAAATAATTTTTTATCTACAGAAATTAGTCTCACATCAAACTGACACATGATGTGATCGGTATGTCTCAATGTGTGTGTTTCCAATTTAAATTGAAATTTTAGTAAAAGAGAAAAGTGAAAAAATAAAAACCTAGTAAATTAATTAAAATTGTTTTTATTATTCATTAAAACAATCCATAATACTTTTTTACATGTTTGAATCAACCACACCTCAACCTGACGTACGGTGTGACTGGTATGACTCCAAGTGTGTATTTTTATTTAAAATTCAGATTAATTTTACTAAAAAATACAAGTGACATACTCAAAACCAAAAACAACATATTCATATTATTTTAATACTTTTGTAAAACAATCCATAAGTCATTTTTGATGTGTGGGAATCATCCACACCTCAATTGGATGCATGGTGTGAACGGTATGACTTAGATTCATCCTTTAATTTAAAATTGACATTAATTTTAATAAAAAAGAAAAATCACATAATAAAACCCAATAAAACACATTTTAATAGTTTTTATACTTTATAAAAATTTCCAATGATATATTTTAGACTTTTTGGAATCAACCACAGCTCAATTGGACAAACAGTATGACAGGAATGACTCCAAGTGTGTATTTTTATTTAAAATTGACATTAATTTTAGTAGAAAGAAATGTTACAAACTCAAAACTGATAAAACACATTCATAATGTTTTTATACATTATGAAAATGATCCATACATCATTTTTTATGTTTATAAATAATACTCACCTCAATCAGATGCATGTTGTGCCTGCTATGACTCCAAGTGTTTAAGTTTATTTAAAATTGGAATTAATTTTTGAAAAAAAAGAAAAGTTACAAACTCAAAACTAAGAAAATGAATTTATATTATTTTTATACTTTATAAAAATGATCCATAAGTCATTTTTTATGTTTAGTAATCAGTCACACATTAATTTGATGCACAGTGCTCCCGTTATAACTCAAATTGTTTGTTATCAGTTTAAGATTAAAATTTTAGTTCTAAAAGTGTATAATCCATTAAAAAATAAAATATTCTCATATTGTCTTGATAATTTATTAAAATGATTCATAAGTCATTTTTTACATATAGTAATTAGTCTCACATCGAACCAACACACGGCATGAATGGTATGACTCAAAGTGCGTGTGTCCAGTTTAAAATGACATTTTAGTAAAAAACATCATCGATGTACTAAAAACATAGAAAATAAATTCATCTAGTTTTTATACTTTATTAAAATGATCCATAATGAATTTTTTATGTTTAGAAATCAACCACACCTCAATCCCATTCATGGTGTGACTTGTATGACTCCAAGTGTGTATTTTTATTTAAAATTAACAATAATTTTAATAGAAAAGAGAAGTGACATACTTAAAGACAAAAAAATACATTCATATTGTTTTGATAAATTATTAAAACGATTTATATTTCATTTAATACATTTAGGAATAATCCACACCTCAATAGTAAATATGGTGTGAGCAGTATGTCTCCAAGTGTGTATTTTTATTTAAAATTGACATTAATTTTGGAAAAAACACTAGTGAAGTACCCAAAACCTAGAAAAAACATTATTATTCTTTTGATACATTAGTAAAACAATATATAACTCATTTTTATTAGTATTAATCATCCCCACATCAATATTATGCACATTGGGCCCGATATGACTCCAAGTTCATCTTTTTATTTAAAATTAACATTAATTTTAATAAAAAAATACATGTTACATACTCAAAACTGATCAAACAAATTCATATTGTTTTTATAATTTATTAAAATGATCCATAAGTTATTTTGGATTTATAGTAATTATCCACACCTCAATCTGATGCATGGGGTGCTTGGTATGACTCAAAGTGTCCTTTATTAGTTTAAAATTGACATTTTTGTTAAAAAAGTTTTTCACTCACTAAGAATTGAGAAAATGAGCTCAAATTTCATTGATAATTTATTAAAATGATTCATAAGTATTTTTTCAAATATAGGAAACATTCTCACATCAAACCCACAAGTGATGTAACCGGAAGGATTCGAAGAGTGTTTTCCGGTTTAAAATTGAATTTTAATAAAAAGAAAAAGTGGCAAACTCAAAACAAAGAAAATGCATAATTTTTTCATTTATACATTTTTAAAATGATCTATAATTAATATTGGGTGTGTATAAATCATATTTACCTAAATATAATGCACGGTGATCCTGGTATCACTCTAAGTGTGTCTTTTTATTTAAAATTGTCATTAATTTTAGTAAAAAAGAAAAGTAAAATACTCAAAACTGATCAAACTTATTTTGATTTCTTATATACTTAATGAATAAAATAATTCATTTTTAATAAATAGGAATTATCTAAGATTCAATATAATACATTATGTTCCTTATATGACTGAAATTTTCTTCTATCAATTTAAAATTAATATTTTAGTTCAAAAAATTTAATTCACTGGAAAATTGTAAAATGCCCTCAAGTTGTTTTGATAATTTCAAAAAAAGATTCATAAGTGATTTTGCATGTGTAGGAATCAGTCTCACATCAATATGACACATGATATGGCTGGTATCACTTAAAGTGCGTGTTTCAAGTTTAAAAATATATTTTAGTAAAAAAAACAGAAGTGACATACTCAAAACTAAGAAAACGCATTCAGATTGTTTTGATACTTTAGTAAAATGATCCATAAATCATTTTTAACATATAAAAATTTATCACATTTCAATTTGACACATTATTAGATCGATATGACTCGATGTGCATGTTTTCAAAAGATAAGTTACATTTTAGTTTAAAATGCACATCACGTTTCCAAAACCATGAAAATGAGATCAGATTGTTTTCTCATCATTTTATCATCTATTAATTAAATAATTTCCTTATCCTTTTTATCTTATACTTATTTAGTTGATTTGTATAGAGATAATTCTTGAAGAAGAATAATAATTGGAGCAATGTACAATAATAAACTACAACTCAATCTGATACACAGTGTTCCTGGTATGAATCAATGTATAGTCCAATATCAACACTTTCTATTTAATTTATTTATTTATAGTATTTCTAAAATAAGAATAGTTTTTTATACAGGTACATTTTTTCACAAGATGGATTGGTTCTTTCAACAATATTATGGGTGGCATTCAAGGTCCAAAGACAAAGGAACATTGTTGTTTTTTAATTTATGTGATAATTTTTACTTAATCATGTAATTTTATAAACCAATGTTTGAAATGTATTTAATATACTTTTTTTTATATTTATATTTTTTATTTTATTTTATTTATAATTTTCATTTGTAACTATTTTTTGGTTGTTTTTATTTTAACTTTAGTGTGTTGTAAATTTAATATCACACTACAGTATGCCCCTTTACTGGTTCTATTGAAAGCACTAATAAAGGAGTCCTTTATTAGCACTTTTAGAATTTCTGGTAAATGATATATTTATCAGTGATAAATAAAATCATTAATAAATGATATCTTTATCCGATATCTGAAAAGATAAAATAAATTCACCCTTTATAATTACTTTTTTTAGTTCTGATAAAGTGTCCCTTTATCAGTACTAAATAAAAGAACTAATAAATGGGGTCCTTTGTCAGATCTCCTAAAAGTGGATATAAATTCACCCTTTATCAACACTTTTTTAGTGTTGATAAAGGATCCCTTCATCAGTGCTTTTCTAGAGATGATAATATCCTTGGTCTTTCAATCATGGACCAGTTGTCAACACTTTTTTTCACTCACAATGGCCAATTTTTTCACTGTAAAAGATGAGTTTTTTTGTAGTGTCATGAGGAATTTGGATATATTTGGGGTTTCTTGAATGGCACAACATTAAGGGGTAACGTCATAGATTATTTTTCCCTTTCATTTTAAGTGAATATATCAATCCCTTTGATGGTATAAAATAGCCTAATTAATTAAATATCCATGGAAATTTATTAGTGTTTTCAGTTCTAGAAAGTAAAAGAAAATTATTCAAACATATAGGTTGATGACCCAAGCTGTGTACCCTTTTGGATTAGAGATACTGGGGAAAATGATTATATTACAAAGAAATACTTCTTAGGAGTTTGAATATTGTCAGGCATTAAATCTATTCTATATGGGTAACTTGGCATGTTTTGAGATGCTAACTATGGACTTTAAGTGGTTTAGCCTAATTCCATTTAGAAAATAGAATAGAGGGTCACACACTAAGTTTATCTAAAAAATTGAATTAAATTCTATATGATTTTAACTAGTTGATTAGAATCATCTTCTAAAGTATGAGGAATAATATTTAATCAGTTTTATTGGTTAATAGCAGGTATTTATTTATCGGTGTATAACATAGTTATATTTTTTTAATTTAATAAATAAATAGACATTAAACTTGGTTTGGTAAATAATTTTTATAATAAGAGGACCAATTTATGCTCCAATGTGAATGAAATATTATTTTAATAGTTATTTATTTATTTATTTGGTAGAAATAACATTGCATTAGTTTGTATGTCATTCACTTGTCAAGTAAATAATTATAAGAATGTTATTATTTAGAAATGGGGTATACTATAGGTTAAGTGAATATGAATGTGACCGTGAAAATAATATTCTAACATGAGCTCTATAAATACTTAAATATAAATTTATAATTTTAGAAAAAAATGTACTTTCCTGAGAATTGGTGTCAATAACATTTTTCACTCCAAATAATTCTCTCAGCCAAGATATATTCTCCAAAAGGATCCAATTTTCATGAGGGTTAGAGATACTCCTATTTCTTTTTAAATTGTGAGAGAACAAAGAGGATCCAATAGGATATATTTGTATTACAAGGTATGGTCAATAATTAATGATGTAAGGAATTGGGACATCTGCACAAGTATCTAGAGAACCATACCATGATGTTTAGAAAATCTTCGTGCATTTTTGGATCACCGATACAGGGAATATAGCCAATATTACTCCTTTATAGTTATTGTTTGACATAAAGGTTCTACCACATTAAAAAATAAATAAATAATGACAACACAAGGTAGTTATTTATCTGTTAAATTAATTATAAATTATATATGAGATATCATCTTTTTTTGTATTTTGGGAATGCTATTCAATCTAGTTATGAGGAGAAATATGAAGAATTTGAAGGAAATGTTTTTTGGCCATAGAAATGACCACTTCCACTGCACCCCAAAACCATTAAGTGTTATCAAAGAGCTCATAAGATAATTTATAATTATTATTTTTCATTGATCATTGAATTATTTTTTTGAAAATTTATTTATTTATTAGTCATTTTTTAATTGATTATTGTAATTATGATTGTTCACCTTCATGTAACACATAACTGGTTAAAGGTCAATTAAGGATGATTCAAAGGATTTCATTACTAAGTTTCATATATTTAAGTTGGGATACAATGATACATGGTGTGTATGGGGTGTTACACGCCATGTACCAAGGTTCACCACACTGGTACACCCCACAGGATACATGAGGTAACCATCAAACATGGTGTATATATTATACTATGTGTTGACTGGCTAGTTGGCACAAAATTTTTTGGATTACACTTCATGTACCCGATGGAAAACTCCATGTAGGATACATGGTCATGCATTGTAAATCACACACTTCATGTGGTTATTAGTGCACAAAATTTATCTTTAAGAGTGTGACTAAAAACATGGGAGTAATACACAGTGTGTAGCTAGTACACACATCATGTACCCCATAAATTTCTACATTATATATTCTCATAATGTCCCTTGTCATTTGCCTCAAACATAACAATTTTGGAGAATACATAGTTTATCCCTTGTACAAGTTGTATATCTCAATATACATCACATGGTTTACATATCGATCTAGTGTGTAATTGTGTCAAATTAATACATGAAAGAAAATTAATTATTATTTAATATTAAACTACACATCATTTATGCATTCAATCATGTTGTGTGGTAGGGTAATAAATGATAATTAATTCTATAGTAATTAATTACATGTTGTGTAAGATGTTAAAACCATATGTACCTTACATAACCATTTAATGCATGCACAATTCCCTATTAGTTATATAGTTTTTTGCACACCATGTAAGAAACTTACACGTTCTTTAGAAATAAAATCCTTGTATGAAAATTTAATGAGTTAAGAGATTATGGTCAGTAGTTTTTTAGTGTACATTCCATGTGGACATAATGTACATGTTGACGTTCACTTGCATAATTTTAATAAATTTAAAATTATTGAGTGGTGGCATAAAAAATACAGTTCAAATGGACATTATAGATAAATAATTAATTATTTTATAGGGTTAGATCATGCATCATCTAAAAAATAATAATTAAATGAAGTGAATGATAACTAATATGCAAATGTATATTCATTGTATGTTTGGGATTATCATGATCTTAGACTGGACTATGTGGGATTGGTTACTTTTAATTTATTTTAATTCATAATTTATCAATTTTTATTATTATATTAAAATAATGGAATGTGTGTCATCATGTCGTCATTATTATGTATGGACCTGCGTGTCCACAATGAATTTTATAAAACCCCCTATAACCCATCCTTAGGTCCCACTCGCATATGTGTGAGTCAATAAATATGTAATGGATAGAACTCCCATGAAAGTGAAGGCAGTTCAATTTCAAAGATTATGTGAAACTGATCATGGAAATACTTAAGTTAATAGGAGTAAAGCTACTTCTTGAGCCATGAACAGGCTCAAAATTGATTTTACCATAGGTTTTACTGTCCATTTATTATCCTCTAGATAAATTATATATTAGATAATGCTCATGAACATAATAATTTATTTATTTATATTAGATTCATATATAATTATTTATTTCCAATGTTTGTAGATCATAATAAATGAATGAATTACCAATCATACATGATAGAATTAAATAAACATGATTATAAATAAATTTTATCTATAAATAGTTAATTAGTAAAGTGAAATAAAATTAACATTGAAAATCATGTGGTTTGATAAAATGACCTTTTTTATGCATGGGATAATATATAAAATACATTAAATAAAATATTAAGTTAGTATATCCTTCCACTACATGATTTAGAATAGAACCAATAGTTTTAAATTTCTTGACCAGCCTTCATTGGGGTGCTTTAAACTAATAGGTAGTTCTAAAAATGTTTTTTATTAACTTAACTACATTTATATCAGGATATTCTAGCCCTATGATTAGCATAAATCTGGAGGCAAGTATTTCGAAAATCCATGATCTAGATTTTTTTTATTCGGGTCATAGTTAAAAAATTGAGGAGAAACATTTCATCAGTTAGTAAATACCTTCCTACTGAAATCCTATCATTTGAAATTTCAAATACAAATTTATAATTTTCACTATAGATTACATGATATCTAACCTCGGGATCAATCTTAGGGAGGTTCTTTTTTTATCATAGTGATTTCTCAAAAACTATTTTTTGTTTTTATCTATTTTGAAAATAATAAATGAAAACATGAAAAAGTGATGATGGAGATAAAGACAATAAAAAAATAAATAAAATATAAACAATAGTTTAGATGAAAAATTAGTGGGAAAATAGTTCCATAATAGTTTACCACTTCAATACTTATCATTGACCTAAATATTTAAATCGAAAACATTTAGCCTCACTAAATGTGTGATCGATGTCTCAACATAGACACCCATCTCTCAAACAGTGAAAAATCATGCATGTAATGTCTTCTAGTACATGAGTGCTCTTATAATTTTTAAATTAACTGTAACTTCTAATCACATTTCTACATAATTTATTCTATGAAAAAGTGTTCATCACAAGTTCAAAAAAACACCCATACTATCTATAGATTATTTATCAATAATCTAGGATAAGAAGAGGAAAAATTATAAATAATAATAATTTATCAAACCATTCTAATGAATGAGTGTGTAGTTGCATCTACTCACTTAACATTTGTAATTTACCAAGACTGAAAAAGAAAGTGATGATTGAAAATATATTCAGTCTCTACGTAACTTTGAGCTTTATCTCCTAAAATTATCTCCATGCATTATCCTTACATGTATATAGGTAGGATATCACACACTATAAAGAATAAATAAAAACAATTATTATTATTTAAAAATTATAATTATAGTGGAGGATAATAAGAAAATGAAAAAGATATATAGAGATAAAATATAGAATACATAATTGCAGGGGTGTAGGGGGTCTAATACAAAATCTTCCTAACCAAATTATTGAAAAGAAAAGAAAATAATTATTTCCAGAAAAAATAGAAGATTGGATTGAATCAATGTGGAAACTTCACCATGTTCATATCTTTCTCATGTGATGCAACCATAACTTCCACCAAAAAAATTTCCCCCCTAAATACACATTGAATCTGGCCTTAATTATCAGCTTCATCCTACCATCGAGTGATTTCCCGATTGACACCAATTATTTTCAAGATAATAAGAATATTTCATCACCTCAAGATTAGTCATTTATTTTAGTAAATTATTATTCAACCAATCGTACACATGTACAGATTTCATACCCACTTAATATGTTAATGTAATTCCCAAAAACTCGCTATTTCAAAAAAAATAAGAAATTTTTTTGTGATAACATTAGAACACGTTTAATAACTCTTTAATACTCCTCCCTCAAACTTAAAGCCAAATATATTTACTAATTATAAACTTAATTATGAAAACATTTAATATAGTGTAAGTTCAAAAAGATTTCAAAAACTAGCAGTAAAAAAAAGTTTGAGGATAATAAAAAATCTTACAAATTATTATTTCAAAAAAATTAATCACAACATACATAAAAAGTACCCATTGTTTAATACATAAAAAATCATCACAAATTCAATGTTTCCAAAGTATATTCATATTATATTTTGAACTAAATTAATTATTTTTAGAGAAATGTTAAAATAGGTATGAAAACTAAATTTTCAGCCCACATGAGATGTAAAAAAGGTAGTAGTAGCTAAAAGATTAAAAAAAAGAATTACAGCATGAAAAATAACTTAAATATAAACGTTTCTATATTTTATTACACCCCAAAAATAAAAAAACATATTTTTGATCTAAAATCGGAAATAAATTAGTAGAATTCAAACTAAAACTCCCGTGGTTGGAAGATGTTACACTTGAAGTTTAGAAATTTAACTCTTAAATTTTTAAAAATTCCTTATAATTATACATTTCTAGATCCAAACAATTGTAAAGATAAGAAATAAATTCTTGAATTTTAAGTTTTAAATATAATAAAAAAATTAAATGTTAGAGTTTGATTGAAGTTTCTACAAAAACTATCTTTTCTTGATGTTTCAAAATCATGGAATTTATACTTCAATGGGATATAAAATATTACTCAATAAAATACTAAATATCAAAAATTCAAATGTACATTAATTTACTCTCTATGTAAGTATAAAATATTTTCAGAAAATTAAGTTTTGTAGTATGTTTGACATTTATTTAGCATTATTAAATTCAGGAGAGGAAAAAAAGTGTACCCTTACCTAACACTTAATTTATATCATATAATATGAATTATTACTCTTAAAATTTTAATATTAGAAAGGTGAAACATAGGAGTTACTAGGTGGGAAAGAAATTACTCAAGATGGATTTCCACGCAGAGTGTCCTACCGTATTATTTTTCTATAAGAGAATCAAAAAACATTTATTAAATATAGGAAAAACTACATAAATGATAAAAACAAAAATAAAGAAATAAAATATTGTGTTCAAACCACAAAATTTTTTTATATTTTGATTTTACATAGTTGGACATTATTTGGTTCAACCCTAGTTAAATACTGGATGTGTCATCTTTACCAAGAACTACCTGATTTTATTCTTTACAAATTTTATGCTTTAAATTTTGTACAGCTTATGAAAGAAACCATTCTCAGCTTCAAACTAATCTCACTCCTTGGATTCATATCTATTATGGAGTAATGGATGGTGGGAAAATATAGGGTTACTTCCCCTATTCTTCATCTTGAGGAGTGTTGTGAAAGGTTTGTAAAAATTAAATTCTTTGATGTAATTTTTATTATAATTAAATATCATTTTTATATTCATGATTGAGATCTACATATGTATCATAATCCACTTTTTCTCCCATTCAAAACACAGAATCCTTATATTACTCTTATGATTCTCCCTAACATTGATTTTTAGAAATTATGGGGATCTCCAAAATTTCCTCTTCAGGTTAAATCTTAAATTCTTCTTTAGTCTTCAAGAAATCACAAAATTATTTTCCTATTAAATATATAAATGGGGAGAATCAAAATAAAAATCAATCCTAAAATATTCCTTAGAAACAAAAAACTCAGTTTATTCCATAACATTTCTAACTCCATCAATGTGTGCTATCTGTTCATCCATATATTCAAAAAGTTCTCATGGGAGTAATTTTGGTTCAAGAGTGAGGTAGACGATCTCCTTCAAACCCTATTCAAAATTAAACTCCTTATATGTGGTGTCATAAATGTAAAAATAGGGGGTATATTATGCTATTTTAACCTATTCTATCATTGAAAAATTATCAGACATTTTAGTGCAAAGAAAATCATCACAATAAAAATTTAAAATTGATTATTTCTAAAAAGAACCCCATCTTATCCAATTTCAGTATCTCCCATATCCTATCATCCCTTAAAAAAGTCATCAACATAAGGATATCCTATTTTTCCACTTACCTTGTAGAGACTACATTTATTCTTAGTAAGACTGTGACATATATTAAGGAATGTTTTCAAATCTGGACACTGAGATGGTGCTAGATTCTGAAGCCTAGTGAACCCAAAATTAATTTTATAAAAATATTAGATCTATTTATATCACACACATAGATTATTTCATAACTAATAGAGTGTCACTTTAATAGATTCTAAAATCATAAATATAAGACCATAGTTGAATCTAGAGCTCAGGGTTTACTTTAGGAGAAACCTTATGTTAGTCAATGCCAGATTTTCGGTTAAAGTATCCATTGTCTGGTATGTTAAGTTGATTAATTAATTTATTTATTTATTTAATCCACTTAATTCCTAAAACCCATTACCTTATATAAATAGCCTATTATATAAAATTTGCAGGGTTAGATACATAACATTGGGATTTTTTAGTGGAGGTTCATCATTATTTGTTGTTAGATCGATATCGAATGATGATCAGTGATCAGATCGAGGTGGATCGATAGACAGTGATTGTAGCGGATCATCTTAATTGCTGAAAAATGTGTTATTCAATAATGATTGATCCATAATCCATCTAGGGATCATCAATTACGAATCATTCCCTTTATTAAAATATTAAACATGTTCTCATATTCTATTCTTTGATCTATTGTTAATTAATCCTTTACATGAGCTCATTTATTAAATTACATTGTATGTTCAATTCATTCTTTAGAATTCCATGTATCTCACCAAAAATATCTATGATTTATGATCATCAGAAAAGAAATATTGTCTAATGATTAATGAACTTTTTTTATTGTTCCATTCCCCCACTTTTTCTTCGTGTTATTTATCATTGGGCTATGGGACTATGGTTTGACATTTTTAGGAAGGTTTGAGCGTGATGAGACTCCCGAATTCACTATGGATGTGTAAAAAATGACTGAATTATTGATTTGTAGATGAATAAAGGTGGAAGATGGATAATAATAGATGAATCTAGTATGTGGTCCGAAAAATATGATGGGAGGTGCATGAGGTGTGTAGAGGCTTCGAGTGGAAGATCATAAAATAAATTTATGGAAACTGGAGACCGAGAATTAACAGGTGGAGGTGATCCCCTTCAATTCTAGGTGGTCAAATGGTAGAAAATACACTATAAGATTTGGATATAGAGTTTATATGACAGATATAACTTTCTATAAAAATTCCAACTACACTATGTTTACTATGTTGAATATAAACCATGTAGTCCTTGGGTTGTAGAGGATAGAGTTTCTGGGTAGAGATAAGTATCACGCACCACGTAGGCACCCCACACACCATGTGAATTGATGTTGATGGAATGGAATATACTCTAGGAGTACACTGGTACAAATATAGATAGGCATGCGAAAACAAACCGACTACATGGACTTGGACATGGTGAGGTACCCAGTCTAGGTCATGGCCCTATACACAGCTAGGTACACAGCCACGTCCTGAAGGACAAGGACACGGATAGGTGCACATGGGTAGGACTTAGGTGATTGATACACAACATTTTGGCCTTGTACATGTCATTTATGGTGACATGTCTGCCATATATGTTCATAGGATACATGGAAAAGTGACGAGGTGGGGTCACACACTGTGTAGACCCGCATACATGCCATGTACTTCCCTCTAAAACTTAATTATATTATATCTCCTTTGTTTGGAATCAGATTCTAGCCTTCAAGTATCCTATCTAAAGTTTTTTTACATGTAAAATGTGATGGAGTAATTCATAGTGGATTTTGAAAAATGATGTGAGATGTTACGAGCATTCTGATTATTTAGTTAATGCTTAATGGTGGAATTGACTGGATGGGACCATCAAATAGTTCTTATAGAGATGATATTCCCCTATCGCACTAGGAATTCGGTATTCTATCAATGGATATGGTACTCCACTATTACACTAAGGAATGGGTCCTCCATACTCATTATACAGATAGAGATGACACTCCCCAGTTTCACCATGGCACGGTCCTCTATCCATGGAGATGGTACTCCCCTATCACACTAGGTTGTTGGTCCTCCATACTTGTTGTGCAGATAGAGATGGTACTCCCCTTTCATAGCAAGGAACAAGTCCTTTATTCATGGACCTGGTACTCCCCTATCGCACTAGGTCATGTGTCATCCGTACTCATTATGCAGATAGAGACAATACTCCCATGTCGTACCAAAGTTCAAGTCATATATACATGGGGATAGTAGTCCTCTATCATACTAGGGAAAATTTCCTCCATATTTGTTATTATATACATATATACGGTAGTCCCTAACATGGTATTGGGTCTTTTATCTAAGGGGATGCTACTCCCCGATCGCACGAGGGGGTGTGTCCCCCATATTTTTAACAGAGATATAAATATTGTACTATCCTACATAGGTGGGGTCCTCTATATTTTGGATATTGTATCCCCTCAGACTATAGGGAAGTGGAAAGGTGTGGCCCATCCTCATGAATTCTTCTAATAGACACACGTGATGTTGGGCATTGATTATGGGCCTTTGGAGATACGGGAATACTCGTCATCTTAGGCTGGGCTATGAGATGGATATCCTATATCTCTATTGTTTGGGTTTCTTATATTATAATATATATTATTCATTGTAGGGTTTCATTTTCCCCTTACCTTTGGTTGATATTAATAGTTTTATCATGTCTACTATTTCTCCCTCTTCAGTTTTCATGGAGTATTACTGAGTGTTTAAATACTCATCCCTATAGAGGATTTTTCCACATGTTCCATGTCTTATGTAGACAATAAAAAGATCGGTGATGATTTCAGAGGATCATAGGGATAATCAGATACATTAGAATGTGTATGGTGGTTAGGACTTGGATGTCTGGAGTAAGGCCCCCCAAGATTTATTTTATTTTAGATGTTTCTATGTTGGTACATATTTTCTAGTTTAGAGATCATTTTTTCCTTTACTTTTCAGATTAAATTGTCACACTCTTTTTTAATACCTAGAGGTTATTCATGCATGGTTTTTACTCTACATGTTACTATATTTTATTATTATTTCTATCCACTTCTACATGGATATGTTTGGGTTCATGTGTTCAAGTTATTTAGTTAAAGGACCCCCATTTTATTTATACCTTCTCAGTGATTATCTCCAGACCCTAGCCTATGGGGGTAGGCTTAGGGTTATGGTAGCCCAATATTCCATCATCCTGGTGGGCCCTAGTGGTTTGGGTCATTATAGATCAGTATAAAGTGTGGTTCAACCTCAATACGGTGTTTGGAGTTTTATTCCCTTATGAAGTTTAATTGAGAATTTAGGGAAATAGGGTTAAAGTGTCTTGAGTGTGGATTTTAGGATATGAAACCTAGTGTTGGTGTGGTGGACAATTTATCCATTCACCATGAATTTGATTACCTAATTTTCAACTCTACATACTAATATATTTCTTGTAGGTAACATCGGTACATGCATCATATATGATTGAGTACTTTCACTGTCCTTCTTTAGTCATCTACCTATATATT
The DNA here is from genome assembly GCA_963277665.1 of Viscum album. Lineage (NCBI taxonomy): Eukaryota > Viridiplantae > Streptophyta > Magnoliopsida > Santalales > Viscaceae > Viscum > Viscum album. Next base: position 1,083,486,938 of record OY728146.1, on the reverse strand, counting down.
TATATTCTCATATGAACATGGTATGTCATGATTACTCTTAGGATTCCTCCAAGAATAAAACCATCCAGACTTTTGATTCAAGATCCTAATGATGGTCTAATGATTTATGGGGACTTAGATCAGGGGTTGTATAAAAATATCTTTCCTCCTGGTGGGAAGGTAGAATCACCCCCATCTATCAAACAGTAGATTTTACAAGAAGAGTGGGATAAGGAGTCATATAGTTGTAGCACAATCTACAATTTCTAGTTCCAAGGTCCACTAAGGTTATATGGTGATCCATATCCCCTTATAGTAGAGTATTGGAATGAGTAGGTGATTCAAGTGTCCATATTTTTATATACCTTGACCAATTAGATGATCGTGTTGGCATCTAGTCTTTTCCATGGGGCCATAGGCTGCTAGTGGAGTCTAGTCAGATAGCAGCATGATGAGTTGGCACTATCAGGGATTGACTTTCAATATCTATTTTTTAATTAGTATTACCCCTTGTGATTTCAATCAATTCATATTCAAGAGATTTTAGAGTTGAAATAGGGAGTCGTGAAAGTTGATGAGTATTTAATGAGGTTCAATAACCTTACACGGTACTCCCTCAATATGATTCGAGATGGTTACTTCTATGCACGGAAGTTAGAGCATGGTTTATATAGAGAAATAAGTTTTTGTGTGGTACCCCAATACATTCCCACATATACTAGAGTACTTGAGAGGGAACTAGTGATTGAGAGATTATTATCATAATTATTCAATGTAGTTGGATCCATTAGTAGTCATCCTAAGGCTAAGTCAACTATAGCAGCTGGTAGATGATAGGTGTCAAGGCCAAGGAGGTGTTCTCATACTCAAACTTAAACATGTGTTCATGTGGCTTAGGGGACACGTAGAGTAAAAGGGAATCACATATAAGGGTGATGTTATGCATGTGATAGGTGAGGTTACATGGAATGTTCTTTCCCAATTTGATGTGTTGAGGAGGGAAGAAATGCATTGGATATACCATCACGGCAGAGGCAACACCATGATCATGGATCACCAAAGTGAGGTCAAGGTGATCCCCATGGTGGAAAATTATGGAAGAAGAATAGGTTGGGATCTTAGATGAGTATTTTCTGGTGGTGTATAACATTATGAGGTACTTCCACAAACACCACCAGGAAGCCCACATTTGACTCAGGGTGAAGGTTTTCAGGAAAATGGGAAGATTTAGGCCATGGAGGTTTATGATGAAGTGGCTCATGATATTATCTGAGGTATGATATGTGTTTAATATACTCTAGTTTTAGTACTATTATAAATAGTTGTGGTTAATTCTTCATCTCCCTGCTTCTAGTCTGAGAGTTGGAGCTCCCAGTTGAGACTTTAGGCCAACATATTTGGTTCGAGGCTCCTACAGCGAATGATTCTTCGATATAGCTTATCTCTTAGTAGTGAGATATATCTCATGGTGGAGAGACTTTCTCATGGGACCTATTTTTCTTCACAATGATATAGTATGATGTCAACTTTAGCGTGGACTGGTAGTCCACAGTTTGAACCCAGATTTATTATCACCTCAGATGAGTTAGATGCCTTTTAATAGATGGGATGATATTCTCTTTTGTGGGTGATAGAGATCTCATAGAAGATTTAGTTTTTCATGCGAGCAGGAAGTCGCAACCCATCACAGAACTATTATATAATTTATCCCTTGGAATAGTGATCACTTTTGGAATCTGAGTTCCTCCAGTTGTGGAGTATTATATGGATGTCTTCGCCAAGGACATTCTAGGAAAACCTCCATGGTGGGAGAGGGAGTTTTTGATTGACTTTCTCCCTAATAATGCTCTGATATCTATTATGTAAAATTTGATGTCCCCTACCAAGCTTCAAGAACTAAGGGTTCAGTTTTATGTCCTTTGAGATAATATTTTATCGAACCTGGCATGTTGCATTGGGAAACTCACGTTTTATTTGTGAAAAAAAGAGTATGGTTGATTTTGGTTTTCTATTGATTATCATAACCTAAACTAGGCCATGATAAAGAACAATTACCCTATTCTATGGATTAATGACCTCTTTGATTATTTACGAGATGTGAGATGGTCCATGAAGGTCGATCATAGGTCCAGCTACCACCATTTGAAGTTTCATGAGGTAGATATTCCAAATTTGGCATTATAAGGTCACTATGGATACTATGAGTTCCTAGGTATGTCTTTAGGTGTAAGGAATATCCCCACTATGTTAATGGAATTAATTAATAAGATCTTCTAGTAATACAGGGACTGTTTTTTGGTTATCTTCATTGATTACATGCTCATCTACTATGCATCTGTGAAGGATCAATAAGAGAACTTGAGGATGATCCTATACTTTCTCCAGGAGCACCAGATTTATGGTAAGCACTTGAATTTCTAGTCTTGGATCCATGAGGTTCAGTTTTGAGGGTGTTTCTTTTTCGATCATGGATTATTTGTGGACCTAGTAATGATTGATGTAGTGTTTTCATGGGATCCACCCAAGGGAATGTCATTGGTGTGAAGTTTTCTTAGATTTGAAGGGTACCATAGAAGGTTCGTGGAATACTTATCTAGGATTTTATCCCTTTTGTACATCCTGAGGTGTAAATGGAATCTATTTACCAAGAACAAGAATCTGTAAAGAGCCTTTGGGGAGTTTAGGATATGGATGCAGAGTTATCCTATTTTGAGACTACTAGAGAAAAATGTGAAGCATGTAGTGTATTGTGATGCCTTTGGACATGGTCTTTACTGTAGGGTGATGCCTAGGTAGAAAGTGATCACGTATGGGTTGAGGTAGTTAAGACCCCATAAGAAGAACTATGAGACAGATGACCTACAGTTGGAAGTAGTAGTCCCCTCTCTGATGATGTGTAGTCACTTTATTCTGGGATAGAGTTTTGTTGTTTACTCAAACCATCAGAGTCTTAGATATTTCTTCACACAATAATATTTGAACCTGAGACATAGGTGATGGTAAGATTCCCAGTAAGACTATGAATTTGAGAAACTCTATAATCCTGGGAAGGGAAATGTGGGGGAAGATTCTCTCAGTAGGAAGTCTCGTTCTTGTTTATTGAATAAGGCATCTGAGTAGTTGGATTCCTAGAAGATTACCCTAGTGGAATAGAGGGGTGAATATTATCTTAAATTTATGGTGTTTTATCCTATAATTTCCAATATGTGAGGGAGTCTTATTTAGAATACATCAATTGTGAGGTTTTCTATTACCATATTTCCTTGGAAGATTTACCATATGGATTTTATGAAGGAGGGAATCATGTCAACCTTTTATAGTGACAAATGGTGGTTCTAGCCATGATGTGAGATGAGGTAATGAGGGAGTTTCAAAATTCTCTTTTGGTTGTAAATCCTGGTGTAGGGTAGATGTACTAAGACCTTTAGTGGAATTTTTGGTAGGTTTCTATGAGGGTGGTTGTTGTTGAGTTCATCTTTCAATGTCTCACATGCCATCAGGTGATGTGAGAACACCAGGTTTTGGAAAGACCGTTACTATCAATTAAGGTCCCAAGTGGAAATGGGGTGGAATATACATAGACTTTATTATAGGGATTCTATGAATATTTATAGACCATGATGTCATCGGAGTGAAATATGGAAAACATACAAAGTTGGTGCACTTCCTTTATATCAGGGAGTAGAGTTCAGTGAATATTTTCGGGTTATTGTACATAAGGGGAATCATCCATATTCATGAAATTCCCTCAGTTATTTTCTATAACCATGATGAATGGTTCATGTCATGGTTGTGGAGAGGCAAGCATGAGGCATTCTGGACCCATACAATGATGAGTATAGCTATTCACCCCCAATCGTATGGGAATAAAAAACACACTATCTAGGTGTTGGAGCATATGCTGAGGGGTTGAATCTTAGACTTTGTTTAGAAAATGTAGGATCACCTACCTTGGGTTGAGTATTATTTTAATAATATCTTTCACTATACTCTCAACATTATAAAAATCCTTCTCTTTATTGCACATTAATTAATGATTTATTACATAAGATTATGCATAATACAACCTAGAAAATCAGTAATTTTAGTGTCTTTGGAAATTAAGTACACTACATAACAACATAAAACATGGAATGCATTATCATTATTGAAAAATTACTTAACATTATCATAAAATTCCTTTAAACTTAAAAATGCATGGGATAAATTGGGGATATACATAAGAAAGGGGTGATCTATAAGTACCAATAAGAGAATAAAAATAGAATAAAATGAAGAAATTAATATATGTTAGACAATAGGAATATTAATGAGGAATAAACGGATTTAGAATCATAAACATAAAAAAAAGGCATGATATATCATGATAATCATAAAGGTAACTTGGGAAATGTGGCAACAACATAAAACATTGCATCAAAAACATAGGTCAAGCCTAAATTCCAAGAAATCAGGGTGGAAAAATTCATGTGATGGATTATGTTCACTCCCTAATCCATTATATGATTTTTCATGAGACTAAAAAATTACCCAATTTATTGGAGTGAAATATAAATTTAGGCACACCCATAGCATTCATTTCATTATCATTCTTAAGTGTGTCACATAGATCATAGAACATGGAATCATTTATCATCACATTTTATTCCAAGATCATGGATTGAATATTGCATACATGTAAGTCCCAAATCAATGAATTATAAGTGAATGAAGGTGAACACCATTTAAATTAAATAGGTTCAAGTATTCACTACATAATGTTTTAGCATAGAAAAAACATTGCGATATTTTTAAAGAAAAACAGGGGTATATAAATGTTAATAGACGGGATTAATGAGAGTTAAAGGTTTCTATAATAATTTATACAAAAAATTTAAATTAAGGTGGATATGAAAGAACATATACCATAATTAGGAATTAGAGATAAAATATATATAAGATAACGAAGATACCTAAATTAATAGGAGAAGGAGAGGATCCCTTGATAAATTTTGGCATGGTAATGGGTGTACATAAAGGCTCATGGGAAGGACTGATGAGAGTGAAAGGGTTATATCATAATTTATACATAAATTGAAAAGTAAACAGGATATTTATGAGCATATATCAACATGAAAAAAATTAAAATTAAGAGGCATAACATAAAATAAGATCTTGAATAATAGAAGAGTGAAAGATCCCTTACTAAATTTTGACATTGTAACGGGTGTACATAAACATTCATGGGAGGGATTAATGAGAGGGGAAAGGGTATATATTCATTAATAAATCAAATTTATAGTAAGTGGGATGAGGAATAATATATCCCAAGATGAACAATTATAAATTATGGGCATAACATCAAAGAGGTGCTTGAATAAAAAGGAGAGTGGAAGATCCCTTTCTAAATTATGGTATGGTAACGACTTAGGTAAATTCTATAATGAGAGAGAATAAATGGTAAATAATTATTATTTAATAAATTTAATGGTATGGGTATAATTAAAAATACATGAAAATATAACCAATTTAGATTCAAAAGAATAATTACAATGAAGGTGCCTGAGTGGAAATGAGAAGAGAGAAACTTCTTACCTTGAGAGGGTGATTCAAAAATCTTGGGAGGAGCTTCTCAAGAGCTTGGGGAACCTTGGTAGGACTATAGAGAGGTTAGGGAAGATTAATAATGGTCTCATAGGTTTTTTAGTTAAGATAAATGGGATGTTATGAGAGTTTATATAGGAAATTAGTGGGGAATTTTTATTATTTCTCAAACATAGGTTTTGGACTCTATATAATAAATAAAAAAACCAAAAACATTCCATGTTTATTTCCCATGATTTCAAAAAATAAATGGTGTTTTCCTTTTTTATAAGCATAGGGTAATATCTTATTAAAATATTACCCTTCCTGATGTGTAAATGAGGCATTTCCTTAAAAAATGATTTTAAAACCATAAAATATAATTTATGTTTTGGAGGATTCATAAAGGATTTATAAATTTTAAAAACATAAAATAAAAATTATATTATTTTATAAGGGAAACTTATTTTTTGTCAGGGATACCATTTATAGTATATATTACATCCTTTTTCGGTCATTATGATGTCATAATAAACACTGTATATTTATACCAAATTTAATTTTTACCAAAAAATTCAACTATCTCAGAAAATTATGAAAATTTAACGGTTGCATGATTTTGAAATTATAATTTCAAAAATAATAATTATTTTAACCAAATAATTTTATAAATATTCAATTTTTTAATTTTAAAATTGAATCGACATTTATTGAGAAATGTTGGATTTTTTGACAATAACAATTTTAAAACCCTTATGAAAATTACATTTGACTTCATAAAAATTATATGATAATTTATATTTAAAAATATAATTTAATAATAATATTTTATTCAAATATTATTTATTTCAAAAATCCATTTATTCATCAAAATAAATGTCTTAATTGAAATTTAATATTACTTAAAAATATAATTTGTGTTTTATTGTATCAAACTAAAAATAATTTATAAAGTAACAATAAAAAGTAAATATAACCACCATTATATTGAAAATAAAATATAAATATTCATACCGTTAGTGTTAACCTTTTTTTCCTTGTGAAATTATTATTATCCTTTTACCCATAATTATCTTATTTTACTTTTACTATGGTAATAAATATTTACTACAATTTCTATTCATATCACCCAAAAATTAAGTTCAAATTATTAACTAATAATATTAATTAGTATGATTCAAAATATGGAATAAATTTTATCAAAATCAATTCACATTGGTGTAATAATGTAATTTAAATAAAACTCACAAGTGTGATAAAAAGCAATTTTTCGAAAAATGCATTTTTCTAGGAAAATATGATTTTTCTTTAACTCTATAACTAGTAATATTAATTATATAAATTTAAATTCATAAATATATAAATTTAATCAAAAAAATTAATTTATATAATTTCCCATTGGGTTTTATTTTAATTAATTATAATGGAGAAACATTATGCATTTTAAAATTGTTTTCATAAAAATGAGTTGTTAATCTTTAAAATAAACTTGCACTAAAATACAATATAAAAATGATTTAGATGTAACTAATTGAAAATAAATAAATAATAACTATTTTAATTTTAAATAAAATTAAAATATTAATTGTAATTTTAAATTATTTCAATTATCAAAAGAAATAATAATTTTCCATAAAAAATGTTTTCACTATTCACTAAAAAATACATTTTTTTAAAATCCAAAATATTCACCATAATTTAATTTTGATATGATGATATAAAAAATTTATTTATTTTTATAAAATAAATTTTCAAAATATTCTATGAAATTATAATTTTTTTTATAAAAATAAATAAAAATCATTTTTAAACAAAACATATTTTGAAGAACAAAGAAGTCATTACCAAAAATTGATTGATTATTTATTAAGAATTTTTCAAAATATTTAATACATATATATATATATATATATATATATATCCTAAATTATTTAATCCTAATAATATATTCAAAATTAATGGAATGGTTAAAATGGTCATATTTAAATAATCATGGTTTTTTGGATTCGGTGTTGCGTATCGCATATGCTATCGAACATTGATTTCTCTTTTAAAAACTCAGTGACTTATACTATTAGCCCCCCCCCCCCCACCCCTTAATAAATTTCATCATCAAAATTTAAAATTGAACTCAGTAAGTAATGTTTTGATACATTGAAATATCTATATTAAAAAACCACATCATAAAAAGGGTTAATAAAAAAATTCTCTTGAAAAAAGGGAAAGTGAAGTATAAAGTTCATCACATAACTTAGTTCATCAGTAGGAGAACATTAGTGGGAGGTGAAAACATGAACATGGAATATAATGATAGCAGCAAATTACTATTTGAGTGTGATAGAGAACATGGTCATGAGGAAGTCAGTGACCAAAAACCCATAAATTTGTAATGGGTAAACAGACCATCAATTCATCGAAAATGATCATAATATGAAAACATTTTTGTTTTAGGATTCTTTCCTAGAGTTAAGAAATTATTATATCATCGAAATAGGGTCATAAGGAAATATTATTTCTCGAAAATTTTAATTTCATTATTTAATAAATTTATACTATAATCTCATCTTTTCTCCAAATGATGATTACTCAAGATGAATTTATTTTATTCTTTAAGAATTAGAATAAGATTATAATAGATCAAATAATCCCTCAAATAATAACAATAAATACCTCCTATTTTATTCCATAGACTATAATAAATGAAAAATTAGGGATGAATATTTTCAAACTATTAAAAACATAAGTGGAAACATTAAAGGGATAACATATAAGTGATATTTATTCCTTAACTTATAAATTTATAGGATTCAATAAATTTTATCTACTATCTATTTCCTAACATATAACCCTATAGATATTCTTGTTCCCTTAATAATTGTTCATAATAATCTTTTGAATTTAACAAAGCATATCCCTCAAGAGTTTCAAACCAGGTTTTTAGGATGGCTCGTTATCATGCACCAGTTCCTAATCGAGTCTTGCTCGATGTGGTGTTTTTTAGATTTTACCCTTAGGTACATTTGGGATAGAGCCACATACACTTCTAGTATCCAGAAAGGAAAGTATTTTTTTTGAAAAACACTTACTCTATACTTTACCAAAATTTAGTTATTTATTCTTATGTTTTGTATTATCCCTAAGTATTTCACTAGATTTTTCTAATCCTAATCCCAAAAAAAAATAAACAATTCCTTTAATAAAAACTATGATAACCCTTCTCTTTATTACACATTAATTCATGATTTATTACATAATATTACACATAATACAACCTTAAATATTGATAATTCTACTGAATTTGGGAGTTATGTATATTAAATAACAACTTAAAACAAGGAATAGACCATATTTATTTAAACCATCATTAACATGATCATAAAATTCCATCGAACATAAAAGTGCATGGGATAACCTGGGGACATGCATAAGAAAGGGGTGGTCTATAAAGAAAGGTAATAGAATAAACATGTAATAACATGAAGAAAGTAATATATGTTAGACAATAGTAATATCAAGGATGTATAAAAGTTTTTATAATCATAAAAATTAACAATAAGGCATTATATATAATAATAATCATAAAACCAACACCGGAAATGTGGAAACGACTTAAAAAAATTTCATAATAAACAAAGGTTATGTATAACTACCAATAAATAATGATGAAAAAAGTTTTGTGATAGATTAGGTTTACTCCTTAATCCCTTTCATGACATCTCATGAGACTACAACATTACCCTATTCATTGGAGTGGTATATAATTTTGGGTGTACCTATCACTTTCATTTCATTCTCCTTCTTATGTCGCCCCCATATATCATAAAACATGTAATCATTTATCCTAACATATTATTAAGAAGTAAAGGAGTGTGTAATACATACATTTAAGTCCCTATTTAAATAAGTATGAGTGAATTAAGGTTCACACCCTTGAAAGGAAATCGTTATGGGTATTCACTACAAAATTATTTGCATGGAAAAATCATGGTGAAATTTCAGCAGATAACGGGGGCCTATAAATGTTCATGGAAGGTCTTAATGAGAGTGAAAGGGTTATCTATTCATTTAGAAATAAAATTTATAGTAATGGGGGTATGGAAAAACATATCCCATCATTATCAATTGTAGATAAAATATATAAGAATAAATTTGAATAAATAGGAGGAGGAGATGGTCCCTTACTAAATTTCAGCGTGGTAACAGGTGTATATAAAGGCTCGTGGGAGGGATTGATGAGATTGAAATGGATATCTCATAATTTATAAATTAAATGGATAGTTAGGGTATGGATGAACATATATGAATATGAATTTTTTTTAATAATAGGCATAACATAAAAGAGGCTCTTGAATGAATGGAGGGTGGGAGATCCCTTACTAAATTTCGGCGTGGTATTGGGTGTACATAAAGGTGCATGGGAGGGATTAATGAGAGTGTAATTGGAATATCATCATTTATAAATTAAATTTTAATTAATAGGGATATGGAATAACATATCCCAATATGAAATAACTGAAATTAAGGGGAATAACATAAAATAATGTCTTGAATAAAAAGAAGATCGGAAGATCCCATACTAAATTTCAAAATGGTATCGACTTAGGTAAATTATATAATGAGTGTTAATAAATTGAATATAATTAATATAGAATAAATTTTAAAGTATAGGTATCATTAAAAAGACATGAAAATATAACTAATTGATATTCAAATGGCTAATTACAAAGAAGGTGCTTGAATGAAAATGAGAAGAGAGAAATTTTGTACCTTTAGAAGGTGATTCCAAATACATGGGAGAAGTTTCTTGAGTGATTGGGTCACCTTGGGAGGACACTAGATAGGTAATGAGAGAGTAAATACGTGATACAATGTTTTTTAGTGAAGATAAATGATATATAGGGTGGTTTTATATAGGAAATGAGTGGGGAATTCTTACTTATTTCTCAAACTTAGGTTTTGGATTCCATGTACAAAAATATCCAAAACCACAAACCTTCCAACATTTTTTTCACATAAATTCTACCATATAGGGGTGTTTTTCATAATTTTATATGTTCAAGGGTCAAATATATTAAAATATTACCCTTGATGATGTGGAAGTGAGTCATGTCCTTAACGAAATGATTTTAAAACCTTAAAATATAATATAGGTTTTGAAGGATTCATAAAGGATTTATAAAATTAAACAAATAAAATTAAAATCACTATATTTAAAAGGGGAAACATATATTTGGTCTTGTATTACATTTATAGTAATTATTGTATCATTTTTTGGTCATTATGATGTCATAATACACACATTATATTTATACCGTATTAAATTTTTAGCAGAAAATTTGACAATCTTAGAAAATTATAAAAAATAAAAATTGGATAATTTTGAACTTATGATTCAAAATATAATATTTATTTTAAATAAATAATTTTATAAATATGTTAATTATAAATTTTAAAACATAATCCAAATTTATTGAGAAATACTGGGTTTTTTTGACAATAATGCTTTTCAACCCTTATAAAAATTACATTTCACTTTATAAAAATTATATTATCATTTATATTTAAAAAATATATTTAGTAATAATATTTTATTAAAATATTATTAATTTCAAAAATACATTAATTCTTCAAAAGAAATGTCTTAATTTAAATTGAATATTACTCAAAAATACAAGTTTTGTTTTATTATATCAAAATAAAAATCATATATAAAGTAATAATAAGAAGTAAATATTAACATTATTCTATGGAAACTAAAATAAAAATATTCTTACTGTTACGGTTACCCTTTTGTTCTTATTAAATTGTTATTATCTTTTTACCCATAATTATCTTATTTTACTTTTAATATGGTAAATATTTATTAAGGTTTCTATTCATATCACCTAAAAATTAAGTTGATTGTATTACATAATAATATTTATAAATTTGATTAGGAATAGGGAATAATTTTATCCAAATAAATCCACATAGGTGGAATAATATAATATAAATAAAAACACCAAGAGCGATAAAAAATGGTTTTCCAAAAAATGCATTTAACAAGGAAAAGATGATTTTACATTAAATATATAACTAGTAATATTCATTATATAAATTTTAATTCATACTTTTGGATATTTAATATAAAAATTTTGTTTAAATAATTTCCCAATAGGAGTTATTTTAATTAATTATATTGGAGAACCATTATGCATTTTAAAACTCTTTTTAGACAAATGCGTTTTTAATCCTAAAAATAAACTTTCACTAAAATACAGTATAATGATTTTATAAATATAATTAATTAAAAATAACTAAATAATACTTATTTTACCTTTAAGTAATATTAAAATAATAATTTTACTTTTAAATTAATTAATTTAAAAAAATAAATGATTGTTTTACATAAAAACAGTTTTTTAAGTATTCACTAAAAAATCTACATTTTCCAAAAAAATCCCAAATTTTCACCCAAAGTTAATTTTGATATTATTATATCAAAAATGGTGTTTTTTTATCAAATACATTTTATAAATTTTCTATAAAATAATTCAATATTTTTTATACAAAAATAAAATGAAATCATTTTCGAAGAAATTATATTTTAAAGAACAAAAATACATTACCAAAAATTGATTCATTATTTAATATGAATTTATCAATATATTTATGACATATATATATATATAATAATGTATTTAATATTACTCATATCCAGAAATTTAAAGGAATGGTTAAAATGATCATATTTAAATAAGTATTATTATTTTTGTGTTTCATGTTGTGTGTCGCATATGCTATCAGACATAGTTTTATCTTTTAAAAATCAGGGTGTTACAGGCATGGAACCATATGAGGCTCTCTAAGAGAGGCCCAGTAAGTCACCCTTATACAAGTATGATATTTTTGAGGTATCTCTTGTTGGTCCAGAGATGGTGTAGGCGATGACAGAGAAGGTCTAGGTGATCCATGAGAGGATGAGGACAGCTTATAGTAGACATATATATTATGTAGATCAACATCATAGGCCCTTGGATTTTGAGATTGGTGACCATTTTTTTCATTGGAGTCCCCATATGATGAGGATTCTATAGATTTTTATGGTTAGTAAATTTATCACTGAGGCTTATCAGGTTGTTTTAGATCCAGTAGAGGTTTGGAGAGGTTGGTTACTACCTAGCCTTACCCCCATAGTTGGAGATGGGGCACGATGTCTTCCATGTGTTGCAGTGATGAATATACATGCATGATACTATTCCCATTATTGATTAGGATAATATGGAAATAAAGTAATGAACCAACTTTGTAGAGTACCCACAGGTGAATGGGATTGACAGGAAAAGATCTTGCAAGGATGGATCATTCCATTAGTTCATTTGATGTGGTAGCATAGGAGCATGCATTAGAGCTTATGGGAGTGTGAGAGCCAGATGTAGGCTCAGTATCTCCACCCTTTTTTAGTTTTTGATTTTGGGGTATTACAAGCTTTGAAGGAGTGAATAATATATAGACTCCATTTTTTCTTAGTAAGACTTTGAATTTTATTAAGGAATGTTTTTGGAGCCATTTATTGAGACGAAAAAGGATCCCTAGGCCTAGTGATCCATGAATTAATTTTACAAAAATATTAAATATATTTATATCACATTCATGTAGTATTTCAAAAATTATGAAATATCTCCTAAAAGGAGATTCAAATTAGAAATATGATACCACTATTTTATATGGAGCATAGGTTTTACCCTAAGTGTTACACAATTTTCTTCATCACTGAACATTCAGATAAGACAATCATTTGTGGTTATATTAAGTTGATTAATTAATTAATTAATTTTCTTTATTTAATACCCAAAATTTATTTCTCTTTATAAAAATCATTCTATGAAAAATATCTTTGTTTATCCACATAATTGTGGGATTTTTGAGAAGAGGTTTAATCATTATTTATTGGAAGATTGAGATCAGATGATGACTGATGATTGGATCGAGGTGGATTGACATATAGTGGGATCAATAGATCATCCTTGTCACTATAAAATGTGTTGTTCACCAATGATCAATCCAAAATAAATATAGTTCTCGTCAATTGTAGTTTCTTTCCTTGATTAAAATATTGAACATGTTCTTATCATATATTCATTGATTTGGGTTTAGCTTATCCTTCACAAGATCCTGTTTATTGAATTAAATATTTTATTTGATATGTTATTGAGAATTCATTATTTATCACATTGATTTTCCCTAATATATTATTATTGGAAAATAATTATTGTACAATGATTCATTAACATTTTTTTGTGTATTTCCCCCACTTTTTCTTTATGTTCTTTTTCATTGGACTATGGGGCCATGATTTGACATTTTCTGGCAGTTATGAGTGTGATCGGACCCCTAGATTCATGGTGGATGTCCACAAAATGACCAGATTTGTAATTTTAAAATCAATCAGGATGGAACATGGGAGCTACTCAGCAAATCATGGATCTAGAGTAGAAAAAATCAAGGTAGGTGAATTTGGAACATGAGGAAAATGGTGGCATTGAGCATAGGATCAGAAATCCAATTTCAAGACACCAGATACCGGGAATTGACAGCTAGAGGTGATCCACTTCAATTTCAAATGGTCAAACAGTATCAAAAATGTCAATAGATCTATATATTTATGTACCTAATAAAAAAAATTTATTGAATATTTTATTGATAATAGATGATATAATTTCCTAACATTATGATAAATATGTTAAATTATGAAATATTTGGTATTAGATCATTCATTTGCAAATTTGATGAAAATTTTAGTTTTACCCTTTTAAAATTCACTATAGTATTTCAGGAATAAATATTTTTTGTAAATTATTTTGTCTTAAAATATTGTAACTATGTTCTTGAATTAATGGGATATAAATTATATTTAGTACATGTGAGTTGGATCATGCATTTGAGTGGAGTAAATGGGCCATGAAGACAAAGATGGATTGAACTATCCAGATTGGACATCACTTCACCATTTGGATTGTATCTTCTACATCCGGACTTGAATTGGACCCCAATTTTGAGGGTAGCTCGGGGACATGATTATGAACATATAATCCTTCTAGAAGGCCAGCCAATGCACGCGTTTTGGATGAAAACTATGCGGTTAAAGTGGGATTAAAATATTTGGCCAAATTTCCCTTTCACATTTAATAAATTTTTGTAACCATAGCCCTTCACAACTCTAGTTAAAATATGTTTTAACTATTTGAGAGGGCTGATAGAGGCTTTGGAAAGGTTTTTCCAAAAGGGTGTCTCTTGGGAGACCCTCAAAAGTTTTTGATGAAGTAGGTCCTTGTGCAAACATCTCTTCCAAAAAGGCTCTCATCTCCCACCTCCTCTTTGTAATTCTTTTCTTTGATGTTTGTATCTTGTATTTTTATTCTATTAATATTTTGTGTTCTTCCCTTTTCTTCTTCTCTGAATATTCCTAATTGGGTTGGAATCAAGATTGGAAATGAAATTGTATTCTACCATTTCAATCCTTTTCTCATGGAAAACTTCTCTAGGATGACGACACCGCCCATGGAAGAGTAGTTTTTTAGTGATCGATCTATATTCTACCCTCTTCATTTAATTGTTTTGAGTCATTGAGTTACTGTAATTCACTTAATATAATTCATGAATTGAGTTTTTAAATTTGAATAAACTAAGAAATCAATTGAATAATTGACACAAAAACACGCGAGGTCGAGATTTTGTGTAAATTGTGAGAGCGCGAACTTAATCGGTAATACAAGACAACACGGGATAAGTTTGTAGAGATCAAATATAATCCCTAAACACAATTCATCCTCATTTCCATAATGGATATGTTCTCTAATTAACCACTGATCATTAACTAACCTTAGAACAATAATCAAATTAGGTTTTTGCGATTACGTGTTCCAAAGCTAGCCTAAAGTTTAAATAAATCATCTTTGTGGTTAAGTTAACTCTCGTAGGGTTTGAGGGTTAACAAATTCGAGGATCATAATTATGTGGATAATGATTTAAATGATAATTATTAATAATTAAATGAATATGTGTAGTTATATCGATT
The DNA here is from genome assembly GCA_963277665.1 of Viscum album. Taxonomy (NCBI): domain Eukaryota; kingdom Viridiplantae; phylum Streptophyta; class Magnoliopsida; order Santalales; family Viscaceae; genus Viscum; species Viscum album. Next base: position 1,083,471,340 of record OY728146.1, on the reverse strand, counting down.
AGACCTTTTAAAATATTTTCTTAAAAAACATCTTCTTATTGCATCTTTTTAATCAAACTTCATTTCAAAATTAAAAATAAAAAAAATGCAATCTTCTTCCAGAAAACTTCTTCAAGTTTTATAAAGAATAAAAAAACCATCCTTTCATGTAGTGTTTTAATTCTTTTCTATTTTATTTTTATAATACCTTTAAGAAGTTTTTTTAATTCACTTCCTCCTTTGAGAGACGACCTTGGTCAGCCACTCTACTGCACCTAAGTACCCAAAAACCACTAATCATTTGAGGGTGCCCACAACAGCTCCTTTTAGTACCATGATAGATATAAATTTTATGAAATCCCAACTATAATATGTGTACAAGGATGAACACATGTTGTGTAGTCCCCGGGATGTGCCAGCTTGGGTTTCTAGGTAGAGATAAGTATTAAACGTCATGTGGGACCTACGCACACTGTGTGACCCAATGTTGGTGGTCTAGAATTTACATTGGGAGTACACATATATGGATATATATAGACACATATAAGATGTCCCAACTACATGAGCTTGGTCAAGTCCGGGTACTTAGGCTAGGACACGACCCTATATACGGCTAGGTACATCGGCACAACCCAAAGGATTTGGACTCATCTAGGAGCACACGGGCTGGCTCTAGGAGGAAAGAATACACTATTTGGGCCCCATAAATGTTGGGTATAGTGACCTAGACATAGATCCATATCCAGATGAGAAATGGGTAAGCAATGAGGCAGGTTCACACACTGTTTTGAACACCATACGCACTATATACTTCTCTAAACAACTTCTTTCTCTAATATCTCCTTTGTTTAGACTCAGATTTTGGAACATGGGTTGCATATCCATAGTGTTTTTCTATTTTTAATGTGATGGCGGTCTTCATATAGGAATTTGATATATTATGTGAGATGTTAGAAGAGTGATTCTTATTTAGGCGATGCTTGATGGTGGAATTGATTGAAATGGATCATTGGATAGTTTAGATAAAATGGTAATCCATGGTCACACTAGGGTGAATTCCTCAATAACTGGAGATGTAAATCCCCTATTTAACCATGGAATAGGTCCTTCATACTTATTTTTAAGAAAGATATGGTACTCCCCTGTCGCACCAGGGTGCGGGTCCTCGATACTCATTATACAGATAGATATAGTACTCCCATATCATACCATGGTGCGGTTCCTCTATCCATTTAGCTGATAGTCCCCTATCACACTAGGATGTGGGTCCTCCATAATATTTGTTATAGACATAGATATGGTACTCCTACGCTTGTGAGGGTCCTCAGTCTATGGGTATTGTACTCCCCTATCACACTAGGGAATGGGTCTCCATATTTTGTACACAGATATAGAGATGGTGATCCCCTATATAGAAAAAGGTCCTATATATTTTTTATATTATTTCCCTTAGGTTTTGGACTAGTGGATGGGTGTGATCCCTCCTCATTTATTCTTTGGATAGACACATGAGTTGTTTGGAATCAATAAAGGACCATTAAAGTTGAAGGGAAACTCATCATCCAAGGCTTGTTTATGAGATGGATATCATCTTTCTCTCTTGTCTGGGTTTATTATATGAGCATATATATCTATTTTTATTGGTATTTTTCCCCTTTCCTTAGTTTTATTTGGATACATATATCATGACTTATATTTCTTCTTCTTTAGTTTTTAGGTCACCCAACTGAGTATGTATATATTCATCTATTCATGGGATTTTTCCCTGCGTTTCATGTCATGTGAAAATGACATATGGATAAGTAGTGATTTGAAAGGATAATAGAGATACTTGGGTGCATTAGACCACAGGTAGGTTTCGGTGCTTAAATATCAAGATTCAGGCCCTCTCATCTTTACTTTATTCTAGTTGTTTTTGGGTTGGGACATCTTTTTTAGTTGGTACGTATTTTTCACATTAATTTTCTAAATGCACTATAACACTATTTTTTATTCCCTAAAGGTTATTAAAATAATGTTTTTTACTCTTTATTTCACTGTATTTTATTATTATTCCACTAATTTTTTGTATATATGTGGTTGGGTTTGTGTGTACAGTTACTTTAGGAAAAGGCCTCCAATTTTAGTTATGCCTTATTTATTCTTGTCTCTATCCTCTGGACTATGGAGGAAGGCTTGGGGTTGTGTCAGCCTGGTCTTCCACCATCCAAGAGGGCCCTGATGGGTCAGGATGTTAGATACCTCAACCACCTCAATATCTTCCACAAATTTGAGAAGAATGAGTTCTTATTAGTGAACTTCTTCGGTATAAAACTTAGGTAAAAATATGACAAAATTTTAGTTCATTATATAGTTATTATATATTAGGTAACCTAAAAACTTTATAATTCTCACTATGTTCAATAAAATATTCTTCACTCAAAAATTTAAAATTGTTCCATGACTTTGTATTAAAGAAATCCTATAATGTCTTATTATTTTTAAGTAGGTTTAATCATTTTTTATTAATTTTTTTATATTTTTGAATGTTATAAATTGAAAATGGATACTCTCTAAAAAAACATGTCTCCCTAATAACAGTTCCATTTTTTGATAACATGTAATTTTAACTATCAAAGATAAATTAATAATTTTTCCTAGATATATCACAATAGATAACCTCAGGGTCAGTTTTAAAGAAGCATTGTTTTTTTCTTAGTGAATCATCAAAAATACTTTTGTGTTTTAATATATTTCAAAAAATTAACAGTAATTATTAAAATTTGAAAAAAAATATGAAGTGTAGATGAGAAAAAAAATAAAAAACAATTCATAAGAAAATTCAATGAGAACAAAACTTGTTCCATAATATTTTACCTCTCCACTACTTATCACTGACCTAACTTTTTATTCTGAAAACACTCAACCTCACTCAATGTTATCTTGATATATTGACACAAACACATATCTCTCTTTAGATATTCAAAAAGCATGCACAAAATTTCTTCCAGTACATGATATCTCTTTTAATTGTTAAATGGATCACAAGTTCCAATCAAATTCTCAAATAATTTCTTTTGTGAAAAAGTGACCGTCACATGATCAAAAAATCACACTTCCTCTCTTTATTTTCTCTATTGATAGACTAGGATAAGAATAGGAAAAACTATAGATAACAAGAAAGTATCAAACAATTTTTTAAAGGAGTTTGAGATCACAATTTCTCACTTGAACTTTATAATTTACTAAGAGTGAATTAGAAACAATCTAAAAGATATTCAGTCACCATCCATCTTTGAGATTTGTCTCATGGAACTAGATCCATAAAATTAACCCTCCATATATGAAGGTAGTAGATCACACACTAAGATTAAAACATAAAATCATTTATTATTATTTATAAAATATAATTATAATAGATAGGATAAGAATAATCAAGAGAGAGTGAAAATTACATTATTATGGGGTGTATGGGATTATAATACAAAATATATGTAGCCTATTTATTAAAATTAAATGAAAATAAGTATTTTCAAAAACAACATATGAGTAGAATGAATTCATGAGGAAAATTCATCACATGAATATCCTTCTCATGTGAATCAATAATAACTTCCATCAAAAAATTCACTACCCCAAATACACATTGAATATAGACTTAATTCTCAGCTTCACCTAGCCTTCAAGTGGTTCCCTAATTGGATCAATCCATTTTCAATATTATTAGAATATTCCTCCTATTTAAGATTAATAATTTATTTCATTAAATTCATATTCACCCAATCTTACATGTGTCCATATTTCATAAAATAATTCCACTTCCCACCATATTTAAACACTCTATTATAATTATGAATCATAACCATAAGTCACTCTCTATTTCTACAATAATTATCCTAGGAATCCTATTATCTCCTTAAAACAAATAGGATTCATTCAACCCCATTCATCATTATAGTCAAAAATGAAGAATGTAGATGCCCCATCACTATCAGAACCCAAAAACTATATCTAAAAAAATAGAAAAACATGAAAAAATATATTCATCATAAATTCAAGCATCCAAACTTAATTGAATTATCTTGATCCATATGGTCAAAGAAAACATGGATTATAGTATGGATATCTCATGTAGACCATGTGGTCTTCATCATCAAATAGTCAAATTTTCGACACAAGATCAAGATCTGACTTAATATTCACCAGTAACTAAAGCATCTGGAATCAACCTCCTCAAATCATAAAACATCCATATTAGGTTTGAAAGGCTCGACCCATTCCCTGATTTTTTTATCATTGGAATCTCAGCCAAATCGTATCAGATTATATCATCTTTAACTCACGGTAATATCCAGTTGTAATTCATTGTTCATCTTTAACCTTCAGTAGTGGATCATCATTACTTCCTTCTCCTTCAACCTTCGGTTTGTCAGTAGGTTCAACTATCAATGCAGGCATAGTCATCAGCTTCTAATGATCCAAATCAAGCATGAATCGACTTCTATATAGGCTTGAGATGCAATAATGGCATCAATAAATTATCATCTTCAGATGACTTGGGTTTCATCATTGATAAATCAGGGTCACATCTCATGACCAAATTTGGCCACACATTTAGAAAATACCATATAAAGATAACTCGGTTCTGTGGCCATCCTTATATTTAAGCCACATGAATGAATTTCCCTATGTGGATAACTTCAAAAATTCAGATATATAGGGGTTTGGTTCAATTGGTTTCATATCAAATAAATAATTGTGGTGATAAAAAAATAAATTAAAATAAAAATTAATGGTGAATTAAAATTAAAAAATATGATAAACATTTAATTGAATAAATAAAACCAACTTTGACCACATAAATTAAACCATAAATTAAAAGTTAAAATTAAATAAAAGGTTAAAAAACAATGAAATGATAAATAATTAAATTTAAAAAAAACACAATGTTATATAATGACTTTTAAAATTAAAATTTTAAATGAAACTTTAATATTAAATAATAAACACAATACTAGAAACTTAAATTACTTTACACAAAAAATAAATTAATTAAAAAATTAATAGCACAATTAATCACCCAAATGAACACAAAACTATATTTAACTAATAAAAAATAATTTGACAATAAATATATAGTAATCATTGAAAAATAGGTTTGGAAAATTTCATGAAATAAATTATACATCACCTACCAAAATACCTTCAATTAGCTTGACCAACCCACAATAGGGTTATAAGAAGGGAAATATAGATCCTTGAAACTAGATTAACTAGGAACCAGGATAATCTAGGTTATATTTTTAGGGTCTTAAGTGCTTAATAAAATAGTGTGAGGCTAATAATTAAATTTATTACGCCTCACTTTTGGTAATCAAGGAAATTACAAAAATCTGATCAATTTATTGAAGAAATGGTTAATAAATTCTCATCAACATTATCATGTCAATCTATCCTCAATAAGGAAAACCTTATCTCCATTACTGATTTCCAAGAATTTTATAGGCTTATACGTATTTTACTACACCATGAGAAGAAATTTTATGTGTTGGAATTTCAAATTCCTGAGTCACCTAAAAGAGGTCAGTGAGGAGGAATTATCTCTCTATGAAAAACACATGGATGATACGGTAGATTCCTAGTGTTTGATATTATCATATATGTTTAGTGAGATTCATAATATTCACCAAATAATGGATTCATTTAGCATGTTGTCTCATCCCCAATATCGTTACATGGAGAAAGTAAGATAAGAGAGATTTCATATCTCCAAGGTGCTATTCATGTGTAAACTTGGATAGTTAGTGACAGTAGAGCCTCATTTGGTCAATATGATATACCGCATGGAGTGCTAAGACATCCTATAATTTAATCCATTATATTATTTTCATATAGATCTCATTTAGGCCTCACTACCTCAGATCTTCTATAGTTTCATTTTTAATTATAATATGATCAATGCTGAGAAGTCACTTCTGGAAATCATCAATTATATTGACCATGATGATAATAACATAGGGAATAACAAACCTATGTTAGTATGGCTAATTAAGTGGAGTAAAAGTCATATGGACCAAATAATAACTCCAAGTCTAATTATTTTGAGTAGTAACATTCTAAGAATAGGAATATCCAAAGGTAGTAAAATGAATAAAACTCAATCTGTTTTGCATATCGAAATCTCATCCACATGAATAAGAACTATACCTAGTAGAAGAAAGAGGAATATTCAAGTGCATTTAATTATCAAGTGAAGCTTATCCTTCTCTATCAGTTGTGTATTAGATATTTCATGTGGATCTCACATTAGTATAAAAATACAAGAACCTAGTAGATTCAGGATGGTTATTATGGGAGAGGTGGGTCATTGAGGATCCAATAGAACTTGGTTGGATCCCATGGCTATTAGATATTACTAACTCACACTGAAAATAATAATTATATTTATTTTAAGGAATTTTTATTATGTACCATGTTTTACCAATAATTTTATCTTGGTTTCTTTTCTTAATGTGAATAATTTATTTCTCAAGTTTAGAAACCATGAAAGTTATTTTTAAAATGAAAAAATTTTATGTGGTATAGAACATATTCATAACAGTATTTATGTAGAAGAGTAGGAAACCAATTATTATTAGTTGATAATTAATTAAGTTCACGTGACTCATTTAACACCCAGTTGTGGAATCTGATGGTTCCACATGCAATGTAAGCACTTATCTAGGCTGATTACCACTCATCAATTATCATATGTGATGGATAATTCACACATTTCACAAGATGTAAATTTCATGAACAACAAAATTTTTCCAATGAATATTAAAAAATAAGGTTTATATAACTTAGAGAAGAACTTTTAACATTAAATTTATAATTAATTTAAATATATCAAATGAAATAATACCTTATTTTTGAGATCTTTCTTTGATGAAGACCCTGAACATCTAAAACAATTTTCATCCAAAATTCATTGATTTTTTGTGATCCAAGTGTGTAATACCTATACTGGTTATACAAATGTGATCCTTCAATCTATGAACAACCCCAATAATTATCGGGTGTTATCGAAGTAGATCGATCATCTTACAGTGTTTTTCATGATTGATATGATGATTCCTTCATACTTGAAGATTCTTCATCTCAATCCCATTCATGAGATGATGGAGGAGGGAGGAGAATCTATATATAAATCTTCTATATTTAGAGTAATATATAGATTCTAATGTTCACAAGAATTCTCAATTTTTATCTATGTATACCCAATATACATAATCGTCTATTTATAGAGATAGGTTTAGAGTTAAAATATTATTTAATATCACAATAGATCCGGAATAATATATTAAATATTATAAAACTCCTTCCATGTAATAATAATATTATTATTATTATTTACTCCTAGAATGTGCTAGCTGGTGTTATGATAAATATTATTTTACCCACTCTCAAATTAATATTTATCACTAAATATGAGCTTGGTATAGTATTTATCCTTATAATTTATAGAACACCTAAATAAATATTTATTCATTTAATAAATAAATAAAAATGTTATATGCCTTTTTAATTAATTAAATACCTTGTGAATGAATTTATATTTAATTTATGTGATCAATAAATTTTGAATAAATTTATTCATTAGTCTTGGGAATAGTATTTATTCCAGTAATTAAAGTCAATTATAATTTAACATTGATCAATAGAAACACTTATTGTTTTACCCTCTAGAATAATTTCTTGTTAGCATTATTCGATCCTGCCTAAAGTCTAAGATTACTATATAGCAATGGGTTAAGGAACCCAAGAGAATAGATTTAATGTCACAACCCATGACATCAACCTATATGCTTGATACAACATTCTATGACTATCTATAATAAACACATCATTACACCATGGAAAAGGAATGTAATGTGAAAATTTTATTTAAATTAAAGGTCCAAGATATCAAATTTTATAAATACAGAAGGTACAAATCCTTTATCGACTTATTCATTAATAATATATCATTCATGATGCAGCCAATGTACCATACATTCCATGAACATATAGATATTAATTTTGGTCAATAAATATAATTAAATGATTCATGAAAATAATTAATTATAATATTAAATCCTAAGATCTCTTACATGAACTTTTAGACATGAATGTGTGATGACACAGAAACATTTAGAAATCCTATAATCAGGTACTTCTCATAGTCTAATATCCTAGAAATTAACAATTAAAAACTTTATGAGATTAATTATCATATTCTTATGAGTACTAAAAACAAAAATTCAACAAATAATGTTCCCTATAAAAGAATTGTAACTGACTGTAGAACTACTTTTTAAGAATATCATTATAGAAATTCGAGGTTCTCATCATAGTAGAGAACTGTTATAAGCTTTTCAATGCAAAAGATACTCTAGGACAATATTTTATTAAATCCACATAGAACTATGAATTATATCTAATAATATGTTTAATACTAACTTCATTGAATATATATATATATATATATATATATGAAATCTAGAGTACACACAGTTGGTTCTAGTACACCAACTCCAATAGTCTCCCACTTGGAATAGATTCAACTGTCAATCTTTTCTAGCCCGCTATATCTCACATTATGATCATGTTTCTTATTAGTTAAGGATTTATACAAGGGGTATTCCACATTATCTTCCATAGAAACTCTTATTACCATAACTAATTTAATAATCTCCCTAAACCTTTCATCATTTCCACTATGTGGGGATTATTCATTTTTTCTTTATGAACATGTGTGACAAACACCAAGTGGTTTCAGTTCAAATAAATCTGGATATCCATATTTGTGTAATTTAGTTAAACTTTTTTCATTTACATGACCAAGATGGTGATTCCATAGTTGGGTGTAGTATGATTCATGTAAACTATATTCTTTATCGATTTCCACTACTTGATTCATGTAATCCAATACATAAAGATCATTATTTAGGTATTTATTACCATAAATTATGATTTATTTATAAAAAAGTAACATTTATTCCAAAACGTGAAAATAAATCCATCTATTTCAATAATAGATATGAATATAATGTTTTTGGTGACTGAAATCACATAATAAAAAACTAATAAAACTAAGATCATTTCAGTTGGCAAGGTGAGGTGGTAGTCTCAAATAACCACAACAGAATGTATGGACCAGTTGGATGCTCATGGATCTACCTCACCCTGGTAAACCTTATGTAATCTACTTGGTTCTGATATTTTAATATTTATTGAACACCACATGTTTTATCAGGTACCCATTTTTTAGAAAAAATATAAATTTTACTCAATAAAAATTCACCTGAAGCTTCCCCTTACTTTTTTCCTATGTGTGATTTTTCTTCCAATATCCCTTATTTCCACATATGAAACAAATAGAATCATGTTACCTTTCTTGTCCCTTTGTCCTTCTCTTATTTGAATGGTATTGAAAATAATATTAAGACTTGCATCTCTTATCTTAACCTTTAATATTATTTACTATAAGGATAAAAGGTTTTTCATGCTTTATATCCTTGTTAATATGGAAAAGTAGAGTGAGAAGATCAAGGAGAGACATTTATATGTTTTTCCTTTTGAAATTTACAACAAATTTTGAGAATCACTGAGGGAGTGATGAAAGAATGATATTGGGGTGTAATTATTCGGGATGTTTAAACCCTATAACCTCAAAGCGCTCAATGTAGCTAATTAATTTGACTTTGTGGGGCCAAAATTTCACACCTTCTCCAAGTTTTCTCATAAATAGTACCTTGGATATCTCTAATTTTTCGCGTATTTTTATATCTTGATAAAGATCACAGATATTTTAGACTATAATATAGGCATCCATATTTTCATATGACTTCATGAGTTCATTATACATGGATAAAATCAGTAAACAATTAACATAGATTGAATTGCTAAAGTTTTCATCATTGATAAATAAATCCTCCTCACTCTCCTCCTTAACAGGAGAATAATTGGTTGGGTATTCAAGAATGTATGATTTTCATTTATGGCATGGAACAACACATAGGTATCTAGACCATTCATGGATATTACTTCTAATTAAGAGATGGTATTTCACCATAACGAAATATAGGGATAATGTGTTTTATGATCTTGTCATTATTTATAAAATAAAAAAAGATAAGATTAATAGTAATTCAATTAATTATAATTTATGTGATAAATAATAATTTTTTAATATTATTAAAACTCTCACTATTTTACATTCTCAAATTCCATTACATTAGACTTAAAACATCTATTTCCATGGTCATTATAGTGGAACGTATATGTATTAACCATCTCATAACCCAAAAAAATCTTGGTTAGTTACTTGAAGGTATTTATGTAGGCATTTATTTTCCAATTGTGGGTTTACAAATCCTTGGTCTATTGAGTAGACTCCCCAATCCAGAAACTAATACCTGGGTTTCCTTAACACTTTCCTCTAAGTTACATCAAGTCTTGCAAGGTTTGATCCTCCTTATGTAAAATTTTTAATTCAACCCAAAAATTTCAAAAGAACTCCCCAATAAAAGTAATTTTTCTAACAATGGTCATTCTAACACTTGGTTTTATGGTTTATTTATTAATCAGGTAAAAGAAGGATTAGTTTAAATTAATATTAAGTTATGGGGTTTTATTTATCACGAAAAAAGATTTATTTTTTTATCCTTTAGATGTATTGTTAATATTGATTGGATTTTACTTAAGGGATTTACAATGTTATCATAAAACATCTATGCATAATCCATTTTTTTAATTCTGTCTTTTTATATTAGTCAATTTCTATATGAGATCATGGTCTTGAATCCTTAAAATAAAGCATGAAAAAGGTATAAATAAAGTAAATAAATAATGATATCATGAGTGTATATAATGGTTGAATTATTTAGTAGAAAATAAATCAACATATGTTCTAAGGGGGAAACTCCTTGTGTCAGTCTTGGAATGGGTTGTAACATTCCACCTATCAACCTATGTATCACATGTGTTGGTTTCGTGTCAGTTCAATATTGAACCACATCCACCTCATAACAATATTAAACCAACTTTATACACCTTTGTATACTCCTTTTATTACAAATGTTTTATAACACACACATAGGTAAGGGGAAACAAAGGATTTGTCAAAAGTAATTACATAAAACAACCTTGGATAAGAAGATCCTATATAATAAAAGAGGGTGGGATGACACGCATACCATTAAATTTAATTTAATAATTAATAATTGAAAACCTATGAAATAAGATTAAATTAAATCAAACTAATGCATACATGTGTCTAGTCAAAGCTCATGATCTTCCATATATATGCAATGATTACATGTTTAAAATAATTATATTGCATTAATTTAAATTTTTTCTTTGATAAGATAATACATTCATGAATAAATCCAATTAATAATATTATTATTCAATTAATTCATTTTATCATATTTTAACTATTCATCCTAAAATTATGATCAGCTATGAAAATAAAATATATAATTTTATTTTATTTAATAAAATAGTACACCACTTTGTACTTAGAAAAAACTCATTGAGTACCTATCTAAACAACTCAGTATGGATCTAATTCAATACAATGCACTCATAAAACATATTTTGTATATGGAATGTGTCATAATTTCACGGTGTGTACTACCAAATTAATTCTATATGAAACATGTGAATATTGCATTTCCTATACAAAGTAATATGTTAATTAATTAGTATGAAGTGACCATACATCAATTATAGCTTGAATATTATACATAATTAATTAAGAAATTAATATAATATAAAACATAACGTCCATAGTGTATGGTCAATTCAATGACCCATAGAACTCAAGATGATGATGTTTAATAGGCTAAATAATTAAATTTAATATTTATGTTCAAATAGGTAAAGTGCGTGATTTGTGTAATCCGAACACATGGTGTGAAATTTTCTTTTTCATATATCTGTAGTATGCCCCTAAGGACTCGGTGTGTCCTTCTTGTAGAAATTGATGAAATACATGGCATATATAAAGGATAAACGATATTTACTTAAAGATAAACGGATACTAGTCTGTATGTGCCATGTATTAAATACATGTGGTATAAATTACGTGACATATCTTGACCTTATTTTTTTCACCTTAAAACCCCATATATAACATAAAATGTTATAAATATACATATATTGTAGTTTGAAAAAGTTTTATTCTACCCTGGCTAGTCAAAAAGTGGTACATTTAATGCACACATCATGTATTCATTACACGATGACCTGGAGTTCATGTAGGTGTCATGATGTATTGAACATGGGTAAACTATGTGTTACAAATGTGTACATGTAGTGTGACCTAGTATTTTCTTACTATTGTTCTTAGAACCTCTTGATGGGTTCTTTATCTGTGTTATTTTTTAATTATTAGTTGATCTAAGTTAAGTGAGTGAGAAACAAAGAGGAAGAATAAGATATTTTGATGACAGAATAATAATGAATTAAAACATGAAATGAAATTTTACTTTAAAATGTGTAATGATAAAAAAACAATAATTATAAATTTGAATGTGACCCCAATACTACCACTTTATGGTTTTGGGGATAGAGAACAAACTTATCGGGGTTGATACTTACTCAGAAATTATTGGATTTGATTGATCATTCACATATTTTAGAAAACCTATACTTCATGACCAATAAAAAATTTAAGCAATATTGGAAAATAAGGTCATCATAACAAAAGAGAATATATTTTCATGTTAAATTTATAAATAATTTAAATAGATCAAAATAAATAATACCTTATTATTCATATCTTACTTTGATAAATATTTTTTTGTCTAAAATCCATTTTAGTCAGCTATTATTTCTTTTGTAGGATCTAGGTGTAGAATCCCTCTAGTGGTGATCCACACATGATCCTTTGATCTCCAAACAACCTCAATTATTATTGGTTTCTATAATGGTAGATCAATAATCTTGTGTTATTCATATTAATATCTAAAATGACTCCTTCAAACCTAAATAATATTACTAGAAATATCATTCTTGTAATGGTAGAGGAGGAAAGAGAATATCTAGAGTGTTCTTCCATCTTGATATAATGTTCTAGATTTCATTATGTGTAAAAATTCTTAATTTTTATAAATTTATACCCAATAGAGATAGTTGTATATTTTTAGAGATAGGGTTATTGTTAAAATATTATTTAATTTCAAAGTAGATCTTAAATAATATATTAAACTTTATTTGATCACATACCATGTGATAATAATAATATTATTATTTTATCATGGATTACTCTAGTTGTCACAACAATAAATATTATTTTACCAAATTTCAAACTAATATTTATTTTCATACATGATCTTGGTCTCTTATTCATCCTTGTTATTTATCAAATACCCAAATAAATATTTATTTTTTCAATACATAAATAAATATTTTATACATACACATAATTAAATAATTTCCTTAAGAATAATTTTTTTTTAATTTATGTGATCAATATATCCTAAATAAAATTATTTATATGTATTTAGAATAATATTTATTACAATAATTAAATTCCAATAGAATTTAATTGAGACCAACGGGAAGACTTAGTGTGTGACAATATATGATTCTTTCTCATTGGAATTAGTTAGTATTTCCTCATGTCCAAGCTTACTATCTAGAAATGGGTGGAGGAATCTAGAAGAACTAATTCAATGGAATAATGTTAACAACCAAATACAATTTCTCACTATGTAATATAATTCATTTGTCCCGGTATATCATCAAAAAAGTTTCACACACATGTTATCAATCTATATTTTTTCTAGGCCTTTATTTGAAAATCTAAAATAAACATTTACTTGAACCATGGATGTGGAATTTAATGTGAAAATTCTATATCAATTAAGGGGTTATGATATAAAATTCCATAAATAATTAAGGTAAAACTAATTCTTCAACTTAATCATTAATAATATGTCATTCATGATTCACCCAAAATACCCTACTTCATGTGAACATATAGATTCATGGTTTTGGATAGTAAATCAAAGTGTCTGAGTCACATAATTCATTAATAATAATCTTAATGTCTAAGGAACATTACAAACACTCCTTGATAGGAATATCTGATAACACATAAAAATGTGAAGTTCCTTTTGGCGGTTCTGTTCTCATGATCCTCTATCCTGGAAATTACAATGTGTGAACTTCATGAGAGTAAGTATCATCTACTTCAGAGTACTCACACCTGAAAATCAATATACAATGTTCTATATAATTGAATTTTATCTATCCATACAACTATGTTTAAAAAATATCTTTATGTCATTTTAATATTCTCATCATAATAGGGAACTACTATGACCTTTTTATTGTGATAGATACTCTAGGATATTATTACTTAAAGTCACACAAAAATATGGATGATATGTGATAACATGTTTAATATTCAATTATTTGAATATATATATATATATATATATATATATATATGAAATCCAGAGTACCCACAATTGATTCTTGGACACTAAATTTGATAGCATTCTTGTTTAGGTCATTTAAACCTAAAGTGCATAACAAATATCAATCAAGAGGGGTATTTAAACTCTTTTAATATAAAACATATTTATAAATGTATTTATTGTTTACAAGGAAAGTTGACCAATCCAAATTTTAGTGGTATAGGTGAGAGATCTACAGAGCTTCTAGAATTGACACACACTGACATGTGTAGACCATTTTCAATAGAAGCTAGAGGTAAATTATCATACTTTATTACTTTTACTGGTGACTTGGGTAGTTATGGATTCATCTACTTAATGAGGAACATATAATAATCCTTGGAAAAATTCAATTAATTAAAAAATTAAGTAGATAACCATATTTTCAATAAGATAAAGAACATATGTATGGATCAAGGTGGTGAATATCTAAGACAATACTTTATCAATCTTTTATATGAGAGTGAGATTGTATCCCAACTCACTCCTCCTTATACACTATAATGGAATTGGGTAAGTGAAAGGTTAAATCACTCTTTACTGTACAAGGTTAGGTCAATTATGATTCACTCTATTTTTTTTATTATCTTTTTGGGGATATGTATTACATATTGTGGTGTATACACTAAAGAAGGTACCAACTAAAGTGATAGAAGAAATATCATATGAGTTAATGTGTAGAAAAAATTATATGTTTTCAAACATAAATGATGGGTTTATGATGTGTTTTTAATGCCACTTAAAGCAATAAAATGGATCCCCAAGGCACAAAGTTATCTTTATAGGTTACTATAAGGAAATAAAATGTTATTACTTAAATGAAACCTCGGATAAAAAGTTTATAGTGGCTGTGAAGACCATTTTACTTGAAAAAGAGAATATACTAAGGAAGTATAGTGGGATAATTATTGAAATTGAAGAAATTTATTCTCAAGAAATATAGTAGTTGGTAGAGGAACAAAATCTAACAATACCAATGGAAGAAGATGTTCATGAGGCACATGTACTACATAGGAGCACCCTAGATGTTAGAGAACTATTACTTTGTGGTTTTCTAGTCACTGAGGATGGAGACTCATTAATTTTATACGATGATGATCCTATTTCTTAAAAATATTATATAGAGAGCTTAGAAGCTACAATATTTAAATAATCCATGAATTCTAAGATGGATTCCATGTATCAGAACCATGTTTGGATTTTGTTCAATCTGATAGTTGATGTAAATACCATTGGGTGAAAATGTGTATTCAATATAAATATGGACATGGATAGTAAAATGAGTACCTATAAAGAAATTCTAGTGGCTAAATGGTTTAAAAAATCAAGTAATTGACTATAAAAAAATAGTTTCATCAGTTTATATGTTTAAATACATTAAAATTCTACTTGATATAGCAGTATTCAATAACTATGATATTTTTAAGTTGGATTTCAAAACAAAATTGCTTAATGGGAACTGTTTAGAAGTCAATATGACACAATTAGAGGGGTTTTAGATATACATAATGCCAAAATGTAATTATAGTGTAAGAAATCCATTTATGGATTAAAGAAAGTATTCAGGTCATGGAATATTCATTTTGATAAATATATATGAGTTTTTATTTTCATTAAAAATGAATATGATCTATGTAGAAATTAGTGGTTTAGTGGGAGTGCGATCATTTTCATTTTTTTATATATTTACGACATATTAATTTTTTTGAAATGAGGTACTAGCCTTTTAGTTAGTTAAGGACTGGTTAAACAAGTGTTGGTCTATAAAGAAAATATGTTAAGTAGCCTATATCCTTTGGATCAAGATTCTTCAAAATATATAAAAGAGGTTTATTTCAATAAGTTAGGGTACATACGTTGACAATATACCGAAGAGATTTAGTATAGAACCATCAAAGATGGTATTAGTTCCTGTGCCTTGTGGAATTTATCTCTCTAAGATAATTTGTTCTAAAATTCCACATGATAGATAGTATGAGTAGGGTCAATTTCACATCAGTGATAGGATCAATTATGCATGACATGTTATGTACCAGTCTTGATTTTTTTATTCTCTAATAATAGAAAGAAGATGTCATGAAGATATAGGAAAATAGTATTGGGTTATTGTTAAGACTATCCTAATGTATTTGAAGTGTATTAAAGAAATGTTCCTGGTATATAGAGGAGACGAGTAACTAGTATTATAGATATATACATATTATTATTTATATAATAACCAGGATGACTTGATATCATTATTGGGATATGTCTCCATACTCAATAAAGGATATAGGAGCTACAACAGCTCACATCAGCTAGTTTTGGTTGATTCTATAGTAGAGATTGAGTATATTGAAGCTTCTGGTGTAGCTAAGAAATTAATTTGGATTCAAAACATCATCTAGGAGATTATTTTGATTCCTATAATTATAGAACATATCTTGGTATATTGTTATAATACTATATCTGTGTCTCTCTCAAAGGATCCAAAGTCTCACCAAAGGTCGAACCACATACTCTAGAGTTTTCATCTCTTGAAGGATTCTTCTCAACAAGGTGAATTCACATTGATAATATTATATATGGAGGAGAACATGATTGACCCCTTTACTAAATCCTTATCTCATTATAATAATGAATATCATGTTAGAGCTACTGTGCTTAAAAAAATTAGCAGTTGGATTTAGTGCATGTAGATTACTGTTGGAGTTGGTGTTTCCCTAAAACCAACTTCTCTTGTACTTTGATTACATTGTATATTAATTTTGTGTGAATAGAATATAATTTCTTATCATATACTAATTATTATTATGCATTATATTGTATGTGATAATGTTTTAAGGATAATTATTGCATCGAAATTATATAACAGTTTCAAGCTATGATGAGATACTTTAGATATTGAGAAATATTTCTTAAATGCATGTTTAATTGATAGATGATATTGTCTAATGGGACACAGAAAATACCATAAATATAGGTTATGAGTCTCATAATACATTGATATACTTTCTCAAGGTATTACCCCTGGGTAATCTCTATGAAGGAAGGTTCTATGAATGGACCCACCAATAATAATTTTGTATTTTTCATGTGTCATTGGATATTATTATATGTAGACCAGCATAATTATCCTTTGAATCTAAGATTATTATTAATGTGTTTCATGACCTACTTACTCATATGTATTTCATAAACAGTGACAATAATAGATCATGATGAAGTTGTATACGTTGGGTGTGTCATGAATTACATACCAACACATGAGCCTTATCCTGGTTGGTGAGGACTCCTTAAATGCATCCAGGCGACCCAAGATCAAATCCAGGTGGAGGCTAATTTTCAAGGGTATTGTAGTAGTACTGTGGCAGGAACTATGTTGTAATGTAGTAAGCACTGTAGCGATAACTATAGCAAGCACTGTTTGGAACTGTAGCATCTAGGGAATATTCCCCTGTTTGGGCCTTCGGGCCACCGATTTGGTCCCCGAGTCCTTTAAGGCCTTCGGGCCACCCAGGCCTTCGGGTCAGTAAGACCTTCGGGCCACCTCAAGGCATTTGGGCCACCTTAAGTGCAGATGTAAACCAGACAACCTACAAGAAACAAGCTTTAGAAAGAGGATGAGAAAAGAGCTTTCACCATAGTAGAAGATAAATAGATTGCAATAATGAGAGGGTATGGCACCTGCCATTGGGACAAGACTGTGCATGCATGGGAAAGCCTAGCTGAACATCCATGAGAAGGTGGAGAGCTGATTTCATGGTGAAGATGCTGGGGAAGAGAATTTCCAAGTAGTTAGTCTGGGTTGTATGTAATGTTTGAAGCCTACGGGAAATGAATCCCTATAAGGTCTATGGGCCATGTAATACTTACTCCTATGGTCCTTTTAAGGATTCCACCTCACCCATTGAAAGGTGGATTATCAAAAATCAATAAAAAATGAAGGCCTTCGGTCCATTGGAGGAGGTCAGGAATTACATACCATTAATGAATAATGTGAGAGAGGATTTTTCCCTTCTGTTGGAAGTGAAAATCTATGGCCCTTTAATGGAATATAATAACTAGATTAAGTCCATTTTCATGGTGTTTTAACAAAGAGTTTAGTTCTAGAAAGTCAAATAAGTAGAGTTGAATATATAGGACAATAACACAAGTTATGCAACCATTTTGACATGAGATATCTATAAAAAAGGCATTATATTAAATGATAAGGATTTGTAGGAGGTTTAATGTCATTGTGAAATTAAATCTTTTATCAATGGGTTCCTTGGCATGTTATTAGATGTTAAACTTAGATTTTGGGTGGTTTAGACTAATTCCACTGAGAAAAGGTCCTAGAGAGTCACACTCTAAGTGTATCCAAGAACCATGGTTAAATCCTGTATGCATTTAAAAAGTATATTAGCATATTATTATCAAGTTTAAGGAATAATATTTAATTTGGTTTATTGGTTGTTTGCAATTATATATTTATTGGTGTATAACATAGTTATATTTATTTATCTAATTAAATAAAGTGAAGTTAAACATGGTTTGGTAAATAATAAAAAGGATGAGTGGATCAAGTTATGGTTCAGTAAGAATGAAAAATTATTTGAATAAATATTAATTTATTTCTTTAAGATAAATAATGTTTAATTAGTCTGTACTTAATTATCATGTCAAGTAAATAATAAATATATTATTATTATTTTGGAATGGTTCATGCTAAGAGTTAATATAATATTAAAGGATATTTTTTAAAAAATATACTAACCCTATATATATAAATACCTAACTATTTAATTCTCATTATATAGAAAATGAGACTTGACTAAAAATTATTGTGTGAAAAATTTATAACTCTATAGAATTATCTTAACCAAGATATATTCTCATTAATGCTCCAAGTTTTGTGAGCACTGGAAATCCTCCTCCTTTATCTCTGGTTGAGATAAAACCAATAGAATCCAAAATTCCTTATTTAGATTATAAGGTGTGAAGAAAAATGAAGGATGAAAATCATAGAAACATTATAACTTTATCAATAGAACCTTACTAGATATCTAGATGTTCTTGGTGCATGTGTATAACATTGCTAAAAGGAATATATTATTGATTCCACCATCTTGATGATAGTTAGACAATAAGTTTCATCAATATATCTAACAAACCAAGCTAGAAGTAAATGGACATGGAATTTTTTTTGTGGAGTACTTTATACATTTCACAAATAGATTCCCAAAGACCGTATTATTTTAGGGTCTTTGGAAACTCAAAACACATGCTTCTAGCTTGGTGAAATATTATCAACATCTCCCATAAAGATCTTCCACATTATTTTTCCTACCTAAAACCTTTCATTATATCCTAGGGAAAAGAAAACATATGAAAAGGGTTAGCTCAAATTCTCATTATGGGTAAGCAGGGAAAACATCAAACAAAACATAAACATAAGAATAAAAAAACATGAACATAACTTTTGAAAATCAAAATATTGAGTTATGAAATAAATCTTTGCAATACGTAAGGAATAAATCATAAAGGTAAATCAATCGTGATAACATATAATTTTCATAAAACATGAACTTTTCGAAAACACATAAGCCTAGAAAATTATTTCTATATTATCCAAGGCTCATAGTCAAGACCATCATAGCAAACACAGTCCATTACTGAACTGGGTTTACTTTGCATTCTAGCCCTATAATACTGAACCATATTTACTTGTAATTCCAGTAATTTATATATCATGTGATATAAATCTTTACCAAATTCATTGGAGGGAGATATAATTCCGACCCATCTCATTATTAAATCATTCTTATATGTACTACAAAAACATGAAACATTCGCCATAGCATATCCCATGGAACAAACAATGGGTTTCTTAAACATCATTCAATCATATTCCATATAAAATAAATGGATTTCATAAAAAAAATCCATCATAAACATAATAAATAAAATTAATTATAGGTATATAAACATAACCTTATTAAATTTTTTATGGAAAATAATTTTGATAAAATACTTGAAATTAATTCTTGACGAAAATATCCTTTCTTCTTAAAAAATATTTTCTTTTCTCAAAATGCCACGCAATTTTAAAAGAAAAAAAATAATTTAAAAAAAATTTAAATCTTGTAAATAAATATTCTTGGAAATAGGGCATTATAAAATCATAAGAATACATTCATGTTATATAATTTAAAAAACATTCTCTTCTTACTTTTTTGGGAAAAGTCAAAAAATACCTCATATCGAATAATGAAAAAATAATCATTTCATTCAATTTATTAAAAAGTATAAAATAGGTAAAATTGACTTTAAATAATTGTATAAGAATAAAAATAGTATTACAGGTTTATGGAACAAGGATGGGGATGATAAATATACCTCAGTTAATATTTATGTATAAACAATCTTAGATAATAATGAGATTGTAAAATTAGACCTTACTTTAGGTCTGATATCCTTCGTATGTATCCAAAAATCATGTATAATGATTTAAATAATTTTATTGATTTATTCCAGAATCATACTCGTGTTTATGATATCATATATGATTATATTATCATCAATTTGTTAGTAACATTTCATTGTCACTCGTTATTCGGATATTAACTGCTTTATGTACTTATGCATGTTTTGTCAGATAAGTTCTTGTTACACTTATTTGGTTATAGTTAAATCACTTATTGAATGATATTAGTATAATATATATCATATTTATTCATTCTATTCATTTATATAATTGTGGTTTAATGAATATCATGTAGAATGAATCACATCGCATCATGGAGATGGGGGGTTATATGTACGCACGAGAGATGATATCATTCACTTAATGGTTAAAAGGTATGAAATTGAATGTTATATTAATTATAAAGAATAATTATAATGTCATATTAATTATTTAAATATATTATATTCATTATTATATCCATCTAAATTATGTATTATTGAATAATAAATTACACCACAACGTGGAGACGGTAAGTTGTACGTATGCACGCATGGTGATATTATTATTCATATGAATGATAAAAGGATGTATAAGTTTGTCCCATAATTATAATAACATATATTAATGTATAATATACTGTATTTATAACTTTATTATTAAAATAACATAAAAATTGGAATTAGAAGAAGCAAATAATTTTGAAAGAGGTGATAAAACAATTACCTCTTTTTTGAGTATCTTCTTTTTATTTTCACAAAAGGTCTCCTTAAGATAGATTTCTTAAAAAAGTGTTGTCTCTATGAGGAATTAAGGGATGTTTGGATCTTATTTGATAAAACGTTTGGTGATCCAAGGGGCTTGAGATATATGAGTTAGTGGGTATAGGTGGTGGCCTTTTATAAAGGGAGGAGGGGCACTTTAGGAATGTCTTAAAATATTATTTTACTAAAAATTGATTTTCAAATTATAATATGTCAACAGTTATATATTTCGAGGTTAAGATGATTATGCGTCTAAATCCTCTCAATCAATAGGTTTTAGATGATTTTAGGTCACAAATTTAACCTTATATTTTGGATTTAACCCTAAGTTAAATAAATCAACTATTACCATGTCTTCTTGTATTTTTAAACTATATGGTCAACATAGTTACAATAAAATGCCAAAAGAATTTAAAGTGTATCATTAATGAAATTTGTAACATTATCTAAGTCAATTGGACGAATATTATATTTTTATGACCATTTTATCATTTCATAAAAATTTATTTGTTTTCAAAACTCATTTATGTTAATTTTGACAATATTTAGTAATTTATTTTTTTTAAAGATATAAAAACTTGATAGATTCAAAAAAAATACATTAACTAAAATATAAAATTTCATAATCAACCAAAAAAATCGTTTATGCAATCAAAATTTTCAAATAACATTTATTTTAAAATTTATAATATCATTTATTTGAATCTTTCATTAATAAGGTAATCACTACATCATCATTGTGCCTTAGATAAACTTATTTATTTAAGGTATAAAAATATAAATAAAATACCATGATGTATTAAATATTTTTATCTTTCTAATGAATAATTATTTTCAAATATATCAATTATATAACCCCACCTTAAATTTATTTTATTAAAAAGATAAATGTTTATGTTATATTTCCCTTTACTTTAAATTAATTATTCTAACATGTCATTTTCACACCCAAGTGGCTGCCAAATGCCAAAAGTTGGTCCTAAGGATATTTTTAGTCACCCATGACTCATTTAATAATATTAAGACATGGGTTATGATAGTTATATATTATTACAATATTATTTTTACCCTTATTTACTTAATTTACCCTTTAACCGTAATAAATAAAAAAAATTATATATGTTACTATTCATAATATCCAAAAATAAAATTTACCTATTTACATAATTTGAAACTTATGATTATAAATAAGGGATAAATTTTTAAAAATTCAAAACACATAAGTTTCATTGATTATTTTAAAAATAATTCTCATTGTGAAAACCAAAAAAGCGAGTTTTAGAGAAGTAAAAACTATCAAAAGAATGACATATGTTTATATAAAATTTAAATGTGAAATTACTTTAAATGAACAAAATTGTATTAAATGATATATAAAATAATCCAATAACACTTTAAAATAAATTAATAATATAATCTAACTATATAAATAAATTATACAAAAAGGTAGTTTTAAATTAAAATGCAGTATTTTTCACTATTCATTAAAATATGTATTTCGTCATAAAAATAAAAAAATTTAAACCAAGGTAAACTTTAATGTCCCTATTAAAATTAATAAGTTTATTATTTCAAATAAAACTTATGAAAATTTAAAAAACTAGATTTAAAATGGGTTCTCCATCAAAAGGCGGTTAAACTACATTTTTATACAAATGCTCATTTTATCCGTAAAATTGAATTTTTTTCTTCTATCATATCTATAAAACATATAAGATGAATTTTAAATATGATAGTAAATATATTAAATGTATATTTCACTAATAAAATCCATAAATAGTGGTTTTATTATTTTATAGACTAGCTTATTTTCATTTAAATAGTTTTTTAGAAGAAAGTCAATACCATTCATACCAGCCATTATAATGACTAGGTTATAATATTTAGTTATCACTGATAATAAATATTGCATGAAATTAATTATATCAAAATAACTTGAAATTTTGTGTAACACAATCCAATAATAGTGTTCTATATACTCTAAGCTAATACGGTGTTGCTTATAGCACAAGCTAATCTTAGTGTAGCATACAACATAAGACATCAAAGAAATTAAAAAGAATATATCTCATAAAATCTCTTGGTGTTAAATTCTAACCACCTTAAAATGAATTTCACCCTTTAATTTCACTGGGGTTATAAAAGTTTTACTACTTGAAAGCTTCTTTCATAGAAACCCATATCGTAAAAAGGAATACTAAAAATTCATTCTAAAAAGGAAATGTTAGAAACATAATGGATACCCAAATTAACTCATCACTGGGTTTCCACGTAGGAGAACATAGGTGGGAAGTGGAAACATGGATATGGGAGAAAAATATAACCATCAAGTTCTAATGGATAGTGATATAGAACAAGTTTTGGAGAAAGTTAACAACCTGAAACCCATAAATCTATGATGATTTAAGGGACCATCTGATTCATTAGATAATAAGGTACTAAGATAACATTTTTGGTTTTCAAGATCCTTTCCCTAAAGTTGAATAACATTAGAATAAATACTTACTTGATTTCAATACAATCTCACTATTGATTATCCCTTGAAAAATTTCAACTTCATCCCTGATTTAAATAAATAAAGTTGAATTTTTTATTCTTGAAATGTTAGCAGATCATACGATCCATAAATAGAATTATAGGGAATTCCATATATCTTAACAAAAAGGTTATAAAATGTTATGAAAAATGCATAAGTCCATATATGGTGGGTTAATACTTTATTCTATCAAACTTCATTAGATTCTTAAATTAAAATTTCCACAAATTTGATAACCTTGTAATCCTTTTGAAAGATTAATATCCAAAACTAAAGAAAAAATGTTTCCAAACTCAGCTTAACATTTATCCTCCATATATCATAAGGTATCTCTAGTTGTTCACATTCCCAAAATGTTAACACCTTCAGCATGTATTCACTTGAGTAATGGTAACAACCTCAATTATCAGATATCCTTATTGAAAACATTCATGTTTCATTATTACAAAACATAGTGGATTATTCCTTAAGTCCCAAAAAAAATTTATACTTCATCCATGATAGCATAACCCTCTTATCGACAACTCCATAATTAGTTCCCAATAAACAATAATCATCTAATTTACTTATTCAAATCCAACATAACTTTATCCAAACATCATTATATTAACATAAGGGACATATTAAGGGTTGTCTTACCCTTAATCATGTGTTCTCCAAGTATATCACTTTACCCTTAAATTACTTTTTCGATCCTTATATATATTCAATGTATTCTTTCTAATCCTGAATGAAAAAATTATTCTAAAAACACTAATATATTTCAAGATTCATATAACATAATATTTGAGTTCCAAAACAGATACACCTCAAACATCCAACTTTGTTCTTAAACCATTACTCAAGATTCATAATCTTCATCTTTTCTAAAATATGAATCATATCTTAAGGTTTCTCAACCTCAATATTCTTATGTTTAATGTAAAAAATAATCTAATAACATCACATACCTTTCACATGTCATTTACAATCTCTTTATCCTCATCAGTATGACCAATACTCGTACCATAGTCATGATTCACTTTAAGATGTTCCCATATGAGAAATCTATCTTCATATTTCTCATACTTTTTACATATGAAACATTCAATGGTTAACTATGTTCTATGTAGTTCTGGCTATTGAATAATACTAGAAGGAAAAGTGTGAGAAATATATATTATAAATTAGAAACACATAAGTAAGGTAAATTACTTATAATATTTCAATCTATGATGTCTTTAGTTTAACCCTAGTTTAGTCATGATTATCACAAAATGCCTAGGATTTTAACCAATACTTTACTTATCCTTAGGACATCCATAGACATATCCTTAGAAATATATCTAGGGATCTCACTAATGTTTTCATATCCTAGTTTCCAAAGGTTGACTAAACCTTGACTCTGATACCTACTTTAACAACCCAAGCTTGACGTACATGGATATTAAATTTCTTTTTCAAAATAATTAATACATTACACAAATAGATGCCCAAATACAGTATTATTTTAGTGACTTTGGAAACTCAGAATACATTCTTCTAGCTTGGTGAAATATAATCAACATATCCTATAAAGATCTTCCCCATTAGTTTTCCTACATAAAAAATTATTTATATCCTTGGGAAAATAAAAAATATTAAAAGGGTGATCTCAAATTCTAAGTAATTGTTATAATGGAGAACATCATAAAAAATAAACATAAGAATGTAAAAACATGAACATAAATTTTTAATATCAAAATATTGAGTTATTAAATAAATCTTGGTAGTACATAAGGCATAAATCATAAAAGAAAATTAATCATAATAGTATATAATTGGAATAAAACATGAACTTGTGGAAAAAATATAAGTATAGAAAAGTGTTTCCATGTTAGTTAAGGCTCATAGCCACGACCATCATAGTGGAAAAAGTACATTACTAAACTGAGTAAACTTGTAATTCCAGCCTTGTATTACTGAAATAGATTTACTTTTCATTCCAGTCATGTTTATCTATCGAGATATAAATCATTAACCAATTAATTGGAGGGAGATATAGGTCACACCCATCTCATAATTAAATCATTCTTACATGTTCCACAAAAACATAAACCATTCTCCATAGAATAATCCAAGGAAGAAAAATGGGTTTCCTAAACATCATTCCATCATAATCCATATAATATAAATGAATTTCATAAAAATAATTCCATCATTAACACAATAAAATAAAATTAATAATAGGGATAGAAACATAACCATGTGTCATCTTAGATGGAAAATAATTTTGATAAAATACTTGAAATTAATTCTTGAGGAAAATATCCTTTCTTCTTCAAAAAAAATTCCTTTTCTCAAAATTCCACGCAAATTTAAAATAAAAAATTTAATCGAAAATACACTTGAAATATCGTAATGTAATATTCATGTAAATAAAACATTATAAAAGTGTAAGAATCCATTCATGCTGTATAAGTTAAAAAACATTCTCCTCGTACTTTTGTTGGAAAAGCCAAAAAAGTACCTCGTATTGAATAACGACAAAATATTACTTTCATACCATTTAGTAATAATTCACCAACGGGTTATATAGAATTTAAACTATTGTAGAATAATATAAATAGTATTACATATTTAGGGAACATGGATGTGGATGATAAATATACCCCAGTAAATATTTACGTATAAAAAATCTCAGATAAAAATTAGATTGCAAAATTAACCCTTACCTTAGGGCTGATACCATTTGTATATACCAAAACCTCCTGTATAATGATTTAAATTATTTTATTGACTTATTCAAGAATCATAATCATTTTTATGATATCATATTTGATTATATTATCATTCGTTTATCAGTAACATTTCATTGTCACTCATTATTCGGATATTAACTATTTTATGTTTTTTGCATGTCTTGTCAGATAAGTTCATGTTACACTTCTTATGTTATAGATATATCATTTATATAATGATATTACTATAATATATATCATATTTATTCATTATATTCAAGTATATAATCATGGTTTAATGAATATTATGTAGAATGAATCACATCGCATCATGGAGACAGTATGTCATACATACGCACGAGAAACAATATCATTCAATTAATTGTTAAATGATATGGAATTTGATGGTATATTAATTATAAAGAATAAATATCATGTTATATTTATTATAATAATCATTATACTGATCCAAATTAAGTATTGTTGAATAACAAATTACACTACGGCGTGGAGATGTTAAGTCGTATGTACGCATGCATGGTGATATCATTATTCATATGATTGATAAAAGGAGGAATAAGGTTGTCCCATAATTATAATAACATCACATAATGTATAAGATACTGTATTTATTACTTTATTATAGAAATAACATAATAAGATCAAGTAGAAGAATAAAATAATTTTGAAAGAGGTGATAAAACAATTACCTGTTTTTCATGTATCTTCTTTTGATTTGCACAAACTTTCTCCTTAGGATGGATTTATTGCCAATGTGTGGTCTATAAGAGGAAGTTAGGGATGTTAGGAGATTAATTTATCCAAATTTGGTTAAGAAAAGGGGCCTGATAGGTGTGACTAAGTGGGTAAAGGTGGTGTCCTTTTATAAGAGAGAGGAGGGGCACTTTAGGAATGTCTTGAAATATTATTTTATTATAAATTGATTTTAGAATTATAATATATCCAAAGTGATATATTTATAGGATAAGATGATTATGGATCTAAATTCTCTCAACCAATAGGTTTTATAAATTTTTAGATTAAAAATTTAACCTTATCTTTTGGCTTTAACCCTTAGTTAAATAAATTAACTCTTACCATGTCTTCTTGTATTTTTACACTATATGGTCAATATAGTTACTATAAAATTACAAGAGAACCTAAATTTGATAATTAATGAAATTTTAACTTTATATAAGTTAGTTGGACTAATCTTAAATTTTTATATCTATTATATCATTTAATAAAATGTTATTTGTTTTAAAAACTCATTTATGTCAATTTTAACACTATTTAGTAATTGATTTTTGATAATGATAAACAAATTTGATTGGTTAAGAAAACTAAATTAAATAAAATATAAAATCTCATAATAATCCATAAAATTTTTTTGTGGCATCAAAATTTTCAAATTTCATTTATTTTAAGATTTATGATATTATTTATTTGAAACTTTTATTAATATGGTAATCACTACAGCATCATTGTGTCATAAATAAATTTATTCATTTAATGTATAAAAATAATAACTAAAATACCATGATCTTGGAAATATTTTTAGCTTTATAATTAATATTTATATTTATAGAGATCAATTATATTACCCCACCTTAAAATTGTTTTAGTAAAAAGATATGTGTCTATGTTATATTTCCCTTTACTTTAAATTGATTAATATAACATGTAATTTTCACACCCAAGTGGCTCCCAAATGCCCAGAGTTACACCTAAGGATTCTTTTGGTATCCAATGACCCATTAAATAATACTATCACATGTTTTAGGATAGTTTTATTTTATTATAATATTATTTTTACCCTTATTTACCAAATTTACCCTTTAACTATGGTAAATAAATATAATTATTGAATTTACTATTCATAATATCCAAAAATAAAAGATAAATTATCACATAATTTGTAACATATGATTAAAAATATGGAATCCATTTTTCAAAATTAAAAACACATAATTTTAATTAATTAATTAAAATTTAATTCCCGTTGTCAAAACTAGAAAGCAGGTTTTTAAGAAGTAAAATCTAACAAAAGATTAACATGTGTTTATGTCCAATTTATATTTTAAATTACTTACAATGACCAAAAATTTATTAATTAAAAAACATAATACAATTAAACTTTTAAAACAAATTAAAAATATAACCTAAATATATAAATAAATTAAACAAAAAGGCAGTTTTGAATTAAAATGGAGTATTTTTTACTGTTTATTAATATATGAATTTCTTTAGAAAAAATACCAAAATTTCAACCTAGGTAAATTTTGATGTCCTGATTCTAGATAAGAAGTTTATTATGTCATTTATAACTTATAAAAGTTTAAAACCTATATTTAAAATGGGTTCTTCATCAAAAGGAGACAAAACTGTATTTTTAGAAAAATGCTTATTTTATCCATAAAATTGAATTTGTTCTTATATCATATATCGAAAACATATATGATGAATTTTAAAAATTAAATTTAATATATTACAATTGTATTTCACTAATAAAATTCATAAAGAGTGATTTTATTATTTTATAGACTCACTTATTTTCATTTAAATTGTTTTTTAAAAAAAGTTAATACCATTCATACCTGCAATTATAATGACTAGGTTATAATATTTAGTTATCACATATAATCAGTCTTGCATGAAATTAATTCTATAAAAATAACTTAAAATTATTTGTAACACAATCCAAGAATAGTGTTGCGTATACTGAAAACTAATATGGTGTTGTGTATAATGCAAGCTAATCTTGGTGTAGTATACAACACATGACCTCAATGAAATTAAAAGGAATATATCTCATAAAATCCCGGGGTGTTACAAAATATGATAATAATGAAAGAGTTAAAATAGTATGTAATTAATTATCTATTTAAAGTAATTATAGATTACATATGATATCTCTTCTCCCTAGATTGTGGGAATTCTATTATATTTAGTTATGTATAGAAATCATAAGAATTTGATGAAAAAGGTTTGGGCATAGGAAAAACCACTTCCTCTATGCCCCATAACATTCAAATACA
This sequence comes from Viscum album, assembly GCA_963277665.1. NCBI lineage: Eukaryota > Viridiplantae > Streptophyta > Magnoliopsida > Santalales > Viscaceae > Viscum > Viscum album. The sequence goes on along the minus strand of OY728146.1, from coordinate 1,083,441,426 downwards.
TATCTATATCGGATGATCTAAAGGAATATATTCAAATTAAGAAGTTAATTTCTATAATTTGGGTGGTTCTTAATATCAATGGAGAAATTAATATTTTCTATGAAAGAAAATCAATCCATCGCTCAATCTAAGGAACCCCAGTCTCACTGAAGAACTAAACACATCCTTTAGAAATACCATATTTTATGATAGATCATTGATAGGTAAAATGTAATAATATGTATTGTGGATATAGATAAAAATTTAGAAAATAAACGAATAAAACCATTATTGCAACACAATCATGAGGGTTATGTTTATTCTATTAGTTTATGATAATTAACTGAGTAAATATAATATTTGTAAATGTATCATGATTTTATAATAAATGTTTTCTCCATTTATAACTCATTAATACGTGTTGAATTTTATTTTACATGAATTAACCAATTAAAATAACTCCTCAATGTTTGACTTTGAGTTTTCTCTACTGGTCTATAATTTTCTATATCAATGTATGAAAATGATTAATATATATATATGTGTAGATTCCCCGTACGCGGTATGATGGGAACATAAGGGTGGATATGCAAGCCTCAATTGTTAGATAGGATGAAAATAGTATCATTTACTCATGTAATTATTCTATACCTCATCGTTGTATGTATTTTGTGACTTTTTTTAATCTCATGTTGCATTACATTAGACCCTCTGATCTTATAGTTTGACTATTTTCACCCCCTTCCTACTTCAATAAAAATATTTAATTTTGATTGAGTTGGACCTGATTGAAAATCATCATAGAGTATTATGGGTTTTGATGATATTTTAAGGTTAACATGAATATAATATTGTACTTAATACAAAGGGTTGTTTATAAGATACAAATAATAGACACGTGAGGTAATAATCCAATAATTATTACATGGATTCACCCACTAAAGTATATCACATGGAATGTCATTTTTAGAACAAAGGTGATTTGAGTTGGAGGTTGTTGGAGTGTTTTTTTATTCAATCTATTGTGGGGTAGATCAAAGAGTTTTAAGACTAATAGAAATTTAGTAACATAAGTATAGTTGATGAAATTTGAAAATGGTTCAATTTCCTAGGGTTTTATAAATTTTGGCGTTTAAAATTTTGGAGTAATATCATGTTTTTATTGAATTAATCACATTAATAATTCTATAGAAAATGGTTCTCCTTCTCCCTATTGGAGTAAGGCATCTTTCATTGTCTATGTGTTCTAGTGGAATAGTTCACCCAAGTAGTTCTTCACCTATCTGATGTGTGGTAGTTAGTGCATCGTGATGGGGGGTAAGAGAACAGGCCTTTTGTTCTAAAGTGAAGGGATACATGAAAATTGAGGTTTTTACATATAAATACTTAGTTAACCCCCTATTTGGTTATATAAAGTTAGGATAATGGTTTAGGAGGTATCTCATTATGCATACTTGAGTGAAGGAATTGAACGAAGTATATGGTCGAATGAGTAGTGTGAATATAGAATCATGAATAAGGTAGAGAACAGGACTTCTGTGAACTATGATTTATAAATAAGGGATAATGAATGAATTTGGGAGAATTTTCTTTTGAAAATTTACCAAGGTGAAGGTATTTACATGATGAAAACTTCGTCTAATTGACCTAATCACACCAAAGTTGTGTGAATGGATCTAGTTAAACAAATCCATGGACTTAAGAAAATCTAACTTAGGAGAAACCATAGAATTAGGTAAAGGTGACCTTGGAAAGGTCAGGGACCTATGTAAAGCCAGGGACATTGGTGAATCCAGGGGCTTGGTTGAACTACCTAAGTATAAATTAAGGAATTAATTATAGTGTCAAAAAACAGAAATTAATAATGCAATCCATAGTCAACATTCATCCTTAAGGATTTTGGGCCACCCAGGCCTTCAGGTCAGTAGGGATTTCAGGAAACCTTTAAGGCCTTCGGGCCACCTCAAGGACTTCAGGACACTTGCAGTTTCCCTAGACACACTACAAAAAAAAGAAGCAACCCCAGAAGAGGATTCAGAGAAGGTGCACTCTCCAGAGTAGATCCAAATGAATTTATCAGAATGAGAGGGTATGGCTATGTCATCGGGACCAGCCTATGCTTTCAAGGGAAGCCTAGCCAGATGTCCATGCAAAGGTGGAGAGATATTATCATGATGCAAATGATGTGGAGGGGAATTTTCTTGTAGATAGTCTAGTTGAATTCCCTAAGACCTTCAGGTCATGTAATCTCCTAAGCCTACGAGCCATGTAATATCTGATCCTATGGGCCTTATAAGGGTTCCCCCTCATTCCTTGAAATGTGGGTTATCAAAAATCAATAAAAATGAAGGCCTTCGATCCATTCGGGCAGGGCTTATGAATGTATATTTCTTATCAATAACCATTTCCTAAGGATATAGAGATACTTAGATTTAGAACCTTCATACTTGATTACCTTTCTTACACAAGCATTAAAACTTAGATAATTAAGATATGTTTGGTTATGTTATTGATCATGTCATATATTATAGATCAAAAAATATGTGTTATAGCATCCCGCCTTTTATAACATAAACTTTCACTACATTACACAAAACTGAGGATCTTTAAGGTTTAGTGTCTTGAAAACTAGGAACATAATACATGAAAAAAAACATAAAACATTCTTCTTAAACACTTGAAAGGATTCTCCTTAATTTAATCCTAGGTTCATTACTGCATCTCATAACTTGGGGACATACATCAAAAGAAAGGGTGAGCAGAAGGCCCAGTAAGGGAAACAAGCGAAACATTTTACATATGAACTTGAGATACATCAATAAAGTCATGAAAAGAACTTAAAGGCATGAGAATGAAATCATAAGGCATATCATAATAAAAATAACATTTTTCATAACTTGAATATGTGGCTACAACATTTAATATTGACAATCATTTCGTTTCACCAAGGTCCATCCCCAAGGTGTCATTAAAAATTACCAAGGTTATTCACCAAGGTATCAGTCTAAAAGGTCATCTCTAGAGATTAAGTCTTTACACAATGCATTGGAGAGCTATCTGGGCGCACCCTTGACATGTATTTATTATCATTTGAGCCACATATATAATCATCAATCATTTCATAAAAAACCCATATAGCATAAAATAAATGGGTTTCATTTCATAATCATAACGTTTTAAAAACTGCTTTAAAGACATGATCTTTGTGTCACTTTAAACCCACGGAAAAGGGAAAGCGGGTTTCATGTATGTGAATCCAAGAATTTAAAATATAACATTTTGATACATATGTTAATACCCCTTTAGAAGAAAGATCTTTGAGTATTCACTTAATAAAATAAATGAACTTTTGAAAAAGAGGGAGATATTTTGAAACGGAAATTCTGTAGCATAAAGGCTATGTTACGAGGTTTTAAAAAACATTGAAAAGAGAGGGGACATGGGTCAAACATTCATAAATGATCCATAAAACAGTAGGGGGACATAATATAAAGGATTTTAGAACATGGTAATGAAATTTTAAAGATATATCATATGAAATGAAGAACATGAAAGGAAGACAAAAATAAGATTTCTCTTATGAGAATTCGGTAGCCTAACGGCGTCACTTAAAACTTCCAAAAATGGTTTGACGAGATCAAATAGGGTCTCTCATAATATGAACATAAATTATAATTATGATAGATATATAGATCGTACCCCAACATAATAAAAAGGAACATGAAAGACTTGACATGAAAATAGATATTGAAAACGAGATGGGTGAAAGAACCCCTTAGAAATTCAGCAGCCTAACGCCCACTTAAACTTCAACAAAAATGAATTGATGAGATAAAATAGTGTATCTCATCATATGAACATAAAAGATCAGTATGATATATTTATAGATAATACCCCAACATAATAAAAAGTAACATGAAATACTTGACATGAAAATAGATCTTGAAAACGAGAAGGGTGAAAGAACCCCTTAGAAATTCAGCAGCCTAACGGCGCCACTTAAACTTCAACAAAAATGAATTGATGAGATAAAATAGGGTCTCTCATAATATGAACATAAAAGATCAGTATGATATATTTAGAGATAATACCCCAACATAATAAAAAGGAACATGAAATACTTGACAAGAAAATAGATCTTGAAAATGAGAAGGGTGAAAGAACCCCTTAGAAATTCAGCAGCCTAACGGCGCCACTTAAACTTCAACAAAAATGAATTGATGAGATCAAATAGGGTATCTCATAATATGAACATAAAAGATCAGTATTATATATTTAGATATAATATCCCAACATAATAAAAAAGAACATGAAAGACTTTACAAGAAAATAGATCTTGAAAATGAGAAGGGTGAAAGAATCCCTTAAAAATTCGACAGCCTAACGGCGCCACTTAAACTTCAAAATACTGAATTGAAGTGGTCAAATAGGGTATCTAATCATATGAACATAAAAAGGGCAGTAAGATAAGTATAAAATAACATCCTTTAACATAATAACATGGAGCATAAAAGAAATTACATAAAAGAGATTACTTGAAAAGAAAGAGAGAGGTCGAATCCCTTACCTTAAAATGCAACTCTTAAAACTCAAAGGTTTGGACCTTGACGGCTTGGGGACACCTTGGGAGGACTCCTTGGGAGTTAAGGATACCATAACTTCGTTGAGGATGGTTTGGGAGTCGAATGGATGAGATAAGGGCATGGTATTTATAGGGAAAGTGAGGGGACAAGGCATTAATGGCCAAGGGACACCTCAAAAGTGGTTTTCTCAAAACCATGTGCTCTCCCATGATATTTCCCATGAAGTTAGGACACATGGGGCCCCCAATACAATAATTTATCACCTTTGTTCGTCCAACCCTTAAAATATCTCATGAAATCATCATGACACAGTTATGATGTCATTAAACATGCTGAAACCCGAAAACTGTATTTTTACTATTCACTAAAAGTTCAACTTTCTTAGAAAAATCCCAAAATTTTACATTAACCAAATATCAATGCTCTGATTTCAAAAATGAACTCCATTTTATAAAAATAATTTTCTAAATATTTTTAATTTTATTTTTAAATAAGTACACTATTCACCGAAAATTCATTTTTTCAGAAAAAACCCCAAAAATTACCTTAACATAATATCGATGCTCTGAGTTCAAAAAATGAAATCCATTTTATAAAAATATTTTTATAAATATTTTTAATTTAATTTTTAATTAAAAAAACACTATTCACCCGAAAAAACTAATACTTGAATAATAATTTATGAAACCGTTATTTAACTATTTTATTGAATCACATTACTTAATCAATGTGCCTAGATTATTTTAATACTTTCTTTAAGTGAGGTTGCTAATCTATTTGGTCACATTACTAATCTTAAGCATAAAATCACTATTCATAATTTAATATTCATCAAAAATCATGTTGATCTTATTAGACTCTAAATTTCGTACTGAACATAATTGTAGAAGACCATTTTTTGAAAATCATTACACATTTTTAATTATTTAAGGTTTACATAAACATTTTTTTAAAATATCCTTTCTCTAAAATTCACCAAAAATATGCATACTATATTTATCCGGACATTTGAAAATTCATAAACATTATCATAAGAAAAATCCCAATTTTTATTTAAAACAAAGGATTACACAAGGCAGTTATGTTCTCCTTAAATAGCCCCTTATCACGCCAGCATAGGACCTAAGTGTAAGGTGTGCTAAGGTGAGAGAATCTGAGGGAGGCTCGACCAACATCACATGAGTAGTAATTTCTATCAGGTTGAACTTCTCATGAAGTCGATTCCGTTCTAGCTTCACATGATGAAGTTCGTATTGGGTTTGGTCTAGAGCAAAGCCCAGTGGTGCTACCTTCTTCCCAAGTTCTGTTAGATGGGCTTCGATCGGTCCAAGACTACTGGTCGAGGCCATCGAATCTTCTTTCTATAATAATTAACCAAGATTAATTTTATTTAGAGACAAAAATCAAAACTTTTTAGATTCCAACGGTCATATTGACCAATGGTCATATAATAGTCAAAACCCAATGGTCTCATTTTAATTATAATCATGTTATCAAATGAAACATTTTTGTTGAGTATAAAAATAAATTAAAATAACACATAAAATTAGGAAACAAGATTTATTCAAAATTTGGGGACGTTACATGTGTTTTTTCCATTAGTATGATGAGAAATGGAATATGGGACCATGAGTGAATTATAATGAGAAAATTCATGGGAATTATTTTTTGATTCACATGTGATGTGCTCAGATACTTGGATGAGGGGCATGGGACTTTCTAATTAGCTAGATGAATTGAATGGGATATATTCATTGACCTGGTCAGTCTATTTCATAGAATCATGAATGGATGAAATGGATTACACTAGTTTGATATGTTTCATGTACATTGGTCACTCAATTTTATAGACAATGCGATTTAATAGGTATAAATAAGATGTATATGATACATCTTATGGTGGACATGTTTTTTGGAATAAGTTAAACTTTATTCCTCAAGAAAAAATAAATGTGAAAGGGTTATTCCACACTAAAAAACATAATTATCAATATATCCTCCCTCACCCAACTTCAATAAAACACACATCCATATGATTCAACTTCATGACTAAAATCATCCTCATGAGTATATGTAATGGGAAAGTGGCAATTTTTCATGACCCAAAAACAGACCAACCAAACACAGATTTTACCCAAAACAAAAACAACCAAAAAAATAATAAGAAATAATTTAAAAATATAAAAATTGGAAAAAATATAAAAGCACAACCAACCTCCCACATGGTCTAATAATCCCATGTTAATACCTCCTTCCAACATCATGGTCACTTACGATACACTACAGAAAGTCATTGATGTAAGCCTATGGTTCACCAATGACCACCAAAACACTAGTAAAGATATGAAATAAAGAAATTAGACATCCCATCACTGTAACCCACCTCCATTAGACACCAATATCACCCTATGCTTGAAAAAGTCTACGAAAAATATTATTGAAAAACACATTATATTATGGCATATTTGTTGGCCTGCACCTCCTGAGAAACCTTCAAAACCCAAACTTAGCCATCACTTCTCCAATAGGAAACAAACAAGGACCCTTAAACAACATGATTCTTATATAAAATAATATATACATACAGTATGGGAAAATAGTATGAATCGCTAATTTGGTCTACCATAGAAAACCAATCCAAGCTAATATCCACCCATAACCATATACAATAAAAACACAACACCCTAGATAATAGATTCAAACACATCGGTGGAACAATAACACAATCACAACACTATTTAAAATATTTATCATCTCACCAAAGTAAAAATTCCTCAATACCCATCTCTTACCTTTCTTATTGAATTATAAAATAATCATAGACCAAAAAAATAAAACCATCTCAAAAAAATCAACTCTCTTAAAGAATATAAATGAGAAAGATGGGCCTATACCAGAGTATATTCAAATAGAATAAGTATATCCACAACTCAAAACATATAATAACACAAAAAAACACCCCATAAATGAATAGTAACAACCCACCAATATTTCCACACATGAAATTTGGAATAACCCTAATATAAAACTGAGATATGGGAGGCCAAAACATCATATGATAATGAGGTCTATTGACAATACCATCTTCAAACCACTAACCTTCCATACCATATTCACATGGAAAAAGGGATAACCAGATCATTATAGTACTGTGAAAAATATCCATTCCTATGAGATGAACCTAGGATTCATCCTATAAATACAAATAGCTTCTCTAACTTTTAAGATATGGAACCTTGAAATGGGAACTCTAAGTCAAACTCGGCCTCATTAAAGCACCATATAAAAGACTATGGGCTCGAACCCAAGGAGAAATTTTTCAAGGGGTGAGATGAGAAAAATATTAATAAATAAAACAACATAACTCCTATATGGGACACCACCAAAAGAATCTATCAATCACTTAATGATATAATAGAACAATTTTAATGGATAATGAAAAATACTAAGAGAAACCCCCAACAAAATAAGGAAACAATGGGAAGAACCAAAAACGGTGGTGGAGAAGGGTGTTATCATGATACACTCTATTATTCCAGTTCCATACTCTCTTACTTATATCATTATGGTGGAAATGTTTATATATAGTATATTTGATCAAGATTACACAAGATGCTTTGATCTATATCACATGAATCCCTTTTGTAGTTCGTGTTACACTAATTATTTTCTAAAGGAGTCTTTTCTAAAATATATAAAATTGGGATTTTATATTTATTTTGAATGATGAAATTGATCATAGGTTTACAAATTTATACATTAGTATAAGTATTAAATTTTAGATGAATTTTTTATTTTAAAATTAATAGATTTTGATCAATTGTATCTAAAAATTTTGGGTGGATTCATAAAAAGATGTGAAGTTTTGCATAAAGTCCCCATGGGATTTTATTAAAAGTGGTGTATTGTTGTATATGAAATAAAATAATGTATATCATCACTTATTAATTCAATTAAGTTATAATATGTGATATACCTATGATAAAAATCATAGCTTATGAAGTTTTCATTTCATAATGGTGGTGGGTTTCTACTCTTATCCTATATCATAGAATACGATGGTCATATAGTATATATTGTGAGTGAATTCATTAATAAATGTCTTCCTAAATGGATTTATTTGTTATGAATCAATAATATTGATTCATTCAAGTCATGATAAACTATTTTAAATTCTCAAATTAGTAAAACTTCAATGGGTAGTAATGTGAGGCTTCCATGAGATGGAATCTGACACTCCAAACACTGCAACTCTCTTAATTAAATGAATAGACTCTATAAACGGGATTTGATAATTAATGTTGAGGGACACTCAATTCTTTCATGACACAATACAAAACTCTCTTGAACCTATATATGTATTTATATTTATTTAGAAGAAGTCTTTAACACCCCTTTTAAAATGTCCGAGTTTTATCATGAAAGAATTTAGAATATTTCTAGGAATATTTCCAGAGATAAGAACTAAGACAATAATGACCCTTGACTTTAAAAAATTCACATTACATCATTTTTTTAATACTTAATACATTACACAAACAGACACCCAAATACCATGTTAGTCTAGTTCCTTTGGAAACATGGAAACATAAACACTGGTATATAAGTGAGATACATTATCTTCCACTAGGTTCTTCATGACTAGAAACCTTATTAGACCCATAATACATAATACATGTCTTCATAACATGGGGAAAGGAAACATAAAAAGGGGTGACATCAGATGCTCATTAAGGGTAAACAAGGTAGATATGTAAGAATAGACATGAGAATAAGGGTATGAGAATGTGATCATAACATTAGAATATCATTCCTGGAATATAAAAGATCATAAATATGAATAATTTCATAAATATTGGTAGTTAATAATACATGAATCATTAGGGACTCAAGAGAATAATCCATGAAATCATAACATGGGAATAAGGCGTAGAATTTTTGGCATACACATAAGCATATAAAATGATTTTCATGGTAGTCAGGGAATCACTATCAAGGCCATCATAGTAGTATGGGTTCACTCCACATACCATATTGGTAGTGATGGTTCACTCCCATGACTATATTAGTGTTCAAGGTTCACTCACAAAACCATATTCGTGGAAAAAGTCCTTTAGTGAACCGAGTTTGATCCCTATTCTATTCACGTCTATCTCATGAGATGTAAATCTTTATCCAATGCATTTAAGGGAGATATAGGTATCACCCATATCATAATTAAATCATACATAAATGTTCTAAAAATCATAAAAAATCATATCATAACCCATGAAATTAAATGGGTATCATAAACATGTAATCATATCATAACCTGTAAAAAATAGACAAGTTACATTATCATTTCATCAAAGAATAACCTGTGAAAATAAGTGGGTTTCATAAGAATATAAAAAATGAAAGTGAAATGAGTTTTATAAACATATAACCCATGAATGATAAATGGATTTCATAAACATATAATCCATGAAAGAGAAATGGGTTTCATAAACAGCATTTCATTGGAACATAAATCATTCATAGAAATAATATGAATGGAACCTTTGGATCATTTCTCTATAAAGGCATGATTAAAACCAAAGGATGTCATCATAGATGAATGTATTTTTAGAAATATCCTTTAAATACATTTATTAAATAAAATATCTTTTCTTCTTTGAAAATTTATTTTTTAAAATATAAAACCTTTTTGAAAACCTTTTTCATTATAAATCGCTTTTAAAACATATAAATTAATCTTTAAAAATTTTATAAATCCTTCTTCCATGGGAACTTATAAAATAATATTTTAAATATTTTGAAAACTATTTTCCTTAAAAACTTATAAAAGAATCTTGAAAACATTTCTAAAACCATTTTCCTTGAAAACTTAAAAAATAATTCTGAAATTTTTTTGAAAACCATTTATTTGAAAAGTAAGCATGAATACAATTTTTAAAACCATTTCTTTTAAAAGGATTTTTGAAAAATATTTTTTGAAAACTGTATCATTTAAAAGGAATCATGAAAAAAATTAAAACCCTTTTAAAACATAAAACTATTTTTGAAAACATTTTTCTTATAAAACACCTTAAAATAAAAAAATAGAATATTAGGAAAAAATTTCTTAAAAAATAACCTTGTAAACTTATAAATAAAATGTTAAGGAAATTATGGTCATTATGACAGAGAATTCTGTACATGTCAAACATTCATTTTGTACCTCAAGAAGTTTTGAAAAGTTCCTTGATCAAAAAATAACAAGAAAATTAATTTTAAAAAAAATGAAAATGTAAAGAATCTGTAAAAATTTAATTTAAACATCATAAGACATTTTTGGAAACATTTTGAGAAAAAAAAAATTGAAAGAACATATATTTTGGAACTAAAGAAGAAAAAAAGTGGGATTTTCATAAAAACATTTTCTTAATTAATTTAATTACCAAAGTGTGACAAAATGGTACCATTACTTTGATATATAATGAATAACTATATGAGAATAAAATTCATGATTTTTACTGAAAGTTGAATCTTAAGGTTTCATTAATATAAGTATAATCATAAATAATCTCAATAAATGATGAGATTTTAGATATAAACCATTACCACATCGGTAACAATGAATCATAATCCTATGTAAAAAATTACATAAAGATTAAAATATCATGAAGAGATGGATATTCATGATATAAAATTTTAAATTTTAGTATATACACATCGTTGAAAAATATAGGTGCATAACATGGCTTGTATCTTAAAGAAGGCAAGTTGAGAAAAAATTACATTATTGATTTGGTAAATTTTGAACCAAAAACCCCATGAAATAAAGGTAATAAAAGGTATAAGTAAATTGCCAAAAAAATATTATAAGAATAATATAATATATTCATGGGTAGTAAATACACCATACAAAATAAATGGGTTGTGAACATGGCATTTATCTCACGGGTATAAGCAATGATATGAGAAACCCCTTATTTTATGTCTTGAATTTATTTCTACACATTAAAAACTTTTATATAATAGATATAACTTTATTATAAATCTATCATAAAATAATTTTTATATATATAATACCATATATTATTTTTTATGACTATATATTACCAGTTTATTAACAACTCTATATTAATGTTATGTTTCTATTAATATCCTCTTTATTTGTCGTATATGTTTTTGACTAGTTATTCTTGATCCTCTTAATTAGATCATGATTTAATAATTTACAGAAAGAAAAAATTAAATAAATATAATATAAATTCATTATATATGTATTTATAATAATATATTAAAGATTTAATTATTAAATGGAATACACCATTCATGGAGATGGTAGGTTGTACGTGTCACGAACCAGGCCGGGTCGCCATCCGACCCGGTGCCCGACCCGGTCCGTGGCAAGGCCCGAAGGGCGTCCCCGATCCCCACGGGCTGACAACTAGTGTCGGGCATCAAAACATGTAGTTGGGAACGATTTAGCCCAGAAAATAAAAAGGCAGGAAAACGGAAATAAACAGAACAAAACAAGTAAACACTAACAGCGGGAAATAAAATAAAGATAGGCAACTAGACATACCTCCAAGTGACCCCATGGGCCACCACCAAACTTATAACCATGATCGCTCGAAGATCAATCCAAGTCTATAACCTGAAACTGAAAAGTAAAGTAGGCGTGAGCACCGAGATGCTCAGTAGGAAAGCCAAGAAAAACCACGCCCAACGCCCTTACCTTTAAAAAGAAATCCAATCATGCTAGTTTGAAAATAAGACATAATAAAATATTGTTTTCTCTTCTTTTCAAATTCAAGTCACGAGTTTTCATTTTCAAATAAAGCATTTCACTCTTACTATATTTTTAAAATAGGTTCCAAGCGTGCATTAACATTTCAAAATGAAAAGAAACCAGTATGGAATAAAATGTGATTTTTACAAAACAAGTCACCAGGTATGAAACAACTGGAAAGAAAGTTACATCACAAGCAGCATGTCACAAAAGAGCACTATGGGTAATCCCTATAGGTAACTAGAGTATGTGGGAACCTAGAGACCTCGTACCTCGGTGAAACGTGGCTTAGAAGGCCACGACCCTCAGAAAACGTGGCTTAGAAGGCCACGACCCTCAGAAATTCATGTGTTTAGTTAGTGTTGTCGTTGTGTCAATCCTGCTAGACAAACCGGGACGAACCCCTGCCGTTTCATCTAGCGTACTAGTCCTAGTCACCCACCTAGATACCCAAGGTTTCCCATGTGCTCTATTTCAAAGGGTGGTGAGGTTTTATCAAAAACATAAAAAGGACATAACACTTTCTTATCCAAAGTCCATTTTACCTCTCACCACCGTTCTCCCTCCTTAAGAGTATCCCCGTTTTTATGTTACATAACATCGCATAAGCCTCTTTATTCGGCACATATCACAAATCACACACTTAACACACACATCATGTTTCTACAACAACGGGGCATGCATTAAGAGGGGTTTTGTTTCACTTTCGCAACCCATTCTCAAAGTGCCAAGCAGGCTTAATTAATCAAAATAAACATTTTTCATTTTGAACACATAATCACTCAACACTTAAGTTTCCAAAACCATTTGAAAGTTCAATTAAACAACCAAGGTGATACATATTTAAAAGCAAGCTGGAAAACATGTTTAAATCTAAAAAGAAAAACATTGGAAATACTTATTACACACTAAAATCATTGAGGAAACCACTTTTAAAGAACCATGACCATTTATGTATATACACACACACATATATATATATAGCTTGTGCATCTCATATAAAAGCAGAAGACGCATTAAAAAAACACCAAGCAAAAATGGAAATTCTAATTAAAGACTAGGGCATAGGGGACCTACCTCAAGACACGAAGCTCTTGATGATGGCAGCCCGAGACTGCTTCGCCTACACAGATATACATTTTCATATATATATATATATATATATATATATATATATATATATCCTTTGATCCAGGCAAATATTCCACGCGCCATGAGGGAACATGCGCAAGGAGGATATGTATATATATATATACATGCCAACCCATGTATATACATGTAGGCGCTTGTTGCCAACCACACAAACTCACCCTGCGATGACCAACGCACTACAAGATAATTTAATAAATCAATAAAAACATAATAACACATTCCCAAGATTCAAAACCAGACCTCGCCCCAAAGACACTCAATTTCACGTAGGAAAATCCACTTTAAATATAAAACATAGACTTAATCTTCTTGAAGACCACTTTCACACAACACACGCAAATGAATAAATCAATAAAACCATTTATGAAACACTTGCAAATTAACACAAGGAAATTTACACCAAAAATTCACTCAAATTCATATCAAGGCACCACTTTAAAACCATCCGCGTAGTTAAAATGCCATTTCTAAAATTAAACAATTTTACAGAAACATTTTCCAAACAATTTCAACATATATTGCATGACATTAAACACCAAAAACTATTTCAAATGTCATCTCCAACTATACGCAAATAGGCGCAAAACTGAAATGACAACCGCACCCTCTGCACGCCCTAACAAATTCACTACACAACTTAAAAAAACTAATAACCAGTTCAACATTGGTTTCACAACAATATACTTATTTTATGCACACACTACTAAACACATCAAACACACTAAACCTTATGAAAAATAAAAATTTGCATCAAACTAAATTATAAATAAACAAGTTGAGTTAATTAAATCAACGAATGAATTCATCAATTAATATTCAAGCACGGAACTAGTTACCTCGGCGGTGAACCATGAAAATTGATTTGAAATCTTCAAATCCTAACGCGAAACTTCAATCGCGCGTCGTCTGCACCGCAAGGAACCTAACGTGAACCCAAACACATGAATTCAAACCCAAAAACATCAAATTAAAACCCTAAAACAAACAATTAAACCTCCAAAGCCAACTCAAAACTCACTGCAAAAACCAAAAAAACAAATATAGAAGAAAATAAAATATATAAGAGGCCTAAACCGAGGGGTTGTACCCGGAGGGAGCAGTGCGCCGGGGAGGAGCTCGGCCATGGGGAGCAGCGCGCCAGGGAGGAGGAGGTTCCAGCGGCAATCGATGTGCGCCGGCGGGGAGGTTGGTCATCGGATAGAGGAGTGCAGGGTTGTGTTGGGGTTCGTCGGACCAGGGGGTGCGTGACGGCGTGAGGGAGCGGTGCGTTGCTGCGCAAGGGAGCAGGGGTGGCGGTTCGCTGTGCCGGAAGAGGGAGGTTCGGCGAGGGAGGAGGTCGTGACGGCGTGCCGCGTGCGGCTGAGAGAAGGCTGAGGCGGAGAATGGGATAGGGAGCAGGTGGCTAGGGTTAGAGGGGAGGGGGTGAGCCGCGACGAGGAGGGGGTAGCAGGGGGTTCCGACGGGATTGTGAGGAGAAGAAAAAAACGGAGGGAGGAAAAGAAAAGGGAAAAAAAGAAGAAAAATAAATAAATAAATAAAAAGAAATTAAAATAAAAAGAAATTAAAATAAAATAAAAATAAATAAAATAAAAGGGAATAAAACCAAAATTTAGTATTATTAATAATAATAATAACACCTCAAATTATAATATATTTATTGTTATCATTAAAACAAACTATTAATCCTTATTAGTTTTATTATTGTTGTTGTTATTATTATTATTATTATTATTATTATTATTAAGAGTAATATTAATAACGACACAAGACAAAATTATGTTCTTAACCCCATTAATATTATTGTTTTATTATACTGATCCATTTCATTTAATTAATTAACCATCAAGCAGGGCGTGCGGTGAAACGGGCGGGGCTGCGCGGCGACCCAGGTGAGGCCAGGCAGCTTCGGTCGCGTTGCACTAGACGCAAACTAGACCAAAACACAAAGGAATCGAAAACTTATATCGGGTTTCAACCCAAACTACCCAACACAAAGTAAAGTAATAAAATAAATAAATTTTTGAAATAGAGGGTGTGACAATTCTCCCCACCATAAAGCTTTCCGCCCCCGGAAAGCCACAGCTGAGGCTGAGCCAAAAAGAAGAAACGGATACACCACTAAGGTTTAAAGAAGATCCCCACAATCAACAAGTGAAAAGAAGAAAAAGCATCATGCTCAGAGAAAGTGACTCAAATGACCACATTAAGAAATGCGTAAAAAAAACTTTTCGATATGTGTCTCCCGCCCCAAAAAACTAGAACGCCTCCAGCCAATTGTTTTAGAAAATGAACTCTTGAACCCACAAGAGACAACTTCACACGCCACAACACCTCAAGCACTCTGAAACCGAAACCACGCCACTTGGCTAATATGAACAAAAGAGGTCAAACCACGTCCTCGGAACACTCTTATCACTTATCAACAAACTATCTTTGAAAACAGAAGCTATAGATCAACATGGGGAAGCTCGAGGGGCTCCCCACCATTAAGAAGTCATTGATGCTCGAAATGAGAGTGGACAACTGATAGGGGGAGGTTCGAGCGGACTCCCCGCCATTAAAGAAAAGTCCATCACTGATTCATCCTAGAGACATTCGTGCGAGACCCAATGTGGGTCTCCCCACCATTAAGAATTTGCCAACGCCAAAGGCGAGACTAGAAAACCAGCATGGGGAGGTCCATGAGGACTCCCCACCATTAGAACTAACAAAATGCATAGAACTTTGAAAAACATCTCAATGGTGACCAAACACCCCACCACAAGGGGTGGGGAGGGAGGGGCCTAACCACCCGGGCGTCAGAACCATGACCTAAGACCTGACCAACACATCCACATCCCGGGATGAGCATTATAAAATTTTGGGACAGATTTTTCCCCAACAGACTCTCAAGGACCACTAAAGGTGATTACATCCAATGGGACGCAACCCCAAAGACTTTAATTCAACGAGACGAACAAGCCTCCACATGATCATGAAAACCTTATGCAACCAGATGGTTCGTTTGGAGCAGAACAACCGTAGAAATCAATTTGAGCTGCATTCACTTTCAACACTGATGACAGAAATAAAGTCGAGGTCTCATACCCTCTCGGGGTTCCTAACCACGCGCCAGCTTCACTCCGAGGCCTATGGCTGGAGCCCTGATGTTTGAAGCATCTTCTGCCTCGTAGTCAGGCATGGAAAACTCCCGAACGGAGCTTCTCCTTTTTAGTGTCACAAGAAATCCTATTTCACCTGAGGATACACCATCAGACACAACACACCATGACATCCAACCGATCATACACAAAACATTAACCAACATAAGAGCTGCAATGGTGCATGCGCATCACCCTTTGTCACACTGGATGAGAACACGACACCGCAAATCGTCACCGAACATGACCATTACTGTTGAGAGGAACATTATACGGAGAAGGACTTCAAACTGGGTCTTAAACAACACATGATTCCTGCAATTGACTGTATCATCCCCATGTGACTGGGTCTGCCACACTAGTGGCCTAACGTAAACATCTTTCTTAAACAATACAAACCAAAGATCAGAGGTCATTTAGAATGATAGGCTACACCGACGACTTAGGGTTGCTTCCAAACCACTGTTGATTATCAAAGAGGTCTCACGCTGCAAGACAACACCGAACATGACCCTTGCGGCTAATGTAAAAACTACCAACCATTCAAAACATCGATAAGCACTGACAGCTCTCAATCGCCTTCACCCTTCCCCACTGGAATTTCTTTCGCCGTTTCTAGGGGAAACCTTCAAGCGTAACGACGTCAAATTTCATACTCGATGACTCAGGCAACTCAAAGAAACCAAAACTCTGTTCAACTCCCCTCGCATCTGTCATCCCAGTGCGAGAGGATCCACTTAGTTGTAAAAAGTAGAGGTGGGTTTAATTCCAGAATTCAAAAAGAGGATCCTTCGATCAACTGGAGTGTCGGCCAACGGGGAATTCCCCGTAGTCGTACTTCAATCACATGCCAAAGCTTTATGGGGGCATACACTAGTCAAGAAAGAAAACTATGGACCCAACCAAACTAGTCCAACAGTCAAGACACACCACAAGCAAACACTAAACGTGCAGGGGAAACCACTGCAAGTTCTCCCCAATGTACTCTTCAAAGGAATTTACTAACCACACGCTTACATACCAACTTACAAATAAGAACTCAAACTCGGGACATAAACCATTTAGAAATAATACTCAGTTCAAAACGCCACACATCCAACATCTCAAAAACACAAGGACACGCCACACAAACACCATTTACTAAAACACCAAACATTTTCTTTAACAAGACATTTTAAAAATAAGCAAAGCCAGTGGGTTGCACAAACACCAATGGTGTCTCATGGGCCTCGCACATGCATGTTTTCGTGCCACACTGGCACCCACCTCATATCCATCAGAGCACTCATCCGCTCATGCCATTAACCATTTTTGTTCCATATACACTCATGCATGTGGTTTCCCACGAGAACACCAAGGGTCAAAAACAAACCGTTCCATTTTTTTTTTCAAAACCAAAACATCCAACCCACACTTTCCAAACCTTTCGTGTCATTTTATTTTTAAATCCTTTCATTTGAAAACATTTTCCAAGACCAAAACATATTTACCTAAAAACCAAATTCTCACGAATCTAAAACAAAGAGATGAGAAATGACGCAAGAGAAAACTTGTGTTAGAGGGTGACTGGAACGTATGGTTGGCGGCCATACGCCAGTCATGCCACTGCAACGGAGGGCATTCTAGGACAGCGTCCCCGGCTCCACATGGCTTGCCAGACCCTGCGAGCTCACTAGGACCACTGACCTTACCCCTTTTTCATTTCCCATGGACAAGATTAACCGCAATGACCAAAAACACAGACAAACCTCAACACACTTTGGTTACTCGAGTTCCGCCACGAGGTGTGCTGGCCAGGCACATTGCTCGTAGCTAGAACGCCGAGTTCCGACAACCTTAATTTTGGTCCAGTCTGACTCTATCTCAAAAGAGAAAGACCCAAGAGAGCAAACCTTTCCCTCTAATACCATTTTGTCATGAACCAGGCCGGGTCGCCATCCGACCCGGTGCCCGACCCGGTCCGCGGCAAGGCCCGAAGGGCGTCCCCGATCCCCACGGGCTGACAACTAGTGTCGGGCATCAAAACATGTAGTTGGGAACGATTTAGCCCAGAAAATAAAAAGGCAGGCAAACTGAAATAAACAGAACAAAACAAGTAAACACTAACAGCGGGAAATAAAATAAAGATAGGCAACTAGACATACCTCCAAGTGACCCCATGGGCCACCACCAAACTTATAACCATGCTCGCTTGAAGAGAAATCCAAGTCTATAACCTGAAACTGAAAAGTAAAGTAGGCGTGAGCACCGAGATGCTCAGTAGGAAAGCCAAGAAAAACCACGCCCAATGCCCTTACCTTTAAAAATAAATCCAATCATGCTAGTTTGTAAATAAGACATAATAAAATATTGTTTTCTCTTCTTTTAAAATTCAAGTCACGAGTTTACATTTTCAAATAAATCATTTCACTCTTACTATATTTTCAAAATAGGTTCCAAGCGTGCATTAACATTTCAAAATGAAAAGAAACCAGTATGGAATAAAATGTGATTTTTACAAAACAAGCCACCAGGTATGAAACAACTGGAAAGAAAGTTACATCACAAGCAGCATGTCACAAAAGAGCACTATGGGTAATCCCTATAGGTAGCTAGAGTATGTGGGAACCTAGAGACCTCGTACTTCGGTGAAACGTGGCTTAGAAGGCCACGACCCTCAGAAAACGTGGCTTAGAAGGCCACGACCCTCAGAAATTCATGTGTTTAGTTAGTGTTGTTGTTGCGTCAATCCTGCTAGACAAACCGGGACGAACCCCTGCCGTTTCATCTAGCGTACTAGTCCTGGTCACCCACCTAGATACCCAAGGTTTCCCATGTTCTCTATTTCAAAGGGTGGTGAGTTTTTATCAAAAACATACAAAGGACATAACACTTTCTTATCCAAAGTCCATTTTACCTCTCACCACCGTTATCCCTCCTTAAGCGTATCCCCGTTTTTATGTTACATAACATCGCATAAGCCTCTTTATTTGGAACATATCACAAATCACACACTTAACACACACATCATGTTTCTACAACAACGGGGTATGCATTAAGAGGGGTTTTGTTTCACTTTCGCAACCCATTCTCAAAGTGCCAAGCGGGCTTAATTAATCAAAATAAACATTTTTCATTTTGAACACATAATCACTCAACACTTAAGTTTCCAAAACCATTTGAAAGTTCAATTAAACAACCAAGGTGATACATATTTAAAAGCAAGCTGGAAAACATGTTTAAATCTAAAAAGAAAAACATTGGAAATACTTATTACACACTAAAATCATTGAGGAAACCGCTTTTAAAGAACCATGACCATTTATGTATATACACACATATATATATATAGCTTGTGCATCTCATATAAAAGCAGAAGACGCATTAAAAAAACACCAAGAAAAAATGGAAATTCTAATTAAAGACTAGGGCATAGGGGACCTACCTCAAGACACGAAGCTCTTGATGATGGCAGCCCGAGACTGCTTCGCCTACACAGATATACATTTTCATATATATATATATATATATATATATCCTTTGATCCAGGAAAAGATTCCACGCTCTATGAGGTAACATGCGCAAGGAGGCTATGTATATATATATATATACATGCCTACCCATGTATATACATGTAGGAGCTTGTTGCCAACCACACAAACTCACCCTGCGATGACCAACGCACTACAAGATAATTTAATAAATCAATCAAAACATAATAAAACATTCCCAAGATTCAAAACCAGACCTCGCCCCAAAGACACTCAATTTCACGTAGGAAAAACACTTTAAATATCAAAATAGACTTAATCTTCTTGAAGACCACTTTCACACAACACACGCAAATGAATAAATCAATAAAACCATTTATGAAACACTTGCAAATTAACAGTAGGAAATTTACACCAAAAATTCGCTCAAATTCATATCAAGGCACCACTTTAAAACCATCCGCGTAGTTAAAAGGCCATTTCTAAAATTAAACAATTTTCCAGAAACATTTTCCAAACAGTTTCAAGATATATTGCATGACATTAAACACCAAAAACTATTTCAAATGTCATCTCCAACTATACGCAAATAGGCGCAAAACTGAAATGACAACCGCACCCTCTGCATGCCCTAACAAATTAACTACACAACTTAAAAAAAAATAATAACCAGTTCAACATTGGTTTCACAACAATATACTTATTTTATGCACACACTACTAAACACATCAAACACACTAAACCTTATGAAAAATAAAAATTTGCATCAAACTAAATTATAAATAAACAAGTTGAGTTAATCAAATCAACGAATGAATTCATCAATTAATATTCAAGCACGGAACTAGTTACCTCGGCGGCGAACCATGAAAATTGATTTAAAATCTTCAAATCCTAACGCGAAACATCAATCGCGCGTCGTCTGCACCGCAAGGAACCTAACGTGAACCCAAACACAAGAATTCGAACCCAAAAACATCAAATTAAAACCCTAAAACAAACAATTAAACCTCCAAAGCCAACTCAAAACTCACTGCAAAAACCAAAAAAACAAATATAGAAGAAAAGAAAATATATAAGAGGCCTAAACCGAGGGGTTGTACCCGGAGGGAGCAGTGCGCCGGGGAGGAGCTCGGCCATGGGGAGCAGCGCGCCGGGGAGGAGGAGGTTCCAGCGGCAATCGTTGTGCGCAGGCGGGGAGGTTGGTCATCGGATAGAGGAGTGCAGGGGTGTGCTGGGGTTCGTCGGACCAGGGGGTGCATGACGGCGTGAGGGAGCGGTGCGTTGCTGCGCAAGGGAGCAGGGGTGGCAGTTCGTTGTGCCGGAAGAGGGAGGTTCGGCGAGGGTGGAGGTCGTGACGGCGTGCCGCGTGCGTCTGAGAGAAGGTCGAGGCGGAGAACGGGATAGGGAGCAGGCAGCTAGGGTTAGAGGGGAGGGGGTGAGCCGCGACGAGGAGGGGGGTAGCAGGGGGTTCCGACGGGATTGTGAGGAGAAGAAAAAAAACGGAGGGAGGAAAAGAAAAGGGAAAAAAAGAAGAAAAATAAATAAATAAATAAAAAGAAATTAAAATAAAAAGAAATTAAAATAAATAAAAATAAATAAAATAAAAGGGAATAAAACCTAAATTTAGTATTATTAATAATAATAATAACACCTCAAATTATAATATATTTATTGTTATCATTAAAATAAACTATTAATCCTTATTAGTTTTATTATTGTTGTTGTTGTTATTATTATTATTATTATTATTATTATTAAGAGTAATATTAATAACGACACAAGACAAAATTATGTTCTTAACACCATTAATATTATTGTTTTATTATACTGATTCATTTCATTTAATTAATTAACCATCAAGCAGGGCGTGCGGTGAAACGGGCGGGGTTGCGCGGCGACCCAGGTGAGGCCAGGCAGCTTCGGTCGCGTTGCACTGGACGCAAACTAGACCAAAACACAAAGGAATCGAAAACTTATATCGGGTTTCAACCCAAACTACCCAACACAAAGTAAAGTAATAAAATAAATAAATTTTTGAAATAGAGGGTGTGACAGTACGTACGCATGAACATTGTTTATGTTTTATTAACGTTTTGAAAGAAATAAATTAAATGAAATATATGTATATATATACATAATGTAATTACAGAAGAATCGTTATTTCATATATATAATAAAAAATTACTATATAAATCATTAATACATTCCATTTAAATTTTTAATGAATTACATTGCTTTGAGGAGGTGGTTGTCCACACTTCCACAAACAAAGTTATCATATTTACACAAAATAGAAATAATGAAGGTATGTGTTATATAATAATTAAAAAATAATAAATGCATCATAAATATAATATATATAATATAATAATAAATTTTCCATCATAATTCCCAACCATGAGATGTGGTAAAGGAAAAAAATGAATGACATCATTTCGTGAGGTGGTAGTTCGTCGTACATAAGAATGATATGTTTATTACCCATTTGAGGAAAGTGTGTGTAATTGTGGTTATAACCATCAGAATTACATCATGTAAGTATATTTAGGATATTTTTTTTATTATATAAACATGTAATAATAATAATTGAGGTGGTGGATAAAGAAAATAAAACAAAGGAGCTTGAGGAAGGATGTTACCTCTGCTTTGGGTAACTCCTTTTGGTTTGAACTAAATGGATTCTTTGGATGGATTTATTCCCAAAGGGGGAATTCAATGATAAATTTAGGAATGTTTTGGGATTATTTTAGAAGATTAGTGGTGAGTAAAATGGATTGGTATGTGTAAATAAGTGATCAGGGTGAGTGCCTTTTTATAGTGGAGGAAGAGTGACATTCTTGTAAATTTTTTAAAAGGGAATTCCACCCATGTTTTTTCCATGTCAAGTGGACCCAATAATGGTCCAAATTAGATAAAAGGGATTCTATGGTCTATATAGGAACATAAAATTAATTTTTTACAAGTTTATAGTTCATTTTGGGTCGTAAATTTAAGTCTTGATCCTTTGTGAAGCTATTTTTTCTCTTAATCACTATCATTAATTTTAATCACTCTCATTAATATTTTTGGTAAAAAAAACTTAGATGAAATTACTATAATTTATAATTTATTATTATTCCAAATATTTAATACATTTTTTCAAATTCTAATTAAATAATTGATAGGAATTAATTAAAAATTAATTCCTCATACGGGACAACAAAGCAAGTTTTTAAAGTAAAAATGTCCAAAAGTTTGTAAGTTTTTATATCTAAATTTAATGTAAAATTGTTTCCAATGACTTAAATTGGTTTAAAATGATTTAAAATTTATCTAATTATACTTAAAAACAATTAAATACATTATTTAAATATATAAATAATTTGTACGAAAATAAAGTTTTGAACTAAAATTCAGTATTATTCAATATTCATCATAATATGGAAGTTCATAGAGAAATATCAAAAATTCACCTAAAGTATATTTTTTATATTTTTATTTTAAAAATAAAGTTTATTTTTTCAAATAAAAATTATAAAAGTGTCAATAAATATATTAAAAATGAGTTCACTATTAAAAGGTGGTAAAATTACATTTTAAAAATTACATCATTGTATTTATAAAATTATATTTATTCTTATCGTATACCTATCTATTGGATGATTATAAAAAAATTGATTGAATATATAATATATAAATTTTATTAAAAACATTAATCAAATGTGTTTTTCTTAATTTATTGAGATAAAATTGTGTTTGTATATAGAAAAAAAAATTCTTAGAAAAGTAATTTCTTTATTTTCAAGTAATTATTTCATTCAATTATACAAATTTATAACCAAAGAATTTATTTTATACACATTTTTAAATTATATTCTCAAAAAAAATTAAATTTTATTCATAAATTCCACTCCAACATCTAGGTGGTATCTATAATAGTATTTTAATAATAATATTAATCGTATATTGTAGTTTGGTAAATACTCGGCCTTGTGTGAAACCTAAGATATTGAAGGGACTCGATATTTTGTATAATTCAATCCAAACATAGTTTTGTGTGTACTGTAAGCTAAAATATGTGTTTCATGTAGTGAAATATTAACTTGGTGTTGCATATTACATAAGACAAACTTAGTGTTTTTGTATAAAAATTATTTATTTAGTGTTTCATGAAGTAAAGAATATCAAAATATTAAATTAATTGAAAACATAATAATTCACAAAATCTCTAAGTGTTACATTATACCCCCTTGAAATGAATTTCGCCCTCAAAATTTTTCTATTTTATTAAAGGATTAATAAATGAAATTTTTTTCATAGGAACCCACATCATAAAAATGAATACTAAAACATCCTTTAAAATGGGAAAGTTGGAAACATAATGGTTACCCAAAGTATCACATAACTAGGTTTCCACATAGAATAATGTAGGTAGGAAGGGAATATTAGAAATGGAAGAAAATCATAAATAATTATAGATATTGATAAAGATCATTGATCACAAGAAAGTAAATGATTAATGGAAATTTAAGGGATACATAACTATAATTATATGATAATTTATATGACCATCTGTTCAATAAGAATGAAGGTTTTAGGATAAATATTTTTCAATGTCTTTTTCCTAGAGTTCAAGAATTGTTTTACTATCTAATAACATAAGGAATCATATTTACTTTATTTTATTCCATTTGATATGAAAAATTTCTTCCTTTGGATATGCCTTTCTCGATTTCCACTTCTTTCTTTACTTTAAGAAATGAAGGTTAATTTGTCCTTCCTAAAGTACTAATAGATCATGATGTGGATTGATAAGTCTTTCCACCTATCATTAGTTACCATTAATGAAAAGTTTTTATAATAGGTTATCTAATATGTATAAATCCTTATATATTGATATAGTACTTTAATCTCACTAACTACATCTAAAGTTTAACATAAACATTCCATAAATGGTTAACATTATAACCCTTTCGAAAGATGAAAATACAAAACATTAGAATGAAGGTCATGAAATAATATTAACGTTGATCCTAAATACATCACAAATTAGTTCTTGGTTATCACATTCCAAACATGTTAATACCCTCATTGTATATTCTTTTGAAACATGGAAATAACCTAAATTACCATAAATCCTTTTGGAAGACATGCATGATTCTTTATTCCAAAGATTGCCGAATATATTTCATAAATCCAATAAGTTTTAATCTTCATCCATGATAATATATATCAATTTTTCAACAATTTTTTTTCAGTTTTGAGGTCATAAATACAATCCAATTTAAGTTATCCAAATCAATCATCTCTTTATCCAAGATAAAAACAATTGTCTCAACATCTTGAATACTTTAAGGGTTACCTTCCCATATTTCAAAATATCACATTTCTATTAAATTAAATTTCTAAGTCCTTATCACTATTAAAATTTTCCTTTTCAATCCTTAATGAAAAAATTATACTGAAAATACTAATATATTTCTTTATTCATATAACATTATCTTTCAATTCCAAAACATATACAATTCCACCATACAACATTATTCTTAAACCATTACTCAGTATTCATCATCTTCTTCCCTAATACCTTCTTCCAATAATATAAAATATGAATCATGTTTTAATGTTACTCAACCTCAATCCAATAATTCTTCTTAATTTTAATGTAAATAATACTAGAAGAACATCTCATACCATTCACATGTCGTTTGTAGTTTATTTATCTTCAGAATTATAACCAATACTTCTAGACCTTCAAGATTCTCATCGTGATATTTCCACTCAAGAAATCAATTTTCATCAAGACCATTCATTCCACATCTGAAGCATTCAATGTTAATATAGTTCATTCTAGTTTCTCTTATTGACTAAAACTAGAAAGAACAGGGTGAGAAACACTTATCATGGAATAAGACCATATATTCATGAAAAATTACTTATATAATTTCTAAATAATGACACATAATTCTTTAATCTATGACACCATAGGTTTATCCTAGGTTATTCATATTCATATTCTATTTAAATCATTTATGATGGTTTGTAAAGAGTGTTAATTCCCAAATCAAATATACATGGAGTGTCAAACCAGATGTGTAGCAAGGCACATTGTCATGCACCAGTTCCTGATTGATTCTATCTTAATATAGTGTTTTAGGGGTTGTTGCACAAATGTACATGTATTATAGAGAGATATAAACTTGTAGCATCCATATAGGTATTTATTTATAAGAAACAACTCACCCTATCCATTACCAAAATTCTAGAACGTTTTTCTATACTTTAACTCTTTATTAGACTTATCCTTAGAGACATACCATGACATATACTTAGAAATATCCCTAGGGTTGTCACTATGGTTTTATCATACTAGTTTCTAAAGGTTATATAAACTTTTTATTTGACACCAACTATAGATACCCTCACTTTTATCACATTAACATTACATCATTTTCTAGAATACTTATACATTACATAAATAAACGCCCAAAGACTGTACTAGTATAGTGATTTTGGAGACATGGAAACCTAAACATTGGTACATGAGTGAGCTAAATTATCTCCCACTAGGTTCTTTATGGAATGAAAACTTCTTAGAAACATCATTCTTAATACATATCTTCATAACCTGGGGAAATGAAACATAAAAAGAGGTGAGATCATATGCTTATTAAGGGTAAAAAAGGACGATAATTAAGCATAAACAAGAGCATAAGGGTATGAAAACATGTTTGTAACATTAGAATATAATATCATACATATTAAAGATCATAAACATGAATTGTGGCATAAATATTGGTAGTTCATAAGACATGAATCATAAGGGAGTCGAGAGAATAATCCATGAAATAATAGCATAAGAATAAGACATATAATTTTTGTAAAACACATAAGCATATAAAATGATCTCCATAGTAGTAAATTAATCACTTTTAAGGCCATATTAGTAGTATGGGTTCACTCCTGATACTATATTTGTGGTCATGGATCACTCACAAGACTATATTTGTAGTCAAGTTTCACTTACAAGGCCATATTAGTGGAAATATCCTTTTACTGAATTGAGTTCACTCCTCATTCTAGCCATATCTATCTCATGAGATATAAATCATTACTAAATTCATTATAGGGAGATATAGTTCTCACCCATCTCATAATGAAATCATACATACGTGTGCTAAAAGATCATAAAAAATCATATCATAATCCATGAAATGAAATTGTTGTCATAAACATGCAATAATTTCATAACCTATAAAAAATAGACGGGTTTCATAATCATTTCATCAAATCATAACCCATGAAAAGAATCGGGTTTCATAAGAATATAACCCTTGAATGTGAAATAAGTTTCATAAATATATAACCCATGAAAGAGAAAGAGAATTCATAAAAAAATAACCCTTCAAAGAGAAATGGGTTTCATAAACATCATTCCATCAAAACATAAACCATTTATAGAAATAATAGGAATGAAACCTTTGGATAATTTCCCCATAAATCCATGATTAACACCAAAGGATATCATCTAAGATTAAAAATAATTTGGAAAGCTATTTTAAAGACATTTCTTGTGAAAAAATATCCTTTATTCTTCGGAAAAAACTTTTTAAAAATATAAAACATTCTTGAAAACATTTTTCTTTATAAAAAACCTTGACAATTAATAAACTATATTTTGAAAAAAAAATTAAAACCTTTTTAGTTTAAAACTTATAAAATAATATTGAAAAAATTGTAAACATAATTTTCCTTGAAAACTTATAAAAGATACTAGAAAACATTTTTAAAACCATATTATTTGAAAAATTTTAAAATAATCTTGAAAAAAAATTAAAACCATTTATTTTAAAATGAATCATGAAAACATTTTTGAAAAAAAATTCTTTAAAAAGGAATTTTGAAAATATTTTTTGAAAACCATTTCTTTGAAAAGGAAGTATGAAAACATTTAAAACTATTTTTAAACATGAACTATTTCTGAAAAGATTTTTATTTGAAAAATAATTTAAAATCAAAAAAAATCTTGAATATTATAAAATAATTTCTTAACAAATTTAACCTTGTAAATTTAAAAAATTAATATTTGAGGAAATGACGGTCATGATAGCGGGGAAGTCTATATATGAAGAATATTCTTTTTGCACATCAAAATATTTAGAAAAGTTCCTTAATCAGAAAATAACAAGAATATTACTTTAAAAAAATTTAAAAAGTTATATAATTTGTAAAATTTTCCTTTAAACATCATATACATTTTTGAAAACATTTTAAGATAATTCAGTTTTGAAAGAATATAGATTTCTGACCCGAAAGGAGAGACAGGTTTAGATTTTAATAAAAAAAATTATTAATTATCTTAAGTAAAAAAGAGTGTAAAATGGTAAAATTTATTTTATATAACATAAATAAAAAATTTAAAAAAAATTATGATTTTTATTGAATGGTGGGTCCCAAGGTTTCCTCAATAGAAGCTTAATCATAAAAAATCTGGATAAAAGATGAGATTGTAGCAATAAACCATTACCACTTTGGTAACATTCAATCACAATCCTATGGAAATAATTACATGAATATTAAAATATAATTAGGATAAGTATATTCATGATATAACATATAAAATTTATTTATATAAAACTCATATAAAAATATCAGTGTATAGCATGGCATATATCTCAAGGAAATAAAATTGAGAGAAAATTATTTACCGATTTGGTAACCTTTGAACCATAAAACCAATGAATGAAAGGTCATAAAAAGGGATATTTAAATACCAAAAAATATTTATAATAATAATATAATAAATTCACATGCATTAAATATACAACACAAAGGAAACAAGTGGTTAACATGGC
Organism: Viscum album; assembly: GCA_963277665.1. Classification (NCBI taxonomy): domain Eukaryota; kingdom Viridiplantae; phylum Streptophyta; class Magnoliopsida; order Santalales; family Viscaceae; genus Viscum; species Viscum album. The sequence goes on along the minus strand of OY728146.1, from coordinate 1,083,412,506 downwards.
ATATATCTCACAGATATAAAAAGTGAGATAAGAAAACTCTTACCTTAAGTCATAACTTTCATTGTACATGTTCAAACCTCATATATAATGGAGATAAGTTTATTATAAATATACCAAATAATATTATATATATATATATATATATATATTACTATATATTATTTTTTTATGACTTTATATTACAAATTTATTAACAATGTCGTATTAATGTTACATTTCGGGTAATATCTTCTTTATTTTTCTTATATGTTTTGACTTGTTATTCTTTATCCTCTTAATTAGATAATGATTTTAATTTTTATAAAATATAAAACATGATATAAATATAATATATATTCATTATATACATATTTATAATTATATATTGAAGATATAAGTATGAAATGGAATACACTGTTCATGGAAATGGTAGGTCGTACGTACGCATGAGCATTGTTTCCGTTTTATTGTCATATTGAAAGAAAAAAGTAAATGATATATATGTATATGTGTATATATATATAATAATTAAAGTAACATTATTTTTTCATATATATCATATAAATTTACTAAACTCATCCTCAATACATTCCATGTAAAGTGTGAATGAATCGCATCACTTTAAGAAAGCAGTGGTCCACATTTCCACAAACAAAGTTATCGTATTTACAAAAAAAATGTAAATCATGAATGTATATGTTATATACTAATTAAATAAGAATAAATAAATAATATATATCATATATATCATATAAAAATATGTTTTACATCATAATTATCAACTATTATAGGTGGTAAAGGAAAAAAACTACATCATTTCGTGAGGCGGTAGTTCATCGTACAAAAGAATGGTAAGTTCGTTACCCATTAGATGTAAGTGTACATAATTTTAAGTAAAAACCTTATAATAATAACATATAAATATATTTATGATACTTAGGTTATTATATAATCATGTAATAATAATAATTTTGGTTATGGATAATGAAAATAAAACAATGGTGCTTGAGGAAGGATGTTACCTCCTTTTTGGGAAACTCCTTTTGGTTTGAACCAAAGAGATTACATGGATGGTTTTATTCTCAAAGGAAGGATTATATGATTAAGGTATGGATTTTTAGCGCATATTAGAGATGATTTTGGGCGATCCAAATGGCTTTATATTTTTGAATAAGTGGGATGGGTGAGTTCCTTCTTATCGTGGAGGAGGAGTGGCATTCTTGTAATTTTTTGAAAAGGGAATTCCACCCACATTTTTCCCCAGTAAAGTGGATCTAATAATGGAATAAATTATATAAAAGGTATTATATGGTCTACATATGAACATAAAATGGATTTTTGGAAAGTTTATAGGTCATTTTTTCTTTAAGTTTAAGTCGTAGTCTTTTGTTAAGCTAATTTTTCTCTTAATCGTTGTAATTAATTTTAATCACTTCCATTAATATTTTTGGTAAAAAAACTAATTTGATATTATTAAACCCTATAAATTATACTTATTAAAAATATGTAATCCATTTTTCAAGATTTCAATAATATAAGTGGCATAAAGTAATTTAAAATTAATCTTGTAGACGGGACAACAAAGCGGGTTTTTAAAGTAAAACTGTTCAAAAGTTTACTTAATTTTTATATCGAAATTTAATGTTAATTTGTTTCCAATGAAATATATTGGTTTAAATTATATAAAATTCATATATTTATAATTAAAAACAATTAAAAAAATTATTTAACTATATAAATAAATTGGATGAAAATGCAGTTTGGAACTAAAATTCAGTATTATTTACTATTCATCAAAATATGAAGGTTCTCGGAAAAATACCAAAAATTCACTCAATGTAAATTTTAAAATTTTTATTTCAAAAATTAAGTTTATATTTATAAATAAAAATTTTAAAATTTTAAAAAATAGATTTAAAATGGGTTCTCCATTAAAGGCAGTAAAATTAGCTTTTAAAATAATATATCTTTTTATTCATAAAATTTGATTTTTTTTCTTATCTTATACCTTTAAAATATATTGGATGAGTATTAAAAATATTTATTTAATATATAATATATAAATTTTATTTAAAACATTAATCAAAATTGTTTTGTTTGATTTATTAAGATAAAATTGTGTTTGTGCATCAAAAAATAGTTTTCTTAGAAAACTAATTTCTTTATTTTTAAGTAGTTATTTCATTAAATTTTACTAATTTTTTACCAAATGATTCTTTTTATATAAATTTTTAAATCGTATTTTTACAATTTAATTCATCTTATTCATAAAATTCATTCCAATGGCTAGGTGGTAGCTTTAATAGTATTTAAATAATAATATTAATAGTATATTGTAGTTCAGTAAAAACTCAGCCTTCCATGAAAAAAAATCTATCAAAGGGACTTTTTATTGTATATAATACAGGTAAATCACAGTGTTATGTGTACCATAAGCTAATATATGTGATGTTTGTAGTTCAACATTAACTTGGTGTTGCATATAATTCAAGACAAACTTAGTATTTTCATATAACAAAATCTATATATAGTGTTGCATGAAATAAAAAATATAAAAAGATTTAATTAATTTAAAAAAACTAATTCACAAAATCTCAGGGTGTTGGAGAGACAGAATGAGATTCTGAGTCCCGATGTGATTGAAATTAATTTTGGAAATATATTAAATATATTAAGTGTCACGTGTGTATAGTTTTCCAAAAAATATGGAAAAAATCTTAAAAGAGGGCCTAGATAAAAAAAATGAGGTCACCATTGATTTTATAATGCATGTTTTATACTAGGAGTGACATAACCTTTTTTGGCATGAGGTATTTGGGAAAAAATTTATTGCAGTCGCAAATGAATAAAATAAAATAATTTATTTATATATTTTATTTATTTAAAATGCAGTAACCGAACTCTCTAAAAATAATTAGTTATGGATTTTTTATTAGGTTTGGAAACTAAACCCTAGATACCTAGACAACCATTGGAGATAATTTTAGGAGAGCGTTTTTGGTGAATGACAATGGATCAAGATCATATTGATGATCGTGTGCCAACATAGCTCAAGGATCTCTCCAACAATAGTGAAACAGATTTTTCCTTATTATTGATCGATATAGAGAGTGGTAGGATGTTTTATTTGTATATTTATCCATGTTTTCTTATCCCATGATGAACGTGAATCAATCGACTAGCAGATTAATTCATGGATTAATATTTTTTTTGATATGGGCTATATGAAAGATTTGGGGATAATTATTTATTTATTTGTCTATTGATTCATACACATCATAATTCATCTTACAATGAAAACTTATTGTGGATGAAATTACCAAAGGCTAATTTTCATTCCTCGCTTTTATGGTTTATGGTTTTCTCCCCTATTCTATGTGTGTTCATCATTGGTGTTTATTTTATCCTAAAATTCGATGAATACCTGGTAAACGATTGTTGAATTTTTTATATTTGGTGAAACAAATAATTACCTAAGGTTCGGGAAGGAGATTCAATGATGTGATTGAGGGATACGACTACAAAAATAGATACATGGATGGATCAGAGGTTCATGATTCTAGTTTGGGAGTGTGGTACCGGTGAGGCGTGATGGTTATTGATTTATGGGAAAAAGATATGTCTAGAAAAGTTAGAATCTAACACATGATGAAAATGGGTGTGTTTAACCCTAGATTTGTGAAATTTTACATGGTTTATATTAGAAATTATGGGTACATATGGCTCTGATAAAAGCATGAACGTTTTATAATTTGGATGAAATTTTCAACTACATAGAATGAAGTACCTTGAACACACGTCTTGTATCCCTTTCTGTGTGGTTCTACGGTATTAAAGAGGAGAAAAATATCACACTCCATGTGACCCATGTCACATGTTGTGTGAACCTAAACTATTCATCTCATCATATATAGGGAGTACCCACCCAGGAGGCTGGGTATATTTTCACACAGTGTGAACCATGCCACACATTGTGTACACACTAGTAAGCAGGTCGATGTGTACATGGAGTACATTCCCATGAGATCGTGTGGTCCTACACACTATATGTAGAGATCCACACACCATGTACATAGGAAATTATATGGGCATGGTCAAGATACACACTGAGTGCCTACCCAAACACCTACACGTCATGTACCTTAGGAACACACTATGTATTGAGGGGAATTATATGTCATGTGAGAATGAGACACAGGCAGTTCCAGAATTAGTGAGACATGTTGTGTTCCCTAATGGATATTACATGTACTCCTTTTATGATAGGTTGGTTTCCTCTTTCTTCTCATCTCAGATTCATTGTGAGCTTGTGTGAGCCACCTTGGACCAGTATCAAGGGATTTTGTTCCCTTGGTATATTCTTATGATGCTTCGATTTCACATCATGTTCTCATCATAGAGGGTGATCCCACTATATCTTCCTATAATTAGTGTAGTGTAGGTGAGTTTCCTAATTCTGTAATGAGTTTCCTCAGTCTTTGTCGATAGATATCCCATTGTTTTGGAGCATGAATATATCCAAGAGGCCTAGAACAATCCTCATGTCCTTAGTATTTTCATAGATGGGGTTGTTGGAATTTTTGTTGCCAATATTTACATGGTCTTTGATCCCCTTTATAGGAGTATGTTTCTAGTAAAGTCAATTGTCCCCACAGTGAGCCATGGGAATTGACCCCCTATCTATTTATCGAGATCTAATCTTTCCGATGGGGTATTAGTCTGATGGAGTGTGTGTCTCAGATGAACCCTCTTAGATTTCCTATCTTCTTCTTATTGGATATACCTGATGAGCATGGCCTCAATAATAGATTTCATCAGTATAATTACAACTTGGGGAAACGTTCCTCCTAAAGGAGTGTTATTATAGAACCTTAAAGTGGAATTATAGACATTAGTGGTTGTTACCTTTAAGACTCATAGTATTTTATGAGTATATATAGATGTTTATTTGTATGTATTACTATATGATTGACATATCATGTGGTGAGATGACTACTCTTAATGATTTATTCTTAGTGATTTGGGGTGTCCTACTAGGTATTGTTATACTCGCCCCTACATGGGCTCTACTCGAAAATTTTATTTATTATACAAGGGACATATTTTCTTCAAAGTCCTTGGAGGACTAAGAGAAGGTGGAGCTTAGTTGGGCTAAAAATACTAAGGTTTATACCAATTTTACATTTTAGATAATTCCATACCCACTAAGTAGGTTGTACTTTACTTTCCAATTTTAGTTTGGCTTTTTTCACATTTTTATGCTTTCCAGTACTTTTTTTCATACTCAAGTCATGGGATTATATATGTATCCATGCATTGTTTTCAGTATTTTTACATGTTATCATTGTATAGGCTTGGATATGTGTTTGTTCTAATAGGTACTTAAGGATAATGCATCCCACGTGTGTGATATTCTTTCTTGGTGCAAGTCATCAGCCTATGGCCAATTGGAGGTGGGCTTGGGGTAGTTGTATCTTAGGTCCTATTAGGTCAGGTAATGAAGGAATGGTATCAGAGGAGTATCCAACCTGAAGTTTTATGAAACAACCTGGGTTTAGGTTTAGATTTTGGATTTTATTTTTTCTATATTTGAGGTTTGGTTTCGTAACTAGGTCAACATTGTTAAAGTATTTCGAGTGTGGATCTCAGGTCAGGGTTTCAAGTGTTGGTATGGAGGCCGACATATCCTTTCACCAAGACCTTGATAACCTTATTATTGACTCAATATATGTATACATTGGTTTTAGATAAATACATCAGTATATTCATCATATAGGATTGGGTTGTTGCTTCTAAGTCCTTTTTTGAATCAACTCTCCAGATATAATCATTTATCTTGGTACATATTATCTTCTTTTAGGATGTATTCATGATGACACCTAGTGATGTTTCTGTAGTAGGTTCGAGAGTTCAACCCGATGAGTGATGAGGTTACATTACAAGGTCTTGGTAATGAGGTAGGTTTTATTCTAAGTGGATATCTAGTAGATCTTCCACCCATTCAGCAACACATATATCCACCTCTAGTTTTCTAGGTGAATACTGCTTGTTAGACTGATCCATGGATGGATCTGTTGGTGTTGTACAATGATGATCAAGGTCTGGGCAAGTATCATGATCTTATGAGGTAGGGATCATCTGGGATATATGGTCAATTGGATTTACAAATAGTAGGAATGTGATGCAAGTCATGAAACAGGAGGATTTTTCAGAGATCTCAATGGAATACCATTTATCGAAGAAAGATACATTGCTTTTCTTATGATAGGAGAGGACATCTCACATTGTATTTTCATACATGTCATGTTGTACTCAGATATATGTTTGATGAACCACCTAGAAAGTGGCAGTAGCTAGAGCAAGGAGTTCTATGGGGTAGCAGATGTGATAGAAGAGCTGGGTTAGAATCTTGTATAGATGTGTTCATGGGAGGTTCTTTATCTAGGGGCTCTAGGATTTTTTTGAGTTATGATTTTTATTCCTTATACTCTTATTTTAGTATTATTAGACATAGGTATGAGCCACTCTTTTGCCTATTTTTCTCATGGTCTTTTCTATGGAGATGTGGGAGTCAATAGAGCCATGTGTTGGGGATGTTTGACGTGAATTTGGATATGAAAGGAAGAGAGATCATTCCCCTAATGAGATGTTATCTTGAGACGTGATCCAAACTATACCAGTGAGTTAGTTCCACCGAAATCAGATAGTGAAGAGGTGTGGTGGAAGAGTTTCGCAAAATTATTTTTTTGAGGTTGTTTGATGAACTAAGGTGTTGTAGAATCCCTAGTTGTGGTAAAAAAGCGGGAAATAGAAATAATTAGTTCCTTTTATTAAGATCTCATAGAGGCTTCGAGTATGAATCAATGTATAACATGTGTCTTCACTGCCCCAGTTGTAGTTTTTACACAGATCTATGATCCCCCTTTCCTTGAGTGTATTCTCTATTTGAGACATAGTGATTCTAGTGGAGTATTTTTCTTAACACTTGTTTAAGAATATTTTATAGAGAGGGTTAGTAATTGAAATTTTTTACCAATAGTGTGACCAAACTCTATGAGGATAAAGAGATCCTTATGTGTAAATCTATCCATGGTGTAAGTGGGACCCTGTGATGTTCTCCTTTGTATGGACTGGTTCCATACCATCCATTTCCATATGATTTCTATCAATGAGTGTAGAAATCATTCCATTTTTTTGTGATGGAGTTTTAATCCTTTTATAAGGACTGATTTCTGAAAAAAAAAAATATAGGATGAGATCATTCATAGGATGTTACAACCATTTCAATATTGATCAGATAGTATTACACTTTGGTTATCGGATGCTATGGTATTTTGGTTCTTATGATGGTGGAGGAGTATGAGGGAATACTTCTTGAATATGTGAAGGTTTTACCTCACCATCAAGAGTTTTTTTCTACATGGACTTGCACTAGGGATGTCCTAATATCTATGCCATTATATCAGATGACCCTAGGTTTCTGTAAGAGTTTAAGGAATAGTTAGGAGTTTGTAGATAAAGGGGCTTCGTAATACCAAATGTGTTTTCTTGGAAATACTGGTGTTTTTTCCTGAGAGGAAGATGAGGGTTTGAGGTAGGATGTGGATTTGTGTCACATGGACCAGGTGAAACGAGGTATAGTATACACTCATGATAATTAATGACCTTTTCTCCCAATTGTTGGAGGTTAAGTAGATCTCAGGGTTTATCCTTAGGATGGGTTATCACCTGCTCCAAGTTCGAGATGTGGATGTACCGAGAAAATATTCCTAGAACTGCTATAGTTTGTTTGAGTCCTTGGTGATACCCATTTGGTATGTTGAGCACTACTGCATAGTTTCTTAGAATTTTGATCTATATCCTTAACCTTTCATGGATCATTTGGTGGTAGTCTTCCGCAATGGTACCCTCATGTCCTTGGAGTCAGAGTTATAGAATCTGAGATGTGGGATGATTCTTTTAGTCATGATCCTGAAGTGCTAGTCCTATGGAAGCTCTCATGGAGATAGTCATTAGGGTTGAGTCAATAAGGTTTCCTTATGACTTTTCCATTCTTTTATGTTTTGAAAATCTCAAACACTCTATCTCAAGGAAAATTCTATTTCCCTGAAAAGTTTTCTTAATAAGGAAATTTTTCCTTCCCCAAGGAAATTTTCTCCTATATTTGTTTTCATTGTTCATGATTTAGTTTCACTAAAAATATCTCTTTTTATGTCTAAGTGTAAAATTTAGTTTCATTTCTAAAACCTTTAAATCCTATAAATACATAGATATAAAGTTTTCTGTTCTTAGGTTCTGAATTCAAATTCCAAATTCTCTAAAATTCAGATTCTGAATTCTCTGAAATTCAGATTCCAAATTCTCTAAAATTCATATTCTGAATTCTCTGAAATTCAGATTCTGAATTCTGTGAAATTCAGATTCCGAATTCTCTAAAATTCAGATTCCAAATTCTTTGAAATTTAGATTCCAAATTCTCTGAAATTCAAATTACAAATTCTCTAAAATTCATATTCTGAATTCTCTAAAATTCAGATTCTAAATACTCTGAAATTCAGATTCCGAATTCTCTGAAATTAAGGTTCATAATTACTTAGAATTTAGGTTCTGAATTCCTTATAATTAAGACTCTGAATTCCTTAGAATTTAGACTACTATTTTTTTATAATTCAGAATTCGAATTCCTTAGAATTAAGAATACAAATTACTTAGAATTCAGGTTCCAAATTCCTTATAATTCATATTTTGAATTCTTTAGAATTCAGACTCCGAAGTCAATAGAATTCTGATTCTGAATTCCTTGAAAAACAAAATCCAAATATCCATGTAATATAGACTCTGAATGTTTATTTTCCCTTAGACTCCGAATGTTTATTTTTCCTTAGACTCCAAAAAATAGATTTGGTTGAGCAACTATATTTTACTTACTCATGTTATAGTTATGAAATTATGTCGTGCATTCTATTTATAACTAACTGTTGTTTTAGTGACACATGTACCGGTCCCTCGGAAATTCAAGGAAAAATATGATTATTGGAGTAGGGAGCTGACTGTTGAAGAAATGCCTATAAATAAAATCTCATTTTAACGATCTCAACACTGTTCTATAACTCTAGAGATTACAGGTTGTTGAAGTTATTTCTAGATAGAAAGACTCTCATGCTTTTTGTGTACTGAACATCTTGTTCAGATTGCTTCATGTGACTATGATTGTTGTTGTTTACAATTGTGTTCTTTTGAGGATAGGAAGACAGAGGTACCGAATACCTTAAAGATAGAGGACTTCCTTTATATGGAAGATATAGGTGTCGAATTCCTTGAAGTTTGAGGGCTTGTGGGGATAGCAAGACAGACATCGATATTCCTATAAAGGGATTACCCTAGTGTGGGTAAGATAGGCTTTCTTGAAAGTATAAATCAAGGGAACTTTATCAAAGGTTTTTGGATACCCTACTCTTTGGGTTAAAAGATTTTATACTTGTTACTTGTATTGTTTCCAGTTTATTTTCCACTACCTTTTGATTAATAAGGAAAGTATAACTATTTTATACTTCCTTGTACTAGTACTCTGATTAGTAATATTCTATATGATTTAAGGAATAATCTTTGTCCTTGTAAACTTTTCTTAAGTTTTATTTCTGGAACCATATTTCTGGAATCTAGCAAGTTTTTATAACTAAAAGGTCTTGTGAATTTACCTTGTTTAACTTTTTAAAACAATAGAAAGTTATATATCAACATTAAAAGTTCCAAAGGAATTTTTAAAGGATACAATTCACCCCCCCCCCCTCTTGTATATTGAGAATCTATGTCATTATTTCGATCCTAAAATCAGAATATAATTTATCAAAGATGGTATTAATAGTTTTCCCTATCATGTTTGAGGTGGCAAGATCTTGAGGGTCACCCACGATGTGGGCATGGAAGTAAATGCTCACAGCGATGTTTCCCATCTATTGTTGTCGAGTGAGGTGACATAGTAGTTGAACTTGTTCAAATTTACACTTTTGGGTTGAGGGTGTTTTAGTTTATCTCAAGTCGATGGTTGTTACCCCTTCACTACTTCAGTGAGTTTGGGAGGCATGACCCAGTAATGTTGATTGGGATATCTTGCTTGATTGGGTATCCATGAGATAAATTCATGAAATAATTCATTAAAGGAGGGAATAATTTCAAACATTTTTCCATTGATGGATAGTAATTCCAATCATGATGCAATAATAGCCTATAAATAGGTTGTTTTACCTTAAAAGTGTATTTGTTGTAGGTGAGGATATACCAGGATCTCTTGGCATCGGTTGGGAATCGAAGGGAGTTGCAGCAAATTTTTGTGTTATAATTTTTTTGACTCGCCTGTCTAAGGGTAATGACCAGCATATATTTATGGGGATGTGGGGGAACTTGTGTGTGCGGGATGTAGTCCATCATTGTGTAATTACCTTGATGGTCATTGAATACTTTGATTCTAACTTCATGGAATGATTAGGTAGATGATGTGGGAATCTTTTTGGGACTCGGTTTTATTTGGGAATAGTGTTTTACCATAGCTAGTTGGCTATGTAAAAGTAAACCATTCATATTTTGGTGAACATTCTTTAGGTTTGCATGTCATTTTTGAGCCACGGGTGGTAGGATCACTAATCATCAGTGGGGTTTTCGTGTTAGGATGATTAACACTCCACCACTAGAGTAATATCTTTTCTAGAACATATATGAAATACATTGAAGGACGTTATTATACTAGTCAGAGCCGGTGTGTAATAGTGTTTGGGTCCTAATTTTGGTGCTAGTGATGGTTTTAAAATGGTATAGTTCATCCAGAAGAGGATGATGACTTTCTACTAATGGTCGGGAGTCTTTAGTGGATTGATGACAGAATCCTTTTGAGTTGGAGAGTTATAGAGCTTTATCCAGGGTGGTAGGTTATCTATATAAATCTTGAAAACCTTTCTTTTCTTAATGTTCTGTTGGGTTAGCGAGGTAATGAACCACTTAATCCCAAGGAAACTATAGTTTTTGGTTGCTTGGTTTTCTCCACCTATCACAGCTAAAGAGGTATATGCTTGACTCTTTGTATGATATCAACCTGGGTGGGCTGGATTGTGAGAGTGAAGTTTCCTTTTCACGGAGTCAGTGACATTGAGGACTGATAGGAGAAAGACCCATCATGGTAAAGTGTTTTCTTTGGCTTCATGTTGGTTGATAGCATAGGGAACCATTTATAGATTTCCTGGGAGTATGAGACCTAGTTGAGAGCTCTGTATCACCACCATTTTCTCAGTTTGTGTTTTTTAAGGAAAAAAATCCTTGAAGGAGGGAATAATGTAATATCATTTTTTCCATGTATCAATTTGGAATATTTATAGTAATATTTCCAGATCTAGGAACTAAAACGGAGTGAGATTATGAGGCCTGGTGTGCCTGAAATTATTTTTTGAAATATATTAAATATATTAAGTATCACGCACGTACATTTTTCCTAAAAAGTTGTCATAACTATTAAATGAAGTCCCAAAACATAAATATGATGGAATCGTTGAGTTTATAATGTGGTTTTACCATATTTAAGACATAAAATTTTTCATCATTAGGTGATTGTGAAAAGGTTGTTGTAGGCGCAAATGAATAAAATAAATTTATTTATTTATTTGTTTTGTTTTTGTTTAAAATGCAACGGTCGACCTCTAAATAAATACATGGTTATAGATTTTATCTTACAGTTAGCCACTAATCCATGGAGACCTAGATGACTATTGGATATTATTATAGGAGAGAGTTTGTGTCAAATGATAATTGATCGAGATAAAATTGATGGTTGTGCACCAACACAGCTCTAGGATCTCACCAACAACAATGATGTGGATTTTTTCTTCATCAGGGATAAATTTAAACAGAGTTAGGATGTTTTATTTTTGTATTTATCATTGTTTTCTTATCCCATAAAAATTTGAATCAATTGACAAATGGATTGACTCATGGATTGGCTGTTTTTTTGGGTATAGGATATTTATGGGATTTGGGGATAACTATTTATTTATTTGTTCATTGATTCATACACCTATTCATTCATATTATTATGAAAAATGATCAAGGTAAAAATGAATAAATGATGGGTTTCATTCCTCACTTTTATATTTTATGGTTTTCTATCCCCATTCTACATGCGTTCAGCATTGGCATTTATTTGGACATGTGATTCGATGAATACCCAGTGAATGGTCATTTTACATTCGATCATTAGCACAACAAATCATTACCACATGTTAGGGATGGATATTTAATGATTTTATTGAGGGATATGATTATGTAAATGAATCCATAGATGGATTAGAGGTTCGTGATTCTATTTTGGGTGTGCAGTATCGGTGAGGTGCGATGGTGGTTGATTCTTGAGCAGTGGATCCAACTAGAATAGCCAGAATTCAACCAATGAAAGAAAGGGGGTGTGTTCAACCCTATAACCGCAATGTGTATCATGGTTTATAGAAGAACCGATGGGAATAGATGGCTTATATGAATGTGTAAACATTCTCAAATTTATAGGAAATTATTGACTACACGAAATGTAGTACAATGAACACATGTTTTGTAGTCCCTTCTGTGTGGTGTTAGGGTTTCAGAATGGAGAAAAATAACACATTCCATGTGACCCATGTCAAATATTGTGTGACCCTGATCTGACTATCTTGGTGTGTACATGGAATACATGCCCAAGAGGCTAGATAAAGTTTCATATCATGTGTACCATGCCACATTCCATGTACACCATAGAAAGAGACTCAACATGTATATAGAGTACATGCCTAGAAGAATGTGTGGTCCTATATACCATGTGTGGATATCCACATTCCATGTACTTAAGAAATTACATAGGAATAGGTATCCTACATGTCGAGTGCCAACCCCAAAATCTATATTTTTTGTACCTCCAAAAAACATCGTGTTCGATGGAAAAGTACATGTCGTGTGAACTGGAGACATGGGTAGTTCCAAACATAGTAATGCATGACGTATACCCTAAGGGACACACTGTGTGATTTTTTTAAGATAGGTTGGATTCCTCTTTCTTCTCATATTATCTTAGTTGTGAGCTTATGTGAGCTACCTTGGACCAATATAGGAGGAGTGTCTTCCCTTGGCCTATTTCTAATAGGGTTTGATGTGGTGTCACGTACCCATCATAGAGGGTGATCCCACTACATTTTTTTCTAATTCGTGTAGTGTGGGTGAGTTCCATCATTCTTGAATGAGTTTTATCAGTCCTCTTTGATAGATATTTTAGTGACTTATAGAATGTACCTCTTTAAGAGGCCTAGAGTGATCCTTATATCCTTAGTTTTTCAATGGTTGGGGTTTTTGGAATTGGTATGGCCAATATTTACATGGGAGTCAATCCCTTATCTAGGAGAATGTTTTCAGTAGGTTCTGGTGTCCCCCCAGTGAGCCCTAGGCATTGACCCCCTATTTGTGTATTAAGATCTAAGTATTCTTCTTCTGGGATTGACCAAATGAGCATGTCATATGGTATGAGTTTTATCAATAGAATTATAACTTGGGTATAGGTTCTTTCCAGATGAGTGTTATCAGGGAACCTTGCACTAGAACTATAGCTAGAAGTGGTCGAAATCTTTGATACTCAGATTCATTTATGGTTATATTTGGATGTTTATTTTTATGTCTCACTATATGATTGACATATACTATGATTATCTAGCTACTCTTGATGTTTTATTCTTATTGATTTTGGGTTTTCCAACTGGGTATTGTTATACTCATCCCCGCATGGGCTCTTCCCACACATGTCGTGTCTTATGCAAGCGATAGATCTTATTCAGAGCCCTTGGAGGACTAGGATCAGGTGGAGCTTAGTTGGGATAAACAGACCAAGATGACATACTCTAAACACTGATATGAACATCAGTAAGTCTTATCATCTTCAAATGGATAGCCAATATGAATAGAATATTCAGGCACTGGAAGGCTTATTGAGATCATGTTATATGGAATTCAAATGAGGATGGGACCAACATCTACCTCTAGTCAAGTTCTCTTACAACAACAGTTTCCACTCAACCATCCAAATGTCTCATTATGAAGACCTTTATGGTAAAATATTTAGAACACTATAATCCTTTGTTGAAGATGGTAAATATAAGCTTCTAAGAGATGAAATGGTCTAAGAAATGGTAGATAAGGTGAAATTCATTCAGCAATACATCAAGGTAGCTGAAAGTAGACAAAAGAACTAGGTGGGAAATTACCAATGAGACTTAGAGTTTGATTTTGGAGACATTTTATTCCTCCACATATCTCCATGTAATAGGGTCATGAGATTTAGGAAGAAGGTAAATCTAATTCTCATGTACATCGGCCACTTCAAGATTATTAATTATTTCAGAGTTATGGCCTATTGACTAGAACTTCCACCAACCATATCTTAATTACATTATATATTCCATGTATTATTATTTAGGAAGTACATACCTGATCACTCACATGTACTAAATCCATAGGTGGTACAGTTTGAAAATGATCTCTCTTACGAGGAGTAGCCGGTGAAGATCATGGACCATGGAGATAAATTCCTATGCAACAAGACTACTCACCTGGTAAGAGTACTATGAGGGAATCATTGGTATGAAGAGGCAACATGATAACTATAGGAATTTATGAAGGTAAAATACCCTCACTTGTTTTCAACATGAGGGAGAGATTTTATGGGGGGAGAATGTAAAAACCCAGAATTTTATCAATGGAAATTTTCTTATTATAATTATTTAAAAAAGTATAAACCACATAAAAATCAATTTTATAGAACAATAAAAACAATATAATTGAATAATTAATGAAATAATAGGTATTTATAGAAATTAATGAAGCTATACCAATAGAATGGTAACTTTCCCTTTGGAATGATAATGTGACCATTAGGAATAGTAAATCATCCAATATAACAGTAACTTTACCTATAAAAGTGTTAATAAAATTTTTGTATCTTATAAATGAAAATTTGATATGTTTAAATCTTTGTATAAGTAAATAAATATTTTAGAAATTATAATTTAAGTGTTTGTATTTTTGTAAAGGGTAAAAGTTTATTTACAATTTTATAATTATTATAATGTTTTAAAAGAAATTTTACTTTCATAAAATTTATTCATAAATTAATATTTTTTTGTCATATTATTATAAAATAATTTTATGAAATCTTAACTAATTTTTCAAAGTTTCATAAAATCGGTAATAATTTTAAAATTAGTATTTTCCAAGTAAAATATGATTTTAATTAAAAATAAAATTCATCATGTTTATAAAATTATTTTCATAAAATGGAGTTCATTTTTTAATTCTACACATTGAAAAATGGTTAGGGTGAATTTTTGTTATTTTACTAAAATAGTTGAATTTTTTGTAAATATTGAAATACTGTAATTTACGGTACATAACAGTATAAATTAAATTCACTATTTATTGAGTCATAGATGATTCAAGCACAATAATATAGAATAATTATTATTTATTCCAATATAATTATTTATAAGTTTGAAATTATTCATAGTCTTGAGACAAAATAATTAAATAATTAATAAAATAATCAAAAAACACCCTTCTCCTCTATTGTAAATACCACCATTCACCACCTCTTCTACTCACACATCCAAAGCCTTAAATATTTTCAAATTTTTGTATAATACTATTCCAAATACCCTCCCCCATTTCCAGGATCCTTTGGTATCAACAAAATACCAAAAACAATCCCCCTAATGTGGTTCTCAATGACAAGAATTCAAGAGGTAAAATCCTCATCCTGTTTCTTTTAATTTATTTTTAATTTATTTTTAATTTATTTTATTTTCTTATTCTATCCTAACCTCCCCTTGTATAATTTGAATTATAACTCCAATATCTTATATATACTGGAATTTTTTATGTTAATGTAATAATACATCATCAAAACTCTTCTCCTCTCCCTTTTATTCAAAAAATGGAAACGTCATCTATGAGGTGTTGATTTATTGTCTTCGAGGATGACAAGTTTTTATTTTCCTTTACCTCTATCCAGGATGGTCAAAATCCATTATAATGGTAGAAAAATATTTTGAAATTTATTTTTTAATATTTTTTATGTTATATAACTAATCTATATACATAATATTAAATAATAAAAAAAACGAGTTCATTGTGATCCAAAGCTGCCAAAAATTAATTTAAATGATTATCATTAACTATTTATCTAATGATTCATCCTCATACCATATAACCAAATGATATATAAGACCAATTAAAATTATATAATTTCACTAATAACATATAATTTGATTTCTTGAGAATTATTATCATCTTACACAAACTTCTATACTTGTATACAATCGAACAAATCATGAAAACCAAGAAATAAACACCCTCAGAACGACAGAATTGAACTCTGTAACTTGTCATAATAGCCATAAATGAACTTTATAAAATTATAATAATTCAAATACATGTATAATAGGTTCCGGATTTAATAATTAATTAATATAATTTTATTATCATGGATATTAATGTGAAGAAATCATTTGTACTAAAGGTAAGGGGATTCTTGAACTCGATTTCCTTTCTTTGGGTTATTCCTCTTTAATGAAAAATTTCATTGTGTATATTATTTAATACTCCTAAAATATAATTTTATTTTTCTTAATATTTATTTTCTTGGATAAACATGTTTCTAATATGGTTTTATAAAAAATTCAAATATTTTTCAAAAGAAAACTTCTTTCTAAAAACCCGTCTTTTACTTATCTGGAGATTGTTTATTCTTCACTCAATATTGATGATTCCTATAGTATTTACTCTTTGTAACCCCCAATTTTTTTTCATAAATTTATGATCTATGAATTTAAACCCATTATTTTCCATGGGTTATTTTATGTCTATAAATTATATTCATTCTATGTTTCATGCTTGATAATGTGAAATTTATGATGTAACGGGTGCACCCAAATTTACATAGAACTCCAATGCATTGGGTAATGTGATGTATCTCATGAGATAATGTGAAATATGCATGAATTTTTTTTTATATTTGTTCACAATGATAATGATGTTATTATTATACATTTTTTTTATGCATGAACATGATTTTATATTTTTTCACAACTATGTGTGGCATTTGACCACTAAGACATGATGTTTCATTTCTATGCATTGCCATATTCCATGACTTTATCTAATTATTCCTCTCATGATTATTATGATGATCTATTTATTATGTTATTGTTATTATTATTATTATTATTATTATTATTATTATTATTATTATAACAAATTTTATATTGATATAAGTTCGTATTTATCCTTTTTCGGGGATTTTTTCTCACCCCTTTCTTTGATGTATACCCTAAGTTGACTACTTATACTAAGAAGTACATGAGAGCCAATAAGAATCTAGAGAAGAAGGAATTAAATAATTTTTATCCTTTATTATGTAAATGTTATTTATATTCCTAATTTTACCAAGACACTACAACTTTGGATCTAGTTTTGTTTTTCTTTTATGTTATTTATATTTAAAATGACGTAATAGCCATGTAAGAAAAAGAACAATCTCTATAGAATCACTAAATATTTTTATTCCATACTATGTTCATTGTGATGATAGAGCTGTAAAAATATTTAAAATAATATTTTGGATCATCTAAAAGTGTGTGTGGGGGTGGGGTGAAATATTTGACTTGAAACCCCCAACCTCCCGCCCCTAATATTTAATTTTTCATTATATTTTTCTAAAAAAAAATTCATTTATGTAATTGAAAATACATTATAATGTTTTTTAAGAAAATGAAATTAATTAATGTTTTATAAATATAAAATTATTTTTTAAATACATTATTTAATAAAAAAATTTATGGATTCATTGGAGGAAGATGTAATACAAAATATTAATTTTTTTACAAAATTTATAAAACTATTCACATTTAGTAACATTATTTTTCTCATTTTTTATCTTTTTCAAAATTATATTTTCTGGTTTAATTTATATTATTTTTAATATTGATATGATAACATTAAGGAATGATAAACATTGAGATGGGGGAGAATCAGTGATGAAAACTATTTATATTAAAACACAATTTCTCGTGTAGTAGTAAAATAATGATATCTCAAACTCACTATGTGTAGGGTGTAAATAATGTGTAAAAAAATTAATAAGGTTAATGTTAGGAATTTGAATCCTGATTAGAGTTCCAATTAATTCAAATGGAATGAGAACCTTCATAATATATCCTCGATTTGATGAATGTGGTGGGAGAAAAATTTAGTTGAGGCAGGTGTCTAAAATTTATGTTACACTACCAAAAAATAGTTCTAACTGGTGGTTGATTAGTAGTTATTAGTGGTGGTTTATTATCAGCGGTTCTAATAACTGTCTAGAAATAAATATTAATTAAAAAAATTATAATATATTGGTTTTTTAATATAATCACCCCTATAATTTTATTTAAATATTCAACATAGGTTTTATTTAAACCTTTACTAAATCTTTTATAAAACCCCTATTTACCCCCCCCCCCCAATCTCCCTAGCCTTGAACCCCCCCCCCCCCCCACCCTCCTCCTGATAGCGACCATTATGACCTCGACACCCCCTTCTCTATAAGGCAACCATCGTGACCCTGACCCCCATGTCAGTAACCCCCATGACCCTGACACTCCCCCTTTCAGTGAACGATGTGACCCCGAACCCCCCTGTCGGTGATCACTGTGAAACCAATTCCCCTGTCGGCAACCATCATGACCCTTACCCCCCTTCTAGTGATTGTTGTGACCCTAACCCCCTACTGGCGACCATCATGACCCCAACCCCCCTTTCATAACTTTTTCTTCCTGTCAGTGACCGTAGTGACCCCAATCCTATTTTCTCCCAATGACGACCATCCATCCCCCCTAATCCCCATGACCCTAATGAGGACATCATAGCAACCCCCCTCTCCTCTATAGCAATACCCAAAGGCCTCTCTTCCAAATTTTCTGGTGACTACGACCCTTGAAATTGTTGAAGGTATGATTAATTGATATTTTCTAAAGGTTTTAATCAAATTATATAAATATATATGTAATTTATTATTGTTTAAATTTTTAATATTGGATTAAATCATTTTATGTTGAATTTTTTTTATGGTGAATCAAGACACTACCATGATCAATGAAAAACCTCAATGATGTTTAATTTTGATTGTACTTGTTTGATTAAATATTAATATCTTTATATATGAATGTACAAGGAGAAGAGTGAAAATACCATATCTTTGTAGGATCAAAATAATGATGTAGATGCTCAAAATACAAGAGGGGGGTGAATTGTATACTTTAAAAAATTTCCTTAAACAAGGAAAGATCCAAGTTTAATAAAGTTAAACTAAGAAAATTCACAACACCTCTAACCAATTGAAAGGTTGGGACAAAGTATGAAGTTACAAACTTCTAGTTCTATACACTTTCTTAAATCTGGAAAGTGATTCTGAAAAACCGGTTTTGGAAATATGGATCCGGAAAATGAAACTTAACCAAAGTTTACAATATGAGATTATACCTTAAAGCATATAGAATCTAACTGAATCAGAGTACAAGTTTAATCAAATATAAGAATATTATACTTTCCTTAAAATACAAAATGCAGTGGAAAAAACTTGTAATAAAAACAAGTAACAAGATATAAATCTTTTAACTCAAAGAGACGGGTATCCAACAAACTTGGATAAAGGTCCCTTGATTTATACTTTCAAGAAAGTATATATTACCCACACCTGGTTAATCCCTCGATACGAAGATCGGAGTCTCTATATTTCTATCCCCACAAGCCCTCAACTTCAAGGTAGTTGGAACCTCTATCTTCTTTAGCAAGGAAGCCCTCGAACTTCAAGGTAGTCAGCACCTCTGTCTTTCTATCCCCGGAAGCCCTCAAATGTAATCACCAACATTTGGAGTCACACGAAGCAATCTGAATGAGTAGTTCAGTACACACAAAGCATGAAAATATTCTCTCTCTAGAAATCACCTTAACAGCATGTGGTCTCTAGAGTGATCAACTTTTTGTTGTGCTCTTTCAAATGAGCTCCTATTTATAGGCTCGGTAGCAACGGTCGGCTCCCTCCTCCAACAGTCATATTTTCCTTAAATTTTGGAGGGACCTGTACATGTGTCACTAAACCAATGGTTAGTTAAAAACATAATGGACGACATAATTTTATAACAAACTTAACAAATCGGAGTGTAAGTAAAAAGATCAGAATCTAACCAAAAATTATATTCGGAGTCTATATTACAAGGATATTCAGATTCTGTTTATCAGATGAATTAGGAGTCAAACTTCATAAAAGTTCATATCCATAATTCATAATCAAAATTCACAACCAGAATTCGTAATGAGAATTATGCAATGGAATTATTAATGAGAATTCATCCCAGAATTCGTAATGAGAATTCATCACAGAATTAATAATGAGAATTCATCATAGAATTCGTAATGAGAATTCATCACAGAATTCGTAATGAGAATTCATCACAGAATTCGTAATGAGAATTCATCATAGAATTCATAATGAGAATTCATCACAGAATTCGTAATGAGAATTCATCACAGAATTCGTAATGAGAATTCATCAAAGAATTCGTAATGAGAATTCATCACAGAATTTGTAATGAGAATTCATCACATAATTCATAATGAGAATTCATCACAGAATTCGTAATGAGAATTATGCATTAGAATTCATAATGAGACTTCATTACAGAATTTGGAATGAGAATTCGGATCTTGAAACAGAATTCTTCATATCTAAGTATTATATGATTCCGAGAATATAGATATGAATCCGATTTTTATACTTGAGAAAAATATTGATATGAAGAATGAAAAAAAGATAGAGGTAAATTTCCTAAAGGAAGGAAATTTTCCTTAAAGAAGTAAAACAGGGGTAAAAACAAATTTGCTTAAAGATAAGGTGTTTGTGATTTTCAAAACAAGGAGGAATGGAATAGTCATAAAGAAAGCCTTATTGACTCAAAAATCTCCCCCTTTTTGGAAATCACAAACATCCTTACGAAAAATAATATAAGGACTTAGAATAAATTTCTAGACTTTTAAATTAAAGCTTATCTCCCTTTGTTTATGGATGATAGTGAAGAAAACTAACTCCCCATTAGGCTTTGGAACTCTAAGGATTGTATTCGGGATTTCCGGAATGGGATTTTCATTATCAAAAGAATGAAAAACTTCATAATGAGAAACTCCTTCTTGGATAAGATCCCCCTTACTTATGGATAGTTATTCTTTACTTAGAAATTTTTCTTCTCCCTTTTAGATTATTCCTTATCCCCCTTTTGAGTAATTCTTTTTCCTTCTCCCCCTTTGTGATTTTCAAAAAGAATTGAGGGAATGGAAAAGATAATAAAGTACCTGAAATATTAGTACATGCAACCAACCAAAAGACAAGTAACCAAAATTTCATTACTATTGGAAATAACTAGTACAAGGAAAACAATACAACAAAAGATCGGAGTGGTCTATTTTGTTTCTTTTTTCCTTGGGCATAAGCATTTTGACAATTGTCTTCAGCTTCTTCATTTCTTTGTGGTCCTCCTCCACTAGATTCTCTAAAGCAATGATTCTTGCATCTTGAGCCTCTATTGCCACTGCCTGAGCTTTAAGTGTTTCATCTTGCTTTACAACCTTTTCTTCCAACTGAATCTGAAGATATTTTTCTTCCCTGTAGTATTGGACAAGAGAACTTAGCTTCCCATTCATATCTTTGACCTCCTGCATCCAAAAAATCCTTCTCAAGAGTTAACTTCTTCTCAAAAGAATTTGTAATATCCTTGATTTTAGAGTCTTTGGCATCAAAATCATCTTTAACATCTACTTGGAATTGATCAAGCTCTCCCATCTCTTGAAAAACTTTCTTATACCACTTGGTTATCTTCTTCAAGAAAATATATGAGCATCATAACTGATAAGAAAGTTTTTATGATCAGTATCAAGCTTAGCGCACATATCCATCACCATGGATACAGAGTCCGATTTATTATTTATTCTATGTTGAAGCATATGGCATCTGGATTCTATTTCTGGAAAAATCAGAATGATGTCCACTAGCTTCTTTAGGGACTGTTCAAAAAAGTCATGCCCAAAGACAGATGACTCTGAATCTGAAATTCTGGTTGGAGATGGTTCTTCCTCTGACTATATCAGCTTCCTTTTGGATGATCCTCCAGTTTCTTTCCTTCTTATAATATCTTTCGTTGGAGTGTTAACGATCACTTGCTTGCCCTTATCAACTTTCGGAGTGGTCCGTTCATCAGGAGATTCTTACTCACTTTCTGAAAGTTGAACAATCTAATCTTCATCAAATTTTTCCTTCTCTGCTCTAGCTTCAACATCCTCAGGCTATATAAAGTCATGATTGTTACTTTCTTCCTCATACGGCTTGTTCACTTCCTCTTCACCTTTGTTATCAACTCTGGGTGTAGCAATTTTTGAGGATCCGGCTTGAGAAGTCCGGAGTGAAAATTTATTGGAAGCACTATCCTTCTCATGATAGTCTTCAACTTGTTTTATTACATCACCAGATCCACCACTGCTCTCTGATTGCTAAATTTCTTCCACAACTTGATGAACTCTCAGCATAAATTCCTTCTCAGCTTTCTTCTTTTTATATTTTTCCAGAGTCTTCTCACCCAGATTTTCAGGCAAACCTTCAACTAAAAAAGATTTTAGAATGGGTAAATTTTTGGATGTTTCTTCAGTGACTTTCAGAAGAGATTGAACAATCTATGCCTCTGACATCTTATTCTTCATCTTCTTCTCCTTGTCTTTCTTTTCTAATTCATCAGCCGCTTTCTCCTTTAAGGCCTTAGCCTCAATATGGTCCAATCTGAATTGAGGCTCCCCTTCTTTTCTCTTTTCTTTATCTTTCCTCCACTTGGAAACCACCTCCTCTTGATAATCCTTTTGTTTCTTGGATTTAGGGGGTGTGGATTGAATTTCCTTAAACTTGGGGGTTTTCTCAGAAACTTCCACGTCCTTCAATTTTCTTTTCTTCCCAGCTTTCTTTGATGGTTCCGGAGTTTGTTGATCTTTCTGAGCTGCCTCAGCCTCTTCCTCTGCTAAAGAATAGAATTCTCCGGATTCAACAGAAAAACTCATCTTCATCCTCTTCAACGTATCATCACTAACCAGCATTACCTTGAAATTTCTTGGCTTGGAAGTGAAAGAAACTTTAAATGAATCAAGACACCTAATAATAAGCTTAGAAATCAAGGCCAGATACATTATAATCTGAGCTTTCAGATTCCATTCTTTAATATTTTTAACTGTAATCAAAACATGCCTCATCAAATTTAACTTCCTTAGATTTAACAAGAAATCTAGGATATAAATGTCACTTTTCTTGAGGTTATCTGTATCACCCCTTCTTGGTAATAAAAAACCTTGTACCCACAGCTGTAGAATCTGATTATTCGAAAAGATATGAGAAATCATAGAGGTCTTAACATCTTTAATTCCAAGTCATTCCTAATCCTTGGATTTATTGAAACTTCCTTGCTCATCCGGCAGCTTGTGTGAGAAAAATTCAGCTTCACCATCATATGATAGACCCACCAAGCTTGAATCCTTTGTGTAAGATAATTTTTAAGTCTTCCCATAATACTTGAATGCAAACTTCTCTCTATCATATTCCTCAAAGAAGGAAAGAGACTTGTAAAACTCTACAAGAAAATCTGAATAAACCGAATCCTGATTCGCTGGCTTTGATAAGCATACATCCTCCCATCCATTGAGCTTGATGTTCTTAGATATAAAAGAATCATGAATGTAGAAATTCGGATGCACCATCCTCTCCCTATAAACTAACCACTTAGAAATGGGCTTCCCAATTGAAATATCTTGAGAAGTGGCTTCTACAGACATCCGGAACTGAACGCTTCTGAAGAAATCGGAACGGACTTGGTAAAGATCGGAGCGGCCTTAAGTAAGGATGAAAAATCCTCGAGATGAAAAAGCTCGATATCTGATGTGGGACAACCCTCGGGGGTCCCCTTTATATAAACGTTGCGATGAAGGTTCACCTTCCGCGGTAGATCGAACGATTGAGATTCATTGAGATTTGATCCGACGGTTGAGAAACAAGCTGTAAGAAAAACTTGACTCCAATATTTTGAGGTTTTAAGAAAAATAATAAGATTTAAGAAAACTAAAATCTGAGAAATTTTAAAACACATAAGAAAATACCTGCAATTAAAATATGACTATGAAAACTTAAGAAAGGTAATCATACCTTTCAGATTAGCTTAGGAAGATTGTTCATAATAGGTTATTTTCTTCTTAATGAAAATTTGACTACGAAAATCTTACTATAGAAAACTCAGTAAAAAAAAGAGTATGAAAATTTTCATTACAAAAAAAATCTCAGTACGAAAATTTCATTACGAATGTTCTAGTACAAAAATTTCATTACGAAAGTTCCAGTACGAAAATTTCATTGCGAAAGTTCCAGTATGAAAATTTCATTACGAACTTTCCAGTATGAAAATTTCATTACGAAAGATTTAGTAAAAAAATCATTATGAAATATTTGAAAATATCATTACGAAAATTTTTGAAAATCTCATTATGAAAAATTTTGAAAAGCTCATTATGAAAAAAATTTAAAATCTCATTATGAAAAATTTTGAAAAGGTAACAAACAAATATACTCCTCCTATGAAAAGGAGTTTATTACTTTAAGGATATTGTTTTAATAAGAAGTTAATGAAGAAGAATTACCTTACGGTTATCATTCCTAACTTCTGTTTAATGTATTCAAATATATCAGAAGGTAAAGATTTTGTGAAAATAACAGCAAGTTGATCTTGCGTTCTGATAAACTGAAGAATGATATCTTCTTTTGTCTTGATAATATTTTCAAAATAGTTTTTGTTACCAGTCATATGCTGGGAACATCCACTATCCATGTACCATTTATTACTGTTTGTACTTCCTTTATCTTCCTGAAAATAAGAAAATAATTAGACTTTCAGAATCCAAACTTGTTTGGATCCGATATTTTCAGATAAAAAAATTTTGGGCACCCACATCTTCTTAGAGAAATAGGCCTTATGAAAACCTAAATATTTGGTTTTGTTTAAAGAACAATTATTTTCCCAGTGACCACCAAATTGACACTTGGTACAAAATGGGGCACCTTGAAGAACAAAATAATTGTTACTAAAATTTGGTTTTTCATGGGTATAACCAAATCCGGATTTGTTTCTTAAAGGTCATATTTGTGAATACATCTTATCAAAATTTCCTTTACCTAAGGTAAAGTATGACAAACACTTTCTTAAGGAAAAAATTTCGGACTTGAGTTTTAGAACCAATTTTTATCTTCAAAATCATTAGAATTGGAACTAAAGCTAGGCCCAAAAACACTTTTCTTAGAAATTACTTTTTCTAGATCATTAGAAAGTTTATTCTTCTCAGAATTTACTTTCTCAAGACTTTTTAAAATACTTACAAAATCAGAATTTTTCTTATCAAGATCTTTCGAAATATCTTATTTTTCCTTAGTAAGAATAGTATTCCTAGAATTTTCCTTATCAAGTTTTTTATTGAGTTTTGAATTCTCAATCTCAAGAAGTTCAGAAAACCTAGAAACTTCTTCATAGGTAGGTAAATTATTTTCTTCATCAGAAGAGGATTCTTCATCCGAAGAGTAATAATATTTACAATCATTAGAATTTAAAGAAACATTGGTCAATGATTCATCATTATGTACCTTAGCCATAAAGAAATGATTATCAATAGGTAATCTGGCTATAAGACCAAGATTCTTATATCCATAAGATTCATAATCTGAAGATTCATCTAAAGAGTCACCACCACTGGCACTCCAAGTATCATTAGCTTTCAGAACTTTCTTAGCTTTATATTTATAATAATTCTTCCAATTCCTTTCAGAATGCCTCTCTTTTCTTTCTTTCTTCTTGATCAAAGGAAAATCAAGTCTTATGTGTCCAGCTCTTTTTCATTCATAGCATGTGACTTTTGAATCTTTCTTATCTTTACTTTCCTTATTCTTATACTTGGATTGGAAATTTCTTTGTCCGTCTATCTTGTTCATCCTTTGAGCAAGATTTTCTAACTCATTCTCTGAGACTTCACTCTCGCTAGATTTGGATTGGATAACAACCTTCTTAGATTTGGATCTAGTTACTCTCTCAGGAGTCTTATCTTTCATGTGATTTGATGTTTTAGTAAAAGCAACAATACTATTTCCGTTCTTCTTTTTGATGTTGTCAGCATCTCTTTTCATCCTTGTTTCATGTTGGAGAAGAGTTCCAAACAGCTCATCTAAGGAAAATTGAGTAACCTTCCCATTCTCATCAACAGCAGTTCTCTTTGATTCCCACTCATTGGGCATAATATCAATTATCTTGTCAAAAAGAGCTTCATCATCTAGAACTTTCTCTCCCTTATATTGTAAGCTATTCACGATAGTCATAAATCTTTGTTTCACCTTACAAATTGGTTCTCCATAAGGAAAGTTAAAACCATGATACTCATCTCTAAGCATGGATCTTCTGGTCTCAATCAATTTAGATGTACCAAAATGAGTAACTTCAAGTTTCTTCCATATACAGTTAGCTACTTCACAAGAAGAAATTTGGATATATATATTCCTAGTCATTGAACATAGTAAAGTATTGTGTGCCTTATAGTTGAGTTGATAATCATGCTTCTCTTGGTTTGTGAAAGTACTAACTTCTTTATCATGAATTTGATAACCTCCAGTAAGCATAACAAAGTTTTCTACTCCAGTATTGATAACGAATGTATTCATTCGATCTCTCCAAAACTCATAATCATTACCATCAAAAATTGGTGTTCTTGTAGGATTTAAGTTGTCGATGGAACCAATATTGATTCCTTCCATCTTAAAAAACTTTGTACACAAAAACTTGTTAATAACAAAAATTCTAATTCATGGAGGATATTCCTAAGCAAGGAAAATATATAGAACAATGAAAATATGAGCAAGAAAAACTTATATGTGAATATAAGTATTTTAGAAACCTCCTCTGATACCAATTGTAGGATCGAAATAATGATGTAGATGCTCAAAATACAAGAGGGGGTGAATTGTACACTTTAAAAAATTTCCTTAAACAAGGAAAGATCCAAGTTTAGAAAAGTTAAACTAAGAAAATTCACAACACCTCTAACCAATTGAAGTATTGGGACAAAGTATGAAGTTACAAACTTCTAGTTCTATACAATTGATTTAATCTTGAAAGTGATTCCGAAAAACAGGTTCTGGAAATATGGATTCGGAAAATGAAACTTAACCAAAGTTTACAATATGAGATTCTTCCTTAAAGCGTATAGAATCTAACTGAATCAGAGTACAAGTGTAAGGAAATATAAGAATATTATACTTTCCTTACAATACAAAATGCAGCAGAAAAAACTTGTAACAAAAATAAGTAACAAGATATAAATCTTTTAACCCAAAGAGAAGGGTATCCAACAACCTTGGATAAAGGTCCCTTGATTTATAATTTCAAGAAAGTATGTCTTACCCACACTCGGGTAATCCCATGATACGAAGATCGGAGTCTCTGTCTTGCTATCCCCGCAATCCCTCAACTTCAAGGTATTTGTAACCTCTGTCTTCCTCAGCAAGGAATCCCTCGAACTTCAAGGTAGTTGGCACCTCTGTCTTCCTATCCCCAAAATCCCTCAAATAATCACCAACATTCGGCATCGCACAAAGCAATCTAAACGAGCAGTTCAGTACAAACAAGGCATGAAAACATTCTCTCTCGATAAATCACCTTAACAACGTGTGGTCTCTAGAGTGATGAACTTCCTATTGTTCTCTTTCAAATGATCTCATATTTATAGGCTCGGTAGCAATGGTTAGCTCTCTCCTCCAACGGTCATATTTTCCTTAAAATTCAGAGGGACCTTTACATGTGTCACTAAACCAACGGTTAGTTAAAAACAAAATAGAAGACATCGTTTTATAACAAACTTAACAAATCGGAAGGTATATAAAAAGTTCAGAATCTAACCAAAAATTATATTCAAAGCCTATATTACAAGGATATTCTGATTCTGTTCATCAGAAGATTTCGGAGTCAAACTTCATAAAAGTTTGTATCCATAATTCATAATCATAATTCACAACCAGAATTCGTAATGAGAATTCTACACTGGAATTCGTAATGAGAATTCACCCCAGAATTCGTAATGATAATTCATCACAAAATTCATAATGAGAATTAATCACAGAATTTGTAATGATAATTCATCACAGAATTCGTAATGATAATTCATCACATAATTCGTAATGAGAATTCATCACAGAATTCGTAATGAGAATTCATCACAGAATTCGTAATGAGAATTCATCACAGAATTCGTAATGAGAATTCGTCACAGAATTCGTAATGAGAATTCATCACAGAATTCGTAATGAGAATTCATCACAGAATTCGTAATGAGGATTCATCACAGAATTCGTAATGAGAATTCATCAAAGAATTCGTAATGAGAATTCATCACAGAATTCGTAATGAGAATTCATCACAGAATTCGTAATGAGAATTCATCACAGAATTCGTAATGAGAATTCATCACAAAATTCGTAATGAGAATTCTGCATTAGAATTCGTAATGAGACTTCATCATAGAATTCATAATGAGAATTCATCACAGAATTCGTAATGAGAATTCATCACAAAATTCGTAATGAGAATTCTGCATTAGAATTCGTAATGAGACTTCATTACAGAATTTGGAATGAGAATTCAGATCCTAAAACGGAATTCTCCATATCTAAGTATTATATGATTCTGAGAATATAGATATGAATCCGATTTTTATACTTGAGAAAAATATTGATATGAACAATGAAAACAAGATAGAGGTAAATTTTCTAAAGGAAGGAAATTTTCCTTAGAGAAGTAAAACAGGTGTAAAAACAAATTTTCTTAAAGATAAGGTGTTTGTGATTTTCAAAACAAGAAGGAATGGAAAATTCATAAGGAAAGCCTTATTGACTCAACAACCTTTGGATAAAATTTGGATTAATTTACCATAAAATAGGCCTTGATATTCCAAGGGTTTGGACGAATTTTCAAATTGTGCGATTGAAAACTAATCAATATATGGTAGAATAAAATTTATCTATCCTTATTGTAAATTAAAGTGATGGTTGAATAAAAATGTAGTATATCATCATTTGAAATTGAAATTGTTTCATACTCTATATGTATGTTTGATTTGGCATTGTGGATCAAATGTTATGGAAAGTCAAAACAATGAAAATCCTGTCAACAAAACAAAAAGTGACCCACTAGTGGAGAATTGATTTTGAAATTTAATAAATGACACATTTGGATTTGTATCATATAATATCCCAGATTTTAATAGATAAAAAATCAAATTTAGTTGATACTTAGAAGGTTAATATTTATTGAAACTTCAATAACCAAATAAATGAGTTTCATGAATTAGTTGAATACGGACAATAAGAACTGTATAAAGGGTGTGTCATGTATTCAAATTTTTCTTTTATACTTTTGTTGTATTATATCAATTGGATATATGAAATTACTAAAAAATAAATTTCCATGATTTTAGAGTTTCTTCATGATTCATTTAAAAAATCTATGATCCCTAAATCATTCTATGAGATGAATAAAGTCATCAAAAAACTTATAATTGATTATAAAAAGATACATGCATATCGTAATAATTTCATTATTTACTGGGGAGAGAAGTCTAATAAAGAATATTACATAATATATAATACAATAAGATGGAATTAAATAACCAATAATGAGGCTATAGATCAATAAAAACTAATAAAGAAATAGAATAAAGAAAACTCCTAGAAGGTATTGTATTACTTTCCACTGAAACCATGCTTATAAAGATTATTCATGTCGCCTAATATTGCATGTGACATGAAGTGGAATTCTCAGGATAGTACTGTTATCTTGATGAGATATCCAAAATATTAAATATCATGGAAAATTTTTGATTCATTATATCAATTTTTTCGGATAATTAGTGTATGTTAGAGACTATCTCATTTTGGTTTTAACCCTTTTGGTACTTTAAGTACTAATTATAGAATTTTTTCAATAATTTTGATCCCCTATAATCTACCTCCAAGGATTTTTATGAAGAAGTATTCTTCCATTATATCAATTATTTTTCTTGGTAATAAAATTCCTTGAATTGAAATTGATGTATACCTTTAACCTCTAATTAAATAATTGTGTGAAAAATGGGACGATGGTGTGGAAACATATGATTCTTGAATAAGAAAACTATTCAAAATGCATGTTGCTTTATTTTGTAGAATTAATGACTCTCTTGGACTACAAAATTTATCTGGTTGGAATACTCATACCAGGTTGTCTTGTCCAGTTTTTAATTTTATTTTGAATCAAAATAATTACCTCATATTAGAAAATGGTTTTTTATGTGTTATCATCAATTTCATGATTCTTCTAATAAATCCAGGTTTAAAAATACACAATTAAATATAGATAATGAATTGAGAAATCCACTAAAGGTGTTATCTATTTTAGAAATATTGGGACAATTAATGAATTTCACTGAAGAATTTGGAAATTTTAATTAGTTTAAAGAAGGGGAATTGGGTATGAGTTATAGTATTCGAAGTAGTTGGAACACACCAATGGAAGAAAAAGTGTATATTTTTCAAATTTATTTACAGAGAGTTTAATTTGATACATCATAATATTGATGTAATGAATATTGATAAGAACATCTTTGATAATATAATTTCTTAATTTCTTAATGTGTCAGATAAATCAAAGGATCACCTTAATTATCATTAGGATTTGGTGTCAATGAATATAAAGCATGGTTTTTGAGAAAATTATAATGGCAAGTATCCTTCATATATTTTTACAATGAAAATATATGATAAAGATGTATTCCTTAAAACTTTAAAGTATATAAAAGTTCCAGATGGATATTCAAGTAATATATCAAGGTTTGTTAAATTAAAACATAAAAAGTTACATGGATTGAAAATTCATGACTCGCATATTCTGATAGATCAGTTGTTGTCTTTGGTATTACATAATTTGTTTCTTGGGAAATTAATTGCGGTTCTAGTTGAGTTTTGTACCTTTTTAAGAGAGATTTGTTGAAACTATATATCCAACTGATCTTGATAAACTTCAAGAAATAGTTTTTTGACACTTATTTATTTGGAGATGTTATTTCCCCATTCATTCTTCACTATGATAATTAGTTGACATTTCATTTGGTTGATGAACCTAGACATGGTGGGACGGTACACTATCGGTGGATGCATCCAATTGAGATCTATATTGATATTGTTTTTATTTTCATTAGTGAATTAAATTTTATTAAATCATTGTGTAAAATGTTTTAATATGATTCTTAATTTTTTTCATTAGGTATGTAGTCATTTAAAATTATATGTAGGGACTAAAGCTCAACCATAAGGATCTATTATTAAAATTTATATATCCAATGAGTGTTTTACCTTCTGTTCTTAGTATTTGGATGGAATTGAAACTAGATTTTATCATGTTGGATGTGTTTATGACAAATCCACTAATTCTTATTTTGAAAAACAGCCATCAGTACTTCCAACTATTTGATTATCAACTGGAAAGGGGTTAAATTTTACACTGTATGAATTTTATTTTATACAAGAACATAGATATGTGATACTCAATAGGATTATTTTTGATCCATTTATTGAATAATTGTGATTAAAAATAAATAGGTGACTGAGGGTTCAAGATCAAAATGGGCTGGAATTAACAAAAACTAATAATAAAGAGATTATAGAATGGTTCTCTCATCGTGTAAGTATATACTCATATTCATATTATTGACATTTAATTATTTTGACTATGTTAAAGTTAACACCTTATATTTTTTATCTAGATAATGAATGTTGAGAATCAGGATGAAATATCAAATTATTTGAAGTTATTGGCTTGAGATCTTCTAATAAAGACTATGAGATTTTATGCCTACAGTATTCATGGATTCTATTTTCGTAAAATTTATCTTGAAAAATACTTTAAAACTTAAAATAGTGGTGTATTTACACTTACAGGGGTGGGAGACTATGGAAAGATGAATGATATAGTTGAATTAAACTAGTGTATTCAATTTTAAGTTGTATTATTCAAATGAAAGTGGGTCAAGATAGATAGGGGTATAATGAAAGATTTGTTACGTTTTACTCTTTCAATTTCTCTCACTTAATCCATACTGGTGAGAATGCAGAGCATGGTTCATTTATCTTTGATTCACAAGAGAAGAAGGTTAATTATTTATATGATGAAATACATAAAGGTTGGAGTGTTTTTTTACACTTAATGCAAAGATACATATATTATATGGGTGATGAAGATCAATTGGTACTTTATAAAATTGAACCTCATCAACCACAAAACATTGAATAGTTTTTTCCTGAAAATATAGAAATAATAGAACTTGAAATAGAGGCTGAAAATGAATCACTTATCGTAATGTAGGTTGATAACAATGAGTACAATGAATATGAAGATAACTGAATTTATAAATTAGTAATGAAAATATATTACAATTTCTTATTGATAAATGTTTTGTATATATCTATATTGTTCTATTTCTTATTTTCTTTTTTGTAAAAAAAATTGGTTTCTCATTGTTTATAAATTTAATATATCTAAAAAATTTTAATTATAGTAAATCCATGAACAAAACAATGAACATCCTAGACGATCAGTATCTTAGAACACGCCCTCACTACCATCAACATTAGTGGATTCGAGCGGTTCTGTTATACCCTAGACTACTAGATAGCCAGCTATTTCCCTATATATTGTTGGTATCCTATTGTTTTAATCACATTTGGTTATGGAGAAGTTAGTCACCCTCCCTCTAGGGTATATTGGTGAGTTATCATTATTAGTATGTATGTCATTGTCAAAAAAAATATATGTTTTATTAATAGTTTAATGCATTCATCAAATAGAAAAAGTTAAAAATTGAAGGGATATAAATATAAACACGACAGATATATGGGGCCTAAAGGAATTCAATATTATTGTTCCATATGATGAGTTTTGGGTGCCTACTAGTGATGCTGTTGGAATTTATGGGAAGCTTTCCTGTGAGATGGTGAGATTTCCCATTAAATATAAATATTGGAGGTATATTCCCACATCCTATAAAAATAAGGTCTTTAGTAATCAATTAGAGGTAATATAATTTAATATTCATTGATAACTAATTAAAAAGACAAGAGTAAAAAAATTAATATACTTATAAAGTGTTATGTTTTTTTTGTAGATGTTTTTTCATTTTAATGGCCCTAAATCCATTTCACGCCCATATACTCGAAAAAATTTGGGCAAAAAATAGAGATATTTTAAATGGATATTATGGTATGAGTTTAATAACACATCTATGAGATCACGATATATGTATGATAAAGTGCCTGAAATAATTTCTAGTGAACAATGGAAGCTTTTTTTATATTAACAGAGATACATCTATGAGGTAATTGCATATTTTATAGTATCTCAATAACATAAACACAATAAAATTATAATTTTTTATTAAATTTTCTATTTTTGTTGGAATTATATAAAAAAATACAATGAATTGTGAGAAATAAGTTATCCCTCATATTATTGGGAATCAGATTTTTTTGAGAAAAAGAACAATTTTGGTTTACATTTTATCCATTATTATTTATATCATTTTATTATAAGTCAAGTTTTTCTAACTTTTTTATATTTTATTATAAAATAAAATGAATTAGGAAACTATGTTCAATGAACATATACGTGGATTAAAGTGCATAGGATACCTAATGAATGTTTTATAAATTACCCTACCATATACTTTGGATTAAGTAATTTTCATTAATATTTTATGTTATTTCATTACTATAAAAATATAATAATGAAATATACATTATAACAAAAAAAAGACTTAAAATTAATTAAATGGGTCTATATACATGGATAAAATGGTGTTAATTTGGTGCCATTTGATACATCTAGTCAGCCTTAATTAATTGGGTATAAGACTTGTTTGTTTTTATAATTTATTTTTCAATATTATGTTTTTATAGAAATAGAATAATAATAAATAGTACTAAAAAATTAATTAGATAATATTATGAAGATTGGATATTTTAAAAAACATTGGTAAAATTTTTGTATTAATAGTTTAAAATTCAAGAAGTTTGGGATGTGAACCTTTCACAATCATCATCGGTTTCCCAGAACGATGAATTTGTAATTGTTTTAGTGAAGGAGCATCTTGAACATGTACGGGGTATGGGTTTTAGGCCTACTCCACCAGCTGTCTTTGGTTGGATGTCATCATCAGTTTCTGCAACACC
Source organism: Viscum album (assembly GCA_963277665.1). NCBI lineage: Eukaryota > Viridiplantae > Streptophyta > Magnoliopsida > Santalales > Viscaceae > Viscum > Viscum album. The sequence goes on along the minus strand of OY728146.1, from coordinate 1,083,378,074 downwards.
TAGTGGGGGTTCGAGTAGTTCCATTGATTGAGAATCACTAAGAAAAATTGAAATGTTGAAAGAAAACATGAAAGAATAAGACTCTTATAGAAAAAAATAGGATCAGTGGTAGTTGAAAATGGAAAATGCTTTATTTTTTGTATTTAAGAAGATGAACAGCATGATCCCAAAGTAATTTTCCAACCTTATAGCTCATCCTAATAAGGTAAATTCTAAATTCCATAAATCATTCACACATTTTCAAAGAACACATATTGCTTCCACAAATAAAACTAAAATGACACTTTTATATTGAAAACACACACTTTGAGTAATATAGACCACATCTTATGCCATATTTACATGTGGTTGATTCATATAAGTCAAAAATTAATTATTGATTTGTATCCTTATGTTTGAAAATAATATCTTCTTGTTTTCTAGGTTTTTAATCGATAAATAGTTTTTAAAGGTATGAAAGACTTTAAAACATTTATTGGGGTTAAAAATAGGAAAATAAAATCATATTGGCATTAAATAATAGGATAAAGATCGTAGGTTTATTAGTGAAATGTAGTAACAGACATCACATCATTCGAAGTTACAGTTTTCTCGGGATGACTGTAAATGTATTTTTAGTGTTTTAAAACACTAAAACATGTGTGTAAACATAAAAAAATAGAACAATACATTGGTTTGACATGAAATTATGATAAAAACACTGTTGAGTTATTCTTTCCATGCATGCATAGACAAAACGTCAATCCAATAAGTGGTGTGGTCGGAATGACTCAGTAAAAAAATTTAAAGGTACAAAAACCTTTAAAAACATGTGTTGGGGGGTAAAAATAGGAAAAAAGTAAGATTACCATGAAATTAGAGTAAAATTGCTATAGATTTATTTGTTAAATGTATAAAATAATGACATATCATTATGAGTTACAGTTTTCCCAATATTCCTGTAAACACATAATTAGTATTTTAAAGCACAAAAATGTGTGTGTAATGGTAAAAATCATAAAAAACTATTATTGATTTGAAATCATTTTAAAACCAAATTTGAGTTATTTTTTATGTGTACACAAATAAAACACATAAATATAACATGCGGTGTGGTTTAAAGTACTCAGTAAATAGTTTTTAAAGGTACCAAACCCTTTAAAATGTATGTCAAGGGGTCAAAACCAAGAAAACGATGTCGTATTTCACTAAAATTTTAGGAAAATGAGCATATATAGATTTTTGAAATGTATAAAATAAAAAATATTCATTATGAGTTATAGTTTTTCTAGGATTACCATAAACAAGTTGTTAGTGTTTTAAAACACTAAAACATGTGTGTAATAGTCAAAACCATAGAAAACGACCTCATATTGACATGATAATATGGGGAAACCACCATCGAGTTAGTTTAGGTGTGTACACATAGATAATGTAACGCCCAGACCCTAGAAGATCAGAGTCGGTGCATTATTATGTATCATTGGAATAATCATAAAAGATCTAGTCTCGAAAGACTGATTAGTTTAGTAGCCTTGGAAGTACTAGATAGATTCATATGGTTTACATTACATCATAAAATGGAAAACTACAAAAACATTGTTTCCATAGACAACACTGGGATCCCATAGACTATCCCTTAAAGTCAGTCATAATATACTTCTTTGCATCCTATGAAAAATAAAACATAGAAATAGGTGAGCTCAGATGCTCAGTAAGGATAACATTATAGAAGAAACTTTCATAAATAAGCATAAACATTTAAGGCAGTGTATAAGACTAAAACAGAAGCCTTTTAAACTTTAACTTCATCATAATATGAAAAAGATAAAATCAAATAATTCCATTTACTTATTCACATGGATATTCTACTAGTAAAATAATCACATGCAATATCAATAGCCACTTTCATAATGATGAAATGCATAATTCCAGATTTTCATAACCACATAGTCAATGCCTTGTGCCAAGACTACAAATAAGATTTTGTCAAGGCCTTGTGCCAAGACACTAGTTTGTCTCATGAGACCTACCGATGCATCAAGGAGCTATAGCGGGCTCTACCCGTCACTTACTAAGTCTAATTCATTCCTCATATGAAAAGTTTGAAGCATAATCTTAACATTCATATTAAAACTAGCATACAAAATGTTAATATTTTAACCACAAACCATGAATGGTATAAAAATAGAACATCCACAGTCAATCATAACTCATTCAATACAATATGAAATATTTTATTATAATAGATCAACCTCAATAGAGAATAATGAATGATAGTGAAATAGATGAAAATAATCATCAAAACTATTTAAGAGAAATATCCCCATTTTTCTTGAAAACATTTAAAAGTATCACTATTTATCAAGAAGCTGTTTAAAATACATTTTTGAATAAAAGTTTCCCATACCAATTTGAAACTTTTAAAAGGAATTTTAATTTTAAAACTTTAATTTATATATAAATAAATCCTTAAAACCATTTTTAAAACATGTATTTTAATGAGAAATATTTAGAATAATAAATCTTTAAAACATTTTAAAATGACATTTTAGTTAGAGCTCCTAACCAAAATAGAGACACTTGAATACAAATAATTGAGGTAATAAAAACATTATAATATCATGAGAATAAAGGGATTCATGATATACTAAGTCAAAGTACATTATATACACCATATAAAAGTGATTTGGTGTATAATAACAAAGATGTCTCAATGGAATGTAAATTGAGATGAAATATCTTATAAAGATTGTATCCTTAGGATAAGTATAAATCAACGACATAATTAGGTGTGACAAATATAAATACACTCAATATTATTGGATATTCAGTGTAAATAAATCATAGGACATTCACACATATTCTTGTAAAAACAGCACCAATGAATTGGATATTTAACTCAACAAATGGAGATTGAGTTAAAATTACTCTTATAAAGTTCATATCGATGACTTGAGAATTTATAAATGGAGTGATTATGTGTAAAAAAAATTATATCCACATAAAGGGGAGTGGAAATTATGACATAAGTAGATGAATAGTGATTCCACACATAATCTTGGAGTAAAATAATCAATGAAGTATGCGTAAAGCCAAATGAGTGGAAATTGAAATTTCAAATTCCCTAATAGATTTGGTAACTTACAAAACATACACCCATGAAAGAAGGATCATACAATTATTATGTAAATATACATAAATTAAATTATATTACACAATGAATACAATCATGGGTAGTACACACACCACATGCAATAAATAAGTGGTGAACAATGGAAATCTCACGGAATTAAAAGTGAGATAAGAAACCCCATACTTTGTACTTTTTCCTTGGTCGAGGGTAGGTTAACCTCCTGTATAATGGTTAAATAATTATTATTAAATTATAAAAGAATAATATACATTAATATGATATCATATAGAATCTTTTAACATTTCTTTGTTAATAATATCTTAGTATTATCGTCGTTTCGGGTGTTAGCAGATTCATTTTCCTTTATATTCTTTGTTATGTGAGTCATATTTGTTATAGTGGGATGTATCTTATTCATATACAGAATTATATCATGTCTCTGAATATTATTTTTAATCATGAAATGAAATTTAGTCTTGAATGGATACGATGGGCAATGAATTTCATCGCGTTCGTGGAGAAGGTAATCTGTACGTACGCACGAGCGACAATATCATTCTTTTGATATTAAAATAATATATAATTGGATGGTATATAATATATATAGAATAATTATCATGTTATATTTATTATTTACATCAATTATGAATCATTATTATACTCATCCAAATAATAATGTATTGAATAACAATTACACCACGACGTGGAGACGGTAAGCTGTACGTACGCACGTATGGTGACATGTCATTCAAAGGATGGATAGAATAATGAATATGGTTGTACCATATTCATAATAACATCACAGTATATAGAATATACTAAAGTTATTATTTTAGAATGGAAACAACAAAGAAAGAGAAAGTGGAAGAAGAAAGGAGCTTGAAAGAGGTGATGAGGTATTTACCTCTTCTTCGGGTTCTTCCTTTTGATTTGATCAAAATGGCTCCATAGGTTGGTTTTCAGACTAAAGTAGGGCCTCTAGGATTAAGGGGGGAAAGTTTAGAGAGTATTTGGGAAGATTTTGGCCAAGCCAAAAGTATTTGAAGGTGTGAATTTGAGGGAAGGAGGAGTGACCTTTTATAAGAGGGGTGAGGGGCACCTTAGGATAAACTAGAAATATTATTTTATAATAAAATCAATTTCGTTTTATAATGGCTCCAAAATGTATTATTTAAATTATAAGGTGGGGATGGGTTGAAACCCACAAAACCAATAGGTTTTAGACAGGTTTGGGTTACTATATTAACCTTATCTTTTAGATTAAACTCTTAGTTAAACAGTTTGACATTTACCATTTCTCTTTATATTTTTATATTATATGGATAATAAACATACTATATAATTCCAAGAGAACCCCAAGTGGTTCATTAATGATACACCTATCATAATATAAGTCTTTTGGCTGAACCTTAGATTTTTAGGAATATAATATCAATTAATAATATAATATTTATTTTAAAAACTCTTTTATGTCAATTTTGACACTATTTGGTATTTTGTTTTTGCTAAATTTATAGCAGCGTTATTACTTAGAAAACAATTCATCTAACCAACACTAATATGTCATATTAACCTATAAAATTAGTTTAATTCATAAAAAGTCTCAAATTACACATATTTGGATATTTATAGTATCAATTAGTTTAATATTTCATTAATTAGGTAATTATTGCATCATCATTGTGTCATTAATAAATTAAATTATTTCATGTCTAAAAAATATAAATAAAATACCATTATGTATTAAATCTTTTTATCTTTATAATTAATATTTATAGTTGAATTTATCTTATGTTTAACCCTATATTAAAAAAAATTAGTTATTAAACATTGATTTTAACTCTTTTAACTCTTCTTTGAATTAAATAATAATAAATGTCCTAATCTAATCCAAGTGGACCAAATAGGTTCATATTTTATTCCTATGGTTTTTTTTGTCGAATTATACTTATCCAATAGAATTAGGACATGTGTTAGGGTAATAATAATATCATTTTTACCCCTAATCACCCTATTTACTTTTAACCGTGGTAAATAAAAGTAAAAAGTTACTATTCACCAAAAATTATTTTCATCTTATTGACCCACATTTTTCTTACTGATGTCAACCGTGTCACTCGGATTACTAAAATTCCACTCACAGAAGCGGTAAAATTAAGTTTTATGCGAATTTGCAAATTCTCCTAGGAGGTGGGTAAAAGACGGTGAAAAGTTCAATAAAATTTTTATATATCTAAAATTATTATAAACTAAATCCAATGAATTACATTGAACTTATATAGGTATTATGTATATATTTTTACCTAAAATAAATTTGAATAAAATAAATAATTATTTAAATAAAAATTCGGTTTTAAACTATAACTCAGTGTTTTTCACTATTCATCAAAAATTAAAAGTTTTCATAAACATACCAAAAATTCACCCTAAGATAATTTTGATATTCTGAATTCAAAAATGAAGTCTATTTTACCAAATTCAAAACATAAAAATTTCATTTATTAGTTTAAAATTAATTCCTGTTGTCAAAACCAAAAAGCGTATTTTTAAGAAATAATATCTACCAAAATATTGACATTTGTTTATGTCCAATTTCAAAGTGAAATTACTTCCAATGACCAAAATTGGATTAAATGGTAAAAATATAATCTAATTATACATCCAAACCATTCATATGTATAGTTGAACAATATAAATTATTTTGATTAAAAAAGTTGTTTTTAGTTAAAATATATTATTTTTTACTATTCACCCAAATATGAAAGTTATCATAAAAACATCAAAAATTTATTAAAACTAAATTCTTATGTCCCAATCCCAAAGAAGAAGTTTATTTTGAAAAATTTAATATATAAAAGTTTCAAATATTGGATTTAAAAAGGGTTCGCCATTAAAAGGTGGTAAAATTGCATTTTTTGAAAAATACTTCTTTTATCTGAAAAAAATGAATTTGTCCTTTCATTATGTCTAGGAAACTCATAATATGGATTCTCAAATTATAAGGTTATATAAAGTTCAAAATTCTGTTAATACTATTCATAACTGCTTTTGAACGGCTAGTTTGGTAAGTCGTGGTGCGCTTGAACTCAATGTTGCGTGTATTGTAAGTTATTGAATTACTTTCAAGAACTAGTGTACTATGAAATATTGGGGAGTTACAGATAACACGTCAATTCGATGTGCAGTGTGGTCAGAATAACTCAATAAATAGATAAGGTATCAAAGCCTTTAAAAATGTGTGTCGTGGAGTCAAAACTAGGAAAATGATATCATATTTCCATGAAATCATAGGAAAATGACCATAGAGATATTTTTGAAATATAGGAATGGAAAGAATGTCATTCTGAGTTACGATTTTCTAAGGATTCCCATAATTACGTTTTTAGTGTTTTAAAACACTAAAACATGCATGTAATGATAAAAACCATAGAAAACAGCCTCATATGTACATGATATCATGATAAAACAACCTTTGAGTTATATTTTATGTTTACATGCAGGCAACACACCAATTTGACGTGTAGTTTGGTCAGAATGACTTGGTAAATAGTTTTTAAAGGTATCAAAACCTTTAAAAATGTGTGTCGTGGGGTAAAAACCAATAAAAAATGTTGGATTTATATGAATTTAGAGGAAAGAAATCATAGATTTATTTTTAAAATGTAGTAACTAAAAGCATGTTATTCCAAGTTAGGATTTTTTTAGGATGCTCATAAATGCATTTTTAAAGTTTTAAAATAATAAAACATGTGTGTAATGGTTAAAAGCATATAAAGAAACCTCATATTGAGGTAAAATCATTAGAAACACACCTTGAGTTATTTTTGACATGTACACGTAGACAACATGTCAATCTAGAGTGTTGTGTAGTCGGAAGGACTCTGTAAACAATTTTTAACGGTACCAAAATATTTAAAAACATATGTTGGGTGTTAAAAAAAGGTAAAAAATCATCTTATTTACATGAAATAAAAATATAATGATCATATATTGATTTATGAAATGTAGTAACTGATGATATGTCATTCTAAGTTACAGTTTTCCCAAGATGCTCATAAATGTGTTATTAGTGTTTTAAAACACTAAAACATGCATGTAATGTTCAAACCCATATAAAAAGACCACAGATTTAGGTGATAACATGGGACAACCGCCATTGAGTTTTTTATGTGTATTCCTAAACAACATGTCAATATGACGTGCATTGTGGTCATAATGACTCGATAAATAGTTTTTAAATGTACCAAATCCTTTAAAGACCTGTGTCATGGGGTCAAACCCAGGAAATAAGATCATATTTCCATGAAATTAGAGGAAAATAATAGTATATTGAATTTTTTTAAATGTAGGAATTGACGGTACGTCATTCTGAGTTACAGTTTTCCTAAGATTCCCATAAACACATTTTTAGTATTTTAAAACTATAAAATGTATGTGTGATAGTCAAAACCATAGAAAAGTACCTCATATTGATGTAAAATCATTATAAATCCATTTTTGAGTTATTTTTTATGTGTATACAGATAAAACATGTCAATCCAATGTGTGGTGTGATCGGAATGACTCGATAAATATATTTTAAAGGTACTAAACCTTTAAAAATATGTGGGGGTAAAAACTAGGAAAACAATGTCAAATTTACATAAAATCATAGAATAATGACTATATATTGATTTTTTAAATGTACGAACTGACATCTTGTCATTCAGAGTTACAATTTTCCCAGGATGACCATAAATGCATTTTTTGTGTTTTAAAAAACTAAAAAATGCATGTAATGGTCAAAACCATATAAAAAACCTTCGATTGATGTGAAATTATGGAAAACTACCATTCAGATAATTTTTATGTGTACGTTCTTAAAACATGTCAATATGACGTGTGGTGTGGTCGGAATGACTTGGTAAATAGTTTTTAACAGTACCAAAGCCTTTTTAAAATGTGTTTTGGGGGGTGAAAACCAGGAAAAAGATGTCTTATTTCCTTTAAATCATATAAAAATGACTTTAGATTAATTTTTGAAATGTAGGAACCAACGATATTTCATTCCAATTTAATGTTTTCCCGGGATTCCCATAAATGTGTTTTTAGTGTTTTAAAACAATAAAATGTGAATATAACTATCAAAACCATATAAAATGGCCTCATATAGACATGATATCATAGAAAAATTACTATTGAGTTATTTTTTTATTCATAGACAACCCATCAATCTGGCGTATGATGCGGTCGAAATGACTTGGTAAACATTTTTTAAAGTTACAAAAGCCTTTAAAAAAGTGTTTTGGGGGGGTCTAACTTGGAAAATAACTCTAAATTTCCATGAAATCATAGTAAAAACTGTAGATTGGTTTTTTAAATTTAGTAACCAATTAAAATTCATTCCAAGAAACAGTTTTCTTAGGATGCACATAAATGATTTTTTAAGGTTTTGAAACACTAAAATGTGTGTGTAATGGTAAAACAACCTAAAAAACGAAGTCATATTGACATTGAAATCTTGGTAAAACCACCATTGATTTATTTTTGGTGTTTATGAATATAAAAAACATCAATCTGATGTGCAGTGTGGTCTAAAGGACTCAATAAACAGTTCTTAAATGTAATAAAACTTTTAAAAACGTGTTTCGGGGGGTCAAAAACTGGATAATGATGTTAGATTTCCATGAAATCTGTAGAAAATGACCATAAATTGAGTTTTGAAATTTATAAAATGAAGACACGTCATTTTAAGTTATGGTTTTCCTGGGATTCTTGTAAACCTATTTTTAGTGTTTTAAAACACTAAAACATTGGTGTAATAGTCAGAAGCATGGAAAATGACCTCAGATTGATGTGTAATCTTTTAATAACCATTTATGAGTTATTTTTGAAACATAGGACATGTTTTTATATCAAATTATTTAAAATTTATTTATTATGTAAATTTCAAACACACCATAGGTCGATTTAAATATAAATTCAAATGTTATATGTTTATAACTTTTCAATTTCAAGTGTTGAATCATATCTTAAATATGTAATTTTATGTTTAAAAAGTGTTTTTCATGATATATTATTTTTTTTATTTAAAATTTATTCTATTTAATTAAGAAAATAACTAATTTTATGTACAACATTCTGAATATATTCGGTGTCTTTTCTCTTTTTTATTTCTTTTCTTAAATGTTCGGGTTTTTATTTTAGGTCACAGATGATAGTAGTAGACAAGAGTTTGACCATTCTGATCTATGAAATTCTTTATAAGGTAGTTGTGATGGTTATAATTTTATGTGGTATATTTAAATTTTATCAATGATTTTTCTATAATTCTTATTTATTATGTTTAGTTTCAATTTATGTGTTTTTTGTTACACTTGATGAGATGATGTGGTTGGATCTAGTTAACGAGATTTTTTGGAGGCAGATGGATGTAGTGAAGGTCGTGGGGTGGGAATATATTAGGCATGGGTTGTTGTTGGAAATATTTTATATGTATATATTGATGAAGGATTTTTGGGTTGACTGAGGATAACAGTTAACTAAGATTATGGTGACTGAGATTACGATGACTGTGGATGGATGTATATATGACTGTGGATGTATGATTTATGATGTATGTATGATTGGATTACTATGTATTTATGTTTTAGTTTATTACAAATCATAATTTTTATATTTATATTTTTTATTAAATATTTAAAAAATTAAACTTTAAGAGAAATATCTAGCGGTGGTTTTTGTAAGCCGCTGCTAACTAAATAATTGAAAATCCTATTTAGCGTTAGTTAATAGTAACCTATGCAAAACATAACCATTGCTTCATATATTAGTGGTGGTTAGATTCATTTTACTATTTTATTTTTAGGTTATTATTAAAAAAATTCATTGAATGAAGTCAAAACCACCGCTAAATGCTCTAAAAATGACACATGCAAAAACTGCTGCTGAAAGAAAAAAACACTGCAAAATGACTGATAATTGTTCAATACATTTTTGTTTTAGTAACCACTTATAAATGATTTAGAAGCGATTTAAACTATTGTCAGAAGAAAAAAAACCTCCTCTAATGCTTTCTTTTTTCTGGTGATTGGTTAAATTTTGTTGAATTTATTTTGATGATGACTAAGTGAGTTGTAGGTTGGTCATGAATTCTTCTCTATTTTTTTGATATGAAATCAAAGTCTTCACTTCATTAAATATATATCACTACCGAAAAAATGGGTTTTCACAGCACCACCATTTAACAATGCTAAAAAAATCCCTAACAGAGAGTACTTTTAACAGCACTAAAAAAAGTTGTTTATCGGAGTGGATACTCAAGAGGGGGGATGAATTGAGTTCCTATTAAAATTTCTATTTAAAAGATTTGTCTTGAAACCCCCCAATTCATAAAACAAGTTAAACTGTAGTGAATTTATAAATATTGTAAGTGTTCAATTATTTTCTCAAAGATTGATTATTTATCAGTTAACTTAATCAGAAGATTAAGCTAGCTTTTGAAACTGACTTACTAGCTAGCAATAATTACAAACACTTGCTAGTTCAACTATCATAGTTACTTTAAAACAGATTTGAATTTCAAAGTAATTAGCATCAGAATATTGAATATAGTTTAAACTAGAATAAGATGCACATCAGTATTAACCAAGATATTCAGTCTCAAGCTGAGAATTAGTCATCTCAAACAGTTTATATAAAACTTATATCCACACCCTGGATCGGGGTTTACAACAGTACTCAGACTGTCCAGGTCCTCAGACCTCTACCATAGTTCTACGTGGGAAAGAAACAACAAAAGAACGCAGGCTGTCCAGGTCCTCACACCTCTTCCACAATTCTACGTGGGATACAAAGGTATAAATAGTTCAGTGTGAGGATTTCAGTATCCTCCAGTTCAGCTTAGGAGTCAATGTGTTTCCAAACAGACAGAAGCACAAAAACTTCTCGTAATGTAATAAAAATGACCACAGTAGAGAAATAATATGGATATGAGTTTAGAATGATCTTGTGTGATGTTAATGCAGCTCTGGACTCCTTTGGATTGAAGCAGATAAAGTTTTGATTCCTTCTCTCCAAGTTTTCTGGAAAAAAGAGAGTCATGGTTTTGTTCCTTCACTTCCATTATAGGTGTTTAGCTTGAATGTGAGAGTATTCCTTGTAGCACTTGAACCTCCTCTTTGAGTTTCTATTCTTAATGTGTATGAGTGTTCTTCAAGTTCTTTGAGTGTTCTTCTATGCATGTACATGTGTATCTTCTTGTACGTGTCTCGCATGTATCTTCTATTCTTCCTTACGTATATGTCTATCTTCTCTAGTAGCTCGATATTTCTTTTATTCATTTTTTCTCAAGAAATGGCAATAATTACATTTTACTGGTACAATGTATGGTTCCCTGACATGCCAACAACCCAAATTAATTAATAGAAGTCTCATTGAATTAAGCAAATATGGTCATTAGCATTATATTAATAATATTGATAAAGTAGAGAGTTTGAGTAATAGTGACTGGTTAACAGTCAACTTCCATCAGTAGCTCTCTGTCGGTAGACTTGTAACGGTAACTCTTGTTGCAGTAGATCATGTATCAATAGCTCCATGTGTAGTGGTAGCTCCTTGTATTGGTAGCTCCATCTATCATTAGCTCTTTGTAACAGTGTACTTTTGTCGGTAGCTCTTTCTCACTATCAGTAGCTTCCTCTATCGGTAGCGGTAACTCTCTCTATCAGTAGCTTCCTCTATCGGTAGCTCCATTCTATCGGTAGCTTGTATAAGTAGACTTGTATTGGTGAACTTTTATATCAGTGACCTTGTCTATCAGTAGACTTAGTCTATCGGTGGACTTGTCTAACAGTGAACTTGTATCAGTGAGCTAGTCTGTATCAGTCAGAATTATAACTATCAGTGACTTAAGAACTTAAATGCTTACAAAGTAACTGTTCTATGTATATTAGTTCCAGATTAAATTAATATCATACTTCATCATTGTTAAACATAAATAAACATTGATTAATATATTATATGATATTATATGATTATTTTGACATCCATACTAACTCTAGAACATGAAGGAATAATTATGAAACATAATTATTATATAGATAAGCATGATTTGGGATTATTAGATCATATCTAATCATATTTGAGATTATCAAAACAGGTGAGTCCAACAATATCCCCCTTTTTGATAATCACAAATTATGGAATTATAATACAGAATAATCATTTATGTATCAGTATAAAACACATTTCTTCTCACTTCTCAATGGGTTCAAATCATAATTCTCAAATGTATCAGAGCTCCTCAGAATTAAACTATGGACAAACATAAGAGTATAAAAATAGAATATTTATTTTCCCCAAATACACATATTATAAATTTCTTCTCCTTAGTGTAATTTCTCCCAAAATTGTATGTTCTCATTATATTATAAATTTTCTCCCCCTTTGTGATTAGAAAAAAGATAAAAATGATGGTTCAAAGCATAAAACCATAAGAGAGAAAATAGACAGTTTCATTTCACATGAAAAAGTTACATGAGATAATACAAAATAAAGACAATAAGTACAAAGATTCCTATCAAAATCTCTAGCCTCATTTAATCAACCTTCTGAATGTCCACTTTATATTTCCCTTGAGGATCAGAGGACTGAGGTTGGTTAGGGTGAGATTTAGGCTTGGGTACTCCACTAATTATCAAAGGTGGTTCAGCTATTGAAACACTACTAGGTCAGTAATGAGTACTATGTGTGATTATAGGAGTCAGGCTTCTGATTACCTGAGCAGGAGTCATTTTAGGTGTATAACCAGCAGAACCAGTGGTAGGTAAGGTAGTAGGCACGATGATAGGTTTATTTTCTACATGTAGGAATGGAAATAAGAGATTTCTGAAATCCATAATGATACCTCCCCCCCCCCTCTCCATGGCAGAGATGAAATCTTCCTTGTTCTCCATAAATTTTTCAAAATTAGGGGTCAACTCTCTGAGCTTACTAACTTGTTCTTTGAAGGCTTGAGTGACTGGGGAAAGTTTCAGATTCTCTAACAACATCTTGAAATGATTGGTTACCTGATTTTTGGTGTACACTCTTTGAAAATAGTAATCAATTTTGTCTTTGGTTTCCTTCTGGGCTGCAGTAGCATCTGTCATATAATCTTGGACGATTTTTCTGATATCCCAGGTGGTAGTAATCACCTGAGAATCAGATGAGCTACTGGCACTAACTTAACCAAGTTTTTCTTTCAGCATAGATCTAAACTATTCCACATCAACTGATACTTTGGATGTAGTAAGAGATGCTACTGTAAAAGATATTATTTCTTTGAAAGACTGAGTCAAATTAGTTGTCAAATTTTTCACAAAAAATCCTAAGTACTGACCTGCATTTTTATGGTCTTCTTAAAATCTTCAAACACATCCACAAACTATTTCACTACACCTCGAATGTAGTTAATGTCAGTATCAACTAGAGATTTAGAACTCATGAAGGCATCAAATGAAGAAACAAATTACTTCAAAGAATCAACAACCACTGTCAAACTCCCAATCTGATTTTGACACACTTTCACTTCATCCATCACTTCTGTCACATCACTTGACAAAACACTTCTCATAGAATATACCAAAGAACTTTCCATCGTACTTATCTCTTCAAAAAGGCAGGTTTTCAAATCAGATTTCAATGCCTCGAGATCTCATTTTCTCACAATGTCTTCAGGCAGAGCTAGAGAAGCTACTGGTTGAGCAGTAACTTCCTTAGAAAAAATATCATAAGACATAGGATGCCTTCTAATGGGTGTCTCATCATCAGAATCAGAATAGTCTAGTCCCAATACAACAAATCATGTATCCTCAGACCAATCTTCCACTTCATAGGTCACAGAAATAGATCCTATCCTTAAAGGTTGCTCCCCCTCAACCTGAGATTCCTCCTCTTCAGCAGAGTCATCTACAACCATATTTATATCCAAACCAGGTGGCACAGGCTGGGATATATTAGCAATAGTTATTGGTCTATCCACTTCAAGAACCTCCTCAACATGCATAATAGAGCTCTCAATCAGAGGAATGAGACTCAAAAAGGTACTTCCATTTTTAGATACTTTTTCTTCTTCATCATTACTACTAGAATCTAGAGCAGTCTCCTTATGATCTTATCAAGGAATTTCTTCCTCATTTACAGAGATTTCTTCAACACTTTCTCTTATAACTTCTTTCTTTCTAGGTAGGGTCACAGATGGACTTGCCTTTCCATATGATACCTTTTCAGCAGCTGGTATTGGAGGCAAATCAGGATCCCCCCCATCTTCTATAGAGGTATCCTCCTCTACATCATCATCACTGTATTGAGGTTACTCCTCGTCAGGTCCTAGACCTGGATCCCTCACATCCTTTGGTCTAAAAGGATGGTCCACATGATTGAACTTTTCATACAACTTCCCTTCATCACTGACCCATTCTCTTATCCACGAGTTCCAGTTAATCTTCATGTTTATGAAAACGGTTTTGGTGATACATTAATTTTCGTTCACACCTACAGTCTCATCTTGAGACCCAGCTATTCCCTTTACTTTAAGCATTAAAGATATCAACTTGGCAAAGAACAAGGCATTTGTTTCTGATTTTGGCCTAGTCATATATTCCATTTGAACCATTATCATCCTACACAGATTTACTTTTACTCCATTTCTTAGCAGATATATCAAATAAATGTCTTGAAACCTTAGATTTTCAAAGTCTCATCTTCTTGGACTTAACACGTGCTGGAGAAATTAGAACAGCAATCGATTTTCTCTATCCATTTCTGTAACAATTACTTTTCTTGGTGTGTCATCTCTAGTTAGCTCTTCCAAAGCAGTTTCATACTCAAAAACATCACTAACAGGGGGTACAGACTTTGAATAGAAATTGAATATACCTTCATGGGGTACCCTTATACAATCATCCAATTCCATCGAGGAGAATGAAACTTCATTTCCATTAAAAAATGAGAAGACCCGATTCTCATTATCTAGTTTTTCAAATTTGAGAAACTCATAGAAGGATTTAACCAATTTAGGATAATACGGTCCATTGTTGTTTGAGAAGAACTCAAGCCATTCTTTCTTTTCAAGCACTCTTAGAATTAATGACTTACTGGTCATCAACCATTCTGCGCATAGCTCTTTCTCAACTACTATTTCCTTTTTCATGATATGCGGGTTTATAGGTTTATTTACTTCACTGCCATCACTAGACTCTTTTTTGAGTCTCTAGGCATTCATCTCATCACCCTCTTTACTGACTGTCGGTCTTTTTACTCGTGCCATTCGGCAAATCGTGAGGTTTAGGGTTCGAGAGAAATGAAGGATTAGGAGCTAAGGTTTTAAGGTAAAGGGTTCTAGGTGGATAAAAATGAGGTTAATAATAATGTTTTATCATTTAGTAATCAAAAAATAAATAAATAAAACATAATAAATATAATAAAAATGATACATATTTCAACGGCTAAAAACACGAAGTTTAAAACAGCGTAAACTATCGGTAACATATACCGGTGAGGATTCCTAACGGTGAGGTCCACTAACAGTGAGGTTCTAACGATGAGGTTTATACCAGTGAGGTATAATGGTGGGGTCCATACCAGTGAGGTATAATGGTGAGGTCCATACCAGTGAGGTATAACAGTGTGCTATTAGAAAAAATTTATCATTCCTAATTCATGTTTGATGTAATTTAACCTCTCTGAATTTAAAGGTTTGGTAAATATATCATCCAACTGATGTTCAGTGACAATGAATTCAAGATTTATATCACCTTTTTTTATAATGATCTCTCAAAAAGTGATGTCTTACATCAATGTTCTTATTCCTATAATGAGATACGGGATTTTTGGAAATGTTGATTGCACTGGTGTTATCACAATTTATTGATACATGTCTAAATTGATATCCATAGTCCAATAGAGTGTGTTTCATCCACAGAATTTGTGCAAAAAAACTACTAGCAGCTATGTACTCTACTTCAGTAGTAGACAATGCAATCGAATTATACTTTTTATTGTACCATGATACTAAGTATTTACCTAGAAAATGACATGTTCCTGAAGTTCTCTTCCTATCTAACTTGAAACCAGAAAATTCAGTATCTGAATAACTTATTAAATCAAAAGATTGTCCTTTTGGATAAAATAATCATAGATTGGTAGTATGTTTAATTTATCTGAAAATCCTTTTAACAGTAAGTAAGTGTGATTATTTTGGATTAGCTTGAGATCTTGCACACATGCACACACTAAACATGATATCAAGTCGACTAGTAGTAAGGTAAATTAAACTCTCAATCAAACCTCTGTAATTTGTTTGATCTACTGGTTTCCCAGATTCATCAATATCCAATTTACATGTGTTACTCATAGGTGTATCACATCCCTTATTACTATCCATACCAAAACGTTTTATAAGATCCTTTTTATATTTTATGTGATTTAAACAGATACCATCATTATTTTGAAAAACTTGAAATCCAAGAAAGTATTTGAGTTCTCCCATTAAACTCATTTCAAATTCACTTTTCATACTCTTTGAAAAATCAATACACAAAGAATTTTTAGAAGATCCACAAATAATATCATCAACATAGATTTGTACTATCAAAACATCTTTGGAAATCCTTTTGATAAAAAGAGTTGGATCAGCAATCCCTTTAATAAAACCTTTTGAAATAAGAAAATTACTAAGTTTATCATACCAAGATCGTAGATCTTGTTTTAAACCATATAAACCTTTAGAAAGTTTAAAAACTCAATTTGGAAATGAGGATTAGTAAATCCAGGTGGTTGTTCAACAAAAACATCTTTAATTATAAAAGCATTTAGAAAATCACTTTTAACATCCATTTGATATAACTTGAAATTCAGATGAGCAGCATAAGAAAGTAGAATCCTAATAGCTTCTAACCTAGCTACAATTGAAAAGGTTTCCTCATAGTCTATTCCTTCTTCTTGACTATATCCTTATGCAACTAGTCTTTCTTTGTTTCTAATGATATTTCTAGATTCATCAACTTTGTTTATAAACACCCATTTAGTGCCTATGGTCAAAGTGTCCTTAGGTCTGTCTACTAATTCCCATACATTGTTTCTTTCAAATTGATTTAATTCTTTTTGCATATCCATTACCCAAAAATCATCATTGATAACATCATTGATATTTTTAGGTTCTGACTGTGAAAGAAAGGCTTGATGTTCAACCTGATTTCTTATAGAAGCTCTAGTTTGTGTTCCTCTATCTAAATATCCTACTGAAGCATCTAAAGGATGGTTTTTAAGGGTCCTAGTTGGTCTAGAACAAGTAGGGCTAGATATTTTAGGTTCATTTATAGGTTCGGGTTCAATAGAAACAGGTTCTGAAAAATTTTCAGAACTGGTTGTCTTAACAACAGGTTCACTGTTTTTGTCATTAAGGTTTAGAATTGACATACCTTCTTTAGGATTTTCAAGATGGGTTGTAGGTTTATGTGGATTAGTTTCATCAAATTTGATGTGTACAAATTCTTCCACACATTTGGTTCTCTTATTAAATACTCTATAATCTTTTCTAGATATAGAGTAACCTATAAATATTCCTTCATCACTTTTGGATGAAAACTTATCAAGATTATCTTTAGTATTGAGGATGAAGACTTTTCAACCAAAAACTCTAAAGTAATTAACTTTAGGCTTCCTATTATTCCACAGTTCATAAGGGGTATTTTTGAGAATTGGTCTAATAAAGACTCTATTTATAATATAACAGGTTGTATTGACAACTTCATCCCAAAAGTAAATAGGTAGATCATATTCATTAATCATAGTTCTTAAAATTTCTTAAAGTGTTTGATTTCTTCTTTCTACTACACCATTTTGTTGAGGTGTTCTGGGGGCAGAGAAATTTTGACTATAGCCATTATGTGAGAAATAAGTTTCAAAATCATGATTTTCAAACTCACGACCATGGTCACTTCTCAGGGTCTTAATCTTAAGTCCACTTAGGTTTTCTACAGACGTGGGGTATTTAATGAAATAAGAACAAGCTACACTTTTGTGAGCTATAAAGTATACCCAAGTATATCTAGAAAAGTCATCTACAAGGACATAGACAAAGTGCTTCCCATTTAATCTAGAAACTCTAGATGGTCCAAATAAATCCATATGAACCAACTCGAGAGGTTGTGAAGTTGAAACTTCTTTCTTTTATTTGAAATAAACTTTATGTTGTTTCCCATTTTGATAATGATTACAAAATTTATCTGTTGGGAATTCTAGTTTGGGCATGTCTCTAACTAAACCTTTACTAGTCAATTTCCTAAGTGAATGAACATTGCAGTGTCCTAATCCTATGTGCCATAGCCAAGATTCTTTATGAAAATCATTTAAACAAGTAACATTTTCTTTAGCTAAAAAATTCAAATCTACAGCGTATACATTTTCATTTTTTAATGTAGTAAATACCAAAACATTTTTAGAATTAAAAAAATTACATGAATCATTTTCAAATTTTACATTGAATCCATCATCACACAACTGAGAAATACTTAACAGATTGTATTTTTATCCATCAACAAATAATACTTTAGAAATTAAAATTTAATCAATGTTACCAATCTTCCCTAAGCCAATGATTTTTTCTTTTGAGTTATCCCCAAAGGTTACATGCCCTCCATCAAATTTGATTAATATCTTAAAGCATGAGTAGTCTCCTATCATATTCCTTGAACAACCATTGTCCAAGTACCATATCTTTCTATGGGAACTTTTCAAGAAAATTTCCTACAAAACATATTTAGATAAAAGTTAATTTTGGTACCCATATTTT
Source organism: Viscum album (assembly GCA_963277665.1). Taxonomy (NCBI): domain Eukaryota; kingdom Viridiplantae; phylum Streptophyta; class Magnoliopsida; order Santalales; family Viscaceae; genus Viscum; species Viscum album. The sequence continues at coordinate 1,083,359,145 of OY728146.1, read as the reverse complement.
CTTTGGTACAGAAAGGTTAGAAACTAAAACTTTAGGAACCCATATTTGTCTAATGGATTTTCTATAATTAATAGATTCATAAGATTTTGATAAATAAACATTGTTTGGTCTACAATAATTTGAATAGCTAGATAAAGCATAATAATTGCTAGAACTAGAACTAGCAGCATACTACCCAGATTTTGGAATGAATTTATTCTTAACAATCTTTCTCTGTCTAGGATGATAACCTATACCAGTAGTATATTTTGGTTCAACTTGTTTTCCATGTATTTGAGTTAGAGTATTCTTTCCATTTTTGAACTTATATAAGTCTTTTCTAAGTTTATCATTAGACAATTTAAGTTCAGTGTTTTCCTTTAACAGTTGAGCATTCTTTTCCATTTCTATACTATGATCAGATTTAACAGTACTAGTCAAGGCATAATGTTTCTTTAATGGTTTGTACTTATCTTTCAACTCATTATAAGTATCTTATAACATATCACAGTATTCAAATAATTCATCTTTAGATATATTAACACCATTATTTTAATCACTGTCATTCCTAGGATAATAATCATTGCGCATAGGGGAATTGAGTGTTACCTTAGATGTTTCAGTCATAAAACACAAGTTGGAATGATTCTTTTCTTCAGAATCAGAAGCTTCATATCCACTTGAGCTATCTTCAGAAGCACTCCATGTAGATTTAATGGAATTCTTTTATTTTTTATCCTTATAGTCATACTTTTTCTTAAATTTCAGTTTTGGACAGTCAGCTTTGACATGCCCCTATCTTTTGAACTCATAGCAAACCATTCCATCATCATTATCAGTTTTCCTCTAGTCTGTATTCCAATTTACTCGTCAATATTACTTACCCTTATAATCATATTTTCTAAATAATTTATTCTTTCTATAGAATTTCTTGAATCTCCTAACTATCTGAGCCATCTCTTCATCACTGTCTGAGTCAGAATTTTCACTAGTTGAGATTTCTTCAGTTATCTAAACCTTCACTTTGTCCTTGGTCTTTGAATTAGTAAACTTAAATGCAACTGACTTCTTCTTAGGTTCATCATCTTCCTCTATATTCACTTTTATCTCTTCTTCATACATCATCAATTTTCCAATCAGCTCCTTGACAGGTAGCTTTCCAACATCACATGATTCTCGTATAGAGACAAAGGTTCCTCTCCATCTGTCTGGTAGGCATCTCAGTATCCTCATGATTTTCTCCTTTGCTGGAACATCATTTCCCAGTGAGCTCATTTTATTAACTATATCATTAAACCTGAGATACATATTAGAAATATATTCATCAGATTTCATTTTAAAATTATCATACTTAATAGTGTATGTATTTAGTCTCATTTCCTTAACATTGGTTGTTCACTCATGGGAAATAGCCAAAGTATCTCAAATTTCATAAGCAGTCTTACAAGCAGATATTTGATTAAATTATTCATCTTCTAAAGAACAATACAGATCATTCATTAATTTACAATTATTATTGTAAGAAACTTTCCTTGGTTCATCCCAAGTAGTTCTAACAGTTTCTGGAATCTTATATTGAGTCTCTATAACAGTCCAGATGTCGAATCCCATACTTTATAAATGGATTTTATTTTTTATTTTCCATTGGGGATAATTGAAACCATTAAAGAAAGGTGGATTATTGGTAGAAACGCCTTCTAATATTTTTTCCATAATAACTAGGTTTTAAAAGGATATATAAAGATATAAAAATTTAGAATTAACAGAAATTTTGAGATCTTTAAGATGCAACTAAAATCACAGTTGAAAACTTAACTTTTATCCAAACCTATGATACTAAATGTTGGTTGGAGTGGATACTCGAGAGGGAGGTGAATTAAGTTTCTATTAAAATTTTTGTTTAAAAGATTTGTGTTGAAATCCCCCAATTCTGAAAACAAGTTAAACTATAGTGAATTTATAAAGATTGTAAGTGTTCAATTAGTTTCTCAAAGATTAATTATTTCTCAGTTAACTTAATATGCAGATTAATATAGCTTTAGAAACAATCTTAATGGCTAGAAATAATTACAAACACTTTCTAGTTCATCTATCAGAGTTACTTTAAAACAGATTTGAATTTCAATGTAATTAGCAAAGAATATTGAATATAGTTTAAACTAAAATAAGATGCACACCAGTTTTAACCAAGAGGTTCAGTCTCAAGCTAAGACTTAATCCTATCAAATAGTTTATATAAAACTTAGATCCATACCCTGGATCGGGGTTTACAACAGTACTCAGACTGTCCAGGTCCTCAGACCTCTACCACAGTTCTACGTAGGAAAGCAACAACAACAGCACATAGGTTGTCCAGGTCCTCAGACCTCTTCCACAGTTCTACGTGGGATACAAAGGTATAAAGAGTTTGGTTTGAGGATTTTAGTATCCTCCAGTTCAACTTAGGATTCAATGTGTTTCCAAATAAACAGAAGCACACACACTGCTCGTAATGTAATAAAATGATCACAGTAGAGAAATAATATGGAGATGAGTTTAGAATGCTCTTACGTGATATCAATGCAGCTCTGGACTCCTTTGGATTGAAGTAGATAAATTTTTGAGTCCTTCTCTGGAAGTTGTCTGGAAAACAGAGTGTCATGGTTTTGTTCCTTCACTTCCAGTATAGGTCTTGAGATTGAATGTGAGAGTATTCCTTGTAGCACTTGAACCTCCTCTTTGAACTTCTGTTCTTGATGTGTATGAGTGTTCTTTGAGTTATTTGAGTATTCTTCTATACATGTACATGTGTATCTTCTTGTACGTGTCTCGCATGTATCTTATGTTCTTCCTTACGTATATGTCTATCTTCTCTAGTAGCTCGATATTCCTTTTATTCCTTTTTCTCTGGAAATGGGAATGATTATATTTTATAGGTACGAGGTATGGTTCCCTGACATTCCAACAACCCAAATTAATTAATAGTAGTTTCATTGAATTAAGAGAATATGTTCGTTAGCATTATATTAATAATATTGATAAAGTAGAGAGTTTCAGTAACAGTTACTAGTTAACAGTCAACTTCCATCAGTAGCTCTCTGTCGGTAGACTTGTAATGGTAACTCTTGTTGCAGTAGCTCATGTATCAGTAGCTCCATGTGTAGTGGTAGCTCCCCTTGTATCGGTAGCTCCATTTGTCGGTAGCTCTTTATAACGGTGTACTTATGTCGGTAGCTCTTCCTCGCTATCAGTAGCTTCCTCTATCGGTAGAGGTAGCTCTCTCTATCAGTAGGTTCCTCTATTGGTAGCTCCATTCTATCAGTAGCTTGTATCAGTGGACTTGTATCGGTGAACTTTTATATCAGTGACCTTGTCTATCAGTAGACTTAGTCTATCGGTGGACTTGTTTAACAGTGAACTTGTATCAGTGAGCTAGTCTGTATCAGTCAGAATTATAACTATCAGTGACTTAAGAACTTAAATGCTTACAAAGTAATTTTTCTATGTATATTAGTTCCAGATTGAATTAATATCATACTTCATCATTGTTAAACATAAATAAACATTTATTAATATATTCCATGATATTATATGATTATTTTGACATCCATACTAACTCTAGAACATGAAGGCATAATTATGAAACATAATTATTATATAGATAAGCATGATTTGGGATTATCAGATCATATCTAATCATATTTGAGATTATCAAAATAGGTGACTCCAACAAAAAGTACCCATTTATCAGTGCTTTTTTTAGCACTAATAAAGGTACCCCCTTTATCACCATTTTTTCATAACGCCATTAAAGGTCCCCCCTTTATAAGTGTTTTTTTATTAGTGGTGATAAAAGGGGTTCTTTATCAGTGCTTTTTTACTAACATTGTTAAAGGGTATAATTTAAAAAAACATTAAAATAATATATAAATATATAAATATATTTATATTGATATAAATATAATATATATATTTTTAAATATGTTTTATATAAGGATAAATAGATGTTTACATTTAATATATAATAAATTTAGTGAAAATTGATTTAAAATATTTTAAAATATATTATTAATTAATAATTTTCTAATTATAATCAACTAATAATCATTTAATAACAATTTGATGACACAAAAAATCAAAAAATTAATAAAAAATCTTAAATAAGTTGAAAACGTAACTCAAACTTTAAATGGCCATAACTTTTGATTTGGGTCTCCATTTGAGCTCCACAGCATTTCAAATCAAAGCCTACGATGAGTTCTACACGTTGGTGATAGAGGGGAACCTTTTGTCGCATTTTTTTTGGCCAAAAAAGGCCCAAAAGGCCTCTAAAACTGAGTTTGTAGTCGGGATATCCAATTTTTTTAACATTCGATGGAATTTCAGCCTCGTTTCAGGGGGTCGTTTTTCCCTTTTTTAGTGGGTATTGGATTTATTTCAAGGGATTACATTCATATTGATATTATGGATTTAAAATTTTATCGTTTTTTACAATGTAATGTTATTTATAATCAAATATATAATAATATATACATATTCTGTATATATTCACACATAAAAATTTAATTTTATAAATAAATAATTAATAATATTTACATATAAATTATATTTCTCAATATATAAGCCTTATAATATACATTTTATTTAAAATACAAACATATTTATATTTAGATATCTATATAATGTGTGTGTGTGTGTGTTAGTGTGTGTCTGCATTAACAAACTAATATATATTATCTATATATTCTATCATATGAATATACATATGAATATACATATGAATATATAATATATGTAAATATATATAAATATGTATAATTATACTTACAGATACATATATATATATATAATATACAAGTGTATGTATGTTGTATATATGTATGTATATATTTATTTATAAACACACACAAAAAAATATATTTTATAAATGTATTGAAAACTAATATTATAAATATATATTAACATATGAATAAATATACAGATAAAAAAATATAAATATATAAATATATATATTTATATATTTAAGTTTATATATATATATATATATTAATGTATGAATATATATATATATATATTAATATAACTATATATATACATTAATATAAATCTATATTAATATATGAATAAATATAACTAAATATATATTTATTTATAAATAAATAGATAGATATAACATTAAATGGGGAATAGAGCAACATTGGGGAGTGGTAAAGGGTCCAGACGCGTAGAGGAGATGTCCAGAGTTTGAATCCTGGTGGAGGAAGAGGTGTGTGGGTGGGTGCAGGGTAGGATAACACGTGGGTGGGTGTGCGGTTAGAGGGTAATCACTGTTAAAGGAGGGTGGCGGGGTGTGGGAGGGTGCAGGTGGGGGCTAGAACTGTTAAAGGGGGGTCAAGAGTTGTTAAAAGTTGGGGCATGAATTTAAATATTTTTTAAAAAAAACTGAGTTTTATCAGCGCTTTTTTAAGCACTGATAAAAGGGAACCCCCCCCCCCCCCCATATCTTCACTGAGATTAACAATGGTTTTTTAGCACTGTTAATGCCCTTTTTTAGTGCTTTTAAAGACCATATTTGTAGTAATGTATGATCTAGTGTTGATTCCATACTTACTCTTACCCTTTATGTCCGACATTTAAAATATATATTATATGTGAGTTATTACTAGTTGTTGTTGTTGTTTTATGTTAAGAATTATGCCTTTATTGTGATGGTTTAGTATATTTTATCATTAATCCATGAATCATCTCATTATAGTTTTGATTTGAATTACAAAAAAGATAGTATTTCAAGTAATATTAATTCCATTTTTTCATCCCTTTAAATAATACAATTCTTCATTATTTTCTTGAATGTAATATTTTTTATAACTTACTTTATAAACCCCAAAACTAATTATGAATGAGTTAAGAGATCTTAGGTAATTCTTGACCAAGCGAGTTATTTTAAAACCATGTTGAGTGGGTAAACTCATACCTGAATAGGAAAATGATTCTAGCTAAATCAATGCTAGAATTTATTTAATATTTTTTTTCTATTTTTTTCATTCCCTTTTACGTGGGTTTTTATTAGTTACTTCATGCATGAATATTTTTAAAAATTATTTATTAATATAAAAATTAAGTATTGTGCACATAAAACTGAAATGTTCTTGGCTTGTGATTGTATATGAATGGCCATGTACTATTGTCATAATATCCAAACATTATGTTCCATCTAAGTTATTTACTCTATCTCTATGTGGTTTTTGTGTCATTTTCAAAGTATGTTACATTTTTCCATTATAACAATCAATGTCACCTTAATAAGTTAAATATTTTACAAGAATTTCACACAAGTTTGCCCATAATAGACCATATCAAAGTGAAATTGAGGTTTGGCTATCACTACCAAAGAATGGAGAAAGGGCAGCGTTAAGCAGAAAGTACTGATAAAGGGGGGGTCTTTATCAGCACTAAATTTAGCGCTGAAAAAAGTTTTTAATAAAATATATTATTAATTTATATAAAATTATTATATTTATATTCAAAAATAGTTTCTATTTATATACATTAAATAAAAAATGCATGTTTATAATTAATATATATATTTTAATAATTCAAATTTATATATAATGTTTTAAAAAAAGTATTTCTAAGATTATAATTTTATATATATATATATATATATAATTATAAGATTATAATAAATTTCATTAAATAAGGAATATATTTATTAGATTTATTAGATTTATTAAATTTATTAAATGTATTAGACTTATTATATTCATTAGATTTTTTATATTTATTATATATTTATTTTATTTATTTTATTTATAACTAATAGATTTATTAGATTTATTAGATTTATTAGATTTATTAGATTTATTAGACTCATTATATTTATTAAATTTGTTATATTTTTTTATTTATTTTATTTATAATTAATATATATATATATATATTTTTTAAATATATTTATTTATTTTGTAATTATGAAATATATATGTGTTTCCAATTAATTAGGTCAATAGATGTATTGATCGATCATGCACGCATATATGTTACGTATCATCATGAATATTTATTTATACATTAAACCCTTCTTATTATTCATGATGTCCATTGATGGCTCGTTTTTTATTATTTATATTTTATTACTAGGTATATATGATTAATACATGTTACCCATATATACAATTATGTTCTAAAATATACTCATAAGATTAAATTAAATATATTTAAATAATAAATATATTTATTATATTTATAATTATTAACTTTTAATTATATATAAATACTTTTTAATTATATTTATTTTAAATTATAATTATAACTATATATATTTAAATAATTATAAAATTACAACAAATACATATATTATAATTTTATAAAAATACATATATATAAATATATTTATAATTATATACCAATATTTATAAATATATTTATTTATATTTATAATTATAACTATATATATTTGTGTCAGTGTGTAAATAATTATAAAATTATAATAAATATTTTTATTATACTACTTATAACATTATAAATATAAAAATAAATAAATATATTTATAAATAAATATAAATATTTATAAATTTAGTTCTAAATAAATGTAGATATATTTAAATAATTAAAAAAATATAATAAATATATTAATTATATATATTTATAAAATTATAAATATATTTGTTATAATTTTATAATTATTTATATATATATACTTACAACTATAAATAAATATTTACTTATTATAATTTTAAATTAAAAATAAATATTTATTTATTTAGTAGTTATAATTATAAAAAGAATATATTTATTTAAATAATTATATAATTATAATAAATATATTTATAAAATAATAAATATTATATAAATAAACTTGTTATAATTTTATAATTATTTAAATAAATAAATACATATTCATTTTTAATTATAATTAAAAATAAATATATATTCATATAAATAATTATAAAATTAGAAGAAATGTGGTTTTATATATCTATAATCTTATATATATATATATATATTATATTTCTAAGATTATAAATATAATAAGTATATTTCTTATAAATTTATAATTATTTAAATTATAATTTTATAAATATATATATAGAGAGAGAGAGTTACAATTATAAATAAATATATATATATATTTATACTGTATATAATATTATAAATATATATAATAAAAAAATAAATTAGTAACATTGAATCTTTATAAGTGCTTTTTTAGCACAGATAAAGATATTTTTTATCATCACTTTTTTAGCAATGATAAAGATAGGCCTTTATCAGTGCTTTCTATTTTAGCATTGATAAAACAAACCTTTATCAACGCTTTTTAGCTAGCGCAGATAAAAGGTTCACTGGGTTTTATAAAAAAACTCTAACTTTCTCTTCCTTCCTCACATCCCTCAAGCTCTCACGGATGTTGATCGCCACTGCCTCCTCCTCTCACATCGTCTCTCCTCTACCATGAACCACACCTCCACCTTGCGCCTCTCCTTCACCTCAAACTAGACCATCGTGTGCCTCTCCTCTGCCACGTGCCACACCTCCATCATGCACCACACCCCCGTTGTGCGCCTCTCCTCCACTGTGTGCCTCTCCTCTGTTGGCACCTCTCCTCCACCGTGTGCCACTCCTCTTCCACAAACGCACCTACACCGTGAACTGAACCACACCTCTACGGTGAGTTTTCTCCTCTTTGTCATTTATTTCATCTTTTCCATGTGTAATTATAGTTCGATAATGATGGTATGTTGTGAATTGTATGTGTTAAATGCCACGTTGAAAATTGTGGCCATTGGTGTTCCTTATTTGTACGCTAAATGAATTGTATGTTGGTTGGTGTTCCTCTTCATATTTTTTTCTTTTATTTTGTGTGACTCAGTTATGGATTTGAAGTGTGATGCCACTAGAGCATAGTGTTATTGATTTTTAATGATGACTATTTTTGTATTTAGGGGTCTAGTGGTATATCACTTGACATATTTATGTGTTCTCCATTAATGTCGACAAGTTTTGGCTTTGATTTTTCTTGAGTAAGGTTGGTGTTTCTTTGGAACTCCCTTGTAATACATGTTGCAAATTTCTTGGATGTTTTTAAATGATTTCTTATGAAGTTATAATCCTATGTTATGACTTTTTTGGGTTTCAATTTCCTTTAAAACTATTTAAAGATGTGGCATAGACTTATGTCACATTCCAAGTGTTTTGTAAAAGGCTCGAGTGGATTTTTTTAAAGTAATTTAAATATTTTGAAAGTTTGGTCATGCATTTTTTTTTAATTGAATATGTGATATTTTAAAAGTCATGTTTTTCAAAACGAATGTAATTGAACTTAGATATATTTAAATGGTTTTGAGACCCTTAACTCTCATGGTGGATTAAGATATTTTCAAAAGGATATTGAAGCTTAATAAAAGGGTTCTTAGCACATATTTCCTTTAAAAATAAAAGGGTTTATGATTTTTAAATTTCATTATAGAAAATGGTTGGGTTTCCAAATGGGATTTCTAGTGCATTTTGATAAATGGCTTTCAGATGAAATCTGAAATGTTGTTCTCAAATGGGGTGAAAATGGATTGACTTCTCGAGCACATTTGTAAAATCCTAGTTTGAAATTTAAAGGAAGTTATTTTATAAATAGGGGAGACCCTCAATTGAGCTCCATGAATTTATTATTCCTATTGTGTCTCGTGACCCTATGGGGGATTCTTTATATTATTATGATTATTGTTAATCTTATAAAAGGATGTGAAGGGGGTTGTTTCTTATGAGGGTGTAAGAAGTGGTTGAGGTTAAATTTTAAATTATTGAAATTATATTTATGTGATGATCTATTATTTCATTGGTTGCTCACTTCCACTATTTAAATGTCATGGGTTTCCTAGGAGACTAGTATGGATTCGGATTAGTGAAATCCTTAGTGTGGAGTGCGCTTCCAAGTGTAAGGACCCAATTAGATTGAGTGAGTTTCTGAGATGTTTCAGTGTCCCAAGAATTTACTCAAAAGGACTAGGGTTTTTTTTATCCCCTGATTATAATGGAGCCCAGTGAGTTCTATAGGACTACTTGGATATGACAAGTAAAAAAGTATCAACCCAGGTTCCACATCTCCAGTTCAAGATCCAAATACATGTGTCTTAGGAAGTTTCACATGATGGTTACATCATTCTTATGAAAATTTAGAGGATTTATTTTCTTAGATTGATTGTATTCCCCTAGTTTTTTTATTATATGGCACCAGCATTTGCTTGTTTTTTGGATTATGTTTCCTTGTTTTCTTAATGCCTATGTATTATCATTGTTTCACTTTGAGTGTGTATTTTCTTACTTTCAAATAGGTTTATTTAAATGGTTAAAAGTTTTTATTTAAAAAATAAAAAAATTTGGTTATTTGTTAAAATGATTTTTAAGAAAATGGATTTTCATTGTGGTTATTTATGAAAAAGTGTTTTTCAAAAAATGTTCTAAAAGAAGTATAAACTATGATTTGACATGTATTATATGGTTTTAAAGTCCCTCTTTAAATTTTTTTATTTTTTTCAAATTTTTAGTCATCATTTTTTTATATTATAAAAAGGGTGGCTGTTTGAAAATATGTAAGTTTATTGTTTTTACACTTTTTTATAATTTGTTTAAAAATACATTTTATATATTATGTTAAAACTAGAAATTTATGAACTATATTGTGAAGGGATTCAAAGATAAATCTTTATGAGATCATACAAAGAATTTTTAGCTCACACTCTACATATGAATTAGTTGACAGGAGTGTATGATGCTCTTATATCTCTTTTTTCATTTCCCTAATTTGTTTTGTTCTTGATGCTTAGATCAGTACATGGTTGGACGAAGGTATGTGGCAAGTTAATGGGGATCACTAGTGTTGATGTTGGAGTTATTTGGGTTTTTATTCCCTTTTAAATTTCTTTTTAGGATGTTTTTGTAAGAATGAGTTATGATTTTTTTAGGAATCAGGTGATTGGTCTGGAGTGGGTTCTTAATCACTAACATTTGTAATGATGCTTAAGTTTCCATAGGCTAGTAATACTCCCTACATTGATGGTCTGGATAAGGCATGGTAGTATATAAGACTCTATGTGAGATGGTGGATTATTCTAGGATGAGATTTGAATTATATGAGATAGGGATGAACTACTAACTTTAAATTTCCATCTATGATAATACCATTGAAATAGGCATGGCATTATATGAGACCTGACCTAAGTTGTGTAGCTCAATATGAGTATTTATATGTTCATGAGTGGTCCTTTTAAGATATTATTGGGAGATTAATGAAAACACCAATTTTAACCATAAATGAGCTGGGTAATGTGTATGTATTATATTGTGATGTATCAGGAGTCATGATTTTAGTAGTTTCAGTCCATGATGGTCATGTGGTTTCATATGGGTCTAGATAGTTAATAATTCATAAGATAAACTTCCCAAATACTTTCCTAGATTTGGAAATATTGGTGCTTTCCATGATGTGTTATTTGAATAACCTAAAAATGTGTTTGAAAAATGTGTTCAACATGCCTTTTTTGGTTTTAAATAACATTAAAATGATTTAAAAACTTTTCATGGACTTAGGTTGCATGTGAAGTATTTCTCAACTCACCCGATTGGATTTCATAAAGGTAAGTGAATGTTTTTGAAAGTTTATGTAATGATGGTTTCATTTTAACAAGGGGTGTGTGAAGTTTTAAATGAAAATCTGTAAAATATAGAGGGTGGTCTCCCATTTTAATTGATTAACATTATTGGGTCATGAAGTTTCCTTGAATTATTTATAAAAAGGGAATCAGGTTGTGAGAAAGAGTGTTTTAAATTGATTGGTTTATTTTAAAAAGGTCATGTTATTTTAAAAAGGAATTTGTGTAAATGGTTGGTTTTTTTAATGGGATTTCAACTGTGGTTTTATAAATCGTTTTGAAAGGAGGATTAAATTCTATAACCATTTTTAGCATTGGTTAATTTTTATATCAATGTTTTGTCTATTTATTTTGTTAAAAATTAATATCATCAAATCAAATAGGATGGATATGAATAAAGAATCTATGGATGTCAATCATTTGACAAGAGAGTATGAATATGGACTGAAAGAGTTCATTAAGTTTTTAAAAGATCATGCATATGGACCTTATCAAATCATTTTTTTGTGTTTACACTATTTTTATTTAAGAAAAGTTAGTCTAGAGGAGTTGGAAGTACACTTGATCTATCACGGAATAGATCGAAGTTATAAATGTTGGAATAAACATGAGGAAAAGGTGAATATAGCTAGTGGAAGGGATAATAGTTCATTTTATGGATCATCTGATATGATTACAAGTGTGGAAAATTAATAAGACTGTATCAAGGACGTGATTACATATGTGAATGTTGATGAAGATCATATTGCGAAAATGATAAGGACAGTTGAAGATGAACTTAGTTATTGACCAAAATTGTTTGAGTAGTTAAAGAGTTATGAAAAGGTGCCTTTGTATGGTGGTTTCACTAAATATACAGAATTTTCATCCATACTAAAGTTATATAATTTGAAAGTAGGAAACCAATGAAGTGACACTAGTATTACAGAATTACTTTGTCTCGTGAATGGCATGCTCCAAGAATATAATGAGCTCCTAATATGAACATACAATGCCAAAATAATTCTATGTTCGATGGGTATGATCTTTGAATGAATACATGCCAACCCGAATGATTTTATACTATTTATCAAGGACAAAAAATCACTTAGAGAATTCCCAAAGTGTGGTTCCTGTCAATACAAGAAAGATGAATCTGCTCCTACAAAAGTTGTATGGTACTTTCCAATCATTCCAAGGTTTATGCACCTATATGGAAGTGAAGAGACTATAAGTCAATTGATGTGGGATGTAGAAAGAAGAAATAAATATAGTAAACAACGTCACTTAGAAGACACTCTTCATTATAAGAGAATCGATCATAATTATCCTGATTTTGGAAAAGAGTCGAGATGCATGTGTCTTGCATTATCTACAGATAGAGTGAATCCTTTTGGTTTTCAAATAATCACTCATAGTACATGGATAGTTATGTTGGTAAATTATAACTTTACACCACGGTTATGCATGAAACGAAAACACATCATGTTAATTGTGCTTATATCATGACGGAAATATCTTGGTAATGATATTGATGTTTATTTGGATCCATTGATCGAGGATTTGAAATTATTGTGGGATTTAGGTGTTACGTTGTATGATTCTTATAGAAATAAAGATTTCATGTTGAGAGTCATGTTGTATGAGATGATAAATGAATTTTCTTCTTATGGGGATTTGTTAGGATATAAAATTAAAGGATGTCATGGTTGTCCTATCTGAAAACAAGGTGCACAGTCAATTAGGTTGAAACATTCATCGAAAACCATGTTTTTGGGATATCGAAAATTTCTATCCTGACGACATATGTACTAATATGGGATGAAATCATTCGATGGAAGTTCAGAATAACATACAACACCATCTCCACTAATTGGTGATCAACTATTTGAGAAAGTAAAAGATGTGGACACTGCTTTTAGTAAACCATTTTTGAAAAATTTTATGAAAACTAGTTGGAAGAAGAGATCATTTTTTTTAAATTACCATACTGGAATTTTCTGTACGTCAGACACTTTCTTGATGTTATGCATGTTGAAAAAAATGTATGTGATAGTTTCATCGACACATTGCTAAATGAAACTCAAAAAAAGATGGAATTAAGGATAGGTTGGACATGTTTGACATGGGAATACGAGAAAATTTGGTGATAGTGAAGGGTGAAAAATAAAATTTTCTTCCTCCAGTTTCTTATAGTTTTTCCAAGAAAGAGATATATCATTTTTTGAACTTCTTGAATGATGTAAAGGTTCCGTAGGGGTATTCATTGAATATCAAGAACATCATGTCAATGAAAAATTTAAAGTTAAAGGGTCTGAAATCACAAGACTATAACATTTTGATTCAAGATCTAATTCATATAGCTTTACATTTCATGTTTACTAAGAATGTCTGTTACACATTAACAAAGCTCTATTTCTTCTTCAAAGCTATATGAATCAAATTTATAGACCCGAAGAAATTATCGAGTATAGAAATAGAAATTGTCATCATATTATGTGAATTGGAAATATTATTATCTCTGAAATTATTTGATATAATGGTTCATTTTATGGTTCACTTGGTGAGAGAGATTCGACTATGTGGTCTTTTACACTATATATGGATGTACCCCATTGAACGATATATTAAGATTTTGAAAGGGTATGTCAAAAATCGAAGTTTCCCAGAGGGTTGTATTGTGAAGTGATATATTGTTGATAAATCCATTAAAATATTTACTAAATACTTGTATGGTGTGGAAAGAATTAGTCTACTAATATATCATCACACTGGGTGGATTTCAAGTGAAGGAATTTCTAGAAGAGTGGTTTTCACAATCAATATTACAGATTGGGATTAGGCCCACCATTATGTTTTTCATAATAGTTTGGAGGTTTCCCCATATGTAATAACCCTCAAAGAAATTATTAGGCATTTGAATCCATTAAGGAATGAAAAAAAAATATCAAATACACATAATAGACAGTTTATAGGATGGTTTCAAGACCATATATTTAAGGAGTCAGATGAAAATCTGGACTCAATTTCAAAACGACTATGATGCCTAGCCGAAGGACCAAGTGTGTATGTATTATGTTATAATGCTTATGTAATTAACAGTTATAAATTTTATACTAATGAACATGATAAAGACAGTACCATGAACTATAGTGGTGTTACACTTATGTATGAAGTGATGCATGTTTCTGATGATAAGGATAGAAATGCAATTTATGAAAATATGTCATATATTGGCATTATAAAACAAATATGGGAGTTGGATTATACGAACTTCCAAGTGCCGATTTATCAATGAAAGTGGGTTGATAACAGTAGTGATATTAAAATATATGAGTTGGGATTAATGAAAGTTAATTTTAGTAAGGAAGGGTATAAAGACGAACCATTTATAATGGAATCACAGGTAGTACAAGTATTTTATGTTCCAGCTCCCGCAAACCAAAACTGGTCAATTGTTATGTTGTCTACCAAAACCACTGAAGAGTCAGATTAAAATTCAATAGAGGATGACCATTTCATTGGAACATCAAAATCATTTCACATAAGTCCCAATATAGACAACATTTTTTATGTCATAGGAGACCTCAATGAAGATATTTGGATTGTCGATAGAGGGGTCAAATCCCTTAATCCTTTAAAAAAGAGAGTTTAATAATTATGTTATATTTTTTTGAAACATACATCGTGTTACCTTATGTTATTATTTATTTTATATTTTTTTTATGTAATCTAAATTAAATTTTGAACTACTTCTACAGATAATGACTTATGCATGTGATGAAGCTCCTAATCCCGAGGCACAATAGGTATTTCAACCTGCTGCTGCTCGCAGTGCAGAGTACCAACAGGTTTCTCAACCTGTTGCTACTATTTCTCCCAGTGCAGAGGTACAACCACTATTTACACATGCCAATGCTAGCGCTCTAAAGGAACATATTTATGATTTTTAAACTGATGAAATGGTAGGCACTAAAACACTGGTGGTGCAGAAAAAATAGGATCACCGTTGTTTGACAGTGTTTGCAAAAATATTTAAGGAAAAATCAAAAGGCATCAAATATGAGGTTGGATGGAATAAGCATGTGCAACATGTTAACCCCAACAAGTCTATGTTCAGTAGTTACATTGGAATTGTCACTCGACCACACATGTCGATTGATTTACATTCATGGCACCAAATTGTCACCAAACTTACGAGACTGATGTGGGGAGATATTACGGTAAAATTATGATATCATATCTTTAATTTACTAAAAATAAAATAATGAAACATTGACTTACTCTTGATCATCCCTTGTAGAGTTCATTTATTGTGGATGACTCGCACAAGGACTATATATTAAGGGTTTCTAGAAGGATTCACAGAGGCTTTCACACAATTTTAATGAAATGTTATCTTAAAGATGCTGAAGGGAAAATAAACCCACACATACCTCCTATTTATGTACACCTGATAACCCAAGGAGTGTAGGATGCATTTATTAGTCTTCATGAGGATTGGTCTTTTTAGGTACATTGTCTTTGGTAATAAATTTTGTGACAATACGTGTATTCATCACATTGATTGATAGTTTTTTATTTATGAAATAGCAACTGAGTGCTGAAATTAAGGAATGAGTAGAAAAACTAGTGTACCCTACTTTAAAGCAAGAATGGGGTACACTTCACTTGAAAAAAAAATGGTGCGTATTTTAAATCTACCGTAATACTTTTATGTGACATAAAACAACACCATAACAATATTCCTCTATTTATATGCAGATTGATGAATCCAAATCTCATGTCACTTCATCCCACACCATGTTCTATGGAAGGAGGCACCTGTAAATAAATATGGGATACTAATAGATGAAAACACACAAAAGGGTAGAAAATATGTGTAAGTATGACATAATAAATATATATTTTTTCTTTAAATAAATATTACATAACAATGATTACTTATTTTCCTATATTTTCTATCTGACATAATCACAGGATTCAGCAACACCCAAACCGGATGTGAATATACTTTTTATGGCCTTGAAGTATCCATAAAATTATGGTCATGTCAGAGGTACGAGTTTTCAGGTGACACCCTAAACATTTTTTTAAAAAAAACAAGAGGATCAAAGTGCAGAAATAAAAATGATTAGAGAAAGAATAACTATCCTTGAAGAACATATGTAATTGCAGAGTGATTTCATGGAAAATATGATAGAGGGGGGAAGAGAAGAAACAACTCAAGAACAACCATTATGTGAAGATTCCGCCCCACCCCCCACTAGCTTCGAGGTGATCCATTACCCTCATAAACTTGTCTTAACTGAGGTAATTAATGTTCTAATAGTTGTTTCCATGAATTGTGAATCACATATACACTGATTCCATTCCTGTACTGATATTGTACAGGGTGAAAATGAATCTGATTTATATCTATCAACACCCACCCATCACCTTGTAGTGAGGGATACGATGTTCAATATTCAGAATATCATGCTACACAATAAACCACTTTAAATAGGTCATGTCAAAGTGATGATTAACGTAATACATGAGTTGAGCATTCAGATACCTATTCCAATTTATGATGAAGATATTCATAAGGTCGAACAATATCTCGGGACATTCATCGCATTATTGTCACAGATTGTAAAAAAACATGTCGACGAGGTATTTATTTCCAAATTTCTTTTCAAGATAAACCATTAACATTTAATGAAAAAAGGTTTGGACCAAAGAATGTTATTATAGACGAACATAGGGAAGGGGTGAAAAGAAAGAACAGCTCAAAATCATCTCAAGGATCAACCAACCAATCAAAAAAATCTACCAAAAGCACTTTAACCCTGCCCATTCTATATTCGCATTTATTATCATTACAGGCTCATGTGAATACAAAGTTGAAAGATGGTGGGGTTCACACAATTATTTTTGGTGAAAATATGTACAATGAGTAAGATCCATATTTCATTAGTTTTGAAAATGTAATTGAAATCCTAGAGTATGATTGTCTAGGTGGCTCAGTTGTAAATGTATATATGAGGTATGTTTTCATGATTTTATTTTCCAAAAGCTGATATATTATGATAATTATGACTAAATACATTTCATATTTTTCATAGGCATATACATGAATAAAAATTTAAGGGATTTCCCCATGAACACAAATTTGGACTCATTATTCCTCACATCATTTCTACAGAACAAACAAATATAGAATCCAAGAAAGAGGATGAAATAGTGGCAGGCTTTCTCAAATCATTTAACATCAAAATTATGGATGATAGACTCTTTTTAATACCAACGATGTAGGGGTAAAACTGTAAAATTTAATCATATCAAATATATTTTAATTTCTTTCATTACTTATTCCTTTTTGTGTTTTTAGGCAGCATTGGATGCTCATTATGGTCAATTTGGATACTCCAAAGATTTATTTCTTGGATTCAATGCATGGATATCCAACAAGCAGACCACAAATGATGGCGTTTCTCAATTTTTAATACACAACATCCAGCATTTTAGAACTAAACATACATTTATATAATTTATATTATCTTTTAATGAGGATTCAGTTATAATAGGGTGGTGCGTGAATATCATCTACATCATGGAATGAGGATAGGGGAAAAGGATAAGAAACATCACAAGTACTATGACTAGATACAAATCAGGGTATATATAATAAGATTTCACTATCCAAACACATATAAAAAAATTACTTGTTTTTCTCAATGTTTCTGCAGTGCCCAAAACAAAAAAATGATAAAGAATGTGGTTATTATGTTTGTAAATTTGTGAAAGAGATCATATTCCATGAATAAACCAATATACATGAAGAGGTATTTTCAAAGATAATTACTATTTCATTTAAAATATTCATTAATCCTTTATGTGTTTATATTTTTTCAGTACTACCATTATTGTCAAAAAGACTCCTATTCACAAGATGAGATAGATTTATTTATAAATTAATGGGTAATATAATTTATGGAATAATGTACAGAAATAGAAAGAAGATATGACCGGTATGACTTGAATTGTCTATTTTTATTTAAAATTGTCAATATTTTTAGTAAAAAGAACAAGTTCCATACTGAAAACTGAGAAAATGCATTAAGATTGTTTTGAAACTTTAATAAAATGATCCATAAGTCATTTTGGACATGTAGAAATCAACCTCACCTAAATCTGACACATGGTGTGACCATTATGACTTTAAGTGTGTATTTTTATAATAAATTAACAATAAATTTAGCCAAAAGAACAAGTGACATACTGAAAACCAAGAAAATTCATTTGGATTTTTTTGATACTTGATAAAAACAATCCATCAGTAATTTGTGATGTGTAGGAATAAACTAGACCTCAATCCGATGAACGGTGTGACCAATTTGATTAAAAGTGTTTGTTGTCAGTTTAAAATTGACTTTTTAGCTCAAAACGCGTCACTTATTAAAACCCAAGAAATGTCACTCTGGATGTCTTCATAATTTAGGAAAATGATTCATAATTTCTTTGTGACATTTGTGAGGTAGTATCATTTTAATCCAACACATGATGAAACCGGTATGACTCAAAATGCGTGTTTCCAGTTTGAAATGATATTTTAGTAAAAAAACAAAAATGGATACTAAAAACTGAGCAAACGCATTTGTATTTTTTTGAAACTTTGGGAAAATGATATATAAGTAATTTTTGACATGTGAGTATCAATATCACCTCAATATAATGCATGGTGTGACCGGTATGACTCAAAGTGTCTCTTTTTATTTAAAATTGACATTAATTTTACTAAAAAAACACAACTGGCATACTGAAAATTGACCAAACGCATTCAGATTATTTTGATAATTTAGGAAAATGATCCATGAGTAATTTTTGATTTTTATGAATCAAATAAACCTTAATACAACACATAATGTGATCGGTATAAATCTAAATGTGTCTTTTTATTTAAAATTGACATTAATTTAAGTAAAAAAGAACAACTGACATATTGAAAACCAAGAAAATGAATTCATATTGTTTTTATACTTTAGGAAAATGATACATGAGTCATTTTTGATTTGTAGGAATCAAACTCACCTCAATCTGATGCACGGTGTGACTGTTATGAGTTTAAAATTTATATTTTAGCTCAAAACATGTCACTCACTAAAAACCAAGAAAATGCTTTCTGATTGTCCTCAAAATTTAGGATAGTGATTCTTATCTACTTTCTGATGTGACTAAAGTAGTCTCACATCAAATTGACACATGATGTGACCGGTATGACTCAAAAAGTGTGTTTCTGGTTTGAAATGATATTTTAGTAAAAAAAACACAACTGACATACTGAAAACCAATCAAACACATTTGGATTGTTTTGATACCTCAGAAAAATGATCCATGAGTCATTTGTGATGTGTAAGAATCAACCACACCTCAATCCGACGAACGATGTGACCGGTATAAATCCAAATGTTTTTTTATTGAAAATTGAAATTAATTTAAGTAAAAAAGAATAGGTGACATACTGAAAATTGAGCAAACACATTCAGATTGTTTTGATACCTTAAGACAATGATCGATGAGTCATTTGTGATATATAGGAATCAACCGCACCTCAATCTGACGCACGGTGTGACCAATATGACTAAATGTGTTCGTTATCAATTTAAAATTGACATTTTAGTTGAAAACGTGTCACTCACTGAAACTCAAACAAACACCCTCCGATTGTCTTCATAATTTAAGAGAGCAATTCGTAAGTCCTTTTTGGTTTGTATGAATTATTCTCATCTCAAACCGACGCACGATGCGACCGATATGACTCAAAATGGGTGTTTCCGGTTTGAAATGATATTTTAGTAAAAAAACACAATTGTCATACTAAAAACCAAGCAAACCAATTCAGATTGTTTTGATAATTTAGAACAACGATCCAAGAGTCATTTGTGACGTGTAGGAATCAACCACACCTGAATCTGATGAACGATTTGACCGGTATAAATCCAAGTATGTCATTTAAATTTGATATTAATTTAAGTAAAAAAATAAGGGGCATACTCAAAACCAAGAAAACTCATTCGGATTGTTTTGATATTTTAGGACAACATTCATAACTCATTTGTGACATGTAGGAATCAACCCCATCTCAATACAATGCACAGTGTGACATGTATAACTTCAAATGTGTCTTTTTTATTAAAAATAGACATTTTATTAATGTATTATTTCATATTAATGTTTAATTTATTTCTTTATAGTATTACTAACAAAATATTTTTTTTCTTATATACGTGGAACATTTTGTTTGAGTTGGGATGATTTTTTCAACAACTAATACCATGGGAGGACATTTTTGAGACGGGGTCACGGATGGAAAAGGATGAAAAATTAATGTTTTTAACTGTTTGTTGGATAATTGTAAATGTAATTATATAAAACATTGTTTGACATGGAAATAACATTGTTTGTCAAACCATTGTGTGCGCTACTTTGTTCTTATGTGCACTGTTGTGTGCACTGCTTTGTTCCTGTGTGTGCTATGCAAGAGCTATTTTGTGTAGGTAGTGTGTGTGTTGTGCAGGTGTTGTTGATGGGTGTGTTGTTATATAAATAGCACATCACAGGCAGCTAGGCCTTTATCAGCATTATTTTTAGTGCTAATAGAAGCCCCCTTTATTAGCATTATTTCGAGTGCTAATAAAGTGCTCTTTTATCATCGCTACAAATAGCACTGATAAAATATGTAAACCATCTAAGTGAAACCGGGCCAGAGCTGCTTCTGTATTACTAGCATGCTAGTAGGGAAACATATCCATAACTTAGTGGTCTCCACTCATCATCAAATGTTTAGTTAGTGTTGTAATCGTCAAACCAGCTAAGTGAAACCGGGCCAGAGCCGCTTCCGTATCACTAGCGCGCTAGATCTTGTCCACCCACCTGGTACCTAGGCTTCCCCTTTTGTGCTCAAGATGTTCCAATTTCACATTTCATGTCAAACTAAGACAAATAAAACAAACAGGGTGTTACATAAACCCAACGCCACACTTTCACACACACATAAAACCATTTGACAAAGTACGCACGCCAAAAGACTTTACCCAACTCAATTAAAACCAATTTCTGCATTGCTAATAATTGTTTATTAAAAAAATATTGAATTTTTATCATTAATAATTTTATTAAATCATATTAAATTCTTTGTAAACAAATTCTTTAAAAAGAAACATAACACGACTTTAACACACGAAACCAACTCAACCCTCCTCCCTGACCAAACATACCCGACGTCACATCAAGAACACAACCTGCACCACTTGCATCAATTAATAACCCAACCGCACTGTTAAAAGAACATTTTACCGATTAAACAAAACACTATAAATTTTATTAAGCAAATATAGAAGATAAAACATGATTTTAAACACCAAAGATCCACTCAAATTCCCTATTTGGACAAAACGCATATCAATGCTACATCAGAACATAAACTGCGCACTTTGCACACTTTCACAAAAACAAACGCAAAATTTATTGAACACTAGGTGACAGCTCAACAATGGTTTTCACAAAAACTACCTACTCAACCAACACAACACCTTCATTTATGACCAAACACATGCAACGCTTTGTCAGAACGCAATTAACACCACTTTCACAAATGGAAAGATAACTGCACATATTATTAAACACTAACAATTGACTAAAGATAAGTTTTCAGCCAATGAATGCACCCACCCATATAAACGTACTACCAAACAAATTTAACACATGAAAAACTTCAAGAAAAAAAAACAAATCCGTACCCAAAATAATTAATCAAAGAACATCATAAATTGACTAAGTTAGCAAATTAATTCATTAAATAATGTTTAAACGCGGAACCACCTACCTTTGTCGTCGAAATTCCCACAAAATGGTGTGAAACTCTACTCGCACAATGAACACACCACAATAAATCCAAATTGGTCCCTAAATCAATAATTCAATCCAAAACAAATCAAAATTTAACCCCAAATCATGAAATCGAACAACCACAATTTAAGATTAAACCCCAAAAGAACCCCATAGCCACTACGCAACTAAAAACTCAAGACAAAAAAAAAAGAGAAGAGGAGTACTATCATCGGCCAGCAAGGGGAGGTCGTGGTTTGCCAGGAGATGGAGGGTGGTTCGACGGATGGACCAAGGTGCGGCGCGACAGGGTCTATTTGGGGAACAGGCAGGGGTCCGACGGGAAAATGGGGGAAAACATGGGGGGTTGACGGCCATAGGGTGCGGAAAAGAGGGGGGATTCACGCGACGGGAAGGGGAAGCCAGCGAGGGGGGGTTTGTGCAGTTCCGAGCGGGGGACAGGGTGCGACGGGGAGGGGGTCTCGGCCAGGAGAAGATATGTGCCGGTGGGGGGGGGCTCGGCCGGGAGAAGCAACGACAGGGGAAGGCACCGGCCAAAGGGGAGGGTGGCGGGCGTGCAGTAGGTAGAGGAGGTAGGGTTTGGGGGTTTGGGGCACGACGGGATGAAGGGAGAGGGGAGATGGGTGTAACGGGTTGGAGAAAAAGTGGGCAAGAGGGAAGCAAAAAAACAAAAGGAAAACAAGAGAAAATAAAAAAAATAAAAAATAAAAAAAGTGACTAAAAAAGAAAAGAAAAAATAATAATAATAAATAATTCAACTTAAATATATTGGTGTTATTATTAATAATAATGACAAGCTTAAAAAATGATTATGCTCTTAATAATAATAATGTGATTAATAATATTAATAACAATATTAATATCCTAAAAATATTAATAATAATAATAATAATAATAGTAATAATAATAATAATAATAATAATAATAATAATAATAATAATTACCCTTTTTATCATCATTAAAATAATCCTTTCAATCTTGTTTGATTATTTTTATTTTTAAGGAGTCCGACAACCGCGCGGTTACCCCGCACGGCTCACGACATTTTTTAATAGAATGAGGATGATAATAGTAATAAAAATAATAAAATTATCATCCTTAACACCTCTTTTAATTTCAATCCCTTCTTGATCATTACACTTAATTAATTAATTAACTAATCATGTACTGGTCAGGCAGTGCGTGTTGGGAAAGATGGAAAGCGATGAACGCGCAAACAACAAAAACACGAACGCGCAGTGGAGAAATCTTTCCCTCAAACAGCGGATGCGTAGCGACAAAAACAGGTGCAGAAAATAAAATTGACACCAGAAATTTTTACGTGGAAAACCCAAAAGGGAAAAACCACGGGACCTAGTCCAGAAAGAGTGATCCACTAAAATAGATAAGTACACGGTAAAGACTCCCCAAAAATGAAAGGGATCTCAAAAGTAATACTTAGAAAAAAAGTGGATCAAAGTTGGAGAATAGATGCAGTCTTGATGAAGCCTAAAATGAAGAAAATAGCCTACTAAAGAAACCCAAATAGATCTGACCGTGAAAGCAGGAGATTGATGTCCGAACAAAAGTGCAGATGAAAAAACACCAGGATCGGATCAAAAAACCACCGCAGATGAAAGCCGATCAAATCAAAGTAGTTCCACCGGTTGCAGATCTGAAAACCGCTCCTTGAAAACGTAACAGCACTGCCTCCAACCACTACTGAGAGAAGAGCCGCAGACCTCATATAAATAGAAGATGAAATCTCATATATCTTCTAAAAGATATCTCATATCTGATTAAAGATATTAAATATATCTCATCAAAGATATAAAATATATCTTCTCAAATATATCATATATATCTTGTCAAAGATATCAGATATATCTTGTCAAAGATATCAAAATATCTTTTTTTTTAAGATATCGGATATATAAAAAAATTATCGGGGCCAGATGAGGAGGCGGCCCAACAAACTCCCCCTCTGACTCAACTGGGGATCATCGACAACCCTGCAATCAGTCGGAAAGTCTCAAAATTTCCTCTGGGTAAACTCTTGGTCAACATGTCTGACCCATTGTCATCAGTGTGGATCTTCTCAAGCTCTAACTGTCTCGAATCAAGGACATTGGGGATCCAATGATACCGAACATCGATATGTTTCTACCTGCCATGAAAAGTAGGATTCTTTCCCAAACAAATAGCACTCTGACTATCACAAAATAAAACATATCTGTCTTGATTAAAATTGAGCTATCGAATAAAATTTTTCATCCACAACAATTCTTTGCATGCCACTGTAGCTGCAATAAACTCTGACTCTGTGGTAGATAAAGCAACACATCTCTACAACCTAGACTTCCAAGATACAGCACCCCCTGCAAAAGTAATCAAATAGCCTGAAGTAGACTTCCTCGAATCGATATCTCCTGCCATATCTGAATCTGTAAAGCCACAAATCATAGGTTCCCCTTTTCCAAAACACAATCTCAGATCAGAAGTACCACGAAGATAACGAAAAATGTACTTCACTGCCCTCCAATGCTCTCTGCCTGGATTCGATAGAAAATGACTGACCACACTAACTGCATGAGCTATATCAGGTCTAGTACATACCATAGCATACATCAAACAGCCAACGGCAGATGAATAAGGTATGTGTTGCATCTCCTCTCTCTCTTCATCAGTAGAAGGTGACTGACTGGTGCTGAGCTTAAAATGTAAAGTAATAGGAGTACTAACCACTTTAGCTCTATCCATATAAAATCTTTGAAGAACCTTCTCAATGTATCTCTCCTGAGATAACTGCAATTTATTGGCCTTCCTGTCACGGGAGATCGTCATGCCAAGAATCTGTCGCGC
The DNA here is from genome assembly GCA_963277665.1 of Viscum album. Taxonomy (NCBI): domain Eukaryota; kingdom Viridiplantae; phylum Streptophyta; class Magnoliopsida; order Santalales; family Viscaceae; genus Viscum; species Viscum album. The sequence continues at coordinate 1,083,333,832 of OY728146.1, read as the reverse complement.
TGGCCCCAAGTCTTTCATCGCAAAAGACTGACAAAGATCCTTCTTCAATCTGTCAATTCTAGAAGCATCATGGCCAACAGTGAGCATATCATCAACATAAAGCAGTAGTATAATAAAATCATCATCAGTAAATCTCTGAACAAACACACAATGATCAGAATATGTCTTCCTGAAACCCTGATGAGAAATGACAGATTCAAACTTTTTATACCACTGTCTCGGAGCTTTCTTCAAACCATAAAAACTCTTCTTCAATCTGCAGACATGATTCTCTTTACCTGTTTCAACAAAATCCTCTGGTTGCTCCATATAAATCTCCTCCTCTAAATCTCCATGGAGGAAAGCTGTCTTCACATCCATCTGCTCAATCTGCAAATCCAAACTAGCAGCCAAACCAAGAACAACCCGAATAGAAGACATTTTGACAACAGGTGAAAAAATCTCATCAAAATCAATACCTTTCTTCTGATGTAAGACTTTAACAACTAACCTTGCCTTGTATTGGGGAACAGAACTGGATTCTTCATTCTTAATCCGATAAATCCACCAATTTTGCAAAGCTCTCTTACCTGTCGGTAACTTCACCAGCTCAAAAGTGTGGTTGTCGTGAAATGATGTCATCTCGTCATCTATTGCCGCAACCCATCTGTCCTTCTGTTCACTTTCCATCACCTCATCAAAAGATTCTGGTTCTCCCCCTTCATCGAGGAGAACATACTCGTCAGGTGAATACCGAGTAGAAATGGTACGATACCGAGATGACCTCCAGAGTGGAACTGCGGGTTCATTGATAACCCCAGGAACCGGATCATCAGAAACAAAAGGTGCATCAGAAATATCAACTCCAACCTGTTCACCCTGAGCATCATTTTTCACATCAATGTGATCATCTGAATCAACAATATGAGGTAAATGTGAATCAGAACCTAACTCAAGACTAACAAAACCATCAGAAGTTGGAGAAGTTGACTTTTCTCCCTTATCAATATCTGCAATAGTCTGGTCCTCTTTAAACACTGCATCTCAGCTTCTGACAAGTTTCTTCAAAGAAGGATCATAAAACCTGTACCCAAACTCATCGTGTCCGTACCCAATAAAAATACACTGTCGTGACTTATCATCCAACTTGGATCTCTCATCTCTAGGCACATGAACAAAAGCCTTGCAACCAAAAACTTTCAGGTGATCATACCTGATCCTTTTTCCATACCAAAACTTATCGGGAGTGTCTGTCTGCAAAGAAACTGAAGGTGATAAATTGATAATATAAGCAGCAGTAAGTAAAGCCTCACCCCAAAAGTGTCCAGGCAACTTTGCTTCCGAAAGCAAACAACGAACTCTTTCCAACAAAGTCCTATTCATCCACTTAGCTACACCATTTAGCTGAGGTGTCTTGGGAGGTGTCTTCTAATGCCGAATACCTTCCTGCCTGCAATATTGATCAAATGGACCACAATACTCTCCCCCATTGTCAGTGCGAATACATTTCAATTTCTTGCCTGATTCCCTCTCAACAGAAACATGAAATTGCTTAAAAACACTGAGCACCTGACTTTTGGCATTAAAATCATAAACCCAGAGCTTTCATGAGTAGTCATCAATAAATGTCACAAAATAAAGACTGCCACTAAAGGTCTTGAATTTCAAAGGACCACAAACGTATGAATGTACTAATTCAAGTACCTGTGACTTCCTGTGTGGAGGATGACTGCTGAAACTCACTCTGCTCTATTTCCCAGCCATGCAATGATCACATGTGTCCAATTTGACACTCTTCAAATCTGGAAGAAGATTTCTCTTGGCCAAACAACCAAGCCCTTTCTCACTGATGTGACTGAGCCTCTTATGCCACAACTTGGACGAAACACTGCACTCAACAACACAAGCAGTATCACATGAAATAGATGCTCTAGTCCAGTACAAACCTGATTGCTTCTTCCCTCGAGCCACAATCAAAGATCCCTTAGAAATATTCCATTGGAAATCACCAAATGTGTTGATAAACCCTTCATCATCAAGAATGCTGGTAGAAATAAGATTCAAGCGAACCTCTGGTGCATGTCGAACATTCTTCAAAATCAGCTTACTTCCAGTACTGGTCTCTAAACAAACAGTCCCAATACCTACGACATCAACATGACCATCATTACCCATCTTCAAAATCCCAAAATTACCTGGGTTGTAAGATGTAAAGAACTCCTTCTTTGATGTCATGTGAAAACAGGCACCACTGTCAACAATCCAGCAAGAATGATCAGAAGCAATATTAATGGAGTCATAAACAATAACAAGATCACCCCCTGTAGCGGCAGTGACATGATCATCTCCATCGATATTCTTCTTTGGCAGATTTTCCTTCATTTTGTTTTCTCTTTTCAGCTGATAACAAAACTTCTTAACATGCCCCTTCTTACCACAATGATGACATTCAAAATCTCTCTGCTTTGATCTAGATTTGCTTATGCTTTTACTCTTTCCTCGACTGCTCTGTCCCTGATTCTTTTCCTGGCTTCTCCCCCTGTTCTCTGTGACTAAAAGCTCTGAAGATTTCTCTTGAGTACGTCTCCTGACTTCTTCATTCAAAATTGCAGACTTAACAAAACTGAATGTCACAGCACCATTAGGAGCAGAACCGGTTAGAGTAACACGTAAATTCTCCCAAGAATCAGGTAACGTGTTAAGAATTAAAAGTGCTAAAACCTCATCTTCAAAATTAATACCCATGCCAGACAACTGATCAAAACATCCCTGATATTCACTTAAATAATCAGAAATAGAGGTACCTTCTATGTACCTCAAATTCATCATTTGTTTGAGAAGAAACAATTTATTGTTTCCTGTCTTGGAAGCATAGGTAGTCTCAAGCTTCTCCCACAATGTTCTGGCGTGAGAGATGTTGACAATGTGGTTCATCACGTTGTCTTCGACCCATTGGCGAATGAAGCCACAAACCATCTCATGCTCGAACACTCATTCTTCATCTGACATCCTTTCTGGCTTCTGGGTACTAAACACTGGAAGATGCATTCGCTTGACAAAAAGCAGATCCTTCATTTTAAGTCGCCACATATGATAATTGGCACCATTCAATAAAATCATCCGACTGTAATTAGCTTCCATAATGAATATGAAATAAAAACCAAACCCTTTGATACCAGATGTTGGGAAAGATGGCAAGCGATGAACGCGCAAACAACAAAAAACACGAACGCGCAGCGGAGAAATCTTTCCCTCAAACAGCGGATGCGTAGCGACAAAAACAGGTGCAGAAAATAAAATTGACACCAGAAATTTTTACGTGGAAAACCCAAAAGGGAAAAACCACGGGACCTAGTCCAGAAAGAGGGATCCACTAAAATAGATAAGTACACGGTAGAGACTCCCCAAAAATGAAAGGGATCTCAAAAGTAATACTTAGAAAAATAGTGGATCAAAGTCGGAGAATAGATGTAGTCTTGATGAAGCCTGAAATGAAGAAAACAGTCTACTAAAGAAACCCAAATAGATCTGACCGTGAAAGTAGAAGATTGATGTCCGAACAAAAGTGCAGATGAAAAAACACCGGGATCGGATCAAAAAACCACCGCAGATGAAAGCCGATCAAATCAGAGTAGTTCCACCGGTTGCAGATCTGAAAACCGCTCCTTGAAAACGCAATTGCACTGCCTCCAACCACTATTGAGAGAAGAGCCGCAGACCTCATATAAATAGAAGATGAAATCTCATATATCTCCTAAAAGATATCTCATATCTGATTAAAGATATTAAATATATCTCATCAAAGATATAAAATATATCTTCTCAAAGATATCATATATATCTTATCAAAGATATCAGATATATCTTGTCAAAGGTATCAAAATATCTTTTTTTTAAAGATATCGGATATATATAAAAAAAATATCGGGGCCAGATGAGGAGGCGCCCCAACAGTGCGGTGAACCGGGCGAGGTCACACGGCGACCCAGGCAAGGCCGCACGGCTTCAACGCGGTGCGCTGGACGCAGTCGAGGGCAATACCATCGTTTTTTTAAAAGAACTCCGAATATTTTTTTTAAGTCGGGCCTCGACCCGAACTACCCGATGCCCAAAAAAGATAATAAAATAAATAATTTAAAAACGACATGTGTGACACTGTTGAAAAAGATTGCTATATTTTGTTTATAAAAAAGGGGGTGTTTCCCCTAGAAATGATTAGATGCAACAAAGAAAGAATTGAGATGGGTGTGGGATAAAACATATATTAAGGGGTTGGGTCTTTTTATAAAATTGTGAATGATTGTAGATGGAATCTTTTTCAATATCATAGCTCCAAAAACAATGGAATGTAATGTACACCACTTCAAATCATGGATATATTATTTCGGATCAAATTGCATAAATATTCAACATTTTATGGGCATTTTATGGACATGATAATCCATTACAAATTGTATTGTAGGGACATGAATTCAACATTTTCTTGGACCCCGTCGTAGCAGTCCTGAAATCACTGTTTTGTAAGAGGTGTTGTCGCCGGACAACAGGCAGTGTTCAGCCCTCATTAATATTGCGAATGCACATTAATGGCTTTCCTCCCCTTAAAACCCTTCACCCTCTTCATCCTCCATTAGGTTTAAATTCCAGGAGATCCTGCAGAAATGCAGAATCATCTTCCTCCAACTCTTCTTTTTGCTGCAATCCTTCTCTTCCTCCTTAGCATGCCGAGGATTCGATGCTCCCCCCATCCCCACTTTCAGGAGCCGCCTTCCCCGCCATGGCTGGACAGGATCGAGCCTAGGTTTCAGGTCAAGGAGCAGCCCGGCTTCGATCTTCAGGAACGACGCATCCCGGCCGGCCCCAACCCCCTCCACAACTGATGCCCACCATTTTTCAGGATTCTCTAAGGAGCAGTGAGTGGAGGAATTTAAAAAGGCTGCATCTTTTATTTTATTTTCTTCTGTAGAATGGGCATCAGAAAACCCATATTGCATTAATATCATCACTGTTCACGTCAGTCAGCTGCTCTGCAAGACCAGCAAATGGTGAGCCCGGGGGCAGCCCTTTTACCCTGTTTTACATGTACCTTTGACACACCTACTTGTTTGGCTATGAATAACTCTATTCGATTCATGTACAAACCCTATTTAAGGTGTTGTGGTCGGAGCTCCCATGCAAACCCTACCAAACTTCAATTTCCCATTCTTTCCCACCCCTACCAAACTTCTCATTTTTTATCCTATATTATAATATGGTTTTATTTTTAATTCATTTCATAATTTAACGAGTACAACCACAAAAGCTCATTTCTCTAGTTGTGAAATAGGCCCTGTCAACAATAAAAAAGCACCGACATGCTAATCTCCCTTAAAAGTATGTGACATTTATCATCATTAAAAATAAAGCGCTAATAATGGTCTCTTTTATCACCTTTTTATTTTATCACTAATAAAAGGTTTCGTTAACATCGTTTTATTTTAGCGGTGATAAAGAGAACTTTAGCGCTAATAAAACTATCATTTATCGGTGTTTTTATTAGCGCTGATAACACTACCACAAAACGGCTCTACACGGTGTCACCCTTTAACAACGCTAATACAAAACACTGATAAAGGGAGCACCTTTATCAGCATTAAAAAAAAAGCGCTGATAAAACTACCTCTTGTATGAGTGCTTTTTTAGCACCGTTAAATGGACTCTTTTATCAAAAATTTTCTTTAGTAGCGCTGATAATGATGGGATTCTATCAGCACTCTTTTTACTAGTGCTGATAAAGGGTATATTTCAAAAAAATCATTAAAAATAATATATTAATATTTAAATATATTTATACTGATATAAATATAATATACATTTTTAAAATATGTTTTGGATAATGCTAAATATTCATTTATACTTAGTATATAAGATAATTAGTGAAAATGGCTTATAAAATAATGAAAAATATTTTTTAATTAATAATTTGCTAATTATTATCGAGTAATAGTCATTTAATAACAATTTAAATATAAAAAAATTAAAAAATTAATAAAAAATCGAAAATAAGTTGAAAACGCAACTCAAACTTCAAACTACCATAACTTTTAATCCGGGTGTCTGTTTGAACTCTACCACATATCAAATCTTATTCTGCAATAAGCTCTACACCCTAGTAACACAAGGGAACACTCTCACATTTTTCAAGGCCAAACAAGGCATAGAAATCCTCTAAAACTGAATTTTTATTCAGGGTGCCCCAATCTTTTAACATTCGATGGATTTTCCGGATCGTTTAAGCATGTCTTTTTGCCTTTTTTTAGTGGGGATTGAATTTATTCTTAGAGATTACATTCATATTAATATTATGGATTTTAAATTTTATCATTTTTCACAATGTACTGTTATTTATAATCACATATATAACAATATATACATATTTTTTATATATTCACACATAAGAATTTGATTTTATAAATAAATAATTAAACAAATTTACGTATAAAATATATTTCTCATTATATAAACCTTATCTAAATAAAAAACAATATCCATTTTATATAAAATAAAAATGTATGAATATTTATATGCATACACAATTAATGTTTATATAATGTTTAAATATATATAAATATATTTGTGTGTGTGTATTAACGAACATATATATATTTATCTATGTATTCTAATATATGTATATAAATATTGATATATAATATATGTAAATAAATATAAATATGTATAATTATATTTATAGATGCACGCATATATATAAATATGTATGTATGTAAGTATGTATGTATGTATAAACATACACACACATAGACACAAAAAAAATTTATATATGTATTTGAATATATATATATATATGTGTGTGGATAAAAATGTAACTAAATATATATAAATATATAGATATATCATAAAATAGAGAACAAAACAATATAATGGAGTGGAAAAGGTGCTGGAGTATGAAGAGAAGGTCTTAGGTTCGAAACCCAGCAATGCCAGGCACGAGCACAGGCAGGTGAAGCAGGTTCATAGCACTGTTAAAGGGGAGGAGGGGCTACCTAGCATTGTTAAAGGGGAGGGGAGGCTAGATGAGCACTATTAAAAGTGTTGAGGGGAGGCTGGATGAATGCTCCTAAAGGGGGATCGAGCGCTGATAAAAGGGGGGGGGTCCACCCTCCAATTTCCAAACAAAATAAAAAAAAATACTTGTTTGACTTTTATCATTGCTAAAAAATAACTGATAAAGGACCCTTTTAGCAGTGTTTTTTAGCGATGATAAAAGAGGCTTTTATCAGTGCTTTTTTAGAACTATAAATGCCTTTTTACGTGCTTTTAAAGGCCATATCTCAATTGGTGTAAAGGCCATAACAACTGTTGCAAAGCTGCTACTTTGTAACACTCTTAATAAAAAACTTGATTAGTAAGCATAACCATTTTGGAACACAAATATTATAGAAAATTAGAGTAGAATACAAATATTACATTGCATCACCATTTCAATTTAAAATTTACATTGAAAATGTCATATAAAAAATTTACATTGATATGTATTTTCAATTAATAAAAAAAAACTAAAACCCAATATAAAATAAATAAAACTATTATAAAAATATTTTCCCAATGATCAACATTTGTACAAAATTGTGTCCTTAAAATAAAATCAATGTTTATTTTAGTAAAAATATATAAAAGATAAAAAATTATAATTTGAATGTTATATACTTCACATATGATAAATTGTATTTTCAATTACTGAATATATTAATGAAATTATAAGTTATTAATCATCTTAATTACTTAAATTGTTATTAATAATAACTACTACTGATACACCCTTTAACGGTGTGTAAAATGGATTTTAACAGCACTAAAAACATTGTTAGCCTCAGCGCGGTTAAAGGGGCTTCCCTTTATCACCTCAAGAAAAGAACTAATAAAGTTGATGCTTTATCAGTGCTAAAAACACTAATAAAGGTCTCCTTTTATCAGTGCTAGAAATAGTACTGATTAAGGCCCACCTGCTGCAGTGTGTTGTTTGTATAACAACACACTGCATCAACATGTTACCTGTACACAAAAAATATAATTTAATTGAAATATTTTTTCATCATGAATACAAAAAAAACTACTATATACATTCCAAACAATGTTTTGTATAATTACATTTACAATTATTATCCACAAATATTTAAAAACATTAATGTTTCGTCGTCATGCACCTATGATCCCCTCTTAAAAATATCTTCTTATGGTATCTGTTGCTGAACAAATCACCTCAACCCAAAAAAACTAATCCACCTATATAAGAAAACAAATATTATGTTTGTAATATTATAAAGAAATATATTAAGAATTAATATGAAATAATACATTAAAAAATATCAAATTTAAATAAAAAGACACACTTAGAGTTATACCGGTCACAACATTTGTTGTATTGAGGCACGGTTGATTCCAACATGTCATAAATGTGTTATAGATCATTTTCCTAATGTATCAAAATAATTCGAATGCTTTTGCACTATTTTGAGTATGTTAATTTTTATTTTTAATGAAATTATTATCAATTTTAAATAAAGACACACTTGGAGTTATACCGATCACACTGTGTGTGGGATTGAGATGCGACTGATTCCTACACATCACAAATTACTTATGGATCATTTTTCTATGGTATTAAAATAATCTAAATGTGTTTTATCATTTTTCACTATTTCACTTGTGTTTTCTACTAAAATGTTATTTCAAACTGAAAACACACACTTTGAGTCATACTTGTCACATCATGTGATGATTTTATGTGAGTTTGCTTCCTACATTTCATAATCGACTTATGAATTGTTTTCCTAAATTATCAATACAATCAAAGTGAATTTGATTGGTTTTCAGTGTGTGAAACACATTTGGAACTATAATGTAAATTTTAAACTGATAACGGGAACTTTTATCCATACTGGTCACACCATGCATCAAATTAAGTTTTCAGTGATTCCTACACATCAAAAATTATTCATGGATCATTTTCCTAAAGTATCAAAATAATCTGAATTCATTTTATCAGTTTTCAGTATGTCACTTGTTCTTTTTTCTAAAATTAATGTTAATTTAAAATAAAAAGATACACTTGGAGTCATATCATCCCACTGTGTGTCAGATTGAGTTTTATCTGATTCCTACATGTCATAAATGACTTAAGGATCGTTTTTCTAATGTATCAAAATAATTTGAATGTGTTTTCTTAGTTTTGAGTAGGTCAGTTGTCCTTTTTACTAAAATTGATGTCAATTTTAAATAAAAAGACACACTTGGAGTCATACTGATCACACCATGCATCAGAATGAGGTGCATATGATTCATACACATCTCAAATGACTTATAGATTGTTTTCCTAAAGTATCAAAACATTATGAATGTGTTTTATCAGGTTTTGAGTAGTTTAGTGGTCCTTTTTACTAAAATCAATGTCAATTTTAAATAAAAAGACACACTTGGAGTCATACTGGTTGCACCGTGCATCATATTAAGGTACAATTGATTAATATATGTAATAGACAAATCATGGATCATTTTCCTAAAGTATAAAAATAATCTGAACATGTTTTCTCAGTTTTCAGTATGTCACTTGTTCCTTTTGCTAAAATTATTGTCAATTTAAAATAAAAAGACACTCTTTGAGTCATATCGGTCACACCATGTATCATATTGAGGTTTGGTTGATTCCTACACATCAAAAATTACTTATGGTTTGTTTTCCAAAATTATCAAAATAATCTGAAATCATTTTCTTAGTTTTTAGTAGGTCAGTTGTCTTTTCTACTAAAATTGATCTCGATTTTAAATAAAAAGACGTACTTGGAGTCATACTGGTCACATTGTGCATCTTATTGAGGTGAATATAATTACTACACATCTCAAATGACTTATGGATCATTTCCCTAAATTATAAAAATAATATGAATGATTTTTCTTGGTTTTGAGTGTGTCAATTGTCCTTTTTACTAAAATTAATGTCAAATTTAAATAAAAAGATGCACTTAGAGTCATACTGTCACACCGTGTGTTAAATTTAGGTGTGGGTGATTCCTATATGTAAAAAATGACTTGTGGATCATTTTTTTAAAGTATCAAAATAATCTAAATGCTTTTTCTAAATTTTTAGTATGTCACTTGTTCTTTTTGATAAAATTAATGTCAATTTAAAATAAAAAGACACACTTGGAGTCATATCAGTCACATCATGCATCATATTGAGGTTTGGTTTATTCCTACACATAAAAAATGAATTATGGATTGTTTTCCTAAACTATAAACCCACTCCTAAAGCATTTTATCAGTTTTGAGTAGGTCAGTTGTCCTTTTCACTAAAATTGATGTTAATTTTAAGTAAAAAGATTCATTTGGAGTTATACCGGTCACACCGTGCATAATATTGAGGTGAGACTAATTCCTAAACATCACAAATATATTTTAGATTATTTCCCTAAAGTATCAAAACTATTTGAATAAATTTTCTTGGTTTTTGAGTAGGTTAGTTGTTCTTTTTACTAAAATTGATGTCAATTTTAAATAAAAATACACACTTAGAGTCATACCGGTCACACCATGAATTAGATTGAGGTGGGAGTGATTCATAAACATCAAAAATTACTCTTGTATCATTTTACTAAATTATAAAAAGCAACATGAATGTGTTTTCTTGGTTTTCAGTATGTCACTTATTCCTATTGCTAAAATTAATTTAGATTTTAAATAAAAAGACTCACTTGTAGTCATATTAGTCACACCATGCATCATAGTGAGGTGAATATGATTCATTAATGTCCCAAATGACTCATGGATAATTTTACTAAAGTATAAAAACAATAAAAATGTGTTTTATTGATTTTCAGTACGTCACTTGTCTTTTTAACTAAAATTCCATTTTAAACTGGAAACACGCACTTTGACTCATATCGGTCACATCGTGTATTGGTTTGACATGAGACAGATTCCTACACATAAAAAAATATTTATGAATCAATGTTATAAATTATCAAGACAATCAGAGTGAATTTACTCATTTTTCATTAAGTTATACATTTTGAACCAAAATGTCAATTTTAAATTGATAACAGACACTTTCAGTCACATCAGTCACACCTTGTGTTAGATTGAGGTGAGGTTGATTCCTACACTTCCTAAATTAATTATGGATCATTTTAATAAAGTATAAAAACAATGTGAATGCATTTTTTTGGTTTTGAGTATGTTAGTTGTCTATTTTACTAAAAATAATGTAAATTTTAAATAAAAAGATGTGTCTGGAGTCATACCAGTCACACTGTGTGTCAGATTTAGGTGTTGTTGATTCCTACATGTCCCAATATCTCACGAGCATGAGATTCTTTGAACAAACCATCCCAACTTGAACAAAGGAATCCACTTGTATAAAAAACAATTCTTATGCGATTAATACTATAATTAAATAAATTAAACATAAATATGAAACAATTCATTACTTTTACGGAAGTCACATCTTCAAGTTATTTGTGTACATCCTATGATTAGGTATGCTTCCCATTCATTTCTAAGAAAATATATATCATCTTGTGAATACGATTATTTTCAACAGTTATAGTAGTATTGAAAAAATATAATTACATAAATTATTAATAAATATTTTAAATGAAATAGTAATTATCTTTGAAAATACCTCTTCAGGGATGCTAGTTTGTTAATGGAATATGATCTCTCTCATAAATTTACAAACATAATAACCATAATCATTTCCATTTTTTGTTTCATCCACTACATAAATATTGAGAAAAATAAGTAATTTGTTTTGATATGTGTTTGGAAAGTTAAATCTTATTATGTATATTGTGATATTTATCCACTTGTAGAACTTATTTGGATCCTTATGATTAATTCCTATCCTCATGCCATAAATTTCATGATATTTATACATCACCATATCATGATATAAGTATCATTAAAACATAATATAAATTATATAAATTGAATTTTAGTTCTAAGATGTTGTATCTAGTGTATTACAAATTGAAAAACACTATCATGTGTGTTCGGTTTGTTGGGTATCCATGTAGTGAATCTAGGAAATAAATTTTTAGAGTATCCAAATTGACCGCAATGAGTATCAAATGTTTCCTAAAAAAGGAATAATTAATGAAATAAATTTAAATAAATTTGATATTATTAAATTATAGATTTTTACCCCTACATCATTGGTATTAAGAAGAGTCTATCATCCATAAATTTTCTTTTAAATGATTGGGACAGTTTTGTAACTATTTCATTCATTTTTTATTCTATTTATATTTGTTTTGTAGAAGTTTCATGAGGACTAATGAGTCTAAATTTATGTTCATAGGTAAATCCCTTCAATTGGTATTGATATATATATGCTTGAAAAAATATAAAATGTATTTGTTCATAATTAACATAGTATATAAGATTTTGGAAAAACAAATCATTAAAACATACCTCATGTATACATGTAAAAATGAGGCTTCTATCCATTCATATTTGAGGATTAAATATACATTTTCATAAGAAATTTAGTCTGTAATGCCATATTCATACATTTTTTCTTCAAAATCAACTATGTGATTACTGCCATTTTGAAACATTATATCCGTATGAACCTTAAATTTTAGTAAATGTGAATATTGAATGGGTAGGGTAAAGGTGTTTTCAGAAGATCTTTTGGATCAACTAGTTGATCCTTTAGATGTTTTTGAGTCAACATTTCATTTCACCCCTTCCTTTTGTCTATCCATAATAACATTCATCAGTTCAGATATTTTTTTCATTAATTGTTAAAGTTTTTATATGAAAATTAAATTGGAAATGAATACATACTTATCGAAATGTGTTTTTACAAGATCTGACGATCATGTGATGACTATTCCAAAATCTTGGTCAACTGTATGAATATCTTTATAATCAACTGGAACAAGTAGCTTGGTGCTCATATCATAATCTATGCTAATCATCACTCTCAAATGACATGTTGGAAGTGGTCTATTGTATTTATAGTTTTCTTGGATATTGAACACCATATCCCTCACCACAAGGTGATGGGTGAGTGTTGATAGATATAAATCACAATCATTTTTACCTGGTAGAATATTAGTACAGAAAAGGGTATCAGTGTCTATCTAATTTACATTTCATAGATAATATTATTATAATATTGATTACTTTAACTAAGATAACTCTTTTAGGGGAATAAATCACCTCAAAGCTGGTGGGGGTGGGGCGTGATCATCATGCAATGGTTATTCTTGATTTGTTTCTTCTCCTTGATTTCCCCCATAACATTTTCTATAAAATCAGTATTATAATTAAATTATTCTTCAAGGGAAGCTAATCTTGATTTTATCTCTATCATTTCTTTATATTTATCCTCCTCTTGTTGTTTTTTTCTCAAAATATGTTCAGAGTGTCACGCCAAAACCTGCACCTCTAATGCACCCATACTATTCTAGTTGCTTAAAGTCCAAAAATAGTAGTTGTTCATCTATTATGGGTATTTATGATTATTGTGACTATTTTCGATAGAAAATATATGAATATATGTAATCATTGTTATGTAATAGAAATTTATAGAATTTTTATTATGTCATACTTACACATGTTTCCCACACTTTTTTTGTGTTTTCATCTATTAGTATCTCATCTTTATTTACACATTCCTCCTTCCATAGAACATTATGTGAAATGGAAGTGGTTTTAGATTTGGATTCATCAATCTTAATAAAAACAGAGGATCATAATTATTTTTTTTTCATGTCACATACAGTTATTATGGGAGATTTAAAATATGTACGATTATTTTTCATGTAAAGCGTACCCCAAACTTACTTTACGGTTGGGGTACGATGGTTTTAATACCCATTTCTTATTTTTAACACTCATTTGTGGTTTCATAAATAAAAAATTCTCAATAAAAGTAATGAATACACATATTTTCAAATAATATATTACCAACCACAATGTACCTTAAAAGACATATCCTCATGATGTCCAGTAAATGCATCCCATGCTTCTTAGGTTATCAGGTGTGCATACATAAGCAGTGGATGGAGGTTTATTTTCCATTCAACCTATTTAAGATAACATCTCATTAGAATTGTGTGAAAGCCTATGTGAATCCTTCCAGAAAACATTAATACATATTTCTTGTGGGAGTCATCTACTATAAATTCACTCTATAAGGGATGATGAGGAGTAAGTCAATGTTTTATTATTTTATTTTTTTGTAAAATAAATAAATGATATCATGATGTTACTGTAATATATTCCCACATCAGTGACTTAATCATGGTCACATCATGGTGCCATGAATCTACATCAATGGGCCTACATTTTCGATTGACTATTCAAAGGTAACTACTAAACATGTCCTTATTGGGATTAATATGCTAGCCCCGCACATTCCATCCAAGATTGGATTTGATGCCTTTTCTTTTTACCTTATTTGTTTTTCATAATACTTTCAAACTACGATGCTCTTGTTTTTTCCATTATTAGTCCTTTATCGCCTACCATTTCCTTGGATTCAACATCATCAATATGTTGTTCCTATGAATTGGAAACATCGGCATGTGTAGAATGTCATTGTTCCTCTACTTTGGGAGAAACAACAGGTTAAGAAACATGTTGTTCCTCAGGATTGGCAACACCAGCACATGAAGAAGGTAATTGTTCACCTACACTAGGAACAAAAATAGGTTGAGAAAACTATTGTTCCTCAGGATTGGGAGCACTGGCACATTAAAAAGTCATTATCTACATAAGTGGTTTAACATTTAATTTATATTACATAAATGCAGCAACATATAGATAATAACATGAGATAACATAATGTGTATTAAAAAATATATAACCTAATTATTGAACTATTTTTTAAAGGGTGAAGGGATTTTACCCCTCTATTGATTATCAAAATCCCTTAATAGTGGTCTCATATGACATAAAACCCCCCATATATATTGGGACCACAGTGAAATGATTGAGAAGTGCCAATGAAAGGGTTATCCTCAGTTGAATTTTCATCTGACCCTTCAGTGGTTTTGGTTGATAAAAGAATAATTTATCTATTTTAACAACAATCCTATCATCAACCAACTTATCATTTATTCAATACAATATTCATCATCATTCACACCTGTAATCACATCATTGATACAATCTTCTTCATTTTCCATACTTGTAATCATATCATATGATCCATAAAACATAGTGTTATCCCCATCACTATCTACATTTTCTTTTTCCCCATGTTTATTCCAACATGTATAACTTCTATCAATTCCATGATAGATTAAGTGTTCTTCCAAATACTCTAGATGATTTAGTCTTGAATAAAAATAGTGTTAACATGGAAAAAGGATTTCAGAAGGGTCATATGCATGAATACCATAAGAAAATATAGTTGTGTTCCCCTAAACCAACATAGGAAACATTTCTTATTGAAATAGTTTCACATGTAAAAATTAATACACTAAGAAAATCATAAATAAAAATCACAAAAATAGTTCTTGACATCATGATCGGTTCCCCCATCCATGCTCCATCCCATTAGACTCAAATAAACCATCTATCACTTGGCCCTTTCCCTTGTCCATACATAGAACCCAAAAGTATACTCACATACCAATGGAGGCTCAAGAAGGGTGTGAGTACAACTCAGTAGGCCACCAAAAATGGTGTTTAATGAATTATCCATTATAAAAAATAGTTTATATACATGTATAGGGGAAAATATATATAAGGAAATAAATAAAATGGGTTTCATAAAAAATTACACAAATAACCTATACGGCCCTCAGGTTATAAGTGACACCCGAGACAATCTATCTTGATTCATCATATTCTAGTTATCTGAATAGTATACCAAATGTGTCTAATGTTTTAAACCAGGATCATAAAATTGAGGATCCAAAGCAAGGATATGGAGTGCCATGTCTGAAAATTCCAATCAATAATTTGGATTTCTGGTCTAACATCCTAATATAAGGAGTATAGAGCATCATTTCCAATGATCCCAATCAATTATGTGGAGGATCATGTCCAACATCCTTACGCATGGGTGTGGAGTTCTATTTAAAACTCCTTTTTTAATACCATCCAAAACTAATTACAATGGTACAAATTAGATTAAATAATTATAAAATTAAGATATCAGGGTTGAACCATTTTTAACATTCATTATTCCTCATGGTCCATTAAATTAAACACATTTTTAATCGAAATTCACAATTAAACCATTTCACTGATAATTCAAATATCATGATCGATAAATGTTCTTATAAAAGATTTAACAATATAAACAATCCATGTTAAACCATTTTCTATTTATACCCCTTTTTCAAGTCATAAAGAATTTAATTCCCATATTAAACAAAATATCCCATCAATACAATTCAACATGTTAAACTAGATTAAACTCATAAACTCCTTATTGAACCATTTTCAACAATGTTTTTCCAATTCCCTAGAATTGGCACACCCCATGTGTGTTCGTGGGAGTAGTATAATAGTCATCAAAAAAACTAATGAGATATGTGGAGAATATTATATATAATTTAAAGACCCAGTTTACTATTTATAATCAAGTAAAAAATTATACAACACATTATAACAATAACAGATACCACATATAGAAGAACAATATGATGACTATAGAAAATCACATGTAGACCACCTAACATATATTGGTAGACTAAAAACCATACAACCTCATCCTTTGATTATAGATAAAATATTTCTAACTAAAAAAGAAAATTACTATCTAGAAATAGGGCTCCTGAGACTTATAAGAAGAGGAATAACCATGTTATGATTCATCTGGAATGTAGATGTAAGTAGAAAATTAGAAATATATGGGGATTTTAATCACATGAAATGGGAATTCACATACGATAGATTCAAAAGAGATCCACCCTTGGTATGGTAGGGAGACATTAGATTTCACCCTAGGTAGCTGGGAGAGAAATGAGGTTGAGAATTGGGGATGATGGATATTATATCTGGAGGTAAAATAATAAAATTTCCACTTTTAATGAGGTGAATTATTTGTCTGTATGGTTTTACAAAACATGAAGCAACTGAATAAACTTCTCTTTAAAATAAAATCACTTGTATCATAGTCCATTACACCCCCTGAATATTTTTTAAAACCATGTGGAAGTCATGTGAATGGCTCTGGACCCAACCCACATGGCATCCTAGCCCACTCACATGTATTTTTTGGATCGAAATAATGAATGAAGATACTGATTGTAGTATCTAATGATATATACGCTCAATATAAAAGATGGGGGGTGAATTGTATACTTTAAAAGTTCCTTTGGAACCTTTAAATTTGGTATAAAAACTTTCGTTTTTAACCTTTTCTGAAACTATGTTTAACAAATTTAAACAAGATAAATTCACAAAACCTCTAAGTTCTACAAACTTGCTTGATTCTAGAAAAGTGGTTCCGGAAATAAAACTTAACAAAAGTTTACAAAGATAAATATTCTACCTTAAAGTGTATAGAATCTCACTAATCATAGTACAAGTATAAGAAAGTATAAGATAGTTATACTTTCACTACTGGAATTTAGCCTTTTCCCAACGGTAGTATACCAACGGTTTACTTAAACCGTTGGTATAGTGAGCCTTTGCCAACGGTTTAAGAAAACCGTTGGCAAAGGGAATTTCGGTGGACCCTTTCCCAACGGTTCACTAGAACCATTGGGAAAGGGGTGCTAAACTCACACCTTTCCCAACGGTTCCAGTGAACCATTGGGAAAGGGGTGCTAAACTCACACATTTCCCAACGGTTCACAGGAACCGTTGGGAAATGTGTGCCTTTGCCAACGGTTTTTATAAACTGTTGGCAAAGGTTTCCCCCAAATTCCAGGCCGCGATCTCCTCTCCCCATTCGGACAGAGCCCTAATCTATTCGCTCCGATGCTCTCGCGAACCCCATCCGACTCCACTGCTCTCGTGAATCCGAACACCAGCACCCCCCATCCCAATAGGTACACCCCCATAAGAATAGGTAAAATTTGATCTCAACCATATTGTTGTAGTTGTTTTAATGAATAGATTTTTTCCATGTTGGTGGTTTAATTGATTATTGAAATTAATATCTAAATAGGATATTGTTTGTGTTTGTGAAGACTTATTTAATGTTTTTGTATTCTATGTTTGGAAGGAGAGTGTTCAAAACATGTAAATCAGAGTTGGGGGAGGCTATCGTGAACGTTTACATGTTTTGGATAATGGATTGTGGGAATTATGGATTGTGTTCAAACTAATTTGATATGTTTTGGATAATGGATTGTGGGGGTAGGGGGTGTCCACGGGGGTGGGTGGGTTGTCCACGGGGGTGGGCGGGGGTGTCCACGGGGGTGGGAAAGGCTGTCCACGGGGGTGGGCGGGGTTGTCTAGGGGGTGTGGGCTGTCCTGGGGGTCTGGGTGGGGTGTCCTGGTGGGGGAGGGGTGTGTGGGGTGTCCAGGGGGGGGTGGTATGTCTAGGTGGTGGTGGTGGGGTTGCAGGGGAGGGGGGTGTGGGCTGTTTGGGAGGGTGGGCGGGGCTATCCAGGGGGGGTACGGGGTGTCCAGGGGGGTACGGGGGTGGGTGGGTTGTCCACAAGGGTGGACGGGCTGTCCACGGGGGTGGACGGGCTGTCAAGGAGGGGTGGGCGGGCTGTCCAGGGGGGGTGGGTGGGCTGGCCACGGGGGGTAGGGGTGTCCAGGGGGGTGGGCGGGCTATCCAAAGGGGTGTGGGCCTGTCCATAGGGAGAAGGGGTGTCGAGGGGGGTGGGTGGGCTGTCCACGGGGGTGGTTGGGCTGTCTAGGGGGTAGGGGGTGTCCACGGGGGTGGGCGGGGATGTCCATGGGGTGTGGGCTGTCCTGGGGGTCTGGGTGGGGTGTCCTAGTGGGGGAGGGGTGTGTGGGGTGTCCAGGTGGGGTGGTATGTCTAGGTGGTGGTGGTGGGGTTGCAGGGAAGGGGGTGTGGGCTGTTTGGGAGGGTGGGAGGGGCTATCCAGGGGGGGTACGGGGTGTCCAGGGGGGTACGGGGGTGGGGGGGTGTCCACAAGGGTGGACGGGCTGTCCATGGGGGTGGTCGGGCTGTCAAGGAGGGGTGGGCGGGCTGTCCAGGGGGGGTGGGTGGGCTGGCCACAGGGGGTAGGGGTGTCCAGGGGGGTGGGCGGGCTATCCAAGGGGGTGGGGGCTGTCCATAGGGAGAAGGGCTGTCGAGGGGGGTGGGTGGGTTGTCCACGGGGGTGGTTGGGCTGTCTAGGGGGTAGGGGCGTCCACGGGGGTGGGTGGGTTGTCCACGGGGGTGGGCGGGGCTGTCCACGGGGGTGGGAAAGGCTATCCACGGGGGTGGGCGGGGCTGTCCAGGGGGTGTGGGCTGTCCTGGGGGTCTGGGTGGGGTGTCCTGGTGGGGGAGGGGTGTGTGGGGTGTCCAGGGGGGTTGGTATGTCTAGGTGGTGGTGGTGGGGTTGCAGGGGAGGGGGGTGTGGGCTGTTTGGGAGGGTGGGCGGGGCTATCCCGGGGGGGTACGGGGGTGGGAGGGCTGTCCACAGGGGTGGACGGGCTGTCCACGGGGGTGGCCGGGCTGTCAAGGAGGGGTGGGAGGGCTGGCCAGGGGGGGTGGGTGGGCTGGCCACAGGGGGTAGGGGTGTCCAGGGGGGTGGGCGGGCTATCCAAGGGGGTGGGTGGCTGTCCATAGGGAGAAGGGGTGTCGAGGGGGGTGGGTGGGCTGTCCACGGGGGTGGTTGGGCTGTCTAGGGGGTAGGGGGTGTCCACGGGGGTGGGTGGGTTGTCCACAGGGGTGGGCGGGGCTGTCCACGAGGGTGGGAAAGGCTGTCCACGGGGGTGGGCGGGGCTGTCCAGGGGGTGTGGGATGTCCTGGGGGTCTGGGTGGGGTGTCCTGGTGGGGGAGGGGTGTGTGGGGTGTCCAGGGGGGTTGGTATGTCTAGGTGGTGGTGGTGGTGTTGCAGGGGAGGGGGTGTGGGCTGTTTTGGAGGGTGGGTGGGGCTATCCCAGGGGGGTACGGGGTGTCCAGGGGGGTACGGGGGTGGGCGGGCTGTCCACAGGGGTGGACGGGCTATCCACGGGGGTGGCCGGGCTGTCAAGGAGGGGTGGGCGGGCTGTCCAGGGGGGTGGGTGGGCTGGCCACAGGGGGTGGCCATGCTCTCGTGAACCCCCCGTACGAACATCATCGACCCCCGTGGACAACCCACCTTTTATCCCAAATTCCATAGATTTATACATTATTTTATTATATTATGTCTCAAATTATCTAAAATATGTGTTTGATGTTCTTCACGTGACCTATCATAATTCCTTCTCATAATCTATAGTGATCATGGGAAGATCCCATGCATGATTCATGATCACTCAAATTATTCTGCAGATCATACATAATGGAAGCCTTATAGGATGTGAGATGATTATATCTATGAAATCTACTCAGGTACCTAGTGAGGAAGTGCATATTAATTCAAAAAGGTAAATCGCATATGAGGATACCCTACTAATATGGTTATGGGATGAGGCATGCTCTGATGTGATAACACATTAAGTTCTTGTTGGTTTTACATTTTTTCAATAACACATTAGTATGTTTTTTTCACATGTGTAGTTGATACCATGATTATTTTCTTCCTTTATCGTTTAATTAAATGTATTTTCTATTAAAGTTCAATCCTATTGAATTGTTTATGACAAAATGACTTATATGAATTCTTTTTATAGAATGGACAGAAGTTGGATGTATGAAACCGATCGTATCTCAAGTGATTTTCAAAACAATTTAGAGAGCTTTATAGATTTTGCATTTCACAATGCTTCAGATAGTGGTCGCATACACTGCCCATGTTCCAATTGTGTTGGTAGACCTTGGTTGAGTCGTGAAGAAGTCAGCTACCACATAACCAAAAATGGTTTTCAAGCAAACTACTTTGTGTGGTATCCCAATGGGGAGAAAATGAAATCTCAAATTGGTGATGATCGAAATGAAAGGACTGGAATGGAGAATTTGTTAGATGATCGGTTTCCATTTATTCGTCATCATGAAAGAGAAAGGATTTCGACTCAAGAATACGTCGATATGAGGACAACTGATGCATCTAGTGAAAATGATGATATTTATAGGGTGAAAAAATTGAATGATGCTGCCACGACTCCAGTATATCGACAATGCGATAAAATGAAAAAGCTGGAATTTTTAATCCGATTGTTTCATGGAAAAACTATGTATGGGATTTCTAATACAGCAATCAATTACATTATTACCCTCTTGAAGGATTTACTTCCATATGATGCAGATATTCCCTCAAACCACTATATGGCATGGAAGTTAGTTGAAGAACTTGGATTTTCCAGAAACAAAATTCATGCTTTCCTGAAAGATTGCAGTTTATTCTGGGAAGAAACCGCTGAACGAAATGAATTTATAAAATGTGGCACATCCCGCTGGAAGTCAAAATCTGATGGAACACCATCTCGCATTCCACATAAAGTAATGTGGCACTTTCCATTGATCCCCAGACTCCATAATCTTTTTATGTCTGATGACATATCAATAAAAATGAGATGGCATGATACCGAGAGAAAGAAGACTAATGATGAGTTGGTTCATCCTGCAGATGGATTTGCATGGCAGAGATTTGATGCTCGACATCCTGATTTTGCAGCTGACGTGCGTAATGTGAGGCTGGGTCTTTCATGCGATGGTTTTAATCCGTTTGGGCAGATGCTTACTTCGCACAGCACATGGCCAGTTTTTATACACATTTATAATCTTCCCCCATGGTTGTGTGTGAAAAAATCTTTCACTTTCATGAGTATACTCATATCCGGTCCTTCTGATCCTGGCATTGATATTGATGTATACATGCAACCTTTAATAAAAGAGTTGAAACTTCTTTGGGATGTGGGTGTGCGCACATACGATGCATGTTCGAAAGACATATTTCAGATGCGTGTTGTGCTTATGTGGACGATCAATGATTTTCCGGCTTATGCAATGATTTCTGGATGGATCACGAAGGGAAAACTGTCATGTCCAGTTTGTATGAAGAATACACGATCCAGAAGACTGAAACATCATTGTAGTTTCAGTTTTATGGGACATCGATGATTTTTACCAAAGGATCATCCATATAGAATGAATCGTCGAAGATTTGATAATACTATAGAGATCGATGATCCACCTCAGCGTATGTCTGGAACTGATGTGCTTAATGAATTGAAAGATTTCAGTTTTTCGTTCGAGAAGGGTCAAATGAAATCTGGAAAGAGAAAGAATGTTTCCACAAAAACCTGTTACAATTAGAGGAAGAGGAGTATCTTTTTTGATTTGCCTTATTGGTCAACCAATTTGCTACGTCATTGCTTAGACGTAATGCATATTGAAAAGAATATATGTGAAATGTTTCTTTCAGTTCTTCTAAATGTCAAGGGGAAGACAAAAGATGATTTATGATCTCGACGTGACTTGGTGGATTGGGGCATCAGACCAAAATTTCATCCTGTGCGTATCAGTGAAAATAAATGGCAACTTCCATGTGCTTCTTATGTGATGACACCTACTGAAAAAAAACAATTTCTAGAAGTATTAGAGACTATTAGAGTTCCTGGTGGCTATTCAAGCAACATATCTAAACGGGTCAACAGAAGAGAGTTGAAGCTAAAATCTTTGAAGACTCATGATTATCACGTTCTACTACATGAGTTGCTTCCAATAGCAATCCGTCATCTTTTGTCCAATAATGTAAGGGTGGGTGTTATTCGGTTGTGCCATTTGTTTAGAGATCTTTGTGCTAAGAAGTTGTCCAAGTCTTTCTTGCAAAAAATGTTGACAGATGCCCCATTAATTTTGTGTGAGTTGGAGAAAATATTTCCCCCATCATTTTTCACATGCATGCTGCATCTGACTGTCCATATTCCAACTGAAATACTTCTCGGAGGACCTGTTTCTTTTCGTTGGATGTATCCAACTGAAAGAAATATGTTCACATTAAATTCTTATGTTCAAAACAAGAATCATCCCGAAGGTTCTATCGTGAATGGTTACTTAGCTCAAGAATGTATGGATTTCTGTTCGATGTATTTGTCTGATCTTACTACAAGAATGAATAGACCAATGAGAAATGAAGAAGAAAAATATGAGCAAATTGAACCCAGTTTTCCATCACTTCCTCAAACAGGAGGAATTCCTGGATCATATACATTGAAGACATTAAGCCATGAAGAGCGGGAGATGGCACATCGCACAGTTTTGTTCAACTGTGATTTGTTCGATGACTATATCAGGTAACAAAATTGAATATGTATATCTTACATATATATCTGTTAAACTACTAATATTTTTTTATCTACAGGGAACATAAAACAATGATAAATAGGAAGCATCGTTCTTTATCTTCGAGAAGGAGAGAGACTTTGCATAGCAAAGAGTTTTCTGCTTGGTTAAAATTGAAGGTAAAAATATTACTGTTTAAATTAATTATTTAAATATTTACTTAAGTTTAACTGTCATTTATATTGCAGGTATTGAGTTTGTCTGCTGACTCTGTCTCTGAGGAAATAAGAGCTTTGGCTTTTGGTCCTAATACCGTGGTTCGTGACTGTAAATCAATTGTTATCAATGGGTACAGATTTATTGTCACTGAACGAGCCAAAAACATGAGAACACAACATGATGGTATTATGGTTACTGCCATAACAGATTGTTATGCCAGTGCATCAGATAGTAGAACGCGACTTGAAAATGTGGGTTATTATGGAGTCGTTGAGAAAATAATAATATTGGATTATTTCTCTCATGGACGAGTCACAATGATGAAATGCCATTGGTTTGATTCGATGACGATACATGGCACATTTATTGATGATTGTGGATTTCGAGTAATTAATATGACCCGCACTCTTGCTACCGAAGAACCATATGTATTGGCATCAATGGCTAAACAAGTTTTTTATGTCAAAGATCAACTTCAACCTGAATTTGGTGTCATAGTTGAAGTAATTCCAAGACATATTTTTGATGATGCTGATGATGGAATTGACACTGTCCCTATTGCCATTGGAACTAATCCATTTATTTCTTTTGATGACTCCAATAGCTCAATTGTTAGAGTTGATTGTGAACCTGAAGTTGTGGTTGGAAATATATAGAATCATTCATCCATGTTCTCAATTCTTTTGGTTTACCTCAAGTTGGGTTGTTAAGGTTGGTAATATTCATATTTATTTAGTATTGATCACAAATATGTTTTAGCTGACTTGACCGTTATGTGAATTTTCAATGTTTATTGGTTGCTGTTTTATTTAAATTGCATTTTCTAATTTGGAATTGAACTGTATTCAAACCAAATCAAACAATATTTCTAACTTGGTGAACATTACAACTTGTATGTTTTATTAAATTCATTCAAGCTCTTCTAAAACTATTGATAGCTAAATTACCAATTAATCCCCTCATTCCCTCATATATTTAGTTTTTTGGTTTACACATTAATTTCCTTTTTCTAATTAATTACATATTTGTTTTCAAATGCAGGAAATGCAGCCAATTGAAGAGAGACGAAGAAAAAAAATGGCGGAGAACAATCGTTGGATGGAGGAGCTGGGCGTTCCACCATTAGTGCCTACAGTGAGTACTTTATTTCAAATATATATATATATATATATATATATATATATATATTTACAGAACATATAATGTCATGTGATTAATTTTTTTGTAAACTTTTTTGTAGGATCCACCGTTACGTCGACAGTTATTCGACGAGGAGCCTAGTACTGGTCCTAGTACTCAGGCCGGTGGTACGAGGAGGGTTCGTACCAGAGGTGGACGTAGAGATGCGCGTGCCCGACTAGACCCTGCCCCTCCCACTGACGTTTCAGCCTTCCCACATTCTGATCCCAGTGTGTCGTTAGGGACACACGGGGTATTTAGGCCTCCCATGTTTTCGCTACCTTCTACATCTTCTGCCCCATCATTTTCACATCCCATGATGATTCCCACTCCCCAGTCAGCATCAGGTCATACAGCTGTTCCATATTCTTTTCCTTCTACTTCTATCTCTCCGAGCTTTTATATTCCATCGTCTTCGACTCCTGTTCCACCAGAGGGTGTTCCATCAGGTTCTGTGGATCCGGCGCCACTCATTGATCAAACTAGCGTAGGTATATTTATATAACCCTAACAAATTTTTATAGCAATATTTATTTTCATTATAACATGTTTTGATAAAATATTTGTTTTTATTTCATGACAGATACATCTACTGACAGGAGGCGGGGGCGGGGCCGTACACGCATGCGTTCGGTGTGGAACTGTCGCACACAGGTTATGGTGGAATATAATGAAGACAATCAGATGGTTGAGAAAACAGGACAGCAATGTCGGAGTTTTCTGGCGACGCTTTCCAAATACTCCGACATCATTCCCGTCAGCCCGCTGTCATGGAGACATTTGCCACATGAGGTCAAAGATAGAGCTTTTGAAGAGATATGGGTAAAAAAATCTGTTGTATTTAATGCCATGAATTATTTTTGTATTTATATGAATTAATATTTTGATTTCAGCTTCAATTTAATTTTCCTGATGGTGAGGGTGCACGACTGGAACTTCTAAAGGATTTAGG
Source organism: Viscum album (assembly GCA_963277665.1). Lineage (NCBI taxonomy): Eukaryota > Viridiplantae > Streptophyta > Magnoliopsida > Santalales > Viscaceae > Viscum > Viscum album. Next base: position 1,083,308,204 of record OY728146.1, on the reverse strand, counting down.
CGAGCTTTGGGGAGCCTACAAGCATGAGATGTATATTGGCTGGCGTGCTAGAGTTGGCACTGAGTTAGAGGTGGTACCAGTCGTGGATGATTGTCCTATAGAGCAGTATCGTCAGATGATTACTCATTGGACGAGTACCCAGTTTAAGGTATGAATTACATTTGAGGTATTTAAATAATAACTTTCAAGTTTTTCATTAATATTATCCTTTGAATTATCGAATTTTATTTAGGAATCATCTGGAAAAAATAAAAAAAACATTGATGCAAAAAAATACCTCCATACACTAGGACGCACGACAATGCCGGATCATGAGAGGCAGCAGGAATGACAATTGTTTATAAGTTTTCTTTATGACTTACATTTTCTTTTGTTTCCTCAATTATTTAATCATTTTCTAAAGTTTTTATATAACTTTTGTTTTCAATGTCATTGTAGAGGCAAGTACAAAATATTGAAGGACGTGTGCCTCGAGAAAAACTGTTTTGCTCGAGTAGACGAAAAAAGGATGGAAGTGCTGTCAACGAAGCGAATCAGCAGCATATTTTAAGTTTTAATCTGTTGATTTTATATTTTAATATCTATTTTGTAACTTAATAATATATTTATATTTGTAACAGGATGCTTTAGAGGCCCTCGATGCCCAAGAAGCAGACAATTTTGGGCCATCTGATCACTTACACCAGGTGTTGGGAGAGGATCATTCTGGAAGAGTACGCTGCCGACCTAGGATAGCCCCGACAAGGTATTGGACTGCCTCAGGTACGAGTTGTAGTGCCACAGAGCTGCAGCAAGTTAGGGCACAGGCTGAACAGGCTGAGAAAAGGCCCACAGAGACGGCAGAACAATCTTCTTGGGAAAACAGTGCATTTATGAAATTTATTGAAGTTCTACGTCCAACACTTCCAGCAGAGGTCAGCCCAGCGATTGATGAATACATGTCGTCGATACATTCTATATATGGTGCACCAGGTGGCAGTTCCAGTGGTGGTCAAGCCGATGTCCAGCTTGAAGATGATGATGGCGAGGAGTCTAATGCGGAAGAGGAGGGAGATGAGGAGGGCGAGGAGGAGGGCGAAGGCGAGGAGGAGGGCGCTGTGGAGGGTGAGGATGATGAGGAGGACGATGACAAGGGTGATGATGATGATGATGATGGTGATGGTGATGCTGATGTGGGACATATTGATCCGTTACATTTTTGACTTATATTACTGAGATTTGATGTTTAATCTATTCTAGTTGTTGGTTTTATCTAGACTCGTAGTATAGTATTGGAGTTGAGTTATTTTTATATATTGTCTGTTTTTATGGATGTTGTTGTCTTTTAGTGGTTGTGTGTTTGAGAACTCCCTGGACAAACCCCCTCATTCTTGGACCCTGGACAAGCCCCCCTCCCCCTTGGACCCCGAACACCCCCCAAACACCCCCTGGATAGCCCCGCGGACAGCCCCCTGGACAGCCCCCCGTACAGCCCCCCACCCTCCACCCTGGACCCCGGATAGCCCCCCGGACAGCCCCCCGGACAACCCCCCCACCCTCCCCCTTGGACCCCAGACAACCCCCCAAACACCCCCAGACAACCCCCTAAACAACCCCGGACAACCCCCTGAACAACCCCTGAAAAATTCCTGAACAACCCCTGAACAACCCCCTTAACAACCCCCGGACAGCCCCCTGAACAACCCCGGATAGCCCCCTGAACAACCCCCAAACACCCCCCGGACAGACCCCGGACAGACCCCGCACAGCCCCCCCACCCTCCTCCTTGGTCCACGGACAGCCCCCCGGACATCCACCGGACAGCCCCCCCGGACAGCCCCCCAGACAGCCCCTCCACCTTCCTTAATTTCATTAGCTCTGAAATGTTTCATAGCACGATCAACTAAAATCTAATCCATACTAAATATGATATAAAAATATTCTATATGAATTTCCATAAGATTTTAAGTGAAAACAAAAAGTGACATACAAAAAACTGACCAAACGCATTCGAAATGTGTTGATGCTTTAGGACAATGATCCATGGGTCATATGTGACGTGTACGAATCAACCCCGCCTCAATCTGAGGTCTTCCACTATGAATTTGACCGTTTGACGCCCGTTTTGGCCGTTTATGACACCAGAACTGCGTTGTCGGTCACCGCGGGCACACGGCACGTCCAATTGATGTGCCGCCTACTCGACCACTTCACTCTCCCATATTTTTCTTCTGATTTCAGGCCATTCCGACTTCGTTCGGCCCGTTTGGACCCCCCTCACGCGCGTTTACGAAGCGCGCGCATCACTTAAAACACGAATATTGAGCCGTACTGCGCAAACCGCACGTCCGATTGACGTGCCGTCTACGCGTACATGTCACGGATAATAATTAGAATGTTTCACGGTGGTTTCAGCTCAATCCAAGGTCGTCCTCTATGAATTTGACCGTTGGATGCCCGTTTTGGCCGTTTATGACACCAGAACTGCGTTGTCGGTCACCGCGGGCACACGACACGTCCGATTGATGTGCTTTATGCTCGACCACTTCATAAATCACTCACCCGTATTTGTCGTCTTATTAAAGGCCATTCCGACTTCGTTCGGTCCGTTTGGACCCCCCTCACGCGCGTTTACGAAGCGCGTGCATCACTTAAAACACGAATATTGAGCCGTACTGCACAAACCGCACGTCCGATTGACGTGCCGTCTGTGCGTACACGTCACGAATAATAATTATAATGTTGCACGGTGGTTTCAGCTCAATCCGGAGACGTGGTGTGGCCGACACCACTCAAAGTGTCTGTCTTTTGTTTCAAAAGGACGTCATTTTAAGTGAAAAGCATCAACTGGCATACAGAAAACCGACCAAACGCATTCCGAATCTGTTGATAATTTATCCCAACAATCCATGGGTCATATGTGACATGTACGAGCCAACCCGGGATGAATCCGAGTCGCGGTGTGTCCAGGATAAGTCTAAGTGGCTCTCTTTTGTTTAAAATGGACACCATTTTAAGTACATACGGAAAAATGACCAAACGGATTCGGTTTCCATTGAAACTTTAGGAGAACGATCCATGGGTCATATGTGACGTGTACGAATCAACCCTGCCTCAATCAGAGACGCGGTGTGGCCGGAACCACTCAAAGTGTATGTCTTTTGTTTCAAAAAGACGTCATTTTAACTGAAAAGTATCAATTGACATACGAAAAACCGACCAAAGGCATTCGGACTGTGTCGATACTTTAGCACAAGGATCCATGGGTCGTATGTGACATGTACGAGTCAATCCCGCCTCAATCCGAGGAGCGGTGTGGCCGACACCGTTCTAACTGTGTCTCTTTTGTTTAAAATGGACAGGATTATAAGTGAAAAGAACAACTGGCATACGCAAAACTGACCAAACGCATTCCGAATCTATTGATAATTTATCACAACGATCAATCGATCATATGTGACATGTACGAGCCAACCCGGGCTCAATCCGAGTCGCGGTGTGGCCGAGATCAGTCTAAGTGGCTCTCTTTTGTTTAAAATGGACATCATTTTAAGTACATACGGAAAACCGACCAAACACATTTGGTTTCCATTGAAACTTTAGGAGAACGATCCATGGGTCATATGAGATGTGTAGGAATCATCCCTGCCTCAATCTGAGGCGTGGTGTGGCCGCCACCGCTCTAACTGTGTCTGTTTTGTTTAAAATGGATAGGATTATAAGTGAAAAGAACTGGCATACGCAAAACCAACCAAACGCATTTGGTTTCCATTGAAACTTTAGTAGAACGATCCATGGGTCATATGTGACGTGTACGAATCATCCCCGTCTCAATCCGAGACGCGGTGTGGCCGAAACCGCTCTAACTATGTCTCTTCTGTTTAAAATGGACATGATTATAAGTGAAAAAGAACAACTGGCATATGCAAAACTGACCAAACGCATTCTGAATCTTTTGATCATTTATCACAAGGATCCATGGGTCATATGTGACCTGTACGAGGCAACTCGGGTTCAATCCGAGTCGCGGTGTGGCCGGGATCAGTCTAAGTGGCTCTCTTTTGTTTAAAATGGACACCATTTTAAGTACATACGGAAAACCGACCAAACGCATTCGGTTTCCATTGAAACTTTAGGAGAAAGATCCATGGGTCATATGTGACGTGTACGAATCATACCCGCCTCAATCCGAGGCGCGGTGTGGCCGACACCACTCTAACTGTGTCTGTTTTGTTTAAAATGGACAGGATTATAAGTGAAAAGAACAACTGGCATACGCAAAACCAACCAAACGCATTCAGAATCTTTTGATAATTTATCACAACGATCCATGGGTCATATGTGACATGTACGAGCCAACCCGGGTCAATCCGAGTCGCGGTGTGGCCGGGATCAGTCTAAATGGCTCTCTTTTGTTTAAAATGGATACCATTTTAAGTACATACGGAAAACTGACCAAACGCATTCGGTTTCCATTGTAACTTTAGGAGAACGATCCATGGGTCCTATGTGACGTGTAAGAATCATCCCCGCCTCAATCCGACATGCGGTGTGGCTGACACCACTCAAAGTGTCTGTCTTTTGTTTCAAAAGGACGTCATTTTAAGTGAAAGGCATCAACTGACATACGGAAGAATGACCAAACGCATTCAGATTCTATCGATTCTTTAGCACAACGATCCATGGGTCATATGTGACGTGTACAAGTCAACCCCGTCTTAATCCAAGACGCGGTGTGACCGACACCGCTCTAACTCTGTCTCTTTTGTTTAAAATGGACATGATTATAAATGAAAAAGAACAACTGGCATACGCAAAACCGACCAAACGCATTCGGAATCTTTTGATAATTTATCACAACGATCCATGGGTCATATGTGACATGTATTAGCCAACCCGGGATGAATCTGAGTCACGGTGTGTTCAGGATTAGTCTAAGTGTCACTCTTTTGTTTAAAATGGACAACATTTTAAGTACATACGAAAAACTGACCAAACGCATTCGGTTTCCATTTAAACTTTAGTAGAATGATCCATGGGTCATATGTGACGTGTACGAATCAACCCCGCCTCAATTGGAGACGCGGTGTGGTCGGCACCACTCATAGTGTCCGTCTTTTGTTTCAAAAGGACGTCATTTTAAGTGAAATACATCAACTGGCATACAGAAAACCGACCAAACGCATTCGGATTGTGTCTCTACTTTAGCACAACGATCCATGGGTCAAATGTGACGTGTACGAGTCAACCTCGCCTCAATCTGAGGTGCGGTGTGGCCGGTATCACTTCAGGTGTATGTATTTTGTTTAAAATGGACATCATTTGAGGTAAAAATATATGGTATAGAAAAAACCGATCAAATTATGAATTGAATTTCTGATTCCACATATAATTGTCATCTAAATTTTAAATTTTATTCTATATGAATTATGTACGTTTATAATTACGTTATGAATTCTAATTTAATTATGGATGTGTATAGTTTCAGGATCCATTATATGTTAAATGTGTATGAATTTGTTCGTAATTGTATATGTATGTTTTATTTTATTGCAGGTACAATAATTGGATTGAAAATGAGGTAAAAATGAGGCCTGATGGAGAGGGGCCGGATGGACAGGGGCTGTGCAAATTTCAGGGTGCTACAATTTGCAGCATAGGGTATGCCAACGGTTTAAAACCTTTGGCATATAATCCTAAAGAAGTTTTTACCAACGGTTCATTGAACTGTTGGTAAATATCTCTTTTCCAACGGTTCTAAACCGTTGGGAAAGAGTTTGGGATATTGATATTTCCCAACGGTTTGGCAGAACCGTTGGGATAGGGTGGATTTTCTGAGCCTATACCAATGGTTTCCAGTAAACCGTTGGGAAAACCTTTTCCCAACGGCTTACTTCCCTACGGTTATCACAACCGTTGGTATATCATATACCAACGGTTAGAGGGGCTTTCCCAACGGTTGTGAACCGTTGGGAAATGTTATATTTCCAGTAGTGTTTACTTAACAAACAAAATGTAGCGGAAAAATGAAACAAAACAAGTAACAAGTAGTAAATCTTTCAACCCAAAGAGTAGGGTATCCAACAACCTTGGATAAAGTTCCCTTGATTTATACTTTCAAGAAATTCTATCTTACCCACAATAGGGTAAGCCCTTGATACAAAGATCAGAGTCTGTCTTGCTATCCCCGCAAGCCCTCAACTTCAAGGTAGTCAGCACCTCTGCCTTCCTTAGCAAGGAAGCCCTCAAATGTACACAGCAACATTCAGAGTCGTACAAACCAATTTTGAACAAGGTTCTCTGTATGAAAAAAGAAAAAAAGTCTCTCTCTCTCTAGAAATCACTTCAGTAGCATGTAATCTCTAGATTGATCCACGTTATGAGTTCTTTCAAATGAGACCCTATTTATAGGCACAGCTCCAACGGTCGACTCCCTCCTCCAACGGTCATATTTTTCCTTGAATTTCAGAGGGACCTGTACACGTTTCACTCAAACAATGGTTAGTTAGTAACAGAAAGCATGACATCGTTTCATGACTATATCAAGGATAAGCAAACAAATATGGTTTCTTGAACAAATTCATTTTTCGGAGTCTAAGAAAAAAATAAAAGTTTGGAGTCTAACCAAAAATATATTCGGAGTCTATAATATAGGGATATTCAGATTCTATTTATCAAGGAATTCAGAGTTATAATTCTATAAACTTCGGAGTCTGAATTCATAATAATTCGGAGTCTGAGTTTATAACAATTTGGAGTCTGAACTCAAAAAAGTTCGGAGTTTGATTTTATAACAATTTGGAGTCTGAACTCATAAAAGTTTGGAGTCTAAGTTCATAGAAATTCAGAGTCTAAACTCATAAAATTTCGGAGTCTGAACTCATAAAATTTTGAAGTATGAATTCAGAAAACTCTGAACCTAAACTCACAAGAGTGTGGAGTCTGAATTCATAGAACTCAGAGTTAGAACTCAGAAGAGTTTGGAGTCTGAATTCAGTGAGTTTGGAACCTGAATTCAGATCTTGAAAACAGAATACTTTATATCTAATTATATATATGATTCTGAGTTTTTGGATACGAAACTGAATTTTATAATTAGAATCTGAACAATGAAAATATAGTAAGGAAAAATTCCCTTGGGAAAGGAAAATTTTCCTTATGAATATAAGACATTGGAAAAAGAAATTTTCCTTAATAAAGAGTGTTTATGATTTTCAAAAAAATAAAGGAATGGAAAAGTCATAAAGAAACCTGATTGACTCAACAATCTCCCCATTTTTGGAAAGTAAAAACATCCTTACAGAAAATAATATAAGGACTTTAGAAAATATTTTTCTGGACTTTGAAAAAAAAACTTATCTCCCTTAACACATGGGAAAATATGAATATAACTAAATCCCCCTTAGGCATTGAAAACACTAAGGATCGTATTCTTCATTTCTGAAATGATATTTTTCATTATCTTGAATACAAAAATCTTTATAATGAAAACTTCCCCTTAGATGAACTCCCCTTGTCTTAGGCTTAATATTCTTTTTTAACATTCTTTTCTCCCCCTTTGTGATTTTCAAAAAGGATTAAAGGAAATAGAAAAGAAATTATGGTACCTAAAATGTTTGTACTAAACAACCAAAAGATGAGAAACCAAAATTTTCTTTAGGATTGGAAAAATTTGTACAAGGAAGAAATAAAACAAAAGATCAGAATTGAAAAAGGTGTATCATTCCTTCTCTTTGGGCATCAGCTTCTTCACTATTGTTTTCAACTTTTTTATCTCTTTGTGATCTTTCTTTTCTCACTTAAGAACCTGATACTAATCCTCTTCTTTCTTCTCTAAGGATTTGATTTTATCTTCCTGAGCTTTGAGATATTTGGCCTGACTCTTTAGAGCTTCTTCCTACTTGACTAGCTTCTCTTATATCTCTATTCTGAGATCTCTTTCTCTCTTCCAACTTTGGAAAACTGAATACAACTTCCCATTCAGATCTTTTATTTCTTGCATCTGGGTATTCTGTTCTAGGGTTTGATTTTCCTTAAAATACTTGGTAAGATCCAATAATTTACTATCTTCAGTGTCAAAGTAATCTTTGACACTTTCTTGAAACTAATCAAGAATCTGCATATCTTCAAATGTATTTCTTGACTAGCTATTCATCTTATTACATGACCTTTTGTGAGCTTCATAGTTCATAATAAAAAGTCTTAAAGTCTGCTTCGAGTTTAACACACTTATCCATCACCATGGATACTGAACCTATTTTCTGATTTAAGGTGTGTTGAAGCAATAGGAATTTGGAATCAATACTTGGAAATATCGGAATGGTCCCAATAAGTTTCTTCAGAGACTGAACAAAGAAATCATGTACAAGGGATGATGATTCCGAATCTGAGATTTTTCTTGGTGAGGGCTCTTTTTCTAACTCAACAAGTTTCCTATTTGAAGAAGTACCCACTTATTTCTTCTTCACTACTATTCTGGTAGAAGTATCAAAAACCACCTATTTACCCTTATCAACCTTTATAATGGCTTCCTCTTGATTAAGATATATATGTTCACTATTTGATAGTTGAAAAATTCTTTATTCATCTATCTTCTCCTTCTTAGCTTCTGCCTTGACATCCTCGGGATGAATGAAATGATGATTAAAGCTATCTTCTTCTGAGAACTTGTTCAATTATTCTTCAACCTTGTCATATTCACCGTTATCATCTTTCCCAGGGGTAACAAGATTTGAAGACTCAGCTTCAGAATTTTGGATTGACTGCTTCTCGAATGGACTTTCCTTCTCATGAAAATCTTCCACTTGCTTAATCAACTCTACGGTGTCACCACTGCTTTATTCTTCTTCTTCAAATGCTTCAAATTCTTCTAATACTTAAAATTCTTTTTCTTTAAATTTTTATAGAGTCACATACTTTTTCCTCAGTGTTTCTGGTAAATCTTCTACCAAGAAGGATTCTAGTACTGGAATACTTTCAGAATCTCTCTCAGCATCCTTCAAAAGTGATTGAACTATTTCAGCCTCAGACATCTTTTTCTTTTGTTTCTTTTATTTTTCTTGATTTTCAAGCTCATCAGCAGTCTTTTACCTTAAGGATTTTGCTTCAGAAAGATCCAAACCAAAGCTAGGATCCCCTAATTTCTTATTATTCTTGTCTTCTCGCTATTTAGCTACTACCTCATCTAGATAAGTTTTTTTCTTCTTAGGTTTGGAGGTGTGGATTGGACTTCTTTAGGCTCTGGGATTTTTCCTTCCTCTTCTACTTCCTTAAACTTCCTCTTCCTTCCACACTTTTTAGAGGGCTTAACCACTTCCTATTTCTTCGGTATGGCTTCCACTTACTCTTCTGGAAAATCATAGAATTCTCTGGATTCCTTAGAAAAACCGATTTTCATCCTTTTCAAGGTATCATCACTAACCAACATGACTTTTAAATTCCTTGGATTTAAACTACAAGGAATTTTGAAAGTCTCTAATCACTAAACAATCATCTTTGAAAGAATGGTTAGATACAAAATGATCTGAGCCTTCAGATTTCTATTCTTTATATTCTCAATCGTAATCAAAATATTCTTAACCAAGTTTACGTTCCTTAGATTTACCAAGAAATCCAGGATATACATTTCACTCTTATTTAGAGTATCTTTGTCACCTTTTATCAGAATTATGAAACCTTGAACCCATAATTTGAGAATCCGGAAATTTGTAGACAAATGAGAAATCTTCGGAGTCTTTACTTTAGAAAGTCCAAGACAAGCCATAGCCTTAATCTTATTGAAACTCCCTTGATTATCAAGTAACTTATGATAACAAAACTTGGATTCTTTTTCATATGGAATACCAACCAAGCTAGCATCCTTGGTGTAGGAAAGTGTATAAGTCTTCCCATAGCTCTTGAAAGAGAACTTATCTCTACCTTCTTCCTTGAAAAAACTTATTGATTCATAAAACTTAACTAGAAAATTTGGATATACTAAATCTTAAGCTCCTGGTTTTGATATGAAAATACTCTCCCATCAATTTATCTTAATGTTCTTTGAGATGATAGAATCATACTTGGTGAAGAATTTGGGATGCACCAACCTTTCCCTATAAACCTGCCACATTGAGATTGGTTTGACAGTTGACATGTATTTCTGAGAAGATTCTTCGATAGACATTCAGACTTGAGCAAGTTATGAGAAGTTCAGAACGGGCTTAAGTAGAAGGTCAGAGCTTCAGCACACGAGAACATTGATATTGATGTGGGACAACCATTGGGGGTTCCTTTATATAGGAAATTGAGGAAATGGTTCAGCTTCCATACTCAATCTAACGACTGAAAAACCTTCTGACCAGATCTAATGGTTGAGATGATAGCCGCGAGGATAATTTGATAGAATCTGATCTTTTGAGGTTTTAAAGAAAAACATTCGGATTTAAGAAAAAGAGAATATGGAAATATTAAAAAAATGAATGAAAATACCAAAAAGAAAAATATGATTATGAAAAATCAAGAAGGAATTATACCTATCAGATTGCTAGGAAGATTATTCTTAGTGAGGAAAAACTCATCTTAAAGAACATTAGAATCTGAAAATTTTGGTTACAAAAAATTTGAAAAACTGACTACAATTTTTTTTTAAAAAAATCAGTATGAGAAAAAAAATCTTCATTACAAAAATTTTGAAAATCTTCAATACAAAAATTTTGAAAATATTTATTACGAAAATTTGGAAAATATTCATTACTAAAATTTTGAAAATCCTCATTACAAAAATTTGGAAAATCTCCATTATAAAATTTTTGAAAATATTAATTATGAAAATTAAAAAAAATTAGACAACTAACAAACAAATGTACCCCCCCTGTGAAAAGGAGTTTATTACTGTAAAAAGATAGATTTCAAAAGAAAGTTAACAGGGAAGATTACCTTATGGTTATTATTCCTAACTTCTTTTTAATGTATTCAAATCTATTGGATGGCAAAGATTTTGTGAAAATATCAGCAAGTGGATCTTGTCTTCCGATAAATTGAAGAATGATATCTTCTTTTTGTGTGTGATCCCTAAGAAAGTGATGCCTAATATCTAAATGTTTTTTACGAGAGTGATGCGATAGGTTTTTACTTAAGGCAATGGCACTAGTATTATCACACAAAATTTTTGTTTTGGTAAAACTCAATCCATAGTCTGTGAGTGTGTGTTGCATCCACAACACTTGATCACAACAACTTCTAGCTGCTACATATTCAGCTTCAGCAGTGGAAAGTGATACTAAGTGTTGCTTTTTTCATGACCAAGAAACTAATGAATCTACTAATAAATGAAAAGTTTTGGATGTACTTTTCCTATCCATTATACATCCACCAAATTCCTCATCCGAAAAAAATTTCAAAACAAAATCATTTCTAGAAGTATAAAAGAGTCCTAAATCCATGGTTACCTTTAAGTAGAGAAAAATTCTTTTCACTACCTTTAAATGATATTCCTTAGGATTAGATTTATATTTTCCCATAATCATACTGAAAACATTAATTCTAGATGACTAGATGTCAAGTAAAGTAGACTTCCTATCATACCTCTAAAAGATGTTTGACCTACTGGTTTCTCATCTTCATCTAGATCATGTGAATTTGAGGTACCAATGGGAGTACTTAAACTCTTAGTGTTTTCATATCCATACCTTTTAAGAAAATATTTAATATACTTATATTGGGATATATAGATTCCTTCTGGTTTTTGAGAAATTTGAAAACCAAGAAAAATGTTAACTCACCCATCATACTCATTTCAAACTCAGATTTCATTAGATCCGCAAAAGAATCAGTTAAAGATTGCTGAGTTAAAACAAATATAATTTCATCAACATAAATCTGAACAATCAAAACATTTTTCTTATCTTTCTTTATAAAAAGGTTTGGATCAAAATTTCCCTTAACGTAATTATTTTTAGAAAAAATATTGTAAGTATATCATACCAGGATCGAGGGGCTTGCTTAAGTCCATAAAAATCTTTGGTAAGTTTGAAAACATGTTCAGGATGTTTTTTATCTTCAAAACCAGGAGGTTTTTCAACAAAAATATCCTCTTGAACATAACCATTAAGGAAAGAACATTTAACATATATTTGAAAAATTTTGAAATTGAAGAATGCTGCAAAGGCAAGTAGAATATGAATAGATTCAAGTCTAGCTACTAGAGTATAGGTTTCTTCATAGTCTGTTCCTTCTTGTTGATTATAGCCTTTAGCAACTAATCTAAATTTATTTCTTACTATGATTCCATTTTCATCACACTTGTTTCTAAAGACCCATTTGACTCCAATAACAAAAGTTTACTTAGGTCTTTCAACTATGGTCCAGACTTTATTCCTTTTGAATTCATTTAGTTCATCTTGCATAGCTTTTATCCAATCATCATCACCTAATGCTTCATCAGTTTTTTTTTGTTATAATTGGTAAATAAATGCTAGATGTTATACTTCATTTCTTAAGGAACTTCTAGTCCTTACAGGTTAATTTACATCACCAATGATACTATCACTGGGATGATTCTTAAGAAACAACTGATTTTGGTTTTTTAAAACATGTTCATCAACATAGGGTAGGAAGTCTTCTGAGGTAAATGTTTTAAAAATATCTTCTTGGAAATTTTCCTTATCAGAAGGATCTTCTATCAAGGGTTGATAATCAGTTTTTTAAAATACATCCAAAGATGTAGGTTGGGGTTGTTTAAAAACAAAAGGATCAGTTTCATCAAATTTGACATGTACTGTTTCTTTAACAATTCAAGTGTTTTTATTGAAAAATATATAACCCTTAGAAGTTGTGGAGTAGCCTAAGAAAATTCCTTCATCAGATTTTGGTGCGAATTTGTGTAGATTATCTTTAGTATTAAGAATTAATACCTTGAAACCAAAAACCTTGAAGTAGTAAAGTCTAGGTTTTCTACCATTCTATAACTCATAAGGTGTTTTATTAAAAAACGTATAATCAAAACTCGATTTATAGTATAACAAGCAGTACTTACAGCTTCAGCCCAAAATTTTTTGGCTACTAAATACTCACTCAACATGGTTCTTGTTATCTCTTGAAGAATTCTATTTCTTCCTTCAACAACACCATTTTTTTGAGGTGTTCTGGGTGATGATAATTTATGAGTAATGCCTTTTCTATTAAAAAAAGTTCCAAAATCAGAATTTTGAAATTATCCTCCATGATCTCTATGAATAGTTTTCAAAGGAAGATTTTTCTCATTTTTAACTTGATCTCTAAAACTTTTGAAATAAGAAAAATCTTTAGACTTCTTTGCTAGAAAATAAACCCACTTAAATCTAGTGCAATCATCAACTAAGACAAATACATAATATTTTCCTCCAATGCTTCCAGTTTGTGTTGGACCAAAAAGATCTATGTGCACTAACTGTAATGCATCAGTGGTTGATACGTCACCGACTAATTGAAAACTTGATTTATTTTGCTTTCCATATTGACAAGGATCACAAACTTTTGAAGAATCAAATCTAAGCTCCGGTAGATCTATAACTAGTCTTTTCTTAGAGAGTTTACATAGGTTCCTAAGGTTACAATGACCTAACCTTCTATTCCAAAACTAAGAATGATCTTACATTTCACTAAGGCAAGGTAATTCTTGGCTCCTAAGGTCTTCTAAGTTTAGTGTGTATACACTCTCTTGCCTATGGGAAGAAAGAATAAACTCTTCCTTGGAATTATGTACTAAGAACTTTTCATTCCTAAAATTCACAAGGAAACCTTCGTCACATAATTGGATTATGCTAATGAGGTTGTGATTACAACCCTTAACAAATAAAACATTTGAAATCAAAGTTTTTTCAAGAAGAACGATGTTACCTATACCAATAATTTCTCCCTAAGCATTATCTCCGAAAGTTACTTTTCATCCTTTTGCCTTGATAATCTTTTCAAAGTAGTTTTTGTTACCAGTCATATGCTGGGAACATCCATTATCCTTGTACCATGTATTTTTGTTGGTACAATCTTTATTTTCCTGAAAATAAAAGATTTAGACTTTCAGAATCCAACCTTTATTGGATCCAGAAACATCAGAAAGAAAAATCTTAGGAATCCACATCTTCTTTGAAAATTAAGCCTTATGAAATCCTAAAGACTGGGTTTTGTTTAGGGAACAATTTCTTACCCAATTCCCACCACACTGACACTTAGTGCAAAATGGAACACTTTGTGGAACAAAATAATTGTTACTAAAAAACGGTTTTGAAATACTATAACCAAAACCATAATTATTCTTTAGAGGTCGGATTTGAGAATATATCTTCTCAAAATTTTCCTTACCTAAGGTAAAGTTTGAAAAACATTTCCGCAAATAAAAAATTTCGGATTTTAGTTTGATAACTAAGTTCTTATCTTCCAAAACATTTCTTTTTGATCTAGAGTTAGGCTCGAAAACATTTTTCTTGGAAATTATTTTTTCTATATCCTTAGAAAGTTTATCCTTCTCAGAATTTACTTCCTCAAGGTTTTTTGAAATACTTTCAAAATCAAAAATTTTCTTATGAAGATCTTTAGAAAGATCTGATACTTCCTTAGTAAGAATAGTATTTCTAGAATTTTCCTTATCAAGATTTTTCTTGAGTTTTGAATTCTCATTCTCAAGGAGTTTATAAAACCTAGAAAATTATTCATTGGTAGGTAAAGTATTATCTTCATCAGAAGAAGATTCTTCATCTAAGGATTTATAGTGATTACTATTACTATTTAAAGATGCATTGGTGATAGATTCAGCATTATGTATCTTAGACATTAAGCAATGATTTTCAATAGGTAGTCTAGATAATAAACCAAGATTCTTCTATCCAGAAGATTCGTAATATGATGATTCATCTGAATAGTAACCACCACTAGCACTCCAGGTGTCATTTACTTTCATAACTTTCTTAGCTTCAGCTTTGTAGTACTTCTTTCTATTTCTCTCAGAATTCTTTTCCTTTCTTTCCTTTCTCTTAAGCATAGGACAATCTGGTCTTATATGTTCAGCTCTTTTTCATTCATAACAAGTGACTTCTGAGTCTTTCTTATCTTTCCTTTCTTTCTTCTTGTATCTGGATTTAAAATTATGCTTTCCAATAATCTTTTTCATCTTTCAATCAAGATTAGATAACTAATTTTTTTAAGATTCACTTCCACTAGATTCAGATTTAATAACAACCTTCTTATATTTAGATCTAGTAACTCTCTTAGGAGTCTTGTATTTCATATTATTTGAAGTTGTAGTAAAAGAAACACTACCATTTGCATTATTATTCTTAATGTTGTCAGCATCTCTCTTCATTCTAGTTTTATGTTGAAGAATAGTTCCAAAAAGTTCATCAAGAGAAATCTAAGTAACTTTTCTATTCTCATCTATACCTATCCTCTTATATTCCTATTCATTGGGAATGATGTTTATGATTTTGTCCACAAGAGCTTCATCATCTAATCCTTTCTCACCCATGGATTGTAAACAATTAACAATAGTCATAAATCTTAGTTACACCTTACATATGGGTTATCCATAAGGAAAGCAGAAACCATGATATTCAGATCTGAGCATGGCTCTTCTAGTTTCAATAACTTTGGAAGTTCCAAAGTGAGTAACTTCAAGTTTCTTCCAAATACAATTTGTTGCTTCACAAGATAAAATTTGGTTGTATATATTTCTAGTCATAGAACAAATCAAAGTATTTCATACCTTATAATTCAGTTGATATTCATGGTTTTCTTGGTTGGTGAAAATACTAACTTCTTTTTCAGGGATTTTATATCCTCCAGTAAGAATAAAAAAATTATATACTCTAGTATTGATAATAAATTTCTTCATACGATCTCTCCAATATTCATAATCATTTCCATCAAAAATAAGTGGTCTAGTAGGATTTAGGTCGTCTATGGAACCAACATTGATTCCTGTCATCTTGAGGAAAAAAATATTTCCACAAAAACTTGTTAGTGAAAAAAATGTAAACAAAGAAAATATTCCTAAGAAAGGAAAATATAGAACAATGAAAACTTGAGAAAGAAAACTTATATGTGAATATAAGTATTTCAGATACCTGCTCTAATACCAATTGTAGGATTGAAATAATGAATGAAGATACTGATTGTAGTATCTAATGATATATATTCTCAATATACAATAGGGGGGGTGAATTGTATACTTTAAAAATTCCTTTGGATCCTTTAAAGTTGGTATAAAAACTTTCATTTTTAACCTTGTCCAAAACTATGTTTAACAAAGTTAAACAAGATAAATCCCCAAAACCTCTAAGTTCTACAAACTTACTTAATTCTGGAAAATTGGTTTTGGAAATGAAACTTAACAAAAGTTTATAATGATAAATATTCTACCTTAAAGCATATATAATCTCACTAATCAAAGTACAAGTATAAGAAATTATAAGATAGTTATACTTTTCTTAACAAACAAAATTCAATAGAAAACTTGAAACAAAACAAGTAACAAGTAGGAAATCTTTTAACCCAAAGAGTAGGGTATCCAACAACCTTGGATAAAGATCCCTTGATTTATACTTTCAAGAAAGTCTGTCTTACCCACACTAGGGTAAGCCCTCGATACAAAGATTGGAGTCTGTCTTGCTATCCCCACAAGCCCTCAACTTCAAGGTAGTCGGCACCTCTGTCTTCCTCAGCAAGGAAATCCTCGAACTTTAAGGTAGTCGGCACCTATGTCTTCTTATCCTCGAAAGCCCTCGAATGTACTCAACAACATTCAGAGTCGCACGAAGAAATTTTGAACAAGGTTTTTAGTATATATAAATAAATAAAGTCACCCTCTCTATAAATCACTTTAGCATCATGTAATCTCTAGATTGATCCACATTATGAGTTCTTTCAAATGAGCTCCTATTTATAGGCACAACTCCAACAGTCGGCTCCCTCCTCCAACAGTTATATTTTTCCTTGAATTTTGGAGGAACCTGTACACGTTTCACTCAAACAACAGTTAGTTAGTAACAGAAAGCATGAAATCGATTCATGACTATATCAAGGATAAGAAAAAAAATATGATTTCTTGAACAAATTCATTTTTCAAAGTCTAAGAAAAAAATGAAATTTTGGAGTCTAACCAAAAAAATATTCAGAGTCTATAATACATCGATATTCAGATTCTTTTTATCAAGGAATTTAGATTTATAATTCTATAAACTTCGGAGTCTGAATTCATAAGAATTCGGAGTCTGAGTTTATAATAATTTGGAGTCTGAGATCATAAAAGTTCGGAGTCTCAGTTCATGGGAATTCTGATTCTAAACTCATAAAATTTAGGAGTCTTATTTCATAGGAATTTGGAGTCTAAACTCATAAAAGTTCAGAGTCTGAACTCCTAAAAGTTCAGATTTTGAATTCAGAAAACTCAAAACCTGAACTCACAAGAGTTCGGAGTCTGAATTCATAGAACTCGGAGTCAGAACTCAGAAGAGTTTAGAGTCTGAATTTAGAGATTTTGGAACCTGAATTCGAATCTTGAGAAAAGAATGATTTATATCTAAGTATATATATGATTTCAAGGTTTTGGATACAAAACCAAATTTTATACTTAGAATATGAACAATGAAAACATAGTAAGGAAAATTTTTCTTGGGAAAGGAAAATTTTCCTTATGAAGATAAGACATAGAAAAAAGAAATTTTTCTTAAGAATGAGTGTTTGTGATTTTCAAAACATGAAGGAATGGAAAATTCATAAAGAAACCTTATTGAGTCAACAGTATTTTAACATCATATCATTCTCCTATTTGATCTTATTTATGAAAAAATTACCCTTATTATCTATTTTTAAATAATTATTCAATGTTGGACAATAATATATATTTATTACACATCTATATATTCATTTTAAGGAAATTTGTAAAGAAATATTCCTAAAATAATCATTAGTAGTTTTCAAATAATTAAAGAATCCTATAATTTATCAATAATGATTCATATATTTCTCAAAAAAAAATATTAAAGATAAGGAAGAATTTATCAATATACTTATCATCATAGATCATCACAAATTCAGATATCACGCTCAAAATTATATATGTGAATTCATTTATATTTACACTTCCATTATAAAAATTTATGTTGTTGTCCAAAATTTCATTAGAAGTTTTTAATACAATAAGTATTATTTAGAATTTTTAAGATACATACATAAAAATTGTATTTATCTCATTATTATCACAACAATAGATTTTTTTACCATCATTTTACAAGGGATAATCTAATTAAATTTGAGTAAAAAAATATTAGAAGAATAATTATTTTACATGCCAATAGATAGAAGAGAATGAATAAATAGATATTTCTATTTATGGTATATATTTCCATAAAATATTTTTAGGAATATAATATTGATATAATTATGATTATCCATTAAAACTTGAATACATAAAGTGTAATTCACAAGAAACCTATGATGTTTTGATACCAATAGAATTTCCCTTATCATCAATAGTGTAATACTGAGAAAGGGTGGTTGTGTGAGGGTAAAATTTTAATAATTTTATTTAGGTAATTTACATCTATGGATAGATAATTTCAATATCCACGTTGCCTTTTAATTATGACATGCATTCACGTAATACAGAAATAAATATATACAAAAAGGGAAATCAATTTTATCAATAGATTCCACACAAGATGGTGACTATTTCATTGCTATGTTCAGGAGAATTCAAAGACACAGGTGCCCAATTATTTAAAAAGTGATAATGTTATTAGAATTTATAATTCATTAACCATAAATTATTCCCCAAAATCAAACACTCTTGATATAACATTGATCAGTATCCCTACAAATTAGATATTATTTCAAAACTAAGTTAAATAAATAATATATTAACATCCAAAATAGTATAATTAATATAAAGATAAACTATTGAGCCTTCAAAATGTCTTGTATGTATTTCATCACCATTATTAATTAAGAGATTCGATGTCTAAATGATTTTTTAAGAAACAAACAATATTCTATCTTCATTTATCAATAACATATCCTCAATATATTATTCGAATGATCCTCTAATTTTAAATACATAGTGATATTTAGATATATATAAATAATCAAACCAGTCATGATATTTGGCCCTATAATTCATGTACCCATATTTGGAAATTGGATATGAGAGTGACCATTTATAAAACTATTCCTTAAGACCAAAAAATATAATACTCATAAAAATCCAATATCTCTAAGAGAAATTTAATGAATTAACAAGGGATAGAAGGCCTCATGAATGTTGATATCTATTAGGGTCTCCCCACAATTTATACATAATGGTAAAGGGTGGGTCTACAACATACACACACTCTCTATTTAATATAAAAAATACTAGTAAATAAACACTTCTCTAAAAACCCCAACAAAACCATAATTATTCTACCAAACACATAAACCATATAGAAAAGTGACAAAAAAACATAGAAAATATCATCATCTATCATGGAACCAAAATAGAAACACCTAACTACCTGTGAATGGATCTATAGGTCTCAAATGCTCAACCCAACTTGAAAAGATCTAGATGGAAGGAGCGATTAAAGAGTAGAATAAATAATATCACACCTTAGAGTGGTAGGGAGCGACAGCAACAGTGAAGGGTGCGATGATGATAAGGAGAGAAGGTGGTAGGGACTGATAGTGGCAGGGAAGGGAGTGACGTTGGCAGGGAGCGATGCTGGTAGGTCAAAGAGAGACGACGATGAAGAAGGTGAAGGTAGGGAGCGACGACAACATGGAGTGATGGCGAAAGGGCTGGGAGCAACTGTAGTAGTTGAAACACTAAAAATCAGTGAAAGATTGAAGGCACGAAGGAAAAAGACTCTATAAGGGTTATTTTTATAACATCAAGGAAGACTTTTATCAGTGCTTTAAAAAATCACTGATAAAGAGTAGTTTTATCAATGCTAAAATAGAAAATATTGATAAAACTCATCTTTATCAGTGCTTTTTTAGTGCTGATAAAGGTGTCCCTTTATAAACGCTAAAAAATCAATGATAAAATGTTTCTTTATCATCACTAAAATTATAGCTTCGATAAAGACCATTTTTATCAACGCTTTTTTAGCGTTGATAAAGGGGGATCTTTATCAGTGCTAAAATAGAACTGATAAAGATCTAAATAAATAAATATATTTATTCTTTAAATATATTTATTATAATTATGTAAATATATTTATAAATATATTTATATAGTTATATATTTTTATATTAGTATATATATTTATATAATTATAAATATAATAATATATTTATTATTATTTTATAAATAATTTTATTTAATTATAAATACACACACACATAGATATATATATATATATATATTAGGTGCTTGGGGGTACAATTACATTAAACACACACACACCACACACACAGGCCTGAAAGGCAGGTCATTGCCCCCTCCAAGTGATAGCCCACCCATCAAGCCTTTATTTATTCAATACATAGCCCAAAGGCCCAGTGGGAATGAAGCCCATTACATGGCCCAAAGAGCCATAATCTAGCCCAAAGGCCTAGTGTAGTGTTGTGCCTTCATCATGCAAGTGTCACTATCAGTCTACGTTATGCTTGTGTCACCACCTGCCTGCATCATGCATGCATCACCGCCTGTCAGCGGTAATTCTCTCCCACCTGGATTTGAAACTATTTCGGTATAATTATAAATATATTTATATAATAATATCTCATGGCCCGCACTATTTTGATATATTTATATAATTACATATACTTATATCAATATATTAATATATATAATTATAAATATAATAACTATACTTATAATTTAAATATATTTATTATAATTATTTAATTATTTAAATAAATAGATATATTAACTTATAATTATATGAATAAATAAATATATTTATAAATATTAGTGTATAATTATAAATAAATAAATATTTATATTTATATTTATTAATATAAAAATATTTATATTTATAAAATTAAAATAAATGTATTTATTGTAATAATTATTTACATTTATTGTGATTTTAAAATTATTTATGAGAACATAATTGGTTCATGAGTATAACATGAATGAATCATATACCTAGTAAAGTATAGATCATAAAAAGCCAATGTATAAATGAACATTCATGATGAATACATAGCATATGCATGCATAATCATAATATCGATAATTTGAACATTTAGAAACCCACAATCATGTCCACAAATAAACTAATGATAATATAATGTCAATTATACTCATGCATCAATATATGATAATAAATAATGGAAATCATTTCCATGAATATCATCATTACCACATGATATATATATATATATATATATATATATATTGATCAAATTCATTGGAGACGTATATTTTTTTAAAACACATATATATATAATTCTAATTATGAATAAATATATTTTAAAAGTATTTATATATAATTATAAATATATAATTAGAAATATAATAAACATATTTATTACTTAAAAATTGTTATTATAATTTTGTAACTATTTAAATATATATTTATTTAATAATAATCCTATAAATACTTTTTTTAAACATTATATCTAAATTTGAATTATTAAAAAATATATAATAAAAATATGTTATTTATATTAATTATAAACATGCATTTTTTAATTAATGTAAACACCACCACAATACATTTTTTTTGTATTTTCTAATGAAACTTTTAGGGTAACTGTGAACCTAACATATGCCCACCAGATTCAACCCATCCACAAAATAAAATATCACAGCCTAAACTACCTTCAATAACCGCACCCAAGATTTTAAAAATTCAAAATCAAATTCAAAAAGCTATCAAATGAACCACGTGATGTTGTGATGCCCGAGAAACCAATCCCTCGAACAACTCACCCCTATCATCACATCACTGGCTCAGTCGCATCAATGCCAACTATCGTCATCATCACGCCGGAGCTCGAACCACGCATCCCTATCCTCTCACCACACGCCGCTGCCTCCGGAAACATGACCTTCCGGAGGAACCAAGAACCCCGATCACCATAACCACCGTCGTTGATAAATATTTTCTACAAAACATCATAGAAACCCCACCGATCAACATAACCATTCACCATTTCATGTCACACACATTACCAAGGTCTTATTCCTCCACGCCTCAGCACTTCCCGTATCTGCTCCTACGATGACCACTTGTACCCGACGTCAACTGGACCTTCGACAACATCACCAACTTTTAGTCATCAACGACAGCCAAAACACCGCAAAACACCATCAGGGTCGAACACATAACCCACCAGAATGATGAAATCAATAGAAACCACAAACACAACATCTCTCCACAAACAACCAGCACCATAAAAGGAGACTGTCGACGAAAAGAAAAACCGCAAATGATAAATAAGAACAACACGAAACTGGGGAAAACCCTGAAAAAGGGTGGGAATGAACCATGAAGAATCTCTAGGAAGAAAACCAAAAAAAAGAACCTCGGCGGCTGCAAACCGTATGCCCAAAACCCTGTATATCCATCACTCCCAGGAGAGAAACGGTGGAACACTAGGTCAGAGCTGGTTGGGGAAGCTGAGGAGAATACCAACTCAGGAAGCATCTGTGTCACACCCCAACGTGATGTTTATTATATTTTAATTTATTTTAGGTCTTTCTTTGAGTTGCAGTTTGAATCGATTCTAATTTAAACGGGTTTTGTGATCTTATACTGGTGGGCGCCCGTACGCGCGACCGTGTGTTGCGCCCAATCGTAATTGGATGATGTTTTATTATTAAATGTGTTATTATTTTTGTGTGCAACCTTGCACACGACCCCGTGCACGTTGCCAGGCCCAACTTGAGTCTTTGCGTTTTGATGATAAAGGAGTGTTTTGACTCGATAGTGTCTGGCGCATGCACACGGAATGGGCGGAGCCACATGGCTTCGTTAGATGTTTGTGCGACCTACCCGATGCACAGGTAATCAATTAATTAATGAGTTGAATAATACTTTAAATGAAAAAACAAAATATAAAAAAATGATTAATTAATTTAAGAGTTGTTTAATAATAATAATATTTTTATTGGGGATTATTCTTCTTCTTATTATTTCTGTTAATATTTTTATTAGTTGGATAATATTAAATTATTAAAATGGTCATAAAATTTTTACCTCATAAGTTTAATGTTATTGATATTATTAACTTTGTTAAGATTTTAATTAGGTTTTAAGTATTTTTAAGTTAACTTTGTAAGTTTATTTTAGTTTTAATTTATCTTTATCTTTATTTTCTTTTTATTTCCTTTTTATTTTATTTTTCTTTTTATTTATTTATTTTTCCTCTATCCCTCCCCCTTCATTCTCTCCGTCACGCAGACCCTCTCCCCCCCCCCTTCTGTTTTTCACAGCGTGCCTTTCCCCCTAACCCTAGTCGGCCCTCCGCTCAGCCCTCCTCCGGCGAACCACACCACCGCTCACCCTTTCACCTTTCCTTCCTCTGGCGTGGCCTCCTCCAGCGCGGTCTTCATCGGCACAGCCTCCTCCGACGCAGCCTCCAGCGGCGCGGCCTCCTTCGATACAGCCTACTTCGGCGCGACCCCCCTCCGGCGTGGACCTCCCCTTCATCCCTCCTCACCAGACCGGCTACCACCCAAGCTACCGCCTCCCTCTCAGCCGGACCACCCAGCGGATCTCCCCATTGCGAAAACCCTCCGCTGCTGCCCGAGTGGCCTCCTCCGGCGCACCATACCACACCCGCAACCCCCCCTATTTTCACAATTCTATCCAGAAAATCTCCAACCTGTTCGGCACACCTCTGGTCGCAACTCCCTTGGTTGTGCCCTCTTCCGGTGAAGCTCCAGCCGGTGCAACACCTTCTGGAATCCTCCATCTCACTCGGAAAGCTTATCGGACCCCCTTGTCGTAGGTGCGTTACACCTCGTTTGTTGGTTAATTCGATTTTATTAAGTTGAGGTTAGAATCTAGTGTGGTAATTGGTTTGATTTTGATATTTTGGATTCGCGTTTGGTCCGATTATGGTGTAATTTCTCTGATTGCTTTTTTTTGGGATTAATTATGTTATTTTTGGTGTGTTTGGAATGCGGCGGGAGTTTCGCACCAAGTTCACGAGGTTTACTACATTCCGAGGTAGGTGGTTCTATGCCTCTACATCCTTTGGATAATTTAATTTGGTTGTTTATTTAATTTAATATGTTATATGATTTAATTGTGTGGTGTGATCTATGTTTAAAATGGTTTGGAATGATCGTTTGATGAAATCGAATTTCCAAAATAGTATGGTCTTGTTGTTTATATGTTTGTTGTTGTATAAATGGTTGGCCGTGCTTTACAGGTTGTGCGAAATGCGTTTAAAAAAAATTATTTGACATATATGCGTTTTTGAAAATTTCTCTTTCTTTAGAAACGATCATGTTTTTCATTTCGACCTTATTGGGGTAAATCCTAAAATTGCTTAATCAATTGTTTATATGGTTCAAGTGAGGTTTTAGAATAGTTGAGTGTGAAATTGATTTTAAAATAGCCTTTGCACATAAAAATCTGTGTTGTTTGACAAATTAATTTTCTTATTTAATTAAGTTAGTATACTCGTTGATTATTATTCATGGTGCGAATATAGTTTCACTTAAGGTTTAATATGATTTCGATGTGTTTCGTAGTGTGTTATTTAATACGAATGTTTTTATTTTGTGAAAACCCATGCTGAGCTTTTCATAGTGTTTTGTAAACTTTGATGTGGGTTTATTATGATGCGCAAGTGCTGCGAAGTCTGTTTTATCATGTTTTTGGTGTTGCGTCATGGTGCGCTTGGTATTAGAAAGGATTTTTGAGTGCGTTGTTGGTATAAACCTTTGATGTGATATTTCAAATGCTTTATAAATTGTTTAATTGTTTAATTCCATTATTAAATTATATGTATAGTGAGTGGTCCCTTCCACAGGGGTTCGAGTCGTTGGCAGTAAGGACCTGTGTATATGAATATGCATGAAAATGTATATGCATGGCAGTGAAGCGGTCTCGGGTTACCCTTGTCAAAAGCTGTGTGTCTTGAGGTAGGCCCCCTATGCCCTAATCTTTAATTAAAATTTCCATTTTTGCTTGGTGTTCTTTAAATGCGTCTTTTGCTTTTATATGAAATGAACATGCTATATATATGTGTGTATATACATAAATGGTCATGGTTCTTTAAAAGTGGTTTCCTTAATGATTTTAGTGTGTAATAAGTATTTCCAATGGGTTTTTTTATTTAAACATTTTTTCTACCTTTCATTTAAATATATAGTACCTTGGTTGTTTAGTTGAACTTTCAAATGGTTTTGGAAACTTAAGTGTTGGGTGATTTTGTGTTCAAAAATGAAATGTTTTTATTGTAATTAATTAAGCTCGTCTGCCACTTTGAGAATGGTTTGAAAAAGTGAAACAAAACCCCTCTTAAGGCATGCCCCGTTGTTGTAGAAACATTATGTGTGTGATAAGTGTGTGATTTGTGATATGTGCCTAATAAAGAGGATTATGCGATGTTATGTGACATAAAAAGGGGGATGCGCTTAAGGAGGGAGAACGGTGGTGAGAGGTGAAATGGACTTTGGATAATAAAGTGTTATGTTCTTTACATGTTTTTTATAAAACCTCACCACCCTTTGAAATAGAGCACAAGGAAAACCCTGGGTACCTAGGTGGGTGACCTGGACTAGTACGTTATATGACACGGCATGGGTTCATCCTGGGTTGTCTAGCAGGATTGACGCAACAAAACTAACTAAACATATGAATTTCTAAGGGTCGTGGCCATCTAAGCCACGTTTTCTGAGGGTCGTGGCCTTGTAAGCCACGTTTCACCGAGGTACGAGGTCTCTAGGTTCCCACTTGTTCTAGCTACCTATAGGGATTACTCATGGTGCTCATTTGTGACATGATGCTAGCGATGTAACTTTCTTTTCAGTTGTTTCATACTTACTGTCACATTGTGAAAAATCCTGTTTCAAACTAAACTGCTTTTCTTGCAATTTCGAAAGGTGAATGCACTCTTGGAATCGATTTTGAAAATATGGTGGAATAAAAAATGATTTTCATAAAAAAATGTCAACTTGTGATTTGGATTTGAAAAGAATGAAAAAAAACATTATTTTATTATGTCTTATTTTTAAACTAGCATAATTGGATTTCTTTTTAAAGGTAAGGGCATAGGGTGTGGTTATTCCTTGGCTTTCCAACTGAGCATCTCGGTGCTCACGCCTACTTTACTTTTCAGTTTCAGGTTATAGACTTGGATCGCTCTTCGAGCGAGCGTGGTTATAAGTTTGGTGGTGACCCATGGGGTCACTTGGAGGTATGTATAGTTGTCTATCTTTATTTTATTTCCCGCTGTTAGTGTTTAATTGTTTTTTTCTGTTTATTTTTGTTTATATGTCTTTTATTTTCTGGGATAAATCATTCCCAACTGCATGTTTTGATTCCCAACACTAGTTTCCAGCCCGTGGGGATCGGGGACGCCCTTCGGGCCTTGTCGCGGACTGGGTCAGGCGCCGGGTCGGATGGCGACCCGACTTGGTTCGCGACAAAATGGTATCAGAGGGAGGTTTTTTTGTTCTTGTTATTCGGGATGTCAGGTAGATCAGAGATAGGATTTTCGGTACTCGAGTGGTAGGTGCAGGAAGAGCGTCGTGAACTCTTTCTCGTTCCGATCCTCGAGTAACCAGGGGTAGTCCGGGATCCAAGTTTAAGCTTTGGTCTTTGTGGATGGGGGATGACAATAGGAGTAAACCGGTACTGCATGCGGTCTCACATGGGGTAGTGACCCATGTGATGCCCGAGAGTACGGTTCGACACTCTTAGTGGTTGGTGCTTGCCTAGGGCATGGTCTGCTAAACCATGTAGCCGGGTCAGAAACGACCACTAGTCCCCCGCCCAAGTGCTTTAATGCTTGTGATGTCTTGCTTCAGTTTTGGGAGTTGGCGTGAAATTTTTTTCCTTTAAAAAGGGAAGAGTACTTTGCTACTGCTGTTATTTCATTTTGGGGTGCGTTTCTCTTGGACCTCATTTTTGGAATTTGGCTTTGATTTGTCAATGTTGAATTTCTAAAGGGGTGTTTTGGGTCATCTGAAATTGAAATGGGCTATTTTAGAAATGGAAATCATTCTTGAAATTTTCCTAGAATTTTTGAAATGGGTTTGAAAAGAAAAAGGTATTTTCTGATATTGAGAATGTTTTTTTTCGAAAGCGGAGTAGCCTTTCTTCTTTCCAGTGGTATTCCTATGGGTGCTCGCATGTGCATATGGACTTGATTAATGGATAGTTGGTGGATCGTGTGGACGGGTGCCTGAGTGGCACGAAAATGCATACTTGCGAGGAATTATGGAATATCATTGGCGGTTTATTGATCTCTAAGGTTTCTTCTTGTTTCCTAGAAAGTGGTCCTTTTCTTAAATGGGTTTTCGTGCTCAAATGGTTTTGGAAATGGAAAAAAAATGACATTGCTTTTAGAGTAAAGATAGATTTTTAAAATAGATTTTTGGGCTTATTGTGCAGGGCTTGGTCTTTCAAGTGAGTGTTTTCTTTGAAAATGAATTGATGTTTTAAATTGGAATTATTGGATTTGTTTCTGGAATGTTGGTGTTTGTTTTGTGATGTGTTTGGATTTGTGGAAGGTTGTTTTGTGTTTCTTGTTTGGGATATGCCCCTAGAAATGTTCCATGGGTTCCAGCAGGTCTCTCTCAGTTCTTGTCCTGACCCAGACTCTTAGTGGAGTGGCAGAGTTGGGTTCTGCTCAGTGGCATCAACTGTTCATAGACGTCGATGTCAGTTGGATGTCGCTGAGTGATTTGGAAAAGTTGGAAGTGTCTCTGGTTTTGAAGGAACTTCAAATGTTGTGCAGATGTAAGATTGTCTCGAGTACGTCTAGTGGAGCAGGACTAAACTAGTGAATGGTGATCGTTCTGTTTTCTTTGCAAATGAGGACGTCGTGAGCAATCCTCAAGACAAGCCTCATTCCATGATTGTACCTAAGGAAGTAAAGGCGATGGAAATTGGTTGATCTCGTAGGTGCTCGACCAGTCAACATGCAGCGAAGGAGGTGTGTTGACCTTTCTGATGAGCTAGTTCCATGTGCCCCAGAAGTAGTGTGGAATCATCGGTCAAAAAAATGGTACAGGTTGTTGGTCCTATTTATATTGTGGTAAGAGTAGGACCCTCATCTGATGAAGAGTGTGAACCAAAGGGACTTGTTCGTGGAGTGCTCCTTCCATCAGTTCGTGTTGTGTGTCAGACAGACCGCTCAACCTCCTATCTCTAGTGTGGTCAGTCAGACACTCTAAGTCATTCGCTGCAATCCTCAGTGGGTATGTTAATAGAGTGGCCACGTGAGACATGAGGAGAAGTATTCAGGCTGATTTTCCAGCGGAGGAAGTTCCAGTTAGAAGTGGTCAGCTTGGGACTGTGAGGCTGGAGATGCTTTAGACATCAGTGCCCCAGCCATAGGTCTCAGGGTGAAGCTTGTGCGCAGTCAAAACTCGTCGGACTTGGGACGGGCTTGGTCCGACTTAAGTCTGTAATGTCGGGACGAGGACAACTTGAATTTCCCTATTGTGGTACCCTCTCTGAAGGCGTCATTCTTGTCGTGAGGGGCGTGGAGCCCTTGTCTACTTGTCATGGTCTTATTTTATAGGAGTTCCTCTTGGGCCTTAAAGAGGTTCAGAAAAATCAGTATTCCTGTGAATCCAGTAGGCACGCTCCGTGAACCTTCTCGTGGTCGGAGATACTCATGTCTTGTGGAATTGACGCGCGCCTGTCTAATTTGCCTCCTGGTTAGGGGTTTATGCTATCAAAGCTATCTATTGTGGAAGTGTTGTCCACTGTAGGAATAATCATTGTGGGCCGGCCCGTGTGGTGGGTTCACGATAAAGGGTTCAATCAGTATTGCTTAAAGTAAACTAGTAATTCCCGTGTGGGTTTTGTGGTGTTAGGATATTTTAAAATGGTGGGGAGACCCAGTGAGGGTCCCGTCGATCTCCCCTCTTGTGTTGGTTAACCATAGGGTGTTTGAAGGGTCAAGCCAGTGTTGGATGTCTATCTGGGTTGGTGATTTGTTTTGGTTTGAAGAACCAATGTTTGACGAGAACCCTAATATGGTGGGGAGACCACCATAGGAAAATCTTGTGGAAGACTCTGTTTCAAAGTGTGCTTGGCAGAGCAACCCTTTCCTTCTTCTCCATCTGATCTCGACCATGCTAATTGGTTAGCTCAGATAATGGTTCGTGGGCCGATTGTTTTTGGAGATCTCGAGCGGCCCCGGTGATTCCTAAGTTGGGGGTCGGGGTGTTCCATGTTGTAGTTGTGTTTGAAGGTAAATTCCTTGTTATTGGATTTTCTTCTTAGTGATTTTTTTTTGGAGATTTTTGAAGTTTCAGGTCATGGTGTTTCGAATTCTCGGTCTTCGAGTGATTGAGTTTTTATTTTAGGTATCTTCACGGTCTTGCTTGGAATCTTTGGGTTGGTCAAGTCTTTTGGGACTTTCTGGGGGCAGAAAGTGTCATGGTGGGGAGAATTGTCACACCCCGACCTGACATTTATTATATTTTAATTTATTTTAGGTCTTTCTTTGAGTTGCAGTTTGAATCGATTCTAATTTAAAAGGGTTTTGTGATCATATACGGGTGGGTGCCCGTACGCGCGACCGTGTGTAGCGCCCAATCATAATTGGATGATGTTTTATTATTAAATGTGTTATTATTTTTGTGTGAAACCTTGCACACGACCCCGTGCACGTTTCCAGACCTGACTTGAGTCTTTGTGTTTTGAGGATAAAGGAGTGTTTTGACTCGGTAGTGTCTGGCGCATGCACACGGAATGGGCGGAGCCACATGGCTTCGTTAGATGTTCGTGTGACCTACCTGATGCATGGGTAATCAATTAATTAGCGAGTTGAATAATACTTTAAATGCAAAAAAAAATATAAAAAAATGATTAATTAATTTAAGAGTTGTTTAATAATATTATTATTTTTATTGGGGATTAATCTTCTTCTTATTATTTCAGCTAATATTTTTATTAGTTGTATAATATTAAATTATTAAAATGGTCATAAAATTTTTACCTCATAAGTTTAATGTTATTGCTATTATTAACTTTGTTAAGATTTTAATTAGGTTTTAAGTATTTTTAAGTTAACTTTGTAAGTTTATTTTAGTTTTAATTTATCTTTATCTTTATTTTCTTTTTATTTCCTTTTTTTTTCTTTTTATTTATTTTTTTTCCTATATCCCTCCCCCTTCTTTCTCTCCGTCACGCGGACCCTCTCCCCCCCCTTCTGTTTTGCGCAGCGCGCCTTTCCCCCCTAACCCTAGTCGGCCCTCCGCTCAGCCCATCTCCGGCGAACCACACCACCACTCGCCCTTTCACCTTTCCTTCCTCCGGCGTGGCCTCCTCTAGCGCAGTCTTTATCAGCACAGCCTCCTCCGGCGCAACCTCCAGCAGCGCGGCCTCCTCCGGTGCAGCCTACTTCGGCACGACCCCCCTCCAGCGTGGACCTCCCCTTCGTCCCTCCTCACCAGACCGGCTACCACCCAAGCTACCGCCTCCCTCTCGGCCAGACCACCCAGCGGATCTCCCCATCGCGAAAACCCTCCGCTGCTGCCCGAGCGGCCTCCTCCGGTGCACCATACTGCACCCGCAACCCCCCTTATTTTCACAATTCTTTCCAGAAAAGCTCCAACATGTTCGGTATACCTCTGGTCGCAAGTCCCTTGGTTGCGCCCTCTTCTGGCGAAGCTCCAGCCGGCGCAACACCTTCCGGCATCCTCCATCTCACTCAAAAAGCTTCTCGGACCCCCTTGCCGTAGGTGCGTTACATCTCGGTTGTTGGTTCATTCGATTTTATTAAGTTGAGTTTATAATCTAGTGTGGTAATTGGTTTGATTTTGATATTTTGGATTCATGTATGGTCCGATTATGGTGTAATTACTCCGATTTCTTTTTTAGGGATTAATAATGTTGTTTGTGGTGTGTTTAGCATGCGGCGGGAGTTTCGCGCCAAGGTCACGAGGTTTCCTACATTCCAAGGTAGGTGGTTCTATGCCTTGACATCCTTTGGATAATTTAATTTGGTTGTTTAGTTAATTTAATATGTTATATGATTTAATTGTGTGATGTGATCTATGTTTAAAATGGTTTGGCATGCTCGTTTGATGAAATCGAATTTCCAAAATAGTATGGTCTTGTTGTTTATATGTTTTTTGTTGTATAAATGGTTGGTCGTGCTTTATAGGTTGTGCGAAATGCGTTTAAAAAAAATATATTTGACATGTATGCGTTTTTTAAAATTTCTCTTTCTTTAGAAACAATCATGTTTTTCATTTCGACATTATTGGGGTAAATCCTAAAATTGCTTAATCAATTGTTTATATGGTGCAAGTGAGGTTTTAGAATAGTTGAGTGTGAAATTTATTTTAAAATGGCCTTTGCACATAAAAATCTGTGTTGTTTGACAAATTAATTTTCTTATTTAATTAAGTTAGTATACTCATTGATTATTTTTCTTGGTGCGAATATAGTTTCAATTAAGGTTTAATATGATTTCTATGTGTTTCATAGTGTGTTATTTAATACGAATGTTTTGATTTTGTGAAAACCTGTGCTGAGCTTTTCATAGTGTTTTGTAAACTTTGATGTGGGTTTGTTATGTCGCGCAAGTGCTGCGAAGTCTGTTTTATCATGTTTTTGGTGTTGCGTCATGGTGCGCTTGGTATTAGAAAGGATGTTTGAGTGTGTTGTTGGTATAAACCTTTGATGTGATATTTCAAATGATTTATAAATTGTTTTATTGTTTAATTACATTATTAAATTATATGTATAGTGAGTGGTCCCTTCCTCAGGGGTTCGAGTCGTCGGCAGTAAGGACCTATGTATATGCATATGCATGAAAATGTATATTCATGGCGGTGAAGCGGTCTCAGGTAACACTTGTCAAAATCTGTGTGTCTTGAGGTAGGCCCCCTATGCCCTAATCTTTAATTGAAATTTCTATTTTTGATTGGTTTTATTTAAATGTGTCTTCTGCTTTTATATGAAATGCACATGATATATATATGTGTGTATATACATAAATGGTCATGGTTCTTTAAAAGTGGTTTCCTTAATGATTTTAGTGTGTAATAAGTATTTCCAATGGTTTTTTTGATTTAAACATGTTTTCTAGTTTGCATTTAAATATATAGTACCTTGGTTGTTTAGTTGAACTTTCAAATGGTTTTGGAAACTTAAGTGTTGGGTGATTTTGTGTTCAAAAATGAAATGTGTTTATTGTAATTAATTAATCTCATCTGGCACTTTGAGAATGGTTTGCGAATGTGAAACAAAACCCCTCTTAAGGCATGCCCCGTTGTTGTATAAACATGATGTGTGTGTTAAGTGTGTGATTTGTGATATGTGCCTAATAAAGAGGCTTATGCGATGTTATGTGACATAAAAAGGGGGATGCGCTTAAGGAGGGAGAATGGTGGTGAGAGGTGAAATGGACTTTGGATAAGAAAGTGTTATGTTCTTTATATGTTTTTGATAAAACCTCACCACCCTTTGAAATAGAGCACATGGGAAACCCTGGGTACCTAGGTGGGCGACCAAGACTAGTACGTTAGATGACACGGAAGGGGTTCATCCCAGGTTGTCTAGAAGGATTGATGCAACAACACTAACTAAACATATGAATTTCTGAGGGTCGTGGCCATCTAATCCACATTTTCTGAGGGTCGTGGAATTCTAATCCACGTTTCACCGAGGTACGAGGTCTCTAGGTTCCCACTTATTCTAGCTACCTATAGGGATTACTCATGGTGATCATTTGTGACATGCTTCTAGTGATGTAACTTTCTTTTCAGTTGTTTCATACTTACTATCTCATTGTGAAAACCCCCTTTTCAAACTAAACTGCTTTTCTTACAATTTCGAAAGGTGAATGCACTCTTGGAATCAATTTTGAAAATATGGTGGAATAAAAATTGATTTTCATAAAAAAATGTCAACTTGTGATTTGGATTTGAAAAGAATGAAAAAAACATTATTTTATTATGTCTTATTTTCAAACTAGCATAATTGGATTTCTTTTTAAAGGTAAGGGCATAGGGCGTGGTTATTCCTTGGCTTTCCTATTGAGCATCTCGGTGATCACGCCTACTTTACTTTTCAGTTTCAGGTTATAGACTTGGATCTCTCTTCGAGCGAGCGTGGTTATAAGTTTGGTGGTGACCCATGGGGTCACTTGGAGGTATGTCTAGTTTCCTATCTTTATTTTATTTCCCGATGTTAGTGTTTAATTGTTTTGTTCTGTTTATTTTTGTTTATATGTCTTTTATTTTCTGGGATAAATTGTTCCCAACTACATGTTTTGATGCCCGACACTAGTTTCCAGCCCATGGGGATCGGGGACACCCTTCGGGCCTTGTCGCGGACTGGGTCAGGCGCCGGGTTGGATGGAGACCCGACTTGGTTCGTGAAAATCTGGAAACCCAACATCCACCAAACCAAAATCCCAAATCCTCAGGATAACTCCACACCATCCTTGACCTGGAGAGGCATGAAGGAACATAAGGCCAGAGTAGGTTAAGGCAATAGAGGGCATCCAAAACACATACCTTCGACGGAAGAAACAAGCAAACCGTAGAGAAATCCCACAATGGCAAGCTCCTGAGGAGAGGGGACTAAGAGCGGATGAAGCCGAGAGTGAAGGGGAGATACCGTGGGTGAAAAATGAAACCCTAGAGAAATGGAGAAGATGA
This sequence comes from Viscum album, assembly GCA_963277665.1. Lineage (NCBI taxonomy): Eukaryota > Viridiplantae > Streptophyta > Magnoliopsida > Santalales > Viscaceae > Viscum > Viscum album. Next base: position 1,083,274,474 of record OY728146.1, on the reverse strand, counting down.
TCGTGGAGAGCACACTCTGTAGAGAATGTGGAGAGTGCCCTCCGCGGTGAGTGCGGAGAGCGCTCCTGTTAGGATAATGAATTGGTTAATTAATGTAAACAAATAAACATTATTTTTTAATATAAATATAATTATTGTATATATATATATATATTAATAATAATTTTTATTAAAAAAATATTATTGTTTTTAATGGTGTTGATAAATCTCTCCTTTATTAGTGTTAAAACAAGCACTGATAAATGATACACCTTTTTCAGTACTTTTTTTAGCATAGATAAAGATGACCTTTATGAGTCCTTTTAGCTAGCGATGATAAATTTTAGGCTTTTATCGCGCTGATAAAAATAGGCATTTTCCTTACCCTAATCTATGGTAGTGAATTATATCATTAGTTACTAATATTTTAATTACATTGTTAATTAATTATTGTATTATTATTTCTTAATTATATTAATTAGTTATTTTTTATTGTAAGTGTTAGTCGAAGTGGAACACTTAAGAGGGGGTGAATTGAGTTTCAAATTTAATTTTTTTGTCAAAAACACTTTAATGAAAAATCCCACAATTTCTTGAAAATGCATAGTTAACTAAAATAGAAATATATAATTTGATATTTTTAATAACTTCTGAAAATATTGATTACAACTCAGTTAAAATAATTTTAAAAACACATTAACTTTTTAAAATAATATACTTGTATCAAACAATGTATATAAAACACAAGTTAATGTTAACTATCAAAGTATTGTTTTTCTTTAGTTTAGAAAACTAAAACTGGTTTGTTTTAGAAACATAGAAAAAACACACACAATGGAATTAAATAAGGGGTTCATTCTTAACATAATACTTAACACCCTAAAATTTTAAATCACCAACTACCAAGTATTTTATTACAAAATAATCTAATCCACAGCCTGGGTCAGGTTTTACAAATAGTAGTACTCAAATAGTCCATGTTATAAAAAAGCCTCTTTCATGGTTATTTGTAGGATAAAAGGGGTCTACGTCACACATGAACTCTTCCAAAATTATTTGTGGGATTAAATATGTAAAATAGTAAAAGAGAATAGAACTCTCAACTATTATGTAGTATTCCATGTTTTCATATAAACAAAGTAAACCAAAACACATCTCCAAAGTTAAATTAAACAAGAAGAGAAAGAAATAAAGAGTGTGAATATTTAATAAATCTTTTTCTATTTAGATTTGGTTGTTTAATAGTCCTTGAATATTTACATGAAAGGGATAAACTAATTTTACAAATAAAATTTATAAAAATTGAGTATCGTTGAAGTCCTAGAAAATCATTTTTTCTCAGTAGGCTCTGAACAAGACAAATAGTATAATAGAAGAATTTATTCTGTCAGTTAAATGGTCAATATATTTCTTTTCAACACTTCACACACTACTTCACCTCAGATGTTCATGAGGGGTTCCTCTAAATTTATAGTATACCAAGTCAAATTATCTGTTGAAAGATAAATAATAAAATGAGTATAATCCTTGTATTTAGATAAGGATCTAGAAATTATGACTTGTCTTTAAAACATCCTTGTATTTGTTTATAAATAATCATTCTTAATTACACAAGTCTCTAAAATTCATTTAATTTTTTAATCTATAAGTTGTAGAAATTAAGTTTGAAGTTAATTTTGAATATCAATGGTAGAAAGATCATCTGTTGGTGGAAAGCACTTGATGGTAAAAGATATTAACGATAGCTTCAAGCACTAGCGGTAGTGGTAGAATTACTTAACGGTATTAGCAATTAGTAGTAGATGTACTTTAATAGTAGTGGTAGATTCTTATGGAAGCGGTAGCTCCTAGTGGAAATAATATCTTCTAGTATTAGCTTATTTAAGTATTAGAAGCACTTAGTAGTAGCACCACTTGATAATAACTCAATTTGGCGATAGCATCATTTGTAGGTAGCATAGGTAGATCACAGACTTGAACTAATATAAGATGTTTTCGTAGAATATTATAGTTTTAGTAAAGTTTAACTAATGGTAGTTAGCCATGGTAGGTTCAAGACATATCCAATTTTATTATTTTGGCCAGAAAATAGTTAACTATCATAAAACATGATACTTATTAAAAACTTAAACAACAATATCTGAGATCATTAAAATAAGGAGGTTCTTAGACTAATCCAACAATATCACCCTTTTAATGATAAGAAATAATGATATTAATAAAAATAAATAACAACACTAAATCATATAACAAATGAATATAATGAATACAATTTTCTTAATAAGAAAAGTACATATGCAATTCTTATTAATGATTCATTCTATACAGTCTTACTCCCCCTTTGGGATTATCAAAAAAGATAGCAAGATATAGTTAAGGAAATTAATGATACAATTATAAGTAAAGATATAAGTTTTTCATTAAAGACCAAAGTTAGTACATTATGTCAGAAAAGGAAATAAAAAATAAAATACCTATAAAATTCTTATATGAGTCTGAAGAAGTATCCTTAGCATGGAAATAGGTAGGATCCACTGGTTCCTTTCCTTTCCTATCAAAAAGAGGAGTAAAAGTGGTGGAAGGAGGTGCAGGGGGTCTAAACACTATAGAAGAAGAAACTATCCTGAGATGCCTCATAGATTCAATAGATGTAAGTCCAAAAGGACTAACAACAATGGATGTGGGCTAAAGAGGTGCTGAAAGGGGTGTATAAATTGAGTTTATTATGGTAATGTATGGTGGTTCTATAACAACTATCCTAGTGGTTTAGATAAATAAACCCATTTAATCTATAATCTAGGTAATAACCCTACCACCATTATCCATGGCTCTAAAAAAGTTTATATTCACTTCCATAAATACTCTAGGAAAGGATTTCAATGTATTCAATGGAGTCACTAATTTTTTGAAGGCCCTAGTGACATGAGGTATCCTCATATTCTTCGTTAAGAACAAAAAAGGTGAATTAAGTTAATGTTTGGTAAAAATACTTGATAGATAATACTTAATGGATTTAGTGATTGTTCCTCCATCACATCTAGATTAATTTAAACATTCTCTAGTAAGCTTATAATATTCTCACCATTTGATTTTATATAACAAAGTTCATCTTGATGAGAGGTAGAAGAGTCATCCAAAACTACTTACAGCTCTTCTCTCACTATAGATTTGATCAGGTCATAATCAAAAGAGATAGGTGTAGAGGGAAGTGGAGCTGTGTAAGAAGAAGCTCCATTAGTATTCAAACATTATATCCTATCTAGAAAAGATAATTCTCACTATGTAAAGTTATTTCTTAATCCTTCAATGTTTAATGAATGACATTCATATGTTCTAGTAGCTTCTTGTTCTCTGCTTATAGATTTCCAATCTTTAGGAAGAGGCTAGGTTGGAGATAAAACACTACCAAGAAAACTATTAAAGCAGTGTCATCTTCACTAATCATTTTATCTTAAAAGGAATAGGACATGGTCATTCTACTAAATATTAGATACTAAATCAACCTTAAAGGAATCCATATCAGCTCTTATCAGATGAATTGTGGAAGGAGAAGGTAGTGTAAGATCCCTCTCCTGACTATGAACAAAAGCATCATCATGACCATTTTTCATAGAATTCCTTCCAGAAGGAAAAGGCTCCAAAAGTTTTGCCTCATATCTATAGTCTACTAAGGATCCCTTAAGATATTTCTAATCAATTGAGAGAGTAGGTTCAACATGATATAGTGGAATACCCTTATCACCATCATCACCAGCATAATCATCACCATTCAATTTGAAGTATTACAAGACAATATAGAAGATCCTATAGATTTATCCCTCTCTCTAGTGCATCATCCTCACCTTTTTCTAAAGAATATGGTTCTAAACTATTTCTAGATCCCTGACTAAAAGAATAATGTTTAAAAATGATATGTAACTCTTCACTGGCATCCTTTCCAGAATCAGTAAAATTTTGTAATGAATTTTATTTCTCATCCCCATCTCCACCATTAACATCATATCTAGAGTCATCATAAATATCAATAACATCTTCTAGACTTTCTGAGGTAGATCTCTCAAATTGATCACCATTAGAAGATTTAGTTTATTATGTTTCATCTTCTCCTTATACCAAAATCTCTTTGGTATGAAGTGATAGAGTTTGACTAGGATGTGAATATGATACATTGGAACTCTTAAAATGTTAGGGTCACTTCCTTATTCCCCTAAAACTGGAGAAGATTCTTCTATAGCATATATAGCTTCCTTATATTCAATTTCAACACAAAAAATAGAATCAACTTATTCATTAGAATAATACTCCACTACTTTATCTAGATCCAATCTAGGGTCAACCAAATTTTATGGTCTTTAAGGATTCTCAATAGGGCTGAAATTTCCATAGATTTTATCATTGTATGTTACCCATATTTTAAGCAAAGGATTCCAATTTACTTTCATCCTCTTACAGGTGACTAGACTGAGGAAGAATACATCAAATTTTGTTATTTTTTTTCTCTCCTTCAAGAATAATACCTATATATTCCAATAGAGTATAGATTATCTTAGGGTAGGAAAGAGAATTAGAGATTAAGGTAGGATTTCACAACTCTATCATGTGCACTATTAAACACCTATATAGATTGATTTTTTTCACCTATTTTTATAAGAAAAAAGAAAATTCATTGATACCTCAAGATACTCAAGTCCCCCTTCATGGGACACATAATATGTTGGAGGAACATGAAAATAAAATTACATTATCAGTCCAACTGAACTACTTTAGGTCTTCTAATGGTGGAATTCTTAGTGATATCAAGAAGATAATCCTAAATCAAAAAGTTCTCCGGATTAATGAGAAGGAAACCTTGATAATCCTCATAGATTATTTTATGATTAACTCTAACATTTATCACACTTTTTCAAATAATACACAAGCTATTTTATATCCACCATTGTTTTGAAAATATCTTTCTTATCTTTAAACTGAAACTTAGAGAACATGTATAAATCAAGAATCAACCTAGGGTAGAATGGTATATCATTCCTTGAGAACCATTCTTCCCATCCTTGTCCCTGAATCGCTTTACAGATAAGAAACTTCCTTAAATATATCCAAGTAGTATCAAATTCCTTCTAAAAAAACTACATGAGATGCAAGTTTGTGATTTTTTTAGTTCAATAGATCAACTCGATTCTCCTCCAGATTTCATTGAAGGATTCAATTTTTTAAAAGATTCACCACCACACTTCACTCTCACCATTTTCACATAGGTTCAAGGGTTGGAGGTTGAATGTGAAGGGTCATGGTTCAATATTGAAAGAGAGGTTTCAAAAGGGCGTGTGTGAGAGATAATTCCTAATTTGAACTATAATATATTTATTTTTATCATTTAGGGATTTTAACATTAAATTTAAATAAAAATAATATTGATAATAAAAATTAGAGTGAAATAATAAATTTTATTAAAAACTATAGAAATGGTATCATTTATAACCGTAAAAAATGAATGGTAGTTCGTAATGGTATCATACCATTGGTAGCACACCACGGTAGCATGCCACAATAGTACAGACATAATAGATATCAAATTATAGAATAATCATGGAAGTATAGTCATGGAAGCAACCGAATAGTAGCTTTCCATGTTAGCATACCAATGGAAGCAAGGACTCATGGTAGCATAGTTATGGTAACAAGAAATAATACTAATAATTTTTTATTCAACTATACCAGAAATAAAATAAATTCAAGAATAAAAGACTATCCAAAATTCATCATTCCATATTCATGTATGATATAAATCATTCTCTCCAAATTCAATGGATTTTTGAATATATTAGTAAGATAATGTTAAATACCAATGAATTAAAGGGTTATATACCATTTTCGAAAATGGTCTCTCAAAAAGTGACATCTTATATCAATATGTTTAGTTCTAGAGAGAACATAGGATTCATAGAAATTTTTATAGAATTTATATCATCACAATTTATAGGGATATGTCAAAATTGATATCCATAATCTAGTAATGTGTGTTTCATCCACAAAATATTTTAACAAAAACTACCCACAGCTATGTACTCAAATTCAGTAGTTGATAATGAAATATAATTTGGTTTCTTACTACACAATGAAACTAGAGACTTTCCAAAAAATGACATGTTCCAGTGGTTCTTTTTATATAAAACTTAAAACCACCAAACTATGCATTTGAATAAATCACTAAATCAAATTCTTATCTCCTTAAATAAAATAGTCCTAATTTAGTTGTATTTTTTAGGTATTCAAAAATTATTTTCACAATAAGTAAATGTGATTCCCTCGGGTTCTTTTGAAATTAGACACAAATACACACACAAAACATAGTATTAGGTCAGATATCAGTTAATTATAGTAAACATCCAATCATACCTATGTATTTGGTTTGATCAACTAATTTATCAATTTCATCAAGATATATTTAATAGATTGTACTCATGGGAGTATAACTACCTTTATTAATATTCATTCCAAAACATTTTAAAATATATTTAGTGTATTTTCTTTGATTTAAAAAGATTAATTCTTTATTTTAAAAAAAATTAAATACCAAATAAGAATTTTAACTTACCCATAAAGATCATTTCAAATTCATTTTGAATACTTTTGAAAATTTTAGTACACAAAGAGTTTTGGGATGATCTTAAAATAAAATCATCAAAATAGGTTTATACTTTTAAAACATATTTTGAAATTATTTTAATAAATAAATTTGGTTCATCTATTCTTTTTTAAAAACCTTTTAAAATAAAAACGATCTAATCATATTATACCAATCTCTGTGAGTTTTTTAAACCATATAAATCTTTTTTTCATTTAAATATTTTATTTTTAGAATGAGGGTTTTGAAATATTGGGGTTTTCTCAAAAAAAAATATCCTCAATTATATAAAAATCTAGAAATTCACTCTTTAAATCCATTTGATATAATTTGAATCCAAATGTGTTTCATAGGAAAACAACATTCTAATAACCTAAAGTCTAGATACTGGTGAAAAGGTTTCCTCATGGTTAATACCTTTCTCTTCACTATAGTTTTGTGTAACTAGTCTTGCTTTAATTTTGATTATAGTATTAACTCATCTATATTCCTAAACACCCATTTAGCATTGATGGACAGTAAGTCCTTAGTTATTTCCACAGTTCTTTGATTTTATTCCTTTAAAACTAATTCAATTGCATTTTCATTATCCATAATTCATCATCAATTGATTCAGTGATAATCTTAAGTTTAAGATGTGATAATAAAAATTGATGTGCACCATGGTTTCTAAGAGAAGCTATAGTTTGAGTTTATTTACCTATTTATCCAACTATGACATCTAAGGGATGGTCTATATTAGTCTTAATAGTTATATGGATGGAATTATTTGATACTTAATTTTATTTTATCACTTTTGGTTCAAACAATTCTATGCTAGGTGATGTTTCTACAATTTTGACATAATCATCACAAGGATTAACATTTATATTCATATTAGGAAGGTCATCATCAAGGTTATCTAAAGGTTTTTTAGGTTCAAGTGGATCTATTTTATTTAATTTGAAATGTATAGATTATTCCATAATTTTTTTTCATTTTATTGAATACCTTGTATGACTTACTAGATATTGAATATCTAATAAAAATTTATTCATGAATTTGGGATAAAAAGTTTTCTAAATTATCCTTTGTGTTGATTAAAATAATTTATATTCAAAAATTATAAAGTAATTTACTTTTGGTTCTCTCCCATTACATAATTCATATGAGGTATTTTTAAAAGTGGTCTAAATATAAATCTATTAATAATATAGAATGATGTATCCATAGTCTCTTCCCAAAAATAAATAAGTAAATTATATTTATTAAGAATGTTCTGAGAAATATTATGAAGAGTTTTGTTTCTTATTTCTACTACAACATTCTATTGTGGGGTCCTATGAGAAGAAAATTTGTGATTGTGGTCATTTTGTGAGCATAGAGATTCAAAAATTTTATTTTCAAACTCACAACCATGTTCACTACTTAAGGTTTTAATGTTTAGTCTACTATGTTTTCTATAGATTTTTCATATTTGAAAAAGTAAGAACATGTTTTACTTTTTTATGATATAAAGAATACACAAGTGTATCTATAAAATTAATATACTAGAACATAAGAATAATTATTCCCATTTAAGATAGAAACCCTAGAAGATACAAAGAAGTCCATGTGAACCAAATCTAGGGGTTGATAAGTTTAAACTTCTTTCTTTAGTTTGAAATAGATTTTATATCATTTCCCTTTTTGACATGGGTTAAAAACTTTGTCTTTTAGGAATGACAGTTTAGGTGAAACCTTAAAAAATATTATCCTATTTAGCTTTATAATTGGGTAGAGATTTCAGTGTCCTAGTCTCCTATTCAAAATATAAGACTCCTTGTGAAATATAGTTTAACAAAAAAATATTTTGAGAAAATAATGAATTCAAATCAACATCATAAACATTTTCATTGTGTAAGGTACTAAAAACTAATGCATGATTGAAATAATAAATTTTAAAAGAATTATTCTCAAACTTAAAATGATAACCATCATCACATAAATGTGAGATTTTTCATATATTACATTTTAATCAATCTATAAAAAAAACTTTAGTCATCAAAAGAGTCTAGAGTTACTGATTTAACTGGGTCCAATTATTTTTAGTTCATCGTTCTCACTAAAACTGATATTTCCACCATATAATTTGATAAGGATCATGAAGATTGAGTAATCGTCAGTCATGTGTTTAGAACATCCACTATCCATATACCATAAGTTCTTATTCGTACTCTTCAATCAGGTTTACTATATCAAAATTTAAACACAAAATGATTTTGGTGCCCATGTTTTCTTGGGTCCAGAGATTTTTTTAATAAGATATTTAGTAATCCAATTTTTTTAACTAGTTTATTATATAGAGACTTTGAAATATTAGAAATTAAAATATTTTTAGGTCTATAAGAATAAGAACTACTTACTGACATGGAAGAACTAGGGTTATGAACAAATTTATTCTTATAAATCTTCCTATATCCAAGATAGAAGACATTACTAGTGGTATATTTGGGAGTGGTTTATTTACCAAGAATCGTAGTAATAGTTCATCTACCATTTTTTATTCTTTCTAAATAATTTTTAAGTTATTAATTTGGCATTTTAATTTTATTGTTTTTTTAATAGTTGAGTACTTTTGTCCTTTTCTATAATAAAATCATATTTAAAGTGAGAAGACAAAGAATTAATCTTCTTTAAGATTTTATATTTATCCTTTATATAATTAAATGTTTCCTCTAATATATTAAAATACTCAAATAAATCCTCACTAATCATGTTTTCATCATTGTTTTCATTCTTAGAAATATTTGAAAAATGAACAAGAGATGTAGGAATAATATTTAGTACCTTATATGTGTTTTTCTTGAAATACATGTAATCTCTATAATTTTTATCTTATATGGTCGATTCAGAGTCACTTGAACTATATTTAGAGGTCCTCCAGGTGGATTTCATAACCTTATTATACCATTGACCTTTTTTCCATTATTTTTTATATTTTAACTTAGTGCATTCTACTTTTCTGTGTTCTTTTCATTTTAACTCACAGAAAGTTACTTCTCTATATTGATTCTATAATATCCAATCAATTTTTCTATAATACGTTACTACATAGTTATACTTTTTGAAGAATTTATTCTTCCTATAGAATTTATTGAATAATTTCTCATTCCTATGGAATTTATTGACTTATTTGGCTAGGTTATCCATTTACTCGTCACTTTCTAAGGGTGATTAATCATCACTGGAACTAACATATTTGATTTTCTATTTTTTTATTTGAGTCATAAGTCATGAATTTTACTGGAGTCCTCTTGGGTTCATATTCTTCTTATTTATTTACTTGTAAATCTTTATCATATATCATAAGATTTATAATAATCTCTTTATATGATAAATTACTTATGTCACAATATTCTATGATTGAAGTAGAGATTCTTCCCTGAACCAACTCCGGTCAACCACGAACTAGTCACCCGAGCCAGCCCGCAATAAGAACCAAGACGTGTCTATAATCCTCCCATGTTGTAAACTAGTTCCAAGAATCTATTTCAATTGGGAATGATTTTTCCCATTAAACAATAGATAAATAAACATGAACAACAAGAATAAAATATACACTAGAATGGGAATGAAATAAAACTATACATACGTCCATGTGACCTCTTTCTCACCACCATCCATAAGATAGACCCCCACTAAGGAAAGTCCAAACAAAAACCTGATCTAGAACCTGAAACTGCAATATAGATTAGGTCTATCAACACTGAGTGTCATGAGTAAGATGTGAGAATAAAATAGCATAGTAGGTAAGCACCAAGAAATACATACATGTCCTTTCCTAAAATAGTCCATAAACACTAGTTTCAAAATGAAGATAGAAAATATGAATTTTAGAATTTTAAACAACCAAACACAAATTTCCCAAAATCCATTTAAAAAAAATGGAATTCCCTTCCAAAAAAAGATTTCTATTTCAAAACCCAGTTTTGAAACCAATTCCAATGAATATACACAACTTATAAAATTGAATAAGAAAAAAGGAATACAAAATTGACCCTAATAGCAAAGAATATCAAAAAATCACAAAAGAACGTAAACAGTATGGGTAAAATCATGCTTAATTAATTGGAATAGTAAACTAAGATACCATAAAACTATATAGTAACATACAGATATGTAATCATGGTCATTTCCTAAACATCTCCATAAGCATCCATGGATGTACTCAGTTCAGATCCATCTTCCCATTTATGATGAAATTCATAGTGAATAACCAACCTGGATGTCCTAATTAGCCTCACCTTTGGAATACCCCACATGTATTTTCACTATCCAAGGATATCTAGTCCGTCTAATCAGGACATATGTAGGAATCATCACTCAACCCTCCTAATGATGTCCAATAATCCTATGATAAAAGTGTAAAGGTAAATTGAGGAGTTCATCACATGCTTGGAATTAAATATAACCAACATATTCCATCATGAATTCCTTTCCAACTCTCTGACACTATCTATGTAAAGATTCTCTCTAAAATAGGAAAACCATATGGGTTCCCATCATATAGAAAAACCTTTCACAAGTACCAATCGGGCCTACACATCATAGATGTTCAAAAACATTTTCAAGAAATATCCCAAGGTACCAAACGATCTTCAAAATTTTAAATTCAAAATCATTTCCAAGGAAACCACCTTTCTTTTGAAAACTATTTCAAAAAATAAAGTGATTGTCCAAATATAAATTCCATGGTTCCAAATGGGCCTACAAGTATAATGATTATCAAATAATACATTCAAGGTACCAAATAGTTTATGCTTAAAAAACAATATTGGAAACTGTATTTTAAGTCATTTGGAAAAAAAGACACAATTTGGGAAAACATTTAGAGTTTTAGAGAAAACTATTTGGAAGAATGAATGTAAAAGGAAGGTAGATGTGATGAAATTGTTTTTTAATCCAAATCCATCACCTAGAAATTTTATGGAGTTTCCATTTATATGCATGCCCATATCTACATGTGTACTATGTGAACATATGGATTTGAACATATTCACCAGAATATAAATGGATAACCACAATAATGTCCATGGTTTCAATCAAAGTAGCACAAGGATCATCACACCAAAGCACAAGAGTTATCACATAATAATCAAACCATTAAGAGGCAACAAAACCCAACCAAACCACAATTCTATATGAAACCCAAATTTATTAAAACCTCAATAGGGATAATAATTACTTCAAAGCACCCAAAAACATTTGAAAGGCCACTTGAAATTTTATCAAATACTTAGCATACATAAACATTTAGGCATAATTAAGGTAACCCATTGAAAACCCATTTTTATCAAACAACCAACATATAAATTTCATAATAAATCATAATAGAACCCCACAATCATAAATACCAAATTTTGAAATCATTTTTTAAATCTCAAGTATCTAATGTCATTCTTTAAAAATAAAATGGATGAAAATACCTACCTTAACATTGTGAACGTGATGAAAATTCAATCATAGAACAAGGAAAACCCAAGGACCAAGCCACACACCCTAAACACAAATATACCTTGATATATATATACCCCTTATGAGATTTGGTTGATGTTGTATATGACATTAGTGTTATTATAGCAGATATGGTGGGGATGACAGTTTTCTTTGGTTAACGAAAAGATGATGATGGTTGGAACTCCTTAATAGAGGTTTTTCTAGGTATGGTGATGTGGATAGAAATATGGGTAGTGTTTCTAGTGGTTTTTAGTGGTTCTTACTAGTTTTAATAGTGAGGTTTCTTTGGTTTTGACCCCTAAATTTGGTTTTGGGCCTTGTTCATTTATTTTTATGGTCATTGTTTTACTATTTTTTATGTCAGCCTTTGTGTATTCCCTTTTTGTTTTTCATTGAGTTTCCTAGAATCCAAAAGTGTAATTTTATAAAATCACAAAAAAATATAAAGAATAAAGAGCATAATATTCGCATGAATTATAAAAATATGATGTAAGTTGTAACAACCCGAGATTTTATGAGGATTATTCTTTTTAATTTCATTGATGTCTTGTGTTGTATGCTACACCAAGATTATATTGTGTTATACGAAACATTTTATTATCTTGTAGTATACACAACACTATTCTTGGATTGTGTTACACATAATTTCAAGTTCGTTTGATAGTAGTTATTCTATGCAACATTGAGTGTGTGTATATACATATATATATATATATATATATTCAATGTATAAATGAAATATGGTTGGATTCTGTTATACAAAACAATGAAGGAGTCTTTCACAACACGAAACCCTATCTTGGATTACATTACACGCAATCGCGACCTTCCATGATAGCGTGTGTTGTACGCAATACCGAGTTTCACTAAACAAAGATATGCTATTAAAATATTATATAAATTAGCCGTTATAAATAGTAATACCCACTTTTTGTAATTTTATAAATTTTATCCTTCAAAATGGACTTCATTTTTGGATTCAGAATATCAAAATTAGCCTAGGGTGAATTTTTGGTATTTTTCTAAAAACTTTCAATTTTTGATGAATAGTGAAAACACTGGGTTACTATTTAAAAACCGGCTTTTTTTTAAATAATTATTTATTTTATTTAAATTTATTTTAGGTAAAAATTGATACATAATACCTATATAAGATCAATGTAATTCATTGGAGTCATTTTATAATAATTTTATATATATATAAATTTTATTGAACTTTTCACCGTCTTTTACCCACCTCCTTGGAGAATTTGGAAATTCACATAAAACTTAATTTTACCACTTCTGTGAGTAGAATTTTGAGAATCCGAGAGACGCGGTTAATATCAAGGACTAAAATGTGGTTCAATGAGATGAAAATAATTTTTGGTGAATAGTAACTTTTTACTTTTATTTACCACGGTTAAAAGTCAATAGGGTAATTAAGGGTAAAAATGATATTATTATTATTATTACCCTAAAACATGTCCTAATTCTATTGGATAAGTGTAATTCGACCAAAAAAACCTTAGGAATAAAATATGACCATTTAGGTCCACTTGGATTAGATTGAGACATTTATTATTAATTTATTTAAAGAAGGGTTAAAATAGTTAAAATCAAAGTTTAATAAATAAATAATTTTTAATACAGGGTTATACATAAGATAAATTCGACTATAAATATTCATTATAAATATAAAAATATTTCCTACATAATGATATTTTATTTATAATTTTTAGACATTAAATAATTTAATTTATGTATGACACAATTATGATGCAGTAATTATCTTATTAATTAAATATTTACATAATTGATGTTATAAATACCCAAATAAATGTAATTTGAGACTTTTTATGAATTACACTAATTTTTTAGGTTAATATGACATGTTAGTATTTATTTAATTAACTTTATTTGAACTAATCATGCTGTTATGATTTTCACAAAAATCAATTACCAAATAGTGTCAAAATTGACATAAAATAGTTTTTAAAACAAATATTATATTATTAATTGTTATTATATTCCTAAAAATCTAATGTTAGGCCAAGATACTTATATCATGATAGGTGTATTATTAATGGACCACTTGGGGGGTCTCTTGGATGTATATGGTATGTTTATTAACTATATAATATAAAAATACAAAGTGACATGGTAAATGTAAATCTAATTAACTAAGAGTTGAAACTAAAAGATAAGGTTAATATAATGACCCAAACCTGTCTAAAATCTATTGGTTGAGAGGATTTCAACCCATCCCCACATTATCTTCTAAATAAATCATTTTGGAGCTATTATAAACCAAATATGACTTTATTATAAAATAATATTTTGAGTTTTTTCAAAGGTGCCCCTCTCCTCCCTTATAAAAAGGGCACCCCTTCCCTCTTCTCTACACACCCTTTTGAGCCTTGAATCTTGGCCAAACCCTGCCCATTTATCTTCTCCACTTCCCTATCAACATTCTGGAGGTTCTGGTCTTCTAAAAAGACCAAATCTACTTCCTTAATAGGAAGCTTAAAGGAGGTGCGTCGAAGAAGAGGTAATCTCTTCTTCTGATTTTCTCAAGTTTCTTTGTTCTTCTACTTATTATTATTTAGTTGTATCATTATAAAGTAATAACATCAGTATTACTTATATACTGATATGTTATTATAAATATAAAACAACCCTATTTCACCTTCTATCTATCCTACGGAAAACGAAATCACCGCGCGTGCGTATGTACGGAATACCGTCTCCAGGCTGTGGTGTAATTTGTTTTCAACCACCACCTTACTTGGATGGGTATAATGGTGTAAATAAATAACTATATATGATTATTGTAAAGTGATATTTATTCTGAAATATTATACATATACTTCAATATAATTCCACAATCATGGGAATGATATCATCGCTCGTGCATACGTACGGACTACCGTCTCCACGACGCGATGAGATTCATTCTCCATGTTAACCATTCATGAATGATTATAAAGTATATATAATGAATAATAATGAAATATATGACATAATAATAATATTGTATTTATGTATATATATATATATATGCCATCTACTTAATTCCATTCAATTCAATAAGCAAATGAAAACAGCGTTCATGCGTACATACGGCCTACCGTCTCCATGAACGGTGTATTTCATTCCATTTATCGACATATAATATATATTTATATGCTGAATATATATTATATATAAATCATTTTTTACATTATATAATTATGTAAATCAGGATATAAGTAATAATATCAAGAACAACAAGTCGAAACTCATACGATAAATGAAACGATTTTACCCAAAACGGTGCTTTAACATGGAATTTACAAATGAACGGGTAATATAAAGTCATAAGTGAACCATATATGATATAATAACAATGAATATGATTCTGTAATAATTCAATGACATTATTTAAATCATTATACAGGAGGTTCGGAATCATACAAAGCATATCAGACATATGGTAAGGGATAACTATTCCAATCTCATTCTTATTCGAGATTGTCATTCGTAAGTATTTACTGGGGTTATTGTTATCATACATGTCCATGTTTTCTAAAACTATTTTCATGTATGTTTAAAGTCCTTTTTAACCATTTTTGAATTTTATTACATGTTATGGAAGGAAACATTCTTTTGTTTACCATACAAGGAACTTTTTGACTTTTCCGCAAAAGTACGAGATGAATGTATTTTTAACTTATATGGCATGAACGGATTTTTAAGGTTTCAAAATGCCTAATTTTTATGAAGATTATTCTAAAAATTTTCATGATTATTTTCAAAAAAATCCTTTTCTTTTAAAATTTCATGGCATTTTGTGAAAGGAAAATGGTTTTGAATAATAAAGGATATTTTCCTCAAGAATTCATTTCAAGTGTTTTATAAAAACCATTTTCCATATAGGATGACATTATTTAGTATGATTATGTTTCAAGTATAATGTATCTATTATTTACATTGTTTTATTCTTCTTGTGATGAAATGATATCCATTTTTTCTATATGGATCATGTTATGATGGGATGATGTTTATGAAACCCATTTTATTCTTTGGGTTATGATGAATGATGTATGATTGTTTTGTGGAACAAGTAAGAATGATTTCAATATGAGATGGGTGGGACCTATATCGCCCTATAATGCATTGGGTAAAGATTTATATATCATGAGATAGACATGTCTGGAATGGTAAGTTAATCTGGTTCAGTGATACAGGACTAGAACAAGGAGTGAACTCGATTCAGAAAGGGACTTTGTCCACTAAGATGGTCTTGGTAGCAATGCCTTGGCTACTATGGAAATCATAACAAGTTCTGAATGGTTTCCAAAATTATATGATTTATTCCCATGCTATTTTATCAAGATTGATGTTCCATTATGATACATGCCTTACGTACTTCCAAGATTTATGTCTTTGCTCAAGATTTTGATGTTTAAATATTATTTTCATGTTTTTAAGTTCAAATATATATGGTTTGTTTTATTTTCTCCATGCTTACCCTTACTGAGAATTTGAGCTCACCCTTTATATGTTTTCTTTTCCCTAGGATTTCAAGAAAGGTTTTAGGTAAGAAAACCAAAAGGGGAAGATCTTTATGGGATATGTTGAATATCTTTCACCATGATTATAAGATTATATTCCGAGTTTCCAAAGACACTAAACTATTACGGTCCTTTGGTGTCTGTTTTTGTTATGTATTAAGTATTCTACAAAAGTAATGTAATGTCTATATACGTCAAGCTTTGGGTCTCTACATAAGTACTCATGATTTTGATTCGCATTGTCAATGATGATGTGATGTTCATAAAAAATATATAATCATTATAGGATAATCTATATGGAGACTTTCAGTATATATATTTTTTATAATCCACAAAACCCCGATCCACAAAAAGATGAACACTTGAAGCACTATGCAGTAAAAAAACCTCAAGAACTCCCCCAAACTTAATGTACCAAGAGATAGGAAGTTATTCACACCCTACTCACTATACTAATAAAATCTCACACGCACTCAATAAGGACTCATAAAAACTAAAACAATTGAAAATTAAATATTAAAGAAAATTAAACTAGAGTTTACATGGTTTAAACATGATTCTACATCCATAGGAGAACACTACTATCATTTTCATTTATTATAATATATAAGGAATTGAAATCACTTAAGATTACTAATTACAAGTAATCCAAAATCACATCACCATATGTGTACAAGTGGTCCCACTTATTTGTAGTAGTTCTCACACATTCATCTATTTTCATCAGCTTCCAATCTTTGTGGATGTCCCACCATTGAACCATGGTGACTCCTGATCACCTATAGCAATTGGAACCTGGCTGCTGACATCCTATGATTAGTGAAGATGTTTCACAATAATTAACATCATATTAACTTTTTTTTTATTTAATAGTTAATTTACCATTGCACACAACCATTAGAATATATCATCTTCCAAACATCTTACCTCTACTTAATATTTTAACTGCCACTACACTGAAACTCAAGGTCGTGTTATCTTTGAGATCTTCCCTTATGGTTCGAGTAATAAAAACATGAATCGGGATTCAATATTCCTAGAAAATATCCCACTTAAATATATAATTAAAGAAACTATATAAATTATCCAAAAATAAGTCAAAACTTTCAATCCCTAATGTCTACCACATACAGTGTCTCTATATCCTTCGGTTTACCCAAATCCCAATGAGGCACAATGTTGCCTCAGAATTTCTTGGACTAACAGTTTCTGTAAACATGTATATTGGATTCTACTTTTTGGATGTCTTTCACAACATCAGTACTCTATCCTCTTGCATGTTTCAAATAAAATGGTATGTTAGGTCAATATGTTTCTTCCATGAGTGAAACACTAGATTCTGATCCAAATGGATTCTACTCTGATTATCATAGAACATCACACCACCTTCATGAATCCTTAAATAATCCTTAAATAAGAACATAAACCAAAGAAATTCCTTTAATACTTCCAATTCTACCATGTAATCAACTTATGTTGTGTAAAAAAGTAACAACCAGTTGAATCTATTCCATCTAGATAACTATTGTTCCTTCGTAGATGAAAAAAAAACCAATGGTTCTCTTTTGAATATCTAAATCACCAGAAAAGTAAACATCAATGTAACCCCATGATGGATCATTCATCCCAAATCAAAGAGTTATACCTTCTAATCCTTTCATATATGATATGGAACACCTCCCATCCTCCCAGTTTCCTGATAAGATGAAATTGTATATGCATTTTAAAGTCATTTAATTAATTATTATTCATTTTTTATTTTATAATTCACTAGTTATGTATTTATTACTTCATAGAATAGGTTTCTAATACTATAAAGGAAAAGCTATAAAAATTGGCCAAAAGTGAACACTACATGTCGTGAATCACTTACAGGATGTATAGGAATCATTCAAAGCATGTCAAAAGTCATGAATCAAGTCATGAAGAATTTAAAAGTCATGAAAAATTGCATGACATGAATCTCATATACACATCATGTAAGATTCAAAATACACTTCCCACTCAAAGATAAAGTCATGAGAAGAATCATTTCATGAGTTCAAATTACATGTCGCAAGACAAGTTAAATATCTAAATCTCAAAGATTTAGGCTGAGATTCATTCCAGATACAAAATATGTGGAGAAAACCATTGATCAGTATTACATAATGTGAGAAGTATACATGTTGTTTAATTTCATGACTATTTACATTTCAGAGCGCACACAATAGTGTAGAACAAGGTGCATTCTTAGTTTTCTCCCATTCTTTCACATTTCACCCCTTATTTTATGTTCCAACTCAACTCTAAATAGTTACTTTTACTATTTTGATATAATCCAAGTTCTTTTGTTAGTTATACATGTTTTATACATATTTTTCATCATTGTTTAACATTCTGAAGACTATCTACAATTTTCATTTTCATTCAATAACGGCTTCACCATTCGTTATTTATTGTTTACTATTTTACGTAAGTGTTTGAATGATTTTTTTCTTAATATTATTGTGAACTTCTTTATTCTTGAATAATAAATTGAAAATTATCATATTTCAATTATTTTATTAATCTAAAAATCATGTCTATAATTTTTTCTTCAATCGTGATTATTACCGTCATGAGCGACTAAACTACTTATGGTAAGGGTCTAGATTAGGGGTGTTCTGAACTTAGTTAATCTCTAAATCATAACTTAGTAACCCTAAGTCTAGTAATCAGATTACATAACAACTATTTATTCAATTTTTTAGTCAACCCTAACCATGGGAAGTTTAAATGAATGAACCTAACCTGATTGGACTAGAGTAGGCTATGACCATTAGCCTATGAAACTTTCTACCATAGAATATTTTCATAATGAATCTTTCTTGTTATTTATATCTAGACTAAGGAATAGTTTACTATTAGATAGATTTAGTTGGTTTGAATATAATAAACTAGTTCTCTATGCACCGCTTCACATCCTAAGACATGGGACTATTCCAAGTTAAGACTAAGATTATCTTTTTTACCTGAACCCTAAAATTGACCACAACCCCTACCTTATCCCTGAATCTTAAACCAAACTCGATATCATTAATCAAATCCCAAACCCAAACCAATTAATAGGGACTCCTACACAAAGGGTTTGAATTCCTGGCTCCTTGTATTCCAAAATTTCCCTATGGGTTTGACCTTGCACTATCACTATACTACATCATTGTAGAAAGTGTAGTTTGGGATGAAAATAAATTTTAATCTAACCAAAACCTACAAGAATTAAATGATGCATGAAATCACATCAAATTTTGGTTCTGTTTTTGGGGGCTGTTTTAATATTCTTAGAAAGAGGAACCTTTATCACAAATCTAGGATTATCTCACTCACCCCTTTATCTTTTCATACATTCATTTTTCTTTTAAATTTCATTACATCCTTATTATTTCTAGACTAGTGAATGTGTTAGGGGCCCATGAATAATTCAAGTATCCTTGACTCCCAATAACTTCTTACCTTTATCCCTGAAATTGAAAGGTACCATTCTGCATGCCTCTATTCAAGTATGGAATTTCGTAGCAATCCTGTAGGTCCCAACCCACCCAACATGTAATATGTTCCACCGAAACTTCAAGGAGATCAACCCAACCTGAAAATGGAGTGCACCATTATGGATTAAAAATTTCCTTCAATCAATGGTTATACACTCAGTATTGTGTGCCCTCATTTCTAGGAACATATGTTTGAAATCAAACCTGGACTCATCAGTATGATCCAGAACATGGGTCAGTTCAGCGGACTTCAGAGAGATGATCCTCATGAACACATCTCCAACTTCATATAAGTCTGAGATACCTTTCAAAAATAAGGATTATCCTTTGATGAAATATTATTATGGATATTAACATTATCCTTGCATGATATATTGAAGTATTGGCTAAAAATTCAATCTCCTGATTCGATCACGACTCGGGACGAACTTTCCAAGAAATTCATGTATAAATATTTTTCACCTATATGGACTTTGAAGCTCTGGAATGACATCCAAAATTTTTCTCAAATAGATGAATAATCATCATTAGATGCCTATGATAACTTTAAATAAATAACTAGTAAATTCCCACATCATGGACTTGATGTGTGGCTCCAAATGAAAACCTTCTATAAAGGTCTCTAACCCACAACTCATACAATAGTAGATGTCACCACTGATGGCAGACTAATGTAGAATTAGGTTGAGCACTATGAGACAGGGTATCACACCAGGCCAATTTGTGGTAGAGTGATCATAGACTCATTCGATGAAGAATCCACCAAGCTAAAGAAAACACCTATCTAGCTACAAAATTAGATGCCCTAACTTAGAATTTGGAATCCTTTTAGCTACCAGTTGCACTACCTCCACCTCCTACTCTTGTAATGGAAATTAAATCCTGTGAAATGTGTGGAAGCCTGCAATTATATCCAGATTTCAAGTTAGGATATGATTAACAAAAAATACAATATTTTATTTATATAAATTACAATTATAAAAACCAACAATAACAATAAACATAAAAATATTATCAATAGAGTCCATCTCAATAGCCGTAGTAAAACAGTCAAGGGTAATACCTGTAGAGAAGTGGTCAAGAACCACTTAGGAACCAAGGACCACCTACCTATCTAGTTATGAATCTCGTTCCTAGGCCACCTAAACAAGTTCCCCAATATCCTTCTCCTCTTAGAGGCTAGAAACAAATTCAATCAGCTCTGCAAATACCACTACAACCGGCTTCACCAATTCAATCAAATTTAGAAAATCTTATCATAGCCTTCATTAAAATGGTAGATCATAAGATTACCACCCAATAAATAGAAATGAAAAATAAAATGGATTCCCTCTGAAGTATTGAACATCAAATGAGTCAAATCTTAAAGACCGTGTTTGATATATTTCTAAGTATGTTTTCTAGTAATAGAGAGACATACATAAAGGAAGAGGCAAAAGTAGTGGTACTGAGGAGTGGAAAAGTGATGAATTTATAAGAACCAAGAATATGAGAAGATAAAAAGTATTAGGAACCTAAGAAACCTACTACAGTAATTGAAGAGGATGAAAATGAAA
This sequence comes from Viscum album, assembly GCA_963277665.1. Lineage (NCBI taxonomy): Eukaryota > Viridiplantae > Streptophyta > Magnoliopsida > Santalales > Viscaceae > Viscum > Viscum album. The sequence goes on along the minus strand of OY728146.1, from coordinate 1,083,252,792 downwards.
TAGAAAATAAAACTGATCAAGAGAAACCTATGGAATTACCACCTCCTGCAAAATCTCTAACACAAGAGAAACCCAAAGAGGGTATCTACATTGCACCACCAGCTTAAAATCCACCTATCCTCTTTCTATAAGGAATTATACAAGGAAGGATCAAATTTAAATGTAAGAAATTTCTGAATATGTTCAATAAATTACACATCAACATCCCATTTACCGAATCTATTACCCAAATGTCTGCCTATATAAATTTATCACGGAAATACTTTCCAAAAATAAGAATATGGAAGACTTGGGAGTAATTTTCCTAAATGAAGAGTTATCTACTCTTGTTTAGAATAAAATTACAAAAAAATGAGAGATCTTGGGATTTTATCAACTCCATGCACCATAGGAGAATACAACTTCAGAATATCCCTGCGACTTAGAAGCCAACATTAACCTTACACCAATGAGTGTATTTCACAAACTAGGAATTAATGAACTCAATACGACTATAGTGTTACTCTAATTATCTGATCAATAAATTATGTATCCTCAAGGACTTCTCGAGGATGTTCTGGTTAAAATTAATAAATTCATTTTCCTAGTAAACTTCTTTATTTTGAACATGGAAGAACAAGGAGACATTCCCATTATACTAGGAATACATTTCTAGCCATCAGGAAGGAACTGATTGACATGAATCAAGGGTGACTGATATTTAGAGTAGGTGATGAACAATTAGTTTTCATCCTAGTGAAAGATGAAAAACAAACAGATTATTCTTTTGAATTACAAGAAATATCTCTTACTGGAGAGAAGAATGACTATATATCCATTAATGATGATAATGATAAAATATATTCTAATGAAAGTAAGGAGTATGAAATTGAGGAAATAAACTATAGGGAACCTCTTATAAGTAACATGATCCCACCTTTCATACCCTGTATCATTCAGCCACCAATGCTGGAGCTGAAACATCTCCCACGCACTCATAAGTATTCTTTTCTAGTGATCACAGTTGCACTACTAGTAATCATTAACTCAAAATTGGCACAAGAAAAAGATAAAATGTTGATCAAATTCCTAAAAAGAGATAAAAATATAATTTATTGGGGGTGGATGATATCAAAGGGATCATCCCAACATTTTAAACTCATAAAATTTTATTATAAGAAAGTGTGAAACACAAACACCATCCTGAGAGAAAACTCACCCCACCAATGAAGGAGGTAGTTAAGAAAGAATTATTGAAACTTTTGGATACTGGAATAATTTTTTCAATCCCTAATAGTGATTGGGTGAATCTACTACAATTATTTCCAAATAGAGGTGGACTCACAGTTGTAAATAATGATGAAAATGAATTGATCTCGACTTGAACCATCACTGGATGGAGAGTATGTGTGGACTATGGAAACTTAAATACAAAAAATCAAAAATATCATTTCCCCTTGACTTTCATGGATCGAATTCTGGAGAGACTCGCAGAACACAAATTATACTATTTTCTAGATGGATATTCCTAATATAATTAGATTGTAGTTGACCCAGATGATTACTCCAAAACAATATTCACATATCTATTTGGTACTTTATCTTACAAATGCATGTAATTTGGTAGGTTTAATGCATCATAGAACTTTAAAATGTGTATGACACATATGTTCCATTATATGGTGGAGGAATTATTGGAAATTTTTATAGATGATTTTTTAGTTTATGGAAGATCCTTTTCTATATGCCTAAGAAATCTTGAACAAGTTCTGAAACACGGGGAAGATAAGTGTTTAGTTTTAAACTAGGAAAAATACCAATTTATTGTTCAAGTAGGAATATTCCTCATAAAAAATCTCTAAGGATGGAATGGAAGTTGATATCATAAAAATCAAAGTGATCATAGACTTACCCAAGCTCGCAACTGTTAAAGTCATAAGGAGATTTCTATGCCATACATAATTCTTTCATCACTTCATGAAAGATTTTGTGAATGTTTCCTACCCTCTTTAACACTTATTATTAAAGGATACCCATTTTTATTTCACTGAATAGTGTTAGTGATCATTCAACATTTTAAATAAAATCTTGGTGGCCACTCCTGTTATCATTTCAACGGACTTTGACAAAGGATTTTTGTTGATGTATGACGTAAGAGACTTCATTGTGGGTATTGTATTAGGAAAACAGTTTGGACACAATTAATATCCCATATACTATGCCAGTCACACCTTTTATGATGCTTAGGTAGACTATAAAACCAATGAAAAATAACTCCTAGAAGTTATCTTTTCTTTTGAAAAGTTTTACCCCTACTTAATTTTTTCAACGAAGATTGTGTACACTAATCATGCTTTCCTAAAATATTTGGTGAGTAAAAGGGATTCCAAACAAACATTGATAAGATGGATCCTATTGTTGTAATATTTTTACATCATCATCAAATAAACTAAATGGGTGGAGAATGGTGTCGTTGATCATATATCCAGACTCCCACTACCCCTCATTAATAAAAATGATACTTTTTACATCAAGGATGACTTCCTCAATGAAACTCTCTTCAGCCTAAACACAAACGAATTCTCTTGGTTTTTTGATATTAAAAAAAATATATCCATGAGATCTATTTACCCAGACCTCTCCTACTATTAAAGGATAAGATTTTTATTTGAGACTTCACATTACTACTGGGATGAGCTGTTACTTGTTAGGTGTTTTACTGATGGATTAGTAAGATGTTTCATCCCAAAAGAAAATATCCAAAGTGTGTTAGACTTGTTTCACACATCACCAACTAGAGGGAATCATGGACCATAATTCATAGTAGAAAAAATTCTGAAAATTGGACTCTTTTTGCACACAATTCACCAAGATGAAATAGTTTTTTCAGATATGTGATCGATGCCAATGAACTGGTACCATTGGGAAAAGAAATGAAATACCCCAAAACCTGATCATGGAAATAAAAATATTAGACATGTGGGGAATTGATTTCATGAGGAAATTCATTAATTCACATGGTAGGTTATATATCCTTGTCGGTGTTGACTACATCTTGAAATAGGTAGAAGCTAAAGCTACCACTCATGACATGGAAAAATTAGTCAAGAATTTCTTAAAGAAAAATGTGTTTTCAACATTTGTATTTCCCCGAAAACTCATTAGTGTCCAGGGAAAAAAATTTACCAATAATTTTTTTAAAGGGATACTGGGGAAGTATAGAATCCTATATAACATAGGAACTAACTACCACCTGAAAACAAGCGAGTAATTTGAATTTTCAAACGGGGAAATAAAAAAAATCTAGGAAAATACCATGAACAAAAATAAAAAGGAATGGAGAATCAAGCTAGATGGTGTACTATAGGTGTATTGTACTGCATACAAAACACCCATAAGAACCACCCCCAACTTATTAGTGTATAGAAATACTTTCCATTTACTCATTTAACTAGAGCATCACTCTTACTAAGTAATTTAGAAGTTGAATCTGGATTCTCAAAAAGATTTGGAAGTTAGGATACTTCAGTTGGATGAAATATAAGAGATAATAAAGGATGCCTATGAAAATTACAAGATTTATAAAGAGAAAAAAAAATAAATAGAATGATCATCACATTGCGTGATGAAATTTTTTACCATAGAATAAGGCCTTATTATTCAACTCCTAATTAAAAAATTTCTCTATGAAGTTCAAATCCAGATGGTTAGGACTCTTCATGGTCATACAAGTATTCCCCAATGGGGCCATCGAAATTCAAAAACAAGGAAACCCCCATTCAAAATCAATGATCAAATATTGAAGATTTATTAGGAACTATTTCGTGAGGGGTGTGTCATCACTTTGAAATTTATCTGAGCACCACTGAGTCAAGATCTTAATGTTAAACAAAGAACTGACTGGGAGGAAACACATGATAGGTAACCATAGGATAGAATAGTAAATAATAAGGTTAAGGATTACTTGGGTTATTCTAAGATAAAAAAACTAGTCTTTGTTTAAAAAATGTGCAAAAAACCCCAAATTACACATTTTATAAGAGATTACACAACTTGTATGGTTCATAGAAAAAATAAAATAAAATAAAAAATTAAACATCATGCACTCAAATACATGTCATGTAATTTCATGAATTATTTATGTCATTAACCTAGGATTTACAATGCTCAATCCCCCCTCCCACCACTCACACCCGACTATCCCCCACCCTTCAACCGCACCCCCACCTATCCTCACCCTCGCCACAAAATCATCCTCCCTCTATCTCAAAATCAACCATATACTCCTATTAATATTTTATTTTTTGTTATACATCAAATGGAATAGACAAATATGATGCAAGATCCCCCTACTGATTTCAAAATCTGAGCATGAATATTCTCTTTCAAACAAGCACCAAAGGTCTCTTTCACCTCTATCACCTCTCGCTTCATCCAATTTGTAACCCAAATATACTTCTGCAACCCTATCTGCCTTTGAGGACTCCCATTAGACCTCCAGTGGATCAATTGATTATTATTACCCCCATATGCACCCCGTACTATAATTTTCTAAACCCAAGCACCAGGTCGAGGTGGTTCATTTGAAGGAAAACCAATATGGACCAACAAAACATTGGATTTGGATGTCCTCACATGCCTACACATCATCTATGTGGTCCTACACCTCCTTTAATGCCAATAAATCTCTCCCATTTTCAAAGTTATAGAGGAGACCTTCAAAGATCTATTTATGGAGTTCTTAGCCACTTTTTAGATGGTTGTTGATAGCCTCCACTTCAAGCTAGGCGGCAGACCCCATGATATCTCCTATGTTGAGTTCAACATTGGACTTCATCTATATTCTACCAAATTTTCCACTTCATATATATTTCTAAATCTTCATCTCAATATGATAAATTTAGATGCCACCCGACTCTCTAGGATGATTTCCTAGAACCCTCAGATCATCCATGGTCCTCAGGTTACTAAATCTACTCAACTGAGAGGTCCTTCACTCTGGATTATTCATTGGGCATTAACTGACGCCTAGTTCACCCATTTTGAGGCTCATGGTAGAGTCATGTAGTTGAAAATCCTTATCCTCACTGCTGATATGGGAGGCCCTATCATTAAAATGGAATCTTATTTCACTTTCTACTTCATGGTGCATGTGCAATGAAAATGAGGTACACTAATGGGTGCATCCTTTATCACTAATCTGGTTTGAAACCTTAGTATTTTCTATGCATCCCTTCCCCTAACCTATCTCAGCCCGATGGATTCAGTTAACTTCCTTTTTCTTCACAATATAAATCTACTGAAGAAGGATGAAAAACCTATCGTTTAGTGCTAGGATTCTTTAAGGGTGTTGAAGAGGCACCCAGAGATCATACTGCCAAACCAGCACCCACTCCTGCTATATCTCGTCCTACCACTGCTAATACTTCCATTTCCACCCATACCTGCACTACCACCATTCCAGCTCCCATGCCTGCCCCTACTCACACCCACTTCACTTCTCTATCCACCACTACCATACCCACCTCACCCAACCCTGCTGACCTCTAGATTTATCACCAGTATATTTTGGTGAACCTTCAATAGACATTCCATCACATAGTCATCTCATTAATATCCCCACCATCATTTAACACCCCTTAATCATCACCATCCCCTAGGAATACTCAATATCCACCTCCAGTAGGCCCTTCATCCTCTACTATTACTACACCCACCACCACCTCTACTGACCTACCACATAAGCTAACAGATCCTACTGCCCAATAAAAGTTTCTGGTAGAGAAAGACTAGAGATGAAAAAGCATCACTCCTCCATAATCTTTTGAAGTACCTTTCATTGATCCAGCTACCAAATTCATGACCACACTTAGGATCATTACCTCACCACTGCCAACCATTGAGATAGATTCTATCACCATGGAACCCCATCCAATAGTTGATCTGTTATCCCCTTCCTCTATTTCTTCTATTAATCAGTTGGTCCAACTATAGGAACCCACTATTCGATGGAGGACTTTATATGAGAAGCTCAATGATATTGATTAATCTTAGTATATCCTAGTACCCTCCCCCATTTTGTATTCTTTCTTTATGATCATATTTTTTTACTATTTATATTCCATCTCACTAATGTATCATTTCACCTATTATATACACGGTACACTAATTTTTCCTCACTATTTCTTGGAATATTTTTCATTTCATTACTCTATTATATTAGCTATGACTAAATCTTATTCCTATTCAATGGTTATCAATGCACCTATTCCATCACTATCTACCCTCGTACAATGGATGACTCAACATCTAGCTGATGTCAACCTCCACCTTTAGAAGTTATTACTAGATATCTATTCTTAGCATTACTCGTCGCCACAAAAAGCACAAATCCTATTACTTCTGTACTAGATTCATGCTCATTATACTCCTATGGTAATTAATCCCGCCAAGAATCCATTTTATTTCGATGATAGAGCTTCCAGTTCTTATAGGGGAAAGCATACTTCTGAGAAGATAGATGATGTTTGATTGATAATTTTGTTTATCCCTCTGGCTGACGATTTATTTGTTAGTTCTTTATGGGAGGCAACCCATATTTATTTTTTTTCTTCATTTTTATTCTTGTACTTATGATTTTCTATTTTTCTTTTGGTAGATTAATTTTTTATCATAGGTCGCTTTGAACTACATTGTACTAACTTATTTTTATGTATCTGATATTTCTATAATTTATATTCATTTTGTGCACCTTCCCATATTACTAATACCAAAATATTTAAACCCCATAGACTATTGTTTTATCTAGTGAAAGATTTATCTTTCTAACCCATTGTGTAGGTCACCCAATTTGACATTAAGATTCACTAAGTTTTCCAATGGCATGACAATCATTATATGGAACCCTCAATTCGCTAACATTCATTATCAAATTTTCAATTTCACTTAGTCAATATTATATCTATCATTTATCTCCCATGGAACTTTCCAAGATAGTGTGGACACTATCTCATTTTAAGTGTGGGGGAGTCTTTTTTAAGCTTCACTATCGATACACTTGGATTTTTTCCTATTTTCATTTATCTAGGAGATATTTCTCATTGTAAGAATTCTTTAAAACTAAAAAATCATTTAACTTGTTTAAATAAAAGATAAATTTAAGTTTTAAATTATTAAAATCCATGTTTTACTCTAATATAGATTTTTAGAATGATTTCTAGGTTTAGTAATTTAATTCAAAAAAATTAATTTCTTTTGATTTACTTATTACTTGATTTTATACCCTAATTGATTGATAGTTTTTCTTGTATGCTCCCATTATCGAGTAAACTCTAATACTATGATTTAATTTTCTTTTTTGAGCATATTTTTGGAGTGACACCAGGGGAATATAAACCTATCATAACTTGGATTTAGATATTATTAAGGATATGAATGAAAAAATTAAATATGATCGGGGAAATATTGGTTTATAAACTTTTTCTTGAGACCCACCTTACATTTTTTACTTTGTTTAGATTGTAGTTTCCATTAATGACCTATTTAGGATATATCTACTCTAAGATGATTATCCCTTCCTACCCTACTCTTAGTTTTATGTATTATTATACTTTAAACAAGTATGGGGTAGTATTCAGTTGATAGATATGGGATGTTTTGATTGAGAATATGTATCGTGGTACTTTACCTGACTAATATTTTATGATCCATATGTTATTTTTGGAATTTTATTATTACCATATTCCTTTTAAAAACAAAATAAGACAAAGAATAATATTTGGGGTTGTGTATTGGGAAGGTCAAAAATCACCATTTCTATACCGATGAATCCCTTGAAGAATCGTATGTGGTTAGGGTATGGATGTGAGATCTAGCCTAAATATGAATTTCAAAAAATAATTAAAAAAGAAAAGAAAAAGAAAGGAACAAGGTACATTTTTTATATATACTTGATACACTCATGGATCTAGTTTGAGCTACTTGGTTTTATACATACTTGAAATACTCATGGATTCAGTTTGATCTTCTTGGTGGATGGAAACTATTTGATCTTGGAGGATCCACATCACTGCATTATTATCACTTATCATGCATTAAAATTTTGATCTTACCTTCCTTTTTTCTTTATTTTCACTTTCTATCAACCTACCCTCATACTTATAGTTATTTGAACCCTTTTTTCTAAATCCCTCGTGATTAATTTTTTTTTGTCTTTACGAAGTGGAGATGATAGAACCAATGAAAGACTATGGTTAGGAACATGTATTCAGGGTATGATAATAACCCCAATTAAATTTTACCCTAATTGATGAGAGAAAATTCATTGGGAGGTAAATTGAAAAATGGGTATAGAATTTAAAAAACACTTTTGAGATTGCAATTAAGAAATTGAGATTCTAAATAAAGAACTGAGCTACGAGTCATGACTGGTTTTCTCTAAAAGATTGATTCTAGAAGACTAAATTTTTCCACTTACACTTATTTATATTTTCCTGGATGTAATAAATGTTTCTTGTTTTAGAAATTGTTTCTTTTGAAATCCCTATTGAGATGCTTTTTTCTTGTGGACAATAAATTTTTCAAGTGTGGGGGAATTTGATAAGCATAAATTGTATATACATTTTAGAGTCATATAATTAATGATTATTCATTTTTTGTTCAATGATTCACTAGGTATGTGTTGATTATTTTATAGAATATGTTTCCAAGACTCCAAAGTAAAATCTTTGAAAAATGGACCAAAGTGAACATTTCACATCATGAATCACTTACAAAATGTGTAAGAATAATTCACAACATGTCACAATTCATGAAGAAAGTCATGAATAAATTACAATTTATGAAAATATTACATGATATGAATCTAAAATACATGTCTTGTAATATTAAAAGGCCAATTCTCACTGAAATTTGAAGTCGTGATAAGAATCATGTCATGAGTTCCAATTACACATTTGGATATAAGTCAAATCTCTAAATTTAGAAGATTCGGGATGAGATTCATGAAAGATCCAAAATACATGGATAAAATCATGGATCGATATTACACGACATGATAAGTTTACATGCCATGTAATTTCCCGACTATTTAATTTCCAAAGCGTGCACAGCAGTGCAGAACATGTCTTATTCTCAATTTTCTCTCATTCTCTCTGATTTTCCTCCCTTCTTTTCTCTCCCAACTCAAATCTAAAAAATTTCTTTTATTATTTTCATTGGATACAAGTATAATTGATATTCTAAATCCATTCAACATATTTTTCATCACCATTTACCATTATGACATCTGTCTACCATTGTCGTTTCCACTCGATAGCGGGTTCGCCATATGTTCTTGCTTGTTTACTATTTTAAGTAGTTTATTTATTTATTGCTAAATCTGATTGAAAACTACTTGATTATTGAATCATTGATTGAAAAATGTCATATTTTAACTATTTTATTAATCTGTAAATCATGTCTTAAATTTTTTCTTCAATATTGAGTATTACCGTCATGAGTGGCTAAATTGATTAGAGTAAGGGTTGAGAGAAGGGGTGTTCTAAACTTAATGAATCTATAAATTGTAACTTAGTAACCCTAAGTCTAGTAAATAGGTTACATAAAAACTATTTATTTAATTATTTTAGGCAACCCTGACCATGGGAAGTTTAAATGAACGAACCTGTCCTAATTGGAGTAGAGTAGGCTATGGACATTAGCTTATGTCACTTTCTACCATAGAATCTAGGATTAAAAAATATGGGTTATTAGCTATATTAGGACCAATTAATAGTTTCATCCATGATAGATATATTTGGTTTGACCATAATCATCTAGTGCTCTATGCACCACTTCACAGCCAAGCCCTTGGACTATTCCAAGTTAGGACCAGGATTATCCTTTTTACCTGAACCCTAAAATTAATTTGGATACCTACCTTCTTCTTGAATATTAAACCAAACTCAATATAATTAATCAAATCCCAAACCCAAACTAATTTGTGAGGACTTCTACACAAAGGGTTTGAATTATTGGTTCCTTGTCTGCCAAACTTTTATCATGGGTTTGACCCTACATTGTCACTATACTACATCATTGTATCAAGTGTAGTTTGGGATAAAAAGAAATTCTAATCTGACCTCAGTCCACGCAAATTAAATGACGTGTATGGTCACATCATGTCCCTTCCCTTGATTATCCATGAACTGAATGATGACTCCAACTATAAATGTAATATTGAGGTGATTTCACACTATGGTATACATCAGGCTACCAACCACTAATTCAAATGAAACTATCACTATACACTTCACCTCATATTCTGTTTTGATGTGTTCACCTTATATAATTTGAAGTTTTTATCTAAGGGAGTTAAGACCGATTTACATTTGGAAATTTAAAACCTTTCAAAAATATTATGGATGTATTCCTTCTGATATAGAACCAACATCTCAACTTTTATATCTCTCTCTCAATATTTATCCTCAATATTTTCTTGACCTGACCTAGATCCTCTATCTAAAATCTTTAGAAAAAAATCTACTCTAATTTTTAAATAATTTTAATTTATATACCCACCAAAATCATATTTTCTACATAAAAAATAATAATAGTGAACCTTTTATTATCCCATTAATTTTTATAAAAATAGTGATTCGTGTTTCTTCAAATGAAACCTTATCCAAAAAGCATCAAATTTCTAAACACATTACCTTGGTACCTATTTAAATCCATAGTGACTTATATTCATCTTATAAACCAATTCCCCATTTTGATAATCCTAAAAACCCACTAGTTTCTTCATTTAAATCTCTTATTCTAGATCACAATGAAGAAAGGTCATCTTTACATCCATCTATTATAAGGGTGGATTATCAATATCAACCATGCTAATCATTTTCCAGATGGTAGCATGCTTAACTACTAGTGAGAATATATTTAAGAAGTCAATACCTTTCTTCTTTTGAAATACATTTAATACCAACTATGACTTATACCTTTTCCTTCTATCATCCTCATCATTCAAATAAAAAAATCACTTATTCTTGAGTGTTTTATTCCCTTGTGGTAACTCATTCATCACACATGTTTTATTAGAATGCAACAAAGACATTTCTTCTTTAAAATTTTAATTACACTTTATAGATTTTCTCAAAGTGGGTTCTTCTTCTGATATTTTAGGTTCTACACTATATGTTAGAATTAGGAAGTTCATATCATCTCTAAATATCTAACAAGTTTTCTCACAGTAATTGATCTCCGCAATTTGAATTACATCTCAAATCCTTATAATGTTATATATTTTGATGCTCTATTTTATATAACCCTAAATTATAGAGATCTACTTCAAGTCTCAGTAGTCCTAGATAATTCAAGAAGCACCATATTTTAGTCTATCTACTAAACCATAAATGTTATGATCTAAACGGTCTACAACTTGTATTATTCCAATACTCTCACTTTATAATGTCCTGATTTTTTTCTAACATATGGACCATTTTATTTTCAGTTTAAATTCCTTAGAGAGGCCCTATTAGTGATGCCTAATTAATTAAAAGTGATTTAAAGTATTTATGGGGATCATTCAGAACCTAGAGCCCCAAAATGTGGAGAAAATATTAGGCTACACTATTTAGAGAAACTATGCAGCCCAGCCCACACAGTTTCCCTAAACTGTGTGGTTGAAGATAGTGGGGACCTAGGGGCCTCACGATTTGTCTAAAACCATGCGGCCCAAGGAACATGTTCATGCGACCCATCTGTAGATTTTGGACAATGGGTTTTACATGGTTTGCGCATGGTTAAACAAATTTTGTGTCTAACCGTGCGATGATCCCCTTTCAACCAATAAATTGTGCATGGTTGGCAGACAGTTTGGTCAATCATGCGGCCAAACCATGCACAATGATAAATGTGGGTCAATTCCATTTTTTCCTCCATTAATGATTTTAAACCTATTTCCTTTCCTCCCTTTTATTTCTAGTGGTCCTCCTTCTCCTCCTCACGTACTCTAAGCTCCATCTCCTCTCAACATAGGTTTTGATCCAACTCCTAAAAATAGAACCTGAATCATTCTTCATTAAATCCAACAGAAATCTATAGGTGAGATCTTTAATCCCCTATAATCTATTTTGATTTCCTTTTCCCATCTATTTTGTTATCTCAGTGAAAGCTCATTTTCCCCATTTTTAGGTAATTTGATGGTTTCTTCTATTTCTTCCAACCTAACCTAAATCAAAGGGTGGAACTGAATAAGGGAAGCTCCGTGAGGCTAAGGTAGGTGGTATAGGCATGTTCCCTTCATTTTTTTTGTTTTTTATAAATTTTTTCATGGTTCTGTGAGCCAGACATTTCCAGCATCACCTCTAAATTTTTAAATTAAATTAAAATGGATGTCTTATTATGCCATTGGCAACCCGAGTTAGTGGAGAATCAACCCCATGGGTTGATCTACATGATTAATGCTATCTAATTGGGTGTGCTCCACTAATAATATTTAATTTATCTTTGCATTATAATGTTAAATACTTCAATGGGTTTTCCTCATGTTAAATACCATGAGATTTACATTTAATTATTTATGGAGATGAAGCTAGTGACAAGCCCTTGAACACCATGCCATAGTAAATGGTTAGGCTAATTTAATTGGCCAAGTTCTTATGCCTTGTGACTTATGACTTAAACAGAGATGGCCAATGGTGTTTCCTTGAGCATTATTCCTATTGTAAAACAAACACTTGAATAAATGAAATGTTTCTTTTCTAAACATGTTTTATATATAAATATATGTGATGCTTTTCTTACAGCATCACCTTAGTGTTGAGGGTGATACAAGGGGTTACAATTTAATCACTCATTCTCTCATGCCTTAGTTATATTTTTTAAATTATTTATAAACACGCCATGGGAGACCTCAACTATGCCTAAGTTGGGATCATTGTGCATTATCTATTTTTACCTCCAGATGAGTGACACTGATTCCCTAGGGGATACCACTTGTATGGGATTGATGGCATGATTGGTTGTATCATGCCACGAGGTAGACTTGGTCCCCTACATGAGATACTAGGTATAGACTCAGAGGTTGGTTAGCTCTTGAATTTTTACACCATTCCAAAAGTGAGACATGGGACTTTATATTTGGGTCACCCTGGATAGGCTCCTTGGAATTAGACTTATATTTATCCCCTTGAATGATAATTGGAAATTATTTTAGGATTTTCAATGATGGTCTAAGGTTGACTCTCTATAATTTATAAAGAGACTTTTAGTTGAGTCTAAATAGTAAATAAATGTTTTAAAATAATAAATTATCACTTGGTTTTATAAATGTAGAGACATGTCCTCCAATCCCAAGAAAAAGCTTATGGAAAATCCATCACTTGAAACCTTGTACCTCCCACTTCACCATTGTAGGTTCCTTTGGTTCAGACTCACAAACTTGGGATGAAGTAGGTAAATTGGATGGGTCTTTAATTAGAACCCATTACAATGAATTTAAATATTCATTTCTATTTTTCATTACTTACTATGGCACACTGTTCATTTTATATTGCATAAAATAGAATGGCCCAGACATCGTGGGTGCCGACCTACTAAGATTGTATATCACACCCTACTTGGGTGCCTTTGGTACTTGAGTTGACTTTATGGTTGTAGGTGTAGATAAAGGGAAGCATCCATCTTCAAATATTTTATTTCCAGATTTAGGATGGAGTTGGGGGTAGAGGACCGACCATATGCTCGAGATGCTAGTTGTAGTAGTTTTTTGAATTTTTGTATATTTTGTTAGAATATTGTATATTCATGTATCCCATGACTCTGTCTATTAGTTGTTGTATAGTACATGACATGAAATCATCTTTTGTATCACTTATTAGTATTATTCATCTTCCGCTTGTCATTTATTAGCTTGGGTGGTTTTACTATTATTGTTTTGCTACACCTAATTCTTATTTCTGCTTTATCTATTTATTATCATTATATATATATATATATCCATACTTTAATATAATCAATGAGTTCATATTCTCCCCACAGACACACCCCAGGCCCTTACTTCTAGTCAGCAGCCTCTGGTGTTCGGGGAGGTGCACTTGAGGTCTTGTGGCTCACCGCCTTGAGGCACCGATAAGTGACATCCGGGGTAGGATGCTATAAAGTGGTATTAGAGCTCTTTTACTTTTGTCTTACTATTTGGGATTAGATAGGATACTGGGATATAGAAATTTTTCTATGATCCTATTCCTCATATTAGTTAACCCACATACAGGGAAAACCAAAATTACCTAGGATGAGTAAATTTTGTAATCGATTGTGCTATTACCATTTCATGGATTTCACTGTTGGGTGACTCGAATTGTGTTTTTATTGATATTGACGTTATTTATGTGGGTTTTTTGGACTTGGGACGATTATATGGGGGAATATTAGAATCATGCATTATACTAGGCTCCATAGGACTAAAAATGTCATGCATCATTACATTCTTTCTTTACTTATTTCATGCATTGCATGTATTGAATGTGATTACCATGTGTGCTTTATTCTTAATCCCTTCTATGCATTGTTGTAATATAGAGAGATGGTTGATATTACCTTGTAGGTTTTAGAAAAACACCATTGAAACTTAAATCACTTGTCCTAACCTAATAGTGTTTTCCTGTATAGATTAAATCATATGCCTTAAGCAGCCAATTGTGCCACGTTGAGCTATGGAATATCAGTCGCATGGGCTAGAATGCGTTGTGGTTAGGATTAAATGGACCCCACCATTAAATTTATAAGGTATATAGGTCCTTATAAATTAGAGATGGTGATTCATATAATTAATCCACTAAAAGGGAACTTAAATACATAAATTAATTAAAATTAGTACAACCTTTAAATGAAATATATAGACCTCTAATATGAGAAACGTGAGACCTTAGCCTAACCCTACCTTAGTAGTGGTTTGTAGGTTGCGTCTCTTTTTATTCTTCTATTGATCAATCGTCTCATTCAGACCTAGCTCCTAGAGAAAGCCGAGGGTTGTGTTTATTTAGTGGGATAACCTTTTGTACATCCTTTATTATCACTTTCCCTATCTATTATAAATCTTTTCTAAGGAATGCACTTGGAATTTGTAGAGTTATGCCACCATGAATACCTCATATTTTATTCAAGGAAATTAGTGATGAGAATACTCCTAAGGTGGTGGGCCCTGATCCACCCATGATACCTCTTATAGTACCACCTGAGGAACCTCCTAAAGACCTTCCATTGAGTGATGATTCCTAGTTCTGGTAAAAAAAATCAGCTTTATGAAATCAGTTCAGGGAGATCCTCAACATATCCCTTATATGAAAGATTTGACTTGTGAGTTCCAGTAGTAGCATCCTCCAAACTTCTTAGGAGATTGTAGAACTCAAGATGTTGAATCATGGTTGTATTATATGGTGTTGATCATTGAGAATATCGAGACACCTCTAGAGCTGAGGGTCAAGCTCGTGACCTACATTATATGTGACTCTGCCAAGAATTGGTAGGATGTTCTAACTTAGTCTAGTTAACATCTGGGTATGGTCTAGGAAGACTTTAAAACAACCTTATTCAGTTACTTCTTCCCTCGGACTATGAGAACATATTGCATTTGGTAATTCATGCACCTTCAGCAAGGTGACATGTCAGTGATGGAATACTCAGCTCTCTTCACTGAATTTCAATGCTTTTCACCGACCTTGACCGGTGATGAGTTGACTACTATAAGGCATTTTGAGTATGGGATTTATTATGTAATCCGCTTTCAAGTGAATGTATTTCAAATGACCACTATTTTAATGATAGTGAACTAGACCCTCATCACTGAGTGGAACCTGAGGAAATTAGGTGACGTGAAGTAGGACAGTTTAGCTTCTAGGAAAAGTCACGGTTTATCTAGAGGCAGGAAGCGACTCTTTAAGGGCACACGTGGGGGTGGTACCAGCCAAGTGGAATGCACCGATGGCCTCATAGTGTGTCACCAGTGTGGAAATCTAGGCCATAAAAATCCCCAATGTACAAGTAACTTGATCAAGTGTCGGGCTTGCGGCATTATGGATTTCCTCCAGGATTTCTGCCAGTCCTTTACTCCAGTGCCTAGAGGGGGTTTTTTTCCAGCACCAACTTTGGATACAGGATCAATGACACCTCTTCAGGTATGAAGCCGATCTTCTATAGGATTTTTAGGTCAAGAAGGTGGTCATGGACAAGGCAGTCAGGCTTCAGAGTTCCATCATTAGTAGAGTGGACCTTCTCAGGCTACTCAAGCAGTATCTCAGGGTCACATTTTTGGTCACATATTTTTTTTACATCCTATTCTATAGGATTAAAGTCCATATCCATCTATGGTTAGAATTAATATTTCAGTAGCCTCTACTCTATTATCTTCCTTGTTTGATACTAGTGCATCACACTTCTTTCTATCTTTTGTAACTATGGGAAGTTTGGGATTAGTGATAGAGTACTCCAATGGTGTTATGAACCTTTAAATGTTGTTAGGAGTTTATGTAGAGTGTATACACCAGTGAAAGGAGTGTCTCCTTGAATAGGTGGGTACGGTTTTCTATGGATTTTCTTCATCCTTGAGATGACTAGCTTTGACGTCATTCTCGGTATGGATTTTCTTATGCCTTATCAAGTCCAGGTGGATTGTTATCATTATAGGGTATATTTCAAATCACCTAAGGGATATACATATATCCATAAGGTCTAATGAGATATCTAGGTAAGTTTATCAGGACTTAAGCATATTGGGATAGGTGGAGTGATATCTCTGATGTCTAGTCTATTTATGAGTGATCAGAGGATGCATCTTGTAGAATTCTCTCTAGTGGTGGATCATTTTAGATGTGAATTCTCTGATTATTTATTCAGCTTACCTTTTGATTGGGATATTGATTTCACCATTGATATTAATCTAGGTGCAGAACCAATGTTCATTCCTTCAATATAGTATGGCACCCACAGAGCTCCAAAAACTCAAGAAGTAGCTTGAAGATCTAGAGTATAAGGTTTTTATTTGACCCAAAAAAATCACCATGGGGTTCACCAGTCCTTTTTTACAAGAAGTTGGGTGATACCTATAGGTTTTTTATAGATTACTACTAAATAAAACAGCTTACAGTGAATAAATGGTATCCACTTCCTCATATAGATGACCTCTTTGACTAGCTCTGAGGAACAACTATTTTCTCTAAGATAAATTTTAGGTCAGCCTATCATCGGATTCATGTGAGGCCATCATACATAATACATACAATCTTATAGAGAAGGTAAAAATTGTATGAGTATTTGGGAATGTCTTTGGGTTTGAAAAATGTGCCAGCAGTCTTGATGGATCTGATGAATTAGGTTTCCCACCCGTATCTTGATTCCTTTGTGGTAGTCTTTATAGATGACATATTAGTGTATTTTTACACTAGACATGACCATGATAATCATATTGATATCATTATGAGTACACTAAGAGAGAGTTATCTATATTCAAAGCCCCGTAAATTTAACTTTTTGATCAGTAAAGTTTACTTATTGGGTCATATCATATCTGAGGAAGGAGTATCAGTTGACCCAAGGAAGGTGAGTGTTGTGGTTTCTTGGGAGTATCCCAATAATGTGTTTGATATACACAGCTTCTTAGGGATAGTTGGCTATTATATGTGATTCATACAATACTTCTCAAACCTAGAAGCACCACTTATGGGCTTGACCAAGAAGGGTGTGAAGTTTTACCAGATTGAATCTTATGAGATAGCTTTTCAGGAGTTAAAGGGAAGACTCACTCCATCTCCAATCCTGATTCTTTTTGAGATGGGTAGAAGTTGTATTGTTTACTGTGATGCTTCAGGAATCGGGATGGGTGCAGCTTTGATGTAAGTTGATTGGGTTGTAGCATAGGGGTCCCACCAGCTAAGACCTCATGAGAAAAACTATCCCATGCAAGACATTGAACTAGCATCCAGGATCCATGCTCTATGCTGTTGTAGGTACTAATTTTTGGGTGAGCGGTTATTCATTTATACGAACCATAAAAGTCTCAAATATATCTCCACTCAGTGAGACTTAAATTTAAGACAACGTAGATGGGTGGAATACCTATAATCTTTCTAATTTGATATTTTTTATGAATTTGGAAAATGTAATGTCGTAGCCAATGCCTTGAGTCAGAAGACTTAGATGAAATCCATAAAAAGGCCATAAATGATTGGAAATTGATGGCTCTATTCTCTAATTTGTATCTAGAGGTTCAGAAATAGCATGGAAAACTTGTTAAAGTAGCTTTATCAATGATATACTCTCTTTTGGAGTGGGTTTGGATGAGGTAGTTGTTTGATTCAGAAGTCCTTGTCCTGAGGGAGAGCATCACAGGAGATAAATCACCTCCTAGTTGATTTTTTGATACGAGTGAGACCCAGATCTTCCATGGCTATGTATGGGGCATGAAAATATACATGAAAAAATGATGAGGGAATCACATACCTCTATATGGGTAATTAATCTCAGTCTTACCAAGATGAATTGAGATATGATTCGTCAGTATTGGTGGCCAGACATGAAGAGGTAGATAACAGACTTTATCACTCGGTGCTCCACCTTTCAGCAGGTGAAGGTAGAGCACTATTTACCTACTAGACTTATATAACCTCTCTCTCTATTCTTGAGTAGAAATGGAATGAAGTCACTATAGATTTTATGATATGATTGTTGAGGTCCCCTTGAGGCAACCATGCATTATGAGTTATCTTTAACATGAAGACTAAAGTTTCACACTTCCTATAAATCCTAAAAACCTTCTATGTTGATGGTCTAGGATAGATTTACATGTGGTAGATAGTGTGACTTCATGGTGTCCCATGTTCTATCATATCAGATAGAGATACTGGATTTACTTCATGGTTCTGGAAAGGGTTGTAGAAGGCACTGGGTTCATAGGTGCTATTGAGTACAGAATATCACCTTCATACTATTGGGAAGTCTGAGTGGACAATTTGGGTGTTAGAGGATACGAGCCTATATATTTAATTTTGGAGGTTCTTGGGAAAATCATATACCACTAGTTGAGTTTTCCTACAAAAATATTATCCAATCTATGATTCAAATATATCCGTATGATTCCCTTTATGGTATACCATGTCTTTCACCTCTATACTTTCTAGAGGTAAGTAAGATAGCTATATTGGGTCCTTGTCTTGTTCATGATATTTAGAAAAAAAATCCAACTGATTTAGAAGCGTATGGATATAGCTGAATCCGGAAAGAAGTATTATACCGATATTCCTCATAGACCTATTGAATTTTATGTGGGGCATCAATTTTTTCTATGTTTATTTCCTAGATTGGGTCATATATGAATCTATTGATAGGGAAATTTTTTGCCTCGTTATGTCGGTCCTTTTGAGATTATGGAGATATTTGGGCCGGTATCATATCAATTGTTGTTACCTCAGAGTTATCATTCCATGCATAAAATATTATAAGTATATTAACTTTGATAGTATCATGTTGACCCATCTCTTTTTTTGTCCCTAATGATATTGAGTTGGAGGAAGATGCATCATTTGAGGAGCATTCAATACATATCATTGATCAAAGCATGAAAACTCTCTGAGGTAGGTCTCTTATTCTCGTATAGGTGTTATAGAAGTATGAAAGCATACAAGATGAGACCTAGGAGTGGGAATTTGATGTACATGTAAAGTGGATGGATATTTTCTTAGATGATATTGTGCCACCCTCAGAAGAGAAACTTAGGGATGAGTTTTCTTAAAGAGGGGAGGTTGTAACATCCCAGATTTTTTCTAACATATAGACCATTTTCTATTTTGTTTAAATCCATTATAACGGCCCTATTAGTGATTCCTAATGAAGTCAAGGAGGTTTTGGGTGTGTATGGGGATCGTTCGAATCCCAAATCCCCCAAAATGGGGAGAAAAGACTAGGTCACATGGTTTGGAGAAACTATGCATCCCAGCCTGCATGGTATCCCTAAATCATATAGTTGCGGACAATGGGGACATGGGGGGCCACACGATTTTTTTGAAACTATGTGATACATGGTGCATGGTTGTGAGACCCATCTACAGATTTTGGACAGTGGGTTTTTCATGGTTTGTGCATGGTTAAACAAACCATGCACCTAACCATGCGATGTTCCCCTTTCAAGCAGTAACTAGTGCACAGTTAGTACACGGTTGGGCCAACCATGTGGCCAAACCATTTATAGTATTAAATGTGGGTGAATTTACTTTTTTTCCCTTTAATGATTTTAAAAATATTTCCTTTCCTCCCTTTTCATATCCAGTAGTTCTTCTTATCCTCCTCATGTATGTGAATCTCTATCTCCTCTCAACATAGGTTTTAATCCAACTCCTCCAAAAAAAACTCTGAATTATTCATCATTGGATCCAATAGAAATATATAGATGATATATTTAATCCTCTATAATATATTTTGAGTTCTTTATCCCATATGTTTCACTATCTTGGTGCAATCTCATTTGCCCCATTTTTAGGGCATTTGACGGTTTCTCTAATTTCTTCTAACCAGGCTCGAATCAAAGGGTAATGTTGGATGAGGGAAGGTCTATGAGGATAAGGTAGGTGGTCTATGATCATTCCCATTGTTTATTATTGCTCTATAAATTATTTCTTGGTATCATGAACTGAAATTTTTTTGGCGTCGCCTCTAATTTGTCAAATTAAATTAAAATGGATGTCTTATCGTGCCTTTGGCGACCTGAGCTGTCACTGAATCAAACCCATGGGTTGATCGGCATGAGGAATTCAATATAATTGGGTGTGATCCACCAATAATTCTTAATATATCTTTTTCTTATCTTTTTAAATACTCCTAGAATATTTTTCCACAAGTTAAATACCTAGAGATTTACATTGAGTTGTTTAGGGTGATGAACCCAGTGATAAGCCCTCGTACACCATGCCATAATAAATGGTTGAGCTAATTGAATTAGCCAAGTGCTTAAGCCTTGTTACTTATGACTTAAATGGAGATGAAAAATAGTTTTTCCATGACCATTATGCCTATTTCAATACAAATGTTTTAACAAATGAAATGGTAATTTGAAAAACATGTTTTATATATAAATATATGTGATGATTTTCTGACTACTTCACCTTAGTGTCAAGGGTGATTCAATGAGTTCCAATTTAATGACCCCTTGGATAGAATATCATGCTATAGTTGTATTTTTTTAATGATTTGTAAACATGATAGGGGAGACATAATCTATGACTGAGATGGGATCGTCATGCGTTGTTTTTTTACCTTCATAAGAGTGACATCAATTCCTTAGGGGGAGACTCCTTAGATATGATCGATGGAATGATTGGTTGTACCATGCCATGAGAGAGACTCGGTCCACTACATGAGATACTAGGTATGGACTCAGAGTTTTTTAGTTCTTGAATTTTTACACCTTGCTAGGAGTAACATATGGGACTTCATCCCTATGTCACCCTGGACGGGCTCCTTGGCATTGGACTTATACTGATACCCGCAAGCGATACATGGAATGTCTCTCAAGATTTCCAACGTCGGGCTAAGGGTGACACTTTAAAATTTATAAGGAGTATTTTAATTTAATTTAAAGAGTAAATAAATGTTTTCAAATATGAATTATCCTTTGGTTTTAGAAACACAGGGATGTGTCCTCCAAGCCCAAGCACAAGCTTGGGGATTGTCAATCACCTGGCACCTTGTACCTCTCACTTCACCTTTGTAGGTTCCTTTAGTTAAGATTCATGGTCTTAGGCTGAAGAAAGTAAAATGGATGGGTGTCCAAGTGGAACCTAATCCAATTCATTTACATATTTATTTCCATTTTTTATTAATTACTATTGCACATTGATCATTTTAAATTGCACGAAATGGAATGTCCTAGACACTGTGGGTGTCAGCCTATTGAGATTGTATCTCACACCTTGTTTCGAAACCTTTGGTACTAGAGTAGACTTTATGGTTGTAGGTATAGATAAAGGGAAGCATCTATCTTCAAAATTTTTATTTCTATTTATAGGATGGAGTTTGGGGATCGATCCTATGCTTGAGATGCTAATTGTAGCAGTTTTTGGGCTTCTTTATATTTTTTTCTCATGTTTTATATGCCTATATCAATTGCCCCTACCTATTAATTTTTGTATAGTACATGATATTACATAATCTTCTGTATTAGTTATTATTATTATTCAAATTCTTCTTATCGTTTATTAGATTTTATGTTTTTACTACTTTTGTTTCGCTGCATCTGTTTTTTATTTCTGTTTCAGCTATTTAGTATCAGTATATATATATATTATCACACTCCACTGTGATCATTGAGGGAATAGTCTCCCCACAGACACACCCCAAAACCTCACTGCTAGTTAGAAACCTCTTGTGTTCAAGGAGGTGTGCTTGAGGTATTGTGGATCACTGCCTCATGGCACTGATAAGTTTCATCTAGGGCGGGATGCTACAAACTTTGATCAACTTAGACTTGTCCACTTGATTATTTCATCTAAACTTCCTTAAAATACAAGTTTAAATGTTTACATAAGACCTTCTCATTGAATAGAATATATTGTATTCTTATCACATAATACTTTTCATCATCCTTTAGCTAGAAACTAAAATTTTCATCACCATATCCCATAGAGAAACATGTCTTTGACTATTCCTTGAGTTTTTCCCTATCCTTAGAATAAATATATATATAGGAAATAATCTTTCCATTTTTATGTGGATAAATTCTATAAGTTTATTATACTATAGTTACTCTAGAATATCATTTCCTAGTATAGTGAATAGACTTCTGTTAACAAAGTACACTGTTATGTTTACTACTTCTGTCCAAATTTCATTAGGAATTACTGAGTGTAACCCTATCCTTCACACATTCTATATCGATATCTAATTAATTTTATCTTTTACATAATTCTACTAAGGTGTACTGGGAAATTTGTTTCTCTATCCTTATCCCCTTCTTTCGAAAAATGGTATCTAAGTCCCTTCTATTGTACTCACTACTATTGTTGAATCTTAGGAAGTTTAATTTTTGACTAGTTTCCCTTTCCACCATGGTATTCTAATGATTAAACACTCTAAAGACCTTGGAATTAAATTTCAAAAATTAAAATTGTTTTCCTTATTTTATCATCAATGAAATTGACAAAGTTTCCCTCCATGATATTCGACTGTGGTTGGCACCCAAACATTTGATTGAATAATGTCTAACTTCTGAGATATGGAATTTATACCATATAGGTTAAACAAATCCCTATTATACTTCCTAATACCTCTTCCCTCACAACTTATAAACTCATTATGATCAAGTTTCATCATTCATTTTGTTTTCAAAACCTTCATTCTCTTCTCATGAATGTCTTTTATATGACAATGCCACAACTTTAGGCTCTCATAAGTAAATATACCATAAATTATCAATTATATGATCCTCCAATCAAATATATGTTCCATATGTGACACATAAATCCACCACCATTTATCCTTTATTCATCTTCCAAAATTTATTAGCAATGATTGTACTAAACCCTACCTCATTGATCTATCCCATAAAAATTAGATTCTTCATTAGCTTTGAAATGTGTCTCACTTACTTCAATTTCTAGAATCAACCAATTTCCATATCAATGTTGACATTTCCTTTTGTAATGAATTTAAGAGATTCATCATCTAAAAAATTCACAATCTTCAATCTTCCAAATATGTAATTTACCATGAACCCTCACTTCTTCATTGAATGAAATTATTCACCCAATTCAATCACTCATGATTCAACCAGTGCGATGACACTTAGAATTAGATTTCTATTCCCCTTACTGAATTTATAGAACTTGAACATCTAGAAGATTAACTTCTAGAAGTTTCCTTAAGACTCATGTAATCCTTATTGATATGACTTATCTTCTCACACTACCAACATGTAGGGGAATGACTAGTATGTTTACCTCAAATCCTATCTCTAGATTTATCTTCACATTTTCTTTAACTTCTCTATTCAAGTAACTATCCACTATCTATGGAATTTATCACATTTATGGAAAGTAGTTGGACTTCTCACCATTTGATATATTCATTAATAATTTTATTCATAACATCCTCAAACACCAAGTTGATTTTCCCACAAGAGCTTCTTACAACTTTCTGGTTGTGATTATAACAATAGAAGTGTCTAGACATTATAAGAAAATTTCACTTTGACTGATTTGAGCTTCCATAAAATCATGTTCAATTCATTCACATTATCATCCATAGACCAACCTTTTGATAGTATCATAACGAAAAACCTCCACATCATGAACACCTTATTCAGATCTGTTGGTTTTTCATACATTCCTTTTAGTGACCTCATCAACTATACCATGGTTTTCACTTCTTGAATGTTAAAGACTACATTATGAGATAATGAAATCTTGATAAACATATGAACTTTACTATCTATCCATTCCCATTATTCTTTTTTCATCTTCTTGGTCCTTACTCTAGCCAAAAAAATGTCAAGGTTCTTTTGAATGAGATAATATTCCATCATCACTCTCCAGAAGCCAATGTCTATTCTATCAAACTTATATATTTAGAATATTCCTTATTCTAACTCCATGAATTTCAATAAAAATAAACTCACATTGAATCAAAAAATGTATAAGGTGGAGAATGTTACCTGAGACTATTGAGTGTGAATTGTTAATTCCTAAACCATAAAATATGATTCCACTTGATGGGAATCCTATAAACTCTGATCCACTAGAATATCCCCATCTAAAGCTCCATATAGTGAAAAAAACCTATAAAACATTATTTATTGGAATAAATACCTCAAACTTGATGTACCCAAAGATAGAAAATTATTCACGCCCCATTAACCACACCAATATGGACTTTGACACACTAAATAAATACTCAAAAGCATTCACACAAGTAGAAATTAAACATAAAAAGAAATAAAACTTTATTTTATGTGGTTTAGATGTGATTCATATATCCATAGGAGAATGCTACTATCATTTTCATTTTTCATAATATGCATGGAATTTATATCACTTGGGATCACTAATTACAAGTAATCCCAAATCAAATCACCATAAATGTATAAGTGTTCCCACTTATTTTTAGTCAGTCTTATCTATTCATCCATTTACACTAACCTATGGTCATTTAAGACATCCCACTATTGAACCATCACTATAAGAAAAATCAAACTTTTTTGTATTTTATTATCAATGGTTTTATAAAACGGTTATTAATTAAAAAATATGATATTACTACCAATTCATGCATATTTGTTAGTGGTGATTAAATAAAATCACCATGTCATGAAATATTAGTGATGGTTTTTTAAACAGATGCAACTACATTTTATTACATAGTGATTATTCAAGAACTACTTATAATTAAACCTTATCCATCATAAGCTCCCCCCTTTTCTTCTCCTCCATCCATTGCATAACCCCCCCCCCCACCCCACCCTTTTTTTTCTTCCTTAGTAACATGTACCCTTCCCTTATCCTACTACCTCCCTCAAATTCCTTATTCCCCTTCTAATGAAACACATTTTTTCATAGGATTCCACCTTTTCTCATTGTCTCTATATTGCATGACCTTACCATCCCATATCATTCTTACTTCGTCATGCATACCCTTCCCTTCTCTCCCTCCCTTCCTCAAGTTCCCTTCTCTCCTTATTTATCTTTTGGTTCCAAGTACAATGTATGTTACCCAAATATATAATCATATCTTCTCTATATTGTTTTCTAATTTTAATGACCTTTGTGAACATATTCCCATTTTCATGCATATATATATATATATATATTGTTTTTATTTTGATTTATATACTAATATTATGGGACACCCAATTATGAGACTATTTTATACTTTTAATAGGTGTGAATTTCCTATTTATGGATATGTCATATTGAAATTTTATAATAAAACTAATATGTTCTTAGATTTGGTTAAATAGGGGAAATAATTCTGAAGTATTTATCATAATACCTTGATTTTATCCATCAACCTCTAGTGATTTAGAAACATGTTAGAGATTAATAGTAATATAGTTTTATAATTAGATAATTTATTCTGATTTGTTTCTAATATTATTTTTTCATTATATATTATAATTTTCAAAAAAAAATGAAAAAATATAAGTTAGGTTTTAATGTTTCTTTAGATTTATTTTTTATTTATTCCAAAATGTGGTTCAGTATTTAAAAATATATCCTAAAATATTTTTCAGAAAAATATCATTATTGAATTAAAAATCACAATGCACATCCATTGATAGATGGATAGAAACCTTACATAAATATTTTATAAATGAATGTACAAACATAGAGTAATATTACATGGTTATCGGTATATTTGGTATCAACACCTACTGTTAGTTTAATTTTTATTAAATTATAGTTATCTCTATAGAATATTTATTGATATATATATATATATATACTTTTTTCGAATATACATTTTTCATATTCCTATTAGGTTATTATTTGATGGTAATACGTTTTGGTAAATTAACTTGTTTATAAAACATTACTAATTTACTATGTGATCCATCATCATATCAAAAGATAAAAATATATGTAGAAGATTTATAATAATTATAAATGTAAAAACATGGGTTTAAATGTATATTATATTATATTTATAATAATATTTACATGGAAGAGTGTGTTGAGTATTTTAAAGAGTGAAAATTTAGTCCAAAAATACATTAGGTTATTTGAAATAATGAAATACAATTTTTTTTACCACCCATCATATAAAATGTGAGAAATATATTATTTTTCTCAATATTAAGAAAATTTTCAATCCGTTCTAACATATGTTCATAATACTAAAAGGGTGTGATTAAAGTATACCATATTATATAGAGAAATTTGGTCCTAATCTCTTAGTGAAATTGGTAATATGGCTAGTGTAAGTAAAAAACAATAAAATTTAACTTAATGAAGAAACATGGAAACACATTGAGATTATGTAGTAAAAGGTTATTATAGTCATTTATTAAGGCATGTATGACTGAGATTCATTTGGTTTAAACTAATATTTATTTAATTTTTCCTTTTTTTAATATGACACTCATTTATCTTCCATTAATGATAAAAAATGATATATACATATACATAAAATGATATTTTTATTTTTCCTTTTGTTTTGATTTATTTAAATAATTTTTTATAAATTTTCATTGAATAATGTTTGATTTTATCTTTTTGGATATAGTAATTCCCAAAAAAAATGATATAAAGATATGAGTAGGTATTCTATAAATTTTATGTCATCAGAACCATTTAATACTCTCCCACCTTCATTGGGTATACTCTTTAATTTCGGTATGATTCCTTTATTCCATTAGATGTCATCTAATATTATTTTATATTCATTAGGTACGCTCCCTAGTTCTAATGTATTACCTTATACTTCAATGATGTTTGGGGGATCAGATAGAGTAGTTGAGGAGCAGTCATTGACTGGGTATATGGTTTCATAGTTTCTATCATGGGGGTATTTGAGAATGACCATGACTGGTATTTAATTTTTAATTTAAAAAAATAATTTACTACATCTCTATAAAATTTATTAAATATATTTATTGAATATATTTAGATAATAATAGGATATAAATGGACATGAATACACTGAATGTTTGGATGCTAAAAAATTAAATTAGTTGTGTCATTAGAAATGTATAAGATTCTTAAAGATGATTTCAGAGGCTTATATGGGTAGATCTTAAGGAAATTATAATATAAGAAGGTGTCCCTTCCCACAAAGTTCCTCATTGGAATCAAATTATCATCCCTTTTAATAATGATATTTTTGATAAACAGGTAAAACTAAGTCAAAATAAATATTTTTATTTTATTTTATTTGATATTCCTATAAAATATAACTCTAATTATTTTTTTCATATATAATATATAGATTCTTTTTCATTTTGAGGTGCACTACATGGTTTTGAATTAATGGATATTGAAAATTTTGAGGAAAAAATGGAAGGTCTTTAAGTATAGGATGTTTTTTGAGTTCAATTAAACATCCTTCAGTCTTCATCATATGTATGAAAAGGTACCCAAAGGGATATCATGATATTGGTGAAAGTCCTTTGTGGATATACATCACTCTGATTCACATAAGGTATTTGATACCATCTTGGTACATTAATATTAATTTATTAAAAATAATGAAATTTTCATTAACATTAACATTATCTTTTTCTCGTGAATATTCTCAAAAAAATCATAAAGAAGAGAGAGAAAATTCATCCCATGCATAGCAGGTTCAAAAATTTTCTCAAGGATAATATTGAACAGGGTAATTTTATAGCTATGATTAAATATACTTTTATGCATTTAAAATGTTCAAACTTTTATAGTTATTAATTTTTTTCCCTTTGATGATATAGGTGAAATAAGTTGGTCATGATGTCGATCAAACCAAATTCCATTTTGATGTTCACATAAAAGATGATGGTAATTACATAAATGAACCTACTGAAAACAATTTGGGTAAAAAAAATCTAATTTATAATACACTTTTCATTAAGTGGGAGGTTATAAATTAAAGAAATCATTATAAATAGAATATATTCATAAATAATAATTTCTTGAATTTATATATTTGATTTTATTATTTTATATAATTAATCCCATATATAGACAATAATAATTTTTAATAAATCACAAAATTAGGGTGAATAAAAGTAGTGTATCTCACATTAACTTGAAATTATTATTTCATTCCTTCATAGCTTCAGCATATAGAGAAAGTTTAGATATTTAATTAGGTTAATAAATTTATTTCATCTAATCCTTTATCGTTGCAAAAATATTATATTTTTATAAAGTTATATTTTGATGATTTAAATAATTATATAAAAGGATAATGTGAATTTATGGTTGTTTTATATATAAAATTTTAAAATATTAAGTTACTAAATATTGTGTCTTTAAAAATAAAAACTTAAAGGTTGATGTTTGATGATGGAAAAAATTAGATGTTTATAAATATTAAAATGATTAAGAATCAAAATTATTTTTTGAATAGTACTAATTTTATTTATTTGAAATATTAATTGGATTCAAATATTGAAATGAAGATTTTAAATTCTACTATTTATCATCTGAAAGGTAATATGTTTATAAAGTTGTAATTTTAATGTTTTTGTGATGGTTTACTGATAGGATAATAGATTACTATGTTTTAAAAAAATCATGATTTATTCTTAATAGTTCAATATCTATATATAGAATTAAAATATCTCATTTAATGGAAGTTTATGTAAATTTATTAATTAAATAATATTTTGTTTCTTTGGAATATTGTATGATGAATCTAAATATTACTGTGTTGGTAAATAAAATAATTTGAATAAAAGAAAGTGAAGTTATCTTATATGTGTGAAGCTAAAGTTGTATTTGTTATTAATATTAAGTAAGTAAATGTGTGATAAATAAGAATGTAGTGGTTTCCATTAAACATTAAAAGGGGTAATTGTTTTATATTGGAAAAAACATAAAGGATTTGGATTCTTGGAGAGTATCATTCACTTTAGATGATTAGAGAGTTGAACCATATGTGAAATACATGTGATGAAGTTGAAAGTGGTGTATATAATAATTGGTATGTGATTTAAAATGAAGCCATATAATGGGGAAATTCTAAGCTAGTTGAAGTGTTGGAAAATCCATCCTTGAGTTCACAATTATAAAGGCTATTGTATTTAGTGTTTAAACACTCTTGGATAAAGTTTTAAGAAGATTATAGATGGACTTAAATGAGTTTGAAGTGGTTCTAAGTTATTTTGGATAATTCTATAATTTACATGTCTTGAAAATTTGATAAAGTCTAGAACTATAAAGATAAACCTTGTGCACCATATTAATGATTTCATGTCCTTAATAAGAATCAATGGAAACTTTTTAAGGATCATATTCATCTATATAAACATCATCTTGGTTTTCATAATGATCATAGAGTACAGTTAAGTAGAAAAATGATAAAATATTAAGTTACATAAACATTATCTAGGCACTTTATAAGGATCATTCCTTATCTACATAAACATCATGAAAATATATATAATGGTAATTTTTCTTTGTGTAATAATCATTGAGTTATGCGTAAAGATCATACCTTAGAGAAATTTTAGGATTTCTACATACTAAAAACTTACAATTCTATATTGTATAATCTAAAAATGAAATCGATTGTAATGACACTAAAATAATTCCTCAATTTCAGAAAAAAATAGGACCATTTATAAAAAAAATTATACAAGATTGGTAATTTTTAGATGTTAGTATTTAATCTTGTACAAGAAGATCAATTCAAGTGAAGAATGAGAGACTTAATTTCAGTCTAAATTTGAGTTTTTAGAATTTTATACTCTGATAAAAATGAAATTTTATGATACGGTAGTTGTGCCTTAGAGTTATAAATATCATGATGCTATTTTTAGTCATGATCCATGCCTATTAATTTAATCTTAAATCCAAGGTAGAATAATATGAAATCATGGAAGAATGTATATAAAATCAAATGTGTTGAATTTATTTTATTAAGTTTTCAAGAATAAATAGATATTATTGAGTTTAATCTTATCCTATTCATAAATGATTGAATTATTATAATATAACCTAAATAAGTGAGATAATGACCTTCATGATTGATATAAAGGATTTCAAGTTGATATATAAGGTTATGAATTTATTGAATCAAAAAATGAGAAGACTTCTAGGTTTAACTAAATCAAGAAATGTAAAAAAAATCAGAAGATGTTGGAGAAGTTATTCAATGATTAAATATCAAAAATTTATTTATGATTAAATCATGAGAAAAGGATAAAGAAGGGTTGAGTCAGAATTAATGAAGGTTGTGTTTAAAATTTAATTTAATCTAAAAATACAAGCACTACCAAGACAAAATGAATTATTCTATACTACTGTTATATTTTATACAGTTTTACAAGAATATTTAAAAATTTATTTATTTTGGGGAATAAGATACATGGTCCTAATATAGAAGATCTGGAAGAAATATTTAGTAAGATATAGATGAGAAGATATATAAATAATGGTATTTTTGGAATATACATTAAGTTGAAAAATAATATCCTAGAAACCTCCCATGTGAAATGTTGAAAATAAAACTATGGTAAATCTTGGGAGAGATTGTGTTTGTGAATGGATTTATTGGTTTGCATGCATTTCCATTTATAGGAATAAGAAAATAACCCCATTAAAAGTTGAGGTGACACTTGTATAAAAAATATTAAGAATAGAGAAACAAAAATGTTTAATGTATGTGTGATATGAGAACTAAGAACTCAAGAGAAGAGAAACTCTCAAAGGAAGAAGAGGATTCTAAGTGGGATGAGATTACTTGAACTCTAAAATAAATAACAAGAATAAGGTATAGCTTAGATGTAAATATAAGATCTCTCACTGAATAATAGAAAAGGATTTTTTATAATGTGATGAAGTGATTTAACCTACTGTATTTTTAAGAAGAAGAAGAAGATGGGGAGAATAAGAATAATTAGACCACTACTAGATCAAAACCAGTGTGTCAAAGCATCTTGATAAAGAATAATAAAATAATAAGAATTTAGTAAACAAGAAGAAAACCTAATTTTTATTATATTTAATCATTAGGAAAGATTCTAAGAAGTTGTGAATTTTATTTTATAATCACCAAGTAATCAGTTTCAAGAAGAAATAGTAAGTTGTTCGTAGAAAAGAAGCCTCATTGTAAGAGATTTATGGAAATTATTATCACAGGGTA
Organism: Viscum album; assembly: GCA_963277665.1. NCBI lineage: Eukaryota > Viridiplantae > Streptophyta > Magnoliopsida > Santalales > Viscaceae > Viscum > Viscum album. Next base: position 1,083,221,007 of record OY728146.1, on the reverse strand, counting down.
GTACAAAAGATATTTTTTTCTAGGTTAAATTTAGTCTAGTTTAAATATAGAGTTATCTCTAGATAGGGTTTCTTAAAATTGTGTTGTCACTTTTTATTATAAAAAATGGGGTTTTTTGTGATTTTGAAAGTAATAGAAAATAGAGATATTGAAGTAGAGATATGAAGTTAAATGATGAGTGGGTGATTTTTCAAGTATGGATTCTTAATTATAATGTTATAGTGGTTTCAAATTATTTTACTCTTCCTCTTATTAATTGTTATGTGATAGGTTCCAAAAATGTTTAACCTCACTCCCAATGTGTATGGAATAGTGATAATTGATTCAAACCAAGATCTCATCTTGGTGTATCCTCCTTCATTGTGTGTAAAGTAATATAGAAACCCACTCCCAATTAACTTAGGAAATACCCAATAGGTGTAACACCCCAAGATTTAGAACATAAATTTAATATTGAATGCATGAAACACTAAGTCTCTACAAAATACCAGTTTGTTATAACCTATCCAGTAAACATAATTTTTCCAACTCTATGATTTCAATTTCAAAAAGATAAAATACATAGTTGTGTTCAGTAAGATATTTAGAGTCAGATAAGGAAAACTTAATTTTTGGTGAATAGTAATATACCCTTGTGAATAGAAATATGAATAGTAATATTACTCTTAAGAATAGTAAATGATATTATTATTTTATTATATGTAGGTTATAATATAATGAAATCTTGATTAATTTTTCAATGTGATATAAAACAAAATATAGATTTAAAATTGTTATTTTTAGAATAAATTATGATTTTATTTAAAAATTAAATTAATAATAGTTAGAAAATTATTTTCCTAAAATGGTGTTCATTTTTAAAATCTACACTTTGAAAAATGGTTAGGGTGAATTTTTGGGATTTTTCTGAAATACCTGAATTTTTTATGAATAGTAAAATACAGTAATTTAGCGTATGTATACATTATCAGTTAAATTCACTATTAATAGAATCATGAATGATTTAAGAATATTTGGTTCAATCTCACATGCACATATTACTATTCTTGGTCACAATAATCAACACTATTGGTTGTCTTTGGAAAAACAATAAAATTATGAGTAAAATAATGGGAAAACACTCCTCTCCTCCCCTATAACCCCCCCCCCCCCCACTCTTCTCTTCACTTATATAAGCCTTTAATCTACTCAATGTTATATAAAAATACCCTTACCTAGTCACTCCCTACTTATAGGATCTCTTTTTCTTTCCAAAAGACCAAAACTCCTTCCCTTAAAGAGATTCTCAAGGAGGTGGATTCAAGAGGTAAATTCACATTCTATTTCTTTTAATTTCATTTAAAGTTACCTTCTATTGTTATTATCTATTCACACCATCTATACAAATGACCATGATAACTCTAATATCATCTATATAATTTAATTATATAATTTTAATATAAGAAACATCATCAATATCTTTACTCTCTCTCTTTTATTTTATAAATGAAATCATCGTCTGTGAAGTTCCAATTTACAACCTTCGTGGACGACAAAGTTTCGTTCTTCAATTTCCCCTTCAATAATGGTCATGAAACCATTTTTATGGTTTAAAAAGACTATAATATATGTATTATAACCTATTTAATATTTATTAACTAGTATATGTACATAATATTAAATCATATGACCAAACTAGTTCCTAATAATAATAATAATACCGCTAAAATAATCTAAGTGATTGCCATTAATATTTCATCTAATGATTCATCCTCATTACATGTAAAAAAATTATATAAATAAACATTAACACCTATTTATTTTCATAAATAATATGTAAATTAAATTCTAGATATTTACATCCATTCCACATGAACTCCATTACTTAAAAACAAGTGAACCAATTATGAAAATTAAGAAAACAGACACTCTGAAACGACGGAATTAAATATTATAACGTATAAATAAGAACATAAATGAACTAAAAAAATTATGATTAACTAAATAAATTTCTAATAGGTTATTAATTAAGTTATTAATGAGTCTAATTTCATATTCCAATACTATAAGGTCAGGAGCGGAACATTCGGACTTAAGCTAAGGGTTTTATACCCAAACTTCCATTTTCATTCGGGTTACACTTATTCTATACTTACCTCAATTAAATTATTATTTATTAAAATTTAATCATCATAAATTATGTTTTAATATTCTATATATTATTACCAACCATATTCCTAATTTCATTTTTGGGGAGTTATACGTTTTAAAAGGATCTTTCCAAAATTCAACCCGAAATGCGAGCCAGATTCAAGGGAATTTCTCAAATTCTTAACTATTTACAAGGGCACTCTATAATTTGTTTTTGGAAACCATTATCTTTATAAAATATCTCATTTTATTATGAAAATACTATCTTAATTTACTTCTATTTTTATACAAATATTTTTTCAAAAGAATTCTTCTTTTCAAAGTAAAAGAGTATTTATCTCAAGAATTACTCGATGATTTTATAAGAGTATCTTCATATATTTCAAAAATATTATTGATTCTTATATATTATTAGGATTGATATTTTATGATATCATCTACCATATATATTTGAATGTTTTATTATTATTTTGACTGTGGATGTGCTACCTTAAAACCATTCACCAATTTACTCTGAATGGTTAGTGTTTATGCTTAATGTTCGAGGAAAGTTGTTTACATATCATATATTAGTTTTAGTATAAATGTATATGTTGTTTATGTTTATCCCCATTTATATGTGGAATTCAGTGGACTTATTAAGTATCATTTGGGTCCCACTATATCCCCCCGGTGCATCGGTAGGTCTCATGAGAAAAACTATGGTCTTGGCACGAGGCCTTGAAAAAATAGATATTTATAGTCTTGGAATGAGGCCTTGATGGTATGGTTATGATGTCCCACATTATGCATTACCTCATTATAAAAATATTATATATAGTTCATGTGGTTATTCAACTAGTATAATACCCGTGATTATGTTTTATTATGGCATTATTTATTCATCTCTTATTCTTTCCATAATGTGTTCAAGTTTTTTTTAAAGGCATGTGTTTTTAGTTATTCACATGAATAATGTTTATGTTTATGATATATTTTTCTATATTTCTTACCATTATTGAGTGTTTCAGATCAACCCTTTCTCATGTTTCAATTTCTCAATACATGAATAAGTTTATTATGATTGATCTGCAATGATAAACTTATAGTTGTGGATGTTCCCAACAAAACTTATATGTTGTATTTCATTTAAAGTTGTAATGTTGAACTTATTTATTTATCTTGTTTACAAATATACTAAACTAATCAATCCTTTGGGATGCATATTCCTTGTATGTATTCAAATGTAATAAAATAAGGCACCAGCTCTAGGAAACTAGGTTCAATTCCGTACAGTTGGTATCATAGGAAGTTTAGTATAAAACTTGGAAACTAGGTTTAGAGAATGTTGATTAGGTAAGAAACCCCTAAGATAGTCTATGAGGATAAAATATATAAGAACATCCTGGAATTTTTTGTAAGTAATAAATTATGTGGATATTTCTAGAAAATACATCCATATCTAGATACTACAAGTGGACATGGTTCTGGCACATATGTACCTATGAGTGAAAACTCCAACAAGGAGTTTCGGGCATGACTTGGGATATCTTGGTACACAAAAATGGGTCTTACTGTGTACCTTGTTTGACACTCCTAGGGTATATGTTTAGGATAATTCACATTTTCTTTACAAGCCATTATGAAGGATTTAAATTTAAATTTTTCCTTAAAGAAACCATGTTTATGATTATGAGATTATCTATGTATATAATTTCAATTTATGCTAAGTATTTGTCTATGTTGAGATTATACATTATGATTCATAACCCAATATATTTTATGCCATTATTTAAAAATGGAACCTAGTGGAAGGAATGGAAACAGCATGAACAAGCATATTCCATTTAGGTATTTCCCTCTGATGCAAGATAATGATGTTGGATCTGGAGCTATGACTCATGCTAAGAAACTTATAACTATACTAGAATCACTAACTCAGGTTATAAAAAATAACCTTACCCATATGGATCAAACTGATCCATAATGTGGTGGATCTATGTTGGATCTCTTTATGCGACAATAGCCTCCATCATTCAATGGGACTACAAACCCATGTGTAGCTGAGAAGTGGATAAGTTCCCTAAAGAACATATTTCTCTCTTTGGGATGTAATGAAAGAGAGAAGCTTTTCATGGTAGTTTATTTTCTATTGGGAGATGCAGATCAGTGGTGTTTGTTAATCCAAAACAAAAAAGAGGGTAAATAAATATAAGAGATGGAATAGTGGTATTTTAATGAAATATTCCAAGAAAAATATTTTCCCCATGAACAATGAGCGGATATGGAAAGGAAATTCCTGAATCTGAGGTAGAAGGTGGATGAAAATGTTGAAAAGTATGAAGCTAACTTCACAACGTAAAAAACACATGTCGTAAACTACATACGTAATCCAAGTAGAAATATTGATTGATTATTTGATGGTTTAAAACCATTACTCTGAAGGTAACTAGTCTCCCAAAGTTTCTCATCATATGAAGATATAGTCTCAGGTGCTATCAAAACAGAAAAGGAATTTTCTAAGTCTTATGACTTTAAAGGAAAACAAGAGAAGAATAAGGATTCCAAAAACACTAGAAAAGAAAATAATGAAATGTGGAATAAGGGAAGAGTTTACCTTCCATCCTGTAGTAATTGTGGGAAGAAACACTCTGGTACTTACCTAAAGGGAATGGGAGTTGGTTACAAGTGTGGAGAAAAAGGCCACCTGTCACAGGATTGTAAGTGGAAGAAAAAAGCGACCAATTTTCAATGCTATAATTGTAGGGATATGGTACATTATTCACATGAATGTCCTAAGAGTCAGGGAAATATTCCCCAATGAAGGAAAAAGGAGAAAGTCCAATCTTATGTGGTCACAACTGTAGAGGTTGAAGTTCCTAATGATGTGGTGGCAGGTACTTTGATCATTTACTCAAACTTATCCAATGCTTTATTTGATTCTGGATCATCTCATTATTTTATATGTTCCCATTTTTTCAAGAAGATTATATATTTTCAATTTTATTTAATAAGGGAGTTGGGAGTCAAACCTTCTAAGGGAAGTATCATTGCAACAAAGTTGTGTCAGGCAGTCCCCATTATGGCATATAAACCTGCTTTATCTACTGATTTTATTATCATAACCATGATTGAATTTTATATAATCCTCAGTATGGATGGGATTTAGAATCATGATGCAAAAATTTATTGCAAGATGAAAAAGGTTACAGTTTTTTGGTATAATGTGGAATCCCTTATCTTTAGGTCAGAAACATGACCATCTAATTCTCATCTAGATCCACCCCCAGTAGCTCTACTGAATTCAATTATTGGAGAGGAAGGTAATGAAATAACTATAGGTGAAGAAAATAATGTTCAAATAGAGGATATACCTATTGTGAAAGAATATGTAGATGTATTTCCATAGTATTTACTCAGACATCCTCTAGAGTAGGAAATTGAGTTTTCCATTGAATTAATTCCTAATTCAAGGTCCATATCAAAGACCACTTATAGAATGGACACTATGGAATTAGTGGAACTGAAGAAACAACTAGAGTAATTGAGTGATAAAATATTTATTCACCCTAGTTTTTCTCTATGGGTAGCCCCTATTCTTTTAGTTAAGAAGAAATATGGATCTATAAGGTTGTGAATTGACTACAGGGAGATTAACGTTATAACAATAAAGAACAAGTATCCCCTACCTTTCATTGATGATTTATTTGATCAAATTTATAGAGATCAATATTTTTCAAAGATTTACCTTCAATATGGATATCATCAGTTGCTTTTGAGGAATAAATACATTCCAAAAACATCATTTTGAACTAGGTATGGGAATTACAAGTTTACATTAATGCCATTTGGATTGACTAACGCACCCTCTTTTTTCAAGGATTTAATGAATAGATTTTTCAAGAAATGTCTTGATGACTTTGTGGTGGTATTTATTGGTGATATCTTGGTATACTCTAAAATCTATAATGATCATGAAAATAACTTACATTCTATTCTAAAAACTCTTAGAAGAAATGAATTATATAGGAAGTTTATCAAGTGTGAATTTTGGCTTCAATCAGTTTCCTTTCTTGGACACATTGTCTCTAAGGATGGAATATCTGTTGATTCTGTGAAGAAAATGGCTATTCAAGAATGGCCTACTCCAACGAACATAGATGGGGTATGTTGTTTTATTGGTTTAGTAGGTTATTATTGGTATTTTTTTCAAAACTTCTCTCATTTAACCAACCCAATGACCAAGGTTACATGTAAAGGGGTTATGTTTGTATGGAGAAAAGAATGTGAGGAATGTTTTGAGGAATTAAATAGGATATTAGTGAATGCTCTGATCCTAACTCTACCATCGGGTAATGATGGGTTTACAATCTATATTGATACATTAAATAAAGGACTTGGTTGTGTCCTTATACAAAATGATAGAGTTATTTCCTATACATCAATGAAATTAAAAAATCATGAACAAAACTATCCTACTCATGATCTTGATTTAACTGATGTGATCTTTGCTCTAAAAATATAGAGACACTATCTCTATGGTGAAATATGTGAGGTATATACAGATCAAAAGAGTCTGAAGCATATATTCTCATAGAAAGAACTCAACATGAGACAAAGGCGCTGGCTTGAACTACTCAAGGATTATGATTGTACCATACACTACCACCCAAGAAAGGAAAATAAGGTAGTTGATTCTTTCATTAAGAAGGGCCATGGAGTTCTCAACAAAATGTGGACTAACAAGGATCCTTTTTACATTAATCTAGTGAGGATGGATATGGAAATTATCAAATAAGGTGAAACATAGCTACTTTTTCATTTGGTTTCCCAACCATCTTTATTAGAAAGGATTAAAATCTCTCAGCCTGATGATGAGAAACTTCAAAATAAAATTAATGCTGTGAAAAGGGGAAGTTGACAAACTTCTCATGTGAAGATATAATTCTGAAATTTGGGAAGAGGCTATGTGTTCCCTCTATACCCGACCTAAAAAAGAAGTTATTGGATGATTCCCACAGCTCGAATTTCTCTATGCACCCTAGTAGCACTAGAATGTATAGATATTTGAAGGAATATTTCTAGTACGACAACATGAAGAGGGAAATTGCTAATTATGTATCAATATGTTTAGTCTGTCAACAAATGAAGGACGAATGACAACATCCTAGAAAATTCATGAAACCTATACCTATTCCTTAATATAAATGGGATGACATCACCATGGATTTTGTCACTGGATTACCCAAAACTCCAAGAAAGAATGATGCAATATGGATAATTGTTGATTGACTTACAAAATCTGCACATTTCCTCGCTATAAGGGAGGATTTTCCATTGGATCATCTTGCATGACTCTATTTCAATGAAGTTGTAAGACTTCATGGAGCACCTCTTTCAATAGTATCTAATTACGATCCTCGATTTACATCGAAATTCTGGAAAATTATTCAAAAATATTTGGATACTGAGCTTCGTTTGAGTACTACTTATTATCCTCAAAATGATGGGAAATCAGAAAGGACGATACCTTGAGATTATTCTCAATCAACTTTCAAGGTATGTGGGATCAGTATTTACCCTTAGTGGAGTTTTCCTACAATAATAGTTTTCATTCCAGTATTCAAATGGAACCATATAAAGCATTGTATAGAAAGAGATGTCATAAACCAACATGTTGGGATGAATTTGGTGAAAGGAATCTTGTAGGCCCAGAGCTTGTGGAGGAAACAACACCAAAGTTAAAGAATATTAAGTGCCATATCAAATCACCTCAAAGCAAACAAAAAAGCTATGTGGAAAATCAAAGGAAGGATTTTGGAGTTTCAATTAGGAAATCATGTTTTCTTAAATGTATCTCCATGGAAGGGTATTATAAGATTTGGGAATAAAAGGAAACTGAGCCCTAGGTACGTAGGCCCTTTTGAAATTTTGAAGAGAATTGGAGCTATTTCATATCGTTTGGATATTCCACCTAGCCTGTCTAAAGTACACAATGTGTTCCATGTCTTATTGCTGAGAAAGTACATGTCAGACCCAACACATGTTCTCACTTATGAAGGTATAGAATTTGAACCTGACCTATCTTACTGTGAAAAGCCTATTCGGATTTTGGACACTAAAGAACAAGTGTTGAAGAATTAGAAAACTCAACTGGTAAAGATACTTTGTAAAACTCATAAAATCAAAGAGGAAACATGGGAGCCTGAGGAACTTATGATGAATAACTACCCAAATTTTTTTGTGAGGTAACATTCTTGTAATTTGGAGGATAAATTTTTTGTAAGGAGGAGATAATGTAAAACCCCATGATTTAGCACATAAATTTAATATTGAATGCATGAAACACTAAGTCTCTACAAAACACCACTTTGTTATAACCTAGCCAGTAAACATAATTTTTCCACCTCTGTGATTTGAATTTCAAAAAATTGACAGACACGGTTGCGTTGAGTAAGATATTTAGAGTCTGATAAGAAAAAATTAATTTTTGGTGAATAGTAACATACCCTTATGAATAGTAATATGAATAGTAATATGACTCTTATTAATAGTAAATCATATTATTATTTTATTGTCTTAAGGTTATAAAATAATGATGTCTTGATTAATTTTTCAAGGTGATATAAAACGAAATATAGATTTAAAATTGTTATTTTTCAAATAAATTATAATTTTATTTAAAAATTAAATTAATAATATTTCGAAATTTATTTTCCAAAAATGGAGTTTATTTTTGAATTCTAAAAGTCTAAAAAGGGTTGGGGTGAATTTTTGAGATTTTTATGAAATAATCAATTTTTTATGAATAGTAAAATACGTTAATTTACCATATATATAAATTATCAGTTAAATTCACTATTCCTGGCATCATGGATGATTTAAGCACACTTGGTTTGAACTCACGTATAAATATTACTATTATTGGTCATAAAAATCAATATTATTGGTTGTATTTGGAAAAATAATAAAATAATGGGAAAACCCTCCTCTCCTCCACTATAACCCCCCCTCACTCCCTCTTCTCTTCACTCCTATAAGCCTTTAATATCCTAAAATTTCTTCCCAAATACCCTTCCCTATTCACTCCCTATTTCCATTATCTCTTGGTATTTCCAGAAGACCAAAAACCCTTCCCTTAAAGAGATTCTCAAGGAGGTGGATTCAAGAGGTAAATTCACATTCTATTTCTTTCAATTTCATTTCAAGTTCCTTTCTATTGTTATCCTCTCCTCAAATCCTCTATAAAAATTACCATGATAACTCTAGAATAATCTATATACTAGAATTATATCATGCTAATTGAATAACCATCATCAATATCCTTACTCTCTCTCTCTCTCTCTTTTATTTTATAAATGAAATCATAGTCCGTGAGATTCCAATTTACAACCTTCGTGGACGACAAAGTTTCGTTTTTCAATTTATCCTTCAATAATGGTCATGAAACCATTTTTATGGTTTAAAAAGACTATAATATATGTATTATAACCTATTTAATATTCATTAACCAGTATATGTACATAATATTAAATCATATGACCAAACTAGTTCCTAATAATAATAATAATACCACTAAAATAATCTAAGTGATTGTCGTTAATATTTCATCTAATGATTCATCCTAATTCCATGTAACCAAATGATATAAATTACCATTAACACCTATATATGTTCATAAATAATATGTAAATTCAATTCTGGAGATTTACATCCATTCCACATGAACTCCATTAATTAAAAACAAGTGAACTAATTATGAAAATTAAGAAAACGAACACTCTGGAATGATGGAATTCAATATTATAACGTATCAAAAAAGACATAAATTCAATAAAAAAATTATGATAAACTAAATAAATGTCTAATAGGTTCTTATTTAATTTATTAATGAGTTTAATTTCATATTCCAGTACCATAAGGTCAAGAGCGGAACATTCAGACGTAAGGTAAGGATTTTCTACCCAAACCTACATTTTCATTCGGGTTACTCTTATTCTCTACTTACCTCAATTAAATTATTATTTATTCCCATTTAATCCGCATAAATTATGTGTTAATTTTATATATATTTGTACCAACCATATTCCTACCTTAATTTATGGGGATTTATATGTTTTAAAAGGATATTTCAAAATTTCTTCCCGAAATGCGATCCATATTCAAGGGAATTTCTCAAATTCTTACCTATTTACAAACACACTCTATAATCTGTTATTGGAAACTATTATCTTTATAAAATATCTAATTTTATTATGAAAATATTAACTTACTTAACTTCTGGTTTTATACAAAGATTTTTCCAAAAGAATTCTTCTTTTATAAGTAAAAGAGTATTTATCTCAAGAATTACAGGATGATTTTATAAGAGTATCTTCATCTATTTCAACACTCTTATTGATTATTATGTATTATTGGATTTAATATTTTATGATATAATCTACCATATTTAGTTTAATGGTTTATTATTGTTTTGAATATGGATGTTATATCTTAAAACCATTCACCAATTTACTCTGAATGGTTAGTGCTTATGCTTAATGTTCGGGGGAAGTTATTTACATTTCATATATTAGTTTTCATATGAATGTATATGTCATTTATGTTTATCACCGTTCATATGATAAATGAAATAGACTTAGTAAGTGTCATTTGGGGCCCACTATATCCCCTCAGTGCATCGGTAGGTCTCATGAGACAAACTATGGTCTTGGCACAAGGCCTTGATAAAATGGATATTTATAGTTTTTGCACGAGGCCTTGATGGTATGGTTATGATGTCCCACATTATTTATTACCTCATTATAAAAATATTATTGATAGATTATGTGGTTATTAAACTAGTATAATACCCATTATTATGTTTTATTATGGCATTATTTATTCAGCTATTATTCCTTCCATAATGTGTTCAAGCTTATTTTTAAAGGCATGTGTTTTTATTTATTCACATGCCTAATGTTTATGTTTATGATATCTTTCACTGTATTTATTGCCCTTACTGAGAATTTAAGATCAACCCTTTATTATGTTTCAATTTCTCAGGACATGAAGAAGTTTATTATGATTGACCTTTAAGGATAAACATATAGTTTTTGATGTTCCCAACAAAACTTATATGTTATATTTCATTTAAAGTTGTAATGTTGAACTTATATATGTATCTTGTTTCCAAATCTACTAAAATACTCAGTCCTTCAGGATTCATATTCCTTTTTTGTATTCCAATGTAATAAAATAAGGCACCAGCTTCGGGCAACTGGGGTTGGGTCTTTACAATAGTCTTTTTTGTTTCCTATGTCATCTAATAATTTCATAATACCCTTCACACATGAGCCATAAATAACCAATATCTTCACTAAGTAGCCCTTATATATTACATAATATATAGTTTAGAGTTTTGTGGTGGGGGATAAGTAAGCATCTATGAATGGAATTATAGTATAGACAAAATTAAATTACACAAAATCACACATGATAATAAGAACTTCCACTGAACACTAAATCTAGTTAACAAGAGAGAGTTTTATTCATGAAATTTAATACTCAAACATCAAAATTAACATATTTCCCTTCCTCAATCACCAATAGTATTTACCCCTATATGTGAAGGATAAAAATTATAAGGGAGGAATAAAAATACATTAAAATAAAATTAAAATTATAAAACAATGGACATTTTAAAATAGAAGCTGCAGTCATGTGAGTCGAGCTCTTATTCTCATTCGGTCTCTTCTCTTCTTTATACATCCTTTATTTCCTTCTTCCTCATCCCCTCATAAAACCTCTAAGATCCCTACTTATTTTATTTTTTAAAATTCTTTACTTTATCTTCAGGTTTCATTATCACTCTTGATCTATTTCTCCTTGAAATATAATGCTTCCCTCTCATTATTATAATATCTGAAGCTTTCATCTTGTTCTTAAACTATTAGTAATATTATAACCCATGTGTCCACCTATGATTACTTGCATTAATGATGATGTGGAACCACTAAGAATTGGGTATTAGTATATATGATATTTATGAATTTTTCTTGTAACATCATCCTTCAGAATATTTTCACAAAGGCATGCTATTTACACAAGTTGTAATGATGTTTATGAAGAATCCATGTATCCTTATGATGGCCCCAATGATGTTTCTAAAAGTGAAAATAATCCTTAAAGATCTTAGTTTTTCAAATTAATTATGTTTATAAAATGGAAATAATCCTTAAAAAATAGGATTTCATGCATACAATAATTCATACCTATACGGGCATTTATCCTTATATAAATCATCCTTATAAACATGCCATTCATTATTTTGTGGAAGACATAATTATGAGATAATATGAAATCATGCTTACATAGTCATTCATACTTATGATCATTGATACTTATGTGGCCCTTCATGCTTATAGAATATTATAATGATGCTTATAAAGGAATTCACCTTTAGAAGATTCATACTTATAATGAAGGATTTCCTTTTCCATTTTCCATACTCCTACTAGAATAATTACAAATTTCCTCAAACATGAGAATTACTTCCTAAATTTCCATTATAAAATAAAAATAAATTAGTATTAATAATAATACATACATTTATTTTATAAAATCAATTAAATCAATTAACTTCAAATATTTTGTCGTTTAATCAATATTAAAAAAACAAAATGAATTGGTAATTTAATTCAAAATTTTAATAGAAATAAGTGAATTGATAAATTATAGGGAATTAAATAAAATAAATATTAACAAAATATTTCATGACCCGACCCATTGCGGCCCACCTATATGGTGGAAGTCCAAGCTGTGACAACCCCAAGCCCACCTCAAATATGCTGGGGGCTGGAAAAAATCACCGATAAAGAATAAATGAAATGGGATGCCTCTACCTAATGTATTGGTATGCACACACCCAACCATCTCCATGAGTAAGTGAAAAAAATATAAAATATAGTATCATCTATAGTTTTAAATGCATGTAATAACCTCTAGGGAAAAATACAATAGAGTACGATAGTATAAACCAAAGTGAATAGGGGAAAAATACGTGCCCAACAAGAAATGAAGTCCCAACCTAATAATAACTGGAATAAATGTAAACTAAGAGAGATCATAACTCTTTATCTTCAAGTATCATCCACTTTACCCAATCAATGTTCCCATTTATCCTTAAGCTCTACCAAATTCACCATTGATCTATATTTTATCTTCATATGACATGACGTGTGCTATAAAATCCCATGTCGGGGAGAGTATATACATACCTAGTATGATTTCTAAAATACAAAAGATAGATCAATAGAAAGATTCAACAGAAGGTCATATTAATCCAAATTAAGAGGTAAAAAAACCCAATACATATATATGATTATAAATAAACCCAGGTGAGAGAGAAAGGGGATCTCTATCTTACAACCTATCCAAAGTTGGTATATGACAACCCTGCTTTTATTACAAACATAAACCTGATTTATTACATAAACTTCACTTGATAAAACATAGAATATCAAGAGTTGTAGTGTCTTTGGGGATTATGATCATTACATAACAACTTAAAACATGAAATACAACATCTTTATTGAAAAACTCCTTTACATGACCACTACATTCCCTCGTACTTAGCATTGCATGGGATAACCTGAGGACATGCATAAGAAAAGGGTGAGCTATAAAGCCCAGTAAGGGAATAATCATGGAATAAAATGTGGAATACAATACATGTTAGACAATAGTAATATCAATAGAGCACAAGAGAATTAGAAATATAAAGTCATGATAAATCATGATAATTATAACATGGAAATGTGGCAGCAACACTTAACAAGGAATTAGCATAAGCCAAGGCTCATTACACATAGAGCATGAGTAAATCCTCATTGCACATGAAGCACGAGTAAAACCTCTTTTCACTTGAATTAGAATGATTCAACACCCATTTCACATGCTGTATCATGATACTATACTTTTCCCAATGCATTGGGCGCTATAAGGGTGCACCCTTCTTAAACATTTCATTTCATGTATAAGTGTGCCACATGGATCATAAAACATTGAATAATTCAACATAGTCTTTTATTACACGATAAAAGAATGTGGAATACATACATGAAACTCTTTAAACAATAACTAAATGTTCATAAAGGTGAATACCCTTGATAGAGAAATGGGCATGGTATTCACTACATAATGACTTTGGCTTGGAAAAGTGCGGTGCAATTTCGGCAACATAACGGCATGACATAAGAACTCATAAAAATGGTTGATGAGAGACAAATGGGTGTATAATCATATTTAAATGACATGTAAATTAAAGAGTTCATATATATACATGTCCCAACAAATGTAATGGAATTTCGATTCATGATACAAAAGAATTTCTTGAATGTAAATGAGGAGAGAGAAATTCCTATCAGAATTTCATCCTAGTAATGGGTGGAAATGGGAAGCATTTAATGAGAGATAAAGGGGTCTCCCATAATTAAAACATAAATAGGGAAGTATGGGGGAGGTTTGAAACCATACCCCAACATTTATAATTGAAAATAAAAGGGCATAACAATTTAAAGAATATTGGACAAAAATGAGAAAGGAAGAAAAACCCTTACTTGGAAGTGTGATTCCAAAGGATTGAGAGAGGATTGAGAGAGGCTTATTTGGAGCTTGGGGAACCTTGGTAGGATTCTAGAGAGTGGAGGGAAGAGTTTGGACTAACTCAAAAGGATTTGAGTGAGGAGGAAGTGGGAACTTTATTGGGTTTATATAGGAAAGGTGATGGAATTCTTTATTATTTAGGTTTGGGACACCTAACATTAAACTAATCCAAACCACAAAACAGACCATGGTTTTTGCCCATGATTTTTTGTAAAGGGAAGTGTAAAACAATATTTTATAATTCCAAAGTCCTAACTTCTTAAAATAATGGGGTTACCTATGTGGAGGTGAGTCACACTCCCAAGAAAATCAATTTAAAAAGACAGGATGTTTAATAAGCCTTGAAGGGTCCATTAATGCTTTGTAAAATAAGTCAAAAAAACCCAAAATCACATTATTTTAATGTTAAAACATATATTGGCCGAACATAAGGCTTATAGTATTTTATTACTTCACTATTGGGTCATTATGATGTCATAAAACACATTATATATTTAAACGGTATTTCATTTTTACCCAAAAATTTGACTGTCTCAGAAAATTATGAAAAATTCACCATTGGATAATGTTGACATCCTGATTACAGAAATAAAATTAATTTTATCTAAATAATTTTCTAAATATGTTAATTTTCACTTTTAAAATAAAAACCGACATTTATCGAAAATTCACGGGTTTTGACAAAAAAGGATTTCAAACCTTAATAAAAATTACGATTGCATTCATAAAATTATAAAATAATTTAGATTTAATAAAAATTAATTTAATAGTAGTAATAATATTTTATTAAAATATTATTTAGTTCAAAAATCCATTAATTCATCAAAATAGATTTCTTAGTTGAATATTAACTAAAAATACTATTTGTGCTTTAAAAACCATATACAAGGTAACAATAATAAAATGAAAGTATATTCATTATTATATAAAAAATAATGTAAATGAGCATAGTGTTAATGTCTTGTTACATAACCCCTTATAACACCCACATAAGACCGAAGGGTAAGTTGTACGATGGTGACCAACTCTTGGGGTGGCTTGGATAACATTGCTCAGGTGGTAATCTCTATCAACTTCTACTTCTCTCATAGAAGGTTCTGCTCGAGCTTAACATATTCAAGATCAGCTTGAGCTTGGTCATGAGCGAAGCCCAAAGACATAATCTCCTTTCCTAGCTCTAACAAATGGGCTTCGTATGGGGCATGTCTACTGGATGTGGTCATCGCTTCCTTTTTCTGAGTAAATTGGATTTGTTAAAGCCCTATATTTATTATAATCATGTGATCATTGTTCAATGGATATATTAGAAACGGTCACAATTCTTAATAGTATTTTAAAATCCAAAAACATAAAATCAAATAAGTTGACATTTTATATAACCATTTTACATAAAGAGAAATTTAATTATATCAAGAGGCATTTGCATTAATTAAAGTTTGGGTCGTTACAATCTTCCCCACTTTAGAAATTTCACCCTCAAAATTTCCTTTTCCCACACTAAAACAAATGCGGGTAACTCTGATTCATCACTTCCTTTGATTCCCACGCTGCTTCTTCAAACTTTTGGTTTTGCCACAACACCTTGACAAGTGGCATTGTCTTATTTTGTAGAACTTTTTCTCTACGGTCTAAGATCTTTACTGGTTGATCCTTATAAGAAAAATCATCCTCTAACTGTACCACCTCTGAAGAGATTACATGGTAAGGGTCTGTTATGTACTTCCTTAGCAGGTATACATGAAATAAATCATGTACTTTGGCCATGGTAGGTGGAAGTGCTAGTCGATAAGGCCACATCCCCGACATGATCAAGAATCTCGAAGGGGCCTATGTGCCTTGGACTTAACATCCCTTTCTTTCCAAACCTCATGACCTTCTTCCACAGAGATATGCATAGAAAAACCATGTCTCCAACTTTAAACTCAAGGTATCATCGACGGTTATCTTCATAACTCTTTTGTCGACTCTGGGCTACCTTGATATTCTATTGAATAGTTTTCACCTTCTCTATCATTTCTTCGACTATTTTTGGTCCAAGCCGCTTACGCTCACCAAACTCATCCTAACATACTGGTGTTCTGCAATTTTTCCCATAAAGGGCTTTATATGGTTCCATTTGGATGCTCGAGTGGAAATTGTTATTATAAGAGAACTCAACCAAAGGAAAATGTTGATCCCATCCTCCTTTAAATTCCATTGAGAATGCTCTCAACATGTCCTCAAGTGTTTGAATAGTTCACTTGGATTGGCCATAATTTTAAGGATGATATGCCATACTGAATTTTAGTTTAGTATTCAGAGCATGTTGAAGACTCTTCCAAAACTTAGAGGTAAATCTTGGATCTCGATCAGACACAATAGATAGTGGTACTCCATGAAGCCTTACCACTTCCCTGATATATATCTATGCCAATTGATCCAATGAGAAATCCTCCTGAATAGAAAGGAAGTGTGAAGCCTTTGTAAGATGATCCATAAAAACCCAGATTGAATTGTTGCCTTTGGATGTATTTGGAAGTCCAGTGACAAAGTCCATGGTGATGTTCTCCCATTTCCATTCTGTTATGGGCAATGGTTTCATCATCCACTTACACTTCTTCCTTTCTGCCTTCACTTGCTGACACACCAGGCACTTTGATGTATATTCAGCGATCGCCTTCTTCATATTATCCCACCAATAATGTTCTCAGAGATCTCAATACATCTTTGTGTTTCCTAGGTGAATAGAGAAATTTAAACTATGTACATCATCCAAAAGTTCCTTCTTCAGCTCCGGACTTGATGGAACACATAGTATTTTCCCAAATCTCACAATTCATTCTTCATTAAAATTAAACTCCGAGGATTTCCC
This sequence comes from Viscum album, assembly GCA_963277665.1. Lineage (NCBI taxonomy): Eukaryota > Viridiplantae > Streptophyta > Magnoliopsida > Santalales > Viscaceae > Viscum > Viscum album. The sequence continues at coordinate 1,083,203,402 of OY728146.1, read as the reverse complement.
TTTACTGATAGCTTCCATTTTTTGCTAAATTCCCACATCATCCTTTTGAGTATCCTTTAACCTTTCCAAAAGTGATGGTTGAGAAATCATTTGGGAAAGGATTGATGATATTTCCTTATTTATGATTCTCATGTCCATCTTCATCAAATATAATAAGATTAGATCCTTTTCAATTCTCATCAATGATAGAATCACTGGGTCCTTTCTACTTAGGGAATATGCCACGTTATTCAATTTCTGAGGGTGGTAATGGATTGAGCAATCATAGTCTTTGATCAGCTCTAACCATCTTCGTTGGCACATGTTCAACTCTTTCTTTGTGAATATATACTTGAGGCTTTTGTGGTCCGTATATATTTCACACTTCTCCCCAAAGAGATAATGCTGCAAAATTTTCAAAGCGAAGATCATTGTAGCCAAATTGAGTTCGTGTTTTGGATAGTTCTTTTCATGAACTTTCAATTTCCTTGAAGCATAGGAAATGAATTTTTCATTTTTCATCAACACACATCCCATTCCCTTCTTCAAATCATCACTGAATACCACAAAAAGTTCTCCACTTATGGGTAGAGTGAACACGAATGTAGTGATAAGCCTCCTTTTCAACTCCTTGAAGCTTTCTTCGCATTCATCACTCCAAGAAAACATTACTCCCTTCCAATTTAGCTTGGTAATAGGGTTGGACAATCGTGAGAAATTTCTCACAAATCATCGATAATATCCAGCTAACCCCAAGAATCTATGGATATTCGTTACCAATGTTGGCCTCGGTCATCCCTCAATTGCATATATTTGGGAGGGATCCATAGATATCCCATTTCTTGTGATGATATGGCCCAAGAATGAGACCTCCTTCAACCAGAACTCACACTTTTTGTACTTTTCATAGAGCTTCTCCTTCTGTAATGTCTTTAGTACAGTTCTTAGATGTTCCTCATGATCCTCCTTAGTTTTGGAGTATATCATAATATCATCTATAAAGACTACCACAAATTTTTCAAGTTAATCTCTAAATACTCTATTCATCAAGTCCATGAATATTGTTGGAGCATTAGTGAGTTCGAAAGGCATTACTATGAATTCATAGTGCTCGTATCTTGTACGAAAAGTAGTCTTGGGGATATCTTCCTTCTTCACCCTTGCTTGATAATATCATGACCACAAATCCACCTTGGAGAAGTATTATGCTCCATGTAGCTGATTGAACAAGTCATCAATTCATGGGATAGGATACTTGTTCTTTATCGTGATTTTGTTGAGCTCATGATAATTGATGCAAAGGTGCATTGACTCATCCTTCTTCTTGACGAAGAGGACTGGTGCACCCCATGGTGAAGCACTTGGGCGTATAAACACTTTATCTAGATTCCCCTATAGTTGTTTCTTGAGCTCCTAAAGCTCCAAAACATCCATTTTATACAGAGTCTTGGATATTGGAAACTCCCCAGGTATAAGATTAATTGATAATTAAACATCTCTTCTAGGAGGAAGACCAGGCAATTCCTCAGGAAACTCTTCACCGAATTCCCTCACAATAGGCATGTCTTCAAGGATGGTTGCTTCCTTGGACTCAATCATCTGATCCAGATACGTGTGCTCATAGGGAATTAATATCCACCCTTGAGATGATGGAGATAAAGAAGATCCATCTTCTTCCTTGTACTTGTATAGAATCGGGGGTCGATTATCCACATGGAGAGTGATTTCCTTATCACAGCAATTTATGTTGGATCTATATAAGGAAAGCCAATCCATGCCAATAATTTCATCAAATTCCACCAAAGGAATTATGAAGAGGTTCTCCGATAAGTTCAATCTGCAGATTATGATAGGGGAGGAGTTATATTCATGGGATGCAATGATTTCCCCATTTGTCGTACTCACCGACATCTTCACTTCCATGATTTGTGGTGGTGATGGGATTATTCTACTAAACTTTAAAGATATAAAAGAATGCATAGAACCTAAATCAAAAAGTATGTTTTCTATTATTGAATTAATAACTAGCATACCTGTCACCACTTCATTGTCGGGGTTCACTTCGGAAGTAGTGATGGAAAAAGCTCGCCCTTACTGCCTTGGAGGTTGTTGGTTGCCTCCGAAAACCCTTATATTAGGGCACTTATTTGCAAGATGCATCGGTTCTTTGCAGTTGTAGGAGTGAACAAAGAGTTGAGGTTCGAACGAAGCATTTCTCTCCTTTATTGCAGCCACATGTTTTTATTTCTGAAAATTAACAGCAAAGTGCCCTTCTCTTTCACACCTAAAGCATTTTCTCATACCCTTCGGGCAATTTCCAGGGTGCTTCTTTCCGCACCTTTGTCAAGTGGGGTGCTGGATCTTCTTAGCACCATTGTATTTATCCATCAGAACACCAGCATTGAATTCCACCTTACGCTTCTTATCCCCATGATACCCCTGAGATTCTACGATCTCCATTTCGACCTTGAGGGCACGTTGGACAATTTCCTCATAGCTGTCGAAGTCACAGATTGCACGTGCTTTCTGCAGGCTAGGTTTCATCCCACTAAAGAAGCGGTCAACCTTGCATTTAGGGGTAACGACAATTCTGGAAGCATATCATGCAAGCCATGTGAAGTTTTCCTCATACGCTCTAACAGATTCTTCATCGTTTTTCTTGAGGTCATGGAATTCCCTTTCCATATTAAGCCAGAGGGCGCACAGAAAATATTTATCAAAAAACATATTCCAAAAATCCTTCCATTCCAATGCCTCGATATCCTCCTCAGGATTCGTATTTTTGATCAACATACACCATTGTTCCGCTTCACCCTCCATACGATAAGCATCCAGGAGAAACTTCTCTTATTTAGAACATTAAAGGATGTAGAAGATCTTTTCCATGGAGTTGATCCATTGTTCAGCGATTGAGGGATCATATGATCCATTAAAAGTAGGAGGCCTTTGTCTCATGAAGCACTCGATAGCGACTTTTTCTTTCTTATGGGTGGGTTTAACGTTCCTCTTAACCCATGTTTCTATTCAAATATTGAGTTAGATGAGAGAGAAGCATCACAAAGTTCACGATTCCCACTCCCATTGGATTGGAAATCTCATTAGTACAGTCATCACATCGATCTTCACATCAGTTGTCAGCTCGAGTCCTCCTATTACCGGCCATTGGATAGAATAAAAGGAAAGTTAGGGGTAACACATAAAGGGTAATCCAAGGACAAAACTAACGACTTATAAATAACTTTTATTTCCTTAACATATGAATCTATTGGCTTCAGTCTATGTTATCCATGATCTACTTTCTAATATATATTCTTAGGTCATTTTTTCTGTCCCTTAATAGTGATTCATAATAAGCTTGTGAATTTACCAAAGCATATTCCTCGGGAGTTTCGTAACCAAGAGTGCAGCAAGGCACATTGTCGTGCACCAGTTCTAATTCGAGTCTAGCTCAAAGTGGTGTTTTTGGGTTTTACCCCTAGGATACATCTGTTCCACAGCCGCCTCTACCTGCTCGTATCCACACAAGGATGTATTTTATTGATAAGCCACTTACTCAATACTCACCAAAACTTAGGGATGTTTTTATTATACTTAGTCTTGTCTTTAAGGGTTCAATAGGGTTTTCTAATCCTAATCCCAAAAATAACTAAACATATCCTATGATACCAACTATGACAACCATGCTTTTATTGTAAACTTAAACCTGATTTATTACATAAAATTCACTTAATACAACATAGAAGATCAATAGGTCTAGTGTATTTGGGTCTTAGGATCATTACATAACAACTTAAAACATGAAATACAACATTCTTATTGAAAACTTCCTTTACATGACCACTACATTCCCTCGTACTTAGAATTGCATGGGATATCCTGAGAACATGCATAAGAAAAGGGTGAGCTATAAAGCCCAGTAAAGGAATAATCATGGAATAACATGAGGAATACAATACATGTTATAAAATAGGCATATAAATAGAGAACAAGAGAAGAATAAACATAAATTCATGATAAATCATGATAATTATAACATGGAAATGTGACAGCAACACTTAACATGTAATTAGCATGAGCCAAGGCTCATTGCACATGTAGCATGAGTAAATCCTCATTGCACATGAAGCATGTATAAAACCTCATTGTACTTAAATTATCATGATTCAACAACCATTGCACATGGTTTATCATGATACTATACTTTTCCCAATGCATTAGAGCGCTATAAGGGCACACCCTTCTTAAACATTTCATTTCACGCATAAGTGTGCCGCATGGATCATAAAACATCGAATCATTCAACATAATCTTTTATTCCATGATAAAAAAATGTGGAATACATACATGAAAAATTTTAAACTATAAGTAAATGTGCATAAAGGTGAATACCATTGATAGATAAATGGGCATGGTATTCACTACATAATGACTTTGGCTTGGAAAAGCGCGGTGCAATTTCAGCAGCATAACCGCGTGACATAAGAACTCATAAAAATGGTTGATGAGAGAGAAAGGGGTGTCTCATAATATTTACATGACATGGATAGTAATGGGTTAATATAGATACATGTCCCAAAAAATTTAATGGAATTTATATTCATGATACAAAAGAATTTCTTGAATGTAAATGAGGAGAGAGAAATTCCTTTCGGAATTTTGGCATAGTAATGGGTGTACATGGGAAGAATTTAATGAGAGAGAAAGGGGTATCCCATCATTCAAACTTAAATAGGGGAGTATGGGGGAGGTGTGAAACTCTAACCCAACATTTATAATTGAAATTAAAAGGGCATAACAATTTAAAGAATATTGGACAAAAATGAGAAAGGAAGAAAAACCCTTACTTGGAAGTGTGCTTCCAATGGCTTGAGAGAGGATTGAGAGAGGCTTCTTGGGAGCTTAATAAACCTTGGGATGATTATAGAGAGATGAGGGCAGAGGTTGGACGAACTCCAAAGTCTTTTAGTGAGGAGGAAGTGGGATCTTTGTGGGTTTATATAGGAAAGGTGAGGGAATTCTTTATTATTTAGGTTTGGGACACCTCACATTAATCTAATCCAAACCAAAAATCACCCCATGGTTTTTGATAATGGTTTTCTGAAAAGGGAAGTGGAAAAAAATTATAAGGCCAAAGTCTGAAATTCTTAAAATAATGGTGTTTCTTATGTGGAGGTGAGTCACACTCTCAAAGAAATCAATTTAAAAGGGCAAGATGTTTAATAAGCCTTGAAGGGTCCATTAATGCTTTGTAAAATAAGTCAAACAAACCCAAAATCACATTATTTTAATGGTAATACATATATTGGCCGAACATAAGGCTTATTGTATTTTATTACATCACTATTGGGTCATTATGATGTCATAAAACACATTATATATTTAAACGTTATTTAATTTTTACCCAAAAATTTGACTATCTCGGAAAATTATAAAAAAATCACCATTGGATAATTTCGATGTCCTGATTCTAGAAATAATATTTATTTTATCTAAATAATTTTCTATATATGTTAATTTTCACTTTTAAAATAAAAATTGACATTTATCAAAAATTCACAGGTTTTGACAAAAATGGCTTTCAAACCTTAATAAAAATTATGATTGCATTCATAAAATTATAAAATCATTTATATTTAATAAAAATTAATTTAATAATACTAATAATATTTTATTAAAATATTATTTAATTCAAAAACCCATTAATTCATCAAAATAGTTTTCTTAGTTGAATATTAACTAAAAATACTATTTGTGATTTAAAAACCATCTACAAGGTAACTATAATAAAATGAAAGTAACATTATTATATAAAAAAATAATGTACATGACCATAGTGCTAATGTATTATTACATAACCCCTTATAACACCCACATAAGACTGAAGGGTAAGGTGTGCGATGGTGACCGACTCTTGGGGTGGCTCGGATAACATTGCTCGGGTGGTAATCTCTATCAAATTCCACTTCTCTCGTAGGAGGTTCCGCTCGACCTTAGCATATTCAACCTAGTCTTGGGATTGTTCAAGTGAAAAGCCCAAAGACGTAGCTTCCTTTCTGATCTCTGACAAATGGGCTTCGTATGGGGAACGTCTACTAGATAAGGTCATCGCTTCCTTTGTCTGGGTAAATTGGATTTGTTAAAGCCCTATATTTATACTAATCATGTGATCATTGTTCAACAGCTATATTAGCAAAGGTCACAATTCTTAATAATATTTTAAAATCCAATAACATAAAACCAAATAATTTGACATTTTAAATAAACATTTTACATAAAGAGTCATTTAATTAGATCAAGAGGGATTTCCATTAATGAACATTTGGGTCGTTACATGGTAAGTCTTGTTAAAGATATAAAAGTTCATCACTGATGCCCATCATCAAATGAAACCTCATCAGAATCTGTGTGTGGAGGGGCATTCTATTCACTACTAAACTCCGTAATCAAGGGATCCACACCTCCCATGGAGGACCCACACACCACAAGATCTTGAAGAATGGGGAGTACCACTCTGTAGATAGAGGAACCACACCCATTTTAGGGGAGAACCATTTTTATCTATATAAAGAGTATAGGGGCCCACACACTAATGTGATAGGGGAGTTCTGCCCCCAACATATCTTTGATGATTCTTCCTTGGTTACTATCATCATCATATATCACCTAATGAATATTAATTCTCAAAACACCTCATATCATATCTTTTATGCCACAATTAAGGCCAACATCATGTTCTACATGGTAAAACACCCAGTATAGGATAATTGTTGGCCAAAATCCAAATCTTAAAGAAGGGGATATGAGAGAAAGAAATTTTTTGAGGGAATGCATAGTGTGTATGGGGGTCCACAAGTCATGTGTCCCTATCTTGTTTCCTGGATGTGTTCTCCTTTGTACACAGATTGGAATTTATGTTATCATACATGGAATTTATAGCTATTAAATGGTGATCTTTAGCTTCTTGAGGCCTACCCATTTGCTCTTGGAAATGCGCAAGTAGTTCAAGTCATGTCTGTTTACCTAGTCAATCTCGAGTGCCAACCTATGCCCATATACTCTTAAAGTACACAATGTGTCATATTGTACAGGTTCCTAGACATGTGAAGCTATAACACATTCTAGTTACCCAGGTAGGGTCATACAGCATGTGGGCCCAGCCACACAATGTGTGTTATTTAACTCAGATGAAAACCCTAGCCACCATAAAACCCAAAGAGCACGATGTGTGTTCTTTAAAACTACATAGCATGTAGTTGTGTTTTTCAGAGAATCCACAGATTATTCAAAAGGATTACATATTCTCTTTTTCTACCAAAAATATCATTTTTTAACCTCTCAAGATAAAAACAACACCTCTGAATGTTGTTTCCTAGCCTCTGGAGGTTAAAAAATGGAATCTAATCATTTTCCAAAGTTTGTTCACATCTTGTGCATCTCCCATCACCCATCACCACTTTTAGATCCCATATCTATGAAGTTTCACCCAAAATCCATCCTAATTCATCTACAAAACTCAAATCTATTTTTCATTCACAAAACCACTATGAATCTAGTGGTTTGATTGCACTCAAACCCGCCCCAATAATGTTGAATTGGGGCCTTTTGGTCCAATGATAAAGAATACAAAGAAATGGTGGGATAAAATCACAATAAAAAAGGTATAACCATAATTTGTTAAGATATATAAACCAATAATCATACAAATGGTATATCTAGGGTAATAACATGGCATGACAAGTATAAATTGAATTAAACAATTTAATTCGGATAACGGACACATGAAAAGGAAGTTTGATTTCCAATCAAAAATAAATCAGATAAAATCCATAATTTAACAATTTAATTAAGAGGAAAGAAACCATAATTAATAATACCTAACTTGATTTGGATCAATAATTGGTGAAGAATGTGTTTTCTAGTGAATTAGAAGTCCTTCTACGTTAGATACTTCTTGATCCACCTCAATCCGATCACCCATTATCCTCTGATGTGATCTGCTAATAAGTAATCCTCATAGCTCTTCTCAAATCCTCCCAGTGTTATGTGTCTAACCCTAGTGATTTTTTATAATTTTTTACTTATATAGGTTTTTCTATGTTTGATCATTTAATAAGATAACTTATTTATTTATTTTATAAAATGCATCCACCAATGGTTTCCTTAATCGGACATATGGAACCGACCATCCTTAGGTTGCACCTAAGATAAACCCCATGTTCCATAATCAATCGTGGTATTAGATTTCCAATATAAGAATTAATTTGGGAGTTTTTATAATATTTTATAAAAACTTTGTGTGTATGATATTAACATATTTAATATTTTTATAATATCAATACCAAGCCTCAGAATCTCTTGATGTATCATCATTTAGCTTTGAAAATATTACTTAACATATTCCAAACTCTTACAAGGGAAAAATTGAGACACTAAATTATCCCCTCCTTTAGGGATTTTAAACCTAAAATGTACAAGATAAATAAAAATGTAGGGATATTGAGCCTGCATCTGGATCTCTCTCACCCAAAATCTTTCCCACATGCTCCCATGATTCTAAAACAAATTAACCAAGAGAATGGTTCATCCTTTTTGGATCCTCTCCTGCTAATCATTGATCACCATTGGGTACTCCATGATGGTGGCTCTATCCTCAATGTCCATATCACCCCAATTAATAACATGGATTAGATCATGCACATATATCCTTAGTTACAACATATAGAAGATGTCATACACCTATTCCAACTGTAAGGGTATGGATAAGCGGTATGAAACCTCACCAATGCAATATAAGATCTCAAATGGCCTAATAAACCTTAAAGATAGATTTATTTCATGAAAAAATATATACAATCCTAATCAAGGGGAGACTCTGAGGAAAATATGGTCTCCCTGCTCAAACTCTAAAGGAATATGACATCAATCTGTATTAGATTTATGTCAGCTCTTGGTTTTCCTTATATGCTCGCGGATCACCCAGACCTTCTATGTCATATCATGAACCATCTCTAGACCAACAAGATAGGTCTCACCAATCTAAAACTAGCATAAGGGTGACCTTCAGGGTCTCCTGTATAGGGCCTTGAAAGGTTCCATGATGATCGTAGAGTGATAGTTGTTATTATAATAAAACTCTACCAAGGGAAACTAATCCTCCCAACTCCATCTAAAGTCCAACATGAAATCCCTCAACATATCCTCTTACACTGGATAGTCCACTCAGTCTTCCCATCTATCTAGGGTGAAACACTGTTCTAGTCCTCAACTAGATCCTAAAGTCCTCCGGTAATACTGTATACAAACATTACATAAACCATGCATTAATATTAGTGAAAATAATCAAGGTTTCCCCATGGAGTCAAAAAATATTTCTCACATACAAATTCTTCAAACTCTCTATAAAAATATACTCCCTGATAGTAAGGAAGTGAGATCACTTAGTATGTCCATAAACTATCACCCAAATGGCATCATGACCTCTCTCTTTACATGGAATCCCTATCATAAAGTATATGGATATCTCATCCCATTTACACTACAAAATATCAAGAAGATTCATCAAACCTACAAGAACAAAGTGCTCGGCCTCTACCTACCGATATATGAGACACTAAGAGATGAACTCGGTGGACTTATACCTGATTTCAATCCATCATAACTAATGCTAAATCTCCTTGTATATCTTCACCACTCCAAGATGTATAGACAAAGGATAAGTATGAAACTCGCCCATCATCTCCTCCCATATTGAAACCTAAACCACCACCCATCCCTAAAAATAATGAAATCATCCCCTCCTTCATAGAATCCATCTGGTGTATCCCCTAATGATATCTAGTCATGAAGAACCTCATAATCGATGTCTACCAATTGAGTCTCCCTCACATGCTTAAGGAGAAGAGGATTCAAAATCATTGACTAAAGAAAAATGGAATTCCTATTCACCACCAGGTTTAGCTGCAAAGAATCCAACTAGTCAGATACCTCCTCTACTAATCGAGAACTAGATTATCTACTAAGGTAATCTACCACCATGTTTCCCTTCTCAAGATTATATAAAATACAGAATTTATAGTCCTACAAGAACTCCAACCAATGCCTCTGCCTCATTTTCATATCTCTCTATGTGAAGATATACCTGAGACTCTGGTGATATAATTAGTCAACAAAATTATCACTAAGAACATAGTTCTCCACATATTTTGAGTGAAGACTATTGCTTCCAACTCTAGGTCATGAGTAGCATAGTTCATCTCATGGGGTCAACATCCTTGACCCATATGTGATCACTTCCTACCTCAGTATCAACATGTGGTTGTTCCTAACTCCAATGGAATCTTAAAACACTAATTATTCCAAGAACTCATCTGTTAGTATTAACATAGGAACACTAGTCATCCTCAGCCTCAACACCTCAAAGGATCTTGGACACAACTTGGTCCAGGTAAACAGATTCCCTTTCCATGCTAGGGAATTAAAAGGGACTAAAATCCTAGGTAAGTCTTAAAAAAATATCTTATATTACCCCACCAATCCATGAATGAAAGTAAAACTTGTGAATCCAAAAATGGAACTTTAAAAGGTTACTATAAAAATATTGCTCCCGAATTAAGTTAAAGATCATGATCAAGTTCTATGTATGATCCTCCTCTGATGTAGAGTAAATGATTATGTATTCAATGAAGACACCCCAAATTGGTCCATGTAAAGATTAAATATCAAATTCATCAGATCCATAAACACTACAAGGGAATTCATCACACTAAAAGGAATCACTAGGAACTCTTAGTGTCTTTGGAAATATTGGAAAGCCTACTTTAGAATATCAGCCTCACAAACCCTAAAATAGTGTTATTCAGACCTGATATCGATCTTTGAGAACCAACTCAAACCTATAAACTAGTTTAAGATGTAATCAATACTCAGCAAGGGGTACTTTTTATTTATCTTTACCTAGTTCAAGTGATGATAATAAAAAAAACTCAAGATCTTGTCCTCATTTTTCTTGAAAAACCCAATGTTTCCTAGGGGGACACACTAGTTCTGATAAATTCATTTTGTTAAAGGTACTTCAACTACATAATTAGATATTAAAGCTTGGTAGGGGACATCTGATATGCTGTAGAAGATATCAGTGTGGTTTTGGGGTGAAATTCAATGTAGAAGTCAATTTTCGCCATATAGGTAGTCCTAGAACATCCTAGAGGAAGACATCCATATAGTATTATACTACTGAAGTAATCTAGACACCTAAATATCCCATTGAATTTAGGTCCAAACTTTCCAACTGATGTGTAATGGTTTGATGATTCCTACTCATAATACCCACTCACTCTGCCATGAGATATCTCTCACCCATAAAGAATAATCTTGTATCATATATCTATGTTCATCTGACTCATATACAATGAAATTCAATATGGGCTTAAACCATAGACAACCAATCCATGCCCAGGATGATGTCATAAGGTCCCATCATGATGATTAAGAGATCCAATGTGAAACTTTCTCCACCAAGCAACATCTTTCACTACTGGTAGATATATGATAAAGAAGAAATGTTCCCCATGGGTACCTCTAGGCATAGATATTATGATAAAGTCTCTACTAGAATATCCATATCTCACACCATTAATAATGTGATGAAGGAATGAATCACACATGTGTCTACTAGTACCTATTTGAGAGTAGAATAAACTTAGATCATATATTGGATCATCTCATGCATAGCCTAGTCATAGCCTTCTATGGCCTGCAACTACCCACGACCATGACCTACAGCTCCCTGAGTCTATCATGGGCCACCTGGTGGTGGTAGTGGTGGTGGGAGTAGCTTGTAGCATCATCCTCCACCAACTAATCCCCCATCTGGAGCTTCTCTTACTCCTCTTCCAACATTTCCTCCCTATGAGAAACCTTGGCCCCACCTAGGGGATCCCTGGTCACAGTGTTATCTCTGCCATGGTGGTCCATACAACATCTTCTTATCCTACTCAGTATAATGGATTGGGAAATCCCACTCCATGTGACCCCTCCCATCACATTCATATCATCGGGTCACTCTGGGTTTACGGGATCCTCTGAGTGAACAGTAAGTCATAGACCTATGTGTCTGGGTCTGAGAATGAGAGTGTATCCTATGTCAAGACATCAATATCTAATTCTTGATAGATGTTGTAGGAGACTCATCCACTTGATGCCAAGTTCTAGCTCTGACCACCCAGTTCCCCTCTGCTAAGAATCTATCAGTCACCAGAGCCCTCTCTAGTACTCCATCATATGTGGGCAGGCATAAGGAGATAAAATTGGAACGAATATCTGTGTGGAGACCATATTCAAACTTACTCACCTTGAATAATTCGTTTTATACCATATAAATATATTACTAAATAATTTTAGTGAACCTTGTTTCATACTCAACAACAATAATACTACCCTACTGCATCTTAAGAAGCTTCTATATCCAAACTGATCATAAGCATGAAGGGTAACACTTGTCAAAAAATATTTTTTGTAAGTCTACCCTTGAGATTATAATCTCATCATGAGTTTGTCTCACCAAACTCCACTAGTTCTTTTTGGATCCATTTAAAAGATTGGTTTCTAGTGAAACCCTCTGATTTGTTACGGTCTAAACCATCCTAAATACTCAAACCACTAACTCAAGTCAATCCTATACTTCCTAAGGATTGGGTTCACCATGTAACCTAGTAGTCTCTTACACTATAACTCACATACTACACTAATCTTATGTTCATAATCATTTGTAATAGTTAGTACTATCTATTTATTGATAGGAAGGGATGGGACTCCATTCCCTCCTTGAGGAAACACCTCATGGGATTTCCCTTGAACTGAGATCTTATCACTCATCGAATTATCTCCACAATCCTGAATTACTAATCTAGTTGGAAGTATTTGCATAGGCATCCAAAAAGTAATCAATACTTACCATGGTTAGATGAGAATATATATATATGAGGATCTGACTCAATAAGGATAGTAAAAGAACTCAATCCTATATGATTCATGTACCACTTTTCCCAGAAAAAAATTTCTTGGTATTCGAAGAAGAAAATCGAGTGGTCAAAGTCCTAGGGAATGTATATGTCAGCCATCGCACCAACACTAGATTCTCTGGCTTGAAATCTATACTTGAGACACTTTGAAAACATTTCCCTAATTTTCAACTAATTCTTCATAAGGTGAAAACTCTAAACACCATCCCAAGAAATGAACTATTATGATACCACATTATCATGACTCGATCCACCAGGGCCCGCCTTGCTGGTGGAAAGAAAATTCATGATAACCCCAAGACCACCTTCAATGGGATAGGGGTTGGTGACAAGCACTGAGAAGGAATAAATAAAATGGGAGTTCTTTTACTAATGTACCTGTATGCACACACCCAACCATCTCTATGTAGAAGCATTGAAGAATATAAAAGATAGTAACATCTAGAGTGTAAACATGCATGAAATAACCTTTAGAATAAAATACAATATAGTAAGACAATATAAAATAAAAAAAGGGTAAAAATACATTCCCATCATGAAATGAAGTCCCAAAATAATAAAAACTAAAATAAATATAAATTGAGAGAGATCATAGCTCCTAATCTCTAAGTCCTAACCTCTATACGTAGTCAATGCACCCAAGTATCCCTAAGCTTCACCAAAGTCACTATTGATCTTTCCATCATCTACATAAGACATGATGCATGTTGGAAAATCCCATGTAGGGTTAATTATATTCATACCAATTAAGATTCCTTAAAAACTTAAGAGGGGGAAATATAAAGACACAAAAAAATCTTAGAACATCCCAAAGAAAGAGGGAAGTAAAACCTAATACATATATATATGCTCATAAAGAAAACTAGATGAGAGCGGAAGGGGATTTCCATCTCACAACCCAGCCAATGTTGATGATTCTTCCTAAATCTCTAAAAGTACATCACTAATACCCAATAACAAATTCAACCTCACCGTAATCTATATGTGAAGGGATCTTATCCTTGATATTATGCTCTATAATCAAGGGATCCACAACTCTCATGGATGAATTTCATGCCACCAGATCTCAAAGATAGGATATTACCACTCCATAGATAGAGGAATCATTCCCAGTGTAGAGGAGTATCGCCTTTATCTATATAGAGTATAGGGGGCTAGTGCCCTGGTGTGACAGGGGAGTTCCAACCTCAACATCTATCTGATGATCCTCTCCTAATTACTTCCATTATCAAAAATTTACTAATGAATTCTCATACTTTTAACACCTCTTATTACATATTTTATGAAAACATTAAGTCCACCATCACGTTCTATGTGAAAAAAACTCAGGATAGGCAACTCACGGGCCAAAATTAGAGTTTGGAAGACGAAGATATGAGGACAATAAGTTTCTAGAGGAAATATACAATGTGTATGGGGGTCCACACAACTTATGACCCTACCTCGTTGCCTGGAAATGTTCTCCTATGGAAATGTCTTTGAATCCATTTCATTATACATGGTGTGTATAGGTGGTACACAGCATGCCTCAACTTCTCAGGCCTAATCGTGTGTACCAATCCATGCTCATGTACTTTGGGTTGTTCCTATGTACCTGGTCATTCCCAAGTGTCGTCCCATGCTCGTGTACTCCTAGAGTACACAAGGTATCATCTCGCATGAGTTCATAGGCATATATAGCTTGCACATGAACTAGTTTCTCATGTACGGTCACATGGAATGTGGGACTAGCCACACATCATGTGATCCTTAACTTGGCTGAAAACCCTAGACACCACAAAATCCGAAGAACATGTTGTGTGTTATTCGGAACTAAATGGTGTGTAGTCATGTTTTTCATAGAATCTATAGCTTCTTCCTGAGGAATCCCAATCCACTTTTTCCATTGAAAATATCACTATTTGACCTCCTGATATTGAATCAAAACACCTTTGTCTCTTATTTTTTGGCCTCCAGTGGCCAGAAAATGGAATATGATCATTCGACAAAGCCATTATGTGTCTTGTGCACCTCCCATCACCCATCACTACTCATAAATCCCAGATATACAAAATATCACCCACAATCCATCCTGGTCCTTCTTTAAAATTCTAGTACATTCATCATGTACACAACCACCATGAATCTGGGGGTCCGATCATGCTCGAACCAACCCTGGAAATATGAATCATGACCCCATGGTCCAATGATGAAGAATGTAAAGAATGGGTATGGGGAAGCATATGATTAAAGGTGTAACCATAATTGGCCAAGTGATATCATCTTATGATCATGAAAATGGGATATGCAAAGTGATAACATGGCATAAAAATAATAAATTAAATAATTTAATTTAATTTAGATACCGAGATCATGTGAAAAACATTTTATTTTCAATCAAAAATAAAGTAGATAAAATACATGGTTTAATAATTTAATCGAGAGGGAGGAAACCACAATTGATAATTCCTACCTCAATTTGGATCGATCATTGTTGAATAATGAATTTTCCAGTTAAGGATAAGTCCCGCTATTTTTTTCCTTCTTAATCCACCATGATCTGATCACCCATCATCCTCTGATACAATCTGACAATGAAGAATGATCAGAGCTCCTCTCAAATACTCCTAGGGTTATGTGACTAAACCTAGAGATTTTTTAAAGGTGGGTACTTATATAAGTTTCTATAGGTTATTTCATTTACTAAAATAAATAAATAATTTATTTATTTATTTTATTAGATTCAACCTCCAATGGTTTCCTCAACTAGACATCCATCACTGACCAACCTTAGGTTTCTCCAAGGGTAAACCCCACGTTTCGGAATAAAATGTGATCTTAAATTTTTGATTTGCGAATAAATTTGGTATTTATTACACTATTTTTGGATAACATTGTGTGTGTGATATTAATATATTAATTATTTTGATAATATTAATATCGATCTTGTTAGGCCTCAAAATTTCATGTTGTCTTAGCACTTGGATCTGAAAATATTTCTTAATATATTCTAAATTATTACAAGGAAAAAACTGATTCACTAGAAAATATCATGAATTTATGGACTATTTCAATGTGATTGAAGACTTAAAGACATTTTAATACACTCTATATTGATAAATCATGTCATCTTTTCAATGTTTTCACACCTAGGATAGAACTTTTTATGATTTACTTCAAAGATGAGGAAAAAATACCATCTCATGGGATGTTATCTTGAAGAGGATTTTTGGGATATAATCCATGTTCATATTTTTAATATTGTGAACACAAAATTATATAATATTTTGTGACTTTTTTTCATTATAATCCCTAGGAAAACTCCAATTTTATTGATAAAAATATTTTAGCGGATAATTTGTGACCTGGAAATCCCAAGCATGGTAATTTGTAGGATTATTGAGAGGAAAAAACCTTGGAAAAACACTTTTTTTACTTTAATTTTAGTATTTAATTTCATATAGTTTTATACAAGGATAATGTACAAAATACCCAATATTATTAACTAGAATCAAATGTTTAAATTCTAAAGGGTTTTAAAGTTTTAAATAATAAATTGGAATTTAGTAAAAATTGGACAACACCTGATTCAACTCCCCCCCCAGGTGCATTTTCACTAGCCCACTGGGACTCTAAATTGATATCTAATCCTTGGTTCACCCTAATTGAAACAATTTTTTAAGACCCATTTTTTTTAATATTATATGAGGTTAATATATTTTGTGGAAGTTACTTGGATGCAAAAATTAGATTACATCCTTAATAATATAGATTTTGAGGTTTCAACCAATAATTTACAAAAAAAAGAATAAATAGTAGGCCAAAAAGCTGAGAAAGGTTTTAAAGGTCAAGGGGGAAACACCATTAGATAAAGGTAATCAAAATGGTTAGTATTTATCGAGTGAATCTATTGATTTTTATTCCTCTAATTATTGAAGATCAGGTTGCGAGAATGGTTGCATTAGAATATACTAAAGACCTATACTTTGAGGTTAATAATTATTTAAATAATGTAATAATTGAAATGGTGACTTATATATTTAGATTAATCAAAGGAATTCAGGATGAAAATTCCTAGATATATTTATAATCTGACTTCATATAAGAGGCATTGGCTAAGAAAGTGAGTTATTGCAATACTCTCACAAAATTAATGAATGTCAAATAAGAAACTATCAAAGTTTAAAAGTAAATAATTTCAATTGATAATGATAAATTCAAAGAGCCTTATGTGAGAATAAATTTTTATAAGAATGTATTTTAGGAAGTGTTTCAAGAATTAAAGAAGGTTCATAAAGTCTCCATGAATTTCAAGCCTTCCCAGCTTGAATCTAAAGAATAAAGAGTAAAAGAGTTGGACAATTCTATAGTTTAAATAAAAAAACTGGATGAGGATTAAACTAAAAAGTTGTAAAAAGGTTAGGAAAACATATCTAGATTATATGAAGATAAAAATTATTCTCCCAATATGAAGTTCTATGAGTTGGAAGCAAAGTTGAAAAATCTAGAATCTACATAATCTGAAATTTTCCAAGTTATTAATAAGAATATAAATATTTCCATTGGTGCATCCAAAATGAGTCTTATATATAAAAAGACTCAATATGAAATCAATATGGTCTTTAAATCCTCTAAAGAAGATATTTTTTGTTGAAGTTACTTGGATGTAAAAAACACATTACATCCTTTTTAATATAGATTTAGAGGTTTCAAAAAATACTTTAAAAAAAATTGGAAAAAAATATAAGAAATTTTTTAAAGTTTAAGGGGGAAACACCATTAGCTAAAGGTAATAAAAGTGGTGAGTATTCATCATGTGAATATATTTATTTTTATTCTTATAATGATTCAATATCAGGTTACGAGAATGGTTTCATTGAATATACTAAATACCTATACTTTTAGGTCAATGGTTATTTGAAGAATGAACCTATTGAAGTGGTGACTTATATATTTAGATTCATAAAAGGAATACATGATGAAAATTATTAGCTAGAGTTAGAATATTATTTTTTATAAGAGTCATTGTATAAGATATTGAGTTATTGAAACACTATCACAAAGTTAGTGAAATTCATAGAAGAAACTATCATAGTTTTCAAGGAATGAATTTCAATGGATAGTTATAAATTGAAAAGATCCTTATATAAGAATGAATTTTTCTAAGAATTTATTTAAGTAAGTGTTTCATGAATTGAATAAGGTTCATAAAGTCTCCATGAATTTCAATTTTTCTAATCTTGAATATAAAGAAAAAAGGGTAAAATATTTGGAAAACTCTATAGTTTAAATAAGAAAAATAGATGAGGATCAGAATCAGAAGTTAAATAAAGGTTAGGAAAACATATCTATATTATATGAGGATAAAAAGTATGATCTCAATATGAATTTCCATGAGTTGGAATCAAAGTTATAAAATCTATAATCTATATAATCTATAATTTCCAAATTTATTAAGAAGAATAGAAATATTTCCATTACTTCATATGAAAGTAGTCTTACATTTAAGAAGACTAAAAATGGTAGCAAGATGATATTCAAATCATCTGAAGAAACATCCACATCAAGTTGATAGAGAAAGGTATCACATGACTCAAATGAATTTATTTTTAATAAATATGTTTCAATTCCATGTACAAGTTTATATTTAAAATTTGTAAAAAATTAGAAAAGTAAAAATATTATAAAATGAACAAATAATTAAAGGGTGGAAGTGAACACGTTCAAGAAAAAATTTCCACAAAATGGATCCCAAAAGGTATGTATTCCATCCCAAAAATAGAAATGGTGTTAATATGGATATATAAAACCTAAATTGAAAATAATGAGATTGATTAGAATATATTGGTTTCTTTAGAGATTCAAATATAGAGCCATTGATTTTTTTGGCATAACATATCAAAATTTATAAGTCATATAAGTCTTGGAGTCAAGGGAAAAAAGTTGAAACAAGTGGAAAACCTATTGATTTAAATTATATTTCCATGATGAACATATTTGAAAGTTTAGATAACTTATATGAATTTTTCAAACATTATGTTTATTGTTATGATGAATGTTGGTATGTACCAACCCAATATTACTGTTGTGATAATAAAATAATAAGGAAAAAATAGATGAAGAAACAAAAGAATAAAAAATGAGTCTACCTTAAGACTGAGAAAAAGAAGAAGAAAAGTATTGAACCAAATATTCCCAATAAGTTAGTGAAGAATCCTCATAAGGATGATCAACATTCAAGGAATAAATTATTCTACTTTAGTAATAGAGGATATATCATGGACCATTGTATAATGGACATGAACATTAATTTGAAAGGGAGAAAGATAGAAATAATAAGAAAAGATTCAATCTAAGGGTGAGAGAGATCAGGATTAGCATAGTGTTTGACACTCCTTATTAAGTGGTTTAATGGATGCTCAAAAAGGGTAAACTAAAATCTAGAGTATAGGTGTGTGGAATGTGCCAACAGAATAGAAATATAGCTACAAAATTCATGACTATTTTTCTAATTCAAATAAAGAACAAAGGGAAATCACTAATAACTCTCATTGTTAAGAAAAAAAATTGTGAAAGAGTCTACCCACTAAAATAAGTTTGAATAAATGAAGAAAGGGTGTTTAATAATATTTTAAAACCAGTTGGAAAAGAAAAAAGATATGTATTAGTATGAATAAAAATAAATTTCTCTAATTTATAAGTTGAATAAGTCCAATCTAGATAACAAGAAAGTATAAAAGAAAGATGATCCCACACTAACCAAAGGTAAATATACTTGTAGAATTAATATGGAATCAAATATGAAGAGGTATAAATATTTGTAACCTTTATGTAAATGAGCTTCTGGGTTGAGAAATATATCTCAGGATCATTACTCAAATTATATATCTAATGGAGGATCCACTTTATTCCAAAGTATACTATTTTTTTATACCAAATTTGGAAGTTGAAGGTAATAAAGAATGGATACCATCCATTTTTATTGAGATATCAATAATGATCAATGAATCCATACTGTTATCATTTTATGACTAATATTAAATTATAAAAATCCCCGTAAAACATGAATATTTAGTTATGATTTTCATTACCCCAATACTATCCTGACATATATTTTTTATGAAATTCAAGGGGGATGATTATCTAAACAAATGGGTGAATAATTACCTTGCACTTGAATGTTTTTATTTTGTGTTTTCAAGTGATTTCAGGTTCTTGAAATATCTTAAAAAATTTATTGATCAATACCTAGAGAATGAATTTAGTGTTTGGATCACAATATGGATAGTTTTTTTGTCTAAACTAGTCAAACTTTTTTCTACAAAGTGTTAGCCCACGTTGATATCCCCTCAGTCACTTGGGTTCTCCCATGTCTCTTACTCTCTCTCTCCCACTTAGTACACATGACACCTAAGGTTTCTCCCTAAAACCCTAAATGATGATGATGGAATTGCTACGAGAATATTCTCATTTTTCTATCTTCTTATTATCATCTTCCGTTCACTTTTATTCTTTATTTATTTGACATTCTCTACTACTGGTGGTCCTCTACTCTCCCTTTATGCCTAGTTTTTTTTTCATTGTTCTGTATTCCTAGTGGTCCTCTACTCACATCCCTATTGTTGGCACTATTTAGGTATTTTTCGGAATTCCCTTCTACCCTATTGACCAAACACACCACTCTTGACCCCATTTTTGGTGATTCACAAAGGTTTGTTATGTGTATTTGGAATATTAATTGTGAATTCTTGGTGGTAAAGCCCCATGATGGTGCTCTCCTTTTTTGGGTGTGTCCTATCTCTCAGAACTCCTCCTCCTCCATTTAATTCATAAACCACTACATACAAGCCTAATTTGGTATAGATCATTTTTCATAGTGTAGTATTGGGATGGTGTTGGTGGTTGGGATGGTGGTCGTTCTCATGCTAGCATTATTTTCCTTTCTCTACTTTAGTGTTTAGAGTTTTCTCTAATATATTCTATCCTGTTTTTTCTCTGGTATATTATCTCTTTTTTTTCTTCCTCATGGTTTCTTTGGTTTGATGGTGGCATAATTTTCTAGTACGGGGGTTTTTTGTGTGCCAATGTTTTCTATTTTTCTTTTTGGATTGAATATTCCTTAGTTCCTCTACTCTATTCATCATTTATAAGTTTGTGGTTATTGGGATTATTTATGTTTACTAGCTATTTTTACCCTATTTTAATTCTATGGAGGGGCTCGTGTTAGGGTTTTTATTTGTTAGTGAAGATGATTTTATATTAATTGGATGGGAGGAAAATGGGGCTCTCTTTGACATCATCTATTAGTGATTCCATCTTTGTGTTAATAGTGTCTTCATGGTGTGTGATGGAAACCTTAGGCAATGGTGATTTTTCATTGATGTGACCTTGGTATATGTATAGGTGAAGATTTCAAGGTTGAGCTATCATTTTCATACTTCATGTTGTATATTTCTGATGTGGTCATATTTTTATATGAGGGTAGGATCATGTTTGAAATTTAAAATTAGGCATCGAAGCTTTTGAAATTAAAATTTTGATTTTGGTGTTTGAAATTATAATTTAATGGTTTCAAATTTAATAGGGTTTTAATGGTAGTTTATTGGGATATAATTGGTTATGTGAGGTTTGGCACATTTTTTGAGAGTAAACACTTAAAATGATAATGTATTTTCATAAAATACCAAAAAATGGTTTGGTGGTGTTGTTACCCTACATAGATTTAGAGTTGATCAATTGATGGAACAATTATAATAAAATATGATGATACCCTTCCCTCATGGAATAATGGATAAATTAGATATTATATGAACACAAAATGTGAGAATATGTTTTATTTTAGAAATGTATGAGAAGATATTCCCTATAATTTCAATAAGGGGGGAACAATTTTTATCTCCTTTGTATTTATTATCAATTAGGGGGAAGTATTAAATTGAATCTTGAGAAAATTTTGAACTTATAAAAAAATACAGAGGGGGTGATTGAAATAACCTTGAATGTCTTAATTTAAAGTTGTATTTGTTTTCAATATGAAGTAATTAAATGTGTTCTAAATAATAATATAATGTTTTCCATTGAATATGAAAAGGAGTAATTGTTTTGTTAGAAAATAAACTTAGAATATTTAGATGCTTGGTGAGAAACCCTTTACTTATATTATTTTAGATATGAACCTCAATTTAAATACATGTGATGAGGTTTAAATTATTATATATAATAGTTGGTAAGTGATTTTTAGTGAATTCATCTGGTGGGGAGATTCTAAGCTAGCTTAAGTGTTGGAGAATTTATCCTTGAGTTACCAATTATGAAGGCTATAGTATTTATTTTTTAAACACTATTGGATGAAGTCTTGAGAATATTAGAGATGCCTTGAAATTATTTTGAAGTGGTTCTAAATTATTTTGGATAGTTATGGACCTTATTTGTCATTAAAATAAGATAAAGTCCAGAACTATAAGGATAAACCTTATGAAACATAGGGATGATTCCATGTCCTATGTAAGAATCAATGTACAATTTTATGGATAATATTAATCTATGTTAACATTAACCAAGTTTTCATAAGGATTATCTAGTGTAGTTGAGTTTAAAAATTGAAAAGTATTGATCTATTTAAACATCATCCAGACACTATGTAAAAATCATTCATTATTCATGTAAACATCATGAGAATCTATGTAAAGATCAAGTGTCCTATGTAATAATGAATCCTCATAATATAAGTATAATTTGGATATGTGTAAGGATGGATTTTCTTTACATAATGATTATTAAGATCTATATAATGATCCTCCCTTAAATAACTTTCAATAATTTTGCAGACTAAAAACTAATGTTTCCAAATTTTATAATATGAATATTAAGTCAAATATAATGATTCCAAATACATTCCTCAATATTATAAACATAAAAAAACTTATAAGGATTTTTTATTCAATATTGATAATTTCTAGAATCTATTCTTAAATCTTGTAGAATAAGATCAATGCAAGTGATGAATGAGATAATTTCTTTAAGTCATAATTTGAGTTTTCAAAATTTTGTATTCTGATGAAAATAAAATATAAGTATTAAAGAGTTATACCTTGGAGTTTTAAATATCATGAATATATTTTTACCCTTCATCTTAGAATAATAATATGATCTTTGAGCTTAGGGAGAATAATATCAAAGAATAGAAGAGTGTATACAAAATAAAATATGATGAATTGATTTTATTATGCTATCAAGAATACTGTAGATATTGTTGATTCAATGTTGGGAATATTCATCAAATATTAAATCATTATAATCCAATATAAATTATTTATTATATAATATTCATGATTTAGATAAATGAGATCAAGCTATGATGGAAGGTTGGGAATTTACTTAATCCTAAAATGAGAAGACTTCAAGATTTCACTAAATTTGGAAATGTAAAAAATAAATTAGGAGATGATAAATTTGTTCTTTGGTGATTAAATATCAAAAATTTATTTATTATTCAATCATGATAAAGGGATGAATATATTTGAGCTATAAGTAATTAAGGTTGTGTTTAAAATTGAATATGTTCTAAAAATTCAAGTGTTTCCTAGCTAAAATTATTTATTCCACACTACTGTTGTATTTTATATAGTCTTGGAAGAATATTTAAAAGTAGATTTTGTAGAGTATATTTTGAATAAGAAGGCACAAAATCCTACTATAGAAAATTTGGAAGAAATATTTAGCTGGATATAGATGAAGAGATATATAAATAAGGGTATTTTTTAAATATCCCCAGAGTTGAAAAAAAATATTGTGAAAACATCCCATCTATGACATTGAAATTAAAAATATGGGAAATCATGAGAGATATTGTGTATGTGTATGGAGTTATTAGTTTACATGAATTTTCATTTTTTATAATAATAAAATAGCCCCATGAAAAGGTTAGGCTTCGAATGTATAGAAAATACTAAGAAGATAGAGAAAAATGTGTGTTGTATGTGTGAACTGAGAACTAAGAACTCGAGATAAGAGAACCACTATAAGGAAGAATAAGAATCTAAGTAGTCTAAGATTTCCAAAAATATTTAGTAAAGTAGAATAAGAAGAAGAATGTGTGTTCAATTGGAAAATGTAAGGTCTCTTGAGGAAGAAGATAAAGGGATTATTGAGCCTATAATTAAGTGATTCAACCTACTAGGTTTTTAATAAGAAGAAAAAAAATGTTGAGAAAAAGTGGAGAATTTATAGATTAGAACTAGTGTGTTGAAGAAGATTTGGGAAGAATAAGAAAAAAAAAAGAAAAAGATAGTGAACATGAAACAGGCCCAACTTTTAGTATGTTTAATCTCTAGACATGATTCAAAAAAGTTTTTCCTTATAGTTCCAAATAACTATGTAATATTTTATGGGTTTTTTTCTTAATTATAATCAAATAGAGAGGATAGAAATCAGTTTCAAGAAGAACTGAGATGTTATGAAAAAAATAGGTATATATGTATGATATGGGTTTTAAAACTCAATATAATTTGAAGACACTCTATATTTAGGAAAAATATCATATTTTGGATGTTTTCACATCTGGGATAGATTTTTTTGTGATCTACTTAAAATATGTGTAGTATAGCAAAGACCAGCTGGTGTGATTTTAGATTAAAGAGGATCTATGGGATTCAACCCATGTCCACATGTGTAATATTTTGAAAACACACCTTTGTAATATAGTGTGACTTTGTTTTAGGTTAATCCCTATAAAAAATACACTTTTATTAATACAAATATTTTATTAGAGAATATGTGACTTGGACATCCCAATCACAATAAAAAGTAAGATTCCTAAGAGGGAATAAACCTTGTAAAAACACTTGTGTCGACTTTACTTTCAAAATTTCATTTTATATAGGTGTATTTTAGACTAATATAGAAAATATATAATTGAATTAACTAGCATAAAAGGTTAAAATTACAAAGGGGGTGATTGTTTTAAATAAAAAATTAAAATTTGGTAAAAAATGAACAACACGTGATTCACCCCCTCCCCCCATGTGTTTCGAGATCAGTTCACTGGAACTCTCAATTAGTATCAGAGACAAGGTTCCCTCTAATTGGATCTATTTTTAAAGACAAATTTATTTTTTTAAGATTATATGAAGTGTATATTTGATTTATAAGTGGTTAAAATGGAAAAATCATTTTTCATTCCCATTAAAATAGATTTAGAGGTTTCGACTAATATTTTACAAAACGGGAAGAAAAAAGAGGCCAAAAATAAAGAAAAATTATAAAATTAGAGGAAACACCATTAGCTTAAGGTAATAAAATGGTGAGTGTTTATCAGTTGAATCTATTGATCATTATTACTATAATTATTAAATATCAGGCTGTGAAAATGGTTTCATTTAATCTACTTAAGACCTTTACTTTGGGGTTAAGGATTATTTGCATAATGTCCCCATTCAAGTGGATCACTCCAACATGTTCATACCATTGAGTGATGAATCTAATTGGTATGAATATGGTGATTATTATCTTGATGATTATGACTTAAAGTTTTTTATTTCATGTATTATTTATTATTGGTCTATGTTTTTTGGTTGAGGGTAGAAATGTTGTGTCTGACTTCCTCATACTTTTTATCCTTGTTTCATTTTTTACCTTTAATAAAAGAAGATCTGGTTCCATTATGTTTGAAAAAAGTGGTAATTTATATATTAAAATTAATCAAGGGACTGCAAGATGAAAATATATAGCTGGAGTTGGAATTTGGTGTCATAGAAGAGGCACTGGAAAAGAAAGTGATTTTTTGAAACACTCTTAAAAATTTGAAAAATTTCAAAGAAATGGTCACACTATTCAAGGAAATAATCTAAATGGATGATGATAAATTAAAAAGATCCTTATATGAGAATTAATTTTTTATGAATTTTTTTAAGAAATTTTTTCTTATATTGGATAAGTTTTATAAAGTCTGTATGGATGTCAAGTACACCCATCTAGAAGCTAAATAAAAATGGTTTAAAGATATGGAAAACTCTCTATTTAAAACAAATAAAATGTATGAAGATCAAACTAAAAAGTTGAATAAATTCTGGGAAGATAGATTGAGATGAGTATAGGATAAAAATATGCTCTTGATATGAAGTTCCATGAGCTAGAAGCAAAGACGGAAAATTTGGGATCTTCACAATCTAATATTTCCCAAGTTTCTTAGAAGAATAGAAATGATGTCACTGGTGTATCTAATAGGATTACTATATCTAAGAAGAATAAAAATGGTAGAAATATTTTCTTCAGATCATCTAGAGAAGCATCCAACTCAAGTTTGTGGAGAAATGTATCCTATAACTCAAATGAATCTGTTTATAATAAATTTTCTATAGTTTCATGTGAATATTTAAATTTAAAAACATTAAAATTTTAAAAGAGTAAAAATGGTGTAAAACACACCAATAATTCAAGTGTTGAAGTGGTAATGTTCAAGAAATATTCCCCCTAAAAATGATCCCAAAATATTGGGAATACATTCCAAAAATAGAAAGGATTTAAATCTGGACAGATAGCACCTAGATTTAAAATATTGAGATTAATTGGGAGATGTTGGTGTTACTGATCTGAAAATCTATTTTTATTTGATTTTATAAACCCACTTTAAGGGTGATCGGGAACAAAAAAAAATTTCAGAATTCAAAACATTTCACGACAGCCGAGAAGATCATGAACCAGATTCATCCACATCTGCCTAAGTCAAGAAACATGCCACCAAAATCATGAGTACCCTGTCATCATCACCATCCATCGTCAT
The DNA here is from genome assembly GCA_963277665.1 of Viscum album. Lineage (NCBI taxonomy): Eukaryota > Viridiplantae > Streptophyta > Magnoliopsida > Santalales > Viscaceae > Viscum > Viscum album. The sequence goes on along the minus strand of OY728146.1, from coordinate 1,083,176,645 downwards.
TTTCAACATCGTCATTCAACCACCACACCTTTGGATAACATCAAAACCTGTCGAAGCCACTGAAAACCATCCCACCACATCTTCTTTGTTCTGCAGCGAACCAGTGATAATCAAACCAAAAAATATGGCTATCCTTAAACCATCATCATCCTCATCCATCACCACAATCATCATTGACATCGATAACACCACTGCCATCTCATCTTCATCACTATAGACATCAATTCCATCGATTTCCAAAACACAAAACTAGAACATCATCATCCTCTATTACCATTTTTATAGTCGTTGTCTAAAACACCACACAAGAGCACCAGATGCCATCAAAATCAATTGTAGTCATGGAACATCACCGTTTTGAACAAACCAATAACCACCACTAAGAGAAAACAAGAACCAAAATAAACCAAAAACACAAAATGGAACCATTATTAAACAACTTATAGAATAACCCAACACACATTCTCCAAAAAATGGGTACTAAAGCTAAAAAATTGAAATGAAACCAAAGAAAAGGTTGATTCCACCTCAAAGGAAGAGAACCAGAACACCATCAAAGAAGGATTATGTCTTAGGCTATGAGAGAATCCCCATTGACCGCCAAACCCCACATCCCAAAACTTCAATAAATCACCAATCCAAATCCAACCAAGAGAGTAGTTGAGGGACTTGAGGTCAGGGAAAATACATGAACAGTCGGGGGCTTCAAATGATGACATAATGGTGGGGTAAAACCAGACACCATAAACTAGAGACAAGATCAAACTGACTCAGGAGTACCTAGAAATCCACTGACTGCTGAACCAAAAATTCCAAAACCACTATGAAACCATTACTCTAGGTATGACACCAATAGGTGTGGTGAAACGTGAGGTCAGAGTATGGTTAGAGCGGCCAAGGACTTTAACATCAGACCACCTTCGTTGAGATTAACAGAAACGCCTTAAGATACATCATCGAGAACAAACTAGGGGGAATTGAAAGAGAGCGTATGATAGGGGAAAACAAGAAAAAAATAAAAAAACTAATAGAGGGCGGAGAAAGAGAGGGGAGAAGAGAGGGAGGGGGAGATGAGGTTGAAACGTGCAAGCCTCCCCCACCAAAGTGCTAACAAGGAAGCCCTAACTCGAGAGAGTCGAGGGGATGTTGGTGTTACTGGATATTTTAACATAGGGTCATTGATTGCTATCATAATATTCCAACCTATGGAAGTCATTAAAGACTTAGTGTTAGGGGAGATAAAAGTTGAAATAAGATGAAAGCCTAGTGATTTAAAGAATAATTCACATTGAATGGATAATATATCTATAAAGAACAGATTTGAAAGTTTGGATAAATTCTGTGATTTTTTTAATAATTGTAGACATTTTTATGATGAATTTTGGTATTTACCACAACAATATTATTCATATTCTGATAAAATAATAATTCCAAAATAGTAGAATAAACAAAGGAATGGGAATGAGTCTACCTTATGATGAAACAAAAAGAATAAAAGTGTTGATCCAAATGTTCCTAAGAAGTCATTGAAGAATGATCAGAAGGATATTCAACCTATATGGAAGAAATTATTCTATTTTGGTAATAGAATACACATAATATACCATTAAAAATGGACATGAACATCAATTTTAAATGCATAAATATAGAAACAATAATAAAATTGTTGATCCAACAAAGAGAGGGTAGGATTGGCATAGTGGTTGACACTTATTATCAATAGGTCGAAAGGATGCCTAAAAAGGGTAATCAGAAAGTTGGATTATTGGTGTGTGGAATGTTCCAATAGGCTATATATATGGCTACAAAATGTGTGATTATTTTTCCTGTCCAAATTAAGAACAAAGGGAAAGTACCAATGACTCCCATTATTAATAAAGTTTTTGTGAAAAAAAATTGTACAAACCAAAAAAAGTTTGTGCATGTGAAGAAAAGGTTTTTAATCATATGTCCATATCAGTTAGAAAAGGTCAAGAGGGTGGATAAAGCTAAAATAAAAGAAAGTGATATAATTTATAAAGTAAATAAGTTTAATCTATCTAATAATTAAGTTGAAAAGGAAGATAATCCCCTATTTTCTAAGGGTGAAGAAATATAGAGAATCAAGAAGTTATCAAGCATGAAGAGTTATAAACACTTTATACCTTCAAGGAAATGATCTCTTGGGTTGAGAAATTTGTCTCAACCCCATTTTTAAAATTAAATAACATCTTAAAGATCCACCTTATTCCCAATTCTTCTTTTTTTTCAAAGTTTGTAATTGAAGGTGATGAATAATGGGGAGAATCCCTTGAGGTGGAGATATCAATAACAATAAAGTAAGTTAGTATTTTATAATTTTTTGACAAATATAAAATTAAATAAATCCCCATAAAACATAAATATTAAGGTATTATTTCTGTCCTCCCAACACTATCAAAACATATATTTATTATCATTATCATGGGGAGTGATTATCTATCCAAATGGGTGAATAATTACCTTAAAATTTAATTTTTTTAATGTGAATTTTCAATTGAGTGAAGGTTCTTCAAATATCTTTAAAAAATTATTGAGTGATCCCTAGAGAATGAATTCAATATTGGTATCACATTATAGATGCATTTATTATCTAAACTAATCACTCTTGTTTTATATAAAGGTTTATTACACATAAAATTATACTTGATCAGTTAATGACACATTACTAAGAAAATGTAGTGCTACCCTTCTCTCATGGAATAATGGAGAACCTAGAAAGTGGACAAACACAAAAGTTGAGAAGATGTCTTTTTGGGAAAAGTATAAGAAGATCTTCCCTATAATGATAATAAGGGGGATAAAAAATTCCATCCTTTGAATTTATTTTTAATTAGGGGTAAAATTATTATATTAACTCCTGAGAAAAATTATAATTGAAAACAAATACAAAGGGGGAGATTAAATTTACCTTGTATGTATGAAGTTAAAGTTGTATTTGTTTTCAATATTAAGTAAGTCAATGTGTGTTAAATAATAATGGAGTAGATGATATTGAAGATGAAAATGAGTCATTGTTTTATATTGGGAAATAAATTTAGTGGAGTTGGGTGGTTTGTGAGAATCACTTATATTATATGATTGGATATTTGAACCTCACGTGAAAGACATTTTGAAATTTCAAGTGTTTTTTACAATAGTTGGTAAGTGATTTTGAGTGAATGCAACTAGTTGAGAACTTCTAAGCTAGATGAAATGTTTTAGAATCCATAATTGAGTTACCAATTATTAAGGATGTTTTATTTAGTGTTTAAAGACATTTTTATTATGTTTTGAGAATATTATAGATAACCTATAATGAGTTTGAAGTGGTTCTAGATTATTTTAGAGAATTTAAGAATTTAAATTTCTTATAAATTTTTCTAAGTTCAGAACCATAAGGATGAACCCTGTGAAACATAGGTATGATTCCATGACCTATGTAAGTATCAATGTTCACTTTATAAGTATTATCTTCATCTATGTAAACTTTATCCTATTTTTTGAATGGATCATCCAGTATAGTTGAGTAGAAAATGGAAAATTATTGATCTATGTAAACATCATCCAAATAGTATAAGGATCATTACTTATCTGTGTAAAAAGAATAAAAATATTTTCATAGATGAAATAGTATATACAAGCATGAATCCACACTCATTAAGGATGATTTGGAACTGTATAAGGATGAATTTTCTCTGTGTAAGAATCAATGATATTTGTGTATGGATCATACCTTAGAGAAATTTTGGAATTTCTATAGACTAAAAACTTTAGTTTTCAAATTTTTTAATCTAAAGATGAAATTAAATATAATTGATTCAAAATCCATTCCTCAATATTATAAACATCAAAAAAATTATAATATTTTGTGATTCAAACCTAATAATTTTGAGAAACTGATCTTGAATCTTAGAGAAGAATATTAATGCAAGTGGAGAATGAGAGACTTTCTTTAAGTCTGAATTTTAATTTCCATAATTTTATATTATGATGAAAATGAAATCTGAATATGTTAGAGTTTTAACTTGGATTCTTAAATATAATTTAGATATTTTTACCCATGATCTAAACCTAAGAATATGATCTTTAAGTTAATGGATAATAAGATCAAATCATGAAGGAATGTATAAAAAATAAAATGTGTAGAATTTATTTTATTTAGTTTTTAAGAATAATTTAGATTTTTTTAATTCAAAGCTAGGATTATTTCTCATAGATTAAATCATTATAATCCAAGTTTAATGAGTGTGTTTTTTATCTTCATGACTATGATAAAGGAGATCCAAAAGAGTTGGAAGGTTAAGAATTTACCCAATCCTAAAATGATTAGACTTCCATATTTAACTAAATTTGGAAATGTAAAAATAAAATCAAGAGATATTAGAGTTTTTATTTAATGATTAAATATCACAAATTTATTTGTGATTAAAATATGATAAAATTATTAATAAGGATTGATATGTAAGTAATAAAGGTTGTATTTAAAATTTAATCTGTTCTAAAAATGAAAGTGCTTCCAAGCCGAAATGAGTTGTTCCACACTATATCTCTATTTTATACAGTATTACAAGAATATTTAAATGTGGATTTTGTGAAGTATATTTTGTGGAAAAATACCTGTGATATTTCTTTAGAAAATCTAGAATAAATTTTTGGGTGTAGATATATGAGGATATATATAAATAATGTTATTTTTTGAATATCTCTTGATTTGAAAAATAATATTGTCAAAATATCCAATGTGAATTTTTGAAAATGAAAAAAATTGTAAATCAAGGGAGATATTGTGTTTGTTCATGGAGTTATTGATTTACACGTATTTTCATTTTTAAAAATAAGAAAATGACCCCATGAAAAGGTAAGGTTCCACCTATACAGAAAATACTGAGAAGAGAGAAAAAAACATGTTTATTATATGTGCAAGATGAGAACTAAGAACTCGTTAGAAGAGAGCCTATCAAAGGAATAATAAGAAGAAGTTGGGTAGGATAAGAGTATCCAAAATCTAAAGGAAATATGAAGAAAAAGGTGTATCCAAGGGTAAAATAGAAATTATTTTGATGTAGAAGATAAAGGGAGTGTTGATCTTATCCTAAATTAATTCAACATGTTGGGTTTCAAAGAAGAAGAAGAAGAAGTTGACCACTTTTATATCAGAACCAGTGTGTTGAAGAAGATTTATAAAGAAGAATAAGATAGTGAATAAGAATAATACCCTTATTCATTATTCTTAATCACCATGCATGAATATAATAAGTTTTTCATTTTATTTTATAATCACTAGGTGATATTTTCAAGGATACATGCTAGATTATGAGTAGAGAGAGGCTATCAATCTATTTCAAGAATAACTGGAAAGTTATGTGAAGAACAAAGACCGAGTTTCATGAGTTATTATTAAAGACTAAAATGAATTAAAATACACTCTATATTGAAGAATTATTTAATATTTTGGATGTTTTGACATCCAAGAAAAAATTATTTTTCATCTATTTCAAAGAGTAGGAGGATAGAAAAGACTAGTTGGTGGGATGATACCTTGAAGAGGGGATGTGGAATTCATCTCATGTTTATATGTGTAATATTATGAACAAGCACCTGTATAATATGGTTTGACTTGGTTTTAGTATTATCCCTATAAAAATTTCACTTGTATTAATAAAAATATTTTAATAGTGAATCTGTGACTTGTACATCCCATGTACAACATGGAATATGATTCTTGGGAGGGGATGAACCTTATAAAAACACATGTGGAAACTTTACTTTCAATATTGAATTTCATATAATTTTATTCTAGGTTAAATTAGAAAAGATATGATAGTATTAACTATTCTCTTAGGTTCAAATTACAAAGGTTTTAAAAGGTTTAAAGATTAAATTGTAATTTGGTAAAAATTAAACAACACCTAATTCACCCTCCCCCTATTAGGTGTGCTTTCATCAATCCACTAAGACTCTCAAAGAAATTATTCTACTTCCATATCTAAAATTTCTCTATCTGTTGAATTTATGAAGGAATTAAATAATAATTTCAAGTTAATGTGATATTTAACTAATTTTATGAATACTAATTTGGTGATATTTAAGAAATAATTATTTGAATTTGTTGATTTTATATACTTGTGCATACTAATTTTATGCATACTAGTTGGGTGATATTATCAGGTCATAATAATTATCGATTGTACATGAAAAAAAATTATTCTATTTAAAACAAAAAATTCAAGAGGCATGGGATGAAAATCCCTCATGGTCATCATCAGTCTCCCATAGTGATGTTATTGCCCAAGTTTTTGGAAAGGATCATACTGTCCATGTGTGAGTGTTTGGTATTGGACCCTCCCCTCACAAGTATTTGGGAGGATCTTATATTAATTTAAGATAACACCTCCTCTTGAAGGTATGAGTAATGTTACTAGTATCAATAAATTAGAATCATAAAATAAAATTGTGATTCTAGAGAATATAATACAAGAGGATTCATGATGGATAGCTCTATATGACTAGTTTGCAGTGATGGGGAGTGTCGTGGTTACATTATTTTAGGGCATGACTCAGAGAATTCCTCTAAATATTTCATCCTTAATATGAGTGGTATTGTATCTAATACATTTATCTTAATATGTTTATATTATTATGATAATTGTTTTAAATATATTTTGTATGTAAACTATTTAATTAAAAAAAATTATATTGAAATTTCTATTTAACATGGGAATCAGATTCACTAAAGGATATTTTTCTATAAGACCATAAATATTATAGATCATATGGGGGTATCCATCCTGAATTATTGAAGTGGAGTTGATATTGGATCCCCCTAATAATGTTTTGTATATTTTTTCAGAAGAACTTATATAATTGGTCTTTACAACACTTCATTTAAGCAATTTATTAATTAAAATGTTATATGATATTATTTTTGTAGTTGTTGTAAGTTTATTCTTTTTATAACTATTTAAATTAATGAGTGGTGTCTATTTTGGATATATCTATATTTTAAATTGTACATATTAGGGTATTAAGATTCCACCTATTTCCTATCAAATTTTTCTACTGCTTAGTGGTGGTTTATGAGAATATACTTATAGGATATATGGGTAATCCCTAAAAGGAGGGGTGAATCAGTTGTCTATAAAAACTATTTACATTTCTCTAGAAAAATAACCTTCACTTATTTTTAAAGTACAGTGATATAATCTTTCTTTAATTCCACACACACACCAACATTAGGGATAACATCGTATTTATAAGTTTCACCTCTCAATGTGACAAGTCTAGTTATTTGTGTGATATAGACTCCTATAGGTTCACACTACCCAATAAATCATAATGTGGGTACAAAAAAGTAGGTTATAACCTTGAAACACATTATTACATGTCTCTTAACTTTTCTTTGGTGCATTATACACAAAATTGAACCCCACACTTTAAAAAGGTAAATGTTGGTAACAATTTAAGATTATTAAACCAAATATACTTCCTCCAAGTCATTGAGTGTGATGAGTTATTTCACTTATTCTATACTTGCACCATATAAAAAAGGTATAATTTCACCTTCAAACTTTAACAGGGAAAATTTTCTTATACACTTTTTATGCATAGAACATGCACATGACTACATCATTTTTCTTATCCTTCCTTTCCACTAAATTGGATAATCAAATAATATTCTCTATTTTACTCATATCTACATATTCTTCTCTTATCCTATCTCATTATTCTTATTCATATCTCTATTTATAATTTTTTATAACACACTAATTAAATCTGTACAACAGTCACATATTCTACTATTTCATATTTTAATTTTAATTTTAAATTAAAATCCTCTTTTCAAACACATCCCTTGGACCATCCTCTAATTAATATCTACCATCACTACTAGAAATTTTAACTATATCCATGGAACTATATCCATGGTTTTAAAGGTTTGTGGCTATATCCTATTTTTATCCACGGTTTAATTAAAAAACCATGGCTAAAATTTTTCCTCGGGTTTTTTTACAAAATCCATCAGGCTTCCCTGGCTCCTCCTCCACCCCCCCCCCCCCCTATGTTGACCCTCTAACCACATCAGGCTCCTCCTAGATCCTACTCCCCCAACGACGATCCTCCTCATGGTGACCATCCTCTCACATCGACCCTCCTCTCACAGCGGCACCCTCCTCACGACAACCCTCCTCACGGCGAACCTCCTCACAATGACCCTCCTCACAGCGACCCTCCTCTCACAGTGCCCTCCTATCGATCTGTGACCCTCCTCTCGTGGCGGTGCCCTCCTCCTCTATCCTCCCCTGATCTACGACCCTCCTCTCATGGTGGTGCCCTCCTCCTCTATCCTCCCCCAATCTGAGACCATCCTCTTTATTTTTCAGCTTCAAGTGATCGATCTAATTGAGATCCAAGGTGATTACCTCTACTTTTATTATCCATTCCTTATTATTTTGTCTTATTAGGGAGTATATGGTATTTGGATTCCTTATCCTTTGGTGTGTTTAGATTTCATAGTCAACAAGAGTTTTTTTGTACATATTATAAGCATCTTCATGTTCTTGGTAGTGTGACCATTATTCATTACTTACTCTCATGCTGTGATTTTTTGAAGCATCATTTGAGGTAAGGGATTCAAAACTTATCTATTATTATTATTCTAAATTGTGTAATTAGTAATACTTTTTCTTTATTAATAGGATCGTATGGATTAACATAATCAAAATAACTAATTAAACCAAAGTAATTTAATTTAAAATAGTTGAATCATATGAGTAGAACATGAATTCATGTTATTAATATATGTTGATGATTCTTTATTGAAATTTATGATATATAGAAATTATTGATTTTTGTGGAAGTATTTGATTTACTAGAACTAAACATATTGATGAAGATAACATTTTGGGAGACAAATCTGTTGTAGTATAAACTAGGAGGATGTAAAGAATTAAAAGAAATGTCCTCTTATATTTATTTGAGTAAAAAAGATTTGATTAATCATCCAATAATTAAAATTGGATTAAAGATATGAATGGGGAGTTAAATTAGACAAAAAATAATGACATGTAGAAATTTTTTCAACAGACAATAGATGAAAATATCATATTCACTAAACAAGTATTAAAAAATATTGTTAATGAAAATGGAGAAGTCATAAAATTCATAGTCAGAATTTTGTGAAAGGGATATTAATTTATTGATAGGGTGGTTGTAGATAAAGTATTTTTCACCAATTTATTGTATTGATGTTATCAAATTTTTTCTTACCATAGTTATATAGAGAATATCAAGGTATATATGATGTATATAATAAAAAGTATTCTTTTCTCATTGGAGTTTATTTTAAGGAAGTTTAAATTGGTCAACTATGTGGATTTAAAATAAATGATGATGATAATAAATTGTGCATTTTTAAGAATGATTTTTGTGTCTTAAAACAAGTATACATAGCTTGGAACTCAAGGCTTGAAAATGTTCAATTTTTTTGAGGTTTATGAGAGTGGTTAACTATAATCTCTATATTAATAGGAATTTTTATATCCAAATGACGTCATAGGTTAATACAATTTAAACTATCTGAAATTTGTTTATTGGATGAGCTGATAGGGTTGTGAACTTCATATTCATGAGGTGTTTCTCATTTTTAGGAATTTCAATAGACAATGAATTGCCTTCGATTTCAATAAACTAAGTGTGGGGAAGTGATCAAACTAGAAATTTCATAAATTTTTATATATAATTCATTGTTTTATTCCATAAAATTTCATTAAAATCATTGGGATTGCTATATTTTAACATTTTGTATGATTTTATATGAGTAAAGTAAATCTAGATTGATTTATTGATTTTAGTGATAACCTTTTTATGTTTTCATTAATTAAATTTGTTCTCATTTATTTGGGTTCAGTTTATGAGGATTATTCTTCTCCTGCCATTGATTTAGGTGCATATGCCAATGCGGATGTTGATGATGATGGTGGTCTGAGAGGAAGAGATAATGATGTTGGTGTTTCTGAAGGAGATGATGAGGGTCATTATTGTTTTGGTGATACTTATATTGAGGTGCATTTTAGATGTAAATTTTATTATTGGTTTATACATTGAATTTTACCATATAATGATGTTAGTGTTTGGTAGATGTTTTGGTGTATACTGTTTTAGGGTGAAAGGGGTGTGTAGGTGTGCAGGTGGTGCAGGGGGAGGTGGAGGGGATGAGGGGGGGCAGTAGGGGTAGAGGTGGTGTGTGGTAGAGGGGGTAGGGGGTTGTGGGTGTGCAGGGGGCAAGGGGGTGTTGGGGGCAGGGGGTGTTGGGGGCAGGGGTAGGGGGTGTGCAGGGGGAGGGTGTAGGGGTGTGTAGGGGAGGGGGTAGGGCAGGGGGTAATGTGGGGGTGTACAGGGGGTAGGGAAAGGGGGTTTGTAGGGGGTGTGAATGGGTAGGAGTTGTGGGTGTGTAGGGGGTGTGGGTGTGTAGGGGGGTGTGCAGGGGGCAAGGGGCAGGGTGGTGTGATGGTGGCAGGGGGCAGGGGGAGTGCAGGGGACGGGGTAGGGGGTGTGTAGGGGAGGGGGTAGGGGGTGTTCAAGGGAGGGGGTAAGGGCCGAGGTGTGTGGCAGGAGGAGGGGGTGTGTAGGGGAGGGGTAAGGGGTAGGGGTATGGCAGGGGCAGTGTGGGGGTGTGTAGGGGGTAGGGGCATGGGGTGTGTAGGGGGTGTGAAGGGGGAAAGTGTTGTGTATGTGTAGGGGGTGTGGGTGTGTAGGGGTGTGTGTAGGGGTCAGGTTGGTGTGCTGGTGGTAGGGGTAGGGGGTGTAGAGGAGGGGGTAGTGGTGTTCATACCCACCAATTCGATGATATGCCATCCTATGTTTCATCTTGTTGACCTCCCCTTCATTTCGTTGCAATCACTCCTATATTTTATATTTCTATTTCTATGTTTTATGTGGCAGTCGAAGTGGGATCAATACCATCTTAAAGGCTTGTAGGTACTTCAAGTCAAAGCATCCATATATTGAGTCTACATTTCATCTACAACAGCCAAAGTTCACGCATCATCCCTCACAATCAGTGCTCTACTTGACATGTTATTTTCTATTTTCTCATCCCACATGGTTGGTTTTGATTTTGAATCAAGATACTTTTTGATTGGTTTTGGTGAACTATTTGCAGGATTTGACATTGTATGTGTCATAAGAATCAATGTTGGATTGGTTAACTCTCTTCTTGACCATTCAAACATCTATGCCTTTCATTTTGTAGTTGGATTAGTTCTGATTATGTGGCAGGTGAGTTATTTATGTTATTATTTTTCTAAGTATTCTAATGTGACCACATATACAGATCTTTATGTTCTTTATGTTTGTGTGTGATTTTATTAGGAATCATAACTTTCTTGGGGACTTAGCAATGTTTATTTAGTGGTGCTTGGTATTTTTCATGATTTATGGTTGTCTTTTTGTAATGTGTGGTTTATTCTGGGTACAAATTCATGAATATTTTCCTTTTACATTGAAGTTAGTTTATCTTTTAAAGAGAAATATATTAAAAGCATTGGTTCCATTTAATTTTTTTATTCTTCTATATCCATGTGTTTCTTTCAGAAGTTACTGAATTCTTGCAAGCATTTCTTTCAGAAGTTACTAAATTGTTGCAAGCATTGATCTGTAACATCTATGGCTCTAAGAGACCATGCGAAACATCAATGGTTTGCATTGCAGATTATATTATAGCATAAAAGGATTTTCTAAAGGTTATTCTAGTTTAAGTATAAGTTATTCATCCTCATACGTTAGATGAAATTGTAGTGATATGTTTTAATTTAATAAAAATAGTAAGTTTATTAAATTTTATATGTGTAATGACAAATACTTCATTAATTGTCTTCAATTAAGTTTATGATATTATTTCATAACATGTTATGTCATGAAATTTAGTTAACTTATCCATTTAATGAATATTTTTTGATATTATTTCATAACATTCTTTGTATTACATTTTATATGTTTTCATAAATGGCCTTCCATTTACTTAATTGCGGTTTAAACTAAAAAAAGTAACTATGGATAAACCATAATATTTAAAAATTTAAATTAGTTGGAATGATTAAATAGAAATATCATTTTTCATGGCCACTCCTTTCTCACCATAGTCACTACAACAAACACCTTTTAATTGGAGCATCACGACCACTCCTTTCTCACCATAGACATTTTTTTTATTTTTGTTGAACTTAAATGATTGAATCTGAAGTTGATTTTGTTTCTTTTTAGGTACTTAAATGAGAATATTCAGGTTGAGTGAAAAATATAAGAGGATGGTTGGCTCATTAGAAAGAATAAAACTACATCATATCATTACAAGGGAGTACTTAATTTGGTTTTTACTTGTTTAGAACAATACATTCATGCTTCCACTTTTTGGAACTCTTTTCAAATTATTGATTTTAGGATGTTATGATTGTTGAGTTTTTGTGCTTAAACTTTTGAATACTTTTCATACTGATGTTATTGAACTAAATCTATTTATGATGGTTATTGAAAATATTATTTCTTATGGTAAAACATGCTGAGTGTTAAGTTTTAATGTATTATGATGTTTATTGTGAAATTTATATTTCATGATTTTTTTGTTGAAAATATGTTAAATATTCATTAATAAGGGTAGATTGGTAATATAAAAACTATTTTCATGGTGATTTTAAAGTTAAATGTTCATTGTATTTGTCTCTTATCCTGCTGAAAAGAGTTTCTTTACATGATTTTCTACGTTTTTTATTGGAAATCATGAATTAATTCATGTGCACACTGAATTTTCTTTCAAAAGGGATGAATGTTGTTACTTTTTAGAGGAATGGTACTGTTTTCAACCTTCTTTTTACCTTAATTTTTTGGTTCCATCTTTTCATTCTCTTCTGGTTTGGGGGATATTTTGGGATTTAGGGGGGTCTAGGGGGTTGTCTAGCAGGGGGGCTGTCCAGGAGAGGGATGTTCAGGTGGGAGGGGGTTGTCTAGGAGGGGGGCTATCCAGGAGGGGTGCAAGGGGGTGGATGAAGGGGGATGGGGGCAATGCGAAGGGGGTGTGGGGGTGCAGGGGGAGGGGAGCTGGGGGAGGGGGGTTATCCAGGAGGGGGTGAGGGGGGTAGGGGCGGGGGCGGGGGTGTGGGGTGTAGGGGGGAGGGGGTTGTATGGGGGGTTGTCCAGGGGCAAGGGGTTTCCAGGGGATTCTCCTCTCCATCTGTAACTATGGATAAACCATAATATTTCAAAATTCAAATTAGTTGGAATGATTCAATTGAAATATCTTTTTTCATGACCACTCCTTTCTCACTATAGACCTTGTTTTATTTTTGTTGAACTTAAATGATTGAATTTGAAGTTGATTTTTTTTCTTTTTAGGTACTTCAATGAGAATATCCAGGTTGAGTGAAAAATATAAGATGATGGTTAGCTCATTAAAGAGAATAAAAATACATCATATCATTATAGTGGAGTACTTAATTTGGTTTTTACTTGTTTAGAACAATTCATTCATGCTACTACTTATTGGAACTCTTTTGAAATTCTTAATTTTAGGATGTTATGCTTGTTTAGTGTTTGTACTTAAATTGTTGAATAATTTTCATGTTGATGTTATTAACCTGAATCTGTTTATGATGGTTATTGAAAATATTCTTGATTATGGTAAAACATGCTGAGTTTTGAGTTTTAATGTATAATGATGTTTATTGTAAAATTTATATTTCCTGATTTTTTTGTTGAAAATATGTTATATTTTAATTAATGAGGGTAGAGTGGTAATATAAAAACTGTTTTCACGGTGATTTTAATGTTAAATGTTCACTGTATTTGTCTCTTATCCTACTGAAAAGAGTTTTTAATTACATGTTGATCTGCGTGTTTGACTAGAAATCATGAATTAATGCATGTGCACACTGAATTTTCTTTCAAAATGGATGAATATTTTTACTTTTTAGTGGAATGATACTGTTTTCAAACTTCTTTTTACCTTAATGTTTTGGTTCCATCTATTCATTCTCTTACGGTTTGGGAAATATTTTGGGATTTAGGGGGGTCCAGGGGGACTGTCTAGCAGGGGGCTATCCAGGAGGTAGGGGAGTTGTTCAGGGGGGAGGGGGGCTATCCAGGAGGGGGGTGTCTAGGAGGGGTGAAAGGGGGGGTCAATAGGGGGAGGGGGCTGGGGGGGCAGTGTGCAGCGGGTGTGGGGGTGCAGGGGGAGGGGGGTTGTCCATGAGGGGGGTAAGGGGGGAAGGGGGGTGGGGAAGGGGGGTGTGGGGGGTGTAGGGGGAGGGGACTGTCCTAGGAGGGGGGCTTCTCTAGGGGGAGGGGTTGTCCAGGGGGGTCTCCTCGCCATCTATAACTATGGATAAACCATAATATTTCAAAATTCAAATTATTTGGAATGATTCAATGGAAATATCGTTTTTCATGGCTACTCCTTTTTCAACATAGACCTTGTTTTATTTTTGTTGAACTTAAATGATTGAATCTGAAGTTGATTTTGTTTCTTTTTAGGTACTTAAATGAGAATATCTAGGTTGAGTTAAAAATATAAGATGATGTTTGGCTCATTAAAGAGAATAAAAATGCATCATATCATTATAGGGGAGTACTTAATTTTTTTTTACTTATTTAGAACAATTCATTCATGTTTCCACTTATTGGAACTCTTTTGAAATTCTTGATTTTAGGATGTTATGATTGTTGAGTGTTCTATTGAATACTTTTCATGCTGATGTTATTGACCTGAATCTGTTTATGATGGTTATTGAAAATATTATTTCTTATGGTAAAACAGGCTGAGTGTTGAGTTTTAATGTACGATGATGTTTATTATAAAATTTATATTTCATGATTTTTTTGTTCAAAATATGGTAAATATTCATTAATGAGGGTCAAGTGGTAATATAAAAACTATTTTCATGGTGATTTTAATGTTAAATGTTCACTGTATTTTCTTTTATCCTACTAAAAAGAGTTTCTTTACATGTTGTTCTGTGTGTTTGATTATAAATCATGAATTAATGCATGTGCACACTGAATTTTCTTTCAAAAGGGATGAATATTGTTACTTTTTTGAGGAATGATATTGTTTTCAACCTTCTTTTTACCTTAATATTTTTGTTCCGTATTTTTATTCTCTTATGGTTTGGGGGATATTTTGGGATTTAGGGGGGTCTAGGGGGGTTGTCCAGTAGGGGGCTATTCAGGAGGGAGGGGGTTGTTCAGGGGGGAGGGGAGCTATCCAGGAGGGTGGGGGCTATTCGGGAGGGTTGCAAGGAGGTCTATAGGGGGTAGGGTGAAGGGGGATAGGGGCAGTGTGCAGGGGGTGTGGGGGTGCTGGGGGAGGGATAAGGGGGTGCTGGGGGAGGGGGACTATCTAGGAAGGGGGTGAGGGGGGAAAGGGGTGGGGCAGGGGGTGCAAGGGGAGGGGGGTTGTCCAGGGGGGGCTGTCCAGAGGGGTCTCCTCGCCATCTGTAAACCCCTCCTCTCCCACTTTATCCATTTCCAGGGATCTTTATTTCTCTTATAAGGGTATCCAGTGAGTATACACAAGAAAATTTATACTTCTAGAAGGTAAACTTGATGGTTCTCCCCAATGGTGGGAGACAAATCATCCAATCTCGCTATATAATAATTATAGTCCCATAATATCATTTTGGGTCTATCCATTAGAATTTGATTAAGGATATTACTCGGTGGAGTATAGTACTTGATAAATTATGTTCTGTAGAGTATTTTTTTATTTCCAACATGTAGTGATTTGAGATATATAGTTGAGGATGTATTCCAAATATCTATTGGTCTAGTTTCATGATTCTGTAAGGTGTTATCCTAGCATATGAATCTCATCGAGTTAGGTTATTTGATAAGTTAGGATAAACTAATTTAGATTGTTGTTTAATAGGTCACTAAAGTTTAGTGTCCAGGGGGTGTCTGGTGGGGGAGTCCAGGGGGGTGTCTGGGGGGGTCTGGGGGGGTCCAGGGGGAGTCTGGGGGTGTCCTGGGAGGTCCAGGGGGGGAGTCTAGGGGGGTGTTCTGGGGGGATGTCCAGGGGGGAGGGGGGTGTTAGGGGGGGGGTCTAGGTGGGGAGGGGAGGTTCAGTGGGGTGTCTGGGGGGGGGGTCTAGGGGTGTCCGGGGGGTGTCCAGTGGGGGTGTCTAGGGGGGAGGGGTTTCCAAGGGGGGGTGTCCAGGGGGGTCTAGTGGAGGGTGTCCAGGGGGGGTGTCCAGGGGGTGTCTAGGGGTGGGGGTGGTCCAGTGGGGGGTCCAGGGGGGTGTCCAGGATGGGGGTCTAGGGGGGGTCTGGTGGAGGGTGTTCAGGGGGTGTCTGGGGGGTGTCCAGGGGGTCCATGGGGGTGTCCAATGGGGGGTGTCCAATGGGGGTTTCCGGGGGGCTGCTGTAGGGGGGGGGGGGGTTGCTGCAAGGGGAGTGTGGGGGCTGTCACGGAAGGGGAGTGGTGGGATGCTGCAAGTGGGGTGGGAGGCTGCTGCAAGGGGGTGTGGGGGGCTGTCTAGGAGGGGGAGTAGTGATCTGCTGCAAGGGGGTGGGGCCAGGGGGAGGGTGGGTTTTTTTTATGAAATGGGAATAGATATAGCCACGGTTTCAAACCGTAGCTAATGCCCTATATCCATGGTTCCAAACTGTGGCTATAGGCAATGTGTGTCTTGATCTTTTTCCATAGTTTGAAACCGTGGCTAGAGGGATTTATCCACAGTTCAAACTGTGGCTATAGGATTTTAGCTACGATTTAAACCGTGGCTATGGGTTTTTAGCCC
This sequence comes from Viscum album, assembly GCA_963277665.1. Classification (NCBI taxonomy): domain Eukaryota; kingdom Viridiplantae; phylum Streptophyta; class Magnoliopsida; order Santalales; family Viscaceae; genus Viscum; species Viscum album. Next base: position 1,083,159,859 of record OY728146.1, on the reverse strand, counting down.
CGGTTTGAAACCATGGCTATAGGCCAAATCCTATATCCACGCCAATATCATCCACGGTTTTTGGGCTTATAGCCATGGTTTGAAATCGTGGCTATAGCCCAAATTTCTAGTAGTGCATAAAATTAAAATGTGTAGTTTTTATAACTAAAATAACCAACAAACCTACTAGATGAAGCCAAGTCATTAAGGCTAATTAAACTATCCTATTTTATACTCTCATTATGTAGCCTACCCATTTACGGTGTAGCATAGTAGTTTAGACCAATTATTTTTTAATTGAAGGAACACACTATAGTGTGATATGAAAATTTCGAAAAGAGGTATTCCAAATTACATATACATAAAAATGAATACGTCGACTCTTTTTTGGCATATAATCCTCTTATGTAGTGTGATATGACTACTTGTGATGTGGTATATCCTTTACGACACATGGTCTTTCAAATTCTAGAGACACCAAAATTCAACAGATCCTCTCCTCTGTATTGTGGTCCTACTTCAATATAATAAAAAACTCAATTGGCATATATTGTTATGTGGTAATTATTTATAGAATAGAGGTAAAAAAAATTCAAGAGACATGAAAATTATGCACAGACTTCTCTACAACATAGAAAACTCCTTATAGTGTGGAGTTCTTAAAATAGGCAGAACAACCAAAAAAAACTAACTTAGCCTCTTTTTTGGATAGTTTCAATTTTATGGTATCAAAATTCTTCTTTAATCATATTATATGGAACAAAACCATTATTTTCAGTGTGGGACTACTTCCTTTAATAACTTGCATCACGAACTCCTTTTATTAAATATAAACACAACAAACCAACTTAAGAATCATCTTAATTAGTCTTCAAATGAATTAAACTCATAAGAAATGTGAGTTTGAATATGATTTATGCATTGGAAACAAAATAAAATATAATTAATCACATCCACTACAATCTATTCTTCAAGAACCTCCTCAAAAATCATATCAATGCCTCTTGATCTAAAAAATATCCCCCTTTGGATTTTTTTTCAACCAAGGAACATAAATCACTACCAAACTCTGAATTATTATAAATGGAACATCATTTAATAATTATAAGCCTACATGAGTAAACATGGTGTAGGAAACACAAAAATTCAATAAATAATACCATGTTATTAATAAATAGTAATCTATATTCAAACTTGATCATATCAAAACTTCTTGATGATAATATACAACTTAAAAATAAACCAATCAGATCATAATCAACACTTCATTATCACTATCAACATCAAATAAAATGTATTTCTTAAAATCATTTGATTCACTTAAACAAACTATTGTAATGGTTCATACACATGCCCAATTCTAAAATTATATCTTTTCCAAACAATTTACACACATGCACAACAATGAAATCATAGATTTTAACTTTTAAAATCCCCCTAAATACATGCTCCCCCTAAATAGGTAAAGCATGTATCAATGGATACTCTCAAGAGATTTATGTGGTAATCCCCCACCCCTAATAATAATATCAAAAGACAATATGAGAGAGTTTACTTGCACACTATACCTTATCCTTGATATGGGTGAGATTGAACTCCCAGCATCAACATCATATTCTAATAAGAAACCTTAGACAATGGCTTAGTGAACACGTTAGCTATCTGATCCTTTGTAGGAATATACTCCAACTTCAATTTCTTTATCTCTACAAGCACCATGGTAAATTGATATTTAATATCAATGTGTTTTATTCTTGAATGATGAATAGTATTCTTTGAAAAATTGATATCAATTTTATTATCTCATCCAAGAAGAAGTTCTATTTTCATATCAATATTTAAATCTTATAATTTTGTCTTCATCCACATTATCTGGGTTAGGGAATGAGTTAAAGACACATATTCTTCCTTATAGGTTCATAAAGTAATAGAATTTTTATTCTTAGTGTGCCAACACATGTACCTTTCACCCAAGAAGAAAACTCTTCCTAATGTGGATCTTCTATTATAAATATATCCTGCCTAATCAACATCTATATAACTAAATAGATGTAAATTTCCTTCATTTTAATATTTCAACCTGAAATCTATAGTTTCTTTAATATATCTAATAATCCTTTTTCTATAAATAAAACGGGACTCCTTAGGTGAACATTGTAAATGGAACAAAGAGTAACTACATGCACTAAAACTGGTTTTGAATTTGTAAGATATTGAAAACATCCAATCAATTTTCTAAAAAGTTTATGATTAATATCCTTTACCTATTCAAATTTAGATATCATTGTTCCTACTAAAATGGGTTTGAAGAAAATCTTTGAATATTATATTATAAATATTTTCAATATTTCCATAGATTACTAATCTTAAGAAAGAAAATATAATCTTTTTTGAGAGATTTTTTAGCCAAAAAAGTACCTCATTTCTCCCATCATAGAAACTTTAAATAATGTATTCATATATTTAAAAAAAAATTCACACATTTATTCATAATTTTTAGAAAATATGATTTAATATATATAAACATTAATAATAATAGATATCTCTTTTTCATCTTTGATGCAGAGATTTTTTTCCACTCTTCCCTTTTTGAAATTCAACCTCTTCAAATAAAAATCTAGCATAGAATACCAAGTTCTTTTATATTTCTTAAAACTATATAAAACATTCTATAATCTATAAAAAAATATCTCATTTTCTATAAGAAATAACCCACATGGATTCTCAATGTAAACCTCCTCTTCTAGTTCACTATTGAGGAAGGTAGAATTAACATCCATTTGAAAAATATTGTATTTCATTTATATAGAAACTGAAAGAAATATTATAGTAGTTTCAATCATTGAAGCAAATGAAAAATTTTCATAAAAGTATACTATTTAAACCTTCAAATAGCATTTTCACACCCCCTTTATTTGTTTCTCACTAATTCTCCCTTTTCATCCAACTTATTACAAAACATCCACTTTATTTATATTATATTTTTTATTCATGTTTTGGAACTAAATTTAAAGTACCATTCATTTTAGTTTGGTCCAATTTTTTATTCATAGAATCAATACACTCTTGATGCTTTAAATTTTCCTCAATATATTTTGGTATAAATTGATAAAACATTAAAGTATAAGATGTTTTTATAAAATTTCTTATAGTTAGTACTTATTGTCCATGATTTCTAGGGATATTTTATACCTGAACTTGTTTTCTTAGCCTTCAATGAATTTAATTTAATTATCCCTCGTCACTTTAAATGGATGATTCTTCTTCCTTAACCTATATATCTTCTACACTTTCATCTTTATCTAAAATTTCTTCTATATTTTTAATAAAAACAGTATAATCATCACCCTTGGAACATGTTATATCATGTGAAACTGTTTTATTTTTAGTGTTCTATCACTTTCACATTAGTATTATTAATGAAATTTACACATTATTTATTGAAATAGTGATAAACTCTTTCATTTGGATGATATCCAAGAAATATCCCATTAAATCCTTAATTTTAAAATTTTAAAAGATTATAAATTTTACCTTTATAAAAAAAGGACCACAAAACACATAAAGATACTTAAAACTTAGAGGTTTTTTATAATACATCTCATAAGGGGAAATATGAAATTAGGCATTTTTAAGAACCAATTTTAGATATGAACCATCGTACCAATATCTTTTCTCCATAAATAATGAAAAGTATCTTGCTCAACCAATATTTTCCAATCTATATACACCAAACACATTTTCTTATGTTTAGACACACCATTTTATTATGGTGTTTATGGTGTACTGATTTCATGTCAAATGACATGTTTCTCCAAATAAGCTCCAAATTTCCCATTTTTAAACTCAGTTCCCTTTTCTATTTAGATCTTCTTAAGATAAAAAATGAACTCCTTTTTTACACATCTTTGAAAACATTTTTAAGGCCTCAAAATTATGTTTCATAAACATAACACAAGTAATAAAATTTAAGTCATCAATGAAAGTAATAAAGTACTTATATCCATTTTTTAATTTCTTCCTCGTGGACCCACACACATTTCAATAAATGGTCTCTAAAGGTTGAGTAGATTTAATCTCCACCTTTTTGTGAGAGGAGCCAATAATATTCTCCTTTTGGCATGTTGAGCACATCCAGTATATTTTTCTTTTTAGAAAAGGAACATTAAAAACATTCTTTCTTTGAAAAATCATGTTTATATTTTTTGTCTGATATAAAAAATCATTTGATTCTTTAATTTAGTCTATTATTTCATTCTTATAAAGCATGAATTTCCAGAATCACTAAATTGAAATAAATTCCCTTTGGTTCACTATCCTCTGGTCAAAATTATTATATCTTCTAGTTTCTTAACTAATAACCCAACCTTATTGAAAAAAACTTCATTTCCTTCATCACAAAGTTGTGATACACTCAGTAGATTGTGTGTTAATCCATCAACATAAGGAGTATTTTTGGATTTCATATTTTCTTTCCTAATAAAAATTGGGAAAACTCCTTTAACTTTTAGTGAACCATTACATCCAAAGGTCTATAATCCTCTATTACACTTCTCAATATATTTCTAGATTTTTAAATATCCAATCTTATGGGATGAGAATCCACAATCTAAGATCCATGGGCTTTCTCTTTTTAATTATTTAAGTTCCACTTTTATAAATATGGATTTTTATTCCCCTATTCTCTTCATATTATAAGGATTATGAATATTAAAACTCATATTTTTTAGGATTTTATAAGGATGATACATTAATTAGAATATTGATTGGGTTCTTCACATCTTCCATGAACTTCTTCAAGTAAATCAAACTTGTTCTGTGTCTTTTACCTAGAATATTTAACCAATTTCTGAACTTCCATTTTTTGAGAAGGAAGACGCCACCTAAAACATTGTTTCACAAACATTTTAGGAATATTATTATGTTTCGGATTGAACCAACACATTTTTTGTATGCCTAAAACCTCCACAGTACTAATAGTATCCATAAAAATCATATTTTCTTTCAAAAACTACATCTTGTCCAACACTATGATCTTGACTTCCAACCTCCTTTTGATCAGTAATTTTGGATTATTTTTATGAAATAGATTTTTTTTGAAATCCTGATGTATTCCTATTTATATTATAATTATTTTCATCCTTTTCAGAGTCATTAGTTACCACATATTTTTAAACAATGTTCAGATTCCTAGAACTCCCAAATTTCTGAGACTCATTTGATTTAGCCAAAAACTTGATCCTTTTGAATTAATTATTCTTATTTGAATCTTTATAAACCATTTAAATATTAAAATCATCCTAAAAAATATGATTTTTAATCTTCTTATGTTTCTTTATTATTTGAACACTCCCCAGCATCTTGAATATAAATTTGAAAAATAATTCTAGATGTGTTCATTTTTTCTTCAACTTTTATCAGTTCCCATCGAAAAAGATCAAGATCCTACTCTAAATATTTAACCTTTAAATAAATATTTATATAAAAGATACTATCATAATCAAGAATAATATCTGTATTATAAATATGTTTTAGTGGCTTAGGATTTTCTTCTTCATAAACTGATTCTTTGTTGTTGAATGACTGATCATCTTTCTTCAATTTCCTATTTCATTTTTCAATCTTTTAGATTTTTTGAGAGACATTATACCAATTATCTCTTCAAAATAAACTCTATATGATTTTTCTTATCTCTACATTTAGAATTTATACCATTATCACTAGTGAAATTTTCATCACTTTCCTTTATAATGAGAAGTTTTTCACCAACATCACTTTCAACATCAACCTCTTCTTATTCACCACTTCTTTGATATTATTAAAAATTTGATGTTAAATTCCACCTTATTTTAATAAATTCATACCTTATATTATATAAGTCAGTTTTTTCTTGGATGAATTCTTATTTTGGAATCTTCTTGGTATTTCCATCATTTATCAAAAACTTCTTCTTCATTCTGTTTTGGCCAGTTTTCTATAAAATTTCCAACATCCCCACAATTGAAATATTTAAGTGTTAAATTCCCCTTGAACCTTACCTTTCCTATTATAACATTTTTAGAGATAAGATAAATCATTTTATAAAACCTTATATCCACATATGAACCTAAATCTAAATAGTTTTCTTCATTATCTTCACAAATAACCTTCTTACCTTTCTTAGAATTTGATAATTTAAAGGAAATATCCTTTTAGTGTTTCTTTTTTTTCTTGATAGCAATATATTTCCTCATTTAATAATAAATATGAGTATTATGAAAATAATCAAGATATATTTCACCTATATCATTTTCTTATAAAGTAGATACTTTTGCATCAAACTTGTCATGTAAGATATGCAAGATCATTGCTACAATAGTAGTGTCTTCCAACTTATCACCAAAACATTTTATCATGATAACAACATAATTAAACCTTATGAATAATATTCCAATTGTCTCATCATATTTAATCAGGAGATATTCATATTTAAGTCTCTAAAATAACAACTTTTCTCACATTAATTTGGTTTTCCTATCATAGATATTGTCTAGTTTTTTCCAAATGATTTTTTTATTTTAATTCCTTTAACCTTCATAAGTTCACTTTCTAAAAGATAATATAAAATGGAATTGATGGAATGACCCTCATTATCCATATTTTTTTATTCTGCTATTAGAGTATAACCTTTATCACATGGTTTAAATCCATTATTTGTGTCTTCTAAAGATTCATAACTGCTAAAAATAAGATATGGTAACATTATGTATTTCTAAACATTGTAATTTTTTCCATTGAATATGGGAATCCCCATATTTTTCACTAAATTTAAATTATCCATAATTGATAAGAGAAAATGTTTAATGGTTCTTCTTCTTGGAATAATTAAAATAACAAATCATAATAAAAGTTATCAGGCTCTGATACCACTTGAGAATTCAACTATAATATTTGTGGGGGATCAATAAGAGGGTGGTTGAATTATTGATCTAAAAAACTTTTTATGTTTCTTATAAAAAACAATTTTTACCACTTTTTAAAGTGCATTGATAATTTTTCACCACTTCCACACACACATAAACATGATGGAACACAATAGATTTACAAGGTTCACCATTCAATGTGAGAAGGATGGTACATGGTGTGATATGGATTCCTCCAGGATCACACTACCCACTATAATTATCATGTGAGTAAAAAATAGAATGTTATAACCTTGAAACTCATAATTATATATCTCTCAGTTATTTTTTGGTGTATCCTTCACATAAGTGCATCCCACTGTTTACAAAAATAAATTTTTGTAATAACTGAAGAGTCTTTAACCAAATAAACTTTATCTAATTCATTCAGTGTGTTGGGTTCTTTCACATATTCTATACTTTCATAGAATAAATCAAAAATAACTTCACCTTCAAACTTTTATAGGGATTATTTTCTTCTACACATTTTATGCACAACACATCTACAAAACCACTTCAATTTTATTCTTCATCTTCTTTTCTTCTACTTTGTATAGTAATATAATATTATTTTTCTTTAACATATACATAAATTCTTCTCTTATATTCCTTTTATTATTATTATCCTTTCTATATCTAGCTTTTTGTAACACTCTAATCAAATCTTCACAGTAGTCACACATTCTACTAGTTAAAATTTGGATTTTAATTTTAAATTCCAATCCTCTTCTTCAAACACATCCCCTAGATCATCTTCCAATTAACCTACACTATAAAATTTGATTTGGTGCTTATTATTAAAGGGTTTAAAATTATTATAATAACATTTATTAGAAGCATCAGAAGTAACTAAAACCCTTTTCCAAGGATCTCCATGCAAGATAATATAAAACCTAGAAAAAATACAAAAATGAAGAAAAATTCAATCTAGTATAACTTACACCGAAGTAGATACTGTAGCTCTTGGTCTTCATATGTGTTTTATAAATATCACCTAAGTAGTAAATATAAGAATTCCACCTTTATAATTTATCCACAAGATACACCTGAATCACTCGATGTTTGAGAAGTATTTTTCTTTCTCATATGATGTGATATTATCTCAGCATGAAAAAGAAAAATAAGAAAGAGAACTTCAAGTTTAAGAATTTTTGGATGATATTAAGAATAATCACTAATATACCATCATATAGAAGTGCCTTTATATATACCTTGAGGAATATCCTTGATAGGGTATCCATTAACTCATGCATTTCAACATATGAGTTAAGGATTCATCCAGTACATGTATCATATACATAAATACAACTCCCAAATGTTTCATCTAAATATGAAATGATTTCATTTAATGATTGATTATGTGGTTGAAACATAAATTGATAACTATTTATCATTTTACTGTGATCACATAGTGAATGAAATAATATACCCTTATATGCATGAAAATCATAATCTTCATGCAATATATATATAAGGCTTTATGGAATATCTCAATCAATATCCCACTTGAACTAAAGCCTAAAATACTTTGTTCCATTTCACCTTATATTATAACATATATAATAACTTGTGAAACCATATCCAAAAAAAATTGGATATCTTTCAAAACACTTTTGGAAAGGTATCATAAACTTCAACTTGTATCACATCATATGAAATACCTTGTGAATAAACATCTAAAACACTTTTTTGGATTAACTTTAAAACACTTTTAGAGTATTTATCTGAGTCAAAACAAATCCTCATTTAATCAACCATAATGTGTGACCCTATGAGCCTTTATAGTGTTGACAACAAATACAAATCTCTAGATCCATATATGTAAAAAAATATAAACCTATATAAAAATATCTATATTACTCAATATATAAAGGGATTTAGAATGATATCTATAAAAAAACATTTATATATATACCTATTTCTACTAGTATTCATCATATGAAAATATTAATTATCATATTTTTTCCTTTGTTCAATAGATCGAGTGACCATGGGAAAAAGAACATGTCAATCCCATATTTCCAACTCATTTTTTCTTGATTATTAGAGTATAAACTAAACTGATTAAGGAATACATCACATGTAATTAATCTTTCTGGATAAACACATTATATGTCCCTTACCTGGATAAATATAAAATATCTAGGTGTGGTTATACAATCGCATATTCTATCTTAATCGAGGGAACATATTCTATACTCATCATTTTGAAAGAAAAATCACATATTGGTTATGCTCATATCGACGATATGATCAGTAACATACCCAACCACTCCCATATTATCTATGTTAATATATAGGCTTGTGTAAGAAGGGTATCAAAGTATGAAGGTTCTAATTCAAGGAATATCACCAACCTTAAGTAATGGGGACCCAAATAAGATCCATTCACCACTAACACTATTTTTGGTATACTTAGTTGGTAATCTAGAACACACAAAGAATATTATTCTTTATCTTGTTCCTAAATATCATATTTTTTATCTCTATACAATCATACTACTCACACTAACCTTAAAAAGTTTTCATAACCTATAATACTCCATGATGAACATTGGTTTGGGATAAAATCATTGTTGTACTTTGATAGGTTAATTATCATTTGTACTTCATGAAATGTATATCTATATATAAATTTATGTATAAAACATTAAAGAATAATAAAATAAAGGTATCATTTCAATTATGATACATTTTAATTTCATTAAATATTTAATGATATTTAGAAAATTTAACATTAGCATTGATTTAACGTATCATATATGTAAAACAATCAGATCAACCTTATGTTTTATTTACATTCAGGGTTTTTTTAACACATTACACCATATGTAATCCATGTCACATTTCTATGTGACCATTTAACAAAACCACCTCATTAAAATCTTTAGTGAGAAACATCAATGAAGTAATCTAGTTTGAATAACGGTGGTATTTAGGAATCATTTTACTAATTATTCAACTTCTTGAATATATTCAAACTTATTAACTTATCAATATAAAATGGTATGATATAAAATTCATTTATCTAATTATAACTCTTTTTAATTTCATCATCATCATCCTTATAACCCTATTCCATCAAAAAAATTCCTTGGAATAATCTAACTACTTTGATTATTGTTAACCAGACCTCCTAAACTCTTTTAGGATAAAGCGAAAACCACTTTTTTATGGTAATTAATACAAATATTTACAATTATCTTTACTTAAATACCCTGAACACTTTTTGGATATCATGTATAATTCATTTTTCATTTGACTCTTATAATCCTTCAAGAAATAGGGTCTTTAATTTTTCATGATAAAAAAATGTAACTATTTAAATTTTTCATTATTGTCACATATCCAAAACTATTTTTTGAAATGAAGTGAAAAAAATTCTATCTTAATCTATTATAATATTAATATCAACTTTATAAAAGGTAACTAAATGTTAAACTTTACATTTTTCTTTATCATCACATATCCTAAATATTTTAGGATATTAAGTGGAATACACTTTAACTTTAGATCAGTGTTATCCATTATTTGTTAATTTTGAACTTATCTAAATCCAAACATACACCCAATAGGATCTTAGATGTTATATTCTTTTCTTAATATCTTAATAATATTAAAAAACCATTTTGTGTTAAGAAAAATAATTAATTTCCTTTTAGTAGGAATATTTAACAAAGAAATTATTATTTCTATCTAATATATAGTATTTTTTTGTAACATTTTCATACGAAGATAAAACTTTATTACAATATACCACTGATGGATAGAAGGAACACATTATCACATATTTTAACAAATATTTTGATAAACACTTTTATCTTAGATAAAACTCTTTTATCAATATGTTTTCTCAAAACATGTTATAGAAATTGATGAATAATAAAACATGTGTATAAAGTTAATAATCTCATACTTTTTCACAAAAAAAATATTTATAATCAAACAAATTCCCTTATCACATAAGGGAAATGACATAAAGATACATAGATTTTACTTAGACTCATTTGATCTTGATAAAATCCTTTATATTCAAATCCTTAATGTGGTAACTATTTTATTCATCTCATGAATATAAACTACAAGATAAATCAATTATTCCATTGATTTTGAACTCCTATATATTTAAAACACTTTGTAAAATATACATTATTTATCTCATACCTTTCAAAATAAAATAATTAATGTCCATAACATCTATACTTGACATGGACAATCCATGGATTTTCCTAAACTCCTTTAGGTATATCCAATAATATTGAATCATTATTCCTCTATCCTGAAAACCTTAGATTTCAATGAACTTGATTGGATTCTTGAAAAAACATTATTGAAATTTTAAATTAACTTTTATTCTTCTATGTTTAACTTTAACACTTTTATTGTCTATATAGTACCAAAATCCAGATATCATGTTCCCAGTTCATCTATTCTCAACACTTTAAGAATATTGTGTAAAATTTATTTGAATTCAATCAAATTTTCAGAATACTTCCATAGATGAAAATAAAATAAATATAACAACTAGAACAATACCTTTTATTATCCCATTAAATAATGTTATAGAACTAAACAAATCATAACTATGTGTATCAAAAACACCTTATCTCATTTTATTAAACAAAAAAATTTTTTGTGCTCTTTCCAAGAGAAAAATTAGATAGCATGCATCTTATGATAATTTTATCCAAGATGAAATTTTACAAGTTATCAATGAATCAACTCCTATAAAACCTTGATATCTTATGAAATATTTTTTTGTTTCAAATAGATATAATTTCTTTTATATCTTTCATTACTCGCAACACTGAGTTTTAAGGAACCATAATATACTATTAATATTATTATTTAAACATGACTATTATAACCTAGTCATTAAATTTAGAAGTATGAATAGTAATAACCATAAATTTTTTATATAAATAAAATATATTTATAAATAAGTACTTAAGTTTTAGTAAAGTTCCTATATTCTTTGAAAAATATATTTTTCTCAAAAAAATGAATTTTATTGATTTTTGTGAATAGATAATGAAATTATTTTTTTTCCGCTTTTAGAAAATTTATTTGAAAATATGAAATTAATTTTTGTAATAAAAATTTCAAAATTATATGGTTTTTTTTGTTTTTTATGAAAAGTTTAATTTTTTTAATGAATAGTGAAAAATATTGATTTTTTTTTAAATGCCTTTTCATTTAAATCATTTATAACATTATTTTTTATATATTTTAAAAGTTAAATTAGCTAAATTATGTTATTATTAATCCATGTTAGGTATTGAAATCAATTTCATATTGATTTTTTATATAAAAACTTTTTATACTTATGAAAACTTTTCCTTTGGAAAATCTCTTTTTTATCGCGCCTATGGGTTTAATTTTAAATTAAATACTACCACTTATGTTGATTTAATTTGGAAAAAAAATCCATCGTCTTAATCATAATAATTAATATTATATAATAATTACAACTTAATTTTTTCATAATTAATAGTAAAATATTAAAAAGTAATTATCATGATTAAGATTAAAATAAGTTTATTGGGGGATAAACTAAACGATAAGGGTTAAAATGACCTAAAAACTTATCCAATTATTATTTTATATTCATATTTATAACTTATCTTAGATAAGGTTTTATAATTATACATTTTTTATTCTTTTGGTGTGTGTAAAATGTGAGTGTTTCTTTTTCTTTCCAAAAATTTCAAGTGTGTCATCTCCCCCACTTATAAAAAGGGCATTATCTCTACTTTACTCTTCATACTTAAAAATAATTTTGGTTTGAAAAATACTTAGTTAAATACCTTACTTAATTCTATAACCATGAAATATATTCATTACTTTTATTATTAAACCCTATTAATAAGGCTTTTAGTGCAAACCTAAAGAGGTTGTCTGAAGAAGATGTATCGTTCTTAACCGAGCATTCTTTTTATTTCTTCTTCCACCCCCTTAAAATATTATTAAACTATTATGATATAATAAAATAATTATCTATAATATATTGATATGTTATTATGTAAATGTATTAACCTATATCAATCTCCTCCTCCATCAAATGGGAAACAATATTTTTGATCATGTGTACGGCGGACAACCGCCTCACAAACCGATGTAATTCGTTTTCCATCATCTCCTATCACAACTAGAGATAATTATGGATTTAAATTTTATATATGATATTAATTTCATATTTATACTTATTTAATTATAATATAACATCTAATTCCTTACCTTCCAATGTTATGGAAAATGATAATGTCCCTTATTTGTATGTGTGGACTACCGCCTCCATGGAGTGATGTAATTCGTTTTTCATTTCATTTTGACATGTATGGTAATATTGATATATTTAATGAATATATATGATATATATGAAATAAAAATGATTCTTTAAAGGTGATATATTATTTAACTTTATTTTTTCCATCCTTCTAGAAAATGGAAATAATGTTCAAGCATGCGTACGACATACCATCTCTATAAATGGTATAATTAATTTTTTACCTATAAAATTTATGGATTACACTAAATACATATGTAATGAGTATATATTATATTTATATCATAATTAAAATTCTTTATATTATTTAACCATGATCAATTCATAATGAACAAAACTACTGAATCAAAACTTTCATGAAAAACAAAGTAGTTATCACCTGAAATAGTGATTTTAATAAAGAATTGTTGATAAATGGGTGATAAAAAGGGTATCAGTAATAATATATGGTATGAAATATATTTTTTCTATAATATATGTATAATAAACCTATATTTATTATATAGGATGTTTAAACATGTATGAAGAATGTTGAGACCTGAGGTAAGGGATTTTCATCTCAATTTTATTTCCATGGGACACATGTAATATTCATCACTTGATTATTTTATGTGGTGTATATACTTCCCATGAATTTATTTTATAAGTATTATCATTAAAATTATTTTATATACATATATATATAAGGTTCTTTGTTTTATAGGGCTTATGATTAAAAATTTATCAAAGTGGTGAGGTTTTCACGAAACAATCTCATTGTTTATCAGGATTCTTTAAGATTATGTTTCGTATGAAGAAATATTATGACTTATATCTCCATAAACTCATGAATTTTATTATACTATGGTTATTTCTTGAAAATATATGTTTTAATTTCATTTTCCTATCTTTATATAATCAAGAGTCCAAAATATTTTTTTTAAGGAAAAACCAACTCTTCTGATGAAAACCTTTTCTCATCCATGACCACGATTTCTGAAAATGTTTTCAAGAATGTTTTTTACTTTTATTTTTTAAATTAATTTTTTAAAAAAATTAATTTTAATAAAAAAATCAAAGGAATATACTTATAATTTTCCAAATTATTTAATTTTGAATTTTTATAAAAAATGTGAAAGTAATGTTTTTTTATATACATGGTATGAATAGAATTTTCAACCTTCATGACCACTCAATTATTTGAATCTTACTTTAAAATTTTCAGGGTTATTTTCAAAGAAACTTTTCTCTATAATATTTGGTATATTTTTATATTTTAAGTAATTTATTTCAAATTTAGAGGATTGGTTTTCTCAAGAAGTTTTCCAAGTGATCTTTAAAAATAATTTTAAATCTAAGATGGTATACTTTGATGTTACTTAATCTGTACTGAGGATATTATCCATTTATATCATCCTTATTATTCCTCTAGATGGTTTATGTTTATGATGAAAATATTTTTTATGAAACTTTTTCCTTTTCCATGGGTTATGCTATGATGAAATATTTATAAAACCTATTTATTTTCTACTATTTATGTTATGATGAAGTATTTATGAAAATGGTTTTATATTCAAAGGATATGATATTATTAATGTTTTATGATATTTTGAAACACATATGTATGATTTTCATTATGTGATGGGTGGGCCTAAAATTATATAACCCTCCAATATATTGGGTAATGATGGATATCTCATGAAAAAATAGGACTTGAATGAGAAGTGAACCAAATTTAGTAAGGGATTTTTTTTACTATGATAGTCTTGATAGTAAACCTTAAATACTATAATGGTTTGGGTATTGAACCCATTATACTATTATAGTCTTGTAAATGAGCCTTGAATACTGTGTAAATTATTTTCTAAGCTTATTTTTATGAAAAAAATCTATGTATTATGCAAATGTTATGTTCTCATGGCTCGTGTTATTTGATTCAATTATGATTCATGTCTTATGAACTATGAATATTTATTCCATGACCCAATTTTATGATTTATGATATGAAAGGTATAGTTTTAAAATGTTATTCTCATGTTCGCATACCCTTATTCTCATTTTATGCTTATTTGATCATTGATATTTTCCTTCTTTACCCTTACTGAGAATTTATGCTCACCCTTTCTTATGTTTCCTTTACTAGGGTTATGAAGAAAGATATTACGTATGATATTTCTAAGAATATTCCTATTTAGTAATAACTTACTGGGATATGATGTTGTTCACTTATGAACTAGTTATTTATGTATCTAATTTTCCAAACGCACTAGAACTATATGATTCTGGTGTGGTTCACTATATTATGTAATGAATATTCATCTACTAAGATGTAATTTCTATATATTAAAAAGTGGGAGCTTCTATAGTTGGTATCAGAGTAAGGTTTAGTTAATATTTTGAAACTAGGATGAGAAAAATTTAGTGAGAACCATAAGGAAAATTCAATGTATAATAAAATGTACTATAATTTTGGTGAAGGATAGAAAGAGTGGTTTCTAAGAAATTACATCCCTATCTAGATAATACAAGTGGATTTGGAACAAGAACAGTTATACCTAGGGGTAATAACTCTAAAAAGGTAACATTGGTATTTGACTCGATCATCACTTGGTGTATAATAACGGGACTTTACGTACACCTAGTTTGACACTCCTATGAGATATGTTTTGAAAAATCATAATCTATTTATGAACCATCGTGAAGAGTTTGAATATATAATGACCATGAATAAAATAGGTTAAACATAATGTTTCATAGATTTAAAATAAGGTATCATGATTTAGATATCCTATAAATGATTATTCATGATTATGTGGTTTCCCTATTATGATTATTGTTTCCCACACTATGATTTTTTGTTTTAGTCAATGGATGTAACCCAAAGAAATCATGTTAATACTAAATGTGATAGAAATTAAAATGATTTTCCACCTAAGAAACCAAAAATTATGTGAACTATAATGAAAAATATCATTTATATGCTCATGAAATTTTATCAAGATATGAATCACGCTGAACTTACAAACAAGAAAAAGAGGGAACAATGTTCTATTGAGTCCTTCATTAGGAAACATCCACCATTTTTCAGTGGTTTCACTGATCCACTAGTTACTGATTAATGGATTAGTTCCATTAAAGAGATATTTTCCATTCTCTTGTGTTTAAAACATTAAAATTTTATTTTGGTTGTCTATCACTTGGAAGTTGATGTGTGTATTTCATGCATATATTTTAGGTTGTTTTAGTAAATAAATTTTCAAAATATAATTGATATTCATTCCATTTTTTGGAATATTTAACTTGTTTTGTAATTTTTTGTATAATACTAAAAATATTTAGAAAATAAAAAAAATTATTATTGTGATCTAAAGACACTTCGTGCCAAGACGCAAAGCATCGTGGCATGATACCGAAGAAATAAAGCTTCAATAGAGCTAGAATTTCACAATTCACTCCATTAAAACATTTCACATCATAAAGCATTACAATACATGAACCCAATACATAACATTAAAACAAGCTAATAATATTTCAAGTCCTAAAACATTACTCATCTTGAAACACTTACATGACATGAAAGTGTCGAGATGACCCAAAATGGCTAGATTCGACAAAATTAAGGGAGCACACCTATTTTATGACACCAGGACCACCCAAAATCACTTTTTGACCCATTATGATGCTATTAAATTTTACACGAGACCTTTTTGAGTCTATAAATAGGGGGTTGGATTACTTATGAAAAAGGATATTCTTGAGACCAAATTCTAGGGTGAGAATCTATGATTTTGTAGGTTCCTCCACCACATTCTCTCCATTTTTTATTTCATGTTTTTTTATTTATTTCCTTTCTACTTACCCACTCGTAACTAGGATGAGAGGGTAAAACATGACTTGTTCTAGGGTTATTTATCTAAAGGGGGAATGTGTTGTTCAATTAATATATTTTTATTCATGTTCTGGATTATAGTAATTTGTTTATTCAATTCCAATCTCTTTATTTTCTTTTTATTATGGACATTATTAATTGTATCTAAAAGGGAATTTAAAATTAAAAAACTAGTTACCCTGAATTGGGGCATGACCATTATCATATTCAAGGAAACTATATTTAAATATGGTATCGAGACAAACTCAGTTCATCAATTCCCTAAATTACCTAAGCATGGGAAAAGAGGGATTTTTGGGTTGAGGAGAAGATACTATGAACATTGGATCCACCTCGTCTAAACTTTGACACCAAAAATTAATTTATCTATTTATTTTCTAAAACCCAATTACACCCAAACCCTGAAACTAAAAAACCCTGACACACCTTTTAAATTTGATTTCAAACTGATCAATATGCTTTATTTTTTATTCTTTCTTTTTTAAAATCGCATTCAAGACTGGCATCTATTCTTCACCCACTTTCTTAAAATCACATAAAACAACTTTCTTTTAAAAACCTAATTAAAATAATTCACTATATTTTTGGGTTCAACCTCAATATTTTATAATACTTTATTTTAATTAAATATCATAGTTTTAGTTTTTCTAAAAAAATTATTTTTAATTAGACATGAGGTAAATAAAAAAACCCTTTAGGCCTATTAGAAGGTGAATTAAATAAATGGAATACTCTTGTCAATAATACAAGACAACAAGATGAAATTGGATCTATGGAGTGGGATGAGTTTAAGAGATTATTTTTCAATAAGTAATTTCCCCATATTCTTCGTATGAAAATGAAGAAGGAATTTCTTGAGCTAAAATTGAAGGTTGATGAATCATTTGGTACTTATGAGGAAAATTTTACAAGAATTGAAAGGTACACTTATGGTATTATCACCCAACGTGGAATTAAGGTTGTTCAATTCTTTAGTGGCTTAAAACCATGTATTATAAGGGAATTTTCTATATGGGACTTAATTAGATATGAATAAATCATTTTATGTGCTATCAAGGTGGAAATAGATATTATATTTACCCATTAATCTCATAGTTTTGATAAGAAAATAAATATTTAATTCAAGGGAACTCTAAAACCATAGAGATAAAAATATGTAATTTCCTTCATTCTCAAAGTTTTGAAGGAAAAATGGAGTAAATTTTCTTAATGGGACTAGTAAATATTTTAAGTGTGTAAAGTAAGTTCATCAAGGAATAAAATTAAAAAGTGATTGGAAGAAGTTAGCTAATTATTTTAATGGATAAAAATCTCTATATAATGCACCACATACACTCTACTATTTTATGTGTAAGGAGTATGGGAATTATGTTAACTAGTTCTCAAATATAAAGGTTAATGATGGTGATCAATTTCAGCAACTTCTTAAGTTCAGATACAAAGGTAAATATCATTTGATCACTATTTTTGATAAGGGGTATGATAATGATATGGTGAAAGGTACACTTACCATCCACTCTAGAATTTATAATGTCTTATTTGACTCTGGATCTACCAACTATTTTATATCTAAATAATTTTATATGGGTATCAAAATATCACCCTAATGATTAGATGTTGAATTAGTAGTGAAAATACCTAAGGGTACGATGATCACATCTCAAGTCTATGAATCTTCTCTAGTTGAATTTTGTGGGAATTTTCTTCCTGCAAATCTCATTATTCTCCCCTGGGATGAATTTGATGATATCTTAGGCATGGATTGGATTTTTTTACATAAATACCATATCAATTATTGAGGAATGTAATTCTAGTTTGATATTCCAAATCAAACAATGATTTTATATCAGTGTTATAATAAATATGAACTTCTAATGGAAATCGTATCCATTTTATGGGTCTTTATTCCCATTCTAAATGGGTTTTTATCTTATATGGTTACAAAGAAACTCAACATAAATGATATGCCTATTATGTGGGATCTTGTTTATGTATTTATAGAAGAGTTTCATAGTATTATAGAAAATCAGTAATTTTAGTTCTCAATAGAAATCATAAATAGTGCTAAGCCTATTTCAAAGACTCCCTATATAATGGCCCCAATTTAGTTGTAGGAATTGAAGAAGAAACTCCAAGAGAATCTTGAAAATGGATTTATTCGGAAAAGTGTGTCTCTTTGGAGTGCACCGGTTCATTTTATTAAGTAGAAAGATAGATTGATAGAACTTTTCATTGATTATTAGGAATTGAACAAAATCACAATCAAGAACAAGTATCCCATACACCGTATTGATGACTTGTTTGATCAACCATATGGAGCTCAATACTTTTCCTAGATTGACCTTCATTTTAGATATCATCAATTAAGGGTTTAGAAGAAGTATATACCTAAGATGGAATTTTTTACAAGGTATGAACACTATGAATATATATTGATTCCATTTTATCTTACTAATTCCCATGTTATCTTCTTGGATTTAATGAATATAGTTTTTAGATATTACCTTGATCAGTTTTCTGAAGTATATATAGACGATATTCATATATATTAAAAGATATAGGAATATCATGAATATCACTTGAGGATTTTACTAAATACCCTTAAGAAGGATAATCCATATGAAAATTTTAAAAACTGTGAATTTTGGACAATAAAATTTTCATTTTTGGGTCATATAATATCAAGTAAGGGTATATCGATGGGTCCATAAAATACGAAGGCTATTGAATGTTGGCCCAGACCAACCACTGTGACTAAGACCATATTTTTCATTATTTATATGGATATTATCAATGGTTTTTTAATAAATTCTCATGACTATATAATCCACTCACTAAGTTAACTTATAAGGGATCCAAGTTCCTATGGATAGATAAATGTGAGTAAAATTTCAAGGAACTGAAGAGAAATTTAGTCGGTGCACTTATTCTTACACTACCCTATAGTGTATAAGTGTTTGTAATATATAGTTATGCATAAAATAAGGTACTAGTATGAATCCTCAAATATAATTATGTGGTGATAGATTATTCTTCACAACAATTGAAGGTTCTAGATCAAAATTCACCAACTCATGATTTCGTGTTATCAAAGGTAATTTTTTTCATTATATATATGGAGGTATTATATTTATTGATAAAGGTGTGATATATATATTTATCATAAGAGTTTAAAGTATATATTCACACATAAAGAGTTGAACATGTTCTAGATAAGATGGTAGTAGTTGATTAAAGATTATGACTTCTCAATACATTACCACCCTAGGAAAGTGAACAAAGTGGTTGATACTTTGAGTCAAAAGGATCATATTATCTTATATATGTTAAGGATCACAAAAGATCCAATATTTATAGAATTTCAAAGGATGGATATAGAAACCTTGAAGGAAGAGGATAAATCTTATCTTTCTCAAATGAGTGTTCAACCATCTATCTAAGTGAAGATTAAAGAGGTTTAGAAGGAAGATGTGGAGTTGTGGAAGAAGGTGAGAAATTTTATTGAGTTTAACCTTTATTGTGATAGAATGATAAGGTTTAAGAATTGTGTATGTTCTCCATCTATACCATATTTAAAGAAGGATATATTTGAGGTTGCTCGTAGTTCTTTATTCTCAATTCATTGTAGAATTACAAATATGTATAGAGATATGAAATAGTATTCCTGGTGGGAAAATATAAAGAGATATATTGTAGAGTTTGTATCTTGATTCTTATTATTTCAGTAAGTTAAGGATGAGAGATAAAATTATAAGGGTATATTACAACCATTACCCATAATATAATGAAAATGGAAAAACATCACCATGATTTTTTCATCAAACTCCCAGAAATGTCTAAAGGGAACAATGTAATATGGGTTGTAGTATATGAACTTATAAAGTTATCACACTTCATCGCTGTCAGAGAATATTTCTATCTATATCAATATTATAGGATATACATTAAGAAATTGGTAAGCATGCATGGGGTACCACATTCTATTGTGTCTTGTTAGGATCTGAGGTTTACCTAAAATATCTGGAGAAGTCTTCAGCAATCTCTTGATATGGAATTTATTTTCATTACTATGTATCATCCTCGAATATTTGGCTAGTATGAGAGAACCATTAAAAACTTAAAGGATATGTTTAGATCTTGTTTTGGTTAATTAAAAGGTGTTTGGTATCAACACCTTCCTCTAGTCATGCTATATTATAACAATATCTTTCACTCAAGTATTGAGATATATCCTTATGAATTCCTCTATGGAAGTAAGTGTAGAACTCCAACCTGCTAATATGAAGTTGTAGAAAGAAATCTATTGGGACTTAAGATAGCTAAGTAAATGGAAAAGAAAATTATATCCATTCAATAGCACATAATGATAGCTCAAAGTCTACATAAAATTTATGATAAATATCATTCATGTGATTAGAATTATGAAGTTGGTGAGAAGGTTTTCCTATGAATTTATCCATGGAAGAAGGTTAAGAGATTCAATTATAATGTAAATATAATCCCTAGGTATATTTTCCCTTTAAATATTATTGATTTATTAGGGATGGTTTCTTATCACTTGGTGCTTCCCCCAAACCTCTCTCAAGTCCATTAAGTGTTCCATATATCTCTCCTGATAAAGTGCATATCTAAACCTTCACGTGTACTAAACTTATAGGTTGAATATATAGATCATGATAATTAATATGAAGAATAACCAATGGATATTTTGGATCATTGATATAAAGTTATACAAAAAAATATCACTTACCCGGTCAAAGTATGGTGGTGAAACCACCAACTTGAAGAAGCTGCATGGGAACCTGAGGATATGATGAGGCAGAAGTATCCTCATTTGTTTATATCAAAGTGATAGAATTTAGAGGGTGAAATTAATTTTAATGGGGGTGTAATGTAACACCCTAGGATTTTATGAAATATGTTTTTCAAGTAGATTTAATTTCTTCAATATATTTCATTACATGCATACTGATTTTTAGCGAACCTCAATATACTATTAATATTATTATTTAAACATGACCATTATAACCTAGCCGTTAAATTTTTTGGCTTCAATAGGAAAAAATATATTTTTAAATTTAATTATAAATTCTTTAGATAAATATATATATATATATATATATAAATAAGTTCTTAATTTTTAGTAAATTCTTTTTATGCTTTGAAAAATACAGTTTTCTAAAAAAATTATTTTTATTGTTTTTTGTGAAAAAATAATATAATTAGTTTTTTTCAATTTTATAAAATGTATTTTTTAGGTCCACTATGATAGATACCCTTAGAGGGGGGTGAATCAGGGTATGACAGATTAAAACAACTATCTCTTTTGATCTTGTTTTGTTGTTGGACAAAACCCTCTTCTCTCTCCTTCCCGTTACAGAGTATGAAAAAACCTTAAAGCATGCATAGGACACAACAATTTTTACTTGGTTCTACCTCACTAGGCTACATCCAAGGAGCATACACTGGTAGTGTGTTGATGTACCAATTCCACTATAAGTGCACTGCACTTTACAAGTTCGAAGCGGACTCACTGTCCCCCCTAGTTTACAACCATTCACAAATTGAGAACACACTGCTCTCTCAACTGAAGTGAGGTCACTGCTTCTTCAGAAGATCCACTCACAGTTTATAGACCTGTAGGTATCTTCATTATCACAAATGAATACATCCTTCACTATATGTAGATGCTATGTTGAAGTTCCACTTTCATCCACTGATGAATACAACTTTACCACGGATGTACCGGGAAATATTCCAACTTTTTGTGCAACCCTAGAATGACCGGTGCGCTTCTTTATACCTGGAATTCTTCTCTAATACCCGGAACGCTTCTTCAAAACTAGTGTAAAAGTGTCACCAAACTACTTGCGCAACACCCCCTTCTTCAACTCTAAACTTGGGTGACTCAAACCCTTTTACGCTCAAACCAATTTAGGCGTGCAACTATCAACTGGCGCGGAACTTCTGAGTATCTTTATACTTGCACGACCAAACCACCACTAGCACGACCGAACCACCTGCATGACTAGAGCTCTAATTTTATCTAAGTGTTGAACTCCATTGAAAATGAGGAGGGTTGGACCTCTATTTATAGGAATTTTGGACACCCTGAGCACCGGCGCACAATTCTCCTCTTGGCGCGCAAGTCCAGCCACCCTAGTCTTTATCGCCCTAGTCACTTGCGTGACCAAACCAAAACTTGGGTGCACCTCTTTACTTGGCCATATTTTGATGTTATGTTGTTTAAAAACATATGTCATGCAATATTCCAAGCTTCCAAGACACCAGCACGCAAGTCCCTTTTCTAAAAACACTTTTCTCCATTTGTCGATTTTGAAGCCTAAAAATTTGGCAAACACTGGAAAACGGTGCCACCTTGTATCTACTCTTTTGGTACCACCTCGAGATAATCCAGTCCTTTTTATAGGTTCTTCAATGAATCATGGATTTTTAACAACATCCCTTTAACTTGACATGTCACCATGAAAACCCCATCTTTCAATAAATTTGTACATCGTGGTCTGCTTTGACAACAAACACAACATGGAGCTCCACTTTGTCAACAAACACAATCACCTAAAAATGCTTCAATGATACATTGAGGGATTTTTCACTAATAATATTTTAAAAAATTAACTTCAAATTTTTAATAAAAAATTTAAATTATCTGATGGTTAATTTTTGTGATTTTTCTGAAAATTTTTATTTTTTAATGAATAGTCAAAATATTGTTTTTTATTGAAAACTGCCTTTTATTTTAAATAATTCACAAATTTATATTTTTTTAAATAGTTTAAAAGTAAAATTAGTAAAATTATGTTATTTTTAATCCAATTTAGGTCATTAGATTAAATTTCATGTTTATTTTTTATGTAAAAATTTTTTATACTTATAAAAACTTTGTCTTTGGAAAACTGTTTTTTCATCACATTTGCAGGTTTAATTTTATATTAAATTCTTAGAATTATTTGAATTGAATTTGTAAAAATGTATTAAATATTTGGATTCATAATAATTAATATTATATAATATGTTAAACTTAATTTTTGGTCATAATTAATAGTAAAAATTAAATACTACGGTTAAGGTTAAAACAGGTTTATTAGGTGTTAACTAAAAAGATAAGGGTTAAAATGACCTAAAACTTGTCAAATTAATATTGGATGGATATATTTAAACCTTATATCATATAATTTTCTATAATTATCCTTTTTTATCCGTTTTTAATGTGTAAAATATGGTTATATCTTTTTCTTTTCAAAAATTTCAAGTGTGTCCTCTCCCCACTTATAAAAGAGCACCCACTCTTATATCCTCTTCACACTTAAAAAGCCTTTTGGTTTTGTCAATACCTACCAAAATAAATTCCTTAATTCCATCCCCATTTCCTAGAGGCATTATTTTTATTATGAAAACCACCAAATAAGGATTTTTATAAAAACCTAAAGAAGTTGTCTGAAGAAGCGGTAGCGTTATTAACTGAGTGTTGTTTTATTTCTTCTTCCACATCCTTAAAATATTATTCAAATAGGATGATATAATATTATTATTATATCCTATTTAATTAGATATTATTATGATGATTTAATATCCTATATTCATCTCCTCCTCCATCAAATGGTAAATGAAATTTTTGATCATGTGTACGACAGACTACCGCCTCACGAACTGATATAATTTTCTTCCATCACCGCCTATCACAACTGGATATAATAATGGATTTAATGTTTAAATATGATATTTATAAAATATTTATACTCCTTGAATTATAATATCAAGTCTACATTATTTCCTTCCAATATGTTGAAAAATGATGTGTCGCTTATGCGTACATGTGGACTACCGCCTCAACGAAGTGATGTGATTATTTTATCATTTTATTTTGAAATGGATGGTAATAAGGATATATTTAATGGATATATATGATATATGTTTCATGAAAATTATTCTTTAAAGGTGATATATTATTTAACTTTCTTTTCTTCCTTCCAATGAGAAAATGTAGACAATGTTCATGCATAATGTCACGACCTAACACACCGGGCCCCGCCTAGCTGAGGATAAGCTGAGTAAAATTACACCAATACCACATCTAATAGGACAAATTCTGGAGACTAATATCAGGTAGTAATACCATAAACATGGGATGAATAAGCCTATGGTACTTGTATACACACACAGACGTCCATCTCCATACAATAGTGTAAAAATAATAATACAACTGATACCAAATGCAGGAATACATGTATATCTCACAAATAGAGTAAAGTATAAGTAATAAAAAGAATAAAGGGAAAATAAAACCCCACCAAAAAATAAAAAGGAGTATAAAATTCTAAGAAATAGGGTACTATCATTAAATGCAGCAACTCTTACACACCTTGGTCTCTCTAGATCACAATTCTCTTCCTGCTCCTTGTCCTCCTAGGACTCCATCAAAAGGAATATCACATGAATAAGACATTACCATGTGTGAGAATATCCCATGAAAAAGTGAGTATAACATTACCAAGTAGTAATTCCAAAGACCCAAAATGAAAATAAACTAAAAGCAAACATTCATCTTGACCTATAGACAAAGGGTGTAGAAAACCCAAGTCAGAGATAATAGGAATCGCCATATCCACAGCTCGACTATACATGGCTAGTCATCTCATCATCATAAGGTATATCAATCAGGATATGAGAAAAAACACAAGTATTACTAGAATCTCCCATACATACTCACTATATACTCCAAGTCACTTATATTTCTCAACCATACATCCGGCCACAGGATTCTTCTCAAGGCTCAAAGGTATCACTTGTCTGGGAGAAATTACTCCATGAGACCTTCTATCCCCAATAAAACTAATATGAGAGATCTCAATCATCAAGTATAACTAAGATTATGTCACATCCCTTCTATCCCCAATGGCATCTATCTGAAAGAACAAGCTCATCAAGTCTTTCCATGAAGAAAGTCACGATGGAACCCAGCAAATCTTGATACACAGATAGGGGATCGCACCCATTTATCTTGGGGGACTCCAAAAAACCCTACGAAAACTCATAAGATCTCAAAAATTATATAATGGATCACACCTAGTACCACTGGGGGACACTGAAAACCCAATCTGGAACTTCAGATATCTCAATGCTCAGATACACCCAGTACTATTGGGGGGCACCACAAACCCCATCTAGAATAACCCGCTAAGTAATGGATTAACTCCCATATATATTGGTCAAACCGATACAAAAAAACCCCTCCTAGGTAATATGATGTGATAGAGGATCATGTATTGAGATTCCCATAGGGATACATGAACTCTATCTAAAATAGTCTCATATAGGAGATCACAATCCTATGCATATGATGTAATGTAGCATAGTACCCTCAACATAACGGAATAAGGAAAATCACCAAACTAACACTGATATATTAATCACTAGCAGAATCATCCCACTATAATCACCTCATGTTACATATCTAATGAAAAAAAATATGTTCACTATCTCATTCTATATGAAAAAATACTCAATATAGGATACTCACGGGCCTCCATCATAGTTCTGAAGATGGAGATGTGTGAGGGAGAAGTATCTAAGGAGAGTACATGGTGTGTTCCCATAGTACACGATGTTTCTATTAGGGATGATCCCTAGATATGTCCCCTTAGGGACTAATAATTTATAAGGAATATAAATGGTGTGTACATATGGTTACACGGCATGTAACCTCACCTGATCACCTGGGCATGTCCTCACCCACACACGGCCTAGCTAGCTATGTCACCTTGCATGGTGTGTACACTAAGTACATGGAATGTTCCTTTTGGCCATGAACAAGAATATGTCCTGGGTCATTACCATGTAAAACACCTTGTTCCTATGTACCACAACGTGTTCTCATGAACATGGCATGTTATTTGTACCATATACACCCAGGGTCTGGTTGTGTGCTTCCACATGGACATGACCCCTTACATGGAATGCCTAACCATGTCCTCGACCACCTGGAAAAGCCTCACAACACAGCATGTAGCCCTAGTACATAGAGTGTAGTTCCCAAATATCATCTTCTTTAAACATAAAGAACACACGGTGTGTGATCTAGCACTACACACCATGTGATCAGAATTTCTAAATGGGAAATCCTTGTGATCCTCTCAATACCCCTGATTTTAACCAATTACCCATAGATCAACCCACATGGGATCTCTAACAGTCATATAAGGGGTCTAAAAGATTAAAAAGATGTATATATAAGGATCATGGCATAAAAATCATAAATACATCTACCTAATGGAAAAAAATCAAATATTTTGGTCCAATATGACGCCTGAAATCTATTTCACCTCGATCCAGTGTCAATCACCATCAAGGATGATGTCTGGAGGTGCCTTCTATCCTCATTTTCTCCTATGTTCATCTATTTTAAAATTAGTTAATCACTATCCCTTTCCACTACACTTGGGAAGATATAAAAATGTATGTATTATACCCCCTTATTGTTTAATTAAATAAAATTATTTATTTAATTAATTTCCACTTCTTCCCCCATATGTCATCCACCAAACTCCTTATGGCCACCAACCTTATATCATTCCTAGGATAAATTCCACATTCCAGACTCAAAAATAGTCTTATATTTATGATATAAATATGAATTAAGGATTTATTTCACAATTTTAGAAAAACTACACACATGTGATATAAAATATTTAATATTTTTAATATCACCACACTGAGGCTCTCTGAGATCCATAATTCCACATCAACTCAATTCCTGGATTTATAAATATTCCTAGAAATATTTAGAAGTATTACATGATAAAAATAGAATCATTACACTCTCCCCTCCTTCAATTATTTTCATCCCAAAAAACAAAAACCTACTCATAAGGGGTAAAACCGATCTCTCAACTGGGTTTCCCACACTAGGAACCTCTCCATAAGGTTATCATGATATCAACAAACATTAATATAGGTGAATAACTTTCCCATGAATGTTTTTATCTATTCATATCTCAAATTGCGCTGGTTACCTCAAAAGGGAAAATCCACACCCAATTCCCAGCTCATCGGGTTCGACATCATGCAACGATTCATGCACATGTCTCCTCAACTGTGACACATGGGAAACACCAAGTACCTAGTATAATTTTGGTCATAGGGTATAGTGGTACACCACATATATAACCAATATAGTAACTGGAGAAAGGGTCTATGAACCTCAGGGATAGCCTATCATCATGGAAAAATCCTAATCCATTGTCGTCTGCCCCTAGATGAATTGATCCCTCAACAACCATCGATAGCACAAACTCAAGGCCCACAAAAATTGTCTCTGACTAGCTCTGACCTGTATATAGGTGACCTAAAGGTTATACCAACCATGTACTCAAATGGTTCTATTTCGATGGTGAAGTAGTAACTGTCATGATATGTAAACTCCACTAAGTGTAATGCGATCCTCCCATCCATGGCCCCAAGCTAACATGTAAAACTGAATCATGTTCTCTAGGACCTGAATGGTCCACTTTTCCTAGACATCAGTTTGGGGTAAAAACATTGGGCTCAAACACACCTGATCCTCAAAATCCTCCTACATGTACCATCATTCCAAGATACCTACTAATCTCTACCCTAATATGGGTAGGAAGTTGTCCAACCTGGGGAGTTGGTCTATGATCACACAGAATGTGATGTAACCTCTTGGTGATAATCGAAGCCCCATCATGAAAACTACATAATCGCTACCCCATATGAGAACCTCAGTCTCCTTCTACTTATAGTTGAGGCATCAAGATCTAAATTATTAATAATCCACCACATCCTTGGCCACAAAACTTGATGAAAAGGGATATAGATACAACCACCCCTCTCTTGGGTGCACTACTGAGGAAAAATAACCTCCTTAGTACCTCATCTCATAGTGTTAATGGTGTCATCATCAATCCTTAGAAAGATGACATAATCTCTACCTTAGGAAAATCCATCAAGAACATGTCTAATGGATATCCATTCATGAGATAACTCATATACAATATCCCCAATTTGTCTCCCTGACTAGATAGAAAATTTGAGGGGTAACAACCATCAACTGAAGATTTGCTACACCATCCCCATCCATAAGGGACAACTACAAAGAGGTCAAATTCTTTGTTACCACACTCATCAACTATGGATTGAAAACCTCATTGTGATCATCTTCTATAAAGGACAAACCCTTGGGGGTATCTAAAGATAGCACAGTATCGACCTCTATTGGGTTCACAATCTCTCCCATGTTTGAGAATACATATCATAAGAAGTGGAGCTCCTAAATTCAAAAATGAATCTATGAGAGATCCCCATGAAATTTATACTCTCATAGCCTATCTAGAACCAGCCCCAAGTGTCTCATGTGAAACTATGACATCAAAAACACGAGGTTATAAATGAAGAAGACTAGCATGAATCAATCCAAAAAAGTTTGAAGGTCCAAGTTCTCAAGTCTCATCTAACTCCCAAGAGAATAAAACAGGGCTTCCCAAGTAAACAAAATGGGTTTGATAAATCCCTCCTTCTACAAAACCTCCAACTACACCTCCAGCTCATGAAGCATAGTGGGATCTATCCAATATGCTTTCACAAATATCGAGATATCCCTTGGTTTCTAGTATACATATAATTATAACTCTCGATGGAGAGTTAAACCTAACACTTCATCAATAGATACGTCCTCATACTCCACAACCATTGTAGGATCTAAAATATCATAGCATCCACTAATCCAAGGGGCCATACTAGCCTACTAATAAAATTAGGTTGTATCCAAGTATACATGATATCATCCTATTCTACCCAGAATCACTCCTTGTAAAAGGAATAAACCTCCATATCATAATACATAAACACTATCATACTCACTTGAGGCATTTAACTAAGAATGGATGGTAGGAAACAAATCTATATTTGAGAAAACATTATAGGGTCTCTTTGTAGAGATGGAAAAATTCTATATGAGGGTCTCTCTCATCCATAGTCACATCAAACTACTGATAGGAGTGTGTGGCCAATGATTCTCTATGTTGGAGCCTCCAAGCATAAGTTTCAAGCTAAAAAGACTCTGCCTATATCACTAGGCCTTGAACAGGGGCCGAATTCAGGGAAAAGTGGCTCATGAATCTATACTAAAACTAAATCTGAGGTAGTGTAGTCACATGTCATAAATTGAACCACACTCAAGACTCCAAGATATAATCCTATTATTCTTTAATCTCATCCTTTACCTTACCATCCTATTCACCATGACTCGGGCCTACTTCGACAACTCAATATATCAAACTTCCTTTAACACATAAGTCAAAGGAACTCATTATCTATACCTCAACACAATACGCTTTGGTTGGAATTGAATCCCCCGCATGGTTTTAATCATTTCATAAGAACACATCCTGGTGGGGGAAGTGCCCATATTTATTGTGAGTTCTAAACCATGTCAAACATCTCCATAATAGGGCTTTAATGATTACTCGCATCGCCATGGACAACCCTCAAACAATAAGTGACAAGAAAAGAGTAAGCCACCCCTATATATATCATTACTAATTAAAAAGTATAAAATACATGTATCATACCTATAATAATACCTAGAGCCTCTGGGTCATAGGCCTCTACGGCCTACAGCTATCCTCACCCCCAACCTCCAACTCTCTAAGCCTGGCGCAGACCACCTGAGGGTGGTGGTGGAAAAAGGTCAAATAGTATTCCACCTCATGTTTTCCTCCCCACTCCACTACAACATCCATAATTATGTATAAATCCTTGATCTTATTGTTGTATCTACCAAGGAATCCCATCGACCATCTACCTATCAACGACATGGAGTTTTGGATAATCCCGCACAAGATGTCTGTGATCATCACAAGAGAAATACTACCTCTCTCTTGGATAGCTAGAACTGTCCTGAGATCCCTAAACCATAAACCCTCAATCCTAGGATCCTATATTGAAGCATATCGCATTCCTAAATCCATGATCTTACTATTGACTACCAGCTACTGAGGTCTCAGCTCTTGTGTTCTCACTACTAGAACTGATAGTCAGCAATTTCTTTTCTAGAAAGTTATCCACTACTAAGTCCCACTTGACCACTCCATCATAGCTGGGAATTGAAAGATATATCATTACATCCCTGATATATCATAATAATTCAAGCTTGAAGGTATATGATATTAAAAAATATCTCAACCCATATCTAAGGAGTATCAAGAAAGGTCAGTGAACCTCGTTGAATACTCTTCCATGATCATGTTACCTTACTGAAGCAGCAGAAGCCCCTGGATATGCACCACTCTCAATGTGGATGGATAAAACTATTCCCTAAAGATCCACTCAAACTTTTTCTAAGTGAGAGTCCTCTCATCATGGGTCTAAGTCACCAGAATCCACCATATCTCCACAAAGCCTTGAAAAAGACTTATCGCTAGACCACCATATGATCTGAAGGTATCTTTACAAGGTGGAAATTGTGCATGACTACCTCAATTAAGTAATAAACTTTCTAGGGGTATGGCTCACACTAAAACCTAGGAATTGTATACCTTTAAAACATGTGGAGTTTTCTCACCCTCTGCACATCCTTAGTCGGTACCACCAACATAGCCTTCTTCTCAATAGGTGGTGGAATGACTGGAAAACTACCTGAAGGTACCTACTCCTGTGTAGACCCCTACACTGAAGCCTCATAACTATGAATATTATCATTTAAATCCATATATGGAATCCTAGATGGTCATTATCATGGATGCATCCTAAAATGATTAATATGTACCACAGTCAAAGAGTATATCTGGGGAGATGACTCAAGAATGACATGAAAACCATAACCCAGTCTTATATGATGCATGTACCAATTTTTTCCTAAAACCAATGCCTACATGTTCTGATTTACCAAGAAATTTTTTAGAGTCTTAGTGAAGGGTTGTGTTGGATGACACACCAACACTAGATTCCTTGTCCTGAATTATTAACTTGAGAAACTTTAATAATATTTCCATAAATCCAAAACCAAACCTCATAGCTACAAAATCTCAACACTTTGGTCCCAAAGTGGAACCTTATCTAATACCACTCTTTAATGACCCACCTCACTAGGGCCCACTTGTCCTTCGATAAGATGAGTACAACTACCCCAACCCCACCTACAATAGGCCAGGGTTCAGAAAATAGTGTCAAGTAGGCATATCACACACTAACTAAAAATTAACTTTTTTATTATCAAACACTTTTAAGGTAAAAGTGAGAAATCATAAGTTTAAACACTAAAGGAAATAACATAACCATTAAAGGAAAATTTAATTCTACCAGACTTGATCTCCCTACATAATTTCCAAGAGATAGATATAACTTGAGTATTTGGTTCATCCTTCAAAAGATATTTGAACTGATACACCAGCTTGTCCCAATACTGAATGTACTCCTCTTGATTAATATTCTGATTATTGAATCCCCTCATCAAAATAAGATATTTCTTTTCAATACAAGTAATCTTCTCTTCATCGGTAATAACCCTTAATGGCCTTCCCATAATCCTATTAGCATCTTCCTCAGTAGCATTAATCGTCCGAACCAATTCAACCATTTATTCTTCTGAGTGCATAAGAAACTCCAAAGAATGATCAAGAACAGCACCAAACTCCCTTTGTTGACTAGTATAATCCTTGGGGGTGGTGAGGATCACTTTATATCATCTTGGCCTTCGATTTCTTCACAGATATTGTCTCCATTAGTAGTGGAAATTATGAATAGTCTTTTCTCCCTTTCTAAATGTCCCTCTGACTCTTACTTTTCCACAAGATTTGAAGCCTATTACCCTAAATGTCATCTTCTATATCTCGTAATAAATGATAAGAATCCTCATAATTGGAATCGATCCTAGGTCCCCCATAATCATCCATTGAAGGCCTGAATGGAGCGATTTCAACCTCTTAGACTAGATTTATCATTAGTCAATCCTTTAAACTGGTTTCCCAGCACAATAGCAGCCACCTCCTTTCTTGGACTAGTCCTGATCAAGGTCTCACCCCCTAAAACATGTTGTATAAATTTACCACTGTAAGATCCTCCCTCCCTTAGTAGGTTAGAAACATTTTCCTAACCACTACCACTGACAACAATCCCTAAACGCACTACCTCGGGGTATGAAGAAACTATAGGAGTCTTGGAGCCTTCCTCATCCACTATTTTTTGATCCACATGAATATTGATACCACTTCTAGGTTGTCTAGATCCACCTTGAGTACCCTCAAGAGAATTAATAGAATCTAAAACACTAGTATCTTTCCCCACATCAAAACCCTCTTTCCCCAAAGGAGCTGGGATCAGAGGTTGAGGTTCGCCCAGATCCTTCCTCAAGAGGCTAAAGATGTATGCCACTAATGGATTAAATTCCTGTCATACACACTACACATCCATTACAGACTTTATCTTATTAACCATACCCACCTACCTCTATCCAAATGAGGCTTCATCTATACTAGACCTTGGTTCCTTACCACTACCTCCTATTTTCAAACCCATATTCTTATTGAGATTCTTAGACCCATGCATACAAGCTATCATTGAATGACCCATACACTTACAGGAAAAACAAAAATCAAGCCATGATTCGTATAAAACATTTTATTTGTACCAAACTCTTTGCCTATTGTGATCCAAACATATTCAAAAGGCAGTATTGACGCATCCACTTCCACACAAACTCGAGGGTTAACAGGATGAAAAACATATTCAATGTGGCTATCTGAACATAAGAATATACCCACTAGGTTCCCAAGAATCCTAATAACTGAGGGTTTTCCAAATTGTAAAGTAATATTAGGGAAACTAACCCAAATAACCACTAATGGAGAGTCTTTCTTCATATGGAAATTGTAGGTACATCTGAAGAGGTAGAACCGAGATCCATTGAAGCTACAGGGAGCACTAGACAAGGCTCTGATTAAATAATCCTTCAATGTGAAGCAGGTCATAATATGTTTATTGTTGAGAAAACCCATAGTATCCCTATCCTGTAAGTTCCAAGACCCGAAAACATACCTATCAAATGAATCAACTGATTATCATCGCTTCTTGAACCGAGAAATCAAGGTTAGATTAAGAAGGGTTGAGGCTTAATTAAATTCCATGATTGAGATTGGGAGGTTAGGGAGTCCATCGAACAAATTTGGGACTAGTCATATCACACACATGGTAGGAATTATCCTATGGTACTTGTACACATTCACACACATCCATCTCTATGAAACAATGTAGAGATAATGATACAATTAATATCAAATTCATGCATACATCTATATCCAAAAAATAGAGTATAACAGAAGTACTAGAAATAATAAAGAAAAAAAATATAATCCTATAAAAAATACAAAGGATTCCAACATTCTAAGAAGTAGGGGACTTTTGTAAAATTCAAAAATTGGTACACACCTCAGTCTTTCAATCTCATAATGCTCTGCCTACTCCTAGTACTTTACGGACTCCATCAGAACGCATGTCGTCTACATAAGAAACAACATGTGTGGTTAGATCCCATAAAGTGTGAGTATATTAATTACTTTAGGCACCCCAAAAACCCAAAATAAAAATAGACCAACTAAAAGGAAAAAATTATCTTGACCCATAGCTATAGGGTATAGAAAACCCAAGCAAGAGAGAGTAGGAATATTTATCTCCACAACTCATTTATAACTGACTAGTAAGATCGCCATCATGAGGTATGTAAATAAATATTTGATACATAACCATAAGGATTCTCATAATCATCCAACCATACTTATCATAGACTCCAAGTATTTTATAGGTCTTAACCATACTACTAGCCACAAGATCGTAATCAAGGATCAAAGGTATCTCTCATCTGGGAGAACTCACTCCACGAGCACTACCATCCCCAATGGCACTCATATGAGAGATACCACTCATTATTAATGACTAATCCATTGAAACACCCCTACTATCCTTAATGGAATATATCCAATAGAACATTATTATCAGGTATTTCCATGAAGATAGTCACACTAGAACCTAGTGGAACTTGATACACAGATAGGGGATCACACCCATATCTCATGGGGGATCTATGAACCCTATTGTAACTTAGAATATCTCAAAACTCTGATAGGAGATCACATTTAGGACTAATGGGGTATGCCACAAACCCCATATGGAATAACCCACTAAGTAGGGGATCAGCACCTATATATGTTGGTCACGCTAATATGGAAAACCCAACACGGGGAAAATTATGTGATAGAGGATCCCACACTAATCTTACCATATGGATACATGAACTCTAACCAAACTAGCCCTAAAGAGGGTATCACAATCCTATGCACATGACGTAATGCCACATAATACCCATAGAGGGATGGACCAAGGGAAAGCACCTAACTAGTACTAATATATGAATCACTAACAAAATAATACAACTAAAATCACCTTGTGTTGTATATCTAACACCATAACCATGGACACCATCACATTCTACATGAAAAAACACTCAAGATAGGCTACTCGTGAGCCTCCATCCGAGTTCTGAAGATAGATATGTGCAAGGGAGAAGTCTCTAAGGAGAGTATCTAGAATTTTCCTATAGTACACGGCATGTATCATGGGTATAAACTCTAGATATTCCCCCTCAATTTAATTTTCATGTATAAGGAATATAAATTATGTGTATATCTGGTCACATGGTATGTGAATCCAGTTATACAGTGTGAAACCTTGCCTAATCACCTGGGCATGTCCTCTCAAGCACATGGCTTGAATGGACATGTCACCCTATATGGTTTATAAATTAATTAAATAGTGTATTCCTCTTGGACTATCCCAAGACCATGTCCTTTTACATGCCCATGTACGGAAACTCATGCCCATGTACCACAGCCTATTCCCGTGCACCCATTCATGTCCTCTAGTCGGTGTACACCTAAGGTATGGTTGTGTACTTCCACATGGCCATGTCCCCTTAAATGGTGTGCCTTCCCATGTCCTCAAACACCCAACCAATCCTCACTATATTGTGTGTACCCCCAATACAAGTAGTGTAGTTCCCAAAGATAAATTTCCCCAAATAATAATAACACACAGGGTGTGCTCCAGCACTACATGTTGTGTGATCAGAATTTACAAATGGGAAATCCTTATGATCCTCCAAAAACCCTTTATTTTCACCAATTACCCAAATATAAAACCATAGGGGATCTATATAAGTCATTTAAGGGCTTTGAAACCTTAAAATAATGCATATGTGAGGATTGATACATAAAACTCATAAATCCTCCAACCTCTCTTTGGGTCCAACGCGACACTTGGGAGTTGGTGCACCTCGATTCGGTGTCGATCTCTATCAAGGATGGAGTCTAGAGACACCTCCTCTCCTATGTTCATCTTCATTTCATCCATCGCACAAGTGGATAATCCCTTACCATTTCAAATTCATGTGGGAAGCCAAACATGGGGGTATTCTACCCCCTTATTGTTTAATTAAATAAAATTAATTATTTAATTAATTTCCACTTCCTCCCCTGGATTTCATCCACAGAACATCCAACACCAACCAACCTTATGTTGTACCTAGGGTAAAACCTACATTCCATACTCAACTGCAGTCACATATTTCTTATCTGAGTCTCCATTAAGGAGTTGTTCCACATTTATAGAAAAACTATGCACGCATGGTATAAAATATTTAAAAAATAATAATATCATTATAATTTGGATATTAGGGCCCCAAAATTCTATTCTAACTTAGTTCTTGGCTTCAGAAATATTCCTAGAAATATTACAAATTCTTACATGGAAAAAATGAGTAATTATACATATGTGCATCCTACTATCTCCATGAACGGTTTAATTCGTTTTTTATCTCTAACTTTTATGAATTACACTAAATACATATATAATGAGAACATATGATATTTATATCATTATTAAAATTTTGGATATGATTTATTAATGATCAAAGTACAATGACCAAAACTATCAAACCAAAATATGCATGAAAAATGAAGCAGTTATCACCCGGAATAGTGATTTTAACAAATAATTGTTGATAAAAAGGTGATAAAAGGGTTATGAGAAATAATATATGGTATTATATATATGATTATGGTTCAAGAATAGATGTATAATAAACTTATATTTATTATACAGGATGATTTAATGTGTATGAATAAATTAAATACTTGAGGTAAGGGATTTTTGTCTCACTTTTATTTCCATGGGAAACATGTCATATTCACCACTTGTTTCTTTTGTGTGGTGTATATACTACTCATGAATGTATTTTATTATTATTATAATTAAAATTATGTTATATAAATATCTATCTAAGGTTATATAATTTATGGGGCTTATGATTTAAAATTTACCAAAGTGGTAAGGGTTTTATGATACAATCTCATTATTTATTAGGATTGTTTATGATTATGTTTAAAATGATGAAATATTATGATCTATCTCTCAATAAATTAATGAATTTTATTATCCTATTGTTATTTCTTAAAAATACATGTTTTCCTTTCATTTTCCTCTCTTTATGTACTCAAGAGTCCAAAAGAATGTTTTAATGAAAAACCGATTCTTCGGTCAAAAACCCTTTCTTTTCCATGACCATGTTTTGTAAAGATGTTTTCAAGAAATTTTTTACTATTATACAAAGATGATCTAAATAAGTTTTTTCCCATGTTTGAATTTTTAAAAAATTATTTTAAATGAATCTTCTTATCATTTTCTAAAGGAGGTACTTTTGACTTTTTATTGAAAATGTGAAAGGAATATTTATTTTAACGTACATGGAATGAATGGAATTTTACACCATAATGAGCACTAAATTATTTTAATATTCCTTAAAAAAATAAATCTTATTTTCAAAGAAAATGTTTTCTTTAAAATTTGGGAAAAATTTAGATTGTAAATAATTGATTTCAAATTGAAAAGGGTATTTTCCTCAATAAATGTTCTAAGTGATATTTCGAAATCATTTTCCATCTAAGATGACATACTTTGATGTTAATTAAGTTTTACTAGGTATATGATCCAATGATATAATAATTATTATTTATCTAGATGTTTTATGTTTATGATAAAAAAATTTTATGAAACCCATTCCTTTTCCACAGGTTATTCTATGATTAAATAATGAAATATTTATGAAACTTGTTTGTTTTTCATGTATTTTTCTATAACAAAATGATTATGAAAACCATTTTATTTTCATGAGTTATGATATGATTAATGTTTTATTGTCATATGTAATACATATGTATAGTTTTCATTATGTTATGATTGGTCCCAGAATTATATAGCCCTCCAATGCATTGGGTGATGATGGATATCTCATGAGATGAATAGGACTGGAATGGGGAGTGAAACCAATTTAGTAAGGTAATTTGTCCAATATGATAGTATTGGGAGTTAATCATGAATACTATGATGATTTGGTGAGTGAACTCATTCCACTGGGATAGTCATGGAATTGAGCCTTAACTATTAAGGAAATGATTTTTTATGCTTATGTGTATTCCAGAAATCTATGTCTTATGCTAGTGTTATGTTCTCATAGATCTTGTTATTTGATTCCATTATGATTAATGCCTTATAAAATATCAATATTTATTCCTTGACTCAAGTTTATGATTTATGATATGCAGGGTATATTTTTCAAATGTTATTCTCATGTTATCATACCTTTATTCTCATTTTATACTTATGTGATCATTGATATCTCACTTGTTTACCCTTACAAGGAATATAATAACCCCTTTATTATATTTTGTTTCCCAGGGTTATGAAGAAAGGTATTGTGTATGATATTTATAATAAGGTTTATAGTTTTGAATAAAGTTATTTTGTATGACATTTATAAGAAGGGTTCTAGTTGTGAAGAACTTAGTGGGTGATGATGTGGTTCACTTATGAACAAATTGTTTATGTATCCAAGTTTTAAAAGGCACTAGACTTATACGATTATGGTATGGATTATTATGTTATATAATTATTATTTGTCTATGAATATGTGATATCTATGTATGAAAAGTATGGGTCACTATAACTCCTTTTCTCTATTACTTGAAAAAAAAACAGGCTTCAAATATCTTTATCTTATTAACATTTGTATATTTACAACACTCTATAAAACATACATTTAATATCATATATCTTTTAGAATAATAGAATTGATTTCTATAACCAATAAAGTTTTAAATAAACCTTTAGACTCATAAATTCATCAACATATTCAATCATATTGAATTTTATTTGACACGCCAAATAAAATTGAGTATATGATAATAAAATTCCTTAAATCATTAGCATACCCAATCATATTGAGTACATGGGTAGAGACTAAGATTAATTTATTCATTATGAATATAATTCCTTTGAATCCATAAATTAATGACTTTATTCCTCTATTAGCATCTATATTCACTTGTTTAAAAATTTTAATACTTGGTTACTGAAGAAGGAACTATTTAGATATAGAGAATTTTCATTAAGAACTTTTCTTAAATCACTAATCTAGCTTAAAAAAATTTCTTAAGTTGATAGTATTAATAGATAATTAAATTGAATTTATTTTATTCAAGGATTGATTAAAAGTGTTTATCTTTATGATGATTATAATGATATTATATAAAATAGAAGATTTTATCTGATGAATCTCATGTATTATTAACTGTTTAATAAGGAATTTTATTAAATAGGACCCCACTAAAATAATGACCCCTTTATAAAATTCATCATATCCATTAGTGATCTAAGATCCATATTTCACTAATTAATTAGTCTTCTTGGGAGTTCCTCCCATCACTTAATTATTTAGGTAGGGAATCATCTCAATCATATTATATCTGATTCTTGGATAGATGAGTGGACAACCCTTGGTCCAGTATATTTTATGGATAAACTCAACTTCTGTCATGACCCGTCCCCCGGGGCACGTGTCGTGACTACCCCAAGCCCATCTTCCATAGGCCAGGGGATGGAGACTAGCACCGGAAAGGCATATCCCTAAAACTGGGAAGTCATTGTCTTTAAACCTGTAAACTCACAAAAACCAAGCACATAGAAAGATACAAGCACAATGTAAACTATAAAGTAAATAGGGTGTGTACAGTAAGTAAGGGGGCCAGAATTCAAGCCCAACTGGAATGTACAAGTAAAATTGGAAACAACTTCTATGAACACCTACCAAGGACCCTACCTGAAGGGTAGGTACAGCTCTCGAATGGTCATCTCTGTAGTACGCCTTGTCTAAGGTCCACCCCTGAGTAGCCTCTAGCCCTGGTACCCTCGTCCTCGATCAACAATGTTTATTGTCTGCACAAGACATAGTAAGGTGCGAGCATAGCCCATACAGGGGTGAGTATAACGATACTCAGTAGGGACCTCGAGACCCCTGAAGATCTCCTAGAATCCACAAAGTATAAACCACAAATCAATACCTCAATCTCAAAGCACGAATTAATAGTCATCAACACTACTTAGGTATATGACCATACATATACCTAAGTTATTGATATATACACATCTCACACGTGAGGGAATAATACCACATAGGTAACACCAGAGAGGTAAAAGTAACACATAGGTAACACCACGAAGGTAAGTACCACAAAGGTAATGCCATGCCGAAGAATACCATGAAGGTATCACCACACAGAAGTGTACCACAAAGATAAAAACTCATATCACACTAGGTATAACTTAATTATGAAAGTATAGATGATTATTTGTATTGAAAGATCATCTTACTTCGTCGAGAATCTTTGTTGTAGACCCACACAGGATTGAAGATGACCCACATAGGATCTGAAAATGACCCACACAGGATCTGGAGATGACCCACATAGGATCAGTATGTGCTGAACCACATAGGATCATTGAGCGTTGACCCACACAGGATCAAAATATGACCCACACAGGATCTGAAGACTCCTCAAGTACAGTCAACCATAGGGTTCCCGCAATAAGCATGCTTGATTATGAGAGGTTCTGCTCCTCAATCCATCGTTTGATACTTCAACTGCCACAAATTCCCATGAATAAGTATC
Organism: Viscum album; assembly: GCA_963277665.1. Taxonomy (NCBI): domain Eukaryota; kingdom Viridiplantae; phylum Streptophyta; class Magnoliopsida; order Santalales; family Viscaceae; genus Viscum; species Viscum album. Next base: position 1,083,118,693 of record OY728146.1, on the reverse strand, counting down.
TCGAAGGTACTCCATGTCATAAGGAACCCAACGCGATAGACAGAGCGTCAATCGAATGCTCGGTCTGTAAGTTATTAGCATTTATGTTCAGAGGGCCCGGTTGGATTAGGGTTCGATCCAACCCATCCATACTCCAAATTTATCTAAAACTCAAGTTTAGTATACCAAAAGGAACGTCTCGATCCAAGGATCCTAGTTCCATAGATGGTTCATCAATCAGATGCTCGGTTCTCAAGATATGGCCAAAAAGGTATATCTGGGTCCAGATAGGCCCGGGTTCTGTCTGACCCGGTCTAGGTCGGACCTGGATGGCCTGGTCCGCATTGGGCCTGGCCCACTAGGCTGTATTCTGGCCTGGCCCATGAAGGGGGCGGCCCGCCAAGCGCGGCTCAATCTCCTAGTGCGTTCCGTCATGGAAAGGCCCGCCCTAGCCACTACCCAAGGGGAGCCCCCCCCCCCCCAGTTTTTAGAATGGTCCTTGGACTATTTTCCTGGTGCCTGTTGGCGAGAAGGACTTTCCAGAGCGGTCTCACTTAGCATGACGTGGCCGGCTGGGGCTCTGACCGGCTCTCTTCCCAGCAGCGTGATGGCGCCATTGTCCTCTTGTGGTCGGTCAGGTGTCGGCCACCCTCCAGATGCACCACCACGGCTAAGCAGCCACAGCCTCCTCCTCAACCGGCGGCATGGACGCGTGCTGCCCAACCTCCACATGGCCGGTCGGGTGTCTGCCACCCTACGGGTGCGCCGCCTCCTCAAAACTGTCATCGGCCGGGTGTCGGCCTCCCTCCAGGTGCACCGCCTACTGGAACCGCGGCCGGCCGGTCGTCGGCCACCCTCCTCTAAGCCCAAAAAATATGAAGACCGCATATTCACGATCCTCAGGTTGCGATCTCCTCATCTATATATTGCTCTCAACAAAACATTATGTTTTTAGTGCACTTAATTATTTGGCGTTGAAGAATGCACGAAGGACGCACGAAGATCAAATAGAAAAGATCATGGTATTTTGGGAGATCGATGGCTGTGTTTGCTTGGTCATCATCGAATAGAATCAAGAATATGAATAATTAACAAAAAGATAATTATCATATCTCAAAATAAACCCCCTACCTCATTTGTTCGTTGGAGGTGGCGTGAGGTAGAAGATTAAATCGATGAAGGGGACTTCAACGTTCGTCTCTCCCGCAACATGCTTCCAATTTGGGCTCGGGCGTCGGTTCCTCGTTCTTCATTGGGGTGGTTCTTTGTTGGAATATGATCTTCCAAAGGCTCTCCCCAAGTTCTCCCTTTGCTAATGATTCCCAACAAGAAGGTGAGGATCCAATATTAATTAAGTTAAGTTAATTAATGTTGGCACATCAATGGGGGTAATTACAAGAGTTACTTCACAATAAAGAAGAGTTCGGGTGGTCACCCCCACCAAGATTAAAAAAGGAGGTTTCAAAGAAGAAAAATAAAAAGTTATTTATTTTATTTTTCTCCTCCCACAAAAAACTGAAAAACTAACTTCCACCCTCAGCCTACTGCGGTCTAGGTGAAGGTCTCCTTAAGATAAAATCGGCACTGCGAGTTCAACAGTGTCTTCTGATTTCAATTCCAAGCACCGGTTCAAAAGTTACAAAACGTCGCTCACGCGTTCACTGAACGTACTCAAAAAAAAGTTCAGAAATTCATTATGGACACACCGGGCCTCATAATCATGCGCCGTCAATTTTTTCAGACTCGTAATATTTCCATATAATTAAAAAAAATACATGGAAAATCTAGGTCCTTATATTCTCCCCACATCAGGGATTTGCGTCCCTGAAATCCATAACATAAACTAGGGAAACAAGTGGGGGCAATGAGCATGAATCTGAGCCTCCCCCTCCCATGTGCTCTCCTAGAGGTTTACGTGCTTCCAAAAAATGTGCATCAGTGGTATCGACCACCCATGAATGACCATCACCTGTTGATCCTCAATCTCTACTAGAACCTCTGAAAACGTCGCCCCATCGTCGATGTCCAGCTCACCCCAGTCAATGATATTAAAAGGATCATGTACATATCTCCTTCGCTGGGATACGTGGAAAAGATCGTGTACTCGATGCATCTGAGGTGGAAGAGCTAAGCCGTATGCCACCTCTCAAACTTTGCTGAGGACCTGAAAGGGTCCTATGAACCTCGGAGATAACTTTCTGCCCCGGCCAAATCTCCACAAACTTCATCGCGGTGAGACCCGTAGGAAGACATGGTCACCATCCTAAAACCCAAGAGGTCTCCGTCTTCTGTCAGTATTAGAATTATGCCAGCTCTTTATAGTCTTCATCCAATCCTGGATGACCACCACCTTCTATGTGGTAGCCTGACCATCTCTGGTCCCATGAGTACTGACTCTCCTGGGTCAGTCCAAGATAGAGGTGATCTACAAGGTTGTCGTACAATGCCTCAAATAGTGTCATACTGATATTGGAGTGATAACTGTTGTTGTATGAAAACTCCACCAAGGGAAAGTGATCCTCCTAGATGCGGCCAAAATCAAGGACGCAAGCACACAACATGTCCTCGAGGGTCTTAATGGTCAGTTTTATTTGACCATCCATCTGAGGATGGAAGGCGGTGCTCAGCCGAAGCTATGTATCGAATGCCTCCTGCAACCCCTTCCATAGCCAAGAAGTAAAATGTGCATCATGATTAGAGACAATCGTAGATGGCACCCCATGAATCCACACAATCTCATGCACGTAGAGGTGTCCCAAGACCTCTACTGGTCCCTGCTCTCTGATAGGTAGAAAGTGGGCCAACTTGGTGAGTCGATCCATGATTACCCAGATAGAATCATGTCCATTGGAGGTACATGGAAGTCCTATCACAAAGTCCATGGAAATTCCATCCCAATTCTACTCTGGAACCTCTAGTGGCTGAACTAAGCCTGCTAGAACCTGATGCTCTGCCTTCACCTGCTGACAAGTGAGGCACTGAGAGACAAACTCTACTACAGATTTCTTTATTCTCAACCACCGAGGATGACGTCAGAGGTCCTGGTACATCTTCTACACTCCTGGATATACCGCTAGAGGGTACATATGGAAATCCCTCAATACTTCCTCTCAAAGTTCCACTGGTACCATAGTACTCCCTCTGAAGAGGATGACGTGCTCCCCACCTTCATAAAATCCATCAGGTGCCTATCCTATGGATATTTGAGCATGTCAAGCCTCGTAGTCAGTGTCCCCAAGATACGCCTCCCTGACTCACTGAAAGAGTGGGGGAATGTGTGGTAGAGACTGAAGATAAGTTGCTCCATCTCGATCCACGTAGGATATCTGCAAAGCAGCTAGCTTCTCCTTTTCCTCACTCAGCAACTGTATACCAGATCTCCTACTGAGTGAATCTTCTACTACGTTCCCCTTACCAGGAGTGTAGACTATCTTGAATTCATAGTCCTGGAGGAACTCAATCCAACACCGCTATCTCAGGTTTAGGTCCTTCTAAGAGAAGATATACCTGAGACTCCTTTGATCAGAGTAGACTATAAAATGTTCGTCTGTCAAGTAATGTCGCCATATATTCAAGGAGAAGACCACTTCTTCTAACTCTAGGTCATGGGTATCATAGTTTTGATCATGTTGTCTCAGCTGTTGAGAAAAATACGTGATCAATGATCGCTCCTGCATCAGGACACATCCAAGTCTGGTTCCTGATGCATCTCAGTAGACTACGTACCCAATGACCTCCTCCGGTAACCTCAAGATGAGGACACTCATTAGTACCTAACTTATCTCTTGGAAACTCCACTGGAATATCTATGACAACACGAAGGGTTTCCCATTCTTCTTCAACACTGATAAGGGTGCTGTAACTCTAGAAAAGTTAGGCACAAACCTCCGGTAGTAACCGGCCAAACCCAGGAAACTCTGCACCTCTATCATACTCCTAGGTGGATCCCAAGAAAGAACAGCCTCAATATTCACTGGATCCACCAAAAATCCAACCTCTGAGATGACGTGACCCAGAAATTGAACCACTCATACCTAGAACTAGCACTTCTAGAGCTTACCATAAAGTTGGTGCTCTCGGAGTGTTTCCAGAATTATCTGTAGATGATAGGCATGCTCCTCTTCCGTAGGTGAGTATATCAGGATGTAATCGATAAATACTACCATAAATAGATCGAGGTATGGCTGGAAGATCCTATTCATGAGTCCCGTAAACACTTATATGGTGTTGGTCACACCGAATGGCTTAACCAAGAACTCATAGTGGTCATACCTACATTTGAAGGTCGTCTTCTACACATCCTCTAGTTGTACTCGTAGCTCTTGAAGCTCTGTGGGAGCAATCCGATATGCTGGTGTAGATATAAGTGTCATCCTGGGGTACAAGTCGATGTAAAATTCCACCTATCTGTGAGGAGATAGACCTGGAACATCATCTGGGAAAACATCAGCGTATTGGTCCACCGCTACAGGATAGCTCAGACTCTCAACATCAAATGCTCTGAGGGTAAGGCTAGCCAACTAGTGTGTGATTGGCTACACCCTCTTCCGGGTGAGTACATCATATGCTTCAAATTCTCCCTTCTCACAATTTAATTAAAACCTAGTCCCATCCTCACAAACACACTGCGCTTTGCACCTAATACAATCGATCGGAGCATGAACTGTAGATAACCAATCCATACCCAAGATGACAACATAAGGCCTCGACGCCGCTACTAGAAGATCTCAGACAAATCTATCACCTCCTAGAGTAATCCCACACTGCTGGCACCAGTGTGTAATCGTCGAATTCTCTCTCGTAGGAGTCTCTAGCTGTGAGGATCGAGCCAACAGCTCCACCGGAATCTTCGATCTCTGAATGAGGGCCGTGAAAATAAAAGAGTAACTGGAACCTGTGTCTATAAGTACTACAGATAAGGTGTAGTAGACACATATCGCACCTCGTATCATCTATTGATCACCGTGGTCGTAGGCCTCAGCTTCTTAGAGATGATCTCATCCCTATCCACCTGGTCCCTATGGTCAAGTTGGACCACCTGGAGGTGGTGAAAGTAGAACCTCGAATCGCCACCCACTGCCTATTGCATGGCCAACTCCTCTGCCATGTCTGCCTGATGCCTACAGACCTCCTTGATTGAATATTTTCCTCTACCCAGGAAGTCCTTCGACCGTCTATTGGTTGTCCGTATGGTGGGTCGGGCAGTCGCGAACCATGTGACCCTGCCCGCCACATGAGTAACACAACCTGCTCCTCACCTATCCTGCTCTGTCTTGAGTGCCCTGCATGACCAACCCTGTATCCTACAGTCGTCCACCTGTAGGTTTAGTCCCCTTGGACCTCTGCATCATTTGTCTACTACTAGATGCATATGACTCTACTACATAACACCTGGTGGTGGGTCTCACTATCGGTGACTACTCGGAAAGGAAGCTCTCCACTAAGAGTGCTCGCTCTAACACCCCTACCTACATCAGAATGCTGAGGGGAATCATTGAAGCTATAATCTCCCATCTGAGCCCCTACTCGAAGGTCTGGGCCCTGAAGAAAGGGTCATGCACTATGTCAGTGGAGTAGCTTGAGAGGTCAGTGAACCTCACTAAATACTAAGCCACGATCATGCTACCCTGCTGCAAGTGGAGAAGCTCTTGTATATGCATAGAGCGTAAGGTTGCTGGGATGAACTCTACCCTAAAAAGTCTCTCAAAGTCCTCCTAGATGAGATTGACCTCATCATGAACCCAGAGCATCAAGATCCATCATATTCCCTCTTCTTCTTGAAGAAGGCTGGTGTCAAGGATCACCATGAGATTAGCTGGTGTCCCTACTAGTCGAAAAACTATAACCACGACCTTCATCCAGTCCTCAGCCTCCTGTGGATCTATATCACCCCGGAACCTCGGTGGCCTCTGGAACTGGAACTCATGAAATGCACTCAAGAGGCATGCACACTTTTCTGCTGGGGCTGGTGGCATCAGTTTTCCAACGGGTAGTGGTGCTGCTGGTACACCACACGATGGTACAACTGCCGAAAGGGGGCCATGCACCTAAGCCTTGTCGCTCGGTGGGATGTCATCATGCACCCTACCTGGAACCCTGGATGGATGTCTGCATAGAGGAATCCTAAAAAGGAACAGGTGGGTCGTGGTCAATAAGTTATACCTAGTGAGCTGACTCAAAGATATCACAAAGAAAACATTTCAAAAACACACACGCAATATGTGTTTTCATGCACTGATTCGGAAATCAGAAGTCAGGGTCCTGGTGTATGGATACGTCGACCACCACACCAACACTAGATTCCCCAAACTAATAATCATACTCATAACACTTAACACTATTACTGATTAAAAGATCATAGTCCAAGTTCATTGGTAGAACCGACTCCTCTGATACCAATTTTTCACGACCCGTCCCCCGGGGCCCACGCCGTGACTACCCCAAGCCCGCCTTCCATAGGCCAGGGCCTGGTGACTAACACCATAAATTCATATCCCTAAAACCGGTAAGGCATTACCTTTAATCCTGTAAACTCACACAAACCAAGCACACATAAAGATACAAGCACAAAGTAAACAATAAAGTAAACTGGGTGTGTACAGAAAGTAAGGGGGACAAAATACAAGCTTAACTGTAAAGTACAAGTAAAACTGGAAATAGCTTATGTGAACACCCACAAAGGACCATACTTCAAGGGTAGGTACATCTCTTGAATGGTCATCTCTGTAGTACGCCTCGTCTAAGGTCCACCCCTGAGCAGCCTCTAGCCCTAGTACCCTCATCCTTGATCAACTTTTCCCGTCGTCTTCACAAGACACAACAAGGTACGGGTGTAGCCCGTATAGGGGTGAGTATAACGATACTCAGTAGGGAACCTGAAACCCTTGAAGGTCTCCTAGAATCCACAAAGGATAAACCACAAAGAAACACCTCAATTTCAAATCATGAAGAAATAGCCATCAACACTACTTAGTTATATGCCCATACATATACCTAAGTTATCAATATATACACATCTCACACGTGAGGGAAGAATACCACATAGGCAACACCCTGAAGGTAGAAGTACCACAAAGGTAACACCACGAAGTTAAGTACCACAAAGGTAACACAACACTGATGAATACCACGTAGGTATCACCACATAGAAGTGTACCAAAAATTTAAATACTTAGCTCACACTAGATATAACTTAAGTACGAAAGTATAGATGATTAGTTGTATTGCTAGATCATCTTACTTCGTCGAGAATCTTTGTTGTTAACCCACACAGGATCGAAGATAACCCACACAGGATCTGAAAATGACCCACATAGGATCTGGAGATGACCCACACAGGATCGGTATGCGCTGACCCAAATAGGATCGTTGAGCGCTGACCCAAACAGGATCCGAAGATGACCCACACAGGATCTGAAGACTCCTCAAGTACAGACATCCATAGGGTTCCCGCACTAAGCATGCTTGATTTCGGGAGGTTCTGATCCTCAATCCAATGGTCGATACTTCAACTACCTAGTCGACCCGACCCAGTTCTCAAGATATGGACAAAAATGTGTATCTGGGTCCACATAGGCTCGGGTCTGGTCTGACCCGGTTGGACCCACCCGGCACGACCCAGCTTGAGCTGACTCGACCCGGTCCAGGTCCAGCCTGGATGACCTGGGCCGCAGCAATCCCGAACTTCTGGGCCCAACCTGGCCCACGTTGGGTGTGGCCCGCTAGGCGTGACCTGCTGGGTGCGGCCCGCTCGGATTGGCCCGCTGAGCGTGGCCCGCTGGGGCACGGCTCGCTCAGCTGGTGTGGTCTTCCATGGTGGGGCCCTCCCTAGCCGCTACCTGGGGGGAGGCACCCCCCAGTTTTCTGAATGGTCCTTAGACCATTCGTCTAGTGCCTTCTGGCGTGCGGGACCCACCAAAGTGGTCCCGCTCAGCGTGATGTGGCTGGACGGGGCTCCGACCATCTCTCCTCCCAGTGGTGCGACGGCGCTGCTGTCCTCCTGCGGTCGGCCGGGTGTCAGCCTCCCTCCGGATGCTCCGTCGTGGCTAAGTAGTCGCGGCCTCCTCCTTGACCGGTGTCACGGACGCATGTCGCCCTGCCTCTACGCGGCCAGTCGGGTGTCAACCATATTCCAGGTGTACTGCCTCCTCAAAACCGTGGTCAGTCGGATGTCGGTCTCCCTCTGAGTGCACCACCTACTGGAACCGCAGCTGGCCGGTTTCCAACCGCCTGCTAGAATCATGGCTGGACAGTTGTTGGCCTCCCTCCTCTTCTACAGGTCACTGTAGCTTTTTTCTAAGCCTAAAAAATATGACGACTGCATATTCGCGATCCTCGTGTTGAGATCTCCATGTCCATATGTCGCGCTCAACAAAACATTGTGTTTTTAGCATGCTTAATTATTTGTAGTTAAATAACGCATGAAGGGCGCATGAAGAACAAATAGAAAAGATCATAGTATTTTGGTGGATCTATGTCCATGTTTGTTTCACCATCGTCATATAGAATCATGAATATGAAGAATAAACAAAAAGATAATTATCATATCTTCAAATAAACCCCCTACCTCATTTGTTTTTTGGAGGTGGCGTGAGGTAGAATTTGAAGTCGATGAAGTGGATGTCGACGTTCATCACTCCTACAACACGCTTCTGATCCTGGATGGGGTGTCGGTTCCTCGTTCTTCGTTGGGGGTGGTTCTTCATTGGAGGATGATCTTCCAAAGGCTCTCCCCAATTTCTCCCTTTTCCAATGATTCCCAACATATAGGTGAGGATCCAATATTAATTAAGTTAAGTTAATTAATTTTAGCACATTAATTTGGGGAATTACAAGAGTAACTTCACAATATAGAATAGTTTGGGTGGTCCCCACCACCAAGATTCAAAAAGGAGGTTTCAAGAAAAAAAATGAAAAGTTATTTATTTTATTTTTCTCCTCCCATGAAAAACTGAAAAACTAACTTCCACCCTCGACCTACTGTAGTTGAGGTGAAGGTGTTCTTAAGAAAAAATCGGCATTGAGAGTTCAACAGTGTCCTCAGATTTCAATTCTGAGCACCGGTTCAAAAGTTACAAAATGCTGCTCACATGTTCACTGAAAGTACCCGAAAAAAAGTTCAGAAATTCATTCTGGGCACATCGGGACTCAGAATCGTGCACCGTCAATTTTTGCAGACTCGTAATATTTCCATATAATTAAAAAAAATACATGGAAATATGGGTCTTTAAAACTTCATTCCTCTAGTATCTTTACTAAGGGTTTCCCAACTAAGTGTAACATAAATCAAATTTCAAAAACATATTAACATAGGACAACCCATGGGAACCCTATAAAAGAATAACCTACCCAAGGATGATCCAATGTCACTCATTACTTGCTTTCCTTACAAAAGATAATACACGGGTACCCTATCAAGGAAAAACCTACCTGGTTGAATGATCAAAGTCTTAAGAGGTTCCTATTTAGAAGTAATATCACACTTAGTAATTGTTGGGGATTTTAATCTCACCATATTATCTTATGTTATTCACTTTTATATATGCATGATTCTAGTAATTTATTTTGGAATCATATTCCCTATACCCAATCGATATGCTCAAACTATATTGATGTGTAACTCTTTACACAACCCACAAGTTTGTGTTACTTACCCAAAAATATAAGTCAAACATATTCATACATATCTAGATGAATCATATACATAAGTTACATGAACACTTGATGTAAAGGTATAGAGTTATCCACATGAGTAAGCCTAGAGAAACAAATATCTAACCCCATTCACCACCCTAGAAAATGCATAATCCTCTGGGTAGGTGGGTATTCCGACCCCAAGTCCCTCTACCTAGGATAATTTTCTCAATAGATAATCAAATTCATCATAACTCTAAAAACTAATATGAAAAAACTATATTCAACAACTAAATTCATGTTCATAGCTTTAGTTACAAATTGAGGTCAAGGTAGATTAAAAAATAAATTCATTATAAAGTCAATACTAGCATGAAATTCATGTATTTATCCTAGAAATAGTTTAAAATTTTAAACTAAATCATACAAAATATTCACATTTCTTAACAAATTTACTATATATGAATAAATTATGGAATAAATTTTAAATAAATAAATAATTAAAATATTTAAACATTAAATAAAAATTTATGAATAATTCATAAATCAAATATAATTATAAACCCTTTTATAATTTTCATCTTTAACATTTTATTTATTCCATAATTTTTAATATAAATATTTTATATTCATTCAAATATTAACTCTTTCATATTTATCATTATACGGCATTTTAATTTTAAATATTTTATTTTTTATGAACTATAAACAATATATAATTCAATTTCTATTATGTAAAAATTTTACATAATCTAAATATCATATAATTATTTATTATTTAAACTTTGATCATACTAATCATCAAAACACTTTTGATGTGGCTTAAATAATATCCAAATAAATCTCCTTTTATTTTGAACAATTTAAAATAATTAATTGTGAAAAGGACTTAATTGAAATATAAAAATTTTATATTTTGTACTTATTTCATAATTTATAACCCTTTTTAAATTATTTCTTATGATTTTAAAATAATCACTTTTATTTCTATATCATAATAATTTCCAAATAATTTGTTAAAAGGTATTTTAAATATTAACTTTTAATATTTAGGAATAAAATGTTTCATAAAAAATTAATTAATTATAAATAATTTATAGATAATTAATTTATAAACCTTTTATAAATAAAAATATCCCAAAATAAATTTTATAATGATTTATAAACATTTTATAAACCATTAAAAACATTTTATAATTTAAAAACATTTTTTAAATACTTTTCTGTTTACCCTTACGCATGAACCCATTGTTTCATATGGGTATCCTCCCTTTACCCTTACATAGATAGTATAAATAAGGGTATGAAGTCCCTAACCCTTACAAAAAATTAATTATGTAAGTCTAAGGATAAAACAACCCTTACATAGTTCCTCGTTTAAGGGTAATACCTTTACACAGCACCCTTACATAGTGCCTCATGTAAGGATAAAGTACCTTATTACCTTTACACAGCTTTAGGAAAAACTTGTTAACCCTTTCATAACACCTTTATGTAATCTCTTATACATAGGTAACACATTGGATACCTTTACACTACCAACATTTTTGTAAGGATGAGTTTTTGGTGACCCTTATATAGACCTTTATACATAAGGTTAAGGCATGATAACCCTTATGGAGACCACTATATATTAGGGTAAATCCTTGGTTACCCTTACAAATCTCAGCTGCATAAGGTGAGGTCTTGGGTTACATTTATATAGGCTAGTATGTAAGGGTAAACCCTTTTTGAAAACCAAATTTCTAAAATCACAAAACACTGCTTTGTTTTTTTATTTTCTTCTTTGTTTCATCACAAGTTTCATAAAACTTAAGCATGGATCACTATAATACCACTAAAGGGTTTTAAACGAGTCTAATAACATTTATCATAAGCAAAAAAATTAATTAAAACCCTTGTTTAAGGATCTCCATGAAAGATAATATGAAACCTGGTGTACCTTACATCGAAGAGGCAGATGAAAATCTTTCTCTTCATATTTGTTTGATAAATATCACATAGGTAGAAAAGATAAGCATCCCACCTCCTGATTTATCCACTGAATTCACCTAATTCATTCGACATTCAGGGAGTATTTTTATTTCTCCCATGATGTGTTATCATCTCAACATGTAAAGGAAGAAGAAGAAAGTGAACTTTGGGTATTAGGAGTTTCGTCCAAGCTTAAGAATAATCAATCACCTACCATCATATGACAGTGCCTTTATATAACCCTTGAGGAAGCTCATCAATAGTTCATATATTAACTCATGTGTTTCAACTAATGAGTTAATGTTTTTTCTAGTACATGTATCATATACATAAATAAAACTCTCAAATGTTTCATCTAAATATGAAATAATTTCATTTAATTATAGACTATGTGGGTGAAACACAAAATGATGACTATTTATCATTTTACTGCAATCACATATTGTATAAAATAATATACCCTTGTGTGAATGAAAATCATAATTTTCATGAAATATATATATAAATATACACTATATATATAATTCTTTAGGAAATAACTCCATCAATTATAATCTAAAATAACCACAAAAACTCTTAGATGAATCCAAAACATCAAGGTTGTTTGAACTGATTAGTTTTCCACTTTCACATTGTAGCCTCCCCATTTTTAGCGTAGCATAGTTGTTTAAAATCGTTATTTTTTAACTATCTAAACACATTGTGGTGTGATGTGAACCTATGGCATTGAGGTATTCCAAAATCTAGATACATGAAAATGAATGTTTCGACTCCTTTTCATCATGGAATTATCTTTTATGGTGTGATCTAACAACTTTCAATGTGGTACATCCTTTATAGAACAATCTCCTTAAAAATTCTAGAGACACTAAAAAATACCAGATCCACTCCTCTATGGAATGGTCCTACTTCCATAGAATAATCACCTCACTTGACATCCATTATGATGTGGTTCTCTTTTATGGTGTAAAGGTCCTCAAAATTATAGATAAATTTAAAAAATATGCTCAGACTTCTCTATGGAATATCTAAATCCTTATGGCATGGAGTCCTTCAAATAGACAGAACCACCCAAAACTCACTTAGCCTATTTTTCAGCATAGTACCTATTTTATGACACAACCTTTCTTATTTAATCATCTTATATGATGTAAAACCATGATTTTGTGGGATTTGGTTCCATATAACCAACTTATGTGTACTTCATGATAACCTGAATTCATTGTTTTTAATATTAATAAATTTACTATCACATCATGATTGTTCTTCTGAGAGACATAGTATGTAATAATTTCCTAAGAGAAACCATCACACTAAAAGGTCATAGCAATTCCCCACTATGATGAAAACCCAGAATTGTTGTGATAATATTATTAAAATATATGTTCGATAGTCAAATGATATCATTTTATGGGATATATATGATATACATTATCAATGGTGGATTCTTAGAGGAATTTGATGAACTTTATCATGGTGAGCACCATTGGTAATTTCTAATACAGGAGATAATGAGAACACAACCCGCCAGTAAGAAATCCACATTTATATGTGTCATTGGGTGTTCCTATATTTGGGTGTGTGTATTGATCCTTAAACTTTATGATTATTATTAATGAATATTATTATTTGATTACTTTGATATATTAACAAAAATCATAATGAAATTTTATATGGTGAAGTATGATACATTGGGTGTGTCATGAGTGATGTTGAATTAATGAATAATGTGATAAAGGATTTTTCAATTCTTTTCTTTAACAGAATATGATATCTCGATCCCTTTGATAGAAATAGAATAGCCTAGATAAATACATGGCCATGCTGCTCTGTGGGCAGGTTCATTTCTAGAAAGTCAAGTAATGAGGCATCAGACACATAGGTTGAGGACACCAGCATGCAACCTTCTTGATTATAGATACTGTTATAAAGGTATTATATCACAAAGTAAATGTTTTCATGAATTTTTATTATATTGCGGCATTAACTTCTTTCTTTATGGGTGTATTGGTGTATTTCTAGATGCTAACATTGGATTTTGGGTGGCTCCACCAAATACCACTGAGAAAGAGGCCTACAAGGTCGTACACTAAGTGTATCCAGAACCTGGGTTAAATAATAAATATTATTTATCATTTAACATATTGAATAAATATTATTCATGTATTTAATTTAATAATTATTCATGATTATCTTGATTGCATATATCCATCCACTAGTTATTCAGGAGAATATTTTGTGACAATAATATTTAATAAATATTTATTTTCTATTTAGTGAATATAGTATTTATTTATTTATAGTTAAATAATTTATTGATATTTATTTATTAAATAAATAGTCGTTATTCAATGCCTAATAAATATTATGGTGGAATGGTGGATCGAGTATAAAGGTCTGGTGAAAAATAATATATATATTAAATATTATTTGAATAAATTTATTGATGAAATAATATTTAATTAATTCATTGGTTTTTTATATGTCAATAATTATTATTATTATTATTATAGGCATGGGTTTTTGCAGGGAATAAGGAAATAATAATGGATCATGTGAAATTATTATTTTTTTAACCCTAGTACTATTTAAACCTGATTATATTATTTCCAACCCTAAGGATAGTCATTTGTTGGTTGTTTATAATGACATTCGGAGAATTATCTCAAGCCCTATAGAGAATCTCTCCTAGAATTATCCCAAGAATAGAAACCTATCCACCTCCACCACCCCTATTGATTCTATATAGATCAAGGATAGTCCTTTTTTATAGAAGTTATCATGGTGATCAATGATGAACAATGCAAGCATTAGGATCATCCAAGCTAGCACTCAGAAATTCTCATGACGATGCTTAGAGGTTTTTAGTGCATGTGTAGAGTACCATTAGAGGGAATCTACACTTGATTACTATAATGCAATGATGGTACGACATAGATACATTTCCAAATTCATCAAAAAAGATAGAATTCATTCCAATGTAATCCTTTAAATGCTTATATTTTTTATAAATCATTATGTGATGATTCTACATTTGGTTCCAACATTCTCATGTCAATTAATCTTTGAATAAATTCTATTTTTCATGGAATTATTTACCGATACACATATCATATTAATCATTAATTAAGATAAAGAATATAAGTTAGGAATTCCATACCAGTGCTTCCACTACACCCTAAACCTTCAACTTTGTTCCATGAGACTATTTACCTGAATAGCTTTCATTATGAACTCCTTTATTAACATATAAACACTACAAAACATCTTAAGAATTGTTTGAATTAGTCTTCAAATAACTTTACCTCACAAGAAATATGAGTTTGAATATGATTTATTCATTGAAAACAAAATCCATCACAATGAATCACATCCACTCCAACCTCTTTAACAAAATCCTTATAAAATCATATCAACACATCTTGGTCTCAATAGCTTAAATTGGAACTATTATAAAATATCGCCACTAATTACTTCACAGTGGTTAAAAATATCATTACCTATTATAAAAATACCTCTAAGTTCTTTATGTCATTTCTAAACCATTGTTAATTAATTGATGGTGGTTTTTTTACTGTTAATTCATGAAAAAATATATAATTAAAATAACCACTATGAAATATTTTTGCGGTGGTTAAAACCGCTACTAAATATTAAAATAGTATAATATTTAAAACTATCATGAATTATAGATTCACATTGGTTATCTAATACTATAGGTAAAAACATCATTAATTAATAACCGACTTTATAAACTATTTCAATTATAGAAACTATCATGATTCATTCGAAGGCAATTTAAACTGCACTATAATATAAAAACCCACCGCTGGAACCTGTTTTTTTTTTTTTTTTGCAGTTTATGATGACTGGCGATCACCTGTAGCAATCAAAACCTAACTCTTGATATCCGATGATCGATGAAGAAGTTTCCCAATAAGTAACATCATATTAACTTCTATTTTCATTTACCAATTAACTGGCCATTGCACACAACCATTGGAAGATAGCATCTTATGAACAGCTTGCCTTCACTAAATATTTCTTCTCACTAATAGAAAAAAAATCTTTCACATTAGAGTTCTAACATCAATTATTTAATAACTAATTTTAAAAAAAAATCACCACAGTTATTTCTATAAACAATGTGAAAACCTTTTCTGATTGTGGTTTTAATGTTGTTTATTTAACAACTAATGTTAAAAATCATCTTTAAATTCTGGTTATTACATAACCAATGTTAAAACTATTACGACTAGGAGTTTTAACATTAGTTATTAAAATAACTAATGTTAAAAGTAAAATTTCAGAATGCACAAAAAATGAAGTTTCAATGTTTTCACAATGCACCTTTCAATTTTCAAATCCTACATAAAATTTATAATGATTCAAAAAACTCTTCCAAGGCTTGTATATAAGTTTTCACACTCCAACTTTACTCATACTTGATATAATCATCCTTTGATTCGAGTATTCCTTCCATAGGTTCTTTGAAAAAAAATCACCATGGTATTTATAAGTTTTATCCAATAATTTAATTTGTTTATTATTAATTTTTAACATACTGATTTTTTAAAATAAATACTATGTTCGATAGCGTATATGACATGCAACAAAAAGCCTAAACAAACTGTGATATGCTATTTAAACATGACCATTATAACCTTCCCATTAAAATTAGTGGTATGAAAAAATATAAAAAAAAATTATGTATAGATACTTTAGATGAAGAAAATATATTAGTAAACAAGGAATTAATTTTTAGTAAAGTCTATAAATTCTTCAAAAATATATTTTTTATCAAAAATGTTTTTATTTCTTTTCATGAGAAAATAATATAATTAATTTCTTCTAAGTTTAGAAATTTTACTTTAAAATTTTAACATATTTTCTAAAATCATCATGTCAAAATTAACTTAGGGATAAAAATTAGTATTTTATGAAAAGAGTGACCTTTCAGTGATTAGTGAAAAATACCATTTTTTGTAAAATTGTCATTTATTTTCAATAAATTAAGTAATTTAAAAGTGTCAGTATGATTTTAATTTTATTTAAAATTAATATAAGTTTTATTTAGTTAAATTTAATATAATTTATTACAATTTAATAATTTTTATACTAGATTTTGGAAAAATATTATTTTTAGGTTTAAAACATATATTTTTTAAATATTTTTAAGTGCATAATATTTATCCATTTTAATTAATTAAAATAATCACTAATGAGGAATTATTTAAATTAAATTTATAGATTATATATCTATATATATGAATTTAAATTCATAAAATTATTATTACTATAAATAGAGTTAATATAATATCATCTTATGCTTGAAAAATGTATTTCTTGAAAAACCTTTTTTCAACACATTTTTCGGGTTCATTTTTAAATTAAATTATACCAATTAAGTGAAATTAATTTGATAAAATTGATTCCATATTTAGAATCATCATAATTAATATAAGTTAATAATTTCAACTTAATTTTTTGTCATAATGAATAGTAAAAATAATAAAAATTAATTACAGTGGTTGAGATTAAAACAAGGTTTTGTGCATTACATATGCTTATGTTAAAATTAATTTTCCACACACATGGAATTTTTATTTGATAAATTGGATTTAATATTAATAATCATTGGGTACAAACTATATAATAAGGATCATTTTATTTTAGTATTAAAGGATAAATTACCTAGGTTAAAAAAACTAGTTACCATGGTGAAAACTAAAAATGTAAAAGTTAGTAACCTAGGAATTAAAAAAATGTTTAAAACATATTTATTTTTAATGGAGGAGATTTGGATCGAACTTACCTTCCCTAAAATCCATTATTTATCAATTTTTTTGTCACTTGGGGTGAGAGTTACTTCTCATTATTGAATAGTTTTGGGTATGTATTAAAATGTCACTCCTCTTCAATTATAAAAGGAAACCCCTCCCCTCAATTCTGTTGGATTTGGTGTCCTATAACCAACTAATTTTTACTTTGTATTACATGTATATTCAAATAAGTTAATATTAATATAAATATATTATCACATATTTTTTTTCTTCTACACAAAATTGATGTGATGATGTTCTAGAGTATCTACCACATTGATAAGGTCGTAGCAATTTTCCAGTATGATGAGAACCTTTAAATGATATAATGATATTCTTAAATTTAGTTATATGGTTGGATGATTTACTATGATTAGGAACATATTATATATACCATCAAGTGTGATTACTCATAAGCAGATGAGTTTTCTTCTCATAGAGTTCACACTTGGTAATCTCCAAGATGAGAGATTATTAGAACAGACCAGCAAATAGGAATTATACATGTTTTGGCATCATCAAATATTATGATTTATGATCATTTTTAAAGGTACTTAGACTTTAATATTATCCTTAATTCATGTCATGAATTACACACTTAAATATACTAACAAAAACTGTTATTCCATTTTTTATCGAAAAGTAGGGTATGTTGGCTGCATCATGAATGAAAAGTTATTAATGGATAAGTCAGGGGAGGATTTTTACCTTCCATATTTATAAAAGTTGATATCTTGTCCCTTTTATTGAAATATAAATTTTTTATAAATTCCATGGTCATGTTGTAATGACGTTTATTTCATATAGTCAAAGAAAGATGTATCAAGCATATAAGTTGATAATGCAGATGTGTAACCTACTTGATGAGATATTAAAACAAAGGGATTATATTACACAATGAGTGATCATATGCAGTTACTGATATTATGACATTAAGTTTTTTATCTTGGGTGCCTTCACCCACTACTATATAGTTTTTTTTGGCCTTTAGGTGTACCCACTTAATGCCAACAAGAGAGAATCTTATAGGGTCACACGCTAAGTATTTTTATTGATCTCAATTAAATTCTATTTTAATTTAATTAATGGGATAGATATTATTCTCAAACCAAGGAATAATTTTATTCAACTTTTATTGATCGCATAAATTAAATAAAACCTTATTCATCGGATTATGAATAAAATATATTTATTTATTTTATTAAATATTTTATAAATATTTATTCATTGGTTTGTAGATAAAAATATTTATTAATGAATAAAATTTTTATTAGGGTATTAAATAAATGTTTAAGAGTACAAAAAGACCAATATTGGGTCCAATAATAAATATTAATTTACAATCTGGTAAAATAATATTTTTTATTTCGCAAGTTAGCACGCACACCATAAAATATTATTATTATTATTATGTGTCGTGGTGTTTAATAAATATTATAATATTATTTAAGGTCTGGTATGAAATTAAATAATATTTTAACCTAAACCCTATCACTATAAATAGATGTTTATGTCTATTGTGTAGGGTAAATCGAAAATTGAGAATAGAGAATCGTTGTGAACAATGAACTTCTCTCTCTCTCTCTCTTGAATTCCTCCTCTCTTCCTCTCAAGAATGAGAAGAACTCCATCAATCCCGAAGTATCTTGAAGTGATCAAGATGAACAATGTAAGATAATTGATTCACCACGCTAGTACCTAGAACTCAATTAACGTTTCTTGAAGATCAAAGGCACATGTGTGGATCACCTCTAGATGGATTTTACACTTTAATACTTACACTGTAACAAAGAATCTAAAAGGGTTTTTTAGAAGAAAAACACATCATCAAAGAAAGAATCCTAAGACAGGGTAATAATTTCTTAAGATACAAATAAATTAATTATAAATTTAATGTGCAATATCCTAAATTGGGGTTTAGGGAAACTCAATATTAAAATAAATTATAATATTTCACCCACCAAAGGCACTTCTACTTCACCCATAACCTTCAAGTGGTATCAGAGTGGTCACATTTTAAATTTATAATTATTTATTTGATTGTTGATCTATATGAAATAGTGGTTAGGTATTTCATTTCAAAATTATTCATTCCTTAATCCAATTTTAATTAACATGCATTAACATATTAATCATCTTCATTTGGTGTTTCATTTTCTTAAAGGTCTATCAATAGATAAATAATCATTGGATATTCCAATAATAAGTGCCAAGAATTTTGGTTGGTAAAACTAGTTTACGTGGCGTGTATCCAAATTACATTCCATGTACCCATATGCACTGCATCTGGACATGACATGGTATTAATGGAATGCCAAGAAGTAATTACACGTGGTGAATTTATTGCACATTGTGTGTAGGTAGGGCCAACCTCGAACATGACATGTATGATTACATGACATGTAGCTGGCATACATGTCGTGTAGTCTACATGGGTTAGTGGCTAAATTTGTGCAATCTATGTGGTCATTATACATGGTCAAACCATGTGAGGCTGGAAACTCGGAGAATTAATGATATATATGACATGTATGCGGTGCAAAATTCATGTAGTTCATAGTTTCCCATGTCCAAATTACACACCGAGCCATTTTGTAAGTTATATAGACACACAGTATGAGCAATACATGATGTGCAGTTGGTTTGTAAATGTCGTGTAATCATGATCGACGAACTCAACAAGTTCTTCAGATGGTTGCATGGACACATGGTTAGAGTGATACATGGTGTGTAGCTGGATTTTACACATTATATAGTCTATCTGGGGTACCTGACCCAAGCCCCATGAGTGTAACCTGGGTACACGACAACCAAGGTACACAACGTGTATCTCGTAAGTACACATCATGTAGTCTTCCCAAAAAGACTGAATTAAATTAAATTAAATTAAAATTTGTAGCATTAAAAATTATTTTATTTATTTGAATAATTGGTGTGTTTGAAAATTTAATAATGGTTTTAAATAATTTTAAATGGTCAATTAATTTATTATAATAAATCTATGATTATTGATTCTGCCATTTATTTTCCATGAATTCAATTAATGATGGGTATATCTAAATGAATTTGTATGGTCATTAGGATGATATGGAATTAATTAATTGAATGATTAATCAATTAATGAAATCATGTTTATCTTAATAATAAATAATGAATAATAATTGAATGTTAATCAGTTTTACTCTTGTGTATTCTTTGCATGTATGACCATTCATGAGCTTGACCAAGACCTGTTTATGTGTTGGTTGTTTTTATTTAATTTATTTCATCATTTAATAATTATTTAATATTAAATTAAATATATATTTCTTGTGTTTCATCCATCCCTCAATTATTATTTAGGACCTAAATGTCCATGGGTATTTATGTAATTTCCCTTAACCAATATTTTGGTTCCCCTCACCTGTGTGAGTTATAAATACTTGTAATTAATGGAGTATCCCAAGGCGCATGGAGGTGGTTCAAGATGGAACAATAATGATGTCAACCCAGGTGATACACATTTGGATAGGTGGAATGCTATAACTCATGTCAAGACTAGCATAAGTAGTTATTACCCTAGTCCATAGGTTGATTTATTATCCACTTAATAAATAAATAATTAGATAAACTCATGATCATGTCATTTATTTATTTATTTATGTTTATAAATTATTTATTTTATGGATTCAATAATACAATAACATAAATAAATAAATTAATATAAAAATGTGGAATTTAAATAAATGGATTATGCATAAATTTTTTATCCAATATGTTTAATTAATTAAGTAAAATACACTTAATATTTAACAAGACATGTAAAGGATAAAAATGTAAAATTTATGCATAATAAATTAAAAATACCTCAAATTTTTATCAAGTCATACTTGGCCTTACATTACTTGATTAGGAATGAAATCCTTAGAAATAAGTGTTTGACCAACCCTCATTGGGATGCTTACTTTTAATGTGGAGTTATTATGAAGGTTTTGGGTTCAACTAACCATCTTACATCAAGAGAAGTATCCCTCATTGGACTTGATGTAAATTTGAGGCGAGTGTTGAGAAAATCCAAGTTAGGTTTTTAGGATTGGGTATTCAACTCAATGGATCAAGGAGTTTAAAACCCATGGTTGTCAAAGACCTTCCTACATAAATACCTTCAAGTAGCTTGACCATCCCTCATTGGTGTTATGGGAAGGGGAATATGGATCCTTTCCAATAGAATGTCTTGGTAATTAGACATTTTGATTTCAATGGTGAGGGATATTGGGACTTGATAAAATATTGGGAGAATTAATATAATTTATTATTATTATGTATCATATAATTTATAATCAATAAAAGTACTAATAATATGTTCTTTTAATATTGTAGAAAATGTAAAGTAAAATCATGAAACCACTACGATAATTCCTTAACTCAGGGTATGTCCTTACAAATAAAGATTTCCATATATAGCAGAATATTTTATGCAATTCATTATTATCTAAAAATTATATTATGTGTTGGAATCCCCTATTCTTGTTATGCCATCCCAGTAAGTGAATAAAGGTGAAAGGGTATCCTACCAGAGATATGTTTAGGATTCCTCCTATGTAAGACTAAAGAGTTGATGATACAATATAAAGACATGGATTCTTACACCATAATATCTCATCTCTAATCTATTGAGAAAGAGAAAGAAATGATTGAAATAAATAATATTTTCAATGCAATATATTAGTGAAAATTGGAAGAATGAAATATATCTATTGATCATGCTTTCAAAATGCTGGGGTATATTGATTAATTTGTAAAATTAGGATTCCACTTGGATAAGAAATTATCTATTAATATTATATTATCATCCTTACCACCAATATTATCCTTATTTTTTTAATCTTATATAAACAAAATGGATAATTCACTCAAGAAAGTTTTTTCCATACTTCATCAAGTAGATAAGTAATGGTTGAAATCTTTTTATCCACCCCTTATGGTGAAAAGTTTGAAATAAAAGGTTAAAGATTACATTGATAATATACATCCAAAATTTCCTCTAAAACATCCTTCAAATATAAAAAGGATCCAAGGGTAGAATAATGAATATGATTCTATTTGATTCTCATGTGTAAAGCCTGGACACTATAAAATAAATTACAATGAATTGAAGAAGCAAGCAGTTTCATACACTTTAGGTATATTCATCAAGTTTTTTTCACTAATTATGTACTAAATATAATATACTTATAGTATACATGTACCTTAATATAAGAAATTACCAAGAATAGAAAGTTTATAAAGTGAACTCAAAAGGAGCTGAGAAAGGGTGATTACTATGTTAGCCAAGGGGATATCAATGCTTCTTATTATCAAAATATAATGATTCAAGTTTGTAATGAGTGTTACAAAAACATTTATCTTAGTGTTTATCTAGACCCAACGAGACAATATTTTACATTTGGAATAAATTTTGTTATGGTAATTCAATGATAAAGTATTGGTTCATTAGCTCTTGAATCATAGATATCCATTGAAATTAATGATCAATAAAAAAATAAGACTCTTACATGATTGTGGAAAGATAATTATTGGTCAAATAAAACTTAAAGTTGTTTAATTTTTTATACCATAAATTTTTTTTATTCTCTATTGATATGAGATACTAGGTATGAAAACAAACTACTCATCATGTTTAGATAAATATGCATTTATATATAAAGGTCTATCACATAGCTTTTAAATTTAGTTCAACATAGTCATGTGAACTATTATAAAGCTAAACATAAATTTATCTACTTCATGTTATTCCTTTAATACATTTTATAAATGCTCGATGAAGTAAATTATTTCACTTAGTAAATATTAAAAAAATATTTGTTCTAGCTTGTCTAAGAATATCATATCAAAGTATTTATTGATCATACATGTGGAGTAATGGTAATAGAAAACTCACATTTTCTTATACACATAATTTTCATGATGGTAGTAAAAGTAAGATAAATGGTGAGTCTTATATATATATATATTACAAATATTTTATTATTTCTTACAAGAAATGTTTTTCAAATAGAAGTGAAACAACTAAACCATATGCCAACTAAATTGTCTAATGGATATCATATCAATCATGATATGATAATAATATATTTGGATATTACCACAAGTTTTTATTAAAAACTATTTTTTTTAAATATGGTTTTAGATACAAATGAACATCAAACACTGAGGTGAATATGAGTTAATGATCCTATGGCCACTGAGGATATTAATGTCTAGTCAAAATCGACTAGATTTTCATAAAGGAATCCCATCACTTTGAAGATAATGGTAATAGACATAATATATATGATTTAAGGATTTGGATGCACATGAGTTGGAATAGGAATAATGGAATCCATGGATATTAGTGTGAGGATTAGTTCTAAAGACATACACTGCGTAGGAATTTATAAACAAATAGGTGGTTTATGTTCACCACAGTGGGTGATACATGTATTATTCTTTCAGAATAAATATTCCTATAATGAATTATTAAATGGTGTTACGATAAGTTTGAAAATTATGTATATATTCAAATAATGGGATCCATTTATCAAGATTCAAGGACTCTATATTTTTAATATTTCTAATACTTGATACTTCAATTCAGTATTCAAGGGAAACTAGACATGGATGGTACAATATGG
This sequence comes from Viscum album, assembly GCA_963277665.1. NCBI lineage: Eukaryota > Viridiplantae > Streptophyta > Magnoliopsida > Santalales > Viscaceae > Viscum > Viscum album. The sequence continues at coordinate 1,083,094,632 of OY728146.1, read as the reverse complement.
TACCAATAAATCATGATTTATTGTTCAAAGGCTTGGTCAATGAAAAAACCTAAACTTCAATCATCATGACTAAAATCTTTTTGAATTTTACTTTGTCAGATAATATTTATATGATCATCATATTAGATAATTTATTGTCAAGACCACCTTATTTAGAGGAATTTTCATAGTAGATGTCTATATGACATGAAAAAAAGATACCCTATTGTATATGTCTACAAGGCATAACTAAAAGGGTCAGTGACATCAATAAATGCCAATAAGATATGAAGATTACATAAATACATTTATGCATATTGATCATAGAATATTCATTTGGAAATGAATTAGTAACATGTGTCTCTAACTAGTTAGTGGGAGCACTATAAGTTTTCAAGATAAATATAATGATAACATATAAAAACATTTTTTGTCTCTTACTATTTTTTTTAATACTATGGAATGAAATTTCTCTAAGTTTGACTTAAATTAAAACCATGTTCTGGGGAACAAGATCTAAAAATCAGATCAATAACTTTGATAAATCTAATCATGGTATATATATTAACATAGGATTGAAAAATATAAGTTGAAACAATTCAAGACTGAATTTTTTTTTCATATAATCCTTCCATAATAGCATTCATGGCCATTGTAAGAGATTATAGAGATTAAAATAATTTCACAAGATTAACCACTAGGAATTAATATCATGTGTCATGACATGTACTGACATTTTATATTACTAATTCATAAATAATAATAAGTGAATATCAAATAGATCTAACCTAGTTGAATATACTTGTAGTTATAAATATCCGATAGTACTTTAAAAATTAAAACGGGATGAGTTCCTAGTGTCTGTATAAGTGAAAATACTAGTAATCATGGGAATTGAATACTTGTTTAAACATGGTTCAATTTGATCTAGTTCCATAGAAAAGTATAAAGTAATATGAAAAAAGGATTATTTCATCCAGTGGTTTCCATATCTACAAGATCCAAGTACATTATGGATTTTAATGCATCTTAAGAAGCAGTTTTACCAATGCCCTATTCCGATTTTGGGTTATACCAAATGAAAGTGTATTATCATTATTATGATGAGATTTGACTGTGGATATAATAATTATGTCAATAATTTGACATGATAAAAAAAATATAGAACCTAGATTATATCACTAGTTGTGGAATTTTTTAAAGATAGTAATGTTTCATAAAATAGATTTGTTACACATGCATGTATCTTTTCCAACCCTAGCCACATAAATGTGGTAGACATAGTAGTTATATCCATTATTAGTACAAGCATGTTTTACATGTGAGGACTAACTGGTTGTTAGTACTTGGATCTAGTGAAAATGATATTTACTTGGATTCATTTCCTTATAACAAAATACTTTGTACTTTGGATTATATTTATATTCAAATAAGTGAATATTAATATAAATATCTTATCACATATTTTTTCTTCTTCTAGATAACATTGATGTGATAATGTTCTAGAGTATCTGTCACATTGATAAGGTCATATCAGTTCCCTATTGTGATAAAAACCTTGAAATTATATTATGATATTCTTAAATTTAGTTCAGTAGTTGGATAACATAGTATGATTGGTCACATAGTCTATAGACCATTGGGTGTGAGTACTCATAAGAAGATGAGGCTTCTTCTCATGAAGTTCACACTTAGTAATCTCTATAATGGTATATTACTAGAATAGACCTTCCAGTAGAAATTCCCATTGTTTTTGTGTCATTGGACATTCATATCTATGAGTGTGTTTAATGTTCCTTAAACTTTAATATTTTCATTAATCAATGTCTGGACTCACGCACTTAAATTTACTGAAAAAAAACATCATGCCATATATTGGTGGGAAGTAGGGTATATCAAGTGTGACATGAATGAAATATTATTCATAGATAATTTGAGGAAGTATTTTTCCCTTCCATGTTTATTTAAATTGATATCTCAACCCTTTGATTGTAATATAATTGTCGTATAAATTCCATGGAAATGGTGTAATGATTTTTATTTTAGATGGTTAAATAAATACATATCAAGAATATAGGTTGATGACACATATATGAAACCTTCTTGATGTGATATTGAGATAGAGGGATTATATTACACAACGAGTGTTCATCTGTGGTTGTCAATGTTGTGACATTAAGTTATTTATCTTGGGTGGATTGACTCATTTATAGAAAGTAATCTTGGTCTTTAGGTGCATCTTTCTAATTCCAATGAGAAATAATCCTAGATGGTCACACACTAAGTGTTTATGTTGGTCATGATTAAATTCTATTTGAATTTAATTAATGGAATAAATATTATTTTGAAGACCAAGGAATAATGTTATTCAAGTTTTATTAATCCCATAAATTAAATAAATATTTATTCAATGGAATGTGAATAAAATATATTTATTTAACTTATAGAATATATAATAAATATTTATTCATTTTTTGGATAAAAATATTTATTTATAAATAAAATTTTCATTCGGTTATTTGATAAATGTCAAGGAATTTTAACATACCAAGATCGCATTTGGTTATAAATATTAATTTACAAGCTGGTAAAATAATATTTGTTATTGCGCAAGTTAGCATTTGTGCCATAAAATAATATTATTATTTTTATTTTTATTATTATTATGTGGAATGGGGTTTAATAATGATTATAATATTATTTAAGGGAAATTAAAAAAATTAAATAATATTTTAACCAAACCCTTATCTCTATAAATAGATGGTTATTTCTATTGTGTAGGGTTAATAAAAAATTTAGAATTGAGAATTGTTGCACACAATAGACTTATCTCTCTCTTAAATTCCTCCTCTATTCCTCTCAATAATGAGAATAAATCCTTCAAGATCAAAGGATATTAGAGTAATCAAGACGAATAATGAAATAAAATTGATTCACTATGGTATCGCCAAAAAATAAATTGGAATTACTTAAAGATCAAAGGAGCGCATATGGATCACTACTATAGGGATTCTACACTTTAATCCTTTTCACGCAACAAAGGTAATCTGAAAGGGTTTTCAAAATATGAAAAATATAGTCTGATAAAGGATCCTAATATAGGGTAAAAATTTCTATCAAAATTAAATAAATTATTTATAAATTTAACATGAAATATCTTCTATTGGAGTTTCAGGCAACTCTAAATTAAAAGAAATTTTAATTTAAATGCCCACCAAAGGTGCTTCCACTGCGCTTAGAAACTACAATTTATTTACAACTATCAAGCCATATATCTCAATAAAACCCTACAAAAATATATCCCAAACATCCTTATCCATGTTATAGAGGTGTGGGTCTTCCCAAAATACCCACCCTAGGGTCCTTAATAAGAGATCCAAAGGAGGTTCTTCTAAGCGAAGGTAATTGTCTTCACTAAGCTATTTCATTTTACTTATTCTTTTTTCACCTTAAATTGTGTATTAACAATTTCAATATAATAACACCAATATATAACATATAATATTAAGTTATTATGTTGATGTAATAATATTTATCCATCTCCTTCACTATCAAATGGTAAAGAAAGTCATTGCTCATGTATACGGAGAACTACCGCCTTGCGAACCAATGTAATTTGTTCTCCATAGAAGACTCACATGGATATACATAATGATGAAAATCATGAATAAATATGATATATATTACATTATATTAATTATATAAAATTTATATATCATCCACTTCCTTACCCTTTCACCCATTAAGTAAATGATATCGTCGCTCGTGCGTATGTACGACCTACAGTCTCCATGAAGTGATATGATTCATTTTCCATGGATAAATTTTAAGAATGGTTCTAAAAAGGTATCTAATGAATAAATGTGATATTTATCACATTAATATAATTTTTGAATATTATGGATCTATATCATATGAATAAGAACCAGAACTTCTGTGATAAAACATACATGAGAAAATGAAGCAGTTAACACCCAAAACAATGGTAATAATGAAATATTATTAACATGTGGTAAGAGGTTATAATAGGGTCATATATGATATTGTAAATATGAATATGGTTATATTATAATTTAATAACATGCTTAAAAATATTATATAGGAATTTAAAGTGTGTTCAACTAAAGGTAAGTGTGAGGTAAGAGACTTTGTCTCAATTTCCCTTCATTAAGGTGTATTTTAATGTTATACACCTAATTTATTTTATATGATGTATATACTTCCATTTTACATGTAATATAATGAATAATTCATACTTAATGGTATTTTAAGTTTCAATTTTAGTTATTTAATCCATGTGGATTTGACTTGAAAGTTACCAAGTGGTAAGGAATTTCATAACTCAATTTATTTTCATTGGGTTATATTACTTATCATTTTATTGGATATTCTACGATTATGTGTGTAATTTATTTGATTATTTTATGTTTTATTTCCACTTTTTTATGTGTATTTAAATTTTATACACTTAATAAATTTATTATTAATTCTTAATTCAATAATATGATCTTTGTAATGGATTTCGTCTCAATTCTCATTCAATTGAGACATATTTGTTAATATGCACCAATTCACTTTAATGTGGTTTATATATTATTCCTTTGATATATTTAACATAAATAAATATTTATTTATTATTATTAGTGCTTTAATTAAATTCAATTCATTCAGAGGGGTTACAATTTAAAATTCACCAATGAGTTAAGAATATATTTTACAATCTCACTTTATTTTGGGATTGATTTTATTTTCATTAAAGGAATATTATCATTTATCCTTCATACAATCCAATAATTTTATTATACACTATATATTGAAGGATTTTCCATATTTTATTCAAAATTTTATTCTTTTTGGTACTTTAATCAATAAAATAAATGTTTAAAATAAAAATTGATTTTATTTTCTATTTAAATCAAATATATTTTTCTTTCATGTCCATGTTTTTCAAAAAAATCACAAAATTCCTTTTATTTAATAAAATTATTTATATTATCCTTGACTTTTTAAAAGGGATTTAAAAAAATATTTCTAATTTTTCTAAAAGGTATATTTTTTTCTTTCTTTATAAAAAGTCAGAAGGAATATTTTTTAACCTATATGATGATAACAAATTTCCCTATCATTGTAACCATTTTGTAGAATTTAGATTCTTCTACACATTTTCAATGGATTTTCAAAGAAAAATATTTTATGAAAGATTATTTTATTATTCCAATCCCATTAACTATATTCTTCCAAAGGACATGATTTTATTACAAAATCTATATTCTCAATAAATATATGGTCACCTCTCATCTCTTGATTAATTTTGTGGTTGTTAACTTTACCTTGAGACAATCACTTTCTTGTAATAATTTCTCAATACACATTACATTTTCCCTTAAATATCCACATTATTTATCATATATATGATTATTTATTAAACCATATATCATTTATACATATGTTGTTTTACTTTGAAATATATTTGATTAACTGGGGGAATTATTGATATTTCATATTCTTTATTCTATACAAACATTTATTGATAAGTCATATTGTTCATGAATTAAATCAATCATTTGATATATGAGGAATTTTTTGGACATGTAGTGATGTGTGGGGACCAAAATTATATATCCCCTCAATTAATTGATTGGTCTCATGAGAAAAATTCATTGGGAAAATTAAATGGGTTTTTACCTATAGTTTTAAAATATCTTGGCAGAGGGTCCTGACAGTATAGATATCATGATGTCTGACATCATGACATCCAATATTAAGAATTCCATTCAATTATAATTTAGTTATTATTATCCATGATATTATTGTATTGATATTATCCATGTATTAGCTTCAAGATCATGTGATTATTTATATAACATTATTTGATCATCATTTATTCCTATCATATTACTCTTCATATTGAAGTTATTGATTAAATGATATGTATTTTTAGATAATTACATTTCCATATTATATATACCTTATCTATTCATGATATCTTCCATTATATGTAACCCTTAATAAGTATTTGAGATCACCCTTATTTTGTTTCCTTTCCCTATGATATGAAGAAGAATTCTTTGAATGAGTTCAAGGATATCAACCATTTTCTTTTTTTATGTTTTATATTCTTTTCACAATGTAAAATGGGTATCATGTATGTATATGGTTCTCCAAGACTACTAAACTAATCAATAATTTATTATTTAAAACCTTTTATCTATGCCAATGTAATAAATTAACCACAAGATCTGGGTTACTAGAGTTAGGGTTGTTACATAAATTTCTTAATCTATATACTTGTTAACAATTTTTTTTATGATGAATAAAACTTTTTTGGATCATGTAAATAAAATAAAATCTTTCACATGAGATACACAATCCAAATTTTAAAATTCCTTACAACCCATATCTTTGGGTGCCTCATGAAATCTTTCCTCCAAAGAAAATTAAGTTGAATGGCACCATAATAAGGATGGAAATCAAATCTATTATTTAAGTTTCATTTTCTTTATTTCTTTGGGTTTCTTCCATTTTCTAAGTTTATTTATTTCACTTTCATCCATGTTAGTAATCAACACCTAAATATTTAAAAAAATCAATATTTTATACATCGTTTTTCTTATAACGGACATCAAAAGAAACTTTCAACATCATTTTTTCATAAATGATGTCGAAAATGGATTTCAACACCAGTTATTAAGAAAACCAGCATCGAAATTATTTATTTTTTTTAAAATAATGATTTTAATGTATATTTTAATAACCAAAATTAAAAATATATTTACTAAGTCACTTATAATAATTTATCCTTGAAAACTAAAGTTAAAAACCCCAAAAATAATGTAAAACCCCTATTTTTATACTAGTGGTTACCACTACACAAAAAATCAAAGATTATAAATATTCCAGATCATCTCTTACCGGTCAAGTAATCAAAACTTGAATCTGTCTTAACCATTTATAATAGTATTGGTAGTGTTTATATAGTGATAGATAAGTTTTAAGACAAACATAGGATATTTGGAGGTGATTTAAGGTGATTGGAAATGGTTATGAGAAGTATAAGGCATTAGAACTATGATGCTCACCATTGGAGTTTTGGTGGTGAAGTAGTTTCTCAAACATTTCCAAAATAATACATCGATATCCTAGTTCAACTCATAAAGATTCTGTATATTCCATTGGGAGTTGACTGGGTCCTATTGAACTTTTGATTAACTAGATAGTAGATTCGCAATTTTATACCTTATACACTGGAAGTCCAATAGAGACTAATGGAATTCATATGGTCATAGGTTACCAAATTAGATATTTATACCAAATTTAATTTAAATATTTGTAATAAATTATTATTTCACTCAACTACATTGGGCTTGAATGGAATGACTTTTAAAGGTTATTATCTTTTTTGGGTAGTTTCCCAAATTTATATTAAAGGATAAGGAGTTGAATAAAATCCTAAAATTATATATTGAGATGAATCATTTATATAAAAGCTAGGTTTGGAGAAACTTGATATCAGACCTTCTACGATAAATGGATTTATCCAGTAAAATAGATTTTTTATTAGTGAGAAAAAATGGGAGAAACTCCCTAATATTTCAAAAGTATCTAGAGAGGAATATTTCACATTGTATTGAAGAAATCAAAATCAATAAAGTTGTGAGAATATGAACATAACTATGGAGATTTTATATATAACCCATGGTTTGAGTTATGTATTATTTTTACATTTTATTTTGGGTTTAGAGTCGATGGGTTAGTTCCTGTATTTATGAAATAGGAGAATAACTGGAGTCTGGAAGTTAGAAAATCTACCATACCAATTTACATCATAAATTATGGTTTTTCGGTGTAAATTGTTCGATCTAGTTGTTGTGAGAACATTTTATGGTATAAAAACTATTTAAACTATAAATTATACTTTTACTTCATAATATAGAGTTTCCCAAAAAAATAATTGAGGTGACGGTTTTTACAACATAAGTGACCTTCAATGAATTTACAGCATAAATTCTCAATTTAATCTATAAATAGTTAGGGCCTATTAATTTGTATTACATCTAGTGGTTTTATTTTTTGATACATTATGGGTTTTCTCCTCTCGACACCTAGGGAAATCCTAGGTGATTTCCAATGATCTTTGACATTTGGAATCCTTTTGAAAAAAAATATTTGAGCAATTTTTCATAGAATCAAATGGGAATGGAAGGAAGAAGTTGATATGTGGAATAGTTTAAGATCATTTACACTATTTTTAATTCAGGTAGGTATCTTCTCTCTCACTCTATATTTTTAAAACAGGTTGGATTGATCTTTGATAATTTTGATTATTCTTTTTTAGAAATCTCTTGTGAAATTGAATTGGAAAATCCCTGTTTGATGTGATTTCAAAAGGGTAGGTTTTTAAATATGGGATTTCTATTTAAATAAATGTTTTGTTGTAAATTTGGAATAAGATTGTCAGTGTGTGTTCATGTTCATGTGGAACGGATAATGGGAGTAAGTACCACCGTTAAATGATCATATGGATGGATTGTGGGTGGAAGTACCACCATTAAAGGGGTTTACCAAGTGACGGCCTGGTGAAAGGATGACTCAGCACTCACAAGTATAGTGAGGTACATGGTTTCATGAATTGTGTGTGTGCATGGGTGTGGAATTAAAATTATTATTCTAAGAAACATTAAATGGTTTTAAAGGTTTTATTTTATGTTCTATATAGAACTGGTTTATGGATTTGATATAAAATGTCTATCTGTTTCTCTCATATTTTATAAAATTTGATAACTTTTTTTGTTCTAGTGGTATGTGTTGGGTAGAATTTAGGGAAATGATAATGAGTGATATACTCACCCCCTTCATAGGAACTGTGGTGATTTTGTAGATGTCATATAATAGGATATATGGAAGGGTTATCTTTCATACTTCTCTAGTGGTGATCTTTGACTTCATGGTTTGGTTGTTGAAGATGGAGCTGGAAATTCTCTACATCTTGGTTTGGGATGGTTCCACTTTAGTGATAATATATTTTTACTTGGATTCTTTGTCATACACCTTTATTTATTTTTCTATTTTAATTTTATATTGTTCTATATTGGCATTTATTTGAGTTGTGAGATTTTTTATTCTCACATCATTTAGATAATTGGATGTTTATTGTTCAATGTCGTTGGGTTGTTTTTTATTTAAAAGGGACAATTTCCCCCCAATGTTTCCTAAGCCCTTGGAATTTATTATCGGCCTTTGGTGTCTTGGTAGTGGCATTCCACCTCTTCTCAAGCCAGTGAGTTGGGATGGGGTGTTATAAATGGTATCATTTTTGTTCGATCCTTGAGTTGGGTTTGTAACAAGGAGGTGGGAATATCATAACTTGAAATGTATAGCATAAAGAGACATAACTAGCCTCTTTATTCTGAAATTCAAGTTACCATGGTGGTTTGGGTGAAAGAGTGTTATAAGAAACTTCTAGGATTGTTTTTATCTCATCATTGTGGGTTTAGTAGATGAGTTTTTTATATCATGCATTAGTATAGATACTTTCCACTAGGACTACATTTTTCATTTGTTGTTCAAATTATTTTTGAAAATTACTAAAATTGTTTATTTTTGAAATTATGGTTGTCTTAGTTTCTACTTATGGTAATGATAATTGTTTATAATGTTTTGGGATTTATTTAAGCCTTCAGTTCTTAGAGAGGAATGGTCTAAATGGTTCATTGTTCTTCTTGTAGAAAATGGCACCAGAAAATTACTAAAATTGTTTATTTTTGAAATTATGGTTGTCTTAGTTTCTACTTATGGTAATGATAATTGTTTATAATGTTTTGGGATTTATTTAAGCCTTCAGTTCTTAGAGAGGAATGGTCTAAATGGTTCATTGTTCTTCTTGTAGAAAATGGCACCAGAAAGACACTGTAAAAACTGGCAGGAAGAAGCTGTTGAAAATGTGGTTTCACATGATCCATAGGTATACCAACAACTTGTATAGATTATGATGTAATAGTGTTAAACTATAAAAATATGGAATCAAAATAATAAACCATAAAAAAAAGTGTTGCTAAACCAAATGAATAGAATCTTCAATTTTCCTAATACACCATAAGAGATGAAAATTTATTTGGTGACCTATATGTTAGAAGATCTTTCACAATAATGGTGGGATTTTTTTTCCAAGTTAAACCTGACCAAGGACCTATGTGGGAGGGTTTTAAAAAAAATAACAAATAATTCTATCCCCACACATTCAAAATATAAAGAAAAACATATTCCATAAGCTTGAAATATGAAAACCACTCTATGAAAGATTGTGAAGCTAAGTTTATGAACTTAATTCATTTTTCCCTAGAGGTAGTACCTAGTGCATCGTTGAAGGTGAATATGTTTTAGTTTAGATTACGAACAAAGATTTGATCCAAGATAGTTGTTCTCTATATTATTTATTATATAGAGATGGTGAAAGGGGAAACAGTAATAAAAAGAGATCTTATTAAGAATCCTTCAAGAGGTAGTTTATTTGTTCCCATGGGGAAAGGTTTCAAGTATAGTGATAGAAACAAGAGAAAGAGATATGTCTACTCTTATGTAGGTAGTGCACCTCATAATTAGACTACATAATCTATTAATTTTCTTGCAATATTTGACATCAAACCAAATTATTTATAGTGTGGTTTGTTGATGTACAAGAAGAAATAATGTACTATAACACTGAGGAATTTACACCATTTTGGAAAGAAAGGGAATCTCAATAAGTATTATTATAAAATTAAGAGATCAACCGGTGGAACAATATTGAATTTGCATCATCTTTTGTATTCTTGTATGGAATAGTCCCATAAAACTAGTTTGTATCTATAGAAACTGGTAAAACAGGACATTTCTAGAATAGTTTGGTTGTTCAGTCAATACGTCAATAGGGAAGAAATAGTTATCCCATGAAATATGAGTGATAGTTATATAGAGAATAATAGGTTGTTTCTAGTGAACAACTAGGTCCCTCTATGGTGTGAGGTACCATTCTTCTAAACTCCACTATTATGTATGTATTGTTTGATATTAGTGCATGGTATTATTTATTTTCTTCTTCTATGGTTAAACAATTAGTAATACACATGTAAATCATAACTCATGTCATAAGTATCATACACCCCTTGGATAGCAGAAGTGAAGAACTTTCAAATGCCCAACATGTTCCATTACCATTGATGCAGTTCAGTTTCTCTGAGATTTTATGATCCTGGAGATGGATGTTTTTTATTTAGTATTTGGTTTGGACTAGCTATTTGGATTTAAATCCCGTATATATTATTATGCTTGGAAGGTAACATTTACATACTTGGATGGAATAATTCACCTATTTTAAGGTATATTAGGATATAAATGTTGGCAGAGTTGAACTATTAGTAACAGTTGATGAAAGTATCTCAAGACAGTTAATAGAAATGAATTTCAATGCAACTGATGAAATAGGAAATGGGACTCTTCTAGAAATATTAGATCGATACCTAGATTTTTTTACAAATGATTTATCTAGCTTACCATATGAAAGGGAAATAAAATTTACTATCAACCTACCATCTTACATAATGGATCCAATTGAGCTAAGACAATTGAAGGTTCATCTTGAAGATTTGGAAATTAAAGGCTTTATAATACCTAGTATACCATCTTGGGTTGCACTTGTTTTATTTGTAAATAAGGCAGATGGTACTATCCACTTGTATGTTGATTATCATAAGTCAAATCAAGTAAGGATTGAAAATTAGTATCCTTTTCCTAAAATAGATGATTTATTTGATCAGTTAAAGGGAGCCAAGTGGTTCTCTAAAATTGATATATACTCATGATTTCATCATAGTAGATCCATAAGAGAGGATATTATGAAGATAGTATTTTTTAGTCCCTATAGCCATTATGAATATGTCATCATGCCTTTTGGTCTAAAAAACACACTGAAATTTTTAATGGATTTGATGAACCATATCTTCTATAGGTGCCTTGATTATTTTGTTTTGATATCTATTAATGATATTCTGGTTCACTCTTGAAATAATAATGACCATGAGGATCACTTGGAAATTTTACTGAGTATATTATGGGAACATCATTTGTATTCTATGTTTTCTAAGTGCGTCATCAAGATCTGGGAATTTTTTTTCACCATGCATTTCATTTCTGAAGAAGTAATATCAGTTGACCCTAGGAAGATATAAATAGTAGTCTTGTGGTAGACACTAAATAATGTTTTTAGGTACAAAATTTTCTAGGATTATTAGGATATTATAGCCGCTTTGTTTGGGATTTATCAATACTTTCTTCTCCCATGAATACTTTTAAAATTAAATGTGTTCCATTCATATGGAATGATGAATGTCAGAAAAGAAATTGGAAATTAAAACTCGTCACACCTCGGCATCCATCCTAGTCTTACTAAAATTAGGTAACATTTATGTGGTATATTGTGATGTGTTTGGATCGAGTCTTGGTTTTTTACTCATGTAGTGATACCATATTGTGGACTATGGTTCGAGAAAGTTGTGATTTCATGAGAAGAAGTTTCTTACACATGAACTATAATTATTTGTGGTTGTTCATGCCTTAAATAATTAGAGTCATTGCATATTTTGTGATAATTTCATAGTTTTCACTGACCATAAGAGTTTGAAATACATATTTTCTCATTGAGACTTGAAATTGAGTAAAAAAGGATGGATGGAGTACCTCTATATGTTTTATTTTGACTTGGTATACACTCCTAATAAAGATAATTATATAATAGATGCGTTGAGTCAGAAATTGTATAGTGAAGTGGTTTGATAAGCTCATGACCAATGGAAGTTGATGGTCATGATTGATGATATACATTTAGATTGTACTGTATAAGGTTACCATGTAGTTTTCTTTCTATTAAGTCTTGTTTAAGACTTGATAAAATTGGTAAAATAAGTGCAGATAACATATTCTGATTATATCTTCCTTAGGTCAAACCTAAATGGTGAGGAGACTTCTGATGATTGGACAAAATATGTAAACTCTTTAGTATGTTTTCATAATCTAATTTTAGTTCCTAAATATTTTTAGGAATATATCCTTTTGGAATACGACTATTAAAAAAAAAATTATTTTTCTAGGTGTTCATAAAATGGATAAGGCGATAAAGGCACATTTCCGATGGGTAGGTATGAAACACAAGATTTCAAAATATGTGATAAAATGTCTGACATGTTGGTAGGTAAAGGCCAAACATCAAAGGTTGATTGGTATGTTGCAATCTATGCCTATATCTATATAGAAGTGGGAGGATATTTCCATGTATTTCTTCATAGTCTTACCAAGAATGTTACAGAAACATGATGTTATATGGCTAGTAGTGGATTTACTTACTAAGTTAGCACACTTTACCCCTATCAAAGAATTCAACATGGTAGAGTACATGTTAAAATTATATATTAAAGAAATGTTTAGGTTACATAGAGTTATATCTTTTATTGTATCTGAAAGAGACCCACATTTTACTTCTTGATTTTGGAAATCATCACAATAGTATATTGGAAGTCAATTGACTATGAGCACAGCATATTATCCATAGATAGATGGGCAGTCAAAATGAACTATTCAGACATTGGAAGATATTCCTAGAGCATGTTCCATGGACTTTGGTGGTTCATGGGAGGATCATATTCCCTTGGTTGAATTCTCCTATAAAAACAGCTATCATGAGATAATACAGATGCCACCTTTTGAGGATTTTAATGGCCAACCTTGTCGTTATCTTTTATGTTGGGTGGAAACATGAGAGAAATCTTTTATTGGACCGAGTCTTATCCATGAGACTACGTAGAAAGTCCAAATGATCTGGAAATGGATATCTATGGTACAAAGAAGATAGAATTTGTATGCAGATAATCATTACTAGCCTTCTGCTTTTGATTTAAATGAACATGTTTTCTTAAAAGTGTCACTGAAACTTGTTCATATACACTTGTGGAAATAATGGAAGTTAGAACTATTAAAATTAGTTCCCTAGGAACAATTTTTTATACTTTTATTAAATTATTATTCAATTATTTAAATATTAATAAAATATCTTATTGTATATTGTTCATTGTTCTTTATGACATTAATATAATAATGTCCAAGAGTATCTGTCACATTGATAAGTTCATAGTAGTTATCCTCTATGATTAGAACCTTGAAATTCTAGGAAAATATTTTTATATAGTTTTATGGTTGGATAACATACTATGATAAGATAGATAGTATGTATATCATCAGGTGCGAGTACTCGTGAGCAGATGAGGCTTCTTCTCATGAAGTTCACACTTGGTAGTCATCATGGCAGGGAATTATGAGAACAGACCCACTAATAGGAATTCTGAATGTTTTTATGTCATTAGATATTCCTATATGTGATCATGTGTAGTGGTCATTATACTTTAAGATTACTATTAATGCATAATATAACTCATGCACATAGATGTATTTCATAAACCATGATGATGATAGTTCATAGAGAAGTTAGATACGTTGGGTGTGTCACGAGTGACATGTTATTAATGAATAATTCAAGGAAGGATTTTCCCCTTCCATATTTATGGAAGTTTATATCTCCACCATTTGATTGAAATAGAACTATCATATTAAATTCTATGTCCATAGTTTAATGACATGCTTATTTCAGATAGTCATGGAAAGAAGGATTGAGAACATGGGTTGATGACATGGAAGTGAAACCTACTTGATGAGATATTGAGATAAAGAGATTATATTACACAATGAGTATTCATATATGGTTGAAATTGTTGTGAAATTATGTTCTTTATCTTAGGTGTATTGACTCATTGTAAGAAATTAATCTTGTACTTTAGGTGATCCTACCTAATGTCAATGAGAAAGAATCCTAGAGGGCCACACACTAAATGTTTCTGATGATCTCAATTAAATTTTATTTTAATTTAATTAATAGAATAAATATTATTCTCAAGATTCATGAATAATTTTATTCACATTTTATCGATCGCAAATATTTATTGATGAATGAAATATTTAAATTAAATATTTATTCATATATTTAATAAATTTTGATAAGGATAAATGGACCAAGACTGTGCATGTTGATAAATGTTTATTTACAAGTCGGTAAATATTATTTATCATTGCGCAGTTTGGTGCATGAAATAAAGTAATATTATTATTATTATTATGTGGCATGGGATTTATTAAAGATTATAATATTGTTTAAGAATTGTAATAAAATTAAATAATTATTTTAACCTAAATCCTAGATCTATAAATAGATGGTTATGTCTATTGATTGAATATCAAAAAATTGATAATAGAGAATCATTGTGAACAACGAACTTCTCTCTCTCCCTCTCTCGAATTCCTCCTCTATTCTTCTCAAGAATGAGAAGAAATCCTTCAATATTGAAGGATCTTGAAGATATCAAGATGATCAATGCAAGACAATTGATTTTCCATGCTATCACTTGGAAATTAGTTGGCATTTCTCAGAGATCAAAGGAGCATGTGTGGATCACCGCTGGATGGATTCTACACTTGGATCCTTATATCATAATGAATGCAATCTATAAATGTTTTTTTAGAAGATCGATGTTTTCAATAAAGAAAGATTCTAATACTAGGTATATCATTTCTTTTATATCTAAATAAATTAATTATAAATTTAACGTTCAAGATCCTCTATTAGGGTTTCGTGACATTTTATTTAAAAGAAATTTAAAATACACCACCCACCACCGGCGCTTTCGCTACACCTGGAACCAAAAAGTGGTATCATAGTAATCACATTCATATTTATAATTATTTATTTTATTATTTATTATTATGTATTTAAAAATTAATATTCATTTTAATTTTTATTTCATTCTTGATCTCCCATCAATATCTCTTCTTCTAATTCTTTATTTCTCACAAATATTACCAAGATTGGTGAATAATTAATGAGGTTTACATATAAAGATCCAATATAGAAGTTACAAGGATCCTGTATGGATAACACAAGAATACATGTTATGTACTTATTTATTACATGTCATGTACCCTTTTTCATTACACAAGGATTCCCACATAGGTTCTGGGTCATCGTATAATAATTGTATGTCACGTGAAATTAATGAACCACATGTAGACCATCCAGTGTGGCACACGAATTTTATGGAGTACACACTATGTAGTTTGAATACATTTTGTGTAGTCCATATATTTAAAATATGGAAAACGCAAAGTCAAACCATGTCGTGTAATTAATGCACCATTTATTTCTAGTAAATGATGCGCATAGACTGGAAACCATGTAACTAGAATTACACATCGTGTGTCCTATATACACACTGTGTACTTTATAAATGTTTTTGATAAGTACACATTGATTCCCTAGGCACGTACTTCAATTATTTGTTGAAGAAAAGTACACATCGTGTAGCTGGATTGTACACACTGTGTACTTTACCTGTTTACATGGAAATATTAAAATTAATTAATTACTCCTTAAAACTTATTGAATCATGTTTTATGGGTTATTAAGTTTATACTACACTATGTTTGTTAGGTTTTATATTATATTAAATGTTTAAATAATTTCATGTAATATTCAAGACTATGAATCGTGTATGGTTATTTTATATTAAAGACTCAATGCATTAAATTGTACATGTTACCTAATTTTCATGTGTTTCGTGGATCATTAAGTTGAAAATACATACCATGAAATTATGACATGTGATGTGTACAAAATATTTCGTATGAGTGCATTGTTTACAATTAAACCATACTGAGTAGTTTAGAAAAGTGATCAATGAGTTTCTTCCAAGTACAAAGTTGTGTATAGTTTTATTGAGTTTTAGATAAAATTAAATTATTTATTTATTTAAAATCATGGAGGAAGGTAAATTTTTGGATGATTGGATGAAATAAGATAAAATGAACTAATTTATTAATAATATGATTAATCAGATTAATTCATGAATGCTTTATCTTATTAAAGAAATAATTGAAATGAATTCTAGATAATTATTTTAAATGAATAATCATTGCATGTTTGTGACCAATCATAAGCTTGACCAAGACCGGTGTATGAGTTGGAATTATTTAATTTAATTTATTGCATGGTTTTGAAATTTTAATTATTAAATTAAATTTGATGGTATGTGTGTCATTACTCCCTCAATTATTATATAAGACCTACATGTCTAAGATTATTTATATAATTCCTCTTTAACCAATCATTTGGTTCCCCTCACCTACATGTGATTTATAAATACTTATAATTATTAGAGTATCCCAAAGCACATGGAGATGGTTCAATATGGAACCAAGATGTTACCAACCTCAGTGATACACAGGTGGATAGGTAGAATGCTACAACTTGTTCCAAGACTGACACAGTCAGTTATTTCCCCTAGTTTAAAGGTTGATTTATTATTCAATAAATAAATCAATCATTAGATAAGCTCATGAATGAGTCATTTATTTATTTATTTATTTATTATGCATTATTTATTATATGGATGAAAGACCACCATCACATTAATAAATAAATTAATGTGAAAATATGAAATATAAATAAATGGGTTATATGTAAATGTTTTATCCAACATGGATAATTAATTAAGTAAAATATATTTAATATTAAAAATTCAAGTAAAGGATAAAACAAGAAAAAAAATAGGCATAATAAAATAAAATAACACAACTTTATATTAATACATTAAGCCTTCTGTCATTTTAATTAATATAAACCCATAGTTTAAGTGTCAGTTCGGCCTCCATCAGGGGAACATTTAATTATCGGGAAATCTTAACCAAGGTAGTGGGTAGACTTAACCAAATTTGTATTGGTTTTAATAGCCACTATCTATCCAATAAAAAATTGGAGGAAAGTGTTGAGGAAATATGAGCTGTGGTTTTAGGATTGGGGAGTCCACCCAACAGATCAAGGAGCTACAAGCCCACAGTTCAAAAGACCATCTACCTAAATATTTTTTAATATTTTTCATGGACTCCATTTGGATTATATGAAAGGAAATATGGATCATTTCCACCAGAATATCAAAGAAACTATAAATTTCAAGTTCAATGTTGAGGGGTATTGGGACTTGATAAAATAGTGGAAGACTTAATAAAAATAAATTATTATTAATTATCATATAAATTATAATCAAGAAAAGTACTAACAATCTGATCTTTTTAAATTTTATAAAAAATGGAAAGATCGTCATCCAAATTATCACTATGATCAATATTGAATAAAGACCATCTCCTCACTGGAAGTAACTTCTAGGAGTGGTTCATATGCCTTTGGGTTGTTCTACACCATGAATGAAAATCTTACATGCTAGAATCCTCAATGCCTAATCTTCCTTCCAAGAAGTCAAGTGATGAAGAGTTCATTGTCTATGAAAAAAATATAAATGATGTGGTCAACATACAATTTTTTATGTTTTCATCAATGTCCAATAAACTCATGAAGTCACACAAAAATATGGATACTTATAGAATGCTCGATCATATCCATGTTTTATATCATGAGAGAGAAAGACATGAAATATTTGAGATTTCCAAATAACTCTTTCAGAATAAACTATCATAAGGTGTTCCATATAGGACTCACATAATCAATATCATTAACTGCATAGAGTTCCTAGAAGTTCTAGGGTTTAAACTAAAGTTATAGGGTTTAAACTCCTTTAAGAACTTCACAATGATCTAATTCTTTCATCACTCTCTCAGAGATTCTCCAATTTTTTGTTAATTTTAATATAAATAACACTGATAAGTCTCTTCTAAACCTGATCACTCTTATTCACCAAGTAAATAAGAAGATTAATCATGAAAATATTTTGGTCCTTATGGTGAAAAAATGAAAAGGGAAAGTGAAGAGATCTAAGTCCAGAGCTTATTCACACCCTTACAAATAGAGAAATATCAAGGGACAAGAAAGGGGAGTAGGATATTTTCTATTTCACATATGGAAATAAGGGTTGTTAGAAGAAAAACTTCACCCAGTCAAAGAAGCAAGGGGAAGCTTCAGGTTCATTTGTTATCAAATTAAATTTATCTATTTATACAAAATTTTGTATTATATAAAACTTGTGGTGATCACATATGTATTCAAATATAGGAATTGAGTATATTTAAAAATACTAACCAAAGGGTGGTATATCTATGAAAATCCAATGGAACTAAAATTTCTATCGTAGTTATCAGTGACTACCACTTCACATTGCCAACCAAAATGATCTTGGTTTTAAAATGTTGTTATTATGTGTCATTTGTTACCAAAAAAATTATTTCTATATCTAGACTTGATATGAATGTATTTATTTTCAATTTCAAAAATAAACATTTCTTCTTTTATATGGATAAAATTTGTTATGGTAAATAATAATAAAATAACGGACTTTATGTTTTGGATTACATGAACCAAGAAATGGAAATCGATAGCGAAAATACTTCACATGACTCATACCACTCCCAACTTTGACATCATTGGATATGTCATGTAAATGAAAAATGTTTGACTAAATTACACAAAGATGGATATTTAGATTCTTTTGAACAAAACCCACTTGGTGTATGTCATGAATGTTTATAGGGAAAAATGACCAAAGCCTCATTTAGTGGAAAAGGCGAAAGGTCCAAAGATATTCTTTAATTAGTTCATACCAATGTATGTGGACCATTTCCTATTGAAGCAAGGGGTTGGTACTCATACTTCATAACTTTTACTGATGATTTTAATAGATATGGATATATCTACTTTATGAGTTATAAGTTAGATTCCTTTGATAAATTCAAGGAATATAAGAATGAAGTTAAGAACTATATTTGTAAAAAGATTAAGAAACTATGCTCAGACCATGTTGGAGAATATATTAATCAAGACTTCATTGATTATTTACAAGAGTGCAGTATTATATCCCAACTCACTCCTCCTTATACACCTCAGTAGAATAGTGTAAGTGAAAGGTGGAACTTCGCCCTTTTGGACATAGTGAGATCAATCATGAGTCTTGTGAGTCATCCATTATCATTTTGGGGATATTCATTACAAAAAGTAGCACACATTCTAAATTGGGTTCCAACTAAAACATAAAATAGTATTCTATATGAACTTTGTCATGGAAATAAACCCTTTTTTCGCATGCATGAGTGTGGGGATGCAAAGCATTTGTTGAGGTTATTTTAGAAACAAACGTTCACCTTGATGCACTAAGTGTTATATTTATAGGATATCCCAAGGAAACAAGGGGATATTAAAAATGTGATTCTTTAGATAAAAAGGTTTTGGTGGACATATGTCCCACATTCCTTGAGAAGGATCACATATCTAAAAGAGATAGTGGGAATGATATAGACTTCTATGAATTCCAGGATCAAGATACACAAGAGTTGGAACATGGATAAATTCCACAAATCCCATGGAAGAAGATGTTCAATGGACAAAAATATTGTATAGGAGTGCAAGAGATGTTAGATAACTAGAATGGTATGTTTTCCTAGTCATCGAGGATGGTGACTCATTATTAGTTGATAATAATGATTTGATAACCTACAAGGAAGAAGTAAGTGTCGTAGATCTTTCCAAGTGGAAAGAAGCCATGAATTCAAAAATGGATTCCATATACCAAAACCAAGTCTAGATTTTGGTAGATCCTCTAGTGGATGTAAATCTCATTGGATGTAAATGGGTATTCAAGAAGAAACTGGACTTGGAAGGACAAGTCGGTACCTATAAGGCACAAATTATTGCAAAGGGGATTAAACATCGTCAAGTAATTGACTACAATGAAACCTTTTCACCAGTTTCAATGTTGAAATCCATCAGAATTGTACTTTCCATTGTCGCATTCCATGGAAATGATATTTTTAAAATAGATGTCAAAACAACCTTCATTAATGGGACCCTTCCAGAAGATTTCTACATGACACAACCCAAAGGGTTTGTGACTCCAAAGGATTCCAACAAGATATTTCAATTACAAAAAAACTATTTATGGATTAAAGTAAGCATCTAGTTCAAGAAACATTTGATTTGATGAAGCTATAACAAAATTTGGTTTCATAAAGAATAAATGTGATTCTTGTGTCTATAATTAATTTAGTGGGAGTATTTTCATTTTATTAATAGTATATGTTGATGACATATTACTTATTAGAAATAAGATACCAGTCTTACAGTCTATTAAGGCCTAGTTGAATAAATGATTCTCTATGAAGGAATTAAGCGAGGCAACATATATTCTTTGGATCAAGATCCATCGTGATAGATTAAAGAGGCTATTCAACCTAAGTCAAAGTACATATATTGACAAAATATTGTAGAGGTTCAGTATAGAACAATCCAAGAGGGGATTTTTTTTTTGAGTTCCACGTGGCATTCATCTTTCAAAGAAAATGTGACCTCATACACATGAGGAAACACAAAAAAGGACAATGATTCCATTGGAATTAGAAACTGGTTTAGTCATGTTTGTTATGTTATGTATTAGGCTAGATGTCACTTATGTATTAAGTATGGTAGACAGATATCAAAAAGACCCAGGTGACCACCATTAGATGGAATTGAAAACTATCCTCAAGTACTTGAGGTGTATTAAGGATATGTTCATGGTATCACTACTATAAAACAGGGCAAGGGAAGCGCTGCCCTTAATCAGCGCTAAGAAGAAAGCGCTGATAAAGGGGTGGGCCTTTATCAGTACTAGCTAAAAACGCTGATAAATGTACCCTTTATCAGTGCTAAAACAAGCACTGATGAAGGTGTACCCTTTATCAGTGTTTTTTTAGCGCTGATAAAGGATACATTTATCAGTGCTGTTATTAGTGCTGATAAAAGTTTTTATTATTAATTTATATAAAATTATTATATTTATATTCAAAAATAATGTTTATTTGAATACATTAAATAAAAAATGTTTATAATTAATATATATTTTTTAATAATTCAAAAATATATATATAATTTTTTAATTGAAAAAAATATTTCTAATATTATAATTATATATATATATAATTAAATAATTATAATATTATAATAAATTACATTAAATAATAAATATATTTATTATATTTATTATATTTATTAGATATTTATTAGATTTATTAGATTAATTCATTGTATTTATTATATTTTTTATATTTAATATATTTATTCTATTTATTTTATTTATAAATATTTAATACTTTTTAATATATATATTTATAATTAAAATTATTGAATATATGTGTCTTTTCCAATGAATTTTGTCAACAAATATATGTGTATATATTATGTATTGTATGCATGAATGTTTATTTGTACATTACATGATGTGGTATATTGATTAATTCTTAATGTTACCCATATGAACTATATATGTTCTAAAAAATGTACTTATAAAATTACATTAAATATATTTAAATAATAAATATATTTTATTATATTTTTAATGATATATATAAATACTTTTCAAATGCATTTGTAATTATAATTTTATTAATATAAATATATTAACAATTATATACCAATATTTATAAATATATTCTATTTATAGTTATAAATATTAATAAATATATATATATTTATCCTATATAACATTTTAAATAAATATATAAGAATATAAATAAATTATTAAAATTATACCTTTATCTGCACTTTTTTAGCACTGATAAAGGCATATATTTATCATCCCTATTAAATGACTGATAAAATACTTATTTATCAACGCTATAATTTTAGAACTAATAAATAGATCCCTTATCAGTGCTTTTATTTTAGTGCTAATAAAGTATACCTTTATCAGTGCTTTTAACTAGCACTGATAAAGGTTCTAGTGATTTTTATAAAATAACCCTAACAGGTCCCTCCTCCTTCGCACCCGTTCAAGCCTTCGTGGAAGTTAAACCCTGCACTGTTGACCTCTCCTCCACCGCAACCCCTCCTCCTCCTCCTACTCCTCCTTCATCATCGCTTCCTTTTCCTCCTCCTCCGTTGTGATCGTCCTCCTCCTCCTCCACTGTTGTTGCCTTCTCTTCATCCTCTGTCGTGATCCCTCCTCTGTCGCGACCCTACTTCTCCTCCTCCGCTGTCGTCGTTGCCTCCTCCTCCTCCTCCTCCTATGCCTCCTTCTCCTCCTATTCCTTGAATGGTCCCCTTGTCCACGTGACCTGCTCCAGCATTCCCTCCTCATCTGACGACCATCTTGGAAGTCTCCTCTACAACACACAAATTTCCCCCAATGAGTCTCTTATGTAATGAATTTTTACTCTTCTGTATTAAAAAGACAGTTGGTGTGCAGAGTTAGGTCTAATGGACCCTATAGTGGTATTGGTTCATGTTATTAATTACTAATAGCCTAGGTTGAAACTGTATGACTGGGATTATGATCAATCATGTTGTAAGGGTCATGGGTGGAGGTTTCTTTGAGGGAAGAATTATAGTAATCACATGGAAAGGGTCTTTATATGGATTGTTAATTGGGGTATAGTGATAGTGATGTGAAATTTATTGGTAAAGACCATGTGTTTACTAGAGATTTGGCTATCCTGAGTTGTGGGACTTTGTGGTAGTACTGCATAGTATGATTGGGGGATGCCTTGGTGGGTACTAGTGATGGAATGACCAGTGGGTAGGTTGTTGTGTGAGATATATCAAGGATTATTTTAAATCTTATATCATGTTGAGTACATGGTTTGTATTGATTATCCCATAGAAAATATTTAACATGGCTATATGAAATTGTGACATCTCCCTTAGAACCCTTATAGGTACAGTACATGGAAAGGGGTTGATTATGATGTTAGTGGAAATGATAATTTGGATTCTTTATGACCTTAAGGGTAGGAAAATCCACACATGGTGTGGTGTAGGTTGGTAACTAAATATGAATAAAAAGATTTCTTATTGATATATTGTTACCTATAGGTCTTGGGATCATCATGATATGTTTTTTAACTATAGGATATGCTAATGATGTATACGTTTAGTGAGGCTGCTTAGGATGGGTCATGTATGAGCTTCTTATGTAATAGCCTCTTTCTCGATGCTAGGTATCAATCATTGGATAGCTAAGATCTAGGATGAGGCTTATCTTCCATGCTTGTTCATTATATCTTAATCGTTATTATATTTATATGATGAGGATGAGGTCTAGAGACCTTGGGATTTCAATGTAGAGATAATCCACCAAGGTGAACATTCTTTAAAAAAATTTAAAGTTTATGTTTGGATATAAATCATGGGGTATATGTGATTTTCCACAATATATAAATTATTTTAGTGGTTCAGATTGTGTTGAAGGTTAGCTATGTTATACCCTCACTAGTATCTGCTTTATGTATGTTCATTTAGCCAAGGGATCTGTCCTATATTGGTAGTCCTTCTCAGGCAGTAAGTTTGATCTTTTATGACCTTCTCACGATCCACTTCTAGTATATCTTATTATCCATGTGGAATACCTTGTATTAGTGATTTAGATTGTGTTAGAGGATAGATTGGTTATTACTCTTTAGGTCCCCCTTTATGTATGTGAGTTTATCCATGGGACCCGCCTTATGTTAATGGTTTAGATCATGTGGGTGGTTGTCTATGTTATACCCTCCATACTATTTTTTAGGGGGTTGATGTTATTCCATGAGGCATATAGTCACATCACAATTCATGGTCAAGATTTAATGGTTCTGCCTAGGGGATGAGTGTTGCAGTGTATACCTTGTGGTAATTCAACAATGTGACATCATAGGGTGTACTATGAAATAGACCCTTAGGCTACACCATGATGTACCCTATTCTTAAAATGAAAAGATATTTTTTTAGTCTTTTTAATGAGGTTCCCATGTTCCTTATTAGCCACTCAGCCCCATCACCCAAACCCCTCTTCCCCGTAATTTTTTCCTCTCATAATTCACTCTTTAGGATCCCTAATGGTTGTTTCATAGTGGACATCCCACCCCCCTCCCTGGACAGCCCACCCCCCTCCCCCACACCCCTGCACCCTCCCCCCACCTAGATAGTCCACCCCCACCCCCTCTTTGGACAGCCCACACCCCCCTCCCCCAAACCCCTACAACCCCCCCCCCCCTTTAACCTTTTATTTTTTACTAGATTTTTTCCCTTTTCTCATCCAGAACCCCTTTGCGCTACGCCACCCTCCCCCTCCTCTCCTCTTGGGTGGTTCTCCCTCACCTAGTGTATGTTTCATCTTTCATCACTTGTATTGGAGAGCGTAGGATAATTTTTACCTCTCTTATTCCTTCTATATATTAGTGTATGACCCCACCCCCCCCCCCCAATCCTATATTTAAATGGACATGGGTCAATTACAATTGGAAATGTAATGATGCAGCCTGGGCTGGTATCATAAATAACAACTGACCTAACTTTCCACTAACCTAAGAGGTGTTCATGATCCCTATGGGATAGCAATGATCCCCTTGGAAAAAATACAATTAATGTGGAATATATTACCCCTAAATTAGAGTAAATTAAAAATAATCTTTCTCTTGAAAAGTAAACATGTCCCATTCATAAGTTGAACATCTAGAAAAATAGTAGATACACAAAAAATAAATAAACAGGAATCAGATATCATAGATGGAAAATAAAATCTCATTATTGACCAATAAAATTTTTTAACATGTGAGTTCTCATTATATGTTTTCTTTTCAGTTGGACATCTCCTCTGTCGTGCGCCTCTCCTATGCCGTGAATGCACCTCTACCGACTGCTGAACAACACCTTCATGGTGATTTTTCTCCTCTTACTCATTATTTTCCTCTTGTTCTCCTATTATTACTATTTTATATTGATGGTTATGTTTTTAAATGTATGGGATAAACCCCTCGCTAAAAATCATGGTTGTTGGTGGTCCTTGTTTGCGCACTAAATGAATTGCATGTTGGTTGGTTCTTGATGAACATTTGAATATAAAAATTGGTAATTTATGTATACTTGACTAATGAATGAATTCCCTAGGATGGTAAAACTTATGTGATAACCCCTAAATTAACAAACAGAATTTAATAAGGAATTCTTTGTAAAATCTAAAATTTTGATTATTTAGTTTGTATGGTGTTGCAATTGTGAGCACGATTGTGTGTTTGTATAGTGTTGTGGTTTTTAGCATGATTGGCATGCCATTTTTTTCCATGTTGTATTTCTTTCACCATTGAATATCAATCTAAACTTTACCCATTTAAATGGCACCACCACTTTGTTACTAGTGCAATTACATTGAATCTTAGAAAACCACTTCACTAGAGGACTCTATGAGACACTTTATGGACACTCTAGTCAAATAACTATAACAACACATGTAATGAATCCTTCCACCCACAATCACTCTATTAAAAATCATACCATCTATTATTTTAGTACCATATTTCTTGATTAGAGACATTATGTTTCTAGAGAAACACTAAAAAACCGGTTTACAACAATGCATATAGATCATATATGGGATATTAAAACATTCTAGTACAAGGGCTTCTCATATCTAGTTCTATTGATCAAGTGGTTGGTAAGATGGGTGTGATCTACTTTGGTCCTGAGTAATGCATGGAGAGGTAAGGTTATTTTTTACCATAGCTAGTTCTATTAATTATAGTTGGATGATGACCCTAGTTGAACATCTTTTGTGTAATTATTTTTTAAAATATTAATAGTACTGTATCAAATATGATTAATATGAATAAATAATGGGTGAATTACAATTGGTTGATAAAAGAGTATAAAGATGGTATGAAAGAGTTTATCAAGTTTGAAAAAGATCAAGCATATGACCCTTCTCAAATCCTTTGTCTGTGTTTACGATGTTGTTATTCAAGAAAAATTAGTCCAGAGGAGTTAGCAGAAAACCTGATTTGTTATGAAATAGATCAAAGTTATACGTATTGGAATAAACACGGGAAAAATAAATGCAGGTAGTGGCTGAGATAGCACTTTTTTTTATGGATCATCTGATATGATTACAAGCGTGAACAATGAAAATGATCTTATGGAGGATGTGATTACAAATGTGAATGCTGATGAAGATCGCATTGAGGAAATGACAAGGAAATTTGAAGATGAAATTCATGATTGCCCAAAATTTTTTGATAAGTTAAAGAGTTGTGCAAAGACATCATTGTATGCTGGTTGCACTAAATATACAGCATTGTCAGTCGTACTAAAGCTGTATAGTTTGAAAGCAGGCAACGGGTGGGGTGATGCCAGTTTTACAGAACTACTTTCTCTCTTTAATGACATTATCCTAGAATATAATGAGCTCTCGATCTGAACATATGATTCCAAATGAATTTTAAACTCGATGGGTGTGATCTCTGAAAGAATACACACCTGCCTAAATGATTGTATATTGTTTCGCAAGGACCACAAATCACTTAAAGAATGTCCAAATTTTGGTGCCTCTTGATATAAGAAAGTTGAATCCAGTCCTATGAAAGTTGTATGGTACTTTCCAATCATTCCAAGGTTTAGGTGCCTATATAAAAGTAAAGAGACTACCTGACAATTGACATGGCATGTAGATACAAGAATTAAAGATGGGAAACTACATCACCCGGCAGACTCTCCTAAGTGGAAGAGAATTGATCATGAGTATCCTGAATTTGGAAATGAGTTGAGAAACCTTTGTCTTGCATTATCTATAGATAGAGTGAATTAGGGGTGTCCAGACCTGACCCAACCCGACGGGTTCGACCCGGCCTAGCCGGGTTGGGTCGGGTTGGGTCGGGTCACAACGAAAAAAACCCGGGTCAGGTTCAGCTTGGGTCGACCCGTACATGGGTTGGGTCGGGTTGTGGGTTGGATTCATTTAGACCCAACCCGACCCGTGACCCAAAGCAAGCAGTGGCGGCGAGTCAAAAAAAATACCCCTCTGTCTCAAAGACTCGCGGAGTCGTGACTTGCGACTGCCTACCCAGTGCCCGCTCATCTCTCCCCCGCCCGGCCCCAACCTTCCTCCCTCATGTAAACCCTACTCCCCTCCTTCCCTCGCAAGTGACGGCGGTGATGGTGACGACTCTCCTCCTTCCTTCCTAGAGCTTCCCCAACCCCTCGACCTCGACTTCTGATCCCTCTTCTCCCTTGCAAAAAACCATCCATCCATTCTCTTCTCCTCTTATCTTGCCTCATTTTGCACCTCTAACCGAACCCACCCAGAAAAGGGCTCCTCACGCTTGTCTCCTACCCCAATATACAGCTTCCAAGTAATCAGGGTTCAGGAGAAAAATACCTTGGCCTCGCATCGCCTCCTCCTCCTGAGTCCTGCCTGCTGCTGTGTGCCCGATCCGGAGTGTGGTGGTAATCAAAGCAAGAAATTGATTTTTTATCATGTTATTTTAAATGATGTTTGTTTTTCATTATGTATGTATGATTTCTCAATTTTGTTTTTCTACTCGGACTTCTATAGAATTATGGTTTTTTCACAAAGATTGATATCTTAGTTAGTTGCTATAAGTTAAGTTATAATTATTGCACTTGGCCCAATTCTGTTTTGGTTGGTGATGTAGTTTTTGTTGTAGGAATTTTAGGATGGGTTCGTTGATCATCCACCATGAGGCATAAACTTCATTGCATTGATTTCATTTATCCTTTTAATTTCAAATCCATATCTTTGTTTCTAATTTATTCTCCTTATATTCTGCCAGGGGTGTTCCACGGCTAACAACAATTAGTGATTCATGGAAGGTGATAAATTAAGTGGTTCTTCTAATCCTCTAGTTGTTGTAACCCAAAGTCAGATGGGGTATACTCCAAATTCACATTCAATAAGAGGGGAGAGTAGTAGTATACCAATTGAAGAAAGTGAGGAGGGTAATAGGTCTCCTAAAAAGGTAACAATTCCTAATGCTCCTACTGTTTCTAGAATTTCTCAAGCTTGGGATCATTTTCATAAGAAAAATGGAAGGGTTGTTTGTAATTAGTGTGGAAAAGATTACACTTGCACATCAGACCAACATGGAACTAGTAATTTGAATAGGCATTTTATAAGGTGCAATAAAAATCCACACAAAAATCTTGACAAAAGTCAACCACTCTCAGTCTTATAAAGAAATGCGAAGATGAGGATAATGGGACGATTAAAATTTCAGTAGCTCATTTTAATCAAGAAGAGTGCAGAATATCTCTTGCTAAAATGATAATCATTAATGAGTTATCATTTAAATATGTTGAGAATCAAGGTTTTAGAGAATTTATTGAAGTTGTTCAACCTCAATTTCAAGTTCCATCTAGACAAATAGTTGCTAGGGATTGCTTGCAGTTATATTTGGCAGAGAAAGAGAAATTGAATTCTATGTTTGATATGTTCTGTCACATGGTATGTATTACCACTGAAACATGGACTTCAATTCATAATTTGAATTATATGTGTGTGACTGTACATTTTATTGATGATAATTGGATCTTAAATAAAAAAAAATCATTCGATTTTGTCTTGTTGTGGATCATAAAGGGGAAACAATTGGTCGAGTATTATAACAGACATTAAAACAATGGAGGATTGAAAGGATTAATACTATTACCGTTGACAATGCTAGTTCTAATAATATAGTGATCAGTTATTTGATGAGGAGGGTTAATGATTGGAATGGGTCTATTCTTAATGGAAAGCATATGCATGTGACATGTTGTGCACATATCTTAAACCTTATTGTTAGTGATGGGCTGAAGGAAATATCAACATCAATTTCTAGAATCAGAGTTTCCTGCAAATTTGTGAGAAGTTCACCTTCAAGATTGACTCTTTTAAAGAGCATAGCCGAGGAGTTAAAAATTCCTAGTAAACAGGCCATAATTCTTGATGTGCCTATTAGGTGGAATTATTGTTACTTTATGTTGGATGTTTCAGAGAAGTATGAGAAAGTATTTATTCACCTTGAGGAGGATGAAAGTTTTAGGAGTGCTCTTGTCTGTGAAGGTGGGGCTCCTACAACATATGATTGGGAGCGTGCTCATGTATTTGTTAAGTTCCTAAAAACAATTTATGATGGCACTGTGGAGTTTTCTAGTTCTATGCATGTGACATGTCACACTTTCTTTCATACTCTTTGTGACATATATAGAAAAATCAAGAAATGGATGAAGAGTCATGATATTACTATGAGTGAAACGGCTATTGCAATAAAGCTTAAGTTGGACAAGTATTGGGGTATTGGTTCAAATTTTAATTCTCTCTTACTTGTGGCAGTTGTTCTTGATCCCCGATATAAATTGGAATATGTTCGGGATAATTTTGAAATGATGTTTGATGATGAAAAAGACAAAAATCAGTTGATCAGTAAATTAACAGAGGTTCTAAATAATCTCTATGAGTTTTACAAATGTAAATATCCCATTCCAATTGTTGATAGATATGAGTCAAGTTCTCATCAAGAGTCGCAAATTCATGATGCTAGTACTGATAGCGAGGATGATGAGAAATGGAAAGATGCATATAGATTAAAGAAAAGGAAAAGGAAATTGACACAACAAAGGAATGAACTAGAGAGATATCTTGAGATTGATGATTGTGAGGATGATTTCGAAGCATTTGATATTTTAAGTTGGTGGAAAGTAAAGGCAAGAAAATATCATGTTCTCTCATGCATTGCTAGAGATATTTTAGCAATTCCTTTAACTACAGTATCTTTAGAGTCTGATTTTAGTACAGGAGGATGAGTCCTTGATCCGTTTCATAGTTGTTTGAATCCCAACACCGTTGAAGCAATAATTTTCTCATAAAATTGGTTTAGAAATTTCAAACTAATTGACATTCGAAAGTAAATAGAAGAAGTGGAATCGATTGAATCAGGTACCATTAAAAATATTATAATTTTCTATCATTTGTCATTTGTCAATTATAATCATTTGTTTGAAAAGTAAAATACTAACTTGTTCTTTATTTTGTTGTGTTTTTTGAAGATATGCCACCATCCACCACCACAATTCATGATTAGAGTTTCAATGTCCAATGTAGAAGAAGCAAGTATGAACCATGATGGAGCACTCTTTATTAAGGTATAGATTTATATTGTTTTACATACATAGATCACTCCCAAAGATTAAAAATATATAGTTTCTTCGCATGTATTGATTCCTCCTCTCATGTGAAGTTTCCCTCATTTATGGGGTCTATGAATTTAATATAATGAAGGCATAATTCATGACAACAATATCTTCTTTAAATTAGATTAGATATGAAATGGAGTGTTTTTTTTTTGCTTCTATCTGGATGGTGACTTGAATTTCTTTATTAAAATTCAATGGGGATTATTAATAGCAGTTAATTTTTGTATTTCACTTTTCTTTTGTCCTAGAGGGCATATTTTCATCCTTTACTTACTCTCTTACTCTATTTTTTAGTTTATCCTTTTAAAAAAATCTATTATGTATGTTGGAATTGAAAATGTACATGTTAACTTCTTTTACTCTTTAAAAGTTGAAAAGTTTCAAGTTAGGTATCCTTGGTTCTATCTCCCTTGTATACCTATTTCTATCATGTAGTAAATGATCCATTATTCATGATATGAACTCATAGATTTATCTATAACCCTTTGTAGACTTGCGTTTTTTATATTCTTCATGTTGGTGTCACCGATCAAATGTTGGAACCTACACAAAGAGATTTCTTAATATTTCTGGGAGAACAGGTCTGATTATATATTTCTTTCAGTCATTTATCTGGATTTTTATCTGGTTCCATTATAGAGTTGGTACTTCAACGTGCCCAATAAAACATCGTGTGATTTTGCAGCTCCAATATTATGATGTCAATCCTTCCATGAAAGTTGGAGTTTCCGCTCTCTGAACATTGTCATATACTTTAAAAACACTAGGAGGGGTGAGGTGAGGCATGACTACATTATTATTTATAAGGATTCCAAAATCCTTTCTTATTTTTTTCTGCATGATGATTTCTTCTATCTGTCAGATATTTGTGAAGTGAATAATATAATTTATTTTTCTGGTCACTTTTCTTACAAATTATAGGATAACGTCGTGCATGTTTTGATTTTGTTACAGTTAATTATGCACTGAAGTTGTTTTTTTTGGATTGTTTACCTGTTGGTTTTTCTGGGGGGGGCTAGCTTATTTGTATTCCTAGAGCGGGGTGCAGCAAAGGGGAAAGGGGGATGGCTGTAGTAGGAAGTAAGGAAGGAATAAGTAGTTGTAGTGGCAACCAATGGAGGTAGAAAAACTCTTCCAAGATCCACAACTGAACTATCTTCAACTTCATATTCTAGTTTGTACCTGGGTCTCTAAGAAGGTGTTCTTAATACTTTTTCAAGATTCTGAGAAGCAACATTAAAGTCATAAGATCTAGAATTAACAAAGGCCATCTTCTTTCTAGGGTATTAAGAAGTAGAATTATTTTTTATAGATTAATTAGTATTAACAAAAATAATGTATTAAACACAACATCCAATATATATTGAGAACCTATATATGTATTTGAAGGTACTGGTCTAAGAAATATTTTTCTTCTTAGAGAGAAAAGAGCATCAACACACAAATGAATCCTTTTGATAATTCCTGATTTTAGAAAATATAAGACAGTAGTTGAATCTTGTCTATTTATTTGAGAAACTAATTATAAAACATTGTTCAACAAGAATTTAAAGTTTTCAATCCAGCTGGAGGAAAAAATATGATGGGTAATAGAAATTAAAGATTATTATTGAGAACTAGATGGATCTATATGAGGTTCTGAATATAATTTTTTCTGAATCCTATCAACATAGGATTGTAAATCTATTACCCTTCATTCCAAATAATGCTTATGATGTAATTTGGATAAATATTCTATAATCACATGAGAAAACTGATCAAAATTTGAAGATAGATCTTGATAAAATCGAGCACTAGTAGATCAAATGGACTGAGAGATTTTTACACTATAAGATCATTTAATTTATCTTCAGCTAGTATAGTAGGTGATTATTCTAACTCTGAGGAATTATAATTCTCTTATAAAGAGTCTTTATAGATATCTAAAACTACATAATACATCTTATCTAGTATGGTTGTGAAATTATGACGGTTTTTTTTTATTGGATCAATAGATTACGAAACCATATATCTAATCTTCTTGTATATATCTCTAGTTTAATTCACCTTTTCATCAAATGAATGAATGAATTCATTGAGAAATCCAAGTATCTCATTTCAGGATCCAACAGTTCCAAGACCATCTCTTTTGATATATTCTTTTTGTATCATTGAATTCACCAAACATATCCTTTCTAAGATCATGAAACAACCCAGTAGATAGAACTTCACATTAAAGTGAATGAATCTGATATGATTCAAAATTCATATATGGAAATAGTTGATCAAAATAATTCTGAAAATCTAGAACCATAGAAGATTCATAAGAAGTTTCCCCACTCGGTTGAAACTTCTTAAGAAACTCAAATAGGCTCACAAACATTCTCTTAGGTGCATGGGTGGGGTACATGAGAGGAGGGGAAAGGGGAGGGGGTGTATGTGCAGCGGTTGGGATGTATAGGGGTGCAGAAAAGGGGGGAGGGGTGAAGCAAAGGGGGGAGGGGAGGGGGGAGGGGCGAGGCTGGATTGTGCAGGGGGGAGGGGGGGATGGGCTGGTGGTCCAGGTGCAGTGCAGGGGGGGCTGGGCTGGTAGTCTAGGTGCAGTGCAGGGGGGGCTGGGCTGGTGGTCCAGGTGCAGTGCAGGTGCAGTGCAAGGGGGGCTGGGCTGATGGTCCAGGTGCAGTGCAGGGGGGGCTGGGCTGGTGGTCCAGGTGCAATGCAGGGGGGGCTGGGCTAGTGGTCCAAGTGTGCAGTGCAGGGGGGTTGTTCTGGTGGTCCAGGTGTAGTGCAGGGGGGATGGGATGGGCTGGTGGTCCAGGTGCAGTGCATGGGTCTATCTGGGGGGTTCGGGTTCGGGTTGTTGGCTCGGGTCTGTCGGGTTGGGTCGGGTTGGGTCAGGTTTACCCATATAACCCGACCCAAACTGACCCAACCCACATCAGGTTGGGTTGGTTTAGGTCCTTTGGGCATGCGTCGGGTGCCCGACCTCAATGGGTCGGGTTAGGTCGGGTCAGATGCTCGTGTGGCTTGGGACCCAACCCGACCCGACCCGAACTGTTTTCCAAGGGTCGGGCCCTAAAACTCCCTTAACCCGACCAAACTCTACCCATGGACAGCCCTAGAGTGAATAATTTTGGTTTTCAAAGAATCATTATGTTTTTAAATTACAACAACCCATGCATGAAGATCCCACCCCACCCCCAACCATCTTTGAGGTGAGTCATTCCCCTAAAAAACTTGAATTAGTTGAGGTGATAAATGTTAGAATAATTGTTTCTATGAAATGTGAATCACATAGACACTGATACATTTCCTATACTAATATTCTACAGGGTGAAAATGACTATTATTTATATCTATCAACTCCCACCTATCGGATTATAGTGGGGGCTACGATGTTAAATATGCAGAACGACGTGATACACAACAGAAAACTTACAACAGATCATGTCAGAGTGTCGATTAATGTAGCTAATGAGTCGAGTGCTGATATACCTATTCCAAATGAAGATGATGAAATTTATACAGTCAAAAAATCTATTGGAACATTCATCACATAGTTGTCAATTATTGTAAAAAAACATGTCGACAAGTAGGTATCCATTTCCAATTTATTTTTCAAGCTGAACCTTTAACATTTAATAAAAAAAGGTATGAACCGATGAATTTTATTATAGAATGACAAAGTGAAGGGTGTGAAATGAAATATCAGCTCAAAACTATCTCAAGGATCAACCAACCGATTAAAACAATCTACTAATACCACCTTCACCCCGCCCATTCTATATCCACATTTAATATCATTACAGGCTCATGTGGATACAAAGTTGATAAATGGAAATGATCACACAATTTATTTTGAAAAAAATATGTACGGAGAAGAAAAATCAGATTTCATTAGTGCTAAAAATGTAAATGAAATCCTCAAGTATGAATGGCTAGGCACCTCAGTTGTAAATGTAGACATGAGGTATGTTTTCATGATTTGGTTTTACAAAAGATGATATACTATGATAATTATGACTAAATACATTTCATATTTTTCACAGGTGTATATATGAAAAACAATTGGAGGGATTTACCCATGAACAAAAATTTGGACTCGTTATTCCTCACATCACCTCTTCAAAAGAATAAATATATTCTAATAAATAGGATGAAAGAATGTCATCCCTGCTCAAATCATTTGAAAACAAAATTATGGATGACATGCTCTTTTTAATACCAACGATGCGGGGTTAAAACTCTACAATCTAATTATATCAACTATATTTTCATTTCTTTCATTGCTTATTCATTTTTGTGTTTTTAGGCAGCATTGGATGCTGATTGCAGTCAATTTGGATACTCTAAAGATTTATTTTCTGGATTCAATGCATGGATATGCAACGAACCGACCACACATGATGACATTTGTCAATTTGTAATGCACTAGATCCAACATTTTAGAACTAAAAATATAGTTATATAATTTATATTATCTTTTAATGAGGATTCTGTTATGATAGGGCGGTGCATCAATATCGTCTACTTCATGGAATGAATCCAGGGCCTAAGGACAAGAACGCCTACAAGATCTACAACTGGACAAGTATATTGGTATATATAATAATATTTCACTATCCAAACACATATCAAAACAAATTACTTATTTTTATCCATGTTTATACAGTGTCCAAAACAAACAAACGGAAAATACTGTGGTTATTATGTTTGTAAATTTATGAAAGAGATCGCATTTCATCAACAAACTAGCATCCCTGAAGAGGTATTTTCGAAAATAATTATGAGTTCATTTAAAATATTTATTAATCATTTGTGTATTTATATTTTTTTAGTACTGCAATGACTTTCTCAAAAACTCATATTCACAAGATGATATAGATGTGTTTAGAAACAAATGGGCAGCATACCTGATGAAAGATTGTACACAAATAGGATGGAGGTGAATTCCTACTACTTATGTTATCCTTATATGGTCATTTATATCTCCCTTGTTTACACTTATTGATCATATATGATCACCCTTTACTATGTTTTATATCCTTAGGTTATGAATAATGGTTTTAGAAATGATTTTTCTTTCTAGAAAAGCATAACTTAATGAGAGACTCTTATGAACTAGATCTTTATGTTTCCATGTTTCCAAAATCACTAGACCTAAACTATTATGGCATGGATCATTTATATTTTGTATTTTGGTCATTTATGTAGCTATTTCTACTGATGTGGTGTGTTGGAAGAATATTGGTTGTGCAGCACTCACAAATTTAATAACAAAACTAAGGATTCTTCACTACTATTGGTTAACTGCCGCTTAGATATGGTGTTGGATGAGAGCATCACGGGGACACTAGATTTGAAGTTCAGATCAGATTCTATGCTAAGCGGTATTTAACCAATAGTAGTAAAGTGCACAAAGAATCATTAGTTTTGTTATTAGATTATATTTAGACCAAAGAAACCCTTTGGAAATATGTAAAGGTAATGTTATGATATAATATGTCTATTTTAATGAAAATTTATATAATGAAATATTGATTTGATTTTCATTATTCCTTGTAGGGTTTGTTTATTTTAGAAGATTTATGTCCATGTGACATGCCTTTTTAGAAAGAGCAACGATGTTGTGCCTACTCAATCACAGAGGTAATCTTGATGTTTGCACAGTAAAATCATTATCCATAGATCTTGCATCTCAATAATTGCTCAAATAAACCCGCATCATATATACATATGCATGCCCATCAAAATCTAGGTGCCTACACACCTCATATAGAACCCGCATCACATCAATGCCTAGAATCATACACACCTAATATAGAACCTGTAACACATCAATGATCGTATCACATAAGCTCCTTTGTATGAATGCTTCATGTGAACTGATAGTGTGATATCATCACATGGTTTCATAAAGCTTCAATGGTCATGTAATCATATAAATCTCCCTGGTTTATTTGATCATATAATCATATTATGTTCATGTGATCACATGACTTTGAACAAGTCATGAACTTAATATGACATTTCTAATTAGTCATGTTCCCCTTTCTTACTCAAGTCCACTTTTTAACCAAAAATACTCCATTTTCATAATTAATCTAAATTTTATCTTTCTTATGATACAAATGAATTCAAGAATTAAAGCTGAGGAGGCTATAGATCATTGGACTACAATGGTTGATAGTGTGGAAGTTGGCCAGTGCATAGTCATTCAGTCCACTCACGAGCATCTTAAAATCTTGATGGGAACCAATATCTTGGATTTTCAATTTTCTAATTAGTTTACCTTATATGGGTTTGTTATTTGAAATGATATTATGATCTCTCCACCTCATGAAGAGATCATTCCTCCCTCATACATCCTTAA
Organism: Viscum album; assembly: GCA_963277665.1. Taxonomy (NCBI): domain Eukaryota; kingdom Viridiplantae; phylum Streptophyta; class Magnoliopsida; order Santalales; family Viscaceae; genus Viscum; species Viscum album. The sequence goes on along the minus strand of OY728146.1, from coordinate 1,083,057,259 downwards.
GACTAATAATATGTTCAGGGAGAACATCTCATATGTGGGTAATTTCATCTCCAAAGAAGACATCTCTAGCGGTTAATTTTGAAGCCTATGTGGATTGATTTTAAAGGGTTCTAACGTGATTTTGAGCTTAAAACCCATATTTATAGATTAAAAATGTATAATTCTATATCAAATTAGAAGTTTGGGTGGTTATTTGGCTGGTTTATTCAGTCGGGTGGAAGCTTTGTGATGAACCGAGGTTTTCCCTTCTTGGTTCAGTGTACTGACACAGATTTTGTGGTTGAGCTAAAAAAGATATTATTTTATGAATCTATTTAGGCTTACCAAACCCTTACTTATTGAAACAAAAAATTTATGGTAAACTTGTTCAGTTTATAGATTCAATACATGAACACATTTCATTTTATGTATGGTGAGTTTGAAATTAGTATATGGGAAATTAATATGATCTATGGTGCGATGATTTTAGGAGACAAGTATGATGAGTAAATTCATCCCCCATATACTCGAGATGACATAGAATATAATCCTTCCATTATGAAGGATCTCATCAATATGGCCAGAACATCCCTTGGGAAGGACCCATATCCAGGGGTTAACATCCCCTTCAAGAAGTGGGATGACTTGTTCATCAAGAAGAATCATCATGAGTGTCTAAAGAAGAATCCCAAGGCTTGTCCATCATGAGAATCCTATATGAAAGAGGGTTATCACTTTAAAATAGTTTAAGAGTGTCAATTCAATGACTATGGATGGTCATTCACCTCCTAGGACCATCACCTTATTTATCTAGTAAGCTTCTTAGCAATGTACCTAAGCGGGTACTTATTCACAATAAAGAAAAAAGGTGGAGTTATGGTCTCCACCTTAATGATGGTAGAGGTGATTGAAGGTGGTATGATTGTCACCTTGTTTATTCCCATGTTGGCTAAGTTATATTGATAACTTCACCCCATCTATAGGGGTAGGCCCCGTTCAGAATATTCATCCCCTTCCAACTGCGGTGGGGTTGGATAGGGGCCCACATTGGTGGATATGAGTTACTTAATACACACAACATTCCAAGTTACAAGTTCAGGAAAATTATATGAAGTATCAGTGGGGTTTGGATAATCACACTAAAGAACTGGGAGATCAAGAGAAAAGTGAACCAATATGATCAGTTTTTTTATACCATATGGAGCACCAACCTGGGAAATTACCAATAATGTAAAGGGTGATCCTATAGTCTAAGCCTATATTTTAGCCATATGTGAGGGTGTTTTATCCACTTGGATTAAATGAAAGATATTCTACAAGTGGTATGCATCATACCACTTTGGGAGATAGTTGAGTGCATTTAGATGAAATTCCTCACTCCTCCCAACATCCATTCAGAAATGAATCCCATGGTGGCTCACAAATTGTGGATAATGTTCATGTCACGAACCAAATCTGGTAACCACCGAAACCAGTGCCAAGCCTGGCCTGTGAAAATTCCCGAAGGGCGTTCCCGATCCCCATGGGCTGGCACAAGTGCTCGGGTATCATAAAATGAGAATTGGGAACGATTTTCCTGATTTTATAAACTTAAAACAACAAAAGAATCCAATAAAACGAATCTGGATTTTTCAAACCAAACAATCTTTTACAAAAATTCAGAACTGAATTACATAGCTTAAAACAACTCAAAAATACTATACCAAAGGTAAAAAACCAAAATAAAACATCCCAAGAACCCTCATGGCATGGGGAACCGCCCTCAAGCCATCTCCACAAGACTTCACCACCAAGGACCTGCTAGAAACCCGAACCACTAGAACAAAAAAAATTGTACCCAACCTGCGACAACAAAAATAACCAAGTCTACTTACACCCAAAGGTGTAAGTAGGGTGTGAGAAAATTCCCAGTAGGATACCACCACTAATATATTCCATGCGATAAACATTCAAAGATGAAAAGCATGCAAGTTTTCAAAAACATGTAATTTCTAGTTACAATTTCTAAAAGATGCAACTTAAAAAAAAATCAGTTTTTAAGTCGGCTAATTTAAAGAATAAACACTTTTAAAATAAATACCAAGGCTACTGAATTTTACAGCCACTCATACCATATGCCAAATATAAGCACAAAATATCTAGTGAGCACAAGCAATGGGAAATAACCCCTAGGCACTAGCTAGTTGTGGGTCCCAGGTACCTCGTATCTCGGTGAGAGTAATCATCACAAATATTCGTTCTCGTGCATGAGCCACTAGTAGGGTACATAACCATAACCTAGTGGTCCCCAATCATCATCATCATAATTTAGTTAGAGTTGTAAGCATCAATCTTACTAAGTGAAACTGAGGCCAAACCCCACGGATTCACTAGCATACTAGTACACGTCCACCCACCTAGATACCTGGGTTTTCCCTTTATGCTCAAACAAGTTCAACAAGTCAATGAATATAATATTCACAAGAAAATATCATTTTCATATCATAAATTCACCAAACATCCCACATTTATACAACACAAGTCACAAAAGTCCACTTTTCATTCAAATTGATTTTGAAATCCGACTCACACCAAAATAGCCCACAACACTTTTCACATTTCTTTAACACTTCCACAAATTCATTAAAAAAAATTATAAAACCATTCCAATATATTACAACTATCATAACATCCCACTCACTTGTTACATAACACCCTTTTTACCTTCAAAATCGTTTTATCATTAAACTTACACGAAACAGCCCACAAACAAGTTTCGCTCCAACAGCACAATTTAATAAAATATTTCAGAAATTTAAAAAACATTATAAAAATATTTTACATCTTAAAACATAACTTAACCTTTCAAAACCCCATAATATGTGAACACACATACTAAACAGTACATATTCACCCTTTTCCCACTTTGTTTAACCAACTAAAACATTTACAATTTTCATAAAAAGAACCCAAGTGGTGTAAATATGTCTTGCACACAAAACCCATTTCAAAAACCTATTTTTAAGCCAAAATCACACCAATATCCTACAAAAACAGAATTTTCATCCCAATCAACATGTAATAATCCACTTTCAAATGTTATATAATCACCTTGAACAATATCACAAAAGATACCCATGAGAACACACAAATCCATAAAACACTTTCAAGAAGTATAACAAGGTTACACACATAAAACCCATTCAAAGACACTCCTTTTTAGTCCCACATGACACTATATCATCACCCAACCAAAATTTTCAGCCCCTTTAAACAACTAATAAATCACTTCCACGTTTTACAAAACTACCACAAGAGATAACACATGAAATACATTTGAAAAATACACACTTCAAACAAAAATGTAACTTTAATACCAAATGTTTTACTATTGCTACCAAAAATGGTTTTCGCATAATGAATATAATGTAAGGAATATTAAAAATTATTTAATCAAGCAAACTAACTCATCATTAAATGGTTACCCACGGAATCACCTACCGAATGTGTCGAAACCCTCAAATATTGGGGTGAAACATCAACCGCACGACCTCCACACCTCAAAGAAGTTAATAGAAACCTAAAACCTCAATATTTCACCCAAAATACAGTAATTTAGAACCTATGCATGAACCATAACTTCTTGAATTTTTATAATTCAAGAATTAGGGAAGAAACCCTAAGCAATTTGAAAGAGGAAAGAAATGAACTCACTTACTTGAAGTATCCTGAATTAATCACTCCAAAAACAATAGTTTCTGAAATTGAAAATAGACAAAATTCAGGTATTGTTCGAACAATATTTAGGAGGTAATTTAGGAATTATAATGGAGGAAAAAGAGTAAGAATTGAGAGAGTTAAGAAGGGATGAAGTTACCTCTTCAATTCTGGCCGATTTGAGACACCCTATGAAGTTCAGCCCTAATTCTCGATTTCAAAGAGCTCCAATGAGGGGGGAAAGGCAATGGGAACGTGTCTGGGTTTTTATGGTCGAGAGGGAGGTGGAATCACCAAAAAATCCATTTTATTTAATAAGATATTAAAAAATTAAAGAAACATTTTAAAACTGGAAAATGGGCTTTCGGGTTGGCCCAATTATTAAATAAAAACCCAAATCCTCCATGATCATGGATTTATAAAGGCTCCAAATTTAAATTTTGGTGTTAATAGGTCAGATTAGACCATTTAGGAATTGGAATGGGTAAAAAATATTAAAAAATAAAAAAGTTATAAAAGAAACAAAATTTATTTTTAAATCTGGAATTGGGCTCACGGTTTGGCCCAATTCATAAAAACTCATTTATTCCTCCATAAAACCTTTGGAAACCCTCCAAAACAAAGCATGAATGGAAAATAAATGAAATTTAACTTCAAAATAAGTCATGTATGTGACATTTCACCTGATATGAAACATAGGTTCGGGTGACCTTACCTCTGGATAGTGTGGGTTTTGGCCTCTCCAACGATTATGTCGATACCTTGGTCCGATCATACCCGAATGGTCAGTTGGATCCATTGGTGATAAAGCACATAGATCTTCTAATAGTGTATGAGGAGGAGGTCACAGTGGATTTGGAATCATAAAAAGTTAGATTCCAGACAAAAAAAACATCTTCCAGAAGACCTACAGCTCTTTATATGTCTTGGAAGCAAACGAGGCACTTAGATCCAACACCATCAACAAGGAGGGTGCCAACAGATTTGGTAACAATGTATGGGGTTCCCGTGAAAGAAGTTCCATTCGGTGGGGGATCTACTTTAATTATAGTGAGTTATATTATCAAGAACTCCATGCTAGTGTGAAGTAGGTGGTCACCATGAGGGAGAAAAAGAGGTTCATCGAGTTGACAGTATCAATGGTGGAGGCATAAAATTCAGACATTCAACATCATAATGAGGGCTTGAATGAAGAATCCATGTGTACAATAGAAGTAGAGTCTCATAAAAATTTAGTCATTTATGGGAGGTATGAGATAGAAAGCCTCTAACATGAATTGTATCACCTATTATAAATGATCAATGTTGCAGAGAAAACAATGATAGAGCAGTATAATCTTATCAATGTGGCAGAAAAGTCCATATTTGAGGCTGCTAGTAGGGAAGAGGAACTAAAATAAGGTTTAGATGTGGAAACTAAATCAGTTGATCATTTGTGCTAATCCATAGCTACTCTAGAGCATTATCTAGTAGAGATCAAGGGGGTATTCTGGGAACATACTATTTTTAGTATTTTAACTTTATCCTACCCACATATTTGGGGATTTATGGGAGAGACTCTAGACTATGGAGATTCCTCCCTTTTTATTGTCAATAAATGAAACCTTTTAGATTCCATGTTTTTGTTGACATTTATTCCTCTTCTTTTCTCATCCATGTAATCTTAACAAAACAATATTTATAAGTTAATGAATCATGTTGAGCCTTTTCTAAAATATTAATTCAATCCAAGGAAATATGGACATGGAAAGGTTGTAACAGGTAACACATCTCATGATGGTCAAACAGCCATATCATTATATATGTACAAATATCACCAACAGAAAAGGTTGTAAAAAGTAACACATATCACCACCCTTACACTCCCTTACCACACTATGTCACACAACATCTGGTCTCAAGGCCACTTACCTACCCATATCAAGGTCAAGTATCAAGTATCATCTAGTCTTATGGCCCCCTACCTACCCAAATGTGTCTTTTTTATTAAAAATTGACATTTTATTAATGTATTCTTTCATATTAATGTTTAATTTATTTAATTATTGTATTACTAACATAATATTTGTTTTCTTGTATAGGTGGAATTTTTTTATTGAGTTTGGATGCTTTGTTCGGCAACTAATACCATGGACGACAATTTTTGAGAGGGGATCACAGATGCAAAAAAGGATGAAACATTAATGTTTTTAACTGTTTGTTGGATAATTGTAATTGTAACCATATAAAACATTGTTTGAAATATATATAGAAATTTGTTTTTTTGTATTCATGATTTCAAGTAAATTTATATAGCATTGTTTGTGAAACTCTTGTGTGCGTTGTTCTGTTCTTATATTCTTTGTTTGTGTGTAGGTGTACTATTTCGTGCTATGTCTGCAGGTGTTGTTTTGTGCTATGTATGCAGATGTTGTTTGTGTGAAGTTGTGAAGGTGTGCAAGTGTGTAGGTGTGCAGGTGTGCAAGTTTGCAAGTGTTGTGCAGGTGCTAGGTTTTCTCAGGCAACTTGGCCTTTATCAACGCTAATTAAGCACTGATAAATTGGGACTTTATCAGTGATCAAAATAGTTCTGATAAAGGTTTCCTTTATGAGCACTCAAAATAGTGATGATAAAGGGGGGCTTTTATCAACACTTTTTTAGCACTATTAAAGGGTACCCACCATCTTCGTTGCGATTAACAGTGCTTTTCTAGCATTGTTAATGTAGGACCTCGGGACACCCTAAGATGTGAGGGGTGAATCATGGTGACAAATTTTTCTTTTAATGTGATAGATTTTTTTCCCACATTGGTAGGAACTTGTTAAACATGTATGATGATTATGATCAGAAAGCAAACATTCACATGTAGAGAGATGACACAACACTTTTTACTTGCTTCACTACTAAGGGCTACGTCCAAGGAGCATATGCCGATAGGTTGTCGGTTGTACCAAATTCCACTAAACTTCACTAAATGTGGATTACAAAGGTTTGGGCATAGTCACTCAGTCCCAGGCTCACTGCCTTTACAAAAGTTCAGGGATAGCTCACTGCATCCCTCGGGTCACTCCCGTTGACTCCCCCTGGCTCACTGCCTTTGGTGAAGTCCCACTCAGTTTATAGACGTGAAGGTCTCTTCATCATCGCTAATGAATGCATCCTCTGTTGTATGTAGATGCTCTGTTGAAGTCCAAATTCTACTCGAAGACAAATCTCACTTTGCACCAATGGTATCGGGAAAACTTTCAGCTTTCACGCAGCCCTAGAAAGACCGACGAACTTCAACAACACATGGCGTGCTTCTCCAAGCCGGCGCACAAGTTTCAAAGTTGGCATGCAATTCCACCTCAACTACTTGCGCGACTCTCACTTCTTCAAAACCAAACTTGCGCGACTCACATTCTTTTTCACCCAAACCAGTTTTGGCACGCAACTATCAACTGTCGCACTTCTTTAAATTCTGGCGCGCAAGTGTCACCAAACCACCTGCACGACACCTCCTTCACCAACTCAAAACACACGCGACTCTCCTCCTTTATTTCCCAAACGAACTTGGATGCGAAGAAAACAACAGTCGTGCAACTTCAACTTGCGTGACCCACCACCACTTGCGCGACCACTACACCTACGCAACGGGAGCTCTGAAATTATCTAAGTCTGAACTTCATTACAAATGAGGAGGTGTGGTCCTCTATTTATAGGAAAACTGGACACCCTGCACGGTGGCGCGCAAGCCTCCTCTCGGCACGCAAGTTATGGTGTGCAAATCCAACCTCCCTAGCCTCTTTCACACTACTCACTTGCGCGACTAAACCAATACTTACACGACCCTCTTTTCTTTGCCATATTTTGAAGTTCTGATCTTGAAAAACATATGGTGCGCAACTTTCCAATCCTCCTAGGCACCGGCACGCAAGTCCTTTCTCGGTGCACAAGTCACTTGCGCGACACATATCCAGCACACAAGTCCCTTTCCCAAAAAAAACACTGTTTTCCCCTTTTGTCAATTTTGAGGTCCAAAAATTTGGAAAACACTGGAAAATGGTGCCACCTTCAATACTGTTATCTGCTTGACCTGTATGAGTACTCTTCTGGAACACATTCTGAACTTCCTCTGAGGATTGACAACAAACACAAACCATACTCCAATTCATGCATAGATGACCATGGTTACAACAATCTCCCCCTTTGGGTTTATTGGAAATCAGTAAATAAATTCAATAGATCACCATCAATATGCAAACCAAAAATGCAAGAATCAACTCAGCCAACACTCTAAGTCTACGTGAGCAATGCTCGGTGTAGAAAACAAGAGAGAAAGCTTTAATTGGGTTCCCGTGTTTTGGAATTCTCAATGACTCCCAAGAAATTCTCTTACAGTGTCACAGAAGCATTACATGCCTGAATTTATTCCTTTTTCCCCCATTGACAATAAACCCAAAGACCAGTACTTATTCATTATTCATCTCAAACCACACTCCCCTTGGATATTATCTCCCCCACAAACATGCATCGCATCCATAAACAGATTAAAAACAATTAACATAACTGGGGAGAGGGGAAATTCGTAACCTCCTTATGCACTGGGAGGTGGCTGAACACCGAGGTTCAACCGATTCTTCTCAAACACAGTCGTTGTCAGTGGCTTGGTCAGGATATCAGCCACTTTCTCAACAGTTCTCACATGATCCATTCTAATCACCCCTTGCTCAACTTTTTCTTTGATAAAGTGATATCTGATTTCAATATGTTTCATATGAGAATGCTGAACAGGATTCTTCGTAAGATCAATTGTGCTCATGTTATCACAATAAATCATCATTGGTAGTTTCACCTCATCACCAATATCTGTTAGTTGTTGCTTCATCCATAGTAGTTGAGTGAATGCCTTTGTGTTGGAGATATACTCAGGTTCAGCCGTACTAAGAGAAGTACTTTCTTGTTTCTTGCTCAACCAGCCAATACATTTATTCCCAATATAGAATGCACCACCACTGGTGGAATTTCTGTCCACAACATCGCCAGTCCAGTCAGCATCAGAAAATGCTAATAATTCATTGTCCCTTCCTGCAGTAAAGTATAAGCCACAATTATGAGTACCTTGAATATACCTCATGATTCTTTTTACTACTGTCATATGTTCTTCCTTTGGATTACTCTAAAAGCGGGATGCAATACATGTGGAAAAGACTATATCTGGTCGTGTCGCTGTCAGGTACAGTAGGCTCCTAATGATCCTCTTGTACATGGTGGGATCTACAGAGGTCTCATCCTCATGCTTTCCAAGTTTAGTTCCAACTACAATTGGAGTTGACATTGGTTTGGAGTCTTGCATATTAAACTTCTTCAGAAGCTCTCTTGCATACTTTTCCTGAGAAATGAAAGTGTAATACTTCTTTTGAATCACCTACAGCCCCAAGAAATATGTGAGCTCCCCAATCATAGACATTTCAAATTCTGATTTAATGTGATTGGAAAATTTATCCACTGATTTCTGTCTGCTGCCACTAAATATGATATCATCAACATAGACTAGATCCATGAACTGATATTTTGGAGAATTATTCACATATATATTATGGTATACTCCTCCTCTTTTGAATTCCATCTTCTTAAGATATGAGTCCAGCCGTGAATACCAAGCTCATGGTGACTGCTTCAAACCATATAGATCTTTCTGCAGTTTGAAGGCCTTTGTTTCATCAGTACCAAGAACAAAACCCACTGGTTATTCAATGTAGACTTCTTCTTCGAGTACACAATTCAAGAATGTTGTCTTGACATCCATTTGATATACTTTATATACTCTTTGGAGATCCATGGAAAGAAAAATCTTGATTGACTCTAGTCTATCCATTGGAGCAAAGTTTTCTTCAACATCAATACCTTAAATCTAGGAATATCCTTTACATACCAGTCGTGCCTTGTTTCTAACAACGCTTCCATGCTCATCAAAATTTTTCTTGAAGATCCATTTTGTACTAATCACATTGTGACCTTCAGGTCTCTAGACAAGATCCCATGTCTGATTCTTGTCAATCTGATCTAACTCTTCATTCATGGATTTTACCCAGGATTCATCCTTTGCAGCTTCTTTAAATGAGGATGGCTCCACGGCTGACAGAAATGCAGATTGTGTGTTATTCCTCATCCTCCTTGTTTGTGTGGGTGCACTCATGTCCCCAATTATGTTAGATGGATCAATATCATCTCTTCGATTTCTCCTGTGAAATTCAGTTGCATTCTCTCCACCCAAGATTTCCTCTTCAGATTCTTCTTCTGAGTCAAAATCATGATGTGAGCCCTGAGTGTTTTGTACACCTTCCTCTATTTTTGTATTTGTATTTACTCCATGTTCGCAGTCATTCTCATCTTCTATCTCCTCATCATAGGAATTATTTGAATCATTTGGGGTTTTTCCTTCAATGATATTAACATCATTTTTTTCCACAATCCTCCCCAATCATTTATTGAAACACTTGTAGGCTTTTTTGTTCATTGGATACCCAAGAAAAATTCCTTCATCAGCATTATCACCAAACTTCCCTTGATTTCCTTCTTTATTTCGAATGAAACATTTTCTTCTGAAAACACGAAAATATTTCAACGAAGGCTTCCTTCCATGCCACAATTCATATAGTGTCTTCATTTCTCCCATATAAAGCCCTGTTCGATTCTGAATGTGCACTGCAGCTTTAATAGCCTCTTTCCAGTAGTGGCGAGAGATACAACTCTCAATCAGCATAGTCCTGTCCATATTGTTGACATGTTGATTCCAGTGCTCAACAACTCAATTTTGCTATAGAGTTCTCACAGCAGCTACCTCATGCTGTATTTTATGTTTTTCTAGGTAATTATCAAACTCAATGGATGTGTATTCCCCTCCATTGTTAGATCGTAAGACTTTTATTGTCCGTCCAGTATCATTCTCGGTAATCCGGTGATAAGTTTTCATGCAATCAAGTACTTGTCGCTTCCTGTGAATCACCATTACACAAGCCATTATACTATAATAATCAATGAAAAGGACGAAGTAACTCTCTCTATGAGTTTCGGAAACATTTATTGGGCCACATACGTCTATATAGATGAGATCAAGAAGGTGTGATGCCCTTTTCTTCTTTGGTCGATATGAATTACAGACTAGCTTCCCACGTATGCAAGTATCACAAGTCTTTTCCCGTTCACATTTCAGAATGGGGATATCCATGACAATATTTAGCTTAGATATCTTTTCCATGTCTTGTTGGTTAATGTGCCCCAGCCTTCGATTCTAGAGGTTTTTTTCTTCTTCAATAGACAAATAGAAAGAGTTTACTTTACTGTCAACCTGATATAAGTTTCCATCTGTTCTACAACCTTTCATAAGAGAATTATATGTTTTTTACTTTATAGTGCATCCTTTTTGATTGAAAGTTACTATGAGACCTGAGTCACAGAGTTGACTTATACTGAGGAGTTTGTGACATAGACCATCCACATAAAGAACTTCAGTCTTTTTCAGGTCTCTATTGGTGAGAGCAGTATTCCCACTACCTTTAATCTTCAAAGCACCATCATTACCAAACCTTACTGTTATATCAACCTTCTTTTCAATGTTCTTCAAAAGGTCATAATTTCCTGTCATATGTGAAGAGCATCCACTATCAAGAATCCAGGTGTTGCTGCTCTTTGTAGCTTTGAAGGCTACTTCTGCAAGATTGGATTTCTCGGTCTTTCTTTTTTCTTTCTATGAGGTATTGGATTGAGTATAAGATATTGAAGGCCTTCTAATTATTTCTTCCACATAATCAGATTCTTCATACCCATAATCTTCTTCTAGAGAAGAAAACTTGTTTGTGAGATCAACACCATCAGGAGGATGAATATTGACCCGTTTCTGAGAGTTGTATGCATCTCTTCTATCGAATCTCTGTATGCAATACATAGCTTTATGGACAAAGTTAGAACAATGAAAATAGTATCCATAGATACTATTTCTTCTATAATATGGAGGATATGAATTTAGTCTCCTTTTTTGATGTCCCAGATCTTCCCCATTCAAGTAGCTCCTTGCTTCTTCGCAATATGACATGGCATGACCCAAGTAGCCACAGAAATAACACTTCATGAGAGGAAATGTCTTCTCACTTGAATTTATTCTCATACATTCTTCCTTAGGAGAATAGTTAGATTTCCTGTCATTTCTGAATGTTTGAGGATAATTTTCAGTTCTCCTTTTAGTTTGGATTGAGAGTTCCTTTTTCAGAACTTTAGGCAACGTTTCAACATGTCCAACTTTCATCTTGTCTTTCTTTTGGCTATTTTCACTTCCAATAGTTGATGTCTCAGCTTTACAGCATATTCCACTCTTTCCCATGCAAGTGGTTCTTTGATCACTCAAGATTTTTCCAACCCCATCTGAACCACACTTGGCTCTTGCCAGTAATTATGCATCTGAGAATCTTCCAAAATGAATTTTCTTCTTACTATCATTTTCGGTTGATTGACATCCAATTTTACTCCTAAGAGTAATAACTTATTCCTCAAGACCCTCAATAGTCTTGGAATTTTCTTCCAGTATGGATGAAAGGTCATTTATGACCTTTGCTTATTCTTCAATTCTAAGATTTAGTTCTAAAGCATCATCTGTTCTTTCAAGTATCGAAGAATGAACTTTCACTAGTTCTTCTAGTCATTCAATTTCTGCTTCAATCTCATCGACATATTCTGATGATTTTTTCACCATTTCCTTCCACTTATTGCATATCTTGAATTTATTCCCAAGATTTGAAAGGGCATCCTTAATTTGAATCTTTGGATCACCATTAGTAGTAATCTGATTATCTCAGCCTTTGTTGATCAGAGGTTCTGACTTTTCAATGGTAGTCATCATAAAAGCATGGTTTCTTGTTTTAAATTCTGGTTCTTCTTCTTCACAAAATTCAATATCATCATATTCCTCTTCACAGACAAAACTCTTCCTCTATATTTTCTTTCCGGATTTGAAGTATCCCTTTTTTAAAAACCTTTTCCGAGGCTTCTTGATGTCTTCTGCTTCGCTTTCATCATCATCAAACTTTCATTGGCACTGAGAGGCAATGTGCCCGACTCTTCCACAAAAAAAACATGTCAGAGTTAGCTTACCTTTGAATTTACCTTTTCCCTTCTTCAGCTTATTGGCGATGAGAGAAATAATTTCCTTTTCCTCTTCATCTTCACCACCACTATCTTCTGAAATTTTCATTTTGTCTATGGATTTGAATTCCATTTCCTTGCTTACACGAGTCGTGGCATCTTCAGGTTTGACTCTCATCTCATATGCCACTAGACTACTTAAAAGATCATCCAAAGAAAGTTTAGATAGATCTCTTTCTTCAAGAGCTGACACCTTTGCATTATACATAGGAGGAAGTCTTCTCAAGATTTTATTTACGATATCAATGTCTTTGATTTCTTCTCCAAGAACTCTAATTGCTCCCACAACTTTAGTAATTCGATTGAAGAATGAATCTGCATTCTCATTAGGATGCATCTTTAGATCGTCAAACCTGATGTGTAAGACTTGAAGTTTCACCTCCTTCACTTTGTTGTCTCCTTCATAAATGTTTTCAAGTTTATCCCACATAGACTTTGCTGAGGTGCAACTCATCACCTTTAGATAGATCTGATCAGAAAGGGCTGCGGTGAGAGCATTCTGCACTTTAGCATCAGCATCAAGAATTTTCCTATCGGTATCTGTCATAGCCAGCCCTGTTGGATCAGTAACATGAATACCTTGGATAGTGGAAAAAAAGGACTTCCATTCCAAGGGATCTTAGATGAGATCTCATTATATTCTTCCAGATCTGTAAATTACTTCCATCGAATAGAGGGACTCCCCTGACATTGAATGCATTCTCCATGACGACAAAGGACAGATTCAACACCAGCAACCTCCCTTTGATACCACTTCTAGGACCCTGGGACACCCTAAGATGGGAGGGGTGAATCAGGGTGACAACTTTTTCTTTTAATGTGATGGATCTTGTTCCCACGTTGGTAGGAACTTGTTAAACCTGTATGATGATTATGATCAGAAAGTAAACATTCACATGCAGAGAGATGACACAACACTTTTTACTTGGTTCACCACTAAGGGCTACGTCCAAGGAGCATACGCCGACAGGTTTTCGGTCATATCAAATTCCACTAAACTTCACTAGATGTGGATTACAAAGGTTCGGGCACAATCACTCTGTCCCAGGCTCACTGCCTTTACAAAAGTTCAGGAATAGCTCACTACATCCCTCAGGTCACTCCCATTGAGTCCCCCTGGCTCACTACCTTTGGTGAAGTCTCACTCAGTTTATAAATGTGAAGTTCTCTTCATCATTGCTAATGAATGCATCCTCTGTTGTATGTAGATGCTCTGTTGAAGTCCAACTTCCACCCGAAGACAAATCTCACTTTGCAACAACGGTATCGCGCAAACTTTCAGCTTTCACGCAACCCCAGAAAGACCAGAGAACTTCAACAACACCTGGAGCGCGTCTCTAAGCCGGCACGTAAGTTTCAAAGACGGCGCACAAGTCCACCTCAACTAATTGCGCGACTCTCACTTCTTCAACACCAAACTTGCGTGACTCACATTCTTTTGGACCCAAACCGGTTTTGGCGCGCAACTACCAACTGTCGCGCTTCTTCAAATTCTGGCGCGCAAGTGTCACCAAACCACCTACGCAAAACCTCCTTCACCAACTCCAAACTTGCGCGACTCTCCTCCTTTCTCTCCCAAACAACCTTGGACGCGCAGAAAACAACTGTAGCACAACTTCAACTTGCGCGACCCACCACCACTTGCGCGACCACTACACCTGCGTGACGGGAGCTCTGAAATTCTTTAATTTTGAACTTCGTTACAAATGAGGAGGGGTGGTCCTCTATTTATAGGAAAACTGGACACCCTGCGTGGTGGCACGTAAGCCTCCTCTCGGCGTGAAAGTTCTGGCGCGCAACTCCAACCACCCTAGCCTCTGTCGCGCTACTCACTTGTGCGACCAAACCAATACTTGCGAGACCCTCTTTCCTTTTCCATATTTTGAAGTTCTGATCTTGAAAAACATATGGCGCGCAACTTTATAATCCTCCTAGGCACCGGCGCGCAAGTCCTTTCTTGGCGCACAAGTCACTTGCGCGACACATATCCAACGCGCAAGTCCCTTTCCCAAAAAAAAACACTGTTTTCCCCTTTTGTCAATTTTGAGGTCCAGAAATTTGGAAAACACTGGAAAATGGTGTCACCTTCAATACTGTTATCTGCTTGACCTGTATGAGTACTCTTCTGGCACACATTCTGAACTTCCTCTGAGGATTGACAACAAACACAAACCATACTCCAATTCATGCATAGATGACCATTGTTCCAACAGTTAAAGGTGGTTTCTAGTGCTTTTAAAAGCCCTATTTGTAGTAGTGTCTATAAAGGATATGATAAAATAGTTATCATAGGAATTACATATTCTAGTTTCCAAACAGATCGATATGATATGAAATCTCAAATATGATACATATTCATTTTGAATGGAGGTGTTGTGAGCTGGAAGAGCTCAAAGCAGGTTGTGGTAGCAGATTCTATAGCAGAATCCGAGTATATTGTGGATTTAGAGGTAGCTAAATAAATAGTATGGATATGAAACTTCATCTAAGATATCTATGTAGTACCTAGTAGTAAAGATCATATAATGCTCTATTGTGATAATACTACAGTGGTGGCCCTTTCCAAGGATCCAATGTCACATCAGGGGACAGAGCATATGCTTCAGAAGTATCATCTCTTTATGGATTTTTCTTAGATAGGTGGGGTTTCAGTGAGAAATATTTCTATGTAAGACAATGTGGTGTACCCCTTGACTAAAGACTTAACTCAGTAGAAACATAATTATCATGTGAGGTCTAGCATACTAAAAGTCGTAGGGAGTTGACTCTAGTATAAGTGGGAGTTTGTTAGAGTTGGTGTCCTAGGAACAACTGTTTGTATTTTGATTACATTGATATTCTATGATTTGAATATTAATAAAATATCTTATTACATATTATTCATTTTTCTGCATGACATTAATGTAATAATATCCTGGAGTATCTATCACATTGATAAGGTTGTAGTAGTTCCCCACTATGATGAGAAATTTGAAATTTCATGATGATATTATTAAATATAGTTCTACGGTTAGATAACAAACTATGATACGAAAAATGGTATGTAGACTGTCAGGTAAGAGTACTCATAAGAAGATGAGGCTTCTTCTCATGAAGTTAACACTTGGCAATCTCCAAGATGGGGGATTATGAGAATAGACATGCCCGTGGGAATTCTGCATGTTTTGGTTTCATCAGATATTTCTATCCACGAGCATGTGTAATGGTCCTTAAACTTTAAGATTATTATTAATGTGTGTTATGACTTGCACACTTAGATGTATTTCATAAACCATGACAATAACAATTCATGGTAAATTTGGATACATTAGGTGGATCATGAGTTACATGTTATTAATGAATAAGTCGATGAAGGATTTGTCCCTTCCATCTTTATGGAAGTTTATTTCTCAGCCCTTTGATTGAAATAAAACTATCACATTAAATTTCATGGCTATGGTATAATGATGTGTTTATTTCAGATAGTCAAAGAAAGATGTATCGAGCACATAGGTTGATGACATGGATGTGAAACTTGCATGATGATATATTGAGATAAAAGAATTATATTACATAGTGAGTGTTTATCTATTATTGTCTTCATTGTGACATTAAGTTCTTTCTCTTGGGTTCCTTGTCCCATTGCTAGATAGAAATCTTGGACTTTAGGCAATCCCACCTAATGCCAATGAGAAATAATCCTAGAGGGTCACACACTAATTGTTTTTGATGATCTTGATTAAATTCTATTTGAATTTAATGAATAGAATAAATATTATTCTCAAGTTTGAGGAATAATTTATCCTCATTTTATCGATCGCAAATATTTATTGATGAATGAAATATTTAAATTAAATATTTATTCTGATATTCAATAAATGTTGAAGAGGATAAATAGAAAAATACCACATCGATTGATAAATATTTATTTACAAGCTGGTAAATATTATTTATCATTGTGTAGGTTGGCGTTCGCACCATAAAATAATATTATTATTATTATTGTGTGTCATAGGGTTTATTAAAGATTATAAAATTATTTAAGGTTCGGCATGCAATTAAATAATTATTTTAACATAAACTCTTTCTCTATAAATAGACAATTATGTCTATTGAGTTAATATCAAAAAATTGATAATAGAGAATTATTGCGTGCAACATACCTCTCTCTCTCTCTCTGTCACACCCTGACGTTTTAATTTTGATTTTTTTTATAATATTATTTTGTCATTTTAGGGCTTTGGTTAACTTCGTTGAGGTGCGGGTTGAGCGCAAGTCAAAAATGGTTGACTTTTAATGTTTTTAGTGGGTATCAGACCCGTGCGCGGTCACCGCACGGTTGGCGGTAGCCACGCAGCTGGCCCAGGTTTCATGCAATTGCTCATTATTTCATTATTATTATTGTTATTGTTTTTTAAGAAAAATGATTAAAATTATTATTATTTTATTAAAGGTATTATTATTATTTCCTTATCATCATTGTTATTTTTATTATCATTCATATAATTATTATTTTTATTGTTATTAATTTTTATTGTTGTTATTTTTATCATTGTTATTTTTAATAATTTTATTTTGGGTTTTATTATTATTATTATTATTATTATTATTATTATTATTATTATCATTATTATAATGTTAAAATGAAAAGAAAAAAAATAGCATAACCTTAGTTTTACCCAGCCCCCTTCCCCATACCCCCGAGCCGCCACCCCCTTGCCCCTCTGCCCTCACTGCTTCCCCCCTTCCCTATTTTTTCTACTCCTACGCGCTTACCCTACCCCCCTGCGCTTCAGGCTGCCACTGACCTCCCGCTCGCGGCCCACCATCCTGCCACCTTCCATCTCCGCGGACCCCGCCTTGCCTCACCCTCACATACCAACCACCCTGCACCTCCTGCCCTCTGTGCCTCAGCCACTCCCACACCCACGCCCAGCAATGCTCCCCTCTCCCTCACTCCGCCTCCGGCCTCCCTGACCCCCTCAGTGCACTTGCCCTACTGCACCTCCAGCTGAGCCGCCTCGCCCTGCCGCGCATTCGGCCCCTTGCCTCGCGCCGCCTCACCGTGCTCCAGCGGAAGCGCCACACTCCCCTCGCCCTAGCACCCTGTCGCCCCTGCAAGACCCCGCATCTGCTCTCCCTCTGCCCCTGTTTCCCTCCGCACTTTCCGCCTCCACCTCACCCTCCAACATCCTAACCCTCGACACGCCCTGGCAGCAGCCCCATCGCCTCTGGCCCCTTCCGCACACCCAACCAGATCCCCCTCCCTCTGGCCAACCTAGCCAGCCCCTCTCAACCAGCATCTGCCTCGCCCTTCGGCCCTCCGTCTCCAACCCCTCCGCACCAACAGCGCCGTACCCGATCGCCCAACCGGTCTCCCCAGTTGCCTTGCCACCTTCGTTCTACATCCCAGCCTCACCCTTCGGCCTCCCTGGCGTTCTGTGTTTTTGTCCAGCCTACCCCCGTAGCCCGCGGACGCAAGTTCTCCAATCTGGCGACCTTACCGTCGGTATATTTTTGTTCATATTTGGTGTTTTTATCTATTTTGGATAAACCCTAACTCGTCGGGGTTGTGTTTTACGCGTTTTTCTTGTTGTCTAGAATGTGCGGTTAGTCCGCAAGACATTGTTCTTCATTCCGCTGAAGCGGCGTCGCGTTTGCATGCCATTGAGGTAGGCCAATCCGTATTTTTTCCTTTCCAAATAAATTCATTTAATGTTGCATGTTTTAATTGATTCTTTTACTTGATTTTCACCTTTTCAAAATAATTGATTTGTTTATGAAATCATTTATACTTGTTTGGCCTGTTTATGGAAATTGTTAGAAACTGGTTATTTGTTTAGAAAAGTGTTTGTAAACTGGTTGAGTTGTTTGTATAATTGTTTATAAATTATTTGGTCTGTTCATTAAATTATTTATGAATTATTTTGACTATTCTTGAATATTTTTAATTAATTGTTTGGTTCATTGTAAATTTTCAAAGGACGAGTTTAACTATTTTCCTTGAGGTTTTGGTCCTTTGGTCTTGAAAAGTGCTTTTGGTTGTGTGTGTGGTGTGGGTTAAGTTTTAAAAGGTGTGAGAGTAGTTTTTCTTATGCAATGATTTATAAAATGGTGTTCGCTTGTGAGTTAGTGTAATTGAGATGCAAGCCTCAGTTTTTTCCTTTGAAAGGTTTTACCAAATGAATAACTGATTTATTAAATGATGCTTGAAATTAAAATCATGGGTGAAAAGTGTTTCGGTGTGTGTTTGGTTTTTCAAGAGGGTTTTGGGGTGTGTGTCAACATTGAAGTTTGAAGTGTTACTTAGAGTGGTTTCGTAAAGTGTTTAAGGGTTTTTTTAAACTATATGATGGGTGCGAAACTGGTTTGAAGGATGTTTTGGGGTGCGTGGGGTTTTAAATGTGGGTTTTGATGTGTCGTGCACTTTTGTTGGGTTTTGCATGCCAAAATTTGGGTGGGTTGCCCGGTTGGCTCTTGCATATGGTTTATGATCTTTAGAACTATATTTTTATTTTTTATGAGTGTAATTGCTATGCAAGAAAAATGATGATAGGTGCTTTCAAATGGTTTTGCATGCTATGTGCTCGATGCGATTCCTTTTTGGCCGTTGAAAAAAAATGTTTGGAACAAAAGTGATATGCATGTCTGGTTGTGTATAAAAGTATGGTTTTGAAAAAATATCAAAAGGCCCGATTGGAAACTTTGAACATTTTATGAAATGGTTTAAATGTTACATGGTGTGACGGCCCGGTTGACACTTTGTTAACATGAAATGATTGAATGTGTATTTGGGGGCGCTCCTGTATAGGGTAACCCTTTATGGGTGAATGAACAAGAAGAATTCGTGTTTGGGGAAGTCAAGTGCAGTGAGATGACCCACGCGTGCGAGGGCCTTCCTACTTACACAGTATTATTATAACCATCATGGGTTCCTGGGCATCTTTTAGATAATCGAGTGACGGTTGCTAACCAACTCCGATTAGATGAGTTGGTACCTGCTGGATTTGTTGTTAGACCAGGCTGACTTTGCCACTGGATTGGTCAGTTTAGGGTGGTCAGTTGGTTATAGACTTAGGAGCTTCACCATACGCCAGCAGGTGGTTCCGAAACTGAGTACGTCTAGGGGTCTTCTAGAGATGTTTAGAATCACTCATGGTTACTGGATTATTTACATAGCTTGTTTACTTTCCGTTACACTAGTTTATTTTCAGTTTGCACCTTTTTACTTGTTTTACTCTAGCCCAACTTTGGAATTTTCTATTTTGGACATTATTTATAAAATGAAAAATGATTTTGAAAATGGTATGTAGCATGTTTTGGGTTTACTTTAAACGGTAAAAACATGTTACTTATTTTTAAAATGTGAAAAGCCTACTTTCATACTTGTATTTCAAACTTGTGTTAATGGATTGTTTCGGGAAAGGAGACGTTGGATTCTGTGGTTTATTTTGGCATCCCTACTGATCATTTTTAATGCTCACGCCTATTTTATCATTTTAGTTGCAGGTTTCATTTGCACAGGTTTCCTTGGCTGAGTTGCTCATTATAGGAGCAAGGTCGGCCTTTGGTTGGGAGGTGACCTGAAAGGTCACGTGGAGGTATGTTCGGTTTTACTTTCGTTTCGCTGCTAGTTTTATTTTTATCATCAATTTTTATTTATCTGTCTTTCTTTTGTTCATGGGCCAAATCGTTCCCAATGATTAAATTTTGATGCCTGACACTAGTTGCTAGCCCGTGGGGATCGGGAACGCCCTTTGGGCCATGTCGCAGACCAGCTCGGGTGACCGGTTCAGGGTCGACCCGGGTTGGTTCGTGACTCTCTCTCTCTCTCTCGAATTCCTCCTCTCTTCCTCTCAAGAACAAGAAGAACTCCTTCAAGCCCAAAGGATCTTGGAACGATCAAGAGGATCAATACATGACAATTGATTCACCGTGCTAGCACCCGTAAATCAGTTGGCGTTGTTCGGAGACCAAAGGAGCGTGTATGGATCACCGCTAGAGGAATTCTACACTTGGATACATACAGCGCAATGAAGATAATTTGGAAAGAGTTTTTTAGAAGATCACAATCATCAATGAAGAAAGATCATAAGACCAAGTATATCATTTCTTCTATATCTAAATAAATTAATTATAAATTTAATGTAAAAGATCCTCTATTGAGATTCTGGAACATTTTTTTTAAGAAATTTAAAATATATCGCCCATCACTGATGCTTCCACTGCGCCTGAAACCAACCAGAACCACGCTATGTGGGACCGTTCAAGGTTATAGAACGAATTGGCACTGTTGCGTACCGGTTAGCATTACCGCTAAGATTCGGTGTTTTTAATAACCTCTTCCATGTTTCTCAACTGAAGAAGTATCATCCCGGTCCATGACATGTGATCAGTTGGGATCATGTTACTCTTAATCCGGATGCGACTTTTATCCACGAACCGATACGGGTTCTAGAAAGACTGAAAAAGGCCCTTTAAGGGAGATTTATTTCCTTAGTGTGAGCATTATGGAAGCATGAACAGGTTCAAGAGAAAACCTGGGAACATGAAAAGTTTATGTGGGAGCAATGACCCAACTTGTTCAGGAGCAACGTTGATATCCAGCTACTCAAGTATGGAAAGCCTAAAGGTGGGGATAATATAGCACCCCGATTTGAGGTATGTCTTCATTTTACGTTTTTGTTTTGGGTTTCGAGTCAATGGGTTAGTTCCTGGATTTTTGAAAGAGGAGAATAACCAGAGTATGTCAGCTTCAAAATTTGTTGGAGTAATTTACGCAGTAAATTATGGTTTTACAACATAAATTGTTTGGGCCAGATTCCATAAGAAAAGTTCATGGAATAAAAACTGTTTATGCCATAAATTATACTTTTACGTCGTAAGATGGATTTCCCAAAAAAATAACTAAGGCGATGGGTTTTTCGACGCAAGTGGCCCTTGATGATTTTACGACGTAAATTCTCAATTTACAGTGTAAATAGTTAGGGACCAACGATTTTTACTACACCCAACGGTTTTATTTTCTGATACACTGTTGTTTTTTCTCCTCTCAACTCCCTGGGAAAACCTAGGTTATTTCCAGCGATCTCCGACGTCTGAAATCCTTTCGCAACAAATCTTTGAGCGGTTATTTGTGGAATCAAAGAGGAATGGAAGGAAGGGGTTGATTTGTGGAATCGTTTAGGATCCTTTGCGCTAATCGTAATCGAGGTAGGTGGCTTCTCTCTCACTCTATAGTTCTAAAACTAGTTGGCTTGATCTTTGATAAATTGTACTTATGCTTTGTTAGAAATCTCTAGTAAAATTGAATTGGAAAACTCCTCTTTGATGTGATTTCAAAAAGGTGGGTTTTGAAAGATGGAATTTTTGTTTAAATAAATGTTTTTTTGGAAATTTGGCATAAGAGTGTTGGTGTGTGTTCATGTTCATCTGGAACGGATAATAGGTGGAAGTACCATCGTTAAATGGTCATATGGACATATTGTGGGCGGAAGTACCAGCGCCAAAGGGGTTCACCAAGCGACGACTTGGTGAAAGGATGACTCACCACTCACGGGTATAGGGAGACCCATGGTTACATGCATTGTGTGTGTGTGTTGGTGTGGAATTGGAATGATTATGCCAAGCAACAAGAAATTGTTTTAAAGGTTTTATTTGACGTTCTCTATAGAACTGATTTATGGCTTTGATATAAACTGTTTTTTTTTGTTTCTCTCCTATTTTATAAAATGCGTGAACTCGTTTTTGTCCTAGTGACATGTGTTGGGAAGTATTTAGGGAAATCCTACAGAGTGAAATACTCACTGTCTTCTTAGGCACTTTGGTGTGTTTGCAGATGTCATCTACCAGAATACAGGGAAGGGTCATGTGTCATACTTCTCTAGCGGTGATCCTTGACATCATGGTTTGGTTGCTGAAGCTGGAGTTTGAAAGTGTCTGCATCTTGGTCTGTGATGGTGCCACTTTGAAGTCAATGTCCTTTTACTTTGAGTCTTAGTCTTGCACTTTTATTTCTTTTTCCGCTATACTCTGATATTGTTATGTATTGGCATTTTTTTTGAGTTATGAGATTATTTATTCATGCATCATTTAGAGGATTGGATGTTTATTGTTTAATGTCGTCAGGTTGTTTCATCTTTAAAAGAGCAAGTTGTCTCCCGACGTTTCCTAAGCCCTTGTCATTTATTGTCAGTCTTTGATGTCTTGGGGATATCATCTAAGGTTAGTGGCATTCCACCAGTTCTCAAGCTAATAAGTTGGGGCAGGGTGTTACAGTTTATTTCTCTCATAAACCCTTGAGTAAACCAATTTATCTTGTAGAAGAATATTATCCCTTATTGTGACAACTGAAATTTATTTTCTTCTTCACCTTTCTTAATCTAAATTATTTTGTATTTTTGTAGGAGGCACGAGAAGTATTTAGGAGACATCATTGTAAAGGGGTTCAAGTTTATCATCTTGCTCCTAATTTGGTTCTTTGCCTTGATAAAAAAAATGAAGATCTTGTAAAGTTGGATGAAAACCACAACATATTAATGACCAACTACTCACATTGAGTGATAAAACTTCTAAAAATAGTTTTCTAACTTGATGTTTTCTTCATATTCATTCATGAGTTTTTTACATGATAAAGAGATTTGCATGGATTGTCTCATCCTAATTAGTGGTGAAGATTGAGTTGAGAAAAACTGTATTAATGGTGGAGCATTAGAGGAACAAAATCATCCGCAGGCTGGAGCATCAAAGTTGGGGAACACCGCAAATGCAATAGACAGAGGAGCAACTGAGATGGGGGAACTCAGGAGCTGATGAACCGGGTCAAGAGCCGGGACGTCTCCGCCACGACCGAGCTTTAACGGGGATCCGTTTAAAAGCACGCTCTGGCTTCGGAGTTTGCCGCCTTCTGGAGTCAAGTGGTATTCTTCTCTGTACAGTGGCCTGTCTGAAGCTCTTCTTCCCACCCATGAAACCGCTCTCCTCAAACCATGCATGAAGAAGCTTCTCCTGCTGCTCGGCCGTGATGCATCCAAGCGGATGTTCATGGCATTATGAACATGGACGCTGAACTCAGTCTCGTTGCTCAAGTTGATTAGGAGCAGAGTCACCCCACCCTGCAACACAACATCACCTCAAGATCAATCGTTATGATGTGTAAAATTATATTCATTTGGACAAACAGTTGTTTGAATGTGAAATTGTGTCACTCATGGGTCACATGTTAACGATCGCACACACACAAGATCCAAGATCCAAATGCAGGCAGTTTTATCCAATTTTTAGAACCAAATAATAAACTCAAACACATTGTTTGTTTCTTTTGGTCTTGTAGTTGTTTTGGACTTTTTTTTTTTTTATTAAGGCTTGTTCAATAAAAAGGGGCTTGACCCTCAACCTTCACATGTCTCATTACTTTAAAATAATAAATAGAAAAAACAACAATTTTTCTCCATGCAAAATACCAAATACTTTAAAAAAATTGGCATTGTTAAGTTTACTTACCTTTCTCTTTGAACAATGAGCATAGCTACGCAAGTGAGGCGTAGCATTACTGTCAATGGATAGGACTCCTCGACCCATTAACCGATGCCACAAGAGTGCACTGTTATTACAGCAGAAAGCCATTCAAAAACTAATAAAATCAACAGATTTCTATTTCAGTTATATTAGTTACTGCAGAAAAACTTATCAAAGTACCAGAGATCTTGCCTGTAATAATCAGGATTGGGAGCATATGTCGTTGTGTTGAGAAGGCCATAGTTGCCTCCGATCAGAGTTTGTCTGCAATATACTTTAGTATTGTACTTGGAAGCCATCCCTAGTTGATCCAGATACCTACAGCGCATAAATAAGAAATCCTTTCATTTGGATGCACTGGACAAGGTCCAGATCAACTACCAGAAAGTTTGTGAGACTGTTTGGTTCTCAGAAAATAAAATAAAGGAAAAGAAAGAAAATGAAAATGAAGGAAAGGAATGGAAAGGAATGGAAAGTAATTTAATCGGGTTCCAATCGCTTTCCTCCCATTTGTGGGAGGAAATAATTTACATTGTCTGGGAGGGAAACCGTGACAGTGTTGATTCTCTTCTCATGCGCGTTCCAAGAGAAAGAAAACTGACCAATTTCCCTCCCCCTACCCCTGGTTTTGGCCAACCAAATGGGCGTGTGCAAACCAAAAATGATAATCGAAAGTACAGAAGCATTCAGGCAACTAAGATCACCAAAAGCTATTCACAAAGGTGTCAGACACAAGATGACCACCACTGTTATAGGCGCCACCCGATTCGCCAACCCAAGCAGAAGCCCAAGGGCCGTGACTTCTAATTGCCTGATCAAGACTTTTGAACGTACTGGATATCTTGTCCAAGTAATCGGGATTCAGGATCTTCGAAATGAGATGTGGATCAGAACCTACAGTAGAGAAAATGTATAGATTCTGTAAGCCAGATATATATGAATCTGGATACCCCACGCAAATCTACATTAAAAAAACCATTCCCATTACCGCTCACAGTTAGCACATCGGGATGTGGTTCCAAACATCTCGTATTGATGCCAAAAATGGTTAGGTTGTGTTTGACAGCGCTTACTGAAAAGTAATTTTAGAACTTATCATTTATGATAAGTGCTTCTGTATAAGTGTTTTCAGATTACTTGCTGAAAAAGTGTTTTTCTGCCACCTATTTAAATAGCTTTTCAGGAATTTAAGTAAAGTGGCTCTTCATAAACAGAACAAGCACCAATTATTTTTTCAAATTGCTTATCATAAGTGATAACTGTTACAAGAACTTTTCAACAAGTGATGTCAAACACAACCTTGTAATGGAGTTATACAGTTATCATGGGCATTGAAAAAGGGAAGCCATTAATTAGGAATGGAGTAGGCAGTCTACTTGGAACAGAATTTCGGGTGTTGTTTATGGAATCTAACTAGGGAATGAGTGCGGAGATCGCAACATTATATGATTCCATCCATCAGAAAATGGAGGAACTAAATGGTTTGAACAATGAGGAACATTGGATTAATTGAGCAATGCAAATATGATATTAAGACATGCACAAAATTAAGCCTTTAAACTTAACTGACAGCCATTTGGGTAAGGGTTATGGGATCAGTAATCGGGGAAAGCTCTCTTTAAGTGGTCGTGCGATGGAAACTGAGAAATGAAAGATTGTTCTTTTCAGGTCTAGTTGGTCTCCAGTGCTAAAACTACCATGCATCTTTTTGGAAAATAGTGCGAGAAAAGAAGTGGACAGTCAATAAAATCAGGGACAATTATGTCCAAAAATTTTATTTCTCGAAGAACGAGTGAGCATTCCGCCAAAATTGAAAGGAATTCAGGCTCCCTTAAATGATGGAATTAGCAATCCCCCTGTCTCATACCAAAAATAAAATTTTGACGGTTCTTTTACTCATTTCTTTTTCGAAGCTGGTGTTGCTTCGTACCAAACACAGCCTAACAGTCTTCGTGTATCGGATATATGACGTACATAAGTGCAAAAGGAAGCATCAAAATTAACTAGTAAAAAGGGAATGAGCTCAAATTAACTCGTAAAAAGTTTAGGAAGCAGCGAAAAACAGAAATGGGATGACCTCAAATCAACTATTTGTTACCAACCTGAACCCAGATTGTAGATATGATGTGTAACAGCATTAACTACGTTGGGGCCTGACACCTGAAGAAATTCTTCAAACCACTCTCGATCATAGAATCCTCCCGGTGCTAATAGTGATGAATGCAAATGAGATTTTCCATAGAGATCATTAATCATAGCCTTTAGCTTGATCAAGTCTTTTCCATATTGTGCAGCACTAACACTAGCACTAACCCCTTCGCCGCACAACTCATTGCCTGGATTACCAAAGGCAGTGTTCAAGAATGAGTAAAATGAAATATAAAATGATGATAATGGTGATGACGATGACAATAGTAAGAATGATTTACAGTACCAAATTCCCATGAATCTATCACATATCCCTTAGAAACAGTGTAATTTATGAAGTCGTGAGCATTACTAGAATCCCAATCCCCTCCCCACTCGTTCCTTGTGACCTTGTGCCTTCCATTGAGTGCATTTAAGCCAAATGTCACAACTGCTCTGCAAACATAAGAGATATTCAAGCTTATGAGAATTACCTGCCCACCAGATAGTATACAGGGTCTATAATATTACACAAATTGACATGAACAGATATTTCATATATTCTACTTGCATAGCTTCACAAGGAGATCTTTAAGAAATTATAATTTCGACCCCGAAACTTCATACACTAATAGCCCCTTTGGTTACATTCCAGTGTTATCCATGGGAAATGATACATCATTCCAGCATTTGGTTCGACTGAAAGGGAAAACAGTATGTCATTGCAACGTTTGGTTGAATGGAAAAAGAGTGTGTGGAAGGGACAAATCCAAAAAACATTAGAACGGGCAATGACACCTCCATTCAATTCCATTTCATTCTATTCCATTCCATTCCATTTCTGATGGTTCTATGAACCAAACATGTTGCAAGGAATTACTGTTCCAAAAAAAGCACAATTAATAAACAGATAGAAAAAAGAAGTTGATTCTAGTATGATTTCAAAGCCCACAAAAATATAACTAGCCTTTCTCTGGATGAACAAATAAAGCATTTGGTTTTGACTTGCAAGTCAAACAGATGGGACCGACAGCAAGGGAGATATATTACCCTGTCTCATGGAATAAGCCATTAAGCTCGTCCCACCTGTTCATGTGCAAACATCCTTTTGAAAACCCAAACAACCCATCATCCATCTTTTGGAAGGGGTGGCAAGGGAGCTTCAAGTTTCCAACATCATACAATACTTGGTCTTGCAAAGATCCTCCAATTCTTATCCTCAGCTGATTGAATGCTATCCAGAAAATTCAAAAGCATGAAATTATGCCACAAATAGAAAGAGGGTAATAGAGGGTTTCAAAATGAGACTAATTAGTAAAAACTTCAAACAGATTGCCATTTCTCAAAACTTCTCAGTGACATGAAATCTGGAAATATCCACCTTTAATAGCTTTGACCAAGAAAGGATGAGACGAGTCCTGACAGCTCCAAAACAGGAAAAAATTAACAGTCATTATAAATGGCATCAAATGGCAGCAGCTGTTTAAATTCTCACCAAATTAATCACTGATGAGTGTCCCCATGGACAATTTCTGTAGTTACACTTGTCATGAGGCCACCAATCAATGGTGGCACAAACAAAATTTGAATCAGTTTCAGCGACCTTTTCAGATCCATTGACAACAAGTGCTGTTAAATGTGTCAGCGACGCCGAAGTTAATGGAGATGGAGTGAAGAAGAGAAACAGCAGAAATCTGAATCCCATTGGCTTGGTATTTCTCCACTGACTGAGCCCAATCAAACCCGCTACATATTGACAAAAGAAACGTGATGATATGATATGAATAACCACTTTGCTTAAGGTTTACCCCCGCATTACCATAACAGGGATTGACTAACCAATGCTAAAATTCAGTTTAACATTTAAGCATCCACGTAATGTGAAGCTAAATCTATGCATTAAATTAGAATTTATATGCAAGTAAATTAAATTAGATTTAAGAAATATGTTCTCAGTTCAGATTATAAGAAACAAACTATGCATTTTTTTTTTTTTCAATGATGGCATTGACCACTTAACAGATGACTCTGATTTTCCTCGATCAACAAACATATAAATCCGGGATATGTAATTACATTTTCATCTAGAAAATCAAATCAAGGCAACACCGACACGAAGGAGGAGACAGCAACATAACAGCAACAAAAATAAAAATGGTAAACTGTTTCAAATATATGTGCGTGCGAAGTTCTGAACAGTTTATGGGCTAAAAATTGAAAATATATGCGAGCAAGCCAGATGAAAACCGATTTCAAAACTGGAGCTCAGTCGCGATGGAATTTTATACCACTCCAGATTTCTATGTCCAGGGAAAGGCCGTCAGTCCTGAAGCATCTGATCCTCCGGAACAGAAATCCATATTTGAGGAAATGGGAGCAGCCTCGATTGTTTCTTTGCGTGGAGGAGACAAATGGAGGAGCTCACCTGTGAAATTGTCTATTTTGTTGCTGAGTGTTCAAGTTATCCGAAATGAGTGTCTTATATTATAAGCATCTTGCTCGCCTTTTTCCAATGATTCCCAGACGCCGTTTGGTAAGGAAGATACATATAGAAAGTTCCCACTATATTTTTGGTACGTCAAGATTGACTCGCTCATTGTCGTCTGTTGAAAATTTTGTTCATGAAAATTATTCGAGGGGCGTATATATATATTGAAAAACGAATTATTAATTGTATAGATTGAGTTTCAAAATTCAAAGTTTTTAATTTTAATAGGAAATTGTTTTATTTTTGTTGAGATTAATATAATTGATTATTCAATTTAATTAGTGAAGTTCGGCGAATTTAGGTATATTGGTGTCTTTAGCGCCACTTGAGGTGGCGCTATATAATTCTTCGAATAGCGCCACTTCAAGTGGCGCTATTGTTTTTTTTTTAAATTTATTAAATTTATTATTTTACATTTAATATAATTAGATAATTTTTATATTTATTATAATTATTATATTTATTATATTTATAATTATATTTCGATAATTCTATATTCATTATAATATTAGAATTATTATAATTATAAATAGAGAATTATAATAAATTTATAATTATAAATATAATAATTATGATAAATATATAAAAATATTAAATATATAAATATAGTAAAAACAAAAATATAATAATTATATAATTATAAATATAGTAAATAAAAAAATAATAGAATTATAATAAAAATAATAAATGTAATAAATATAATAAATGTAGTAAATGTCATTATATATTTATGTATACAATATTTTTTTTTTGCTTTGTAAATATGCAATTCTATTTATATATAATGTATATATAATGTATATATAGATATATAATTACATAATGAAAATATATAATTCTATATATATACATTATATATATTTTTTACATTAAAAATATGTAATTATAATAAATATGTAATTATAATAAATATGTAATTATAATAAATATAAGGCTATAATAATCATTTATTTTAATTATATATTTATTATATTTAGAGTTATAATTAGATATTTATTATATTTATAATTATAATTATATGTTTATTATAATTATATATTTATTATAATTATATAAATATAAATAGAATAAATATATAATGTATACATGAAGATATAATAATTTGTAATAATCATATATTAATAAAAAATAATTTGTAATTTAAATAATGACAATTGATTATTTATAATTAATTTTCAATAATAATAACTTATTATTATATTAATTTGTAATAAATTATAATTTAATTTACTATTATAATTAATTTAAAATTATAACTATTTATAATTATAATAATTTGTAATAATTATATTTTAAATATATAACAAAGAGTTGAAAACAAAAGAAATTTCATAAAAAATGTCAATGAAAAATAATTTTTAAGTAATTAAAACCACCTATTTGAAACTTAAAAATGTTTCAAATACGTGTTTTTGAAAAACAATAATAGATAAAGTATAACACCGATATAAAGGCAATTTTAATCATTGATTAAACATATAATAAATATTTGAAAACAAAATGAATTTAATGAAAAATATCAATGAAAAATATTTTAGAAGCTTTCAAAACCAGATATTTGAAACTTACAAATGTTTCATGTACATCAATTTGAAAGACTGTAAAACATAAATTATAGCACGAATATAAATGAAACTTTAAACATTGACTGAACATATAATAAATATTTTAAAACAAAATGAATTTCATAAAAAATGTTGATGAAAAATAATTTACAAGTTTTCAAAACCACAAATTGAAAGTTACAAATGTTTCATGTACGTGAATTTAAAAGACTATAAAATAGAAACTATAACACGGATATAAATGAAACTTGAAACATTGATTAAAAATATAAAAAATAGTTGAAAAGAAAAGGAATTTAATCAAAAATGTTGAAGAAAAATAATCTATAAGCTTTCAACTTAAAAATGTTTAAAGTACACGGCTTTGAAAGACTATAAAACGTTAACTGGATGTGAAGAAAGGCTGAAGCCGCCTTTCGTTAAGGGCATCCTTGTCACACGGGTTTTCTGAAATTTTGACATCCAATTCACTGCAAGAAAGGCTAGAAGGTCCACATAAACACACTATGTTTAGACCTTCTGGCCTTTCTTGCAGTGAATTGGATGTCAAAATTTATACTGGATATAAAGAAAGGTTGAAGCCGCCCTTCGTTTTGGGGGGAACACCACCACAGCTTCCTACATCTCGTTTAATCGTTCAATTCAGTTTCATTAAATTTGGACAACCCCTCATTTATAATGAAATTCTTTCTGTCTTCGAGTATTTCTTATATGTTTAATCAATGTTTCAAGTTTTGTTTAAATTATTTTGTATATACTATATATTTTATTTTCTATTTTTTTGTTTAAATAACTATCATTTGTCTAAATAAATAAGATTTTTAACATATAAATCATGACATCTGAATAAATCAACGTCGATGCCCCCCGGTACCACAACGTGGCGTCTGAATCTCACGTCCTCCCCGCGTCCGACGTATGCGTCGCTCCGGTGTCCTAGCAGTGGGATCCTCCGCTTCTGGTGCATCTGGTGCCTCCTCATGATGCTGTGTAGAGGGCTGACCAAAATCATGTGTGGATGACGACCCAAAATCATACGTGGATGACGGCCTGAAATCATGCGTGGAGCCAGATGGTCCTGGAGCTCCTAAAAATGGTAGAAAGGGCATACTGAAGAAGTCCTCGCCGGGAGGAGAGGGGGCTGCCACAAGCTGTGTCACCTGATCCAGCTCGTAGTCCATAGTAGTCATCGGAGACGACATATGTGGTATATAAGCGTCTCCCTGCTGTGCAAGCTCATCAATAAGCTGGGCAGGATCATCTCTATGTGGAGCTGCCACATCTGCAGGAGGCGCCCTCGAATGTCTATCTCGCCGCCTCTGCCCCTCCCGAGGTACTCGTCTCCGTCTCCCAGCTGGCGGTGGTGGTGCATCATCATCAGCAGGCATAGCTGGGACATCCTCACTCTCAGGAGCTCCAGGTGGAGGATATGGATCAGGATATTCATGTGGCTCCTCGTCATAACAACTGTCCCGTATCATCCGGAGATCATCATAGAGAGCCAACACATCTCGATGAACTATGTCTCGTCTAATATATGGCTCCTCCTGAGGATGTGTGATATGTGCAAGATGATCAATGATGTCTGTCTTCAAATGAAATGACATTCATATTAATACCACAAAAGAGTTAAACAAATATAATATACCTTAATAAACATACCATCCGCTGAATGTCAATCCCCTGACGTGTAAGATGCATGATGGTATGACGTCGATACCAGTCTGCATAATCCCCCTGAGCAGATAACTGATACTGTGTTGTGGGATATCCATATCGAGAAACACCATATCGGGCACACGCGTCCCACAACTCAATATGAGATGCATGAAACTGCCGCCACACTACAACATAAACAGTGTTTAGCGGCGGTTTTGTGGCGGCGGTTCACAAAACCGCCGCTAAACGTTATCCGTGAAAGATTTCGCGGCGGTTTTTAACAAACCGCCGTGAAACCCAACCTATTTTGAAAAACCGCGACGCTTTCCCCTCCCCTATCGCATACCCGTACCCCGATCCCCCTCACAAACCCTCCCCTCTTCCCCGATCCCCGTCCCGCTACCTCCGGCGACACCCGAGCCCCCCGGCGAACCCTGCACCCCCCCCTCGACCGCCGGTGACCCCCGCGCCCCCGCGCCCCTCGCGCCCCCCACGCCCTCCGGCGACCGCCACACCCCCCGCGGCCTCCATTTTGAGCCTCTCCTCCATTGATTTCTAGAAATTTATTGAGGTAAATGCTTTTTTCATCTTGTTCATCCCCTATACTCTCCCCTACACCCATTATTTCTTGTTTTATACTTATCCCATGAACTCTAGTAAATATGTTGGTGGATATTAGGGTATGATATGGTTCTAATATGGGGGTTTTATGTGTTTAGGGCTTCTAGAGGGCTCCCCTTTTCTTGGTTGATATTTTCTATAAAAGTAGACTCATTTTAACTTGACTTCCACTTGATTGAGGTAGGTAAATTTTTTAAATTTCCTTTAATTAGAAGATCATTGAGTGCCTAATGTTTTCTAATTCCTTTTATTGTTAAATTAAATCTATATGCGGTAATAGTAGTGGATTTAAAAAAAATATCAAGTTTTTCTTACTTTTCATAAAGGTTTTTCAATAGTTTACTCATTTATAAAGTGATATTGAATTTCAAGTATTTAAAAAAATGTGTATATGGATCATTTAATGTTGATTTTAATTATTATGGTCAATTGGCCATGTTTAAGTCTTGGAATGGTAAAAGGTGTAGTTTTAAATAAAAAGTTTAAATAAAAGGTGGTGTTTTGGAATTTCAAATGATTTAAATGAAAAAAGGAAATTGATCCTTTAAATGGTTTTATGTATGGATTTCTATTATTTTCATTTAAATAAATTTTAAATAAATATTTCAAAATGGAAAAAAATGGCTTGCTATCCTGGACTAATTTTGAAAGAAAGTCATGTTTGTCACCTTCAAGGAGGTTTTCTCAAAAATGTACACAGCCCTTAGTCAAGGCCCTTGATTTTGTACTGATTGATACATATATATTTTTGTTACTGAGGAGAATATTTTATATCTTTATTATAGGAATTTTTTGTGAAATGGGGATGTTTCTTAAGATGGAATTGAAGGTGATGTGATATTTAGTTAAAGTGTTTTAAAATTTATTTGTGTAATGATCATATGACTTACTTGTTTCCTCACATACCTTGAGTTTTATCATGGGGATCATAGGTAGCTATGTAAAAGATCTATATGATTGTGACCCTACTGTATATTATTCATTGGCTAGGGATTACGTCCCAATTAGACCGAGTGAGCTAATGGGATAGATTTGTGACCCAATGAGACCATGGTAGCTCCCAAAATATTTAGGTTCACATGTATTAGGTAGTGTTCTGATTAGATATATCCAATATCATTCATGTTATACCCTAGTGATTTTCCCATGATACCAAGTATTTTTTATGAAATTAAAAAGGGTATTTTCATTTTCTTTTTCATGGTGTCCCCAAGATTGATTGGATTATGAAACCATTGTGTGTTTGTGTTTGTTACTCCTTATTCATTATTGGTTTAGTTATTTATTGATATTTTCTTTATTCTTATGATTTTATTTGTTTTATATAATGAATTAAATTATGGTGGATTTTAAATTGATTTTTTTTTTCAAAGGAAATAAAATTTTATGTTTTATATTTGAGTTTTTAAGAAGATATAGATACATAGTAAAATATTAGTTTTGTTCTGAAAAAAAAAATTAAAGGTCTCCTATTTAAAGTTTTAAAGTAGTTATTTTTTCCTTATTTAGTTAAAAATGGATTAAATTTTTTAATATGTGAAATTTGGTGTGATATTTTATTTGATAATATTACATGTGAGAAACTTATTTTCCTAACTGTAGTTTAAACTAGAATTATTGAAATTTCATATGGAATGAATTTCACAGAATCTATAGTAGAATCCAAATGGGAATGTTTTTTCTCACACCCTACATACACACTGACATGTGTATATAGTTATCATGTTTTCTTTTATGTGCCCAAACTATAATCTCTTTCGAGTTATGTTCACTTTGCTTTAATTAGGGATGGTATTTGTAAAACCCCATATCTATACAGGTGTTTAGAGATCAAGGGAAACTTAAATTTTCAATTTAGTGGCTAAGTTGAATTTTGAAATGGGATTTAGAATCAAATTTTGAGTCTTTGAAAACCTCAATGGAGGAGTTTTAGATATGGTTGGAGGCTTTTGAGTTATCTCAAAGTATCATAGGAACCTTGGGAGAGGTCGGGTGGTAGATGTAGTCAAAACAGTTGCAGTGCCACCGGCTAGCTATTAGTGTCTGGAAATGCAAGAAACCACTTCCAACAGACACTAAATAGCTGGTGGTATTTTTAGAGTGGGGATAACTCTTTTTACCCCTTAATCTTTTGGATGGTGTAGCCAAATCTCCCAATTTTTTTCTCTCACACAATATCCCAACATTTCTAAAATATTACTTTTGAATAGCATGAATTGTCTTTAAAGTTTCCACATGATGAACTTTTTCCACATGAAGATCATGTAGTTAACTTGATTTAAAATGCATTATGATCAGTTTCGATCACACATCAAAGGGGTGTTGTTTGAGGCAACATAAATGTGTGATCGATGGTGTTATGATAAGTGTGTATCCCGATATTCTTATTGCTCCTAAATGAGGTGTTGACGCTGTCTCCTATGGACCAGACTTGTTCAGTTGGTCTGAAATGGTAAATGTGGTCAATGAATCATCTTTATTATATTATGCATACTTTATGGCCAATGGTTCATCTTTATTATATTATGTTTCTGTAATCTTACACTATCGTATATTTTGTGTAGGCACATTGTGATATACATGGATAAAAGCTGGATCACATTACCGAGGAACACATCTCAATATGTTAAGGGTTTGAATGGGTTTTTAGATTTTGCAATTTCTAATCGATCCGTTGAAGGGAGAATAAGATGTCCATGTCCTAAATGTAAATTTAGAACATGGTTGAAGAGAGATGAAGTTTATGAACATTTAATACTGAAGCAATTCCCTGAGCAATATTTGTGTTGGATTTGGCATGGAGAATCAAACAATACAGAAAGATTGAGGACTGATGTTAATCCACAGAATGAGGTCCCAAGTTCTTCGACAATGGAAAATGAAATGCAAAACCTCATAAATGATGCATTCGGCACTGCAAGACACCACTATGAGCATCAAAACATATCAGAACAACCAGAAGAGGGTGCTACAAATTGCAACGTGACAAGTGATGTTTCTGAGACTGTAACACAAGCAGATCAAGATTGTAACATATCATTGGATCCTCTTGATTCTGTGGAGCCAAATGTAAGGGAAAACTTCAGTGAGGAAAATGCATTTCATGATTTAGTTGCCGATGGAAATCAAGAGTTGTATAGTGGGTGTTTGAAATATTCAAAGCTTTCATTTCTACTGAAGTTGTACCATATCAAATGTCTATGTGGAATTACAAATAAGGCAATGTCCATGTTATTGGAATTGATTCGTGATGCATTTCCTGAAGCAAAAATCCCAGAATCGTTTTATGATATGAAAAAAGTTGTTAACAAGCTTGGTCTGAATTATACAAAAATACATGCGTGTCCCAATGATTGTATGCTTTACTGGGGAGAGGATTCAAGTAGACAGAATTGTAAGAAATGTTCTTCTTCTAGATGGCAGTCAAAGGGTGATGTTGGAAGTATGACTGAACATAATTTCACGGAGAAGAAGAAAAGGAACACACCTGCAAAAGTTTTGCGTTACTTTCCTTTGAAGCCTCGATTGCAAAGATTATTCATGTCATCAAAAACCGCCGAACACATGAAGTGGCATGCTGTAGATAATAACAATGATGGGTTAATGAGACATCCACGGGATTCCCAATCGTGGAAGACATTTGATTCATTACATCCAGATTTCTCAGCTGATCCTAGGAATGTTCGATTGGGATTGGCTGCCGATGGATTCAACCCATTTGGGACTTTGAGTACGAGTTATAGCATTTGGCCAGTTGTTTTGATCCCTTATAATCTGCCTCCGTGGATGTGTATGCAACAAACATCTTTTATCATTTCGATGATTATTCCTGGAAAACAAATGCCTGGAAATGATATTGATGTATACCTGCAGCCTTTGATTGAAGAATTGCAGGAGTTATGGAGCAACGGTGTTGAGACATTTGATGTTTCTTCTAAAACAATGTTTAAAATGCATGCTGCTTTAATGTGGACCATTAGTGACTTCCCTGGGCTTGGGAATTTATCTGGTTGGAACACTTATACGGGTTTGGCTTGTCCCGTTTGTAACTTTGATTTCGAGCCCAAACGGCTACCTCATAGTAGAAAATGGTGCTTCTTGTGCCATCGAAGATTTCTTGATGCATCTCATAGATTTCGGCTGAACAAATCAAAATTTAATGGTTGCATTGATCGTAGACCACCTCCAAAGTTGTTAACCGGTTCTGAAATATTGACACAGCTTGAAAATGTTAAAACAGAATTTGGGAAGGTTCATCATTTGAATGATAGCGGAAAACGAGTGCGAAGTGCATCGTCAAGTGAAATCAGAACGCAACAATGGAAGAAAAAAAGTATATTCTTCAAACTTTCGTATTGGGAATTTAATTCTTTGCGCCACAATCTTGATGTGATGCATATTGAGAAGAATGTATGTGATAATTTGATTTTCACATTACTTAATGAGCATGGAAAGTCGAAGGATCATCTCAATGCTCGCAAAGACTTACAAGTAATGAACATAAAACGTGATCTCTGGCCAGATGAGAATGAAAAGTATGCTCCGGCCATTTTTTCATTGAAAAATAGGGATAAAGATACGTTCCTTCAAATTTTAAAGAATGTGAAGGTATCTGATGGGTATTCGAGTAACATCTCGAGGTGTGTTGACTTGAAGAATCGTAAGTTATATGGATTGAAAAGTCACGATTCACATGTTTTGTTACAACAGTTACTACCATTGGCATTGCGTACATTATTACCTGAAAAAGTTACTGCTGTTGTACTCCATTTCTGCACATTTTTCAGACAGTTATGTGAGAAAGCTCTACATCCATTTCAGCTGGACAACCTACAGGAGAGGTTTGTATTGACCCTTTGTGCAATGGAGATGATCTTCCCTCCATCGTTTTTTACTGTCATGATGCATTTAACTGTGCATTTGGTTGACGAAGCTAAATTAGGAGGCCCCGTTCATTATCGATGGATGTATCCAATTGAGA
The DNA here is from genome assembly GCA_963277665.1 of Viscum album. Classification (NCBI taxonomy): domain Eukaryota; kingdom Viridiplantae; phylum Streptophyta; class Magnoliopsida; order Santalales; family Viscaceae; genus Viscum; species Viscum album. The sequence continues at coordinate 1,083,019,490 of OY728146.1, read as the reverse complement.
GGTATTTTATTTATATGTTTCCAGTTAAGTAAACATTTTTTGGCATTTAAATAAATGCATAATATTATTATTATTTTTTCACAGATATCTTGGGCATTTGAAAGCATACGTGAGAAATAAAGCTCAACCAGAAGGCTCTATTGCTGAAGGCTATTTGGCCGAGGAGTGTCTCACCTTTTGTTCCAGATATTTGGATGATATTGAGACAAGATTTACTCGAGTTGGACGTGTTGACGACACATCAACTCAATCTCAAATGCATCAGAAATCAAAAATATTTCCTTCTATTGGCCGATCAGTTGGGAGGACCTCATACGCGACACTAACAGAATTGGAATTATTACAGGCACATAGATATGTGCTGCTGAATAGTGAAATTGCAGATCCATTTATTGAAGAGTTGAGGATACAAACAAAGAGACGAATGAGAAGCCGAATGTCATTGGTAATCTTTTAATTAGTTTAAATATTTATAAGATAATATTATCTATTTAACATATTTGATTGATGATTTATCTTTGTTTAATGCAGTCACAGAGTTTAGGGCATGAAGCATCCCGAACAGAACTGTGGCTGGATGTTCATAAAAAAACAGATGGAAGTTTTGTTAATGAACCTGCCAGAGAAGTTGGGGTATGAAGTCAATTATTTATTATAATAACTTAATATCAGTTTTTACTGTGTTAATATATATTGATATTTGATTTATAGGTAAAAATTAAAGAAAAATGGGATGCCAATCCTGGGCAATCCTACTCAGTCTCCCAGGATGACCCGGTTGGTCAAGTCCTTGGGAAGGAGCATCCTGGTAGAGTGCGCGGGATGGGTTTGGGACCCGTACCATCTGAGGTCTTTCGCATGCCATCAGGGATTTCGGCCTCATCCACTCCTGGTTATAGTCATTTCATACCTGAAGATGCTCAGAGGGAGATGTCTGCTCTACGAAACACAGTTCACCAGCAGGGGAATCAGATATCTGATTTGCAGAAAGAGTTGCTTGAAATACGTCAGCATATGAGCAGATATGCCCCCGGTGGTAGTGCATCGGGTAGTGGTGAGCAGGTAAATCACAAAAAAATCAAAATCATTTAGTTTGCAAACTTTTATTGGTTTTAATTTTTATTATAAATATGCAACAATATTTAATTTTCAATATAATGTTCTTACAGGTGGCAGCAGGTGGTAGAGATGAAGGTGGAGAGGGTGACGATGCAGCATCAGATGATGAGTAGTAGTATTGTTGATGTGTTGAACAAGTATGATAACAGTTGGTTTGTAGTAAAAGCATTTCATTTGCTGAAAATTATTTCTTTTTAGCACTCTAGTGTTGTTCTCTATGTATTAAGATGGTATTCTGAGACTATGTTTGGAGTAATTAATGTTTAATTATCATAAAATCAAGAATTATTACCCATTTTAATTGTAGATGATATATTACACCATTTAAAGGAATCTGATAGGTTTTTTATGATTGATATATGGTCTAAAAATCACCCGAGGTGGTTGAATGATGAGGTTATCTTGAATACATCCTTCCCTCATAGGTTTGAATACATCTGGTTTGTGGTTATATCATTCAGTGTTATAATAGAAGAAGATATATAAATGGGGCTCACAATATATATGATCTATGAATTCATATACTAGTTCTTAGATGTGTACATTCATGAAATCATTATATACCAATTGGAAGTGGGTGGAAGTCAAAATTGTGATGGTCACAATGTATCCCCAATATTAGGGAGGATATGTGATCATATATTGAATAATGATTTCATAACATTATATAGAAATCAAGGAGTCCAGTTAAATACATTATTAAGAATGATTGTACATGGATGAGGTTTTAGGACTCCCCATGATACCATAATTAATTGTTTAGAATGTAATTCCTATTTCATATCATCATTATTGGGAGGAATATGGAATCCCTCCATTACCTAAACTCTCTTTAAAATGACTTTCAATCCCCTAATCGATGGAAATCTGGAATTGAATTTCAATAAGTTGTGGGATTTTTTGGGAACATTAATTTTGACCTAGTTGCATTATGGGTGAATAAAACACCAATTTTTTTTTGTTTTCCGATAAAAATATACATCATTCATCTGTTTTTGTGTATATATTCTATGAGTTGTGTTGGATGTTGTATACTTTTACATTGTGATGTGTTTATGTTTTGTTTTGATTCTCAAGGATGATAATTGTTTAATAGATTTTTGTTTTGAGGGTCCAGAATTCAAAAGTCACTCCCTTTACATTTTTCCATGTCTTGTTTCTACTAAAAGGAATTTTAGAGGTGTTTTAGAGTCTTGGTGAGAGTTATGTGCATTCAAAGGGTCACCATTCCATGTTGTTGGTTGTGGTGATGGTTGTTTTGGCCATTGGTTCTTGTAGGTTGTCTATGGAGATGGTTGTGTGATGTTAGGATACACCACAAAGAGTGAAATGGTATGGTTGGTTATGTTGTTGGGAATGGTGAATGGATGTCCACCCTGTGTAACATGGGAAATAGAATATGCACGGTGAAGGGAATTATATTGTTCATTTCACTTTTGGGTACCACCTGTGTAGCACGGGGAGCTAGGTTTAACCATGTCGTGGTCTTGGGTGTGGTGAGGAGAAAACAACCAATCTTTTTATGTTATGTCATAGTGGATGTTCATGGAGGGAATCGAGGGATCCAGCACACCTTGGTCCATTCCATGTTCTAGGATATGGTGGTGGTCAATTTTTTTTAAAAACACATGAAAGGCAGGAAAGAGATATGGGTGACTTAGATCTCCTTTAACCAAGGGAGACCACAACATATTGGGATGTCTCCACACTATGGAGAACCCATTTGGGATTTCCTCTATAAATAGAAGGCACATATGGACTTATTTTGATTTTCTTTCTTCTAATTTGATATTTGGATAACACCAAATCCCATTGATTACCTTTTACCATCTCTCTTAATGTTTTTATCCTCTTGGATTGTGGATAATTGAGTTCCATTTATTCAAGTTTCCTTCTTCTTTCCTTTCTACCTTTTATTATTCCCAATATTTTGGGTGTTTATTGTTGAGAACCCCTATATTTTTGGTTGAGTTATGAGTGTGTTTGGGTGATGGGATTCTGAGGATAGGTTTTGGTGGGTTTCTCTTATATCCTAGTGAAACTTGATCCTTTGTTTCTTCTGTTGCGATTATGGTTCTCCTTAAATCTCTAATTAAGGTAGGATATTTGAGTTCCCTCATTACTATTTTAAATATGTGATATTATAATACTACTATTTCATCTTGGGTGGAAGTTAAGATATTTCCTAATGAAAATAATTAATTGGATATATTAAAATTAATGGGAAGGGGTGATATCAAATGTGCTTTAGGTTTTTCATGATATTGCTTTTCTATGAATGTGTGTTGGTTGTTGTTTATTATGAATTGTTTTTACTTCTATGAAATTATTATTGTTTCTAAAATTTAATTTGATAAATCACCTCACATTAAAATGATAATGTATTTACTTATGGTAATTGAATTTCCTATCTGTAAACAAGGAATCATTGTCTTTTCCCTTTTCTTGTGAGGTTGATTTAATTTGATAGTTTGCATAATAGATGGAATTATGGTTATGGTTACTTTATGAGTTTGGATTATGGATAAGGTGATGATTTGTGATGCAAAAATTGTGGGTTGGATGTGTTTGAATTTTATAACATTGTGTCTTGTCTTGTTAGTTACTCAGTAGTTATGGAATTCTTGAAATGGTAAATCCTAGTAAATGAATGATGATGGATAAATTGGATAATTTTGCTTAAATTAGGTTGAAAAAAATGTAGGTCTTGAATATATAATGGATTGTAATTAAATATATAAATATGGTAAATGATTATGTAGGTGGTTGGTAATTGATGTAGTTAAATTGGAACTATGAAACTGGTGTATGGTTGTGTGCTTGGTTAGTGGGGCAGTGGTGTAGCAGATGCAACGTATTTTTTTTTCCAGTTCAACGTTTAGCGGCGGTTTTAACCGCCGCTAAATGCCATACCTGTGAGCATTTAGCGGCGGTTTTAACCGCCGCTAAATAACCGGGAATCCGTTAGCGGCGGTTTTAACCGCCGCTAAATGATGAACTGGGCAGAATTTAGCGGCGGTTTTAACCGCCGCTAAATATATTATGTTGATATTTAGCGGCGGTTTTCACCGCCGCAGAATAGGCGCATCAAACGACTGAATTTAGCGGCGGTTAAAACCGCCGCTAAATAAGATACCCATATAACCGCCGCTAAATGAAGAAAAACCGCCGCTAAATGACGGACATACGACACATTTCTAAAACCGCCGCGGAATCGAAAAAACCGCCGCTAATAGATTGCCGACGCCAAACTTAGCGGCGGTTTTTGTAAACCGCCGCCACACAATATAGCGGCGGTTTAAACCGCCGCTAAACCGGAAAAAAACCGCCGCTAGGATCGGCATTTGTTGTAGTGCCAGTCCATCGACTGTCTACCTGTAAGTACAATAGAATGCAACCCATCAGGTTGTCCTGGTGCCATCAGGATATGTTGTATATAACCGAACTGGCGCATGACCCGATCTGTCTGGTGCCACTCAATGATATGGAAGTGGATGAGTGGCACCACTACAGCACGATCTCCAATCATAGCTGTACAGTACGGTGGAAGTGACGCATAGACATAACCTGTATATGGTGTCCATGAAACCTGAAATGTAAACTCAAAAAGTAAGTGACATATTAGCAAGATAATGTGAGTAAGATTACATTAAAATAACTTAAAATAGTGATAACAAAACATATTGTTCTATAAAAAAGTATTGCTTGACTTACATCAACTAGCACTAATGCATCGAATATCTGTCGAAAGCTGTGCACACTATGTCTCAGTGTGTGTGCATGCTTCTGAGACTGACTCCACCTGGTTACAAAAGAGTAATATACAGTAAGTTTATAAATAAAAAAACAAAAGTACTAAATAAATGAAAGTAATGAAGTAAACATACCATCGTCCCCGAGGACAATCCTGAAATAGCTCTGCTGCAAGTGGTGCGATAGCTCGAGGAGCGATGCGTGGAAAATGCTCCCAAGCCCACATCTGTACTAAAACCATACAACCTGCAATCTACTGTGCATCTTCTTGACAACTGGTACAAAGAGATCTATATAGATGTGCTAATACAGCGAATCCCCAACTGTATGTAGCTGTCTGATCAAGATCCTCAAGTAATGGGAGGTACATCATGTGTACCAAACGGGTGGAGTAGTCGACGCATAACATGCCTCCGATCAGTCGCAGAATATATGCACGTGTGTGTCTAATAAGTGTCTCCTTGTTCGCGTCATCAGGAATGACAGCGAAATGCTCATCAAGCCATGTCATGCGCAATCGAGAACCCACAAGGACACCTCGTACGCCAACGACATCAATGCATAATAGTCGCTGTATGACGGCAGCCCAGTTGCCACTAGTGGCACCCGTAACTGCCTGTCCATGGATGGGAAAACCAAGCATGTAGATGACATCCTCTAAAGTAATGGTCATCTCCCCCTCTGGAAGATGAAAAGTGTGTGTCTCTGGCCGCCATCTCTCAACCAATGCCGCAATCAAATGATGATCAATAGTCTTGAAGTCACACATAGCGACTCCATAAAATCTCACACGTCTAAGGTATGGAGAAATAGCTGCCGGGGGCGCCTCGTGATAAAAATGATGTGCTCTCCGAACAGCAAGCTGTCGAACAGGTCGTCGTTCCAACACAAGACGCGACACATGCGTCTCCTGACCAGATAATAGTGGATGCTCCATCTGATTGTACAAATAGTAAAACATTAATTTCATGTTAGTAATCACATTTATCATTTAAGGTATGAAATTTATCATGTAATGTATGAAAGAAGTGTGTAAGTAATTTAGGATATGTTCAATATATAAAGGAATTTATGATATGTTTAACATATAAAGTTAATGATATATTCACTTTGAATGCTTTCAAAATTCAACGATGACATTAGATTTTGAAAGATGTCGACGTCATAATAATTGGCCAAAATTATTAAAGGAATTAATGATATGTTCAACATATAAAGTTATGGATTGATTCTCCAAACTACCATGTCTATCGAATACTGATGATATTATAGGAAATATTCTTCGTTGTATATTTTGATTCATACATGTCACAGATGACTCATGGATCAATTTCCTAAATCATTTGAACATATTTTAAGTACATTTTTCTACCTGCAAATCACTGCACCCTTGCCTCTGAAACCTAAAATAGAGAGTTGTCCAACTCAATATGCTCAGTCAACATCATTTAGAAGGAATATGGAAAAACCTTTGATCCATGTACGGTTGACATGAAAAAACATCCTCCTTCTGCATCATAGATTTAGTCGACCCAGTAAAAAACCAACTGTCACATATTCACGATCTTCGAATGAATATATGACAGTTGGTTCTTCACTGGGTCGACTAAAGAAGGGAATTGCCAATGTTGCAGAATGAATCAATGTTTTTTTATGGAGAAAACCCATTCTCCTGGTTGAAAACGAGGGGCATAATGTTTTAATAATTTTCAAGAATATCAATTATTTATGTTCATCACTCTATTTAACACTTTTGAAGAAAAGGATGAGAGGGGCATAATGTTTGAAACAGGTTGATTGCTCACCTTCTCCTAAAATGTAGCTTTGCTCTTGCCTTTTTTATCTATTCTCACTTTATTTTTCTTGGATCTTTGGATTTTTTAGGTGTGGGTTCATCACGCTTTTCATGTTGAACCTTGTTGTCCTGATTTCTTTATTTTTCATTTTCTAGGCTAGTAGTCTCAGATTCTGTTATATCCTCAATTTATTCATCACTATTATCCACTTTAACTGATTCTCAGATTCTGTTAAATGCTCGATCTTACATTTTATATTTTTTAAAATTTCTTGTTATTTTTTCTAAAACAACAACCACTTATTAAAATGATGATGATATATTAACTATGAATAGTTTCAAAACTCATCGAAGGACAAATATTGATTACACGTACAATGTGTTTACAGTAACTGATGGAGTACAAAAAACATTTTAACCATTAGATGATTTCCCTATGTGTCTAGGGCAACGCATCTTCGTATGACCCTCTTGGCGGCATATGCTGCACCTTCGTCCAGGTGCCTGTTCACTAGGCCAATCCATCTCATTCCGAATACGAGTCGACTTTGGCCTCCCTTTAGGGCGAAGTCTACTGTTGTTTGGTAGAAGCGTGGGTGTGTCATCAGAGAGTTGAAAATTTTGATATTCTCCGATCAGCATCCACAAAGTATTGTAGCAGAAGTTGATACTGTTGAGTTGATAAAATGGATCAACAAACTACTCCCAAGATACGTGTACATAAGCACATGCTGCAATCACATGGCCACAAGGATATCTCAATGCTTGGAACTTTCCACATTCACAGTAATGCTTCTCTAATAAAACAACTCGGATACGACCATTACTGCAAGCTACAGCATCACCGGACTCAGCGACCTCAAATCGTTGCTCTGGACGATTAAATGCGGTGACACGATAAGTTGCAGCTTCCTGAAGAACTGCATCTAGATCATGCTGAAAATGGTGTCCATAGCGCATCCCTCTGTTCAAGCCCTCTTTAGCTTGCTTTCCTCGTTCCAGAAAATACTTGACACTACGATATAAGGTCTCTTGTACAAAACCTATAATTTAGATTTAAGTCATTATACTAATAGTATATTATAATTTTTCTTTTATGAGCAACATATAATCAAATATTCATATTTACCTGTGATTGGTAATTTTTGAACGCCCTTGAAAACTCCATTTATGCATTCTACGATGTTGGTCGTCATATGAACATATCTCCTCCCATCATCATATGCCAATGACCATTTCTGTTTGGGAATTAGCATCATGTAATCATAAACTTCTGGATTAACTCTATGAATATCTTGAAGACGCTCCTCCATTCTTTGTTGTTGAGGCTCGTATGCTATCATACAAGAAATAATATGAACAGATAGGATCATAACTATGACATAATTTTTTAATAGAAAAAGGATATTCATACCAATTTTTAAGATTGCTTTCTTCATCGACTCATTCTTGAATCTCTTTCATAAATTGCTAGCAATGTGTTGAATACAGTATCGATGATGGGCATATGGTTCTCTCCATGAAAGTCCCTCAGACTGTACTGCCTCCTTGATTGCACGGTGACGATCTGAGATAAGACAAATCCCTTCCGCACCCGTAACAAAATCTCGAAGACATGCCAGAAACCAACTCCATGATGAGAAGTTCTCTTTATCCACAATTGCAAATGCCAAAGGTAGAGGGGCTCGATTTCCATCTCGTGTGGTAGCAATCAATAAAGTTCCTGTATACTTTCCATACAGAAATGTTCCATCTATTTGTATAAACTGCTTGCAATGCCTGAAAGCCGCCACACATGGTAAAAATTCCCAAAACAATCTATCAAAAACAACCATTGACCGGTCAACTTGGTTGTATTGGTTAACATATTTAGTAGTATGTAACCGATAGATCACTTGATTATTGTGGCGTAAAAGCTCCAAAAGTTGTGGTAAAACTTGATAAGAATCGTACCAATCACCGTACACTTTTACAATAGCCTTTTGTCATGCTGCCCATGCCTTCCAGTAAGAAATCTGATACCCAAAAAGTTGTTTGATTCACTCCTTCACTAGAACAATAGGAACATCTTGACATGCTCTAATCATTTCAACAATAACTGATGAAGCAAAGTCAACATCTAATGAAGAGTGTTCTTGTAACAAGCTTGGGTTCACACATGTGTGTGGAGTAAATCTTGTGATGCGCCAGCTGTGAAAAGTGTTATCAATTATAGCTCACAGACGCATTTGACAGTTCGAATCATATTTGTCACAACGGATCAAATAATAAGATCTTTTTGACTCTTCTACAACATAAGAGTAATGTATTTCAATGTGATATTGTTTTATCACATTTTTCATTACATATTTACTCTCAAACTCTCTTCCAATATACAGAACACCTTCATTTGTCACTCGATCTGTGCCCCCAATGATTCTTGGAAATTCTGAAGTATGAGTAATAACTGACCAATCGAATTCTGGCAAGTGATTCATGCCTTCTGTCGACCATGAACTCAATGGTGGGGGATGGTTCAACGACCGGTTAAACCTCACATGAGTGGGAACTGACTGTTCTTCTTCATGCACTTCCTCTTCATCTTCAGCTTCCTCTTCATCTTCTAAATTGTCATCATCCTCAAAATCATCGACCAACGCATCTACAGTATGCGGGGGGCTATCCATTGAAATTATAACCGAGGGAAATGACGGTACCATTGCAGATGGAACTTCTTGACGTGTTCTAACAGGAGCATATGACATTGTCTCGTGACATTGTGATGACCCAGGTTCCAATGTCGATGGAACCTCCATTGTAGCTATGGTCACATACAACTCCATCATTTGATTGGGAGGTAGGAATTTGACCAATGACAGTACGTATTCCCATTCTTCATCATCAGTTATTGGATAAGCCACATGCCAAAACCTATCAACATATTGTATATTCCTATATGTGATAGATTCTATCGCTTGGTTGCTCCTAAGTTTCAACTTTCGATGAATTTTCCTCTGAAGAGTTCCCAAAGTTGTACACCCTCCAAGCATTACAATAGCTTCTGGTTGTATACTATAACTACATCCTTGTTCGGTCTCAATTATTTTTCCATTGCAATAAATATAAGCAGCCATCTTCTTTATCTAAAATAAACCCTCGTTAATAATCACATATGATCAAACAATCAATTTATGTCTACATGCTTCTAGAATTTATGTTGGAATCCTAGTCCCTCCACCAAATCAATATGTTCAAACCATATTGATGTGTAACTCTCTTTACACAACCCACAAGTTTGTGTTATTTACCCAAAAATAGTAAGTTAAACATATTCACACATATCCACATGAATCATATGCATGAGGTACATGAACACGTCATGTAAAAGCATAGAGTTATATGAACTTGAAAAACTCAACATGAATAAGCCCGGAGCGACAGATAACCAACCCCATTCACTTTCCTAGACAAGGCAAGCCTCCAGGAAAGTAGGTGGTCCAACCCAAAGCCCCTCTATCCGGGGATACTTTACTCAAGCAAGAATTTCAGTTCATGACAACTCTAACACTTAATATGTAAAAAATATATTCAATTACTAAATTCAAGTTCATAACTACAATTACAAACTGAGGTCAAGGTAGATGACAAACTAAATTCATTATCATACTTAGAATGTAATGCAAATATATATTATATAAACAATTCATAATATAACCACTTCTCTAATTATTGTAACTACTTCGCTAATTATTGTAACTACTTCGCTAATTAATTGACTAATTGTAATTAATTAATTGACTAATTATAATTAATTGATTGACTAATTGTAATTAATTGATTGACTAATTGTAATTAATTGATAGACTAATTCTAATCAATTGATAGACTAATTTTAATGAATTGATTGACTAATTGTAATTAATTGATAGACTAATTATAATTAATTAATTGACTAATTCTAATTAATTCATTGACTAATAATAATTAATTAATTGACTACTACTAATTAATTAATTAACTAATACTAATTAATTAATTGACTAATAATAATTAATTAATTGACTAATACTAATTAATTAATTGACTAATTGGAATTAATTAAATGACTAATTCAATTAATTAAATGACTAATTACAATTATTTAGTTGAATAATTACAATTAATTAGTTGACTAATTACAATTAATTAGTTGACTAATTCCAATTAATTAGTTGACTAATTACAATTAATTAGTTGACTAATTGTAATTAATTAGTTGACTAATTGTAATTAATTGATTGACTAATTGTAATTAATTGATTGACTAATTGTAATTAATTGACTGACTAATTGTAATTAATTGACTAACTAATTGTAATTAATTGACTGACTAATTGTAATTACTTGATTGACTAATTGTAATTAGTTGATTGACTAATTGTAATTAATTCATTGAATAATTCTAATTAATTGATAGACTAATTGTAATTAATTCATTGACTAATTTTAATTAATTCATTGACTAATTCTAATTAATTAATTGACTAATTATAATTAATTAATAGACTAATTATAATTAATTAATTGACTAATTATAATTAATTGATTGACTAATTGTAATTAATTGATTGACTAATTGTAATTAATTGATTGACTAATTGTAATTAATTAATAGACTAATTGTAATTAATTGATAGACTAATACTAATTAATTAATTGACTAATTGTAATTAATTAATTGACTAATTGTAATTAATTGATTGACTAATTGTAATTAATTAGTTGAATAATTAAAATTAACTAATTGACTAATTATAATTAATTAGTTGACTAATTACAATTAACTAATTGACTAATTCTAATTAATTAGTTGACTAATTACAATTAACTAATTGACTAATTCTAATTAATTAGTTGACTAATTATAATTAATTAGTTGACTAATTACAATTAACTAATTGACTAATTATAATTAATTAGTTGACTAATTACAATTAACTAATTGACTAATTGTAATTAATTAGTTGACTAATTACAATTAACTAATTGACTAATTGTAATTAATTATGTACCTAATTATGCATACTACTAAATCAACCATATTAAATTAATTATTTGACTACTTACAATTTATTATTTTTTAAACTAATTCTATAAACTAAACAATTAAATTAATAAACAAATTCTATAATCTAATTACCTTAACTAAACAATTAAATATAGAATTTAAAATATTAAAGAAATGTAAATGAAAACTTATCTCAAATTTGCAGAACGGTTGGGGATGGAGAACAGTCGGAGATCGGCGCCACTTGAAGGAGAGGAGGTTGAGAGTCGGATGAATGAATGAGGAGGGGTGAGGGGGTTTTATAGTGGGCGATGGAGATTGACGCCACTTAAAGTGGTGCCGATCCGTGTAATGGTAAGGGATCAGTGCCACTTCAAGTGGTGCTGATCATTTACCGAGAAAACGGATCAGCGCCACTTCAAGTGGCACTGATGAACAGAATGGGCAATTCCGCCAAGCGCTACTTCAAGTGGCGCTTTGGCGTTTTTTGCCATTAGCGCCAATTGAAGTGGCGCTAGGCCGCCCCATTTTCTTAATAGAGAAAATGGGGAACCCATTTTCCTAAAAAAAACCCTTCCTACCAAAATTTCCAGTGAAGTTCACTCCACTTTTTCGATCTTTGAAAAAATGCATGTGGTATTTGCGACAAGCAATACATTTCAAAAAATAAATAAAAAATATCACTCATAGGTGTGTTGGATTTACCTTTAATAACTATTGGGTTGCTATGAGAAGTGTTTTTTTCATCAAATGCATTATATCTTATGGAATGTCTATTTTCAGAGGATATATTCTAGAACCAAATGGAGACACAAGTAGCAGAACTAGGAAGTTCGAAGGAGGAAGCGGTTGTGGCAACATAACTACTAGATTTGGATGATGAAGTGCAAAAAGTGTGACCGACTCGCATATGAAGTGTCCAAGTGGATTAATCAAGTTGTCGTATTTGTTGTCAATATTGCCCATATAGTTGCAAAGGAAAGTCAATGTATGTCGAGGTGATGGAGGAAGAATCCACCCAATTAATAAGAGCATATTGTTGTCTTGAAATAACCACCTGGATATATTCTAAGTAAAAGTTATACAAATTAGATGATTATGTTGAGTTGGTATTTATGGAAGATAATGATAAGAACTGGAGGAATAAGAACAATGCTATCTACTGCAGTTTGTCAATGAGCATATCAGCGGAGTTAAAGTGCCCAAGTGGTTTAATGGAGGTGAAAACTGGTGGCTAAACTATCTGTTAAACAACTTGTAAAGCTGTTATTAGAGAACAAATTAAAGGAGGTTCAAAGTTTTGAGAAAATCTGGCTAAAGTTATAGAGAAACCATCCCAATGTTATCTAGCATGATGGTTGATGTATACAATGAAGAAAATCACTTGGATGAAGGCTAGAGTGAATTAGTTTGAAGATGAAATTTTGAGGCAGTGGTAATATATTGAAATACTCAAAATTGAGTACTTAAATACTGTAGAATACTTTGGAAATAATCCGCAGAGATTTGACATTACTTTGATAATTCCCAAAATTATTTGAAGCTGTTATGAGGTGTTTTGAAGTGATTAAGAATGCCCTAAGTTGATTTGGAGATGTCTTGAATTTATTAAAAGAATTCTGAAAAGTCTATTTGGGACTAATTTATTTTGATCAAGTCCTAAAATCTTCATAAAGTACATTTCAGTTTTCATAAGGTTCATTACAGACTTTGTAAGGTTCACTCAGAAGCTTGAAAATTGACAAAGTCATCTTCGTAAGGTTCATTCATGGACTTTGTAAAGTTTGTCCAGTGATCTTTGTAAGGTTGTTTTCCACCTTTGTAAGGTTCATTCCAGAGATAAAGGGACATCATAAGTCCACTGTACTTTATAAGGTTTACTGTAAAACTTTATAAGGTTTATGCAATATTCGTAAGGTTGATAATGCACAAATGAACTTCATAAGGTTCAAAAGTTCATAAGGTTAATTAAAAGGAACTTTATAATGTTTCTTCCTTCATGAAAAAATAGTGGACCAACTTCGTAAGGCTGAGGAACTTCGCAAGGGTCCTTAAATATTCATAAGGTTATTTAGGACTTCGTAGGGTTCAACACTTTGTGAAATTTTGAGATTTCTAGAAAATGGAAAAAGTGAGATTTCCATAATATTAAACATCATAAAGAATAAATAAAAACTGATGATGTTCGATCTGATCTTAAATTATTCAAACATCACAATGAGATTGTGATTCATGTAAAAAAAATTGAGAATACGATCTTCATGATTGTGTAAAGGAAGATAAAAGCAAGAGGAAAGACTGGGTGAATATATAAATATGAAATAGAGAAATTCTATAATAAACGATTCTAGAAATCAAATGTGATAATGGACAAACTATTCTCAAAGTGTTTTAAATACCACAAATGGATTTTTGATTCAATATGAATGAATGAGAAGATCTTTGGAATTAAAAAGAGGAAGATCAACCTGAGATGAAATCTGAGAATTAAAGATTGAAGCTAAAGCTTAAACTAGGATTTCAGATGCACTCACCCTATGAAGAGATGAGTCATGCTGCAATATATAAGTGTTTTATACTTTTATACAGTAACATATATTGAGTTATCTGTGGACATTTGTGAAAATATTCTAAGGAAAATAATCTTATTCATTTTGGAAGAATAAATAAACATTTATTTTTTTTGGGATAAAATGAGAAAGAAATGAAGAAGGATATTCTTGGAAATGTAGAAGAGACAAATGGTTGATGCAAAAGAAATAATCAAGATCATGGTAACACACCCACATGAAAATGTTGATGAAAATGGGTTGGAGGATCACTACATCAATATTGTAGAAGATTTTATATATTAAATATATAGAAAACCTATTTTGGTGACCAAGAATATAAAAGCATGAGAAAAAGAAAGAGATGGAAAACTCTTGAAATAAATAGAGAAAAATAAATCGAGAGTTGAAGAATTGAGAACTCGATATCTCTTAAAAAGAGAAGAACTCACAATGTATCAAAGATCAAACAAAAGATGATGAGATTTTCTATGAAGAAGAACCAATGCTTTGAAGTTGATTCATGAAGGAAAAGAAACTAGTATATATACCTTTTCCTATGATACCTCATGTCGTAGGAGTTTGAAACAATGAGAGGAGAAAAAGAAGGAAGGAGAAGAATGAGTTGAGTATGTTAGGTCAGAATGACTATGATGAAGACACAAGGGGGTGAATTGTGATCCTTTAAAAACTTTAAAAAAAATTTAACATCCCACTTGATATGCAATTATTTTTTCCTTTTCTCTTAAAGATGAGTGAGCAATGAAAATAAATAAATAAAAGAACACAATGATGTATAATGGTTCAGGGCACAAATATCCCCTAGTCCACTCCACCAATGCTCTCTCCATGAGTTTGGTTATTTTCACTAGTAATCCCTTTTACCAGGGACTTCTACAACTGATTACATAAAGTTGATACCTTTACAATAAGTCTTTTACAAGGCCTTCTGGTTCTTTTATAGGGAACTGAAAATCTACAACTTAGTCTGAGAAGATGATAATCCACTAAATATTGAGTCAGAGTAGCTGATACTCTAATAAATCAATAGATATTGATTTGATTGAGAAGAAAGTTTTTTCTCACAGTTGCAGTAGCAACTGATAGATGTGTTTGATCTTTAATAAATCACAGAAACCACAAACTAATCTTCAACGTCACACAAGATTCCTTCAAACGGTGATAGAGAAAACACTAGGAATATGTATAAACATGCATGACCCCATAGTGTAACTTTGAAAACAATGACACACTATTATATACAATCACATAGATATTTCTTTAGAATAATATATGTTTTTAGAAGATGAATATCTCAGTATTTATCCTGATGTTCAAAAAACTTTAGGTCAAACATATCTGGAAATACTGTATATTAAATCGTGAATATTTTAATTTAAATCATTCAAAGAGAGTCGTAACATCCCTTAGAAATGTGAACGATTTAATATGTTGAGTATGAGCATTTGAATTAGTCATAAACCAAATTTAAAGAGATATTTACCTCCGGTGATACCATTATAGAAAATGCGGAAGATATCTTGAATTTAAAACTTATTCATTGACCAAGGAAAACATAGGGTTTCTCTACGTAGCAATAAACTCCAAAAGTACAGTTGATAATGTACATTTGATTACAAAAGCGGGGTTAATGAACCATATGTTTGTTCCATAAAAGTAGGGTTTCTTCCAAATGTAGGGTTGTTGATCCATAATTTTCCAATAGTGTAGGGTTCATGATCCATAAGTTTTATTCCAAACATAGGGTTCCCAAACCACATGCACCACTTAAAAATGTAGGTTATGGAAAATGTTTCCAGAATACTTTCAAGCACATACAAAATACTTAATTAAATATCCTCCTATGGATTTAACGACTTGTGAATTCTTCCAGAATAAAAAATAAACATTCTAATGAATATCATCTTTCTGAAATTCACTTAAAAGAAACTTTATTAGTAACATAAATGTGGATATTTGTGAGCATCACAATCAAAAAGAAATTAACAAAATAGTTGAATCAACACATGCTCAATAGAGTAAAGCTAGCATGCATAAAGAGTCTCTGATCAATTGATGATATCTGAGGTCCTTAAAGACTGAGGTGAGAGAGTCTAATAACAGATATTCTAAAAAATATATGGAATCAAGTATGTGATCAAAGATTGAGTTGCATGCAACTATTCTTGAATATCTACTGGTGGTTGAAGACTCTTGTAAGAACTTGGTTATTCTTTTTAGGTATGTTTTCCTTTTTCTGGTGTTTTTGAGGAAAAGTAGAGTTTATAGAAATTTCTTAAGTACACGTCATGTACTCGGTTACCATAGGTAGCCGGGTGCTAGCCGTGTAGCGACCATGCACACGGCCGTGTGTGGTGACCTGGAGACTGCCTAATGCAGGGGCTGGTGAAGGCAAGTACACGCCGTGTACTTATAAATTACATGCTGTGTACTTTCTTTTTTTTTCATTAAATGCACCAGGGTCGCGTCTAATTGGTAGAAATCCATCCTTCTAGGTTTGGTTAGTCCGAGAGTGAGGGTATGACTGTGATCCTTCTCTGAGCTCCCGATCGAGCATCTGTTCTCCGAATTGACCGTCGTTGATTGTGTTGGGATCGACTTGGTAAGTTCTTCCTTCTGCTAGAGCTTCATTTCCTGATTCCTCCTCTTTCAAGAGTTATTGTCAGTTGAACATTTTAGATGTTTTTGTAGATCTATAGTGTTCTTGGGCGATTCACAGCTTGAGGTTCACGTATAATGATCACACGACACTGAGGTAGGTGGTTTGTACCTTTCCGTTGAAAGTCTTTGAGTTATATGTGCAAAATTTCCCAATGCCCTTGAACAGGGTATTGCGTGTTTACAGTTTTAGCCCTTTTAATTTCCTTCTATTCTTGTATGCTTGAGTAGAAGTTAATTGATGAGAATATGGTTAATTGCTATGATTTGGAAGTGATTGCCCATGTATGTTTGTTTGTTTTGACCATTTGGTCTAGTTTGCCTGTTAGGATGCTGTTTAATTTCCATGCCTAGTATTGTAGGATGGAGTGATTTTGTTTATCTACCATGTTGTTATGTTGTAGACTGTTAGCCAAGTAGTTCTTGAGGTTTACTTTGGTTGATACGTATTGCTATGCTTGTTTGACTTACATAGGGCCATGAGAACCTGGTGTAGTGGACCATAGGGAGAATGAACGTAAGGGCTTCTCTAGAGTGTCTATTTTTACTATTATGATGTGAGAACATAGGGGGAATTGACGTAAGTGCTTCCTCATAGTGTATGTAGTTCCTCT
The DNA here is from genome assembly GCA_963277665.1 of Viscum album. Lineage (NCBI taxonomy): Eukaryota > Viridiplantae > Streptophyta > Magnoliopsida > Santalales > Viscaceae > Viscum > Viscum album. Next base: position 1,083,001,955 of record OY728146.1, on the reverse strand, counting down.
ATGTGGGTCACAGGGGGAATGTGATGTAAGTGCTTCCCCAGAGCGCCTTTTAGTTATTGATATGAGACTATAGGGGGAATTGACGACGAGTACTTACCCAAAGAGTCTATACTAAAGCTGAACCAGAGGGGTTAGACTGTGTGTACTTCCCAGAGGGTTGCTTGTGTTTGATAGGTAGGACCAGAGGGGATTAGATTGTGATAACATCCCAGAGGGTTACCTGTTTGTGATCATCTACTTACTTTCCATGTGGTGTTTGAATACTTTGAAACAGTAGGAATGCTTACTATTGAGTACTTCATTATTTACTGATTCTTTTTACTTATTGCCTACCATATATATTCACTAACTGTTAGGCACAAATCTCTTGGTGGTTGCCTACTGGGATTTAGTCTCACACCTTGTTTGGGTCATGCTTTTGGTCCCAAACAGATTATATTGTTGCAGGTATCGATAAGGGCAAGCGCCCTTTTACTTCAGGTACTTGACTGCTTTGGACCTAGAGAGCATGAGACCAAGCTGAGGAGTTGTTTACTGTTTTTTTTTCGTACTTTGGCTTAGTACTGTATTTCATCATTGTGACATGTTTGGATTCTTTCCTAGACATATGTATCATGCATCATTATATATGTTCTCCAGTTGCTTATTACTTTTATTTTTATGTTGTTTACTGTTGTATGCCATTATTATTGCTTCCGATATTGTATATCTATTTCTATTCCACTGTGTTACTCTGCCAATGAGGGAATAGTTTCCCTACTATCACACCCAAGGCCCTCGCTGCTAGTCGGCAGCCTCTGGTGTTAGGGGAAATACGCTTGAGTCCATGTGACCAACTGGGTATGGGGTACCTCTGGGCGGCATCCAGAACTGGGATGTTACAAAGTGGTATCAGAGGAATTCTTTTCTCTTGACTTACTGTTTGGAGCCTATAGATAGGGATAGGAAGGAATTTGTACTTGGTAATAAGTTGTTCTCGGGAGTAGCTAACCCATGTACAAGGAAAATCCAATCTACCTCATTTATTGCAAGTTTTCTGGTTTTGCAATTTTACAGTTGATTTGACTTTTGCCATTGGGTTATTCACATGTTTTGTGCTGTTATTGTTGATGTTATTGAGGTTCTATTTCTGTTGCAACCCGATGAGATGAGGGCATGTCATCTCATACATCATATAGGCACTTGCTAGAAATAACATGCCATGCATTCTTTCCATGCCATTTAGGTTTCATTAGCGATTTCATGTTGTTGTAATAGATGGTGTGCTAGATATGCATGTTGTTTTGATAGATGAAGTGATAAAAATACCTACTGTTTGATAGGGTATTGTTTGTGTAAGGTTTTGTTTGAATGAATGCCAAACTTTGGTTCTTGAGGTGTTATGGGCCCTCATGGACCGGAATTTGGTAGACCATTGATCTATTATGCTTGTTTATGACTTGTATAAGTTGTCAAGCTTTGATTCGCGGGGAGTATGGGTCCTCACGGATCGGAATTTGGAACTTTAATGTTCGTTTCAGTGTTTTTCTGAGCTTTAGAGTGGTTTCTGAGGCTTACTGTCTGCAAAAACCCAGAATACATGCCATGTAATGTTGAATACATGCCATGTGTTCTTTTGTTCAGGAAAAAAATGTTTTTCTTAAGTACACACTGTGTACCATATGTACACGTCCTGTAGTCTCTAACTGTGTCTTAGACAGTGTGGGAAGAGACACTGGGTTTGGAAATCCTTGGTAGGACACGCCGTGTACCAGGTGTACACACCGTGTTGTAGAACCGTGTAACCGACCGTGTCACTAACAACACTGGTCAGCTGAGTCTTTTCTAATACACGCTATGTTCGTCTATAACACGCCATGTAGTGTAACCCGAGAATCCAGCCGTGTCACTAACAACACGGGTCGGAGAAATCTTCCTAGTACACACCGTGTTTGGCACTAACACGCCGTGTAGTCTGAGCCATGTAACTAGCCGTGTGACAAACAACACGGGTCGGTGAGGTTTGTCTAGTACACGTCATATTTGGCACTAACATGCCATGTAGTCTTATTCTAGGATAACCATGTGGTCTATCCGTGTAAGAGAACTTGAGAATGGGAAGAGGATTCAAGTACATGCTGTGTGTTAGGACAACACGCCATGTGTATGGGGTGTTACATGACCTAGGTTGGCAGAAGTACACGCCCATGTGAAGGCGTAAGGGAACACACCGTGTAGTCATTATACATGCCATGTATCCATGTTTTAAAAAACTTGAATGCTTTATTTCTTCTGTTCTCTCCTTACTCTTATAAGTTTCAGTCCCTGTTAATCTTGATCTAAGGTGTGCGCTTGAACATGTAGATTCATGCCACCAAGACGTCCTCCGGTTGTATGCCAGTTGTAAGGCGATGAGTAGACACCGGACATGGCTAGTCACGGACTACCAACAGATCCTCCAGTTGTGCCAGTCTTGGCACCAGCCGTCATTCTGGACACAGGTGCTGATGCACAATTCTGATAGGGCTTCATGAGGTTCATGCAGACCTTCTGCGGAGTACCACATCCTGCCCCGTTAATGGCAGAGCTGACGCGGGTTTTCCAGCAGTAGCATCCTCCCACTTTCACCAGGGAAGGAGGACCTCAAGCTGCAGAGTCATGGTTAGAATCCATGATGTCTATCTTCGATCATCTGGAGACTCCTCCAGAGAGGAGGGTGAATCTTTCTATGTACATGCTTCGAGATTCTGTCAAAAGATGGTGGGATGTGATCTCATAGGCGGGACACTAGCAGGTCATGGCTTGGGATGAGTTCCAGCATACCTTTTATGACTACTTCTATCTGGAGACTTTGAGGGACAATCGAGCCCGAGAGTTCATGAGTCTAGAGAAGGTTACTCTCTCAGTCATGGAGTCACTACTAGAAAAGGGGGCATTGAAGCCCCCCAGACTCAGGCGACCGCCATTGGCGGTCGCTATAGCTAACCAATAGCGACCGCCAATGGCGGTCGCTAACCTACATAAAAAAAACGGGGGGCTTCTGCGCCCCCCCCGCGCCCCCTCGACCTCGATCTCTCGCCGCCCTAACCCCCTCCCTCCCTCGCCGCCCTCCCTCGTCGCCCTCCCCTCCCCTGCCGCCTGGCCTCCCCCGCCACCCGGCCTCCCCCGCCGCCCGCCCTCCCTCACCGCCTGCCCTCCGGCCTCCGGCCGCCGCCCTCCGCCCTCGGGCCTCCGGCCGCCGCCCTCGGGCCTCCGGCCGTCGCCCTCCGGCCTCTCAGCCCTCCCCCCCCACCCCGGACGGCACCCGCACCCCGGACAGCCCCCCCCTTCGCGCACTCCGGACCGCCCCCCGCACCCCGGACGCCTCCCCGCACCCCGGACAGCCCCCCCCCCCCCCCCCTGCGCACTCCGGACCGCCCCCCGCACCCCGGACGCTTCCCTGCACCCCAGACAGCCCCCCCCCCCCACGCACTCCGGACCGCCCCCCGCACCCCGGACGCCTCCCCGCACCCCGGACAGCCCCCCCTGCACTCGGACACCCCCCTCCGAACCCGGACATCCCCCCCCCCCCCGCACCCCAGACAGCCCCCCCCCCCCCCGCACTCGGACACCCCCCCTCCGAACCCGGACAGCCCCCCCGCACCCCGGACAGGCCCCCCGCACCCCGGACACCCCACCCCGCACCCCGGACAGCCCCCCTGCACCCCAGACAGCCCCCCCCCCCCCCGGACACCCCCGCACCCCGAACACCCCTGCCCGCACCCCTGACAGGCCCCCGACACCCCGAACACCCCTCCCCGCACCTCGGACAGCCCCCCCCCCCCCCCCCCCCCCCGACCCCGAACACCCCCCCCCCTCGCTGCCCGTCCCCCGTCCCCTCACCGCCTCCTCTCCTCCAGCTCCCCGCCGCCGCCGCCGCCTGTCCCCTCCCTTGCCGCACCGCCTTTGGCTCCGACTCCCCTTCGCTGCCTCCTCTCCCTCGCAGCACCGCCTTCGGGTCCCCTCCCTTTCAGGTTTGTAGCTCAATCAGGTAACATGAGCTTTCAGTTACATTATTATTTTATCAATGGTTCATAAAAAAATGGTTAATATTTATTTTGAATATAGTTGATTTGAAAAATGTAAATGTAATAAGTATTGTGTAAATGTTTGTTATACAGATATTATTATGGATAAGAGTTGGATTGATCTTCCAAATCGAACGTCTAGAGAATATTTCAATGGCATTATGCAGTTTATTGATTTCACGAGAGGATTTGAAAGTGACTATATTAGTTGTCCATGTAGAAAATGTGCTAACAGATATCAATTCACACGAGATACTGTGAGGGAGCACCTTTTCTTTAATGGATTTCTGAAAAATTATAAGAGTTGGACTCATCATGGAGAAGAATATGTTCGTTGTCAAAATACAGATGCAGCTCAGATGGATGTTGATGCAAGGATGACTGATCCAATGCATGAAATGCTTACTGAAATGGTACGTGGGTTTGATCCTGAAGGCATTGACATCCAGAATCTTGAGACCGGTGAGATAAATCTTCGCTCTGGTGCAGATCGTGATTCGAGGAGGTTTTATGAAGTACTTGATGATGCGAAAACAGAATTATATCCTGGATGTACTTCTTACAATAAACTGTCGTTTATCGTGGAGTTGTTGCATTTGAAGACTTTGAATAATTGGTCAGACACATCATTCGACATGCTTTTGGTTTTATTGAAAAAAGTTCTTCCTGTCGACGCTAAGATTCCTGAGTCGTATTACTATGCTCGTAAGTTGACAGAGAACTTAGGTTTTACATATGAGACTATAGATGCATGTGAAAACAACTGTATGTTGTTTATAAATGAAACTGATCATTTGGATATTTGTACGGTTTGTGGCGCTTCCAGGTGGAAAGAGAACAGGGGAAATAAGACTCATCAAAGTCAGATTGTGATACAGGGGAAACCGATTGCCATGAAACCGTACTACAACATCCGGGGCGTGAATTGTGAAATGGTCGGCCAGACGGCACCTCATTCGGAGGTGCCGTGTGACCGCGGCGGCCGGAAACGCGTTTCCGGCGCCATTAAACACCAAAACGGCGTGCGGCGGTCCCATTCGGAGCAAACGTGCTCCGAAAGACCTGAAACCGCATGGGAACGATAGGAATATTATTCCTGAGATGCAGGAGGAGGCAGCACGTCCAGCGGACGTGCGGTGGCGCGACACGTCCGATTGTGTCCTTTTCAGCAGCGCGGCGCGCGCTGAAATGGCGCGTTGGGGGGTCAAAACCACCCGAACGACCTCCGAATGCCACGAAACCGTATGACAACATCCGAGGCGTGAATTGTGAAATGGTCGGCTAGAAGGCACCTCATTCGGAGGTGCCGTGTGACCGCGGCGGCCGAAAACGCGTTTCCGGCGCCATTAAACACCAAAACGGCGTGTGGCGGTCCAATTCAGAGCAAACGTGCTCCGAACGACCTGAAACCGCACGGAAATGATAGAAATATTATTCCTGAGATTCAGGAGGAGGCAGCACGTCCAGCGGACGTGCGGTGCGCGCGACACGTCCGATTGTGTCCTTTTCAGCAGCGCGACGCGCGCTGAAATGGCGCGTTGGGGGGTCAAAACCACCCGAACGACCTCCGAATGCCACGAAACTGTACGACAACATCCGAGGCGTGAATTGTGAAATGGTTAGCCAGACGGAACCTCATTCGGAGGTGCCGTGTGACCGCGGCGGCTGGAAACGCGTTTCCGGCGCCATTAAACACCAAAACGGCGTGCGACGGTCCAATTCGGAGCAAACATGCTCCGAACGACCTGAAACCGCACGAGAACGATAGAAATATTATTCCTGAGATGTAGGAGGAGGCCGCACGTCCATCAAACGTGCGGTGCGCGCGACACGTCTGATTGTGTCCTTTTCAGCAGCGCGGCGCGCGCTGAAATGGCGCGTTGGGGGGTCAAAACCACCCGAACGACCTCCGAATGCCACGAAACCGTACGACAACATCCGGGGCGTGAATTTGGAAATGGTAGGCCAGACGGAACCTCATTCGGAGGTGCCGTTTGACCGCGGCGGCCGGAAACGCGTTTCCGGCGCCATAAAACACCAAAACGGCGTGCGACGGTCCCATTCGGAGCAAACGTGCTCCGAAAGAACTGAAACCGCACGGGAACGATAGAAATATTATTCTTGAGATGCAGGAGGAGGCCGCACGTCCAGAGGACGTGCGGTGCGCGCGGCACGTCCGATTGTGTCCTTTTCAGCAGCGCGGCGCGCGCTGAAATGGCGCGTTGGGGGGTCAAAACCACCCGAACGACCTCCGAATGCCACGAAACCGTACGACAATATCCGGGGCGTGAATTGTGAAATGGTCAGCCAGACGGAACCTCATTCGGAGGTGCCGTGTGACCGCGGCGGCCGGAAACGCGTTTCCGGCGCCATTAAACACCAAAACGGCGTGCGACGGTCCAATTCAGAGCAAACGTGCTCCGAACGACCTGAAACCGCACGGGAACGATAGAAATATTATTCCTGAGATGCAGGAGGAGGCCGCACGTCCATCGGACGTGCGGTGCGCGCGACACGTCTGATTGTTTCCTTTTCAGCAGCGCGGCGCGCGCTGAAATGGCGCGTTGGGGGGTCAAACCACCCGAACGACCTCCGAATGCCACGAAACCATACGACAATATCCGGGGCGTGAATTGTAAAATGGTCGGCTAGACGGCACCTCATTCGGAGGTGCCGTGTGACCACGGCGGCCAGAAACGCGTTTCCGGCGCCATTAAAAACCAAAACGGCGTGCGGTGGTCCAATTCGAAGCAAACGTGCTCCGAACGACCTGAAACCTCACGGGAACGATAGAAATATTATTCCTGAGATGCAGGAGGAGGTAGCACGTCCATCGGACGTGCGGTGCGCGCGGCACGTCCGATTGTGTCCTTTTCAGCAGAGCGGCGCACGCTGAAATGGCGCGTTGGGGGGTCAAAACCAACCGAACGACCTCCGAATGCCATGAAACCGTACGAAAACATCCGGGGCGTGAATTGTGAAATGGTCGGCCAGACGACACCTCATTCGGAGGTTCCGTTTGACCGCGGCGGCCGGAAACGCGTTTCCGGCGCCATAAAACACCAAAACGGCGTGCGACGGTCCCATTCGGAGCAAACGTGCTCCGAAAGACCTGAAACCGCACGGTAACGATAGAAATATTATTCCTGAGATGCAGGAGGATGCCGCACGTCCATCGGACGTGCGGTGCGCGCGACACGTCCGATTGTGTCCTTTTCAGCAGCGCGACGCGCGCTGAAATGACGCGTTGGGGGGTCAAAACCACCCGAACGACCTTCGAATGCCACGAAACCGTACGACAACATCCGGGGTGTGAATTGTGAAATGATCGGCCAGAAGGAACCTCATTCGGAGGTGCCGTGTGACCGCGGTGGCCGGAAACGCGTTTCCGGCGCCATTAAACACCAAAACGGCGTGCGGCGGTCCCATTCGGAGCAAACGTGCTCCGAAAGACCTGAAACCGCACGGGAATGATAGAAATTTTATTCCTGAGATGCAGGAGGAGGCAGCACGTCCAGCGGACGTGCGGTGCGCGCGGCACGTCCGATTGTGTCCTTTTTAGCAGCGCGGCACGCGCTGAAATGACGCGTTGGGGGGTCAAAACCACCCGAACGACCTCCGAATGCCACGAAACCGTACGACAATATCCGGGGCGTGAATTGTGAAATGGTCGGCCAGACGGCACCTCATTCGGAGGTTCCGTGTGACCGCGGCGGCCGGAAACGCGTTTCCGGCGCCATTAAACACCAAAACGGCGTGCGGCGGTCCCATTCAGAGCAAACGTGCTCCGAAAGACCTGAAACCGCACGGGAACGATAGAAATATAATTCCTGAGATGCAGGAGGAGGCCGCACATCCATCGAACGTGCGGTGCGCGCGACACGTCCGATTGTGTCCTTTTCAGCAGCGCGACGCGCGCTGAAATGGCGCGTTGGGGGGTCAAAATCACCCGAACGACCTCCGAATGCCACGAAACCGTACGAAAATATCCGGGGCGTGAATTTTGAAATGGTCGGCCAGACGGCACCTCATTCGGAGGTGCCGTTTGACCGCGGCGGCCGGAAACGCGTTTCCGGCGCCATTAAACACCAAAACGGCGTGCGGTGGTCCAATTCAAAGCAAACGTGCTCCGAACGACCTGAAACCGCACGGGAACGATAGAAATATTATTCCTGAGATGCAGGAGGAGGCCGCACGTCCGATTGTGTCCTTTTCAGCAGCGCGGCGCGCGCTGAAATGGCGCGTTGGGGGGTCAAAACCACCCGAACGACCTCCGAATGCCACGAAACCGTACGACAACATCCGGGGCATGAATTGTGAAATGGTCGGCCAGACGGCACCTCATTCGGAGGTGCCGTTTGACCGCGGCGGCCAGAAACGCGTTTCCGGCGCCATAAAACACCAAAACGGCGTGCGACGGTCTCATTTGGAGCAAACGTGCTCCGAAAGACCTGAAACCGCACGGGAACGATAGAAATATTATTCCTGAGATGCAGGAGGAGGCAGCACATCCAGCGGACGTGCGGTGCGCGCGACACGTCCGATTGTGTCCTTTTCAGCAGCGCGGCGCGCGCTGAAATGACGCGTTGGGGGGTCAAAACCACCCGAACGACCTCCGAATGCCACGAAACCGTACGAAAATATCCGGGGCGTGAATTTTGAAATGGTCGGCCAGACGGAAACTCATTCGGACGTGCCGTGTGACCGCGGCGGCCGGAAACGCGTTTCCGGCGCCATAAAACACCAAAACGGCGTGCAACGGTCCAATTAGGAGAAAACGTGCTCTGAACGACCTGAAACCGCACGGGAACGATAGAAATATTATTCCTGAGATGCAGGAGGATGCGGCACGTCCATCGGACGTGCGGTGCGCGCGGCACGTCCGATTGTGTCCTTTTCAGCAGCGCGGCGCGCGCTGAAATGGCGCGTTGGGGTGTCAAAACCACCCGAACGACCTCCGAATGCCACGAAACCGTACGACAACATCCAGGGCGTTAATTGTGAAATGGTCGGCCAGACGGCACCTCATTCGGAGGTGCCGTGTGACCGTGGCGGCCGGAAACGCGTTTCCGGCGCCATTAAACACCAAAACGGCGTGCGGCGGTCCCATTTGGAGCAAACGTGCTCCGAAAGACCTGAAACCGCATGGGAACGATAGAAATATTATTCCTGAGATGCAGGAGGAGGCCGCACATCCAGCGGACGTGCGGTGCGCGCGACACGTCCGATTGTGTCCTTTTCAGCAGCGCGGCGCGCGCTGAAATGGCGCGTTGGGGGGTCAAAACCACCCGAACGACATCCGAATGCCACAAAACCATACGACAACATCCGGGGCGTGAATTGTGAAATGGTAGGCCAGACGACACCTCATTCGGAGGTACCGTTTGACCGCTGCGGCCGGAAACGTGTTTCCGGCGCACTAAAACACCAAAACGGCGTGCGGCGGTCCAATTCGGAGAAAACGTGCTCCGAACGACCTGAAACCGCACTGGAACGATAGAAATATTATTCCTGAGATGCAGGAGGAGGCCGCACGTCCATCGGACGTGCGGTGCGCGCGGCACGTCCGATTTTGTCCTTTTCAGCAGCGCGGCGCGCGCTGAAATGGCGCGTTGGGGGGTCAAAACCATCCGAACGACCTCCGAATGCCACAGAACCGTACGACAACATCCGGGGCGTGAATTGTAAAATGGTCGGCCAGACGGCACCTCATTCGGAGGTTCCGTTTGACCACGGCGGCCAGAAATGCGTTTCCGGCGCCATAAAACACCAAAACGGCGTGCGGCGGTCCCATTCGGAGCAAACGTGCTCCGAAAGACCTGAAATGAGATTATTTCTTGAATCGAAGTTTTTAAATTATTATATCACAATGATTTGATATTATATATATTAAAACATTTAAAATATATATTATATATATATATATATATTTAAAATATTGTATTTAATAGTATATATATGAATATTTATATATTCAATTCAATAAAAAAAAATTTAATTTTTTTTTTAGACTAGCGACCGCCATAGGCGGTCGCTATAGGCTGCCCGGCAGAGGGGCTGCAGCGACCGCTTGGCGGTCGCTGAAGGCCGATCTGCCGGCCTTCTATAGCGACCGCCATTGGCGGTCGCTGAAAGCCTCTAGCGACGAGGCAACAACGACCGCTAAAGGCCTTTAGCGACCGCCAATGGCGGTCGCTAAAGGCCAGATTTTCAGTAGTGAGTACTCTTCTCATTTCACAAAGCTGCATCACTTTATGCCCATTCTAGGAGGTGATGAGTTATTTCTGACAAGGAAGTTTGAGGATGGTCTGAGGCACAACATCCAATCATAGGTGAACATCTTCAGTTTGACTTCCATCACTTCTATAGTCAACCAGGCGCTGATCACGGAGCGAAATATGAGGGATTATGGAGTTGTGAGCTAGGGAAACTCGATATTTGGAGTTAGTACCCCTCCTACTGATAGCAGGAAGCGCTGCAGGGGGTCTTCTCCCAGTGATCCAAGGAGACAAGACACTTATTCTAGTATCCAGGTGGTGTGCTACCAGTGTGGGAAGAGCAGGCATACGAGGCCACATTGCCCAAGAGACCCAGTGGAGTGCTGATCTTGCGGAAATATGGGGAATCTTCAGTGCTTCTATCAGATCTTCTCACCTGCAGCTGGTGACAGGGGGTCTTCTATGACTCCTTGTTCAGGAGTAGCACCACCAGTTTCTCATCAGTATGGGAACTGGAGTTCTTCTGGCCATTCAGGCCAAGGTGGAGGTCGCGACTGTGGTAGTCAGTCGCCAGGCTTTCAGCGACAGCAGGGTGGATCACCTCAGGGTGGTCAGACAGGGTCACAGGGCCATGGTGCAGGTCAGACTTATGCAGTGGAGCAGAACCAATAGGATTAGGATCCTAGACCCTCTACAGTTCGAGGTACGATCTTAGTTGCCTCAGTTTTAGATTATACTCTTTTCGATATAGGGTCTTCCCATAGATTTATATTTGTTGCTATTATGAAGAGACTTGGGATCTATATCTTTACTTCTGATGATATCTTGACGTTAGACATGACGTTGGGGACAAGAACAATAAGTGTACATCAGTTAAAGGAGTTCCCTATTGAGGTTGTTGGGTGTCACTTCTTATGGGACCTTTATGTCTTAGAGATGACAAGCTATGATGTCATTTTTGGAATAGACAGGTTAGTTCCCTTCCAGGATATTTTCGATTTCTATCGTTGTAGTGTGAGTTTCACATCACCAAAGGGTGGATCGTTTCTTCATAAGGGAAAATAGGATGTCTAGGCGAGCAGAGCAGGACCCGAGCATTATGGGTTGGGAGGAGTTACAACCCAAATTTATAGTCTTTATCTGTATGACCATGGGACTTCACAGATGGACTTTCCTCCAGTGGTGGATCTTTTCAGGGGCATCTTTCCAGAGGACTTTTCAGGTTTTCCTCTAGAGCGAGAGGTAGACTTTTCTATTGAACTTGTGCCAGGAGCGGCATCGGTGTCCATTCCTCCTTACATGATGGCTACACAAGAGTTGCAGGAGCTCAAGAAGTAGTTGGAGGAGTTGCAGGCTAAGGGTTTCATCTGACCCAGTACTTCTCCTTGGGGTTCGCCTGTCCTGTTTGCGAAGAAGGAAGACGGTACCCTCATACTTTGTGTGGATTATCGGAAGCTGAACCAGTTGTCGTTCAAGAACTGATATCCCTTACCAAGGATTAATGATCTCTTTAATCAACTTCGAGGAGCCCGGGTGTTCTCGAAGATTGACTTGAGATCCAATTATCATCAGTTGCGTGTTAGACAATCTGATATACCTATTACATCCTTTTGGAGCAGGTATGGTCTATACGAGTATGTGGTTATGCCATTCGGCCTCACTAATGCGCCTGCATTCTTCATGGCACTGATGAACTGAGTGTTCCATCCATACTTGGATTCTTTCATGGTGGTTTTCGTGGATGATATCTTGGTGTAATCTCACACTCGACACGACCATGCTACACATATTGAGATAGTTTTGAGTACACTAAGAGAGCAAGTTATATGATAAGCTCTTAAAATTACACTTTTGGATGAATCAGATTCACTTCTTGGGTCATGTTATCTCAGATACAGGAGTATCAGTAGACCCAGAGAAAGTGAGAGCAGTAGTTTTCTGGGAGCATCCGAAGAACGTCTTTGAGGTACAGTGTTTTCTAGGGATGGCTGGATACTACAGATGTTTCATACAGGACTTTTCATGCTTAGTAGTGCCATTGACGAGCCTGACTAAGAAGGGTGAAAAGTTCTTGTGGTCATATTCTTGTGAGTCAGCCTTTCAGGAGCTAAAAGAGAGGTCAACTTCAGCACCGATACTAGTATTTCCAGAGTCGGGAAAGAGCTATACTTTGTACTGTGATGCATCAGGTATTGATCTTGGGGCAGTGCTTATGTAGGGGGAAGGAGTCATTGCGTATGGGTCTCGGTAGTTGAGGCCACATGAGAGGAATTAACCAACACATGATCTTGAGTTGGCTGTTGTTGTTCATGCCTTACGCTGTTGGAGACATTATCTGTTGGGAGAAAATTTTGTGGTTTTCACCGACCACAAAAGTCTCAAGTATATCTTCACTCAGCGTGACTTGAATTTGAGACAGCGAAGGCGAGTTGAGTACCTTCAGTCTTTTGACTTTGAGCTTGCCTATACGCCTGGGAAAGGAAATGCGATGGCTAATGCACTGAGCAGGAGGACTCAGATATAGGCAATTTAGGAGGCCAGTAGTGAGTGGCAGCTTATGGATCTGTTCTCTGAGATGCATTTGGAGGTGCACGATAGGAAGGGGCAGATGTTTCTTTCTTTTGTAGCTATTACGTCTACTCTTCTTGATCAAGTGTGAATGAGATAGCTATTAGATTCTGAAGGCCTAGTCGTATGGAAAAGAATGTTAGGAGAGGACCCTATTCCTAGATGGACCATAAGCGAGGATGAGATCTTGCGTTTCCATGGGCGCATATGGGTGTCAGTAGACATACGCAAGGAGCTGATGCGGGACTTTCATTCCTCAGTTTGGGCAGTTCATCCTGGTGTCACTAAGATGTATCATGATCTACACCATTAGTATTGGTGGACAAGTATGAATAGAGATGTTTCTGGTTTTTTGATGAGGTGTTCCACCTGTCAGCAGGTGAAGGCGGATCATCAGCGACCAACCGGGCTTTTGTAGTAGTTACCCATTCCCAAGTAGAAATGTAATGATGTCACGATGGACTTCTTGATAGTTTTGATGAGGTCACCTCGAGGGAATGATACTCTTTGGGTTTTCATTGATAGACTCATGAAGGTTTCTCACTTCTTTCTGATCAAGGATACTTTTAGTGTTGATGATCTGGGACAGTTGTACATCCGCGAGATCGTAAATCTACATGGAGTTCCACACTCCATTGTTTCAGACAAGGATTCCCGTTTTACTTCTCGAGTCTAGTAGGGATTTCAGAAGGCCTTGGGTACATAGATACTTCTGAGTAAAACTTACCACCCCCAAACAGATGGCCGGTCCGAGCATATGATTCAGGTGCTTGAGTACATGCTTTGTGAATACATCCTGGATTTTGGAGGTTCTTGGGAGAAGCACATACCTCTTATGGAGTTTTACTACAATAATAGTTTTCAAGAAACTATTCAGATAGCACCTTATGAGTCTTTGTACAGTAGGCCATGCCGATCACCCTTATGTTGGATAGAGGCAGGAGAGGTAGCTATGCTGGGACCTCGTCTTGTCCAGGAGACCACAAAGCAGATAGAGTTGATTCAGAATAGGATGGATACTGCACAGTCTCAAAAGAAGTCTTATGCTGATCAGTAAAGACGACCTTTGGAGTTCGAGATCGGGGATTAGGTTTTCCTGCGTGTCACTTCAAGGTTGGGACACAAGAGGATTAGGAGACAGGGTAAACTTTTGCTGAGGTATTTTGGGCCGTTTGAGGTTTTGGAGAGAGTTGGGCTGGTTGCTTATCAGTTGTAGTTACCTCAGAGGTACCGGGCTATGCACGACGTTTTCCATGTTTCTCAGCTCCGATGTTACTTCCCAGACCCATCTCATGTTTTTCAACCCGAGGAGGTTGAGTTAGAGGTGGATGCCTCGTTTGAGGAGAATCCTATTAGGATTGTTGATCACAGTATGAAGGTTCTCCATGGCCGGTCTGTCCCTCTAGTATGAGTGTTATGGCAGTATGAGTGAGTATATAACGAGACCTGGGAGAGGGAGGCCGATGTACGATCACAGTGGCCTGAGTTGTTTGAGGATTCTTCTTCCACACCACCTTGCTAGGGAAATTCAGGGACAAATTTCTTTAAGGGGGGAAGTTTGTAAGAACCCAGATCTTCTTTTTAGCTATGTTTTCCTTTTTTCAAGTGTTTTTGAGGAAAAGAGGAGTTTTTGGAAATTTCTTAAGTACACACCGTGTACTTTATGAGTACACGCTATGTACTCGGTTACCACAGGTATCCGAGTGATGGACATGTAGAGACCATGCACACGACCGTGTGTGGTGACCTAGAGACCGCCTAATGAGGGGGCCTGTGAAGGAAAGTACATGCCGTGTACTTATAAAGCACACGCCGTGCACTTTTTTTTCATTAAACACACCAGGGTCACGTCTAATTGGAAGAAAGCCCTCCTTATAGGTCTGCTTCGTCCAAGAGCAAGGGTATGACCACGATCCTTCTCCGAGCTCCCGATTGAGCGTCTGTTCTTTAAATTGACCGTCGTCAATTGCATTGGGATTTCCTCGGTAAGTTCTTCCTTATATTAGATCTTCGTTTCCTGATTCCTCCTCTTTCAAGAGTTATCGTCGGTTGAACATTTTAGACATTTTTGTAGATCTACGGTGTTATTGGGCGATTCAAGGCTTGAGGTTCACGTATAATGATCATACGACACCGAGGTAGGTGGTTTGTGCCTTTATGTTGAAAGTCTTTGAGTTATATGTGAAAAATTGCCCAATGCCCTTGAATGGGGTATTGTGTGTTTACGGTTTTAGGCCTGTTAATTTCCTGCTATTATTGTATGCTTTAGTAGAAGTTAATTGATGAGAATAGGGTTAATTTCTATGATTTGGAAGTGATTGCCCATGCATGTTTGCTTTTTTTGACCTTTTGGTCTAGTTTGCCTGTTAGGATACTGTTTACTTTCCATGCCTAGTATTGTAGGATGGAGTGATTTTGTTTATCTGCCATGTTGTTATGCTGTAGAGTGTTAGCCAAGTAGTTCTTGAGGTTTAATTTGGATGATACACATTTATATTCTTATTTTACTCACATAGGGCCATGAGAACCTGGTGTAGTGGACCATAGAGAGAATGGATGTGAGGGATTCTCCAGAGTGTATGTTTTTACTGTTATGACGCACAACCATAAGGGGTAATTGACGTAAGTGCTTCCTCAGAGTGTTTTTAGTTCCTCGATGCGGGCCACAGAGGGAATGTGATGTATGTGCTTCCCCAGAGTGCCCTTTAGTTATCGATATGAGACTATAGGGGGAATTTATGGTGAGTGCTTCCCCAGAGAGTCTATATTAAAGATGAACTAGAGGGGTTAAACTGTGTGTACTTCCCAGAGGGTTGCTTGTGTTTGCTAGGTAGTACCAGAGGAGATTAGACTGTGAGAACATCCCAGAGGGTTACCTATTTGTGATCATCTACTTACTTTTCATGTGGTGTTTGAATGCTTTAAAACTGTAGGAATTTTTATTATTGAGTACTTCCTTGTTTACTACTTCTTTTTACTTATTTCCCGCCATATATATTCACTGACTATTAGGTACAAATTTCTTAGTGGTTTCCTACTGATATTTAGTCTCATACCCTATCTGGGTCATGCTTTTGGTCCCAAATAGATTATATTTTTGCAGGTATAGATAAAGGAAAGATCCCTTCTACTTCAGGTACTTGACTGCTTTGGAGCTGGAGAGCATGAGACCAAGCTGAGGCTTGCGATGTTGAGGAGTTGTTTACTATTTTTTTCATACTTTTGATTAGTAATGTATTTAATAATTATGACATGTTTGGATTCTTTCCTAGACATATGTATCATGCATCATTATATATGTTCTCCAGTTGCTTATTACTTTCAGTCTTCCGCTGTTTACTATTGTATGTCATTATTACTGCTTCCACTATTGTATATATGTTTCTCTTCTGCTGTGTTACTCTTCTAATGAGGGAATAGTTTCCCCACTATCACACCCAAGACCCTCGCTGCTAGTCGGCAACCTCTGACATTAGGGTAAATGCGCTTGAGGCTATGTGGCCAACCGGGTATGGGGTGCCTCTGGGCGATATCCGAAACTGGGACGTTACAACTCTGATTGAGGAATGCAATCAATTCATGTTGATACAATGACTGTTGGGAGGTGAAGTTTTTTTATTCCATTAGAATTTCATCCACCTAAATTACATTCTCTATAATTTTATGCATTGGATGATAGGATGGAAGTGATATGCAAACAGTAATAGTGATAATTCTCCATGGGCAGTAATATCATCATAATTTCACATCTTCTAATGATGTTACAATGAAGCATTGGGGGTCCAAAAGTTCAGTTAAGTGGAAGGGTCGCTGGGTTGGTAATCAAGATTAAGTGGTCATGCTTAGTGATCTATGATTTTAGGGGATCATGTATTATAGGTTGACTGGATACTGCTTAGCATATAAGTGGGTGTGACCTTCAATGCAAGGTGTGATTCATGGAGTGATTGAAGCTCATAAATAAGAGATTGAGTAATTACTTGTACTTAGTAATTTTTAACCATTATAATATGTTTTTTTTCCAATATTAATGGAAAAGGTTGCAGTGGTGTTTCTCCCATGCATGAAGGACATATTATCCAAATCATGTTAAACACTTATCTCATTTATTTCATTATGTACTATAGTTTCATGTTTTTTCCAGTGTACATGTTTCTGAATCCTTAAATGTTTGTGAGTCTACTTATGTGTATGATCAAGGATAACTTCATGCAGTGATTAGGGTGGTAATTCTACCAAATTTCAGTACACATAGTTAGAGGTGAGAACTTCTAGAGGTTCAGTTATCTGTTGTGATACTGCGTACGAGCTTTTGTTGGATCAAAATGCAAACTGCTGATGGATTTATCGGAAGCCAAAATCAGAGTTTTGTTCCCAACAAGTGGTATCATAGCTTATGGTTAAAGTAGATCAGGTCCAATCTTGCTTGATGTTATTTAATTTAGTGTGAGTTACTAAATTGGTGCAATGGAATCAGAAGATAGCAAGGTCAGAATTGATAGTTTTGATGAAATGGATTTTGGATTCTGGAGGATTCAGGTTGAAGACCATCTTATTCAAAAGGACTTGGAAGTTTCATTTTTCAGATTGAAGCTGATGTTGTTGGATAAAAAAATGGGAGTGTTTAGATAGAAAGGTGATAATTCTAGTTTGGATGTGTAACACCCCGAGATTTTATGAGATTTATTCTTTTTAATTTATTTCATATCTTCTGTTGTACGCTACACCAAGATTATCTTGCGCTATGCGCAAGACCATATTAGCTTGCAGTATATGCAACACTATTCTTGGATCGTGTTACACACAATTTCAAGTTCATTTGATAGTAGTTATTCTATGCAACATTGAGTGTGTGTATATATATATATATATTCAATGTATAAATGAAATATGATTGGATTATGTTATACGCAACAAAAAAGGAGTCTTTCACTACACACAACCCTGACTTGGATTACATTACACACAATCATGACCTTCCACGATAGCGTGTGTTGTACACAATACCAAGTTTCACTAAACAACGATATGTTATTAAAATAGCCGCTATGAATAGTAACACCAACTTTTTGAAATTTTATAAATTTTATCTTTCAAAATGGACTTCATTTTTAGATTCGAAATATTGAAATTATCCTAGGGTGAATTTTTGGTATTTTTCTGAAAACATTCAATTTTTGATGAATAGTGAAAACACTGGGTTACTATTTAAAAACCGACTTTTTATTTAAATAATTATTTATTTTATTTAAATTTATTTTAGGTCAAAATTGATACGTAATAACTATATAAGTTTAATGTAATTCATTGGAGTCATTTTATAATAATTTTAGATATATAAAAATTTTATTGAACTTTTCACCGTCTTTTACCCACCTCCTAGTAGAATTTGAAAATTTACATAAAACTTAATTTTACCACTTCTGTGAGTGGAATTTAGAAAATCCGAGAGACACAGTTAATATCAAGGAGTAAAATGTGGTTCAATAAGATAAAAATAATTTTTGGTGAATAGTAACTTTTTGCTTTTATTTACCACGATTAAAAGTAAATAGGGTAATTAATGGTAAAAATGATATTATTATTACCCTAAAATATGTTCTAATTATATTGGATAAGTATAATTTGACCAAAAACAACCTTACAAATATAATATTATCATTTAGGTCCACTTGGATTAGATTAGGACATTTATTATTATTTTATTTAAAAAAGAGTTAAAATAGTTAAAATCAATGTTTATTAACTAAAATTTTTTTAATATAGGGTTATACATAAGATAAATTTGAATATAAATATTAATTAGAAAGTTAAAAATATTTCCTACCTAATGGTATTTTATTTATAATTTTTAGACATTAAATAATTTAATTTATTTATGACACAATGGTGATGTAGTAATTACCTAAATAATGAAATATTAAAATAATTGATATTATAAATACCCAAATAAATGTAATTTGAGACTTTTTATGAATTACACTAATTTTATAGGTTAATATGACATGTTAATATTTATTTAATTAACTTTTTTGAAATAATCATGCTTTTATGATTTTCACAAAAATCAATTACCAAATAGTGTCAAAATTGACATAAAATAGTTTCTAAAACAAATATTATATTATTAATTGTTATAATATTCCTAAAAATCTAATGTTTGGCCAAATTACTTAGATAATGTTATATATATTAATAATTAACCACTTGGGGTTCTTTTGGATTTTTATAGTAAGTTTATTAACCATATAGTATAAGAAAACAAGAAGACATGGTAAAAGTTAAATTATTTAACTTAGAGTTAAATATAAAAGATAAGGTTAAAATAGTAAGCTAAACTTGTCTAAAATATATTAGTTGAGAGGATTTTGACCCATCACAACTTTATCTTCTAAATTAATCAATTTTGAGCTATTATAAACCGAATATGACTTTATTATAAAATAATATTTTAAGTTTTTCCAAAGGTGTCCCTCTCCTCTCTTATAAAAGGGCACCCCTTCCCTCTTCTCTTCACACCCTTTTGAGCCTTGAAGCTCAGCCAAAACCTACCCATTTCTATTCTCCACTTCTCTATCAACACTTTGGAGGTTCTGGTCTTCTCAAAAGACCAACTCTACTTCCTTAAAAGGAATCTTAAAGGAGGTTCGTCGAAGAAGAGGTAATCTTTTCTTTCGATTCTCTCAAGTTTCTTTCTTCTTCTACTTCTTCTTATTTAGTTGTTTCACTATAAATTAATAACATCAGTATCAATAATATAATTATATATTATTATAAATATGAAACAACCATATTTCATCTTCTATCCATCCTACGGAAAACGAAATCACCGCGCGTGCGTACGTACGGAATACCGTCTCCACGCCGTGGTGTAATCTGTTTTCGACCACCACCTTACTTGGATGAGTATAATGGTGTAAATAAATAACTATATATGATTATTTTAAATTAATATTGATTCTTAAATATTATACACACACTTCAATATAATTACATGATCATGGAAATGATATCATCGCTCGTGCGTACGTACGGACTACCGTCTCCACGACGTGATGAGATTCATTCTCCATGTTAACCATTCATGAATGATTATAAAGTATATATAATGAATAATAATGAAATATATGACATAATAATGATACTGTATTTATGTATATATATATATATGTATGTCATATACTTAATTCCATTCAATTCAATAAGGAAACGAAAACAGTGTTCATGCGTATGTACGACCTACCTTCTCCATGAACGGTGTATTTCATTCCATTTATCGATCTATAATATATATATGTATATGATGAATATATATTATATATAAATCATGTTTTACATTCTGTAATTAATTAAATCAGGATATAATTAATAATATCAAGAACAACAAGTCGAAATACGTACGATAAATGAAACGATTTTACCCAAAACGCTGCTTTAACATGAAATTTACAAAAGAATGGGTAATATAAAGTCATAAGTGAACCATATATGATATCATAACAATGAATATGATTTTTTAATAATTCAATGACATTATTTAAATCATTATACATGAGGTTTGGATACATACTAATCATATCAGACATAAGATAAGGGATAACTATTCCAATCTCGCTCTTATCCGAGATTATTTATTCGTAAGTATTTACTGGGGTTTTTTTTATCATCCATGTCCATGTTTTCTAAAAATGTTTTCATGTATGTTTAATTTCCCTTTTACCCATTTTTTAATTTTACCACATGTTATTAAAGGAATCTTACTTTTTTTTACCACACGAGGAACTTTTTTACTTTTCCGACAAAAGTATGAGGAGAATGTTATTTTTAACTTATACAGCGTGAATGGATTTTTATGGTTTCATAACGCCTCATTTTCATGAAGCTTAATATACAATATTGCATGATTATTTTCAAAAAAACCCTTTTATTTTAAAATTGCATGGCATTTTGTGAAAACAAAATGATTTTGAAGAAGAAAGGATATTTTCCTCAAGAATTCATTTCAAGTGTTTTATCAAAACTATTTTCCATATAAAATGACATTATTTAATATGTTTATGTTTC
The DNA here is from genome assembly GCA_963277665.1 of Viscum album. Lineage (NCBI taxonomy): Eukaryota > Viridiplantae > Streptophyta > Magnoliopsida > Santalales > Viscaceae > Viscum > Viscum album. The sequence continues at coordinate 1,082,981,059 of OY728146.1, read as the reverse complement.
AAGTATAATGTCTCCATTATTTACATGGTTTTATTTTTCTTATGATGAAATGATATCCATTTTTTTATATAGATTATGTTATGATGACATGATGTTTAAGAATCTCATTCTATTACATGGGTTATGCTATGATGTATGATTTATGATTTTGTGGCACACAAAATAATGATTTCATTATGAGATGGGTGGGACCTATATCTCCCTCCAATGCATTGAGTAAAGATTTATATCTCATGAGATAGACATGGATGGAACGACAAGTTAATCCGGTTCAGTAATACAAGACTGGAATGAGGAGTGAACTCGATTCAGAAAGGTACTTTGTCCACTAAGATGGTCTTGGCAGCAATGCCTTGGCTACTATGGAAATAATATCATGTTCTTAATGGTTTCCACAATCACATGTTTTATTCCCATGCTATTTTATCATGATTGATGTTCCTTTATGATATATGCCTTACGTACTTCCAAGATTTATGTCTTTGCTCAAGATTTTGATGTTTAGATTTTATGTTCATGTTTTTGCATTCAAATGTTTATGGATTGTTTTATGTTCTCTATGCTTTACCTTACTGAGAATTTGAGCTCACCCTTTTTATGTTTTCTTTTCCCCAGGATATAAAGAAAGGTTTTAGGTAAGAAAACCAAAGGGGAAGATCTTTATGGGAGATGTTGAAGATCTTTCACCATGATTAGAAGATTACGATCTGAGTTTCCAAAGACACTAAACTAATACGGTCTTTGGGCATCTGTTTTTTTCATGTATTAAGTATTCTTCAAAAAGTAATGTAATGTCCATTTAAGTCAATATTTCTGTCTCTACAGGATGTCTCTTGCATATATTATTTCCTTTAATATCCATAAAAAGAAAACTATAGTGGAAGTACTAAAGGAATTTTTATACATGTTTAAGAAGCCTAAAACTTTGAAAAAAGTGTTCATGATGTAGAGGTTTTTCAACCTAAGGTTATCAAAAGTATGACCATAGATAGATCATGTGAATGATTTCAATATAATCCAAGGGTATATTTAATTAGTGAAAGTTATGTTCATGAATGATGCGTGGACACTCCTATTACTATCATCATTATTGGGGAGTTGGGATGCAATGGTCACTGCAATGAATGACTCTTCCAAAAAAATAGACTCAGTGTTTGATGATATCAGGAATTTGATACTCGATAAAGAAGTTATTTAGTGGAAAGTACAAGCACCGTTCGATAATGCTCTCAAAATTGATGGATGAGGATAATGACCTCTACTTAAGCAAGTCTATTAGAATATTTCATAAAAAAATAAGCAACAAGAGAAGAGTCAAGGAAAGTAAATTGGTTTAGGCCCTGTATGCTAGAAGTATGGAAAAAGAGGACACTTCAAGAAGGATTATAAGAGTTATAGTGAAATATCCAAAAACCATCCACTATTGGAAGCTCAAATTCTATTGGTACTATAGAAGGAGGTAGTGAATTTTTTATCAGTGTCAACATTCTAGTGGTGTCATGGGTAGTTAAATTTGGTACATCATTACATTCAATGAGAGAGCATAGATGCATTGAAAATTATATATCTTGATATTTTGGAAAAATACATTTGGTGGATGATGAATCTCTAAAGATCATTGAAAAATGAGATGTGAACATCCCAATGAATAATGGATGAAGCACCCCAAGTCCACACTCCTAGATTCGGTGCTAAAAACACATTATTAACATATAGGCTTCAATACGAAGTGAGACAACTCAATCCAAACTTATATATATTTCCATAATTTAAACATTAAATCTCACAAAAACTCATGAAATCCTAGAACCTTAAAGGTTTAGTGTCTTTATAGACTAAATATATAATCAACTTATTTCATAAAAGATCTTCAACATATCCCACAAAGTTCTTCTCACATAGTATCCGTATTAGACATATCCTACTTAATACCTTTATAAATAACCTGGGAAAATGGAAACATAATAAAGGGATATATCAAATGATTAGTAAGGGTAAACATGAGAGATATCAATTGATGATCATAAGTTAGAATAAGATAATCATAAGGGTATGATGACATGATCACAATTTATAAGATCGTATCCAGGAAGTTATAAACCATAAAACATGAGTCATGTTATAAGGCATTGTCATTATAAAATACATGAGTAATAAGAGTAAAAAATCATCAATAATCAATCATGATCCAGGATAGTATAACATAATCATAAGACATAATTGTTTGGCATAAAAGTGTATCATTAGAATAAGCATAGAAATCATATGTTAAGGATTTTACCCATGAAATTCATCACATAGTAGTCTTGGGATAACTACCTATGTAGCTTATTGGGCTTGGGATAACCACCCATGTACCATCTTAGGCTCAGGATAATCACCCGTGTACCCTCTTAGTCTTGTAAAAAATCTCTCATGTACCCTCTTAGGATTGAAAAAACCTCCCATGTACTCTCTTGGGATTGGGCTAATCACCAGTGTATACCATTTGATCTCATGTGATATAAAACATTACCTAATGCATTAGAGGGATATAAATTACTCACCCATCAAATAATAATAAACTATTCATATATATTCCATACAAAAATAAGAAAATTCATCATTCCTTTATAGTTTAATTAACCCGCAAGAAAGAAATGGGTTTCATGAAACATCATTAAAACATCATCATCATAATCTATCCAAAGAACAAAAGTGGATGGTATCATATGATCATATCCCCAGTGAAACACACCAATACTTAAAGGATGTTGATGAATACCCCTTTACCACATAATTACAGGGCAATCCATTTTGGTTCACAAAGCTCACTACTGACGCAAATTTTAGTTTCTTCGCGAAGCTCACTTAGCCTTCACAATTCTCAAAACTTTCGTGAAGCACACACATTTCATGAAGCTCAATTCATTTCATGAAGTTCACTTACTTTCATGAATCTCACTTCATTTTTGTGAAGCACACACCTTTCACAAATCTCAAAACTTTCTTGAATATTAGATATCATTTGCAAAGATCATTACTTTCATGAAGCATAGATATCCTTCATAAAGCTCAATACATTCACAATTCTTAAAACTTTCGGTTGGCTTACATAGACTTCGAAAACTTCCTTTCTTTTTGAACTTTTCTTCAAGAAAAACCTTCACAAATCACCTTCACAAATTCAAAGCCTTTGGATTTTCTTTAAGGCTTGATCTTTTACAAATGAAGGGTTAGAGGCCTTTTTATAGGCATTGCATCCATTTTGTGATGCTTCCATCCTCATCATCACATTTTCATGAATCTCTCAAATATTGTTCATGAAACTCTCTATTTCATGAATCACCAGGGAAATTTTCCCATTCATGAAGCTTCTTGTAATTACAAATATTTATTGTCTTTCTGTCGCACATTCGCGATGCTCCACACCTTCGTGAAACCCAGTCCTCATGACACTGTATGACTTTGAAAAGATTCATACCATTGTGAAAATAGAATCTTTATTAAAATCATAACTTTTGAATATTTTTATGATTAATTAAATAAAATCCAACTTTCACGATTATTGTTCCATCCTCCAAATTTTAGACACCAAAAATCTAGCAAACACTAGGAAACAACGCCACCTTGCATACACACTTTTTTATACCACCTATAAACAATCCATTACTATGTATTGGATATTTATTAATATGATAATTCAAAAATATCCTTCTAACTCCACAACTAAACTTAGATACTTTCTTTGTCAACAAACATAATCAATCCAAAAACGTTGCAATGTTACCTTGAGGGATTTTTTTTTCCAACAAACATTTTCATGGGAAAGTTGAACCAAATTGTCAAATTTTAAAATATAAGACAATATAATTTTGAAATACATTCAAAGAATTTTATTTAAATAATATTTATTGATAATTATTTCCTTATCTCTTAGGTTAACCCCTTTTCTTATCTCGTTTTATCCTTTTTACCTTGGTGACATACTTTTACCATGGTAACTTATTTCTTTGCTAAAAAATTAATCTGACCTTATTAATAAATACTGATTACAATGATTAAAAATATGGAATATATTTTACAATATTTAATTCATATAGTTGGTAAAAATTAATTTTAATATAAGTTCTCAGAACACAATGATTTTTTAAAATGTCTTTTTAAGCATAAAAATGACCCCACAACAAAATCATGTATAAAATTGATTCTCATAACACTTATTGGTTTATGAAAAAATAAATGTGAGTTATGTGAGTTTAAAAAAAATAAAAAACTTAATGTAACCTTATAATTACATAATTATAGAAAAAGATAAAAAATATTTAGTTTATTAGAATAAAAATATCACTTTTGTTCCAAAGTTTTAAACATAGATTTATAAATATGAAATAATATTTTTAAATAATTTATTTAACTACTTTGAATATATATTTTGTTAATAAAAGGGTTTAAAAACTTATAATTCATTATCATATCATGATGATGTCTTAAAAGTGACAGTGTTTTTAAAGAAATGATAATTTTCATTATTCATCGAAAAATAAATCATTTTATAAAAATCCTCAAAATTCACCCTAAGATAATTTTTACATGTTGATTTCGAACATGTTGTTCATTTTTTCAAATTAAAATTCTAAAATTTGTAAATTATCTTTTTAATAAAAAATATATATAATATACAATAAAAATAATATTTTTTAAACAAAACAATTCCATTTAACCAAGAATGATTAGACTAATATTACTTATCATTACTTAACTATATCATAGAAATCCTTAATTAATTTTATTAATTATTAACTGAATTTTATCAATAAATTTTATTGATGTCATTCCTCAAAATTATTAAATTTAATGAAAATGAATAATTTAACAAAATAGCTCAAAACAATCTCTTTAGAATCAATTGTATTTTCTTAATTGAATTTGACCCCTTTTATTTTAAAAATTAATTTATTTATCAATTTAATTTAACTATCTTGTAATTTATTTTAATTTTTGAAGTATTAATACATTATCCACTTAAATTTAGTGTTGTATTCATCATAAGATATAAAATAAAACAAATTTATTTTAATGGAAAATATATTCTATAATCTCAGGGTGTCACATTCTACCCACCAAAATAAATTGTGCCCTCATGTTTTTTAAATTTCTCTCACTGATGAAGGTATTATTAATATATTAATGAATCAATATATGATTTATAATGAAATATCAACCTCACTATCATGGGTAAGACTCGAAAAATCATCTCATGATTGTGTATTATGACTTATATAATGGAAGTAATCTCAATAAGAAGTTCATAGTTATCCTTGAACTGATAGATGATCATAGGTTGATATAAAATGTGACTTATTTATTATGGAATTAGTTTTTCCTTTAAGTAGTGAGAATCAATCCATTCTCAAAATAAATTCAAATTTAACTAAATGGAGAACAATATGATTTACATGAAGCACATTCCCCAAAACTCTAACTTGGGATATAATAATCATAAAACTAGAAGTTTTCACTAATAACTCAATATTAATTCATTGGGGAGGTGATTTAATTCTATTATAAAACTTCTTAGATATAATGGAGTGTCTTGATCAAGAATCCCTTAAGACATATTCAAATTTGGACTAGAGCATAAGTGTACCTTAATTATCTTGATCCACTTCAGCGGTAGTCATTGTACAGGTTCTTTCTTGTTCCCTATGTCTTGTAGGTTATCAAGGCTTATTATCCTTGGTATTCTAGGATTATTTAATTAATTTAGATAATTCCCAAGTTCCCTATATTTAAGATATTGAACTATTATTAGTACCTTAGGATGAACTTTATTTACCTTTATTGTGTTAACCAAAATATTCATTTTTCCTCAGTATTTTTTGCTCTGAAACCTTCTTTTACACACATAAAACATCTTTTGATTCCTTTAAGAGATTTCCTTGGGTGCCTCTTCCCACATCTTTGACATGCAATAAGTTGAATCTTATTTCCTCCACAATATTTATAACCCGAACTTTCCTCAAACTCCATTTTTCTCTTGTTTGGAGATTTAACTAGGTTCAAGTTGATAATCATAATTTGAGATAGATAATTATGCATAACCATATGATTTCTAATTCCAGCTCTTATCCCATTTGGTTTATCATTGGGACAATCACCACATTGTCCTTCACACCCATTGTTAACTCGGTTCATCTTGGTTCCAACTATTTACTAAAATAATGTAAAGTTTGGGATGGAAATACTTATAAAAGTAAAACTATGAACATAGAAGAAATAACTTATAAACAATGTGTATATCCTAACTTATAATCTTCCATACTTCAATCTATGTTTTCCATGGTCACTTCCTATTATATTTTCTAACCTAAATACATTTAGACCCCTCATAATGGTTTATAAATACAATGTGAATTAACGAAATCACATCCCTCAGGAGTTTCAAAACAGGTGTGTAGTTAGGCCTCTTTATCACGCACCAGGTGGAGATTGAGTTAATGCCCAACCACCCTTTTTAGGGTTATTACTCCTAGGCGTATCTTTTCCAGAGTGTGCATCCACTTGTTTGTATCCATACTGGGATATCATTTCTAGAAAACCACACAATATCAATTTTACCAAAATTACAGGATTAAATACTATAATTATACTTATCTATAGGTTATCACTAAGGTTTTTTAATCCCAATATCCAAAAATAACTAAACCTTGCTCTAATACCAATTAAAGCACCCCATGACTGCACTTCCAGATCCAGTTATAAAAACACATTCTTTACACATAATCTTTGATACCAAGTGATATGAATCAAGACAAGATTTTATATATTTCTATAATTTAAATATCACATCTCATAAAAACCCATAAAATCCTAGAACCATAAACGTTTAATGTCTTAGAATATAAGATACATAATAAAATTATTTCATAAAATATATTTAACACCCCCACAAAGTTATTCTCACATAGTACCCTTATTAGACATATCATACTTAATAAATTTCTTAATAACCTAGAGAAATTGAAGTATAAAAAAGGGTGATCTCAAATTCTCAATGTTGTGCGGAGAAGTGATGGCAAGAGGGGGGGGGGGTGAATTGCCTTTTAAAAAAAATAATTAACAATTTAAAATCAAAGTTAAAGTGCAGCGGAAATAAAAGAGGCAAGACACAAAGCTTGATAACGGAGTTCGGCTTAAACCAAAGCCTACGTCTCCACTCCCAACTCAACCGTTGAGAGATTTACTACTGCTTGCTTTTTAATGGTTTTAGCAAGAAACCCACTAGACTTTAAGGTAGTCTAGAACCTATTACAGCTTGTTTTTAATGGTTGAGCAAGAACCCACTTGCTTTTAATGGTTGAGCAAGAACCCACTAGCCTTCTTACAGGTGAAGGCTAGCTCACCTATGACTCAAGCCTTTTAAAGGGAAGGCTTGACTAACCTCTTCACACCTTGAAGGTGGTGTGAAAACCCAAAGAAGAGAGGATGAGAGAAATGAGGGGTTTGTAGGCACAAACCCAAATTGATGCTCAAAATAATTAAAACAAGAAAAACCGTGATGTGGAGAAGTCTTGGGCGCCAAAGGATTGATTGGAGTTGATGAAGAGCACTCCCAAGCTTCTATGGTGGTGCTCCTTAGATGTGGAAGTGGGTTGGAGCAATTGGGGATCCTTGAAGGAATGCGCCGGAGGTTCGCCAAATGATGAAAAAATGTTCCCGTGGGCTTCCGTACGTTTCCGGGGCTTCCTAGTCCTTTATTTATAGAGGGGGAACCCTCAAATGGCCTTTGGGGGTCTTCGGAGCCGTTGGAGAGGCCTTCGGAGCCGTTGGGGGTCAAGTGGGCAAGTCTGGTCAAAGCCCAACGACTAGTTTGACTGGCTCCACCGGCTGACCGGTGCTTGGCCACCGGTTGGCCGATGCTTTGGAAAAGGGAGAGGGCTCGGGCTCATGCACCACCGTCTGACCAGTGAGGAGGCCACCGGTTGGCCGGTGAGGAGGCAGTAGCTGTCCGGCCTGTCTGGGTTCCACCGGCTGGCCGGTGATGGGACACCGGTTGGCCGGTGGTCTGGACAGAAAGGATGCCTTCTGCCCAGGCTCCATCGGCTGGCCGGTGGTCATCCACCGGTTGGCCGGTGGACTGAAAATCAGTCCATTTGCCTTCTGGCTTTCTTGGCCCAATTCCTTGGCAACCTGAAATTATGCCTATCATCCAAAAACACTTAAAACAAGATTAGATAAATAAAAGAGTGATTGTGATCATGAAAATTAAACCACAAGGGGTACGAGAGGTACAACAATCTCCCCCTATTTTTATGATCACAATCACCAAAACAAGAAATGTAAAAGATTGAAATGAGAGGCATGCTTTAAAGGATAAATTGAAAAGTAAAGCAAAGCATGAGAGAAAGATTTCTCCCCCAATCAACCAAGAATTTCTCCCCCTTTGTGATTATCAAAATAGCACGGGGCATAAAACTTGATTGAGGGAAAAGTTGAAAAACATGATAGAGTTTTTTTTAAACCAATTGAAATTTTTGAAATTTGAATTGAAAGTTTTGAATTGAAAGTTTTGAATTGAAAGTTTTGAATTGAAAGTTTTGAATTGAAAGTTTTGAATTGAAATTTTTGAATTGAAAGTTTTGAATTGAAAGTTTTGAATTGAAAGTTTTGAATTGAAAGTTTTGAATTGAAAGTTTTGAATGAAAAACGAAAAAAGGTTTAAATGATCCTAACTCCCCCTAAATAAAAACAACAAATCACCGGGGAGAGGATTTTAGAACCGAGACAAATTTTGGTCCGGTGAGACTCGCTAAAAGGGATTTTTCAATCCATACTTGTCTAGTGGCGGGTCTTCTCCTAAAAAATTCACCATTAAAGGAAATGGTTTTGGGCCTTCCATATCGGGCATTTTTGCAATCGCACTCATAAATTAAGTGCCCGGGTTTTTTACAATAGTTGCAAAATTTATATTGGGAGCTCCCCCTTACAAAAAAAAGTTGGAGCATGGGAAGAGGAAGCTTGCTTGGAATAGCCAAGCCCTTGTGTGGTTCTAGCCGAACGTTGAGAACCTAGCAATTTGGTCAAATTTTTTTCACCTTGGGTGAACTTAGCTAGGGATTCCCTTAAATCTTTGATTGTTAATTCCATAGAATCAACATCGGGAAGGTTTTGGATCTTGAGGGACAAGTCTTCCTTCTCTTTGAGAAGTTGATCCTTTTCAGAAGAAAGTTTTTTGAAATTCTTTTTTAAAGCAATAAATTTGGAAGAAAGTTCGTGAAAACCTTCCTCCAATTGATCTCTAGCATGTTGGAGATCCTCATAAGATAAATGATTAAAAGAATTTGAAGAACAAGAGGAAGATGAGTCGGAAGAGGTTACCTCATGAAATGCCATTAGGCATTTTTTACCGTTGTCGCTTGAGGAGGAGGAGGAGGAGGATGTGGAGCTATCACTCCATGTGGCCTTGAATGCCTTCTTCTTTTCCTTTTGCTTGGCCTTTTTCTTGTTGAGTGGACAATCGGGCTTGTAATGGCCTTTCTTGCCACACCCGTAACATGTTACCTCGGGCTCAGATTTTTCGTTGGGTTGAGCCTTGCGGGATTTCTTCTTCTTGTGCTTCTTCATGAATTTGTGCATTTTGCGGGCAAGATTCTCCATTTCTGAATCGCCGCTTGAAGAGGAAGACGATGAGGAGGAGGAGCTTTCTTCTTTTTGAACTTTGAAGGCGATGTTCTTTGGAGTTTTGATCGGTTTGCCTTCCTTTTCAGCTTGCCTCCTCATGGTGATCTCGTAGGTCATGAGGGATCCGATGAGCTCTTCGACCGGCATGTTCTTGATGTCTTTTGCTTCTTGGATTGCCGTGACTTTTGGTGCCCATGTGGTTGGTAGGATCCAAAGGATCTTCTTGACCATCGTCTCTGCAGACACATTATCTCCAAGATATTTTCTTCCATTGCAAACGTCAGTAAAACGAGTAAACATTTCAGTAATATTTTCAGATGGATGCATGGTGAAACTTTCAAAGTCTTGACGATACATATCCAATCGAGTATCCTTAACTTTGTTGGTCCCCTCATGGGTAACCTCCAAAAGTTTCCAGATTTCATGTGATGAGGTGCATGTGGAAACTCGATTGAATTCATTACGATCAAGGCCGCAATGAAGTGCATTCATGGCTTTGCCATCAAGCTCGAAATTTTTAATATCGGCTTGAGTCCATTTGGATTCATTGGGAGAAGAAAGAGAATAACCATGCATGACAATTTTATAAATAGGATAACCAATGCTTCTAAGAAAAGTGGTCATGCGGGTTTTCCAATAAGTGTAGTCGGTTCCATCAAAGAATGGAGCACGACCCAAAGAATATCCTTCGGGGGCGAAAGAAGTTGAAGCCATCACAAAGGATCTTGAATTTGAAACCGGTTAGGGTATTACTCAAATTTTCCCTCTGATACCAATTGTTGTGCGGAGAAGTGATGGCAAGAGGGGGGGTGAATTGCCTTTTAAAAAAAAAATTAACAATTTAAAATCAAAGTTAAAGTGCAGCGGAAATAAAAGAGGCAAGACACAAAGCTTGATAACGGAGTTCGGCTTAAACCAAAGCCTACGTCTCCGCTCCCAACTCAACCGTTGAGAGATTTACTACTGATTGCTTTTTAATGGTTTTAGCAAGAAACCCACTAGACTTTAAGGTAGTCTAGAACCTATTTCAGCTTGATTTTAATGGTTGAGAAAGAACTCACTTGCTTTTAATGGTTGAGCAAGAACCCACTAGCCTTCTTACAGGTGAAGGCTAGCTCACCTATGACTCAAGCCTTTTAAAGGGAAGACTTGACTAACCTCTTCACACCTTGAAGGTGGTGTGAAAACCCAAAGAAGAGAGGATGAGAGAAATGAGGGGTTTGTAGGCACAAACCCAAATTGATGCTCAAAATAATTAAAACAAGAAAAACCGTGATGTGGAGAAGTCTTGGGCACCAAAGGATTGATTGGAGTTGATGAAGAGCGCTCCCAAGCTTCTATGGTGGTGCTCCTTGGATGTGGAAGTGGGTTGGAGCAATTGGGGATCCTTGAAGGAATGCGCCGGAGGTTCACCAAATGATGAAAAAATGTTCCCGTGGGCTTCCGTACATTTCCGGGGCTTCCTAGTCCTTTATTTATAGAGGGGGAACCCTCAAATGGCCTTTGGGGGTCTTCGGAGCCGTTGGAGAGGCCTTCGGAGCCGTTGGGGGTCAAGTGGGCAAGTCTGGTCAAAGCCCAACGGCTAGTTTGACTGGCTCCACCGGCTGATCGGTGCTTGGCCACCGGTTGGCCGGTGCTTTGGAAAAGGGAGAGGGCTCGGGCTCAGGCACCACCGGCTGACCGGTGAGGAGGCCACCGGTTGGCCGGTGAGGAGGCAGTAGCTGTCCGACCTGTCTGGGTTCCACCGGCTGGCCGGTGATGGGACACCGGTTGGCCGGTGGTCTGGACAGAAAGGATGCCTTCTGCCCAGGCTCCATCGGCTGGCCGGTGGTCATACACCGGTTGGCCGGTGGACTGAAAATCAGTCCATTTGCCTTCTGGCTTTCTTGGCCCAATTCCTTGGCAACCTGAAATTATGCCTATCATCCAAAAACACTTAAAACAAGGTTAGATAAATAAGAGAGTGATTGTGATCATGAAAATTAAACCACGAGGGGTACGAGAGGTACAACACTCAATAAGGGTAAAAATGGGAGATATCAATCAATGATCATAATATAGCATAAGATATGCATAAAATAACATGATTAAAACTTATGTAATTATAACCAACAAGTCAAAGAACATAAAACACGAGTCATGACATGAGAGTTTGTCATAATAAAATACACGATTCATAAGAGTGCAGAATCATAAATAATTAATCATGAGCCATGAGATCATAAAATAAGTATAATACATAAGTCTGTGTCATAAAAGTTTAGCATAAACATAAACCTAGAAATTATATGTCAAGGATTCTTGTAACACCCCGTGTTTTACGATCCATTATTATTATTATTATTATTATTATTATTTATGTCAATAATTTTAAAGAGTGTTTCTCTATTCTTTCCAAAGTATTGAGACATAATTACAAATGTCCCCTAAAATATATGAACTAAATAAAGAAACTTTATTCATTCATAAGTGGAACATTACAAAAAATAAAAATAAAAAAAGTATTTCACACCATAGACTACTACTCACCACATATAAAATACATCCATTAAAGGTGCATAAATCAATAAGGGATGATAGATAGAAAGGAATAAAATCTTCATGGCTAGGAAATCCCTTGGATCATCTTAAACCCTAACAATCAACAATAGAAAAAATAATAATAAGGAAAATCACCATGAAAGGAGAAATAATTATGAAGAATATATAAAACAAAATAAGAAATATGCCTTATGAAGTGAGAGTGGAATGAACGAAAGATTTAGTAAGTCTATATAAAGGAATTAAATCTTATCGTTATAAATATGGTAATTATAAATATAGTAATTTAAAATATGTTTGATGAAAATATGTTCATTGGTCATATATCCAATAGGTATCTTTAAGTCTTATATTGTTAAGTAGTAAATTTAAATAATATAACTCAAAATGAAATAAAAGCATGATATTAAAATTTTATTAATATATAGATGGTTATGCGTTATGTATAAATATTAATATTATTATTATTAAAACATGATATAATGAATATATAAAATTTAAATAAATAATTTAATATCAATGGAGTAGTAAAATTAAATTTTAGAATATAAATGATTAGTTCTAATGGTTTGTTAAAGTGTATTTAGTATAAAAGTAATTTTTTTTTCAAAGAACCGTTTTGTTAAGTATTTTTTATTTTATCCTAAGAGATTGAAATTAAAATTTTCAACATATTATATATGAACTAATATATCAAAATATTTTAAATTATAAATTGATATGAAATAATAATAAGAGCACATAATGTTTTAAAATACCATTTTCAATAAAAACAGTTTTATTTATAATTTATATTTTTTATTTAAAAGATAAATATATAATTTTATAAATTTTATTTTATAAATTAAACTTATTTTTTTTATTCATTATATCAAAATTAACTTAATATAATTTTTTTATATTTCTATTAAATAATCAATTTTTATGTGAATAGTAAAAATACCGATTTTGCTAAAAACTATCACTTTTAAAATACAAGAATGACTTAAAAGTTTAATAAACTATTTTTATATACAAAATATATATTTAATAATTAATATTAAGCATTAAAAAAATACTATGTTGAATTTATAATACACATGTTTAACATTTTTGAAACACAAGTAATGGTTTACACTAAAAACTGTTTTTGCTTGCTTATATTAAAAATTAGACATTATCACTTTTATAAAATTAAATATAACCAAATTTATTTAATATTTTATTTAAAAATGTTAATATTAGTTAAAAATTTCAATTTTATTTTTAGACATAATGATAATATTCATATAATTAAGGTTAATTATCATGATAATGGTGAAACCATTTTTTTAAAGAATTTTTTATTAATATTATGTAATTTTTTATATAATCAATTAAATTTATATAATTTAAATGATGAATATAATATTATTTTTAAACCTATATATGTTTATATTAACACTAATTTAATTGTTAATCAATAATAAATAATATTAAGAACACATAATAGTTAAAAGTCATTTTTCTATAAAAACCGTTTTTTATATATTATATATTTTAATTTAAAAGTTAATTTTATAATATTTATAAATTTAATTATACTAAATGGAGATTAAATTTAGGCTCAAAGCATACATTGTTTTCAATATGGATTTTATTATATTTTTAAATAAAATATAAATTACTAAGTTAAAAATGAGTTTCCAAGGTAAAAATCAAAATGTTAAAATGTAAAAACCAATGATAAAAGACTAAAAACATGTTTAAAAAATGTTTTTAAAATCTATTTTGATGATTTATAGACCCCAAACCACCCTTAAATCTATTATTATGAAATTTTTTATCCATTTATAAGGTAATAGTGTAATGATATCATGGAAGTGTAAAGTGTATTCCAAAAAAATGCCATTTTCTTCACTTATAAAAGGGGATCACTTCCACCCATCCATGGTTACACTTACCATTAAAATTTAAATTTAAAATATTTCAAAATTAACTCTCATATAATTAATTTTCTCATACTCAATCCCATGATCACTATAAGTTAGCTTAAGTCCTTCACTTCTAAATATATCTCTAAGAGAAGACCAAGTCTCTAACGTAAGTTTTACCTTCTCCATGATCTATTATCCTTAATATTCCTCTTAAAAATATATTATATACATAAAAATATAATTAAATAAGTATAATTTTTTTAATTATATTCGATTATATTAATTTAATGAAAATTATTTATTCCTCTCCATCTACCAAGAAAAACAAAAGCGTCTTTAGTGTGTTATGCAAACTACTGCCTCCACAAAGCGACATATTCTGTTTTTCATAATGCTAATCATGATGGGTTTTAATGAAGGTATTGATGAATAATTATTATATATATAATATAAATATTATTTTTAAATTTAAAATTATCATATACCATAGTTCCCTCTCATTCTTTGAGAAATGAAAACATTAACTGTTCGTTGTGCGGACTATCGCCTCTAGGAAGTAACATTTTTCATTTTTTCATCAGTATTTTAATTAATTATAAAAATAACTTAAAATATGATTCAATAAATTAAAAACATCTAAATAATATCATTATCCTTATTTTATAATGATATTATTAAATTCCTTAACCATACTCACCCATCAAGGTATAACGTATTCATGTTTGAGTTGGTTTAATCACCAACTTGAACAATGCTATAAAAATATATCATGGACTACTATGAGAAATTAAATAATAATATTATTATAATTTAATAATAAATTAATTATAATTTTTTTTTCTATAATGGTTTATGAATTAAATTTATTATTAAAATACCATCTTTAATCACTAAAACTACTGAAATAAAGTGATACAGATTTAATTTTTATGCAAACATAAGAAAAAAATATATAATAATTAAATAAAATATGATAATAAATGATAAATATTAAATTAAATATATAAGAATAATTTTAATAATAAGTTATCTAACAAACATAATTTTATTATCCAAAAAGTTAGGAACATGTTCAGAATGACTCTGAAATAAGGTAAGGGTTTCATCTCAAAATTTCCTTCTTTGAGACAAATTTTATTTTATAAACCTAATTTCATTTAAATGGTTTGTATAATGAAAATTAGATATATAATATCATGTATTATCTTTATTTATGGTATTTGAACTTCAAATTTAATAGTTTTCTCTTTCACGGGGTTTTATTAGAATGTTTCTTAAGCTGTAAGGGGTTCTTTGTCTCAAATTTAATTTCATGAGAAATATTTCTTAATGTGAACCATGATACCTTTAATATGGTTTTATTACTTCATAATGAATTTATTTTACCATATTCATGGGTTTTGAAGAGCTATATCATGTAATTTATTTAAATGGAAATCAATTAAAAAAGATACCAAACTTGAAAGTGGTATTGATCAAAATGTTACTCAAATCACAAGGGTTTTGTTTCCAATCTTATTTTCAAATTAATATTGTTTTTAAAAGATTATACATCTAGTAAATTTATAATTTTTATAAAATATCTCATAATTTCCATTATATATTCATGGGGTTTTATATGTTCCCTTGATATTTCATTTCCCCTTAACTCATATTTTACCTGACATGTTTCTTGTAAGTGAAACCAACCCCATATCTTCTTCTTAGTTGGGAATCTACCTTTTTACATGTACCAATTCATAAAATTATTTTTTAAATTTAATCATAATTTATTGAGGTCATTTTATACTAATTTATCTTCTCTAATAAGTTTTAAATAATTTTTTAATATTTTTCATATGGATCGATTTCATCAAAGTGTAAAAAGAATAATTTTTAAAAAAAATTCATGTGAACACCTCTTTTTATAATCTTTGTAATTTTTATGATACTTACTTTCTAATATTTAATGTTTTTATAAAATAAAATCTTATTATAATTTATTTATAAAATATTTCTATCTAAAATTATTTCAAAAGGATCATGGATATTTCTTATTTCCAAAGAAATTTTTCCTAATGATCATAAAATGGTTTTCATCTAAATACACATCCTTGACATATATTATGATTGATCAATGATATTATTCTAATATAACCATCCACCTTATTTCTCTAGATTACCTATGCATTTTCCTTCTCTTTTGGAGTAATGACCCATCATTGCCTCTGTCTTACCTAATCATCCATTATGTATGATCCTTACTTTTCTCCAAATTCATTTCCATTGTGAATACCCTATTTTTTGATTCATTTAATTTATGGGTGTTAACCTAAATTCCATACATCAATTGATTTAGGAAAATTATTTACTTAACCATATACCCTTTATCTATATGGTTTAAACACCATATTCTTTATTACCTTAATTGGATGGTATTTTCCTAGAAAACTACTTGGTGTCATTAGATTACCATTTATTTTCCATGGGTTTATCATGTTATGATTATTGATGGAATTATTAATGATTTACTTATGTTAGTCCATGTGAAACCCATTTTATTTCCATGGTTTCTTTAATACATGTTGAATGAAACTCACTTTCTTCTCATGGGTTCTTTATTTTATAAAAGTGAATTATTGTCATTCTGAAAAATAATGAAACCCATTTTATTTCCTTGGATTCTTTATGATGTGATAAGTGATTGATTTAAAGTGGCACTCATAAGTATATATGATGATGGGAGAGGTTCTATATTGCACTTCAATGCATTGTTTAAGAGTTTATATCTCATGAGATAGGTATTTACGATTACTTTTTATTTGTTCTTAACCATGAGAACTGATGGTGTGGATCATGAAATCTATGTTCCCTATACTAATGTATGCTCAATATTTGAAATATGTTTCATAGTTTTATGATCATTCTTATGAATATATTAAGCTATAATGGGTCATATTTATTTAATCACATTTCCAAACTCTTTTGATTCATGTATTAGGTTATTCCATGTCACATTCCATGATTTATGATCTATGGTTTTTTGGGTATAAATTTTCTTATGCATATTAATTATACCCATATGCTTATCTTATATTACTTCTGATATTCAATTTTTATCACTTACGTTTACCCTTACCGAGCATCTGAGATAAACCATTTATTATGTTTCTATATTCCCAAGTTATAAATATGATTATAACATATAATAAGTATATGAGGGAGTCTGGTGTGAATCAATTATAGATAAATCTTTGAAAGGATTGTAAAATAAGTTTCTTATGTAGATATTCCTCCAAGACACTAATAAAAATAGCTAGGTCCTTGGTATGGTTTTTAAATGATTAAATACCACAGAATCCACTAGAAAACAATCCCTTTGTATGGAATACAATGAGTAGGATATTCCATTTCACTCATGTAGATCTATAATCAACACAAAAGAGCATGTGCTTAAAGTAGCATGAAATGATATAAGAAAGTTTTTGTAACAAACATGTTTTGGTGCTTCTTGACCAAATTTCTCAAATATGATATTTCAAAACTTTTTTTCACTTTCTTACCCAGAAGTTGGTAAGAACTTCCTGAACTTTGTAATAAAACCCAGTCTGATTTCCTAATCTAATTTTCTTGGTCCAATTTCTCAATACAAAAAAAAATACCTCTGTCTGAATATAGTTGAGACAATTCTGAACAATTTCTTCTTCAGTTCCAGAAATCCCAAAACAATAATCCTCCATAATACAATAACCAAATGAATACAATAATCAACTGAATATAATGATTAGATAAATATGTTTAAATCTTGTCTCTTCTCCTTTCTCTTCTATATGGCATGAATTCTTTAAGAAAAACAATCCTAAAAAACTATTCTTCTATCTAGTGCTCCATCTTATCTCTACTTCTTATGAACAATACTTTATTTAGAAAAGTATAATGTAGTTTTTTCCTTTTATACTCACCCCAAATATGGTTTGGGTGGGATTCCTAAAAACTTTCTTACTCAACCAAATTACATGAATTTTCCTATTTCCTTTAATTTCTGGTGCATCTTGACTTCGTTAACACTTATCAACTATTATAATTTATTATTGATCCTTCTTGAAACTTCCAAACACTTCAGCTCGCTTTGGACTTTCTTTACAAACACCAGTTCGATATTGATTTTCTATTCTGATTCACTCAGTATGGTTTCTTCATTATGATGCTATGTACTAATTTCACATATAAAGAAATATACACTATTCTGATTTCTTGATATGATTTATCCATTACAATTATATGTACCATCTGATGAAAAAAATATCTTATTTAGACTTCAAGATCCACTTTCCAACACTTTTTTATCTCCTTCAAGCTCTCTGAATTTCGATTCCAATTATGATTATGATTTTTCTCATTACAATGAAGGAAAATGTAAGTCAATAGATTCTTCTTCATATCTTATCTTGACCCATTTGAATGATAAAAAAAGTAATTAAACCTATTGAAAATGGTTGAATACATTTTTTATTAATCTTTGAATTTCTTCTTCACATTGGTCACCACATTATTTTCTTCTTCTTATCATTCATCAATCCCAAATAATTCTTCCTCCGATTATTACAATGTCACACCGAGTCTAATGGACCAGTATCAGTAGCTTTAGTATTAATAGATTATTTATCTTTTGAATACAATAACAATGACTTTTCCTATGATAAATATGATTACATACTAAATATTATGGACTGGTGTTAGCAACTTCAACTTCAAAAACTTCTTTCTTTCACAAAATTTAGCTTGTATCATGACTTCTTTCATGATTTTGAATACATTAAAGACCAGCTTTATCATCACCTGACTTATAATGGAAAGTATTGTGACTTCCCAATCAACATATATTTTTCCTTCTTATCCCGAATACAATCGACATGATTAAAATTAGACTAAATACGATTTCCATCACCTTCTCTCCACCTTTATTTTATCAAGATTTCATCCCAATTTTTACATAATAATTATGATTTATGAGAACTCCAATATCATCAAATCATCATCAAATTTATATCATATTCACGAAGACAGAAATTCTCTCCCATCATGATATCTTCTTCCAGTCCAGAACCGAGGTGAGTCTGATGATCCTTTTTATCCAAAAAACAACCTCTCAATATGATGGAAATTCTCAACCATTATGAGTCCCATTTTCTTGAATACAATGGTCATTTCAATATTTACCAAAAAAAAGTGAGGTGATTTCTTTTATTCTTAAATTTCATTTTCTTTTGAAACTTCATTTTCTTCTTAAAATTCATTAACAACAAAAAAAACCAAAATATGATCATTCTTATCAGTTTGGTCTTAACAACCCCCCTTTGTATTTTTTTAACCAAGATTAATAAATCACTAAACTTTGTGTCCTCATGATATGGATTACTTGTCAATAATTCTAAGCTTACATGAGCTAACTCATTGTAGCAAACAAGAATTATTGACAGAAAACCATACTGTCCAAAAGAAGTGATCATGAAACCTCTTAAAAATTTCTTCACCACTTAATTCCTTATATTTATCCACTTCTTCAACTTCCCTGGAATATAAATATTTTGTTTCCTACAACCACTTCAATAAATAGTTAGAATAGTTCACACACACACACAAAATGTCAGATTCACAGCTTACCCACAAATCTCCATATTTACATGATTCCATAAGGATAGATTTATGAAACAATTATCCCCCTTGAAAACACTATCCAAATATAATTTGAGAGAGGGGAAAAAACACATTCCTAAACCTTGATAAGAAAGAGGTTGGATTCCCATGTTCAACCTCAATTTAGAAAAATATTACTTCAGTAAAGGTTTTGTGAAAATGTCACCAACTTGTTCTGATGTATGAACATACTCCAACTTTAATTCATTCTTTTACACATGATCTTTGATGAAATGATATTTTGATATCAATATGTTTTGAATGAAAAGTTTGTACCAGATTCCTGGTGATATTGATTGAACTTTGATTATCACACCCCAAGAGAAATGGTAAATTCACTTTAATAAGTAAATCTTCTAAATGAGTCTTCATCCATATAAGTTCAGTAGTATCTTGAGTAGCATCAAAATACTCATCTTCAGCCATACTAAGACTTACTGAATTCTATTTCTTTGTATACCAACTAACAAAACCTTTCCCTAGAAATAAAACTCCACTAGATGTGGATCTTATATCATCAACATTTTCTATCCAATAAACATCTGAATACCCAAAAAAATCTATACTTTCTAAGATATCATACCTGATTCTGAAATTTGTTATGCCTTTGACGTATCTGAGAATTATTTTTCCATAAAGTAAATGTGATTATTTAGGACACTTTGAAATCTTTCACATAGCGTAAAAACATAAACAATGTTGGGTATTGAGGTAGTCAAATATAACAAACTTATAATTAGCTTCTAAAATTATTTTTGATCAACTTTCTTACCTTCTTTATATTTACTCAACTTAGTTCCCATTGAAATCGGCATAGAAATAGGTTTTGATTTTTTTATGCTAAACTTCTTAAAAAGTTATTGAGCATACTTTTATTAAGAAATAAAGATGCGTTTCTTCTTTTGTAAAATTTTTAACCTAAGAAATTATTTCATTTATCCTAGTATAGACATATCAAACAACCTTTTCATTTCTTCAAAAAATCTTTCACAAGATCTTTCATCATTCCCAATAATGATAATTTCATCAACATAAACAATTACAATGAGGGAAAACTCCCAACTTTATTTAATATAAATATTGCTATCAAAGCTTTCATTCTTAAAACTCATCTTCCTTAATAAAGTATCCAATTTGTAATACCATGCCATCGAAGCTTGTTTCAGCCCATACAAGGCTTTCTTCAATCGTCATACATAACTTTAATCGTTCCCAACAACAAATCCACAAGGTTGTTCAATGTAAACTTCCTCATCAAGATCCCTATCTAGAAATGCGAACTTTACATCCATTTGAAATATTTTGTAAATTTATTGTGCAATAATAGAAATAAAAATTTTAACTATTTCTAACCTTTCCACCAGAGAAAAAGTTTCATCAAAATAAACACCTTTAATTTGTGAGTAATATTTTTATACTATTCTTACTTTGTTTCTTATCACTTCACATTCTTCATTCATCTTGTTCCATAAAACCTACTTTGTACCAATATTTTTTTTTATCTAGTTTAGGTATGAGTTTCCATGAATCATTCTTTTCTATTTGTTCTAGCTCTTAATTCATATCCTAAAACCATTTTGAATACTCAAAAGCTTCATTCACATCATTTAGCTCCACTTTTGAATACAAGGAAGTATGTGTAATAGAATTTGTTGTTCTTCTTGTTTGAACCTTTTTTATGTTGATCACTAATAATATTCGGAGCTTCCACTTCCTTCCTCATCCTAGGATGATATTTTCATGATTCTTCCTCATCACTAGAAATAATTGAGTTTGATTATTATTCTTTTTGAGTAGGATTAAAATTATTTATATCCTTATTAGAATTGCTAACAAAACATTAATTACCCCATTCAACTTCCTCATCAGTATAAGTATGTTTATCCTCAGTTTTTTTCAATAAATTTCACATCAAAAAAATAAAAAATTCTTTCAGTTTATTTGTTGAAACATCTATATCCTATTACTTCTAGAGAATATCCAAGAAAGATTCATTCTTCACATTTCTGCTCAAACTTTACAAGGTTTAGTCTTTTTTTATTTATAATGCATGGACTCCCAAAAACTCTTAAGTGATTCAAACTTGTAGTTTTATTATAAAATATTTTATATGGATTTATATATGAATTTGGTCTATAGAAACATCAGTTTTGAATATATATAGTAGTACTCATGCCTTACCTCTAATATTAATGAGAAAGGCCATGTTCAAGTAACTTAGTTCTCCCCATTTCCACCAAACTTCTATTCTTCCTTTCAAAAACTCTATTTTGTTGAGGAGTGTACGAGGAACTATACTCATGCTGAATTCCATGCTTCTCAATATAAATTTAAAAATTTTCATTCTTATACTCGCCACCATTACCAGTTCTCAACTTCTTCACTGAATAATCACACTCCTTCTCCGCTTTCCTCCCGAATCTTTTAAACATTTTAAAGCATCTGACTTATGTTTCATAAATATAACACAAGTAATGTGAGTAAAGTCATCAATGAAAGTGATGAAATACTTATCTACATTTTTTGATTGTTTTATCATTCACCCACAAATATTAGAATAAATAACTTTTAGGGATTGTTTTGAATAAATCTCTACTTTCTTATGCATGGAATTTGTATTTTTTACTTTCTGAAAAATAGTGCAACACCAATCTCTTCATCTTGGAAAATCAAGAATATCATGGACACTATCTCTCTTTGATAAATTTCTCATGTTTCTATAACACATGTGTCCCAGAATTTTATTCTACAATTGATTTTCTTCCACCATACTCAAGTAACACGATTTTTTTATTTCACCTACTTGAATTAAATTCCTTTCATACGTTGGCCTCTTATAACAATCTTTCCATCTTCCCCAATTTTCTCAAAAAGCCCTTATTTTTTGAATATAAATTTGTTAACCTCATTAAAAATTTATGAAACACTTAACAAGTTGTGTTTTATCCCATCAAAATATAAATGTTTCTTGGATTTCATCTTTTCCTTCCCAATAACGGCCAAACCAACACCTTCGATTCTCAATAATTCATCATTTCAAAATTACACCATTAATTATTTTAAGTCTTTCACATTATTTAATAACTTTAAGTATTTTTTCATATGAGAATAACATCCACTATCAAGAATCCAAGGTTTTTCTCCTTTTATATATTTCAGAGTGGTTTTGACAACAAGAGCCTTTTCTTCTCCGAATGGCCCGAAGACCTTCTTTTTTATTTTATTATAGATAATACCCCTTTTAAGGGTTGAAAGGGAACCTGTACATGACCCGTAGGCCCAAGGCACAAGGCCCGACATGACCCGAAATACATGAACCGAAGGCCCAGAGGTATACCATGCCCATACATAACCCGTAGGCCCATCCCACTAGAACTACCCTCCCCAGCGTCTTGCATCATTGATCGCCTTAGCTCCCCACCTTGCATTGTTGATCGGATAGCATTTCCCCGTACAAAGCTGCACGGTGCCTGGTCTCGATGGCGGCTTCCATACCCTCTCATTCTTCCAACTCAGTTAGCTCTGAATCTGGTGGCTGCTACTTCTGCTACTCTTATCCTCTTATGGGTCATGTTCTGTGTGAACTAGTCTAATCCATGGTCTACATGACTCGAAGGCCCTATGGCCCGAAGTCCTTTGATGACCCGAAGGCCCTGGAGACCCGTAGGCCCAAACCGGTGGCCCGAAGGCCTAAATCAGTTGAATAGTTCTAGATGCTACAGTATTGAACAGTAACTGCTACAATACTGATACAGTACCCCCGGGAATTCGCCTCCACCCAGTTTTGAACTCAGGTCTCTTGGATGTCAAGCAGGAGCCCTTACCACTCGGGTACGGGCTCATTGGCAGGCTTTTCTTCTTTCTTTTCTTTCTTCACTTCGAGCTTTTAAGAATTGTTAATAAACTTTTGTTGTGATGGTAACAAAAAAAGACATCCATTAGAAATATGTCCGGGTTGTTCACATATTTCACAAATATTTTCCAAGATTTGGAACCTATTTTCAAATTTCACACCATCCTTCTTGGTTTTATTTAGAACTTTCTTCTCAGACTTCCTATTTTAAGAGGATTGACCCCACCTTAAACATTTCATTCCATAACCTATGGAATAGTAGTAATGTTGTTGGTTGAACCAAAACATATTTTCCATATGTCTGAATCCACCATAATACCAATAATATCTATAGAAAGAGTATTTACCTCTGAAACTTCTATACTGATCGGAGTTGTGAACATGTTTCTCAGCAACCTTCTCGTCTTTCTTATCTAAACTACCAACCCTTCTATTAACAATCAAAGTCTTCTTTTTATTATCATTATTATTAGAACCAAAATTAATGGAAACATTTCCATATTAAGTTTGTTCAGAAACATTTTCAAATTTAGGATTTTTAGAAACTTCTAAATTCCAAGATTTGTTGGTCTTAGCCACATACATAACTTTCCAAGCACTCTTCTTTTTAGAAACACTTCCATATTTCTTCTCAACCTTTGAATGTAACTTTTATTGATCCTTATCAGGTTTATCCTTTTGATAACTTTCATAAACTTTAGTGGTTAAGTTTTTAAAACTTGTATTTATTTCTTCATATTTAGAAAGTTTTTTTTGGAAAAGTTCTGACTCTTATTATTTTTCCTTCAGATTCACTTCTAGATGTTCATTATAATTATTTTATTCATCAGGAAATTTATTTAAATCATTAATTTCTTTCACCAGCTTAACTTTCTCATTAGGAAGATCTTTTTGACTATTTGATAATGAACTTTCAATTTTCAATTTCCTAATTTATTTCTCTTGCCTTCTAATATTTCTCATGAATTATTTCAATTCTTTTTTCAAATGATATTATAATCGAGTTTCTTCTTCTTCAGAGCTATTAATTCTGAATTATTCATCATTCACTGTTGAAATAAAATTATTCTCACCAACATACTCAGAATATTTTTTAGATTCAGCATCACTGCCTTCTTATTCTTCATCTTTAGATAAGAAACTTCTTTTGGATTTGAAGAAGTTTTTATCTTTCCCTCTGGAAAAATATTTTTCCTTATCACCCTATTTCTTCCACAATATTCTTGGATTTCATTATTCTTCATAAGTATCCTCTTATTTCTTTCTTCTAGGGAAATTAGTTTTAAAGTTCCCAAAAAATACACATTAAAATCATTTCAAGGGAAGTTTACCTTTGTATTTACATGTACCTCTTCTCACATTTTTAGAAAACTAGGATAAAATATCATCAATATTTTTAAATAAAACATTTTCAGAATTAGAACCACCAGATTATTCTTAAATAAGAATTTTATTTGACTTTTATTTCTTGGAATACTTGAAATAAATTTATCTATAAACTTTTGTTTTGATTTTAATAACTTTCTTCTTCTCATTTCATAAGTGATGAGAGTGATATGAAAATCATATAGAGATAATGTTTCAGGATATCTATCTTCCAAATGAAGAAAATTTAACATAAATATTATTGGGAAGGATTCTCAAAATATTTTCAATAACTATAGAATATTCTAACTTTTCACCAAGACATTTGATAGTGCTAACAATGTGATTTACCCTGGTAAAGAAGTCCCTAAAAGATTTATACTCACCCATTTTCAAATATTCATACTTCAGCCTCTATATTTTTAATTTTTTCTTATTCACTTTTTTATTATCTTCATATATATTTTTCAACTTGTCCCATATACCTTTGGAAGTGAAAACACCTTTCATCCTTATAAATTAACTTTCAGAAAGTATTGATAGTAAATTTTTTTGGCCCTTCCATCATTCTCAATATTCTTCTTATCAATAGATGTAAGAAGAACTTTATCATTAATAGAAGGAAATCCATCTGTTGTAGCTTCAAGAACATCATAACCAATAAACATAATACAAGGAAACATTATATTATTATATATATGATAGTTCTTTCCATAAAAATAGGGATACCTTTACTACTCACACAATTTAGGTTCTCCATCAACTTCTTTTCAAAAGTTCAGCAAAAAATAAATAAAGGGAACCTTCCCTCTAATTCCAATTGTAAGTTCCCAGTTAGGATAATTGTATCACTATGAATGGGAGGGGGTGAATTAGTGATATATTTTCTTTTATGTTTCCTTAGAAAATGAAACAACCTTCACCTCTTGTTAAAGATTACTTTCCCTACTGAAAAAAAGTCAAACAGACACCCACAAGAATATAATAATTTACAAGGTTCATTATTCAATAAGAATATCTACATCATTGGTATGGTTTAAAAATGATCTAATACCACACGATCCACTATAAAACAATCCTTTTGTGTGGAATTAAATGAGTAGGATATTCTCTTTCACTCGTGTAGCTCTATGATCAATACAATAAAGTATGTGCTTCAAGTAGCACAAAATTATATAAGAAAGTTTTTTAACAAAAATGTTATAGTTCTTCTTGATCAACTATAAAAAATATTATCTTTCAAAACTTTTCTTCACTTTCTTACCCATAAGCTGTTAAGAACTTCCTAGAAATTGTAATAAAACTCAATCCAATTTCCCAGTCCGATTTTTCAAATTTGATTGCTCAATATGAAAAATATACCTCAGTTTGAATACATTTGAGACAATTCTGAATGCTTTCTTCTTCAGTTCTAGAAATCAAAATATGATAATCCTACCCAATATGATAATTGAATGAATACGATAATCAAATTAATATGATGATCAGATGAATACATTTCAATCTTTTCTCTTCTCTTTTATCTTCTATCTGGCATGACTTCTTCAAGAAAAACAATCCATAATACCTTTTCTTCTCTCTATAGATCCATCTTCTCTATAATTATTATGAATAATAATCCAGTTATAAATGTAAAATGTATTTTTATCCTTTTATACTCTCCCTAAATATGGTTAAGGAGGGACACCTAAAAACTTCCCCACTCAACCAAATTACCTGAATTTTCATGTTTCCTTCAATTTCGGGTGCATCTTGAGTTCATTAACATTTCTCAACTCTTCTAATTTATTCTTGATCCTTACCAAATCTTCTAATAACTTCATCTCTCTCCTAAATTTCTTCACAAACACCAATCCAATTCTAATTTCTTATTCTAATTTTCTTAGTATGATTTCTTCATTATGAAGATTTGTACTAGTTGCATATATGAAGAAATAGAAAGTATTCTAATTTCCTGATACAATTTATCCATTATGATGATCTGTACCATATGATGAAAACAAATATATTCTTTATACTTCAAGCTCCCATTTCCTATACTTTTGTATATCCTTTAAGCTCTCTAAATTTTGATTCTAATTCTAATTATTATTTGTCTCATTATGATGAAGAAAAATGTAATTCAATAGATTCTTCTTTATCTCTTCTATCGACCCATTTGAATGATAAACAGAGTAATTAAACCTATTGAAAATGGTTGACTGAATTTTTGATTAATCTTTGAATTAATTATTTACATTGGTCACCACATTCTTTTATTCTTCTTATCATTCACTAGTCCGAAACAATTCTTCCTCCGATGATTACGATGGCATACTGAGTCTGATAGACTGGTATCAACAACTTCTTTATCTTCTGAATACGATACTAATGAATTTTACACTAATGAATATGATGACATAATGAATATGATAGACTGGTGTCAGCAAATTCAACTTCATAAAATTCTTTCTTTCATAAAATTTAGTTTGTATCATGACTTTCTTCATGACTTTGAATACATTGAAAATCATCTATAATACTGTATGACTTAAAATGGAAAGTATTGTGACTTACCAATCAAAATACTTCTTTACTACTCAACCTGAATATGATTGAAATGATTATGATCCTACTTAATATGATTTCCAACACCTTTTATCCCATTTCTTTTATCAATCTTGCATCACATGTTTTACATAATACTTATAATTTATGAGAACGCTAAAATTAGCAAAGCATCGTCACATTTATATCATAATCATGAAGACTCTAATTATCCCACATTATGATCTATTCTTCTAGTCCAGAACCAAGGTGAGTTCGATGATCCTATTTATCCAGAAAACAACTTCTCAATATGATGGAATTTCTCAACCATTGTGAGTCATATTTTCTTGAATACGATGGTCAGTCTAATTTTCACCAAAAACAAAGTGAGGTGATTTATTTTCTTCTTAAACTTAATTTTATACTAAAACTTCATTTTCTTCTTAAAATTCATTGAAAAAAAGAAAAAAAATTGAATATGATCATCCTTATTAGCTTGGTCCTAACAAATACACTCTACTATTTACCAAAATTTAAGACATTTTCCCATATTTAGAGCCATCCCTAGGGGTTTTACTAATGTTTTATCAATACTAATCCCTAAAAATAACTAGACCTTATGCTGATACTAACCGTGATAACCCAAATTTAAATATAAATTTTGATACATGATAATCCAAAAACACAACCTAGAAATCTAGAGGTCTAGTGTCTTTGAAAGATTAGATTAAAAAATACCATAACTTTAAACAAAACTATATCATATTTATTTAAACTCCAATAGTTTATCTTATATTGGAGTAATAATGATACATATGAGACAAAAATGAATATCATGAAATAATAAAAGAGAATATTAACATAGAATCATAGAATAAAAAAGACACTATCATAAGATCATAACATTAAAGTAACATGGAAACAAAATAAACCATAAAAAAATAAGAATAATTCATGACTCACCATTAAGACATAATAACATAGTGTTCTAGGCTAACCACTCATAAACTATACATGGTATCCCATGTGATAAAAATATTACCCAATGCATTGGAGTACTACCAGGGGAAACCACTTAAAGGAATGATATTTTTAAAATTTTAAACCCATGAGAAGGTAACGTGAGTTTTATACATGTAAATAAATGATTAATGAAATAAAATTAAATTTATATAAATACCTTTGGAAGAAAATAGGATTTGGTATTCACAATAAAAAAGGGAGTGGTAAGGAAATCAAAGAATGATTTTGAAAATGTAATAGTTATACAAAATAGTAAATGGTATGGGGTCAATGAGATATAATGGAAGTATCTCATTGATAGAACATAATTTGGATATTAATGGAACGATTTTAAGGGTATGAAGAAATAAAGACTTGAAAATTATAAAGCTTACTACAAAATAAGTACTTGAATGAAAAGGAATATGAAGAGAATCCCCTACCTGAAATATCCTTTCCTAAGATTAGAGGGGAAATTCCTTAAGAATTTAAAGGATTTTCCAAAGGACTTAAGGAGATAATAAGAGAATATAGTATCTGATAATGATCTTGGGAGTGAATGAAATGGGGTAGAGAGGTGGGTATTTAGAGAAAAATGAATATAATTATTTATTAATATCTAAATACATTACTTGAAAATATAGGTTTTTGAAAATGGAAAACCATTGGATTGCCCATGGGTTTAATTCATGATTTTAGACATTTAAGGTATGTTTTTTGACTTTTATTTATGAGAGAACCAAAATTCAATTTGGTATGGGAAAGTAATTATTACACAAAATATAGTTTTTAGAAACCTTACTTTTTTATTTTAGACTTTGGAAAGTTATTTATAGGTTTGGAAGATATTTTTAATTCATTAAAATACATTATATCAATAAAATAACTTATTTTTTCTATGGATTATATTATATTAATTATTACACCATTATTACATATTTATAAATTCATAAAACATACCGAAAACATGAAACAATATATTTTTTACTATTCAATGAAAAATAATATATTTTTTAAAATTATCAAAATTTCATCTTAACCTAATTTCGATGTGTTGATTTCAAATATCATATTTATTTTATCAAAATAAATTCTTAAGTATTATAAATAATTATTTTAAATAAAAATTACATATTTTCTATAAAATACTATTTTTAAAATGAAACACATTATTTATTCATTTTAAGGAATTCTAAATTTTAGAATATAATATGTATTGATTCATAAAGAGTATATGGACATATAATAACATAATTTAAATATAATTATAATACATTTGAATTTACTTTTAAATCAGCATTTTACTATTCAAATTAATATTATCACTATTTCGATAGTCATATAATGCTTACATTGCAACAGTTAGGCAACGATCATGTAATAGTTAGATCCTAGCAGTAACATTACCATTTTACACCCCATATATATTCCATACTCATCATTCAATAATTTTACTATAAAGTTTATACACTTTCCTTGATAAAGTCTATCAAATTCCTAATGTTTCCTTTCTTTTTGTAGTCTTTATGGAAGGGGTGATATTCATGGGAGAGTTTTGGCCTATGGATTTTTTCTTAGTGTTTTCACTATTATTTGGTGTTTATATCCATATACTATTATTTAATATGATAGAAAATATTATTTCATCATGTATAATTTTCATATGAAATGTAATAGTCTTTCTATGTGATTCAATTATAAACATAACAAAATATTAATTATAAAACATGAGTTATTTTATTAATAGAAATAATTTTTAGGCCATTACATTATTATCTAAAAATCTATGTATTAGATGATCCTAAACACAACATGAACATAGTCACCCACATCAGGGGAGATCCATGTAAAAATACTATATAATGATCTTTAATTTTTTTTCTATATTAAATAGGGTATATATGTGTTGGGTAAATAAAAATAGACCCACTTTTATATTAACTGATAATGTAGTTTCAAGATTAGAGAGGGGAACTTAAGGGAGTAAAAGTTTTAAAGGATAAGGACTCGATAAAAAGTAGTCACACCAGATTAAACCTACCTCTTGGGTGACTACAAACATTACTAGGAACTACAATTGGTATCAGTGAAAGGTTACCTTTAGATGGATTTATTTTGAAGTACCAATGATTTTTTCTAGACATATATGAAGTAAATATTTAAAGATTTTATAGAAGTTCCTCAGATGGAAAATTCTATTTTTATTTGTGTTGTTACAAATGTGGTGGTCTCGGTTAATACCTTAAAAATAGGAAGAGGAGAGAGGAAAAGATGATGATAAAAATTTCAAAAGTGAAAGAGTAATCACCTCTTCCTGAATGTAATCATAGTGGTATTTTATCTTTTAAATATGTTGAAAATGATTCCTCATATGAATCATGTTCAAGCTATGATGAAGATGTTTTCACTTAGTGATTTCTATTCTAAAGTTAAGGATTATCTGAATAAAGTTATTATTGAGGTTATCAATAAAATATTTACATATTTCAAGGGAATACATGGTGAAAAATCATAGTTGTAGTTGGAGATGATGCAATGGAATATTCATTAGCTAAAAAGGTAAGTAGATGTAATACTCTCACAAAACTCGTGAAACCTAAGGAAGAATCTATTTTACTTTTCAATTAAATAATTTCATTGATTGATGAAGAATTTAAAAGTGTTGTTTGTGAGAATGTTTCATCTAAGAAAGTTATCAATGAAGTGACTCATGCATTGGAAAACCTACATCAGGTATCTATGAATGTCAATGAAGCTTATTTAGGAGTTAAAAAGAAAGATAATAAAATATATTGATAATTTTATACTAGAGGCAAGTCAAATTCATGAAGATCAGATTCAAAAAGTGAAAATAGAATGTGAAAAATTGTGAAAACACTTTAAGTCCAGAAGTACATTTTGAATATGAAGTGTGTTGCGTTGAATATGAAGTTGGGAAATATGAAAATCACCCATGTAGAATCTTCCCAATATTTTGAGAAAAAGAGTACTTCCATATGTGCTTATAATAAGAGTATTTATTCAAAAAAGACACATATTAGTGGTAATAAGTGCTTAGAATCATTTCTATATCATACCAAAATATGAAAATGGATAAAGGAAACTCATTATCTAGTTAATTCAGTCTGTACTAATGTTGTTTTGACGACTAGTGGAGGTTGAAATCCAAAATATGGACAAATGTGGGTGTAAAAAATACCAAGTGATCAACCAATTTATCAAATATATATACAAGCATGTCCAAGAAGAGAATATCCCCAAATAAATATCAAACAAATGGAATTTCTACAAAAAAATATGAAATATTTCCAGACTTCTCCTAATGAAAAAATAAAGAGATTTGTTGGTCACTGTTGGTGTTGATGGAGGTTTAGACACATGGTTATTGAATTTAAAAACAAAATTTCAATATATAAAGAATATATAAGGTCTACATTCAGGTGGAGCAAAGCTAGAGTAAATAGAGGGCCTAGTGAGCATATGTATAATTCACAGAGCATAAGATCTCTATCAAATAAGAACAGATTTTAATATCTTGATAAATTTTATGATTATTTCAATAAAGGTGGTCACTATTATAAAGAGTGTTGGTATATAACAACTCAACAAAACTCATATCCATTTTTTTAAAGAAAATACTATAATATATTAGGAAGTTGGTAAGAAAATAAGTCAAGTCTTTCTTGGGGAAGAAACAAAAGAAGATTGTTGAAAAAAGTGCACCCAAGAAGAATATTCAGAAGGATACTAAACCCAATATAATATGATTTTATTTTGGTAAAAATTATACATCATGGATCATTTTAAACAATCCATGAAAATTAAGAAATAATGAATCAAGATGGAATAAATAAGTAAATAATCAATTTAAGAGAGAGATACTGGGATTAATTTAGTAGTTAATAGTCAAGATGAAGAATTTGAGATATTGCCTAAAAAAGGTAATCCTAAATCCATTGAAGATATTTTTGAAAGAAGAAAATAATAGTGTGAAATGGGATGTGGGCCTGTGGGATAAGTGGGATTGGGGAAGGTTTATTAAAAAACACATTTAAAATGGATTTATATGAACAAATTTCATGGGTAGCTGACCTATGCAGGTTTACCCACATGGATATGAGTTATCCCATGGGTCATTAATTTAAATTTTATTTAAAAGGACTCAATTTTACATTTTCCCCATAACCTTTCTAATTTTATTCAAGTTATGATGTCACATGGAGTGCACCCCACATGTGTGACCTCAAACCCACTCATGGAATGACTCCCCTTTCTAATTCACAAAGTCTAATTCCTTTAATTTTATTTAAAATTAATCTCATTGGTCACTTTATACATTCTCTCTCATTCCTCTCCATACACACCAAAAGATAAGATAAACCCAAAATTCCTATCATCCCTTATTATCAATATTATCAATTCGCCCATATTCTTATCCCTACATTCCCTTAAGCATTGACCAGAAACACCATATCACTATCAAAAACATTTCCTCTCTCCTTTAAAGCCATGATTAACCCATACCAGCCATCAAAAATGTATTCTATTGGACCCTGCCTCCTTCCAGCCCCATTCCAAGCATCACTGACATTGTCCACATCATCCACTTACTCTCATATTCTTAATTCTAGCCCCATAACACCCTCACCAATGTCATCCATGCTATCCCCTACCCATGCTTCCTTCCTTTCATCCTTGTACCACCCTCACTGATGTTATCCACTTTGTCCCCAAATCCCCACCTCCTTCTAGTTCCATAACACCCTCACCGATGTCATCAAAATCATCTCATACCTACTTCCAGTCCCACACATGGCCTCACTGACATCATCCACATCATATCTCTCCCTCATCTCCTTCCAAACCCATACTAGGCCTCACTGACATCTTCCACATCATCCACCTTCCCCCATTTCCTTTAGCCCCGATCATCATCACCAACCTCCCCTTATATCACGAATCCCAGTCATCCCACCCACAATGTATGTCATTTTAATTTTTAATATTTTGATTTTATTTTTATCATAATTATATAAACATTCAATATTAAATTTATGTTTAAAAACATGCATCATATCATTCACTATTTTTATCTCAACATTATTTGTTAACGTACAATGTCATTATTTTTATAATTTATTTATATTATTTTTTGATTTATGGTTATTAGGTCCTAACATTTATTTTGATAATAATAAATTGTCAAGGTTTTTAGATAATTATTTAAAAAACAATTCATAATTTACATAATCAAATAATTACATTGTCACCCAAGTGAGTAATTATATTAGTTAGTCAAATTAAATAATTATTAGTCAATATACTTATATAACCATAAAAAATTATTATTAAATCTAATTAATTTTAACATGTTAAATAATTTTAATAATTATAATTTCTTCATATTACATAAACAATTCATTATTTAAAAATAGATAAATGCGATTATTCTAGTTATGTATAATTATATGCGATCTATAAATCTAATTATTCAAATTATTTAGCTTATCACATTATATTTGAAACATGATTTAAAATTAGTTAATGAAATTATATATAATTAAGTTATTCATAATTATCTAATGTGATTATCTAAAAAAATAATTATTCATTTGTCATTTTTTAAAAAAAATCATTGTTTCATTACCTTTCATCAAAAATCATTTATTTTTCATAATAAGATTAGATAATTATTAAAATTCATTTTTTTTGAAATTATGATTTTTTTGTATGATTTCATTAAAATTTTAATGCATCATTTTTTTAAAATTTTTAATTTTATAATATTTCATTAGATAATCACATATTATCAGTGTTTTATTTATATTTAAATTATGAATTATTATTTTTAGTGATTTAGATTTGTTATTGTACATATATAATTGTTTTTATATTTAGTTTTTTATTATTTTATTATTTTTATTAACCACTAATTGGATAATTTTTTATATAAATTATGTGTCAAATATACATATATTATTTTATAATTATAGGTTATAATAAACCTTTTTTTCACATGATAATGTTATTGAATTAGATGGAATTTATAAAATTAATGATGGAAACTCAATAATATATACTGTAAATAACACTCACTAATCTATTTAAGGCATGTATCAAGATCAAAGTAAAATACAATGATTTTCAAATGAAAGAGAAAATATAAAAAAAGACTACATTTTATGTTTAGATTTATTTTGAGAAAATGGGAATAATTGATGAAAAACCTAAGGTTAAGTGTATAGGGTATGGATTAGTATTGGTGGGTGATAGTTAAATATATGGAAATTCAATTTTGTCTCAATATATTTAAAATTATAATGAAATCAAATTACTAAAATATTAGAGTGTTCCATTTATGATCTTGGACTATTTAAGAATGTTGTGAAATATAGAGTTTAATCCAATGGTCTTTAGGTAAATGATGATAATGGATATTATAAAACATGAAATCCATTTTAATTTTTTTAATATTAAGGAGTTGGATAATTTTTTAGCTACTTTAAGCCATAAGTGAAGTTTTTTTTGTAGAAGTACTACAAGTTCTGATTTGATATAAGTGTATGATCAACAAAAGAAAAAATTGAAAGATATTTTGTTAAACATTGATGGTATGATATTACTTACTTGTGATTTGTGTATTTATTGTACTATTAAGGGGTATATTTTTTTGGCTATGAATTATATTTATTTGTAGTGGAAATTAAAAAGATTTTTTTTTATTTTATTTATATGTAACCTCCACATGTTGGTAATAAGTTAGAATAAAAAGTAAAATAAATATTGGTTTATTAGGGTATAAAAAATAAAATTTTCTCTCATACCCTTGACAATGCTTCAACCAATGATGTTATGAAACAAAAGTTAAAAAGATCAATTGAATTTATAAAAATATTAGTTTACATGGGTTAATGTTTTTCATGTTCAATGTTGTTCCCGTGTTTTTAATATTATTGTTCAAGGTAAATTAAATTTTATTTATTCTACATGCCAAAAAATTAGAGAAATCATTTCTTATATTAAAGTTTCTGAGGGTAAAATGACATGGTTTCAAGATTGTGTAAAAGGTATTTTAGTTGATACTATTGTGTTTTTGAGATTATATGTTATCACTTGATAGAATTCCATATATATAATGATTGAAATTTGAATTAAATTATATGTGTGTTTTTAATAATTTTTATATTTATGGTTTAATTTATAATAATTTTCTTTTAGAAGATGAATTGAAGAGAAGGGAATTGATTTGTAATTTTTTAAATCCAATTTATTATATAAAAAAATTTATTTTGGGATCCACATACCTTACTTTAAATTTATATTGTGGGTAATTTTGGAAAATTGAGATTATTTTGTTGCATAATATCAAATATTAAGATGGTTTCATTAGAATAATGTCTTAGAGTATGAATAATAAATTTGATAAATATTAGATTCAGTATAGAATTCTACTTACAATAAAATATGTTTTTGATCCCTAAATCATGTTGATAATGTTATAATTTAGCTATCTAAGCCTTGATCCATGTATTTAACCAGAAAATACCTCTTCAGTGAAATGAAAAATATACCAAATTTATGAAGCGTATTTAAGGGATTTCTCTTATGTTTCAACATCGTGAACTGATCAAATGACTTTATCTTTTTATTTCTCTAAGTTCTCCTATAAGGGAAAATTATTCCTTAATTTCTATAAGTTAAAATTATAATTATTCAAATTATTGATTATGTATTTCATTTTGTTTGATTTATTTTTTTTACACATATATTTTTGTAGATGTGTATTGATCTTAAAGATAAATTAGTTGTTGAAAATGATAAAAAATCTCAATTGGACATTTATTTAGAGTTGTCATTGGTTGACAAGTCAATTTGTAGAAATTTAAATGTTCTTTAATGATAGATGGATGAAAGTATATGAATTACTATCTTATAAATCATGTTATGTGATTTTTTAATCACTCTCATTACCATGATGGTCTTAGAGTCCTCTTTTAACATTGGAGGGAGAGTGTTTAACAAATACAGAATGCATCTTTTACTAAAAAATATTCAAGAATTAATTTTTGCTCAAAGTTGGATTCATAGTCTTGAACCTATTGGTAATTTTATCACTACTATATTTTTTCATATTTTATATATAATAATTATGTTAACTTTTATTTTTAGTATTGAAGGATGAAAATGAAGAATGTTTCTTGGAGAAAGATTTTACTTTTGAAAATATGTATGTTGAGAGAAAAACACCTTTGATTTATTAAATGCAAGTTTTCCAAATAATTAACAATGATCCATTATATTTCTAGATATATTTTGATATTTTTTTAATCAAATTTACTTGTATTAAAAAAACCATTTCTTACTAAACTTTATATTATATATTTTATTTTAAATTTGTTTTGAACTGTGTTTTGATGTTGGATTTAGAGGAAACATAAAATAAGATAAGGATGTATGTGATATTAGAGAAGAAACATGGGAAAGTTATTACTCCCATTCTCTATTTGTTTTTTAGTTTTGTATGATTAATTTTTATTTTTAACTTTGAGTTTGAAAATTTCAAATTTTTTATTAATAATGGATCATTTTATATATTTTTTAATTTTTAATGGGTAAATTATGATCATTTGTTATATTTGTTTAACTTACATTCCCATTATTGAGATTCACAATAATTTTGGGCTAGGGAAATACTATTAAAAATTATAAAATTATAAAAATAATAAGGAATGATGGGAATTCCTACATTCATTACGGGGAGGGTTGGATAAATTCACCCATTTTACATGTGTTATTTTACAGGACTATTAAAAATATAAAAATTATAAAAATAATAAATAATATAGCTTACCCACAGGCTTTCCCACATCCATTGTATGGTGAGAAAAGCTGGATAAATCCACCCATTTTAAATGTGGGATTTTACAGGTTCTATATCATATGAGCTTGTCCCATATCATCCCACCCCACCCATTTCACATTACTAGGTGAAAATTGTCCTATAATTTAGCTAACAAGGGCCTGAAATTGCTTCCCAGACAAGCATAATTACTTAATAATAAAGAGAAAGCACTGGTGAATTTAAGTACCATGAAATCTTTTATAATGAATAATCCCACACACATAAAGAAGGATTTGCATCCCCCAAAAGTGTTCTTGATAATATGGCCAACTTAGTTTTAATTCGATAAATATATGGAGAAAATTGATAAGAATAAATGTTCTATGCTTACTAAAGTAAAGAAGGATGATCTAACTAAGTTAAAAGAAAAAAATAAAATAAATCCATACTTCCCAAGAAAGTAAAAATGTATGAAGTCAAAGATTAATCAAACATAAAGTGTTCTAAATATTTCAAAGTTGTAAATAAAAGAGTTTCTAGGTTGATATCTAAGTATTAACTATGTTACTTACATTTTAAAGCTGATGGAAACTCAAATTATTACCATACTTTCCTATTTGCGTTACCTTATACTAGGAATTGATGGTGAATAATGAAAAGAGAGAACTAAATGTATGTTTTGATGTTTATATAGTAAGAAGAAAAATCCATCATAGATGACTTAAAATGGTATTCTGGTGCCTCCTTGAAACACATCATTTGAAACATCTCAATTGGAATAAGGATTCAACTGGTATTATAATTTCTTGGATCTTGTTTTTAATAAAACTATCCATGATGAAGATTATTAGAGAGAATACCTTGAGATGGAGATAGGGAAGTGAAGTTTCCCTAATATTATCTTTTAATGTAAATATAGAATACTAGACAGACTTAAAAAAAATCAAAATTTAAAGTATGTTGATCACTATCCCATCACTATTTTAGCTTATTTTTATTTTGGTTATAAAGGGGGAGTGAGGAAAACTGAGCATAACTTACATACAAATTACATTATTTTAGATGGATATTCAATAAATCTCATAATAATACATACCTAAAACTATAAATGTTTAGTTTCTTTATAGACTAGATACATAATAATCATATTTCATGAAAAATATTAAATATCTCCCACAAATATCTTCTAACATAGTACAATTATTAGACATACCCTACTTAACATTTATTTATAACTTAGGGAAATGAAACATAATAAAGGGTGAGATCATATTCTCATAAATGGTAAACATAGAATATATCAATCAATGATCATAAGTGATCACAATCATAATGGTATGATACCATGATCATAACTTAAGAAATTCACACCCAATCAGTCAAAGATATTTAATCATGACTCATGGAAAAATATTTTTTCATAATAAAAGATATAAGTCATAAGAGTGAAAACTCGATAATAATAAGTCATGATCTATAAGAACATATCATAAGTATAAGACATAAGTTTATAGAATACACATAATTATATAAAATTATTTCCTTATCCAAGGATCACTGCCAAAGCTATCATAGTGTATTGGGTTCACTCTCTATTCAATTATTTCCTTTTTCATGGTTTACTCAAAATACTGTCATAGTGGATAGAGTCCCTTAATAAACTGAGTTTACTTCCCATTCTAGTTCGTATTAACTCATGAGATATCCACATTTACCCAATGCGTTAGAGGGATATATAATTATGGTCCCACTCATCACATAATGAAACCATACCTCTATGTGCCATAAGATCATAAAAAATCAATCAATACATAATTTAATAAACTATGGAAAGGAAAAAAATTCATAAATATTCCACCATTTCATTATAGCATAACCCATCGAAAAGAAATGATTTTGAAAAAGATTTCATTATAACTTAATTAACTAATGGTAAAGAAACATGTTTCATAGAATAAATCTTAAATCATCATCATCATAAGCCATCCATAGAAATAAAGTGTATGGTATCATAATATCATGTCTCTAGTGAAGTATAAAAATCCTTAAATTATGTCTACATAGATAAAAATACCTTAAAAAGAGTATTTGAACATTTATTTGAAAATTAGGAAAATACAATTTTATTTTAGTATCTTTAAAAAACAAAAAATACTAGAATATTGAGGGAAATTTTTAATTTGAAAATAACCATGAAAACTTAAAAAGTAATCTTCAAAGAAAATATTATTATTAATGATGGAAAAAATAATTCATACCATATACGTTAAAAGAGAACATTTTTTCACACTTTTGTAAAAATTAATAAATGACTTGTTTAAAAAACATTTCTTAAAAAATATTACTTTTAAAAATTTGTGAACATATTAAAAGCTAATAAAAATAAATTTTTTAAAACATTTCATGTATAGGTAAAAACTTCTACAAAATAAATTTTAAGGGCATGAACATGGAAGAACAAATTTTTCAACCAAAGAGGAAATAAGGTCGACTTTTCTTTAAATTTTTTTATCAATCATTTTAAGTACTAAAGATATGAAAATGGTATTAATACAAAAAAATTAAAATAATAACCATATTAGAAAAAAATATATGGGGATTAATGGATAAAATCCATATAATTTCCCTTAATGGAAATTTAGCATAAACAACCCAAAAAATAAAAGAGATTGTAACATAAACTCTTATCACAAGTCCTGTATTGATTCATACAAATTCAAAACTCCTATATAATAAATTTAAAATCATTATAATTCTATAAAAGAACCATATTCATACTTATAATACCATACATAGTTTACTTATCACATCTTATTACCCATTTATTAACAATCTTTTATTATCATCATTATTTTAGGTGTTAACTGTTTATTTTTTTATGTATGTTTTAGTTTGGAAGTTATGGTCCTTACATCTTGATCATGGTTCCATAATACCCATAATACTAATAATTAAATATAAATAATATTTATTCATTATATATACTTTTATAACCATTCATATAAGGTGGTGATAAAAAATTAATTACATCACCATGTGAAGATGATAACCCACTCGTACGCATATGCGATGTTTTCACTTTTTGATGGATGAAACAAAAAAAAGTTAAATAATAATATACCATTAAATAATAATAATTACATTATAAATATTATATATACTCATTAAATCTATCCTTATTACCATCCATGTAAAGTAGAAATTATAAAAAAATTACATCGCTTTGTGGATGTAGTAGTCCGCACGTATGGATGAGTGATGTATTGTTTTCCAACGAATGAGAAGGTAAGAAAGTAGATAAGATATTATAGTTATATAAGAATAATATTTTCATAAATATCATATATAATCATTAAATATATTATAATAATCAACCATAAAAAATGGTGATGAAAAATGTATTACCATAACACGGGGGTGGTAGTCCACACATACACACGGGCGATGTTTTCATTCACCATTTTATGGAATAGAGGTAAAAATGGTTGTACCATAATCATAATAACATATAAATATATTTATGATACTAGATTAATATTTTTTATTATGGATACAAAAAATTTATAAGAAGTAGAAGAATAAATAAACTTTGAAAAAGTTGGGTAAGATGATTACCTCTTCTTTGAGAGACTTTCTTTAGATTAGACATTAAGCCTTCATAGGATGATATTACAGTAATAAAAAAAGATCAAGAATTAATTTAATGAATCTATTAATTTCTTTGGGTAGGTATTTTCTAATATATAAGGCTCAAATAGTGTGAATAAGGAAATAGAAGAGGTTCCCTTTTACAAGTGAGGGGAGGGACACACATGAAATTAATTAAATGATTTAAATAATATAAATTCAATTTCATGTGTAAGTGGACTAATATGGACATTATTTCAAAATTATGATAATATAATTTTTAAATATATTCAACCAATATTATTTAACCAATTTTAAGTGGAATTTTTACCCTTATTAACTCCCCCAGTAAACCCTTTTTAACCCTAATCTAGGTAACATATTTTTACTATTTTTACTATTAATTATAACCAAAAATGAAATTATCCTCATTAATATTTTTAAAATTATTATTAAAAATATGGAATCCATTTTATCAAATTAAATTCCTATAAGTTTTATAAATTCATTTTAAAATAAGTGTGCAAAATACAATGAAAACTGTTTTTAGAAAAATGTATTTTTAAGCATAAAACTAGACTTATTCTTATTTCATGCATAGTAAAAACTATTTGATGAATGATAATTTTTTTTATTGAATATATAATATAAAATTTAATTAACATCATTAATTAATAGTTATTTATTTAATTTATTAATATAGAAACACATTACGCACACATAAAGAACCTTTTTATTAAAAATAAATCTTTTTACCATAAAATAATTTTATTTTCATTTATAACCAATTTATGAGAAATGAATTAATTTTTTACTTGAATAAAAAATATTTTTATATGTTTAATACTTTTTATTATTATTTTCTAAATAATATAAAGTAACCATTGAATAAAACATACATGATAAAAACAATTCTTATAGACAAAATATTATAAAATAGTTCTTTAGGATCAATAGTATTTCCTAAGTGAATTTAATTTTTTTTGATAATTACATTTTAGTTAAATACCATATAATTTAATTCATTTTATAATGTATAAAAATTATTCATATAAGTTTTACATTGTTTGTAAATAAATATATCTAACACTTAAAATTAATTAAATATAAATATATCATAAAA
This sequence comes from Viscum album, assembly GCA_963277665.1. Classification (NCBI taxonomy): domain Eukaryota; kingdom Viridiplantae; phylum Streptophyta; class Magnoliopsida; order Santalales; family Viscaceae; genus Viscum; species Viscum album. The sequence continues at coordinate 1,082,938,943 of OY728146.1, read as the reverse complement.
TCTTGGGGTGTAATATTATACCCCCTTATAAGAATTTTACCCTCAAAATTCAATCACTCTAATACAAAAAAATGAGGATACATTTACCTAATTATATCCTCAAGTTCCCACATAAATTCTTTAAATTTATGGTTTCTCCATAAAACCTTGATTGGGTGAGTGATCTTATTTCACAACACTTTCTCTTTTTGATCTAGAATATGCACTGGTTATTCCTCATAAGAGATATATTTCTTTAGTGGTATGACATATGAGTTTAGTACATGTGAAATATAAAATATTTACTTAGGGGAGATACATGGAACAAAATATGAACTTAAGAAAGATTCAATGGAAGCACCAAGGGATAAGAAACTATCCCGATACAATCAAGTATTTCAAAGGGACTAATATATCTAGGGCTCAAATTTCCCTTATTTACAAATCTCATAACCTCTATACAAGGATATATTCATAGGAATATATTTTAACCATCTTTGAAATCTATATCCCATTGAATATTTCAACATAACTTTTCAATTAACTCTGAGATACCTTGATGTGCTGCTGAATGGATCTAACCTTCTTTTCCATTTCCTCATCTAGCTTAGGTCCGAATAGATATTGTTCTATAACTTCATACCATAACATTGTAGTTATTCACTTCCTTCTATATAGGTATTCAAAAGGATCCATATAAATTATTGAGTGAAAGCTATTGTTTAAATAAAACTTGAATAGAGGAAGGTATTGATCCTAACCACTTTTAAAATCCATAGAATGTAAAGATAATGAACCCAATAGGCTAAAGATGATGGTTTCTTTATTATATTGGTTCTAGATACAAGAGAGCACATCCCAAAGGAACAAATCGGTTAGTATTATTAGTAAACTATATATATACTTGAGTCTTGTATTACATTTGAAAATATAAATTACAATATAGTGAAAGTAAATATTCTACATCATTGAACTCATTCAAAGAATCCTTCTTCATATCATAGGGAAGGGAAAAAATAAGGGTGGGCTCAAATTATTAGTAAGGATTATGTATAGTGGAAGCTAACATGAATCAATAAGGTGTAATCAACATGGTAAGGTAAATAACTAAACACACATTCCATTTAATAAATAACTTGAGCAAAAAATGCATCCGTGGATAATATCAATGTAATAATATCATGGATAATAATAATTGAATTATCAATGAATGAAATGCTTAATATTGGACATCACGATCTCAGACATCATGATATATATACTGTCAAGACCTTTCACTAAGATAATTTAATTGAAGGATAAGTATATACTAGAAACCCATTTAATACTAGATTACTAATTCAAATTATGAGGAAATTGATTCATCGATGGGATATATAATTATAGGACCTAAATGTTATGGTATTTTAAAATATTTTATCATATATCAAATAATTTATTTAATTTACAAACAATATGCCTTATCAAAAAATATTTGTATTGTGTAAAGAATAAAAATTAATCAATATTTCAAAATTCAATCAAATAAACTTCTAAGTAAACATCATATGTAAAAATGGTATGTGTTTTAATAAATAAGAATATACATGATAAATAATATGGATATTTAAGGGATATGTAATGTCTAATGATCACAATAAAGTGAGCATTTCAAGATAAAGTTAATGAATACAAAATAAATCAAGAAAGTGAATGTCAATAATTTATTTGGTCAAACTAATCATAAATCATTCAAAGAAATAATAAGTATGGTACAATTACAACATATACCTAGTGAAGTATAAATAAGATAAAGGTTTTTTGTCATTAATGAATAAAAATACCCTAAAAATACCATTAAAACATTTTTGTGGGAAATACCCTTTTCACTTTAAAATTCAATTTAAAAAACTATAAATTTACAGGATATTAGGAAAAAAAAAATTATTTGAAAATATCCTTTTAAAAATTTAATGTAATATTAAAGAAAATGAGTGGTCATAAAGGTAGGAAAATTATATACATTCCAAGTGCATTAAAACAATGATTCCTTTTACATTTTTGAAAAAAAGTAAAAGGTACCTCATTCAGAAAATGATGGGAAGATTCCTTTTAAAACATTTTTTAAAAGTAAAACAAGGGTTAAAATTTATTTAATAAATAATTGGATAATATTAAAAAAAATCTTTAAAATATTTTTAGAAAACATAGATTTGGAAGAAAAAATATTTCTAATCTAAGAAAGTAAAAAGACAAACTTTATTAAAAATATTTTCTCAATAATTTTAAGTACCAAACATAGGAAAATGCTACTATTACTTTAAAATTTCATGAATAACTATATTATAAGAAAATTAAATGGTTTTATTAGACAATAATCACATAATTTAATTCAATGGAAATTCAAGCATAAAGAATTTTGATTAAAATGAGACGGTGAAATAAATCCTTATGAAGATCATAATGTCGAAGTGATAATTAATCAAAGAAGTTATTATGTGTGTAAAATTTAAATCCAAATAAATTAATTGAAAATATAATATAAAATAATCAAAATTAATTACACACATAATCTTAGAATATCAAAGACAATGAAAAAGTAATATAACCCAAGAAAAAAAATTGAGTGAAATTTATTTCCACTTGGATGAAAAGTTCAAATTGAAACTTAAAATACCATTAAGTATGAATTATTACTGATATTTCATGTAAAATTGAAATTATATACACTATATAAAATAAATTAAGTTCATATTATTAAAATTTGACTCAATGAAGGGAAATTGAGATGTAGTCCTTTAACTCATGTTTCCCTTTAGTTGAACATGATTTAACCTCTTGTATAATGGTTTTAAACATATTATTAATTTATAAAATAACTATATCCATATTTATAATACCATATATGATATTATTAGAAAAAATTATCACATTATAATTAGTAATATTTCATTATTACCATTTTTTTAGGTACTAACTTCTTTATTTTCTCATGCATGTTTTATCGCAGAAGTTCTGGTTCTTCAGCATAACACATTGTTACATAATCTATATGATTATATTAATTTTATAAATATCATATTTATTCATTATATACACTTTTATAATTATTATTTAAAGTTAGACGTGAAAAAATGAGTCGCATCACTTCACGAAGACGATAGGTTGTACGTACGTACGAGCAACAATATCATTCCAATAATGGGTGAAAAGTTAAGAAAGTGGATGATATATTAATTTTAAAGAATTAATATAATTTCATATTTATCATATATATTAATTATTTACACAATTATTTCTATCCATGTGATTTGGGGATGGAAAAAAATTACATTGGTTCACGAGGAAGTAGTCCACCGTACACACGAACGATGTATTTGTTTCCCATTTAATGGAGAAGGAGATAAATAAATATTATTCCATTGACTTAATAACATATTATTATATAATATATACTAGTATTATTATATTTTATGTGTTAATACTTAATATAAGGTGGTAAAATAAGAAGTAAAAATAAATAACTCTGTGAATACAATTACCTTCGCTTAAAAGAACCCTCTTTAGATATCTTACTAAAGACCATAAGGTTGGTCTTATAGAAAGAAAAATAACTCTAGAATGTGGATAATGATGTTGGGGGGATATTTTGATATTGTTTGGTCTAGATAAATGGATTTATAGGTGTGAATAAGTGTGGGGAGTAGGTTCTCTATTATAAGTGGGGGAGGAGACTTTATTGGAAACCACTTGGAAATTTCACAAAATAATACAAAATGATAAAGTCATTACAAAAAAAATGATTCAAAATGAAATCATATTAGAATTTTATATAGGATAATATTTAAATTTATCCATACAATAGTATTTTTAAATGTTTAATTGGAAAATTTACCCTTATCTTTTGTTTTAACCCCTGGTAAACCTGTTTTAACCTTAACCGTGATTTTTTTTTTACTATTTTCACTATTCATTATGAAAAAATTAAGATGGACTTATTACCTAGTATTAATTATTATAATTAAAAATATGGAATATATTTTACCAAATTCAATTCAAATAAGTTAAATAATTTAATTTAAAGTTGAACCCGCAAATCATGTTGAAAAATAGTTTTTCAAGAAATGAATTTTTAAGCATAAGATGATCTTATATTAACTATATGACTAATAATAACCATGATATGGATTTAAATTAATATATTTATATATATAATATATAAATTTAATTTAAATCATTAGTAATTAAATATTATTTTAATTAATTAAAATGGAGTAACATTATATACTTAAAAACAGTTTTCAGAAAAATGCAATTTAAACATAAAAATAAACTTACAAAAAAATATGGTATAAAAATTATTCAAATATAATTAATTAGAATAAATATAAATAAATAATACTTATGTTACCTTTAAATATAATTCAAATAATAATGATACTTTTAAATTACTTAATTTATTGAAAATAAATGATAGTTTACAAAAAGCAGTATTTTCACTATTTATTTAAAAATCACTCTTTTCAGAAAAATCTAAAAATTTCACCCTAAGACATTTTTAATATATTTATTTAATAAAATTATATTATTTTTATAAAATAAAATTTCTAAAAGTTTTATAAATTAATTATAATTCCCAAACATAAAATGAAAAATAAAATCATTTTTGAAGAAAATGTATTTTTAAAGAATGTAATGATTTTATTGAGAATTAAGTAGTTATTTATGAATAAATTATATAAAAAATGTATAAATATTTTCATAATGTGATTAAAATTTATCATTCTTACCAACTTAATAGCTAGGTTATAATAGTTAGATTAAATAATAATATTTAGTAGTATATCACAGTTCACTTAAAACTCATTGTTATATGTCGTATATGCTATCAAATACAATTTTCTTCTATTAAAATATTTGGGTGTTACATATAACATGATCTCAATATATATTATAGGGTTTTAATGGTCATATAATACTAACCATCTATCTTTGGATGGTATGCAATGCTAAATATCAATCCCATATTTATTGCCCATTGAATACTTTTCCAAAACATTGAGGTAAACCTAGGATCCCGATGAGATACAGTATAATGTGGTAATACATGATAACTTACTACTTATTTAATGTATATACTTGAAATATTATCAAGATATAGAACTTATATGATTACAATGAAATGTTCTGACTTTGTAAGGTGATCAACCACAACCCAAATACCATTATGGACTTTAGATGATTTGGGGAGTCTGACGATGAAATAGTTGGTGATGTTTTATTATTTAAATCATGGTATGGGTAATGGTAGTAAAATCACATTATAATTATATCTCTAATCCTTAACTTTATTACATATCAAGAATCGATATATATACTTTAAAATATCTATTTTCATATTGTCCCACCTGAAATACTCTTTTAGATCTCTATAATTCTTTATACTTCCAATATGAATAGGGAATGATGAGTTGTGAGATTCATAAAACAATTAATTCTTAAAATATAGTATTTAAAAGACACATAATCAATTCCAAAACCTTTTCATTTCATCGTAATCATGGATGAACTTATAAACATTCCTCACTATCCTCTGTAGTTCCACACATTCCTTCTATGCCTTCTTAATACTGAAAAGGATGGATGGTTGATAACTCATTTGAGAATGATAATATTTTTCCATTTTAATAATGATTCCAAGATCAATATTACAAAAATCAATAAGTATTGGATCTCTTTCAATCCTCATCATATAAAAACTAGCATGGTCTTTCCAACTTAGATCATTAGACACCTTGTTCGTCTTCCCAGGGTGGTAATATATCGAGTAGTAATAATATTTAATCAAATACATCTATATCCTTTGGTACATATTAAAATATTTTTGTGAGAATATATACTTAAATATTTTATGATCCATATACATATCACACCTTTCACCATAATGATAATTCCTTCATATTCACAATGCAAAAATTATCATGCTAGATCCAAATCATTAGTTGGGTAAATTTTCTCATGAATTTTCAATTAAAATGAGGTATAAGATATAATAATATTATCCTACAAGAGTATTCACCATAATCCCTTCATATATGAAATATTATATATCATAAACCCTTTTCTTATATAGGGTAGTTTAAGCATAGGTTCACTGACCAACCTTCATTTAAGCTCCTAAAAAATTTCCTCACATTCATCGGTCCAAAGGAACTTGGTTCCCTTCAACATAAACTTTGTTATTGGATTATATATACATGATAAATCTCTCATAAATCATCATTAGTATCCATATAACCCAATAAAATATAGATCTTGATCATTATGGTTAGTCTAGGCCATTACTTAATTACTTCCATCTTTAAAGGATATATCGATATACCCTCACTTGAGATTTTGTGACCCAAGAATGGATATTTCTGTTACTATAATTCACACTTGCTGAATTTGACATAAAAATTCTCCTTCTACAAGGTCTTCAATAGAATCCTCAAATTATATTCATGATCTTCATTACTCTTAAAATATATAATGATATCATATATAAATACCACCACAAACTAATTGACGTAATCTCTAAATAATATATTCATTAAATTCATGAAGATATCATGATAATTGGTAAGTCCAAAATAAATTAATATAAATTAATAATTACCATACATTGTGCAAAAGATTTTATTGGGTATATAATATATTTTAAACCTTGATTTATGACATCTGGAATAGATTTAAATCTTGGAAAATTATTTATCTCCACATGGTCGATCAAAAAAGTCATCAATATGGGATATACGATACTTGTTCTTGATAATTATATCATTATGTTTTCGATAATCAATGAAAATACACATTGAACCATCTTTCTTCTTAACAAAAAGAATAGGTGTTCCCCATGGTTATACACTAGGAAAATCATCATAAAAGACATCAAAATAGTATTAAAAAATAGTAAAAATTTCAATATTGATTTTCTCCCCAACCACTTCAGATAAATATCCCCCATAAATAGGTATTAATACCCATACAACAGAATTAATCTCTTTTGTAAGTTCATATTCATCCTCACACCGAAATATGATTATATGTTGATTTGAAGTATCAAATGTTATTTCCCTTCCTTGTAAATTGATATGGTCTCTATATAGAGAGATCCAATACATGACCAAAATAACATCAAATTAAACTAGAGGGATAATAGAAATATTTACAAGAAGAATATTCCCATAAAATTCAATCAGAGAAGAATCATAGACTTATGATGTGATCATAATACTTTTAGGAGTTTTCACAAATAATTCAATATCTAATCATTGAGGATATTAATTAACATTCCTAAAAACTTTTCATGATAGAAAGTAATTCATATGACTAAGATAAAATAAGATAATTCAATATTTGAATGTACTTGTCACCATATTAATCTAATCATTCTATATTCAATCCCTTACTAAAAAAATGGCTATCATGGGCATTAAACATCATTAACCAGAGTGTGAAATCATATAATCATGAAAAATATTTATTAGGATATCGAAATCATGACACATTATTTTCAATATATGATAAATTAGGTTTATCCTAGGTCATACATGGTCATTATCAATTCAAATCCTTTACAATGGATTATAAAAAAATGTAAATTAACCCAAGCATATCCCCCAAGAGTGTCTATCCAGGTGTACACCCTTAGGGTTACTTATCATGCATAAGTGATGAACATGTTAATACTTAATCCTCCTCTTTTAGATTTGTTACCCCAATGAGATTATATTCCACATATATATCCACTTTATAGTATCTAGATAAGTATGTATTTTATATAAAACCACAAAATATCTACTTTAAAAAATCTTTAAGATGTTATCCTATAGTTATACTTATCCCAAGATTTTTCAATAAAGTTATCTAATATTAATCACTAAAAATAACTAAACCTTTATTCGATACCAATTGAGAAAACTCAAGAATAACTTATATAAATATTACATCGTTTTATATGAATATTTAATACATATCATAATAACACATTCCCCATAACCATAAAGGTTTAATGTCTTTGGAGAGTAGATACATAATCATATTAGTTCATTAGAGACATTCAGAATCTCCCATAAAGATCTTCTCATATAGTACACTTATTAGATATACCCTGCATAAAAAATTTCTTCATAACTTAGGGAAAGGAAATATAAGAATGGGTAGGCTCAGATGATCATTAAGGGTAAACATAGGATATATTAATCAATTATCACAAGTGAACAAAAAAATAATGGTATGAGAGCATTATCTTAACATGAAAAAATATACCCAATTAGTCAATGATCTTTAATCATGAATCATGGAATAATATTTTTTCATAAATAATACATAAGTCATAAGAGTGTGGAATCACCAATAACAATCATGAGCTATGAGAACATATCACAAACATAATAAATATTTTTTGGCATACACATAAGAATATAAAATCATTTCCTTAGTCAAGGTTCACTACCAAGGCTATCATAGTTAATTGGGTTCACCGATTATGCCATTATTTCCTCAGTTAAGTTTCAATCCCAAGACTATTGTAGTTGAAATTTTACCTTATTAAACTAGGTTCACTTCACATTCTAGTCCTTATTATCTCATGAGATATCCATCATTATCTAATGCATCGGAGGGCTATATAATTTTAGGTCTGCCTGTCACATAATGAAAACCCTACATATGTGTTCCACAAGATCATAAAAAATTCATAAATTCATAATATCATAAACCATTAAAGGAAATGAGTTTTATAAATATTCCATCATTTCATCATAACATAACCAATGTAAAAGAATTTAGTTTTATAAATATTTCATTATAACTTAATTGGACCATGGTAAAAAAACAAGTTTCATAGAATAAACCCTAAACCATCATCATCACATGAAAAAAATTAAAATAAAGTGGATGGTATCATAATATAATATCCCCAGTGAATCATAGCAATCCTTAAAGGTTGTTGACATAAATAAAAAATACCTTTAAAGGATAATTTAAGAATTTCTTTGAAAAATGGGAAAATAACATTTTCCTTTGGTATCTTTAAAAAATAAACATTGAAATAATATTTAGAAAATTATTTTATTTGAAAATAACCATATAAATTTTGAAAGTAATATTTAAATAAAATAATAGTTATGATGGAGGGGAAATCTATTCATATTGTATACATTAAAAGCGAGCATTCTTTTCACACTTATATAAAAAGTAAAAAAATGACTTGTTTGGAAAAAAATATTTAAATAGATTTATTTTAAAACTTTTTAAATAAATTATAAGTTAATCAAAATTATCTTTTAAAAAAAATTTAATTATAGGTAAAAAGTTCCATAAAACAATTTTGAAGAGCATGGACATGTAATAAAAATTTGTTGACAAAAGTGAAAATAAGGTCATATTTTTTTTAAAAAATTTCTTGATAATTTTAAGTAAAAAAGAATGGAAAATTATACCAATTAAAAAATTACAATAATAACCATATTATAATAAAATATCTAGTTTTTAAAGGATGACATCGATATAATTTTTCTCATTGGGAATTTAGCATAGACAATCCCAAAAAGAGATGAGATTATAACTTAAACCCTTACCTCAAGTCCCATTTTGCTTCATACACATTCAAACCTCATGTATAATAAAATTAAAATTATTATAATTCTATAACAGAACCATATTCATACTTATGATACCATACATGGTTTACTTATGAAATCTTATCACCCATTCATTAACAATATTTCATTATCATCATCATTTCAGTTGTTAACTATTTCATTTTTCATATATGTTTCAATTCAGAAGTTATGATCCAAGAATATTTATAATGGTTCAATCATATATATAATATTAATAATTACATCATCATAATTTTATTCATTATATACTCTTTTATAGCCATTCATACAAGGCGATGATGAAAAATGAATTACATCACTTTGTGGAGATGATAGTCCGTACGTACGCACAAGTGATGTTTTCACTTTTTGATGGATGGAATAAAAGAAAGATAAATAATAATTAACCATTAAAAAATCATAATTATATAATAAATATCATATATATTCATTAAATCTATAGCGAACTTTCTTTTTCTTACATAACTATTACATTATTTTTATAATAAACAACATAAAAGCATTACAATCAAGGATTCAAAGGTTTAATGTCTTAGAAAAATTAGGATCATATACAACTTATGCATAATAAAACATAAAACATTATTTAAAATATTCCTATTTAGCCTTTTAAATATTATTTTATTCTTATTAAATGTAGTTACCTGAGGATATACATCAAAGAAAGGGATGATCTAAAAGCCGAGTAAGAGGATGAATAAAAGACATAAATCAATATAACAGGGGTTATAAAAATCATCATCATCATAAAATAAGAATAGTATCATCATAAAAATCATAAAGGAAACATTTTATAAAGGCATGGAATATATAAATTCATAAAAATGAAACATCATTCCCTAGTGGTCAAAACCACACATAGTTGTGAACCAAGCTAACATCATATTCACACATAACATATATGAATAATCATAACATCATCATTATGAAAAAATATAGAATCATGTTCATGAATAATACATATTATATCATGAGAAACATCATATTACCCAATTCATTAGATGGATATATAATTCCATGCCCACCCTTCACATCATAACATTTACATAATCATTCATGCCACATTGAATGTATAATAATCATAGTCATGAAATCATCTATGGAAAGGAATGAGTTTCATAAGGATTTAATCAATCATGATTTCATTAATAAACTTGTGATTCCCAAATGAAAAAGGTAAAAATATATTTTTCATAAGAATCATTATTCTTGAGCGAAGATGAAACAACTCAAGAGGAGTCAAAGATGTGTTTTTGGAAAGAAGAGTTCTTTTGGAAAATATTTGTATTTGTCATAAAATCAAGTAGGAAACATGCATATCCCTGAAAATAAAATGAAATAATAATTAAATTATATTTAATTAACATTACAGGAGTATTCACACAAAATATTTTGTGAAGAGTGATAACCCAAAGATAAGGAGTTTGGTTTGAGAATCCCCTAACCTCAATTCTTGATTTATTTCATTTCTTTTACACCTCCTAAATAAAAAAATAGATTTATTAAAACATTGATCCAGAATTGAATTATTTTAAATTTTACCACTATTTTTCAATTATAGTCATTTTATTTAATTCCTTAATTTCCTTGGTTATAGGGTATTCATTTTGATATCATGTTTTATTTAAAAAATTTATCATTTTGCCTCGATTTCTCTATTTTGTTAAATGTAAATTATACATTACTGTAATTAATTAAATATGATTATAATACATATTATTAAATTTTTATATATTTTATATAATTTATAACATCCATACATGATTATCGTTATATGTGTTGACTTGGAAATGTCACCGTAGGTGGCTAACCGACCATTGATGGGACATTATTGGGAGAGCAGGAAAAGGGAATTTTAAAATATATATATATAGTAATATGATACAAAAATAGGTTAAAGTAATTAATATAATTTTAACCTACTGTCTAATTAATTATTATAAGGTTTGGTTGTGAAATGGGTGGTGAAAAAAGAAATATAAGAAGAAGAAGAAAGATAAATTTTGATTGGAACCTACATAATCCCCGATGTAGCTTCTCTTGTAAGCCACTAAAAATACCTTGATTATTGGAGTTAGATTACTCTCAAATGTACCTAATGATTATAATGGGCTTTATAGGAATTATTTTGGTAGAGGTTTTCCTTTTTAAGGGGTGTGAGAGTGGTTTTCCATAGGGAGGGAGATGAGTTATTTATACTTGAGTAGAGGGGTATTTTTAGAATAAAATATTAAATAAAATAATAAATCAAAGGTAAAACATGTAATAGTGAATTTTTGATAATATAAACCATTTATAAATATAATATAATGTTTTTATGAATTTAAATCCCCTTTATAATTCAAATTCATTAGTTTATTAAAAAGGAAATTGGAAAGGAAGAACAATTGTTATTTTAAGGAATCGCTTTTGACTTTAGGTTTTGGAATCATCTTTTTAGGTTTGGAAATTAAGTTTATTTTATTTTATTAACTAATTTATTAAATAAAATATATAATGTAAAAAACCCAATTTATAGAATATATTATTTCACTATTACATCATGAATGATGTAATTTAAGATACATTGGTTATGTGAAAATAACTTTTTTTCTAGTCGCCTGAAAATTGAAGTATTTAAAAAAATTACCAAAAAATAACCCTTAAAAAATTTTGCGAGATAATTTAAAAAATTATATTATTTTTTTAAAATAAATTTTGAAAATAGGTAATTTTAATTTTTAATATAAAAATTATTTCTTTTACAAAATACTTTAAAATATAGTTTATTAAAAATATGATTATATTTTCTTTGAGTTTTTAATCATGTTTTTTATTTTTCTTGCATTATAATATTTATATTTACTTAAATTAGTCATGAAAAATATTATTTATATCATAATTTATTATTTGGAAGTAAAATTACTATTCCAACGGTGAGGTTACTATTCCTAATGGCAATGTTACTTTTCTCAATAGTCAGATTACTATTACAATGATCACATTACTATTCCAATAATAAAATTACTTCCTATAAATACCACTTACTTATTTTATTGAATATTCAATTCAATTCATCTCGAGGTTCTATATTTCCATTTTTTAAGATGCTGATTGGTTTACTAATATCTTTTTTCTTTTCTATAGTGTTTGCAGTGGGAGTGATGATTCTAGTAGATTAGGGTTATCCATATTTTCATATTTTATCTTTTTTATTTTATATCTTTTGTCCAGTTGTAATGTTTTTAATTTTATTGATTTTATTACAGATTAATGTAATGGGTTTAGTAATGAAATCAAGTCTTTGTTAGTTTCTCTATATTTTATATAACAACCCTGCACTTAATTTCATACTTAAACATGATTTATTATATAAAACCTTCACTTGATACAACATAGAAGATCTAGAGGTCTACTATCTTTGGGGCTTAGGAACATTACATAACAACTTAAAACATAGAATGCAACATATTATTGAAAACTTCCTTTACATGACCACTACATTCCCTCATACTTAGCATTGCATGGGATAACCTGAGGACATGCATAAAAAAGGGTGAGATATAAAGACCATTAAGGAAGTAAAAAAGTAATAACATGAAGATTAAAATACATGTTAGGAAATAGGAATATCAATGGAGAACAAGAGAAACATGAACATAAAGTCATGATAAATCATGATAATCATAACATGGAAATATGGCAACAACACTTAACATGGAATTAGAATGAGCCAAAGCTTATTGCACATGGAGCATGAGTAAACCCTCAATGCACATGAATCACGACTAAACCCTCATTTCAATTGAATTAGAATGATTCAACACTCATTTCACATGACGTATCATGATACTATACTTTATCCAATGCATTGGAGTGCTATCCGGGCACACCCTTCTTAAACATTTCATTTCATGCATAAGTGTGCCACATAGATCATACAACATAGAATCAATCATCATCATTTATTCCATGATAAAGGGATGAAGAATACATACATGAAGCTTTATAATCAATAAGTAAATGTGCATAAAGGTGAATACCCTTGATAGAGAAATGAGCATGATATTCACTACACAATGACATTGGCTTGGAAAATCGTAGTGCAATTTCAGCAGCATAACAACATGAAATAAGAACTCATAAAAATGTTTGATGAGAGAGAAAGGGGTGTCTCATCATATTTAAATGAAATGTATAGAAAGGGGTTCATATAGATACATGTCCCAACAAACTTAATGGAATTTAGATGCATAATACAAAAGAATTACTTGGATGTAAAAGAGGAGAAAGAAATTCCTCACAAAATTTTGGGATGGTAACAGGTGTACATAGGAGACAATAATGAGAGAGAAATGGGTCTCCCATCATCCAAACATAAATATGGAAATATGGGAGAGGTGTGAAATCATACCATAAAATTTTTAATTGAAAAAAAAGGGCATAACAACTTAAATAAAATTGGACAAAAATGAGAAAGGACGAAATCCCTTACTTGGAACTGTGCTTCCAAAGGCTTGGGAGAGGCTTAAAAGAAGATTATTGGGAGATTGGGGAACCTTTTGAGGATCTATAGCGATAAGGGAAAAGTTTGGAAAAACTCCAAAGGCTTTGAGTGAAGAGGAAGTGGGAGATTGGGTGATTTTATATAGGAAAGGAGAGAGAATTCTTTATTATTTAAGTTTGGGACACCACACATTAAACTAATCAAAACCACAAACAAACCCATGGTTTTTTCCCATGGTTTTTTCCAAAGGTTAGTAGAAAACAATATTTTATGAGGTCAATGGAAGAACTTCTTAAAATAACAGGGTTGCTTATGTGGAGGTGAGTCACTCCCAAGGAAAACAATTTAAAAAGATAAAATGTTTTATAAGTCTTGGAGGGTCCACTAAAGCTTTGTAAAATAAATAAAAAAAATATAAAATCACATTATTTTAATGGTAAAACATATAATATCTGAACATAATGTTTATAGTTTTTATTATATCACTACTGGGTCATTATGATGTCATAAAACACATTATATATTTAAACGATATTTAATTTTTACCCAAAAATTCGACTGTCTTAGAAAATTATGAAAAATTCACCATTGGATAATTTCAACATCCGGATTCCAAAAATAATATTCATTTTATATAAATAATTTTCTAAATATGTGAATTTTTACTTTTAAAATAAAAATCGATATTTATTGAAAATTCATGGGTTTCGACAAAAACAGCTTTCAAAACTTAATAAAAACTAAAATTGTATTCATAAAAAATTATATGATCATTTATATTTAATAAAAATTACTTCATTAATAATATTTTCTTAAAATATTAATTAATTCAAAAATCCATTTATTCATCAAAATAGATTTCTTAGTTGAATATTAACTAAAAAAATACTATTTGTGCTTTAAAAACTATTTACAAAGTAACAATAATTAAATGTATGCACATTCTTTATACAAAAATAATGTACATATTCATAGTGCTAGGGTCTTGTTACATAACCCATTATAACACCCGTATATGACTAAAGGATAAGGTGTGCGATGGTGATAGACTCTTGGGGTGGCTTGGATAAAATCGCTCAGGTGGTAATCTCTATTAACTTCCAATTCTCCCGTAGTCAGTTTCTCTCAAGCTTAACATGTTCAAGCTTAGCTTGGGCTTGGTCAAGAGTGAATCCCAATGACTCCACCTCCTTTCCGAGCTCCGAAAAATGGGATTTTTATGGGGAAAGTCTATTGGATGAGGGCATTTCTTCCTTTGTCTGGATAAATTGGATTTGTTAAAGCCCTATATTTATACTAATCATGTGATCACTATTCAATGACTATATTAGCCATGGTCACAATACTTAATAGTATTTTCAAATACAGAAACATAAAACCAATGAAGTTCTCATTTTATATAACTATAATAAGACATTTAATTAGATCAAGCGGAATTTTCATTAATGAAAGTTTGGGTCGTTACAATCTTCCCCCCTTAAGAAATTCCACCCTTGAAATTTCCTTTTCACACACTAAAAAAGATGTGGGTATCTTTGCTTCATCACTTCCTCCAATTCTCACATCGCTTCTTTAAAATTGTGGTTTCACCACAACACCTTGATGAGGGGCATTGTCTTATTTTGTATAACTTTTTCTCTACGATCTAAGATCTTCACTGGTTGCTCCTTATAAGAAAGATCATACTCTAACTGTACTACCACTGAAGAGAGTACATGTGAAGGGTCTGGTATGTACTTCCTTAAAAGGGATACATGAAATACATCATGTACTTTGGCCATGGTAGGATGAAGTGATAGTCGATAGGCCACAATCCCAACACGATTAGTAATCTCAAAGGGGACAATGTACCTAGGACTTAACTTCCCTTTCTTTCCAAACCTCATGACCTTCTTCCACGGAGATATGCATAGAAATACCATGTCTAAAACTTTAAACTCAAGGTATCTTCAACGGTTATCTACATACCTCTTGTATTGACTCTGGGCTACCTTGATTTGCTGCCGAATGGTTTTCACCTGCTCCACTATTTCTTCGACCATTTATGGTACTTACAGCTTACGCTCACTGACTTGATCCGAACATGCCGGTGTTCTACACCTATTCCCATATAGGGCTTCATAAGATTCCATTCATATGCTTGAGTGGAAACTATTATTTTAGGAGAATTCAACCAGTAGAAGATGTTGGTCCCACCATCATTTAAAGTCCATAGAACATGATCTTAACATATCTTCCAGTGTCTGCATAGTTCACTCAGTTTGGCCATCAGTTTGAGGATGATAGGCCATACTAAAGTTCAGTTCAGTATCTAGAGCATGTTAAAGACTCTTCCAAAACTTAGAGGTGAATCTTGGATCTTGATAAGATACAATAGATATTGGTACTCCATGCAGCCTTACCACTTACCTGATATATATCAATTCCAATTGTTCTAATGAGAAATCCTATCAAATTTTAATAAAGTGTGCAGACTTTTTAAGATGATCCACAAAAACCCATATTGCATTGTTTCCTTTGGATGTATTTAGAAGTCTGGTAAAAAAGTCCATGGTGATGTTCTCCCATTTCCATGCTGGTATGAGCAATGGTGGCATCATCTCCTTATACTTCTACCTCTCTGCCTTCACTTGCTGACATACTAGGCACTTTGATGTATACTCAGCGATCTCATTCTTCATATTATCCCACCAAAAATGCTCTTGGAGATCTCTATTCTTCATTGTGTTTCCTGGGTGAATAGAGAAATTAGAACTATGTGAATCATCCAAAAGTTCTTTATTCAGCTTCGGAATTGATGGAACACATAGTATTTTCCCAAATCTCACAATTCCTTCTTCATTAATATTGAACTCTAAGGATTTATATTTTTTGATAGCTTCCACTTTCTTCTGAATTCCCACATTATCCTTTTGAGCATCCTTTAATTTTTCCAAAATATACAGTTGAGCAATCATTTGTGAAAGGATTGATGATGTTCCCTTATTTATGATTTCCATGTCCATATTCATCAAATCTAAGAAGATTGGATCCTTTTCAATTCTCATCAATGATAGAATCACTGGGTCCTTTCTACTTAGAGCATCTACCACCTTGTTTGCTTTCCCATGGTGGTAATGGATTGAGACGTCATAGTCTTTAATCAGCTCTAACCATCTTCATTGGCGCATGTTCAACTCTTTCTGTGTGAATATATAATTGAGGCTTTTGTGGTCCGCATATATTTCACACTTATCCCCAAAGAGATAATGCCACCAATTTTTTAAAGCGAAGATCACCGCATCCAACTCCAGATCATGTGTTGGATAATTCTGCTCATGAAATTTCAATTTCCTTGAAGCATAGGCAATGAATTTTTCATTTTGTATCAACACACAGCCCATGACCTTCTTTGAAGCATCACTGAATACCAAAAAAAGTTCTCTACTTGTGGGTAATGTGAGCACGAGCATAGTGATAAGCCTCCTTTTCAACTCCTTGAATCTTTCTTCGTATTCATCACTCCCAGAAAACTTTACTCCTTTCAGAGTTATCTTGGTAAGAGGGTTGGACAATCATGAGAAATTTCTTACAAATCATCGATAATATCCAGCTAACCCCAAGAATCTATAGATATCTATTACTGATGTTGAACTTGACCATCCCTCTATTTCAGTTATCATAGAGGGATCCACAGATATCCCATTGCTTGTGATGATGTGGCCCAAGAATAAGACCTCCTTCAACCAAAAATCACACTTGCTATACTTTTCATAGAGCTTCTCATTTCGTAAGGTATCTAGTATAGTTCTTAGATACTCCTCATGATCCTCCTTGGTTTTGGATTATATTAGAATATCATCTATAAATACTACCAAAAATTTTCCGAGGTAATCTATAAAGACTCTATTGATCAAGTCTATGAATATTTATGGAGTATTAGTGAGTCTGAAAGACATTACTATGAATTCATAGTGCCCGTATCTTGTACGAAAAATAGTCTTGGGGATATCTTCCTTCTTCACCCTTACTTGATAATATCCTGACTGAAAATCTACCTTGGAGAAGTGTTGTGCTCTATGCAGCTAATCGAACAAGTCATCAATTCATGGAAGGGGATACTTGTTCTTTATCATGATTTTGTTAAGATCACAATAATCAATGCAAAGGCGCATTGACCCATCCTTCTTCTTGACGAAGAGGATCAGTACACCCCATGGTGAAGCACTTGGGCGTATAAACCCTTTATCCAAATTCTCCTATAGTTGTTTCTTTATCTCCTCAAGCTCTACAACAACCATTCTATATGGAGTCATGGATATTGGAAATTCCCCAGGTATAAGATCAATTGAGAATTCAACATATATTCTAGGAGGAAGACCAGACAATTCCTTAGGAAACACTTCAACAAATTCCCTCACAATAGGCATGTCTTCAAGGATGTTTTTCTCCTTAGAATCAATCATCTGAGCTAAATACGCATGCTCATAGGGCAGTAATATCCATGCTTGAGATGATGGAGCTAAAGAAGATTCATCTTTCTCTTTGCACTTGTACAAAATCGGGGGTCGATTATCCACATGGAGAGTTATTTCCCTCTCACGAAAATTTATGTTGGCTCTATATAAGGAAAGAAAATCCATGCCAAGAATTACATCAAATTCCATCAGAAGAAGTTTGACGAGGTTCGCCGGGAAGTTCAATCCACTGATTAAGATAAGAGAGGAGTTATATTCATGGGATGTAATGATTGCTCCATTTTCCATACTCACTGAAATATTTACTTCCATGATTTGTGGTGGTGTTGGGATTGTTCTACTAAACTTTTGGGATATAAAAGAATGCATAGAACCTAAATAAAAAAGTAACTTTTCTATTCTTGAATGAATAACTAGTGTACCTGCCACCACTTCATTTTCGAGGTTCACTTTGGCAGTAGTGATGGAAAAATCTCTCCCTTTCCACCTTGGAGGTTGTTGGTTTCCTCTAAAAACCCTTGGATTAGGGAACTGATTTGTAAGATTCCCTGGTTCTTTAAAGTTGAAGAAATTAACAATGCGTTGAGATTTAAAAGGAACATTCCTCCCCTCTGTCATAGCCGTGGGTTTTTTCTTATCGACAGTTCATGGCTAGGTTCCCTTCTCTTCCACACCTAAAGCATTTCTTCGCCCCCTTCAGGTAATTTCTGGGGTGCTTCTTTCTGCACCTTTTTCAAGTGGGGTGCTGGATTTTCTTAGAACCATTAGATTTATCCATCAGACCACCAAAATTGAAGTCCACCTTACGCTTCTTATCCCTATGATACCCCTGAGGTTCGCCGATATCCATTTTAACCTTGAGGGCACATCAGACAATTTTACTCATAGCTGTCAAAGTTGTGGATCACTAGGGATTTTCATAGGATAGGTTTCATCCCACCAAAGAAGTGGTAAACCTTTCATTCGAGGGTAACGAAAAAGTCGGAAGAATATCATGAAAGCCTTGTGAAGTTTTCCTTGTATGCTCTGATAGATTCTTCATCTTTTGTCTTGAGGTTAAGGGAGTCCCTTTCCATCTTAAGACGGAGGGTTCATGGAAAATATTTATCAAAAAACATCTTCCGGAAATCCTTCCATTCAAGCCCCTCAATCTCTACCTCAGTATTCATATTTTTTATCAATGTCCACCATTGATCGACTTTACCCTCCATACAATAAGAAGCCATAAGAAACTTCTCTTGTTCAGAATATTGAAGGATGGAGAAGATCTTTTCAATGGAGTTGATCCATTGTTCAGAAATTGAGGGATCAAATGATCCATTAAAAGTAGGAGGCCTTTGTCTCATGAAGCTCTCTATAGTGACTTTTTCTTTCTTGGGGGGGGGGGGTTGAAAATTTCTCTTAACCATGTTTCTATTCAATGCTTGAGTTAAATGAGAGAGTATTGTGAAAAAATTTCTTTTCCCGCTCCCAACGGATTGGGAATCTCATTAGAATAGTCATCACATTGGTCTTCACATCGGTTGTTTGCCCGAATCCTCCTATTACTGGCCATTGGATGGTATAAAAGGAAAGTTAGGGGTAACACATAAAAGGTAATACAAGGAAAAAACAGATGACTTATAAATATATTTTATTTACTTAACTTATGAATCTATAGGCTTCAACCCATGTTATCCATGATCCACTTCCTAACATATATTCTTAGGGGATTTTTTTTTATTCCCTTAATAATGGTTAATACTAATCTTGTGAATTTACCAATGCATATACCCCAGGATTGTTGTAAACAAGAGTGCAGCAAGACCTATTGTTATGTACCAAGATATCCTGGTTCAAGCTCGAAACTTCTTATCGGGGTTTTCACCCCTAGGTACATCTGTTCTAGAGCCGCATCTACCTGCTCGTATCCAGACAGGGATGTATTTTCTTGATAAAACACTTACTCAATACTAGCCAAAACTTAGGGATTTTTTATTATACTTAGTCTTATCCCTAAGACCTCACTAGGGGTTTTTAATCCTAATCCCCCCCCCCCAAAAAATAACTAAACCTATCCTCTGATACCAACTATAACAACCCTACTCTTTATTTCATACTTAAACATGATTTATTATATAAAAAATTCACTTGATACAACATAGAAGATCAAGATGTCTAGTGTATTTGGGGCTTAGGAACATTACATAACAACTTAAAACATCGAACGCAACATCTTATTGAAAAATTCTTTTACATGACCACTACATTCCCTCGTACTTAGCATTGCATGGGATAACCTGAGGATATGCATAAGAAAAGGGTGAGATATAAAGCCCAATAAGGGAGTAAACAAGGAATAAAATGAAGATTACAATACATGTTAGAAAATAGGAATATCAATAGAGCACAAGAGAAACATTAACATAAAGGTATGATAAATCATGATAATCATAACATGGAAATGTGGCAACAACACTTAACATAGAATTAGTGTGAGCCAAGGCTCATTACAGATGAAACATGAGTAAAACCTCATTACACATGAAGCATGAGTAAACCATCGTTTCACTTGAATTAGAATGAGTAAACACTCATTGCACATGATGTATCATGATACTATACTTTACCCAATGCATTGGAACGCTATCAGGGCACATCCTTCTTAAATATTTCATTTAATGCATAAGTGTGCCACATGGATCATACAACATGGAATCAATCATCATAATTTATTCCATGATAAAGGGATGTAGAATACATACATGAAGATTTATAATAATTAAGTAAATGTGCATAAAGGTTAATACCCTTGATAGAGAAATGGACATGGTTTTCACTACATAATGACATCGGCTTGGAAAATCGTAGTGCAATTTCGGCAGCATAACGACACAAAATAAGAACTCATAAAAAATGGTTGATGAGAGATAAAGGGGTTTCTCATAATATTTAAATGAAATGTACTATAAGGGGGTCATATAGATACATTTCCCAATAAACTTAATGTAATTTAGATGCATAATACAAAATAATTACTTGGATGTAAAAGAGGAGAGAGAAAACCCTCATGGAATTTCGACATGGTAACATGTGTACATGGGAGACATTAATGAGAGAGAAAGGGGTCTCCCATAATCTAAACATAAATAGGGAAGTATGGGGGAGGTTATAAATCATACCCCAACATTTTTAATTGAAAACAAAAGGGCATAACAACTTAAAGAAAATTTGACAAAAATGAGAAAGGAAGAAATCCCTTACTTGGAAGTGTGCTTCCAAAGGATTGGGAGAGGCTTGAGAGAGTCTTCTTGTGAGATTGGGGAACCTTTGGAGGATTATATAGAGAGTAGGGAAGAGTTTTTATGAACTCAAAAGGATTTGAGTGAATAGGAAGTGAGAGCTTGGGTGGGTTTATATAAAAAAGGAGAGGGAATTCTTTATTATTTAAGTTTGGGACACCACACATTAAACTAATCAAAACCAAAAACCATACAATGGTTTTTGACCACTATTTTTTCCAAATTAGAGTGGAAAACAATATTTTATGAGTCCAATGACCTAAATTCTTAAAATAATCAGGTTTATTATGTGAAGGTGAGTTACACTCTTAATGAAAACAATTTAAAAAGAAAAAATGTTTTATAAGTCTTGGAGGGTCCACTAAATCTTTGTAAAATAAATCAAACAAATCTAAAATCAAATTATTTTAATGGTAAAACATATATTTTCAGAACATAATCTTTATAGTATTTTATTACATCACTATTGGGTCATTATGATGTCATAAAACACAATATATATTTAAACGACAAGTAATTTTTACCCAAAAATTCGGCTGTCTCAGAAAATTATGAAAAATTCACCATTGGATAATTTTGATGTCATGATTCCAAAAATAATATTCATTTTATCTAAATAAATTTATTAATATGTGATTTTTTACTTTTAAAATTTAAATCGACATTTATAAAAAATTCATGGGTTTTGACAAAAGCAACTTTCAAACCTTAATAAAAATTACAATTGTATTCATAAAAATTTGTACGATCATTTATATTTAATAAAAATTAATTCATTAATAATATTTTATTAAAATATTATTTAATTCAAAAATCCATTAATTCATAAAAATATATTTCTTAGTTGAATATTAACTAAAAAAATACTATTTGTGCTTTAAAAACTATTTACAAAGTAACAATAATAAAATGAATGCACATTATTTATACAAAATTAATGTACATAGTCATAGTGCTAGGGTATTGTTACATAACCCCTTATAACACCCACATAAGACCGAAGGTTAAGGTATGCGATGATGACAGACTCTTGAGGTGGCTCGAATAACATCGCTTGGGTGGTAATCTCTATTAAATTCCACTTCTCTCATATTCAATTCTGCTCAAGCTTAATGTGTTAAAGCTCATCTTGGTATTGGTCAAGAGTGAATCCCAATGACACCACCTCCTTTCCGAGCTCCGAAAAATGGGCTTCGTATGGGGCAATTCTACTGGATGAGGCCATCACTTCCTTTGTCTGAGTAAATTAGATTTGTTAAAGCCTTATATTTATACTAATCATGTGATCACTATTGAACAACTATATTTGCAACAATCACAATTATTAATGGTATTTTAAAATCCAAAAACATAAAACCAATGAAGTTTACATTTTATATAACTATAATAAGAAATTTAATTAGATCAAGAAGAATTTTCATTAATGAAAGTTTGGGTCGTTACATTTTATATGTGTGTAATATAATATAATATAATACAACACAAATTTATTCAGGAAAAAAATATTACTAATAAAAATGGGGTCATTACATTCTTCCCTCCTTTATAAATCTCATCCCTGAAACATTAACACATATTCTCATTTGAGAATAAATGAGGGTACATTTTTTTCATTATTTCCTCTATTTCCCATGTTTCCTATTCACACTTATGGTTTGTCCACAACACTTTGACAAGGTGAGTTGTCTTGTTGCATAGAAATTTATCTCTACAGTTGAATATCTTCACTTATGGTTCTTCATATGTGAAGTCATTCTCCAATTTTACCACCTCTGGATTCAGTACATGTGAGGGATCAGGTATGTACTTTCCTAGGAGTGATATGTTGAACATGTATTGAACTAGAGTCATACTTGGTGGAAGTTCAAGATGATAATACATTGATACTACATGATCAAGGATATAAAAGAGGACAATGTACCAAGTTATAATATTCCCCTTCTTCTAAAACCATATGATTCTCTTCCATGGTGATATTCAAAGGAAATTTTTTTCTCCCACATAGAACTCCAAGACCCTTCAATGATTTTCAAAATAACTCCTTTTCCAACTCTAAGTAGATTTTATATGTTATTAGATGGCTTTAAACTTATATATCATATCTTCTATAATATCTGGTCCAATTAGTTTTTGTTCCCGAACTCCATCCCAACAAGTTAGAGTTCTAAATTTCTTCCCATACAGAGCTTTATATAGGGCTATTTGAATACTATAGTGGAAGCTATTGTTTTATGAGAACTATACCAATGATATATGTTGATACCATCCAACTTTTAATTCTATTGAGTAGGCTCTTATCATGTATTTGATCATCTAAATATTCCTCTTATATTGGCCATCAATTTGGGGGTGATAGGTTGTGCTGAAATTCAATTCAATACTCAAAGCATGTTGAAGAATTATCCAGATTCTAGAGGTGAACCTTGGATCACAATCAAAGAAGATAAAAAGTGGCAATACATATATCCTCACCACTCACTTTATGTATATCTTGGAAAGTTGTTCTATTTATATATTTTTTAGAATAAAAATGAAGTGGGAAGTCTTGGTGAGCCGATCCACCACAAATCATATCGCATTATTACCTTTTTATGTCTTTAGGAGACCAGTGAAAAATTCCATGGTGACATTATCCCATTTCCATGTGGGTATGAGCAATGGTTTCATCATCCATTTGGACTTCTATCACTATGATTTAACTTAATGACATAATAAACACTGTTATATATACTTAATAATCTCCTTATTCATGTTGTCCCACTAGAAGTTCTCTCAAATATCACGTTACATCTTGGTACTTCTAGGATGAATGGAGAAAGTTGAGCTATGTGCATTATCCAATAACTCCTTATTTATATCAGGTGATGAGGGCACAAAAATCCTTGTTTCAAACCAAACCACACTATAATCATCTATGTGTAACTCATGTAGCTTCCCATCCTTTATTTCTTTCACCTTATTTTGTATCTCCAGATCATCCTTTTGTGCCTCCTTGATCTTCTCTTAGATGGATGGTTGGGAGATCATTTGGGAAAGGTAGGATATATTCCAAACCATTATGATTTACAGATCCATCCTTTCCATATCCATGAAGATAGGGTCTTTCTCAATTCAAATCATGGATAATTTAGTAGGTTCTTTTCTATTAAGAGCATCAACTACCTTGTTCACATATTTTATATGCTAGTGAATAGAGAAATTGTTGTCCATGATTATCTCTAACCATATTCTATGATGCTTTATGAACTAATTCTGTGTGAATATATACTTCAGATTCTTATGATCAGTATATATTCCACACTTCTCACCATATAGATAATACTGCAAAATCTTTAAGGTGAAGATCATAACTACTGACTCTAAATCATGAATCGGGTAGTTCTTTTCATGGATATTCAACTATCATGCGG
Organism: Viscum album; assembly: GCA_963277665.1. Classification (NCBI taxonomy): domain Eukaryota; kingdom Viridiplantae; phylum Streptophyta; class Magnoliopsida; order Santalales; family Viscaceae; genus Viscum; species Viscum album. Next base: position 1,082,913,683 of record OY728146.1, on the reverse strand, counting down.
AATAGACTATCAATTTATCATTTTTCATGAGCACACAACCCAATAATTTCTTTGAATCATCACTGTATATCACAAAACCTTCTCCACTTGTTGGTAGTGTGAATACAGGTGCAACAATTAGCCTCTTCTTGAGATCCTTAAATATTTCCTAACATTTATATCTAGGAATACTTTACCCCTTTCTATGTTAACTTAGTTAGAGATCTATAAAATCATGAGAAATTCCTCACAAAATGTTGATAGTAACTAACTAATCCAAGAAAATTACATATTTATGTGACACTAGAGGGTTCGGGCCATTCCTTAATTGATTTTTTCTTTGAAGGGTCCTAAAAAATTCCCTCACTTATGATCAATGCCCCAAGAATGTGACTTTTTTTCATCCAGAAGTCACAATTGTTGAACTTAACATACATTTTCTCCTTTATTAATGTCTCCAACACAATACTTAGATGCTCTTAATGTTTCTCTTTATACTTGGAGTAAATGAGAATATCAATAATAAATACTGTCACAAATTTGTTGAGGTAGTATCTAAAGACTATATTCATTAAATCAATGCATATTGCAGGGGAATTATAAAGTCTTAAGGGAATCACTATGAAATAATTGTGCCCATACATTATGAAAAAAATAGTATTCTAAATATATTCCTTCTTAACCTTTAGTTAATTATATCCATAATAAAGATCCACCTTTGAAAATTATTGAGTGCCTTATAGTTGATTAAAAAAGTCATCAATCCTTGGTAGAGGATACTTGTTCTTTATGGTAATCTTATCGAGCTCTTGATAATCAGTACACAACCACATTTATTCATCCTTATTTTTGAAAAAAAGCATTGGTGAACCCCAAGATGATGCACTAGGGCATATGAACCCTATGTACACATGCTCTTGCAACTGATTTTTTAACTCTTCCAATTCGATCGGGGAAATATTGTAAGGGGATTTCGATATAGGAGTAGCTCTGGTATATGTTTTATTAATAAATATACCTCAAAATCTCGGGGAAGTATGAGTAACTCATTGGGAAATACATCAGTGTATTCCTTAACAATAGTAATTTCCTTCAGTTTGATACATTATTTTTATTCAACCATTTGGGCAAGGTATGATTCTTCATAGGGTATTAACACCCATGCCATTGATGGATTTTCCCAATGAGATTCATGATCTTTCTTGCATTTGTAGAAGATCATTGGGTGGTTCATAATATTAAAATAGATTTCCTTTTCCTGATATTTGATGTGTGCTCTATATAGTGAGAACTAATCCATGCCTAGTATAGTGTTGGATTCCACAAAGGGAATTATTATGAGATTAAATAGAATAATATTCCTATAGATGCTTAAAGGAGAAGAGTCTAACACCTAGGTTGTAATGATTTCACCACTAGGTGATTTTACATATATCTTTACTTCAAGGTATCGGGGTTTTGATTCAATAGTTTTAGAAAACTTACAGGATATGAAGGAATGTGTATAACTATAATAAAATAAAAAAATTTCCATTATTGAGTGAATAGGAATCATACCTTGTATGAATTCATTTTCATGCTCTACTTTAAAATTAGCGATGTAATAATAATTCCCTTGATCCTTTGGTTTCAGTGGTTGTTAACATTGATTACCCTTAAGGACCCATGGTTTAGTGCACTGGCTTGTATAATACCCTTTATCCCTACAATTGAAGCATTGAACTATGGGTGGTGCATTAGTAGGTTCCTTATTTTCCTCCATCATATTGGCCTACTTCTTCATGTATCTTAAATATTCATGAGATTGGTGGCCTTATCTCCCATAGAAGAATTTCCATGTCCCTAATGAGATAATTCCCATGATGTTTCTTTCCACATTTTTTACATGTGGGTAGTTGGATCCTCTTTACACATTTTTCATTTGACCCACTAACCTGAAACTCTATTCTTCTTTTCTCATCTCCATAACCATGGAAAAATTATCTGAACTATATCTCTACTTTGAGATCACATCAAACCACTTCTTCATAACTTCCTAAGTATTAGATAGCTAGAGACTTTCAAAGGCGTGGTTTTAAAACACTAAAGAATCTATATATTTTGATATCATTTTTGATAAAAAACCCAAGGAACATCTTGAAATCCTTGTTAAGTTTGTTTCATAATCCGTAATACATTAAAATGCATTTTTCTTCAACTTTATGAATATTATCTCTATCGTTGTTTAAAGAGTTTGAGGGAAATACTTGTTAAGAAAATTTTTCTTAAAGTCTCCCCACTCTATCACTTATATTTCATCCTTCAGATTTGTGTTCTTTATCAACACCCACCATTGATCAGCTTCTCCATCTAAATGATAAACTAAAAGACTAACCTTCTCCTTATCAGAATAGTAGAGCACAAAAAATATCTTCTCCATTGAGTTAACCCACTATTCCGTGACATGTGGATCATAAGATTCACTAAATGTTGGTGGTCATTTCTACATAAAGAAATCAATGGCTTGTTGATCCTTCTTTGGTGAAGGAGGATATTTTACATGGTTCACATTACTATTCATAGTCTCAAACCACTGGGAAATAATTTCCATGAAGTTTTGAATTCCACTTCCCATGTCATTGGGTATGTCATTTGGGAAATCATTTAATTGTCCCTGACATGGGTTGTTGGCATGGTTTCTCCTAGTTTGAATTTTTTTTAAAATAGAAAATGTTTGAATAAAATGTAAGTCAACAAATCAAGAATAATTTATACTTTTATGAAATTAACACTAAGGGAATATCTTATGGGATCCCTATGATTATCATTCCCTAAAAATATTATTCTATGATGTTTTACTTATATATAGACTTATACTAATGGTTTTCACTCTTTTTTTCTAATCCTAATTCCCAAATTAACTAAACCATGCTCTAATACCAACAATAGAAACCTTTTTTTTCTTACATGAATATTACATCATTTTTATGATAAACAACATAAAACCATTACAATCCAAGATCAAAAGGTTTAGTGTCTTGGAAAAATTAGGACCATACATCACTTGTACATAAAACATAAACATTTACTTAAAATATTATTCTTTATCCTTCTAAATCCCATGCTCTTCTTAGTATATGTAGTCACCTGAGGATATACATCAAAGAGAGGGTTGGGATAAAAACCCAATAAGAGGATGAATAAGAGACATAAATCAATATAACATGGGTGAGAATAATCATCATACTCATAAAATAAGCATAGGATCATCATCAAAATCATAAGAGAAACATTTGATAAAGGCATGTAATGTGGCAATGCATAAAAATGAAACATCATGTCATAGTGGTCAAAAAGCACACATATTTGTTAACAAAGCTAGCATCATATTTACGCATAACATATGCACATAATCATAACATCATAATTGTGAAAAAATAGAGCATCATGTTCATGTATAATACAAATTATCTCAATAGATACATCACATTACCCAATGCATTGTATGGTTATATAATTTCAGGTCCACCCATCACATCATAATATTTACATAATCATGCATGCCACATAGAACGTATAAAAATGAAAGTCATAAAATAACCCAGGGAAAGGAATGAGTTTCATAATTATTTCATTAATAAATATTTTATAAATAAATATGAGGTTTTAAAATTTAAAAGGAAAAAACATATTTTGTATATGAACAATCATTCTTGAGTGAAGAAGAAACAACCCAAGAGGAGTCAAAGATGTGTTTTTGGAAAGAAGAGTTGTTTTGAGAAATCATTGTATTTTTTATAAAATAAAGTAGGAAACATGTATATCCCTGAAACTAAAATTTAATAATAATTAAATTATATTTAAATAACATTATAGTAATATTAATATAAAATATTTCATGAAATAGGGATAACCCAAAAATAAGGAGTTAGGTTTGAGAATCCCTGTACCTTGATTCCCGCTTTATTTTGTTGCTTTTGCGCCTCCTAAATAATAAACTTAGATTTATTAAAACATTGATAAAAAAGTGAATTATTGTAATTTTTACCACTATTTATCAATTATAGTTATTTTATTATGTTCCTTAATTTCCTTTATTAAAGGGTTGTCAATTTGATACTTGTTTTACTTAAAAAAATTCCCATTTTGCATCGATTTTGCTATTTTATTAAATGTAATTTATAAATTAGTATAATTAATTATAGAATATTATATTAAATATAATTATATTTTTATATATTATATATAATTTACAATATCCATCCATGATGATGGTTATATGTGTTGACATGGAAATGTCTCCGTAGGTGGTTAACAGACCTTTGATGGGACATTGTCGGGAGAGCAGGAATGAGAAGTTTATAATTTATAAATATAGTAATATGATACTTAAATTAGGTTAAAATCATTAATTTAATGTTAAATTACTTCATAATTAATTATTATAGGGTTTGGTTGTGAAATGGGTGGTAAAAAAACATAAGAAGAAGAAGAAAGAGAAAAGTTGATTGAAACTTACATAATCCTCAGTATAGATTCTCTTGCACGCCACTACAAATCCCTTGATGCTTGGAGTTGGATTACTCCAAAATGTACCTAAGGATTTTAAAGAGATTGAAATGAAGTATTTTTTAAGATTTTGGCCTTTGGAAAGGGTAGGATTAGTGGTTTTCCAAGGGGAGGGAGAGGGGTTATTTATACTTGAGGAGAGGGGTATTTTTAGAATAAAATATTAAATAAAATAATATATCAAAGGTAAAACTTGTAATAGTAAATTTTTGACAATATAAATCATATATTAATATAATATAATGAGTTCAAGACTTTTAATACCATTTATAATTCTAATTAATTAGTTCATTAAAAAGGAAAGTGGAAAGAAAGAAAAATTTTTATTTTAAGGAATAACTTTTGACTTTAGGTTTTGGAAAGTTTTTTTAGGTTTGGAAATTAATTTTATTTGATTTTAATGACTCATTTATGAAATAAAATATATAATGGCAGAAACTCAAGTTATATAAATTATTTTTTCAATATTACATCATTAATGATATAATTTAAGATACACCAGTTATGTGTAAAACTATATTTTTACTATTCACCAAAAAATTGAAATATTTTAGAAAATTACCAAAAAATCATCCTTAGACAATTTAAATCTGATTATTTGAAAAATAATATTCATTTTTTTCAAAATAAATTTCTAAAATAGGCAATTTTAATTTTTAATATAAAAATGATGACTTTTATGAAATGCTTTAAAATACAATTTTTTAAAAATATATTTATATTTTCTTTGAGTTTTTTAATAATGATATTTATTCTTTTTTGAATTATAATATTTATATTTACTTAAATTAAGAATGATAAATATTATTTATATCATAATTTATTATTTTGAGGTAAAATTACCATTCCATTAGTCATGCTACTATTCCCAACATCCAAGTTACTATTCCCAATGGCCAGGTTACTATTCCAACTATCATATTACTATTAAAATGGTCGCATCACCTCCTATAAATACAAATTACTTCTTTAACTCAATATTCAAATCAATTCCTCTCAAGGTTCTATATTTTCATTTTCTAAGATGTTGATTGGTTTATTAATATTTTGTTTCTTTTTTATAGAGTCTGCAATGGGGATGATGATTCTTGTAGATTGGGGTGATCCATATTTTCCCATTTTAGATTTTAGATTTTAGATTTTATATTTTTCTAGTTTTAATGTTTTTAATTTTAATTAGTCTCATTACTGATTAATATAAAAATATTTAGTAATGAAATAAAGTCTTTGTTGGTTTCTCTATAATTTGTATGTGTATAATATTATATAATATAATGAAAAATAATTTTATTCAGGAAAAAAATATTATTAATAAACATTGGTTCATTTAAAAATTTATCCTTATTACCATCCATGTAAATAAAAAATAAAAAACAAAATACATTTCTTTATGGAGGTGGTAGTCCACACGTACGCAAAAACGACGTTATCATTTTCAAACAGATAAGAATGTAAGAAGGTTGGTAAGATATTATAATTATGGAAGAATAATTATTCCATAAATATAAAATATAAACATTTAATCTCTTATAATAACCTATCATGAAATATGGTGATGAAAAGTGAATCATATCGCCATGTGAAGGCGGTAGTCCACACATATGCATGAGAAATACTTTAATTTCCCATTTGATGGAAAGGATGTGTAAAATGGATTTATAATCATAATAATAAAATATAAGTATATTTATGATACTAGATTAATTATGTTAGGATGGATACATTATATATAGATGAAGTAGAAGAAGAAATAAATTTGAAAGAGTTGGGTAAGACAATTACCTCTTCTTTATTCCTCCAATGGCCTGAAGGCCTTCATTGTTTTATTGATTTTTGATAACCCACATTTCAAGGGGTGAGGTGCAACCCTTAAAAGGCCCGTAGGCATAAGTATTACATGGCCCGTAGGCCTTAGAGTAATTCATTTCCTGTAGGCTTCAAACATTACATACAACCCAGACTAACTACTTGGAACTTATCCTCCCCAGCATCTTCACCGTGAAATTTGCTCTCCACCTTCGCATGGCTATTCAGCTAGGCATTCCCGTGCATGCACAGGATTTTCCCGATGGTAGGTTCCATACCCTCTCATTCTTGCAATCCTTATAGCTTCTACTATGGTGAAATCTCTTTGCTCATCCTCATTGTAGAGCTTGTTCCTTGTAGGTTGTCTGGTTTGCATCAGTACTTAAAGGTGGACCAAAGGCCTTGAGGTGGCCCAAAGGCCATACTGACCCGAAGGCCTGGGTGGCCCGAAAGCCTTAAAGGACTCAGGGACCAAATTGGTGGCTCGAAGGCCCAAATGGGGGAATATTCCTGGCTTCTACAGTGCCAAACAGTGACTGCTACAGTTCCCGCTATAGTACCTGCTATAGTACTGCACAGTTCCCACTATAGTACTGCTATAGTACCTACTACAGTACTGCTACAGTACCCCCCAGAAATTCTTTCTCCACCTGGATTTGATCCCTGGTCGCTTGGATGCACTTACGGAGTCCTTACCAACCAGGCTAAGGCTCATGTGCAATTATCTCTTCTTTGTGATACATTCTTTTCCTTACAACTTAAGCCTTATTATGATGTTCTTAGGGTAAGAAAATAAGATAAATAATGAAGGGAAGGAAGATAGTAAGGTTTTTGGGTTGGTATTATCTTATCTATAAGGATAAAATTGTGTGAATAATGAAGGAGAAGAGGATCCCTTTTACAAGTGAGGGGAGGGGCACACATGGAATTACTTAAAAGACATAAATAAGGCCAAATTTATGTAAAATTGGAATAAAATAAAAAATAATTTGATGTTAGGATAAGATATGGTAAAAATATATAAAACAAAAAAGATTTAATTAAGTTTAAGTGACATTTTTACCCTTATCTTTTAGTTTAACCCCTCGATTATCCCATTTTAACCCAAATCGTGGCACCAAATTTTTAATGTTTGACTATTAATTATGATAACAAATGAAATTGGATACATTAACAAATTTAGAAATTATGATTCAAAATATTGAAACAATTTTATCAAATCCAATTCCTATAAGTGGTATAAATTCATTTTAAAACAAGCACACAAAATGCAACGAAAACCATTTTTATAAAAATGTGTTTTAAGAATAAAATTGGATTTTTTTATTCCATGCCTAGTAAAAACCATTAGATTAATGTAAAAATATTTTATTGAATATATAATATAAAAATTTAATTAACATAATTAATTAATTGTTATTATTTAATGTATTAAGATAAAAACACATTGTTCAAAAAAATAGTTTTCTGAAAAATTATTCTTTTTACCTTAAAATACTTTTATTTTCATTTCTAAACTATTGATAAACAATTAATTAATCTTATAAATGAGTAAAAAATATTTTTATGAGTTTAATACTGTGAATAACGTTTTTAAATAAGAAAATGTAACCAATGAATAAGAATACATGATAAATATAATTTTTATAAATAAAATATTTCAAAATAGCTCTTTAGGATCAATAGTATTTCCTAAGTGAATTAGAAATTATTTTTTATAATTATATTTCATTTAAATACCATATAATTTACTTAATTTTATAATATATAAATATTATTCCCATAAATTCAGTGTTTCTTATAAAACAATTTATTGGACACTTTAAAATTATTAAATGGAAATATTTCATAAAAACTTGATGTGTTAGAGGGAGTGATTATAAAACAAAATGAGAGAGAAAAATAAACTTTCACTTGAAATTTTTGATATATTTATTGAATTTTAGTGAAGGTTTATAGAACTTATTGAAAACCTATATTTATATCCCCTAAAAAGTGAAATCAAAATTAGTATCACATTAAAAATTGAATATGAATAGATTTTCTATCTAAATTGATAACTCTTTTTTTTTAATATAGGGTTATCTCATAAGTTAGGGGTGTAGTAAAAGCACCAGTTGGGCCTGCCCAACTTGGATTTTTATAATAGTAGATGATTAATCAGAGACTTATATTGATAAATAACACCATGAGTAATGGAATTAAATCAAAGATTAATTGATATGAGACCACCAAAACCAAACACCTGATCATCACATAATGATTTATAATTAATTTAATTAGTTAAAGAATTACCTTATGATGCATTATTTCTTAATTGATGAATCTGAAAATTTATCTATTTCCTACCATATTTTCATCATTGGAATAAAATGAATATTTCTTCTAGTAGAGATTCACACATGTACCAAAAACCTCCAAGCATCATCGTAGGAATCCCCAAGTTCTAGCAAGAAAGATCCTAATGCTTGCATTGTTCATATTTGATTGCTACAAGAATCACATCCAAAAAGGTTTCTCCTTGATATCACTAGAATCAAAAGTCATGGTGTAGAAGGAATACTCTCCATTATTGAGAGAATTCTTAGAGAGGGCCTCTTTAGGGATTGAGATAATTCTCTAGATTCATTGTATGCAACCAACAAAAATGGATACCATTAGGGTTAAAAATAATATAATTAGGTTTAAATAGTGCGAGGGGTAGAAAATAATAATTGTAAATGCACTGTTATTATTTCCTTAATCCCTATGGAATCCCATATCTATAATAATAATAATAATAATAATAATAACAATAATAATAATAATATATTATTATTATTATTTATCAACATGCAAAAAACCAGTGAATTAATTAAATATTATTTCTTGAATAATTGTTTCAAATTTATTAAAAAAATATTTAATATATATTATTTATCACCAGACCTTTAAATTTGGTTTTTTATTACCAAAAAATATTTTTTGAGCCTTAAATAATGAAAAATTATTTAATAAATAAATATCACTGCATTATTCACCAATAAATAATTAAATATTATATTTACTAAATAGAAAATAAATATTTATTAGATATTATACTTAAAAAATATTCTCTCAAATAACTAGTTATTGAATATATGTAAATATAATAATGAATAATTATTAAACCACACATTATAATAACATTTATTTAATATGTTAAATAATAAATAATATTTAATATTTAACTGAGGTTCTGGATATTCTTAGCATGTGATCCTCTAATCCTCTTTATCAGTGGAATTTAGTGGAGTCACATAAAGTATATGGTTAACAACTATAAACATGCCAAGACACCCATATAGAAAGAAGATAATGTTAGAACAATATACAACCTCATAAAGATGATTATTATGTAATATAATCCATTTATCATGATATCTCTAATAAAGAAGGTTGCATGCCGGTGTCATCAACTTATGTGCTCAATGTTACTTTCTTTGAATTTTAGGAAGTTAACCTACCCATAGTAAAACATATTCATGGATTTATTTAGGATGTTTAATTCCCATAAAACGTCCTAATATATCAAATTATGTTAAAGAAAAAAAGGAACATGTCCTTTCTCACATTATTCATTAATGAAATATAACTTGAGACACACCCAACATATCCTAATTCACTATGAACATATGCCATTACAGTTTTCATTAATAAATCAAATTACCCGAATAATATTATTCATTAATAATAATATTAAAGTATAAGTATCAATACAAAATTCCATAGATAGGAAAATCCAATGACACATTTTAAATGTGAATTTCCTACTGGTGGGTTGCATTATCATAATCTATTGCATTGGAAATTACCAAGGGAATGCACCATGAGAAGGTTCCAAAAGTACTTTGAGTCTACAAACCTAATATACTATGTCATTTATATCCCATAAAATTATATTATCAGGCTATATAATATGTATTTAATTATACCATCATGAAACTTATGAGTTCTCATCATAACATGGAACTACTATGACCTTTCTATGTGACAGTTACTACTAAGAAATTATAACATACTATATCATGCATAAGAAAAATAATTATGTGATTATAAGTTTATTCATATTCATAAAAATGAATACATGTGATTATAAAATACAAAAAAGTTCATTCTAGGGAACAAAATACAATATATACCACATATAATTAGAGTTTATTTTTTGATGGCACATTGACAAAAAAGTGGTGTCACAATTATCTCATGTGGAGTTTACCAATTATTTCAATAAGGGGGTAAAAAAAATGGGGAGAATAAAGTAGGAGAGTATTTTACTTTTAGATAAAGAGGAGAAAAATGATTCACTTAAACCCACTTTTTCATTTATTTTTAATAAAGGGTATAAGAGTGTCATAGACTTTATGAGTTAATTTGGTATTGATAATAAATCCAAAGGGGGAGATTGAAGTGACCAAGTGGATTAATCAAATCTATGTTGTATTTGTTATCAATTTTTTTCAATATATTTTTGAAGGAATGTAAATGTATGTTTAAATGTTGGGTGATGGAGGAAGAATCACCCTAATGAAGAAGAGTGCATTTATATTTTGAAATAACTATTTGGACAGATTATAAGTAGAAACTATACAAATTGAATGAAATTTTGTCCTGACCTTCATTTAAGATAATAATAAGTACTAAATAAATGAAAACATTACTGTCTAAAATAGTTTTTCAATGAGTATGTCAATGGAGTTGAAGTTCCCAAGTGGTTTAATGGAGTTGAACATTGGCTACTGAACTGACTACTGAATAGATTATAAAGCTTTTATTAGAGAATAGATTAACAGAGGCTCAATGTTTTGTGAAATACTAGCTGAAGTTGTGTAGAAACCATAATAGTGTTATCTATAATTAAGGTTTCTATATAAAGTGAAGAAACTCCCATGGATGAAGGATGGATACAATGAGTTTGAAACTATAATTTTGAGGTAGTGGTAATATATTGAAACTCAAAATTGAGCATTTAAATACTAAAAAATAATTTTGAAACAATCTTAAGATATCTATAAATATTTTTAGAATTAACATAATTATTTGAAGTTGTTATTAGGTGATTTGAATTGATTAAGAAGGACCTGAGTTAATTTATAGATGTTCTAAATTTGTTAGAATAATTATGGAAAATCTATTTAGGGATTATTTTTTGGCTAAGTATTGAAATAATTGTAAGGTAAATTTTTGGTTTTTATATTATTTATTATAGAATTTGCAAGGTTCACTCAAAATTTTGAAAATTGACAAATACATCTCTGTAAAGTTCATTCTTGGACTTTGTAAGGTTATCCAAGGATCTTTGTAAGGTTGATTTCAACAATTATTTGGTTTATTATAGAGATAAAGGGAATTCATAAGGTCATCCATAGTAATTTTGGTTGGATGTAAAAAAAATAAGGTTAATGAAATAGTTTTATGGTTGATAATGAGAAGATGAACCTCATAATATTTAGAACTTTGTATGGTTCACTACAAGGAACTTTATTTGATTTTTTCCTCTATGAAAAATAAGCGTACTAACTTCTTATGGTTGAGAAAATTTCTGAGGTTCCTTAAATATTCATAAGGTTCCTTAGGACTTGATAAGGTTCAATAATTTTTGAAAATTTGAAATTACTAAAAAATGAAAAAACCAGTTTTTTTATAATATTAAATATTTTGAAGAATGAATCAAAAGTGATGATGTTTGAGCTAATATTTAGTGATTCAAACATCATAATGATATTATGATTCATGAAAAGAATTGAGAAGTTGATCTTAATTAATGTGTAAAGGAAGATCATTTCATAATGAATGAATGAGAAAATATATAAATATGAAATGGAGAAATTCCATAATAAATTATTACAGAAATAAAATTTAATGATGCCTGAACCGTTCTTAAGTGTTTTAAATTTTACAAAAGGATTTGCGATTCAAGATAAATGAATGAGTATATCTTCACAAATGAAAAGTGAAAGATCAAGCTAAGATGAAATATGAGAATTAAAGATGGAATATAAATCTTAAAATGAAATTTTAGATTAACTCACATCATGAAGAGATGATACAATTAAAAACATATAATTACTGTATACTTTTATAAAGTCATGGAGATTGATTTATTTATGAACATTTGTTGAAATATTTTGAAAAAAATAATCCCATGAATTTTGGAAGAATAAATAGGGATTTATTTTTCTATGATAAAATAAGAAATAAATGAATAAGGGTATTCTTAGAAATACATTGATGACAAATTGTTGAGGAAAAATAAATAACCAAGATTTTGGGAACCCACCCACATGAAAAATTTCAGGAAAATGGGTTGGAGGATCACTACACTAGGATTTTATAATAGTTTCTATATTAAATATATAGTAAACATATTATGGTAAACTATAATATAAAATCATGATAAGAATAAATATATAGGAAACTCTCATAAGAACTAGAGAAAAATAGATTGAGATTTAAAGAACCAAGAACTCAACATTTCTTAAAAAGAGAAAAATTGTCTGGGTATTGAATAACAATAGGAAGTTGATGATATTTTATGTGAAAAAGACCTATTATGTAAAAAAATTATTCAATAAGAATATGGATAAAATAGTATATAGACCAATTCCCATGATACCCAATGCCGAAAAGTCTAAAATAATGAGAAGAGAAGAAGGGGGAAGGAAAATAATGAGTTGGGTAAGGCTGAAGTTCATGAAGATTACTTGATCAATTACTAACAGTTAAGATCTCTATGTGATAATACAATATTTTATATTCTGAAAAAAGTTCTAAAAGTAAGGCTATGAACATATACTGAGTTTCTTACAAATGTTATTTGATAACTATTTGAGATAAAAGAATATTATTTAGGAATCATACCAGTTTATTTTGATGTAGTTACATAATATGAAAACTGGTGATCCACTTCAAAAATGTTGAAGGAAGTTGTAATAATGTCAGGTGACAGTATAATACAATGGGTTTCTGTGTAATTTTGAGATGCACTATTATTTTAGGATTACCCCTATTTATACCACTTTTAATTTATGATAATATTATTAGTGAAAAATATATATCAGATGATATCAAACACAATATGGATGTAGTCACCCATGTTGATGGAGAAACTTGTAAAAATATCATGTACTAATATTTAATTTTATTTTATGCATTTCTTGTGGTATATGTGTGTTGGGTTAAAAAACAGATCCACTTTTATCTTAATTGATAATAGTGGTTCAAGAATTGAGAGGGGAAATTAAGTGAGTAAAAGTTATAAAGGATAATGACTTGGTAAAAAGTAGCCACACCAGATTCACCCCCACTCCTAGGTGATTACACCCTTTCTCGGGAAATACATTTTAAGATTAACTTTTATAGTTAAGTAAAAATTAATTAGTGGTATGAAATAGTTATATAATAATAATCATAGGGCTATGTAATATTTTCCTATATTATTCACCATGTTTTGGAAAGTTATGCGGTGTATAATATGGTGACTCTGATCAGATAGTGGGATTCCCACATAGATCAAAAGATGGTGTAAAGTTTCCCTAGAGATAGGATAGTGCCGAAACCATATCTATTGGTGAAGCTAATATATAAAGGAGTCTAGTGGGTTAGGGTTTTGGGGTGAAACAAAAGTTGTGGATTAAATCCCAGTAATGGGTTTTCATTAGTTCCAATAGATAATATCTAAATAAATTTAGGATGGAAACCTTGGAATCTTTTAAAAGATGATCTTTCACATTTAATTTATAATTAATTTAAAATAATAATTACCTCAAACATGATAATTCCTTATGATCAATTATGATTCCACACTTTTTTAATTATTATTATGATTCAGAATCTTAATTTGAATTAATCTAGTTGTATCCAAAAGTGCTCTATGAATCTCTGAACAATGCTCTTACTTTTTTTGGGGTGTTATAATAGAATAACCTAGTGCTTCATGTCATTTTATATTGATAACAATAAGAGGTTTATCTTTCTCTCTCTTGTTATTGAGAGGGAGGGGGGATGATATTCTCTCTAGGGACTGAGACAATTTCTAGAGTGTTTCTATTGTGCACAACAAAATCTTTTCGTCTAAAATGATATAAATCTGAATATATAGCTAGGGTTAATCTTTAATAATTATACTAGGTACCTTTATAAAATATTTTCTTTAATATATTCTCTATATCTAATAATAATAGTAATAATAATAATAATAATATCTCACTTCACATGCACATATTTAAATATCATACATTAAATAAATAAATATTTATTGATTTAAATGATGTTAAATATAATATATCGTTTTTATCAGGTCCTTAACTCATCCTGTAAATCCTCTTTGAAATTTATCAAACCTTTAATAATAAAATATATAATAAATTAAATAAATATTATTTATTCAAAAACAAATTAAATATTATATTCACTAAAATCAAGAATAAATATTTATATTAACATTCATATAACTAAATAAATATTTATAGATATTAATTTATTCACTAAACTGGTGAGAAAATAAATACTTATTTATTACCCTATCAATAATAAACAAGATATAAAATTCAACTTATATATTCTAAAATTGAATATTAGGTGATTGAATTTATGCGATTGAAAATACATGAATAATTATTATTCCAAAAGCAGAGAATAATATTTATTCTTATTTTGTTAAATTCAATTGAATTTTATGGGATTTTGAATATAATTAGTGTGTGACCCTCTTGACCTAATTTTTAGTGGCATTAGGTGAACTTAAATAAAGTACAATATTAGAATCTAGCAACATGTCAAGGAACCCATAGACAAATAAGTTAATTTTTCAAAGAAAACAACCTTTCTATGAATTATATTGTGTAATATAATATATTTTTTTCAATATCACATCAAACATGATGCATATATGTGTCATCACCCTATATGATTGATTTATATTTATTTTAAGTTACAAAATGTACTCATTTATGAATTTATATAACCATGGATGTAACATACCTCTGGCCGAAGATAACTAATTATTGTCCCATCTAACATCACTACTTAACTACAAGCATGCCTCCCCATATGATTGAGGATGCAGACTAGAAAAAAGGGTTTAGGGTGTTATCATGGAGAGAAGATACCCTCATATCAGAGTTAGAAACATTAAATATAACCAAATAATATTCAATAATAATAAACATCCATAAGAGTGAGGATATAGAAACAAAACAAAATATGTTATATCAAATGAAAATGTGTAGGCATACATGCATACTTATTCACAGTCATGCCAAGACACAACAACTGATCACCCACTAGGCTGATAAAATATAAAAAATAAATAAAAGAAATAAATATAAGAGTTTATACTACCATCCTTAAGCCTCATCACATCTCGCTCTCTAAGAATCCATCCAATCCATCCAGTTGAATGATCTAATCCCAGACTTTTTCTCAACCTGGACCTACTAACAATGATATCTACTTAGGTACCCGAGTGCCATGGAAGACCAAGAAAGGTGTGAGTATAACTTAGCAGGGAACCAAAAATAAGGTCCCTAACATAACTATTAAAAACTATGTATGTGTAGATGAAATAATCACAATAAAATAAATAGTGTGAAAGCATAAATAAATAACCACCATCGATCCTCGGGGTTTAACATGAAACCTAAGATTGACCATATCTACTTTGGACAGTGTCAGAGTGTCTCAAAATATAAAATGCATCACCTAGGGGACCAAGTCATAATATAGAACCAAAATAATAACACCCAGAGTGTAGAAACCCAAAAATTTATTTTAAAATAATAATATTCTCAATAACTTTCTTAACATGCAACACTGAGCTTTAACCAAACCACGATATACTATAAAAATATTTTTTTAATGTGAGCATTATAACCTAGAAATTAAATTAGTATTATAAACAAGAATGGAAACATTGTTAAAATATGTATAAATTCTTTATGTGATGGAATTTTATTTATTAATTCACAATAAATATGTACTCAATTTTTAGTAAATTCATTTTATACTTCAAAAATATATTTCTTAAAAAATGGTTTTTATTTCATTTTGTGCGTGGAAATTATAATTAAGCCACACCATTTTTAAAAAATTTATTTGAGGTAATGAATACTATTTTTAAAATTAGGATATCAATATTATCTTAGGGTTAATTTTTGGGACTTCATAAAAATATTTATTTTTTAGTGAATAGTGAAAAATACTGATTTTTTGTAAAAGTGAAATTTATTTTATTTAAAAAAAGTAATTTAGAAGTAACATTATATTTTGAATTTGGATTTAAATTAAAATAAGATACATTTTATTAAAAAAATATAAATAATTCCATAGGAATAAATATTATATTTCATTTTGGTATAAGTTCTTTTTTATTCTTAAAAACACATTTTTCTAAAAAGTATTTTTCATTGTATTTTTTGAATTTATATTAAAATTCATTTATGTAACTTATATAAATTGAATTTTGAAAAATGGATTTCATATTAGAAATTAAGAGGTTCAAATTTGTTAAATACGACTTCTTTATTTATCGTTATTATGAATAGTAACCCTGATAAACATTTTTTACCACAGTAAAGGGTAAATTGGGTAATTAAGGTTAAAAATAATATGATAAGGATTTAAAAATATACCCAACATCTGAATTTATTACATTTTATAGTATGAATTCAACCATATACATCCTAAATTTTAATATATGTTATTTTTTCCAATTTCCTTTGATAATGACATTTATATTATTTTAAGTTTAGAAAATTACAAAAATGTCACTCTATTTCTTTTAATATCTCTAATATATTTTCATTAGGATAAAAAGAAGTTATGATTAGTTATAAATGGTTATTTTTAATATGAATTAATTATTTTTATGATAGTAATTTATTTTAATTTTTAGTGATGATACAATTCTCTTAAATGCTTATGTAACATCGATACAGTGCTTGTGATGGTAGTATAAAAATCAAGGTAAATGATTTTAAAAAGAATAGAATTAATATGTTTTAGATGAATTGTGGAATTCCAAGAATTTAATAGGTAATTATAAAGTATAATTAATTTTTAATGTGTTTAGATTCGAATTCCATTTCTTTATTGAGGTCTTTGAAGTCAAATTAAATGAATAGTCCCAAAAATAAATTTAGTGATATTTTATGATAAAAAATTATTTTATCAAATGATTTAAAAATAAAAATAATATTTAAATAGGACAAGTGGGATATGAAATGATCAAAAATACCATCTATGTACCATTTCTGAGCCACTTGTCACATTGGATGTAAATTTATAACCCTTAAAAGGTAAATAAGATGTTACCACAGTTAAGGTTGAAAAGGGTTAATGAGGGGGTTAAAACCAAATATAAGGTTTAAAATATACCTTATACATGTATAAATTTCATTTAAAAAAGGTATTTCAACCATATCATATCCTACCATCATAATTATGGCCATTTGGTTTCACTTTACATGACTATGGTACATATTATATTTAAATATTTGAAGTAATTCAAAGTGTGTCCTTTCCATAACTTATAAAAGGGAACCCCCTATTCTCATTTATTCAAAAAGTTTTAGCAATATAGCTTGGATAATATAAAAAACCTGTTTTAAAACACTTTAATTCATGATTTATTACATAAAGGTACACATTATAAAATTCTAAAAGATCATAAATCCTAGTGTATTTGGGAAATTAGATACACAACACATCAACTTGATACATGGATAAAACAACATTATTGAAAATTTCATTAATGTGCTCCTAAAATTCCATTTATATTTTAAAACTATTTGGGATAACCTAGGGACATACATAAGAAAGGGGTGATCTATAAATACCAATAAGGGAATAAACATATCACATCATAAGGTAAAGTTGTGCATGTGAGATAAGAGGCATATCTAGGTAACATAAGAGGGGTGATGATCATAATCTTGAAAAATAAGGCATGGTATAACATAATAGAATAAATGTAACATGTGAATTTAGTGACAACATTAAAAATGACATCATAAACATAGGTCAATGATAACTATAAAGATATCATAACATGGTGGAAAAAGTCCTATAATTGATTAGGTTTACTCCCTAATCCTATACATGAAATCTCATGAGACTAAAACATTACCCAATGCATTGGAGTGATATCTAGGAACACCCATCATTTTCATATCATGTACAAGTATAAGTGTTCCACATGAATTATACAATATAAGATACATTTCATCAATTAAAAGACTGTGGGTTATATACATGGAATCCCCCAATTAATGAAGAATAAGTATATCTAGGTAAATAATCTTGAGTAGAAATAAGGATTGGCATTCATAAAAAAAATGTTTGGCATGGAAAAATTGTAGGATAATTAAGATATCATAACATGGGTACATAAAGGTCCATGGGAGTGCTTAATGAGAGTAAAAGGGGCCTACAGACACCTAGAAATCATAAGAGAAGTAAGAGGTATGTGTGAAATCATATACCAACATGAAAAATTTAAAAAGGATATAATATAAAGTAAGTACTTGAATAAATAAAAGAATAATAGGATCAATTATATTTATAGGGTATTTACAAAAGTGTGGGACGATCTTATTAAGAGTTTGGGGAAACCCTGGGAGGGCTCTATAAGAGTAAGTCAAGAGTAATGTCATAATATAAGGGTTTTGAGTGAAGAAAAATGGGAGGTTGGGTGAGTTTATATAGAAAAGGTAGGATAGTTCTTTATTAATTTCCAAACATAGATTTTGGACTCTATATGATAAAGTAATCAAAACCACAAATATTAATGCACACCTATCACATGGTGTGGAAAATGATACTATTTAAATTTTCCTAATGCCACATAGTAGCTAATTAGGGTTTCCTCACTTAAGGTGATTCCCAATTTATTTACTTACTAATTCAAATTCACTTAATCCTACTTATTTTATTTGTATTTATTTTTAGGAAAGAAATGATAAATTATAAATTAACATTCAATGAAAATAGAATAGGGGTTAAAAAAGAAAGTACTTGGCCTTTAGATTCATACTTAGTTTCCTTTATTATTATTCATTGTTTTTTTGTTTAAATTAAGTTTCATAGTTTAATTATGAAATTTCATTATTTAAATATTATCATTTTATTTATTGGGTGTGAAATATTTATTTTTTTAGACAAACTACATTCCACATCCTCCTATAATCAAGGTTGATGACATAATTTAATTGAGAGTGTGGCACCTTATATGAATTACCACCTGTTGATCCAATAAGGTTTTCCTTATGACTTTTCCATTCCTTCTTGTTTTGAAAATCACAAACACCTTATCTTTAAGGAAAATCGCTTTTATAAGGAAAATTTCTTTTATAAGGAAAATCGCTTTTAAAAGAAAAATTGTCCTTATCATATTTTCATCCATATTTTTCTTAAGTATAAGATTCAGATTCATTTCTATATTCTCGGAATTGTTTGAAACTTTGATATGAAGAATTCTGTTTTAGGATCCGAATTCTAGATGAGAACTGTAATAAAGTTTCACTCCGAATTCCAGATGAGAACTGTGATAAAATTTCATTCCGAATTCTGGATACGAACTCTGATTAAGTTCTACTCTGAATTCATGATACGAATCCTTATGAAGTTCGACATCGAATTCTCATTACAAATTCTGATGACGAATTCTCATTACGAATTCTGATGACGAATTCTCATTACGAATTCTAATGACGAATTCTCATTCCGAATTCTCATTCCAAATTCACCTATTAAACAGAACCTGATCATCTTTGTTTTATACACTCCGAATTTATTTAGACTCCAAAAATTATTTTTGGTTAGACTCCGAACATTCTTTTTGCTTACACTTTTATAATTTGTCTAAACTTTGATATTTTTGTTACACTCCGAACTTTCACTCCGAACTTTTCAATTAGGCTTAAAATGATGTTGTACATTTTTTTACACTTGTTTTGTTATAAAATTATGTCGTCTATTCTGTTTTAAACTAACCTTTGTTTAAGTTACACGTGTACAGGTCCCTCCGATTTTTAAGGAAATTATGACCGTTGGAAAGGAGGATGACCTTGCCTATAAATAGGAGCTCATTTGAAAGAGCTCATAACTAATGTATAACTTCTTCAACATTTTGTATACATGCTGTTGAAGTGATTTCTAGAGAGAGAGGCTCTTATTAACTCTCAAATCTTCGTGCGACTCCGAATGTTGGTGATTACATTCGAGGACTTCCGGGGATAGGAAGACAGAGGTTTCCAACACCTTGAAGTTGAGGGATTCCTTGTTGAGGAAGACAGAGGTGGCCAACTACCTTGAAGTTGAGGGCTTGCGGGGATAGCAAGACAGAGACTCCGATCTTCGTATCGAGGGCTTACCCTGGTGTGGGTAAGATAGACTTGCTTGAAAGTATAAATCAAGGGACCTTTATCCAAGGTTGTTGGATACCCTTCTCTTTGGGTTAAAAGACTTATATCTTGTTACTCGTAGTTTTACTACTTGATTGTTTCCACTACATTCTGTATTATAAGGAAAGTATAACTTTCTTATACTTCCTTACTTGTACTCTATTTTATTTAGATTCTATAAGATTTAAGGTAGAATCTCATATTGTAATCTTTTGTTAAGTTTCGATTTCCGGAATCATATTTCCGGAACCTACTTTCGAAATCTCTTTCCAAGTTTTCATTTGGTATTAGAGATGTTGTGAATTTTCTTTGTTTAATCTTTGTTAAACTTAGCACTTTACTTTTCTTAAGGAAACCATAGTTATTCGTAACTAACTTTAAAGGTTCCAAAGGAATTTTTAAAGTATACAATTCACCCCCCTCTTGTATATTGAGCATCTAAATCATTATTTCGATCCTATAATTGGTATCAAAGGAGGTCTCTGAAATACTTGTACTCTCGTATAAGTTTTTCTTGCTCACTTTCCCATTCCAAACTTTCCCATTCTGAACTTTCTCATTCCGAACTTTGTTATTACGAATCTTTTCTACTAACAAGTTTGTGTGCCGAAGGTTTTTAAGTATGGAAGGAATCAATGTTGGTTCCATTGATAATCTAAATCCTACAAGACCACCAATCTTTGATGGTAATGAATATGAGTACTGGAGAGATCGAATGAAGACTTTCGTTATCAATACTGGAGTGGACAACTTTGTTATTCTTACTGGTGATTATAAAATTCCTGATAAGGAAGTTAGAACTTTTACTAACCAGGAAAAGCAAGAGTATCAACTCAATTATAAGGTACGCAATACTCTACTGTGTTCAATGACAAGAAATATATATAGCCAAATTTCTTCTTGTGAAGCAGCTAATTGTATCTAGAAGAAGTTAGAGGTTACACACTTTGGAACTTCTAAAGTGATTGAGACTAGGAGAGATATTCTTAGAGCTGAATATCATGGCTTTAATTTTCCTTATGGTGAACCAATTTGTAAAGTTCAACAGAGATTTATGACTATTGTCAACAGTTTACAATATATGGGAGAAAAAGGATTAGATGATGAAGCACTTGTGGATAAGATAATTGATATCATGCATAATGAGTGGGAATCCAAAAGAACTGCTATAGATGAGAACAGGAAGGTCACTCAAATTTCTCTTGGTGAGTTATTTGGAACTCTTCTCCAACATGAAACCAGAATGAAGAGAGATGCTGAAAACATCAAAAAGAAAAATGGAAATGGTACTGTTTCTTTTACAACAACATCAAATCAGATGAAAGCTAAGACTCCTGAAAGAGTAACCAGATCCAAGTCTAAGAAAGTTATTTTCCAATCTGAATCTAGTGAGAGTGAAATCTCTGAAAATGAGTTAGCAAATCTTGCTCGAAGGATGAACAAGATAGCTGGCCAAAGAAGTTTCCAATCCAAGTATAAGAAAAAGGAAAGGAAGGATAAGAAAGATAGAGAAGTTACTTGTTATGAATGTAAAAGAGATGGAAATATTAGACCAGATTTCCCTTTGCTTAAAAAGAGAGAAAGGAAAGAAAGGAATTCAGACAGGAACAGAAAGAAGTATTATAAAGCAAAAGCTAAGAAAGTCCTGAAAGCTAGTGACACCTGGAGTGCCAGTGGTGGTGATTCTTCAGATGAATCTTCTGATTACAAATCTTCAGGAGAGAAGAATCTTTGTCTTATAGCCAGATTACCTATTGATAATCATTGTTTTATGGTTAAGGTACGAAATGCTAAATCATTGACCAATGTTTCTTTAAATTCTAATAATAGTAAGTATTATAACTCTTCTGATGAAGAATCCTCTTCTAATGAAGAAAATACATTACCTACTTATGAAGAAGTCTCTAGGTTTTCTGAACTTCTTGAGATTGAGAATTAAAAAATCAATAAGAAACTTGATAAGGAAAACTCTAGAACTTTTATTCTTACAAAAGAGATATCAGATATTTCTAAAGATCTTTATAGGAAAAATGATGATTTTGAAAGTATTTCAAAAAATCTTGAGGAAGCAAGTTCTGAGAAGAAAAAACTTTCTAAAGAGTTAGAAAAAGTAATTTCTAAGAAAAATGTTTTCGAGACTAGCTCCAGTTCTAAAACTAATGATTTTGAGGATAAAAACTTGGTTATAAAACTTAATTCCGAATTTTTTTCCTTAAATAAGTGTTTATCAAACTTTACCCATGGTAAAGAAAATTTTGATAAAATGTATTCCCAAATACGACCTTTAAGAAATAAATCTGGATTTGGTTATACCCATGCAAAACCATTTTTTAGTAACAATTATTTTGTTCCTCAAAGTGCCCCATTTTTTACCAAGTGTCAATGTGGTGGTCACTGGGCAAAGAATTGTTCCTTAAACAAAACCCAATCCTTAGGTTTTCATAAAGCTCACTTTTCTCAGAAGATGTGGGTTCCTAAAATTTTATTATCTGGAAATCTCGGATCCAAGCAAGTTTGGATTCCGAAAGTCTAATTCTCTTCTTGATTTCAGGAAAATAAAGAGAGTACCAGCAACAATACATGGTACATGGATAGTGGATGTTCCCGGCACATGACTGGTAACAAAAGCTATTTTGAAAAGATTATCAAAACGAAAGGAGGAAAGGTAACTTTCAGAGATAATGCTAAGGGAGAGATTGTTGGTATTGGTAATATTGTTCTTTTAGGAAAAACTTTGATTTCAAATGTTCTTTTTGTTAAGGGTCTTAGGCACAACCTCATTAGCATAAGTCAATTATGTGATGAAGGATACCTTGTGAATTTTAGGAATGATAGGTGCTTAATTCACAATTCAAAGGAAGAATTTATTCTCTCAGCCAATAGGCAAGAGAATGTTTACACTTTGAACCTAGAAGACCTCAAGTGCCAAGATTTACCTTGCCTAAGTGCAATGGAAGATCATTCCTGGTTATGGAATAGAAGATTAGGACACTGTAACCTTAGAAACCTATGTAAACTCTCTAAGAAGAAACTAGTTAAGGATCTACCGGAGCTTAGATTTGATTCTTCTAAAGTTTGTGATCCTTGTCAGTATGGAAAGCAACACAAATCTAGTTTTAAATCAATCGGTGAAGTCTCAACAACTGATGCATTACAGTTAGTGCACATGGATCTTTTTGGTCCAACACAAACTGGAAGTATTGGAGGCAAATACTATGTGTTTGTTCTAGTTGACGATTACACTAGATTTACTTGGGTCTATTTTCTAGAAAAGAAATCTGAAGCTTTTTCCTATTTCAAAAGTTTTAGAGCTCAAGTTAAAAATGAGAAAAACCTTCCATTGAAAACAATTCATAGTGATCATGGAGGAGAATTTCAAAATTCTGATTTTGAAGCTTTTTGTAGTAGAAAAGGTTTTACTCACAATTTTTCAGCACCTAGAACTCCTCAACAAAATGGTGTAGTTGAGAGAAGAAATAGAATTCTTCAAGAGATAACTAGAACCATGTTGAGTGAATATTCTATAGCTTGACATTTTTGGGCTGAAGCTATAAGTACTGCTTGTTATACTATAAATTGAGTTTTAATTAGACCTTTTCTTAATAAAACTCTTTATGAGTTACGGAATGGTAGAAAACCAAGACTATCCTACTTCAAGGTTTTTGGTTGAAAAGTATTCATTTTGAATACTAAAGATAACTTACATAAATTCTCACCAAAATCTGATGATGGAATTTTCTTAGGTTATTCTACAACATCTAAGGCTTATAGAGTTTTCAATAAAAATACTTGTACTATTGAAGAAACAGTGCATGTAAAATTTGATGAGTCTGATCCTTTTGTTTTTAAACCATCCCAATCTACATCCTCAGATGTGTTTTCAAAAACCGATTATCAACCTTTGATAGAAAAACATTCTGATAAGGAAAATGTTCAAGAAGATACTTCTGAAACATTTACCCCAGAAGAATTTCTACCCTATGTTGATGAACAGGCTTTTCAAAACCCAAATCAGGTGTTTCTTAAGAATCATCCCAGTGATAGTATCATTGGTGATGTAAATAAACCTGTAAGGACTATAAGTTCCTTAAGAAATGAAGTAAAACATCTAGCATTTCTTTCCCAATTAGAACCTAAAAGCACTAATGAAGCTTTAGGTGATGATGATTGGATCAAAGCCATGCAAGATAAACTAAATGAATTCGAAAGGAATAAAGTCTGGACCTTGGTTGAAATACCTAAGGAAACTTTTGTTATTGGAGTAAAATAGGTTTTCAGAAATAAATGTGATGAAAATGGAGTCATAGTAAGAAATAAAGCAAGACTTGTTTCTAAAGGTTATAATCAGCAAGAGGGAATAGACTATGAAGAAACCTATGCTCCAGTAACTAGACTTGAATCTATCCGTATTCTACTTGCCTTCGCAGCATTATTTAATTTTAAACTTTTTCAAATGGATGTGAAATGTGCTTTTCTTAACGGTTATGTTCAAGAGGAAGTTTTTGTTGAACAACCTCCTGGCTTTGAAGATACAAAACATCCTGATCATGTTTTTAGACTTACCAAAGCTTTGTATGGTCTTAAACAAGCCCCACGAGCCTAGTATGATAGACTCACTGGATTTTTGATTCAAAATAACCATGTTAAGGGAAATACAGATCCAACCCTCTTTATAAAGAAAGATATGAAAAATGTCTTGATTGTTCAAATTTATGTTGATGACATCATATTTGGCTCAACTTAGAAATCTTTAACCAACTCCTTTGTAAGTCTAATGAAATCTGAGTTTGAAATGAGTATGATGGGTGAGTTAACATTTTTCCTTGGTTTTAAAATTTCTCAAAAACCAGAAGGAATCTATATATCTCAACATAAGTATATTAAAGATCTTCTCAAAAAGTATGGTTATGACAAAACTAAGAGTATAAGTACTCCCATTGGTACCTCAAACTCTTTAGATCTTGATGAAGCTGGGAAACCAGTAGATCAAACATATTTTAGAGGTATGATAGGAAGTCTACTTTACTTAACAGCTAGTTGACCAGACTTAATGTTTTCAGTATGCTTATGTGCAAGATATCAATCCAATCCTAAGGAATCTCACTTAAAGGCAGTAAAAAGAATTTTTCTCTACCTTAAGTGAACCATGGATTTAGGATTATTTTAAACTTCTGGAAATGATTTTGTTCTAAAAAGCTTTTCTGATGCTGATTTTAGTGGATGTAGAATGGATAGAAAAAGTACATCCAGAACTTTTCATTTCTTAGGAGATTCGTTAGTTTCTTGGTCTTGCAAGAAGCAACATTCTGTAGCACTTTCCACTGCTGAAGCTGAATATGTAGCAGCTGGAAGTTGTTGTGCTCAAGTGTTGTGGATGCAACACACACTCACAGACTATGGCTTGAGTTTTACTAAAACTCAAATTTTTTGTGATAACACAAGTGCCATTGCCCTTAGTAAGAACCATGCACATCACTCTCGTGCAAAACACATAGATATTAGGCATCACTTTCTTAGAGAACACACACAAAAAGGAGATATTATTCTTCAGTTTATCGGAACACAAGATCAACTTGCTGATATTTTCACAAAATCTTTTCCTTCTGATAGATTTGAATACATTAAACAGAAGTTAGGAATGATAACCGTAAGGTAATCTTTCTTAATTAACTTTCTATTGAAAAAGTATCCTTATAGTAATAAACTCCTTTTTATAGGGGGAGTACATTTGATTGTTAATGTAACAATTTTTTTTCCCAAAGTTTGTTTTCAAATTTTTCAGAACTAAATTTCCGAAATGGAAATTTCCGGAACTAAAATTTTCAGAATGGATATGTTCGTATAGAAGACTTCTAGAATCAAAATCTTCGTATTGAACACTTCCGGAATGGGAAATTTCGTACTGGTATATCTATAATGAAATCTTCGTACCGAGTCTTTCATAATGAGTATTTCATGTTCAAATTTTGTTTTAAAAAATTTTGTACTAGAATTCTTATAATATTTTTTTCTCGTACTGAGTTTTACGTACTGAGTTTGTTTTTCGTAGTGATTTTTGCGTTTTTTTTCCATAGTTAATTTTTCTTCAAATATTATCCATTACGAATAATCCTACCAAGCCAATCCGAAAGGTATGATTTCCTTACTCAAGTTTCTGTGGTCATACTTTACTTGCTGGCATTTTCTTATATTTTTTTTTCAGATTATATTTTTCTTAAATCTTTGTTTTAAGAAAACCTCAAAAGATCGGATTCAAGTTTTCATGAGAATTGGTTTTCGACCGTCAGATCTGATCTCAGCTTGTCACAACCATTCGATCAACTGTGGAAGTTGAACCGTTTTCTCTTTGCCTATATAAAGGGGACCCCAAATGGTTGTCCCACATCAGTTTTCAAGCTCCAGCATCCTGAAGCTCTGCCTCTCCATTTTAAAGCCGTTTCGAACTTTAGATTTCTCTGTTCCGAACTTCTTAGAGGTCTTCAGATCCAAATGTCTGTGGAAGTAGCTTCTCAAGACATGTCTTCCTCTAAGTCGATTTCGAAGTGGTTAGTATATAGAGAGAGGATGGTTCATCCTGATTTATTCAACAAGTATGACTCTCTTATATCCAAGAATATTAAGCTTAATGGATGGGAAGATGTTGCTGTGTCGAAACCTGGGAGTCAAGATGAAGTATATTCAGATTTGCTTATAGAGTTTTATGAGAAACTCTCCTTTCTTAAGGAATATGGAAGAGAAAAGTTGTATTTTAAGTCTTATGTTAAGACTTATAAGCTTTCATATGCCAAGGCAGCTAGCTTGGTAGGGCTGAATAATGAAGGAGAATCTGAATTCATATCTCATGTGTTGCCGGATTCAAAGGGTAGCTTTGACAAGGGAAAATCATTAGAAACTCTCGAACTGGCAGATGATAAGGCTCTGAAGATTGCTTCTCTGTCTACAAATTTCCGGATCCTAGAGTTGTGGGTACAAGGCCTTATCGTACCGAGGAAGGGTGAAAAAGATAGCTTAAAGAAGAGTGAGATCTACATCTTAGATTTTATGATAAATCCGAGGAAGTTTAACCTGATGAAGCACATTCTCATTACTCTTGAGAATGTTAAGAAAGGAAATCTGAGAGCTCAGATCATAATGTACCCAGAAATCCTCTCAAAATTGATAGTTCAGTGCCTTGAGTCTTTCAAGGAGGCGTGCAAGTCTAAGCCAAGAGTTTGCAAAATTATGCTGGTGAGTGATGGTACACTCAAAAGGATGGATGTAGCCTTTGACAAGAATACTGGTCAGTTTATTGATTTACCTGCTCAAGAAGAAACGGTTCCGAAAGTTGCTGATCCGGAATCCTCTAAGCCAGTAAGGAAGAGAAAGTTGAAAGAAGTGGAAGTTGAAGCAGAGAATCTCAAGTCTAAGGAAGTTCATTCCACACCTCCAAAACCAAAGAATAATAAAGCTTATCCAGATGAGGTAGTTGCTAAATGGAGGGAGATCAAAGAAAAAAGAGTGCAAGGGGAGCCTCAGTTTGGCTTGGATCCTGCGGAGGCTAAGGACTTGAAGGAAAGAACTGTGGATGAGCTAGAAAAACAAGTCAAAGAAAAGAAGCTTAAGAAGAAGTTGTCTGAATTAGAGGTAGCTCAGGAATTGTTGAAGTTCAATGAGATTGTTTCAGAAAATATTCCTGTTCCGAGATCTTTTTCCTTGGACTCTCTTCTTGAGACTCCAGGAAGAAATTTCGTCGCTCCGGAAGAAGCTGTTGCTAAGACTACTGAGGAAGTAGAGAAAATTGAGCGAGTGGAAGAGAAAGAAGCTATAGATGAAGGCAGTGGTGAAACTGGAGATGTTTTGAAACAAGTAGAAGATTATAAGGGGACTCCTTCGGAACATCTGTCGCTCCGAACTTCAGAAGCCGAATCTTCGAAATTAGTCACTCCTGGAAACGATGAGAAACAAGGAGAAGAAGAAGTAGCATATCATGCAGAAGAAGAACAACTTCTACATGATGTTTCTCAAATGGAGAACGTAGAGGATGTAGCTCAAAAATTTGCAGGTGATGAAGACAATATTATTCAAGTGACTGATAGTGAAAAAAGAACTCCGGAACAGGATTCTATTCTGAAAAGAGACAAGGGAAAGCAAATTCTTGCTGATACTCCGAGCTCAGTAGTGGTGAAGAGAAAGGAAGTTGGTAGTTCTTCAAAGAGAAAACTTGACCTAGTTGAAGAAAAAAATTCTCCCAGAAGAGTCTCGGATTCGGAGTCATCTTCATTGGGGCATGACTTTGTTGTTCAGTCTTTAAAGAAGTTGGTAGGTTCTATTCCGACCTTCTCAAGAATTGATTCAAGATGTCAGATGCTCCAACATGCTTTGAATCAGAAATCAGACTCCGTATCCATGGTCATGGATAAGTGTGTTGAGATAGAAGCTCAATTCAAATCTTTCTTTGTCGGCTATGAAGCCCAAAAAAGATCTTGCAAGAGGATGACCAGTTGGTCGAGAAAGACTGTAGAAGAAATAAGGCTCTTTGATTAATTCCAAGATAATGTGAAGGATGCTTTTGAGACTAAGGACAGGAACATAAATGAGCTAACTTCTTCCTTTGAAGAGAAATTGACAAATGAAAAGAATTTTCGGATTCAAGAAGTCAGAGATCTGAATGGGAAGCTAAATTCTGTCTCTCAAAATTGGAAGTATGAAAGGGATCATCAGATTGAGTTTGAAGAAAAGTTGAAGGCTCAGGAAGAAAATCTTAAAGCTCAGGAAGAAAAGATTAAAGATCAGGAAGAAAATATTCACGCCCAGGAAGAAAATATTGAAGCCCAAAGTGCAAGAATTGTTGTGTTAGAGAAGCAAGATGAAGAAGATCATAAAGACTTAAAGAAGATAAAGACTATTCTAAAGGGTCTCATGGCGAAGGAGAAAGATCCTAAATAGACATATCCGATCTTTTGTTGTATCTAAATTTCTTTGTTGTTGAGCTTTTCAATCTTAATGAAAATTTTTGCTTGCTCATTTCTTTTCTTGTTACTACTAATTTTTCAGGTACTTTGTTATATTTCCCATTCCCTCAAATTCTTTTTGAAAATCACAAAGGGGGAGAAGGAAAAGAACTCTAATGAAAGGGAAAAATAATCTTAACAAAGGATGAGAAAGAAAACAAACTCTAATAAGAGTTTATCTAAGGGGGAGTTTCTCATTAAAGAAGACATTCTTATTCATAATGAAATATCATTCCTAAAATCTAGAATATGATCCTTAGAGTTTCAAAGCCTAAGAGGGAGTTAGTCATATTCATATACATCCATAAGCAAAGGGAGATAAGACTTAATGTTTTCTTTCTTCTTAGAATTTCTTTTTCGTAAGGATGTTTGTGCTTTCCAAAAAGGGGGAGATTGTTGAGCCAATAAGGTTTTCCTTATGACTTTTCCATTCCTTCTTGTTTTGAAAAACACAAACACCTTATCTTTAAGGAAAATCGCTTTTATAAGGAAAATTGCTTTTATAAGGAAAATAGATTTTAAAAGAAAAATTATCCTTATCATATTTTCATCCATATTTTTATTAAGTATAAGATTTGGATTCATTTCTATATTCTCGGAATTGTTTGAAACTTTGATATGAAGAATTCTGTTTTAGGATCCGAATTCTGGATGAGAACTGTAATAAAGTTTCACTCCGAATTCCAGATGAGAACTATGATAAAATTCCATTCCGAATTCCGGATACGAACTCTGATTAAGTTCTACTCCGAATTCAGGATACGAATCCTTATGAAGTTCGACATCGAATTCTCATTACGAATTCAGATGACGAATTCTCATTAAGAATTCTGATGACGAATTTTCATTACGAATTCTGATGACAAATTCTCATTCCAAATTCACCTATTAAACAGAACTTGATTATCTTTGTTTTATACACTCCGAATTTATTTAGACTCCAAAAATTATTTTTGGTTAGACTCTGAACTTTCTTTTTTGCTTACACTTTTATAATTTTTCTAAACTTTGATATTTTTGTTACACTCCGAACTTTCACTCCGAACTTTTCAATTAGACTTAAAACGATGTCGTACATTCTGTTACACTTGTTTTGTTATAAAACGATGTCGTCTATTCTGTTTTAAACTAACCGTTGTTTAAGTTACACGTGTACAGGTCCCTCCGATTTTTAAGGAAATTATGATCGTTGGAAAGGAGGCCGACCTTGCCTTTAAATATAAGCTCATTTAAAAGAGCTCATAACTGATGTATAACTTCTTCAACATTGTGTATACATGCTATTGAAGTGATTTCTAGAGAGAGAGGCTCTTATTAACTCTCAAAGCTTCGTGCGACTCTGAATGTTGGTGATTACATTCGAGGACTTCTAGGGATATGAAGACAGAGGTTTCCAACACCTTGAAGTTGAGGGCTTCCTTGTTGAGGAAGACAGAGGTGGACAACTACCTTGAAGTTGAGGGCTTGCAGGGATAGCAAGACAGAGACTCCAATCTTCGTATCGAGGGCTTAACCTGGTGTGGGTAAGACAGACTTGCTTGAAAGTATAAATCAAGGTACCTTTATCCAAGGTTGTTGGATACCCTTCTCTTTGGGTTAAAAGACTTATATCTTGTTACTCGTAGTTTTACTACTTGATTGTTTCCACTACATTCTGTATTATAAGGAAAGTATAACTTTATTATACTTCCTTACTTGTACTCTATTTCATTTAGATTCTATACGCTTTAAGGTAGAATCTCATATTGTAATATTTTGTTAAGTTTCGATTTCTGGAATCATATTTCCGGAACCTACTTTCGAAATCTCTTTCCAAGTTTTCATTTGGTATTAGAGATGTTGTGAATTTTCTCAGTTTAATCTTTGTTAAACTTAGCCCTTTCCTTTGCTTAAGGAAACCATAGTTATTCGTAACTAACTTTAAAGGTTCCAAATGAATTTTTAAAGTATAAAATTCACCCCCCTCTTATATATTGAGCATCTACATCATTATTTCAATCCTACACCACCATCATATGTCGTTTCATCATTTAAATGAATCAACTCCATTGTGTAAAGATATTGTGTTAAATGGAGGAAATGGGAAAGATTTAAATAAAATAATAGTAGTGCGGTTGAGATCCTTACTACGGTGGACAATCGCCATACCCATACACTTAATCTTCATCCAATAAAAATTGATTCAAAATATTTGATTATTAAGAATAGAATTCATAAATCACATATCCTCCCCCAAGGCTAAGCCTCAGGTTAACGACTCATTATTGTGTGTAATAGATCATGGTTGAAGAATGGGGAAGAAGAGAATGAGAGAGAGTGAAAATAAAGAGGGAAATAATGGAAGAAACAGTGTGAAACACTTAATTAAAATAAATAAAATTAATTAAAATTAGAAACTAAAATAAAATAAACTAAAATAGAATAAAATAAGAGAATATAGATCAAAAAAACAGCAGTCTAGTGCCAATCCTCTGATCCCCTTCAATGGCAGCACCACCCATATATTTTTAGAGGTAGGTACCACTCTATCTCTCTTAATTCAAATATATCACATATTTGTTTTGTATTTAAATGATTTTTTTTATATTTTTTCACATTGAATCTAAATATATATAATTCGTTTCCAATTTCTCTATGTAGACCCATTATTTTAGTTTTCTTGTATATCTCCCCAAAATCCCCATATTTCTAATTCAAGTAAGTTTCCATCATGACTACCTTCGATCTTTCTATTTTATGATCAATCCATTTTCCCTTTATTTTATATTGTTTTTATTCCAATGAAATATTGATGTTGTGTCTTTTTAAAACGTATCCATTTTCATGATACTGGTTTCATGTAGCCATACCCATTTCTCCTTTACATAGCCATTTCACTATATTTCCCATGTAGATGAATCCACATTATGTAAGATCATTAAGTTTTATATAGATGCATTGAGATTTTTTATAAGTACTCTTTTAACTTGTTTTGAGTATATCTTGATTTAGTTTTATGTTGGGTGTATTTGGGTGAAATCTGGAAGATTTTGGAGGGGTTTTGGGAAGTGCATGGTTGGAGAATGATTTTCCCAAATGGTGCGCCCTGCCCCAAGAAACCATGAAACCCAATATAGAGGTGTATTTCACATTTTGTGCATGATTTTTCAAACTTTTCACCCTCTTATTAGTAAGCGTGATACTTCCTAGTAGGAGACGATTAGGGGAAACCGTGCACCACGAGAAGGAAATCATGCATACGAGATTTTAAACCCCTAAAAATTTGATTAAAAATTCTCAAACCCCTATATTGTATCCCTAAACACACCATCTCAACCCTAAAACTCTTTATCTCATTTTGGAGGTTTCTAGACAGATTCTAAGGCCTTCCAACCTCGGTTATTGGAAAATCGAAGCTCAGATTGAAGATCTGCACCTCTAACAGTAAGAGATTCTCATTCCATGTGCTTTCCTTTTCTTATCCCATATTTCTCTAATCCTTTAGATGGATGTTATCCTTTATGGTAATGAATATAGATCAAGTTTTATATAGATCTAAACTGTTTGATCTTGAATATAGGTTTCAGATCTAGATGGCATTCTTCGTCATGGTTTTGGTTATTCCGCTTCAATTGGGGATTTCCATTGGTGAGCATTCATCATAGATCTTGAGGTAGGTGGTCTAAATGTTAATTCACATAGTATTTATTTAATTACATGTTCTGTAATTATTCAATATAAATTTCCATGATTTTGTAATTTCATCTGGAATTTATTGATTGAATTAGATTTATATGTGTTAATGAATTGGGTTGAATTTGAGGAAATTGGAATTGGTTGATTTGTGATTATGAAATTGTTGGGATATTGGGGTTTTGGAATTGGTCAATTTATGGGACTTTGTAATTGATTAATTGAGTTTCCATTTTAATATGATTTGATTTGAACTTGGGAAACTTGATTTGGGTAATTGTGATTATACAATTTTTGGAATTAGATTAATTATTTAGTTAATTAATTAATGGAATGTTGTGAATGTGAAATTGATGGGAAAATGGTATTTTGAAATTGGTCAATTAATGTGATATAATTTAATTGACAATGGGGATTATGATATGGTTTACTTGATCTTAATGGGTTAATGGTTTATATGAATTGAATATTTTAAAATTAGTTAATAGTAAAATGCACATATTATTTCATGTGATTAAAGTATTGAATTGTTGTTTGTTTTGAAAAATTGTGATGGTACCATGATATGAAATTTTGGTAAAAGTATTAATGTCATTTAATATTTATTGATGTGATATATGTGACTTGTGTGATTGATTGATAAATGTGTGTGGGACATGGACTGCTACTTCAAAAGGATACTGTGATAAATTGATAAACATGTGTGGGACATGGACCATTACTTCAAAATACCATAGTGATAAATGAGTGTGGGGGCATGAACTTATGCTTCAAAATACCATAGTGATAAATGATCATGGTACATGGACTACTGATTCAAAATCATACTTGTGTGATTGATTAATAAATGAGTTGTGGGACACTTTCTACTGCTTCAAATACCCACGAGGTCTTAGGCATGGAGATCTAGACACAAAATGTTTTTATTAGACTATGGTTCTAATTAGAAATAATATAAATTGAATTTAAATGGATTATGAAATCCCATGTGTTATAATGAATTGTGAATTAAATATGTGATATGGTTTAGACTTCAGCATATACCAAGGTAGGTATTGATGGTTCGAGTGTCCTCAGAAACTCGAGGGTTTACGTGGTTAATTAAATAATAATGAAATGTAACAACTATTTAATTTATGCAGTATAATTTATTCTTCATAAAACTTAATACATTGTTATTGAATGGATATTGATTTAAACATTGTTAGTGGTGGCCTATTGAGTTGTACTCACACCCTACTCAGTTTTCATGATCAGTACCCAAATAGAATTCATGTTTGTAGGGAAAGAGAAGGGAAAGTGTCCTATGTCAGATAACTGAGTCGAGATAGAGCATGAATGAGAGAACTAGACTTTGTTTTGGGACCTTCTTGGATTTTTAGTGTTTTTTTGGTTTTTTCATTTGACACTTGTCATGTATATGGCTTGAAATATTTATTGTTTTGGTTTGAATATTTTATTTCTATTTTAGACCCCATTTGATACTGATTTTTTATACTTATTGGTTATATCATTTGGCTATTTTTTATTTACTTATACTGTTATGATACTTTGATAAAGAGGGTATAGTCTCCCCATGATCGATAATAAAACCTTGCTACTAGTCAGCAGCCTCTGGCGTATGGGAGGGCACACCTGAGGTCATGTAACCGACCAGATCGAGACATTGATGTGTGGAAACCGGGTTGGGATGTTACAAAGTGGTATCAAAGGAGATTTATTTTCTTTTATTCTGTATTACTATTTGGAAAATGTTGATAGGATAATAGTATGATTTAGTCCTTAGTCAATAACCCATGCATGGGAGTATCTAACCCATTTACATGGGTAAAACCAAGTACCCATGGTGGGATTGTTGTTATCAATGTGTGTTGTTACAATTGGATGTTATTTCACCTCAAGTGATTCACTTGTAGTGTTATGTGATTATTTTTTATGATATTTTCTCATATTTGACTTGTGGCTCAGTATGGAATGATAGTTTTGCATGCATGCATCATTCTAGGCACTCAAGAATTATTGTGACATGCATAATTTTTATGAACGTGTGGGAAAAAAAGATTTTAGGAAAGTTGTTAAATGAAAATAATTTTCTTTATGTGTGAAATTAAATAAAAAAGTTGCGTAATATGAAAGTGAAAGATGGAAAATGATGCAAAATGTGAATAATTGGGTTTCTAATGATAAAATGGAAAATGATAATGTGTTTACCCTTGTTAACCATGAAATAGAAGTAAGATGATTAAGGGTAGTGATAGTGCCTCAATTTTGGCCATGTGGCAGTGAAAGGGGGAAAATGAATTTTTATAGATTTTTATGAATCAATCTTGTTAAATGTGTTAATGTTTTGAAATTTTTACTAAGGTGTGAATTTGTAATTGTAGAGATCTTCCTCCATGATGATTCTTGTTGAGGTGATAGAAGAAGGACATGGCTGGAAATGAGCCTCCAGTTTTAGAGAAAGAGCCACCGTTGGTTCTGGGTATTAGAGGGGAAGGGTAGTTCTGTGATAACCTTGCTCATTTTATACATATGATAAAACCATGATACATAGGAAATTATTATCCCTTGTGTTGTTTATTTTTCCCTTGGTATGGGTGGTTTGGGCATTGAGATCACCCTAGTTTGGGAACTCAGTTATAGGTTGTGATGACTTTGGGTTGTGAGATATTTTTTGAAAATGTGAATATGGTAACCCTTGTGACTTGGGATCTTGTGAGTTATGTTTTGGGCCTTATAGTGGGATTTGGGCTCATAGTTCTGATATATGTGGGGAAGTAGCCTTGGTGTGGGATTAGAGTACTTGGTTTCTTGGTGCATTGTACACAATGTGTTCAGAATGGGGGTAGGATAACTATCGTGAGTAGCAATATGTTGAGGTTTGATGTGTATGGATTATAGGGAGAGCCAATGAAACTTGTTAAACATGACTATAGTTTAGGGAGTTGGTTCCTTTTTACCTACAAGGGTGACTCGTAGGATGGGTTATCCATATTGAGAGTGCCTTCAGATGTATACAGAACATGTGTAAATTTGGGTTTTGACCTTGGAACATAGATATTATATCCTAGTGTGGGTTTGTACTAGAGAACTAAATGGGAAATTTAATAGTTTTGGAGATGATACTAGAGTTGTGTCTAAGAGTTGAAAACCTTGGGAATTTGGGGGTAGCCTCAAGGAAGGTTATCTGAGCATTGTGGGTGACTTGGAATGTGAAGTACTAGTGGTTGCTTCAAAGTTTGAATCAATGCACTATTAGTGCCATTGATTTTGGTAAAAGTTCATAGTGACACCTTAGTTTCTTTCTAAGAGAAGAACTTGAGTGCTTATGGTTGGTTTTAATGGTAGTTTTAGAAGGCAGGATCGTTGAAAAATCTGGACCTGTGGTTTTGATGGTGTTCATGGTAGAAATTGATGTTGATTTTAGATGGAAAATACAAGGGTTATCAAATCATGGATTTCCATTTTTGATATAGAAGTAACACCTAGGGTGAGGTGCAGTCATGGGTTTGATCTTGTTTGTACAAATGGATAGATTGTTGGAGATAAATGTTGAAAATAACTTGAGTCTGATGAGGTTGGAAGACCATAAGGCATGGTTGGTTATGTGAGTAGGCATTTGGGCCTAGATTTGGGGTTGTTTTTTCTTATAATATTGAGTTGAGTTCAATGAATTATATTAGAAGGGTGTGTGACCTTGAGGGTTCTAAAGAGGACTGGGTGTTGGGAACGTGCTAGGGATGCATGATGCCTGGTTGTGTGAGGGACCTTTTGGTTTTGGATCAGTGTAGAGAGACATTGTATTTTTATTGTGAGTCTCTAGAGTCGTGCTGAAGGAACTTGATAGGTGGGTTGTAGTAGTGTGATAAGAAGCATTGGTTCATGGATGTTTGGAAGTGATTCGTAAAGTGGAGGTTAGTTTGGTTGGAAACCCCACTTGAGTTGTGGTGGTGGGATATTAATGAGATGTTGGTGGGAAGGGAAGATCAAGAAATTCAACATGTCAAGTTGTTTCCATAGTGGGAGGTAACATTGGTGATATATAAGTTGTTGTGGTGTTCATAGATTACTTCTACGTGTACTTCTAGCTAGTGATTATCATGCCCAATGACTTGACATCATCTTGAGTATACTGAGTGAGCTTTGGATTTACACCTAGCTACCTGAATGTGTTTTGGTTTGATATGGGGACTCTTGGATCATGATCTCATAGAGTGGTATATGTGAAGATGGATGGTGGGAGGTACACCATCGACAGTCTACAAATGTGGTTCTCGAGATGGATTGGAGGTTGATGAATGTCGTGGGTGCTGTTCTCAGAAGTTGAGAACAGGTAGTGGATGATTTTTGTTTTATTGTCCCATAAAAAGATAGATGGACACATATAATTTTTAGAGTTCAAATTCTAATTGAATTATGGGCCATGGTGGTTGGAATTTCTCAAAAAATCGGTAATAACGACACTCATAAGGAAGGGAGTGGTGTGTTAGTCATGGAAGTATGAACCTTATGCTGGTGGGTTTACAGGTGTGTTGAGATGACATTAGTTGGATGTTGTGGAATCAGAATTCTAATAAATAACCAATGAGGTACATTTTGGGATTTCTTGGGAAAGGACAAGTGGATCTTGGATGTGGTGATTGTTTAAGATGATCATTTTCTTTAGCCTAGGGGTGGTTCTAAAAGAAAATATGAGTGGTTGTTTGAAAATGTATTAGTGAGAAAGTATATCCCGATGATGTCTTAGGAATTAGTAGATGTTTTGATGGTGGATTTCCCTGGAATTTGGTGATAAACATTACTAAGTGCACTCATATGAGGGTGGTTTTCTTAAATGAGAAGGAATTGTGGTTTTGTGATGGAGTAACATATCGGTAGTGAAACTTGGGAGTTTCTAGAATGGGTCGGATGGGGATGGCTCAACACGATTGGGTAAAAAGTAATGAATGTGTTGAGTTTTAATCCACCTTTGAATAGTGCTTAAATGATAAGTGAGTCTTAGGGTTGGAAGTGTGCCATGGAAATAAGTCACGTGGTCCTTGGTTCAATCATGAATGGAAGATATGTACCCATTCAAGGTGATTCCAATGGAAAGGATAAATGCCAATGTTGGATGGTGTTCTCATTGATATTTGAGTGCAGTGAGTTGGGAAATGCATCGAGTTTATTATGGAAGTTTGAGTTGAGGTTATAATGGTATTATTTGATGATGGAGTTTCCAAACATGTAAAGTTAGTGGTTGTGAACTCAAGAGTATTGTGGGGAGTATCTTGGTGTTTTGGTTGAGACAAAGGGTGTTATTTTGGGTTTTGTTTTATAGAGGGCCTTAAAATGAAGGTTGTTCTCTAGTTTTGTCTTGTAAGTTTTAGTTAGAATGAGTTCATTGAGCCTCAAGTTGTGGATCCGAGTAGTTTTAGCTGATTAAGAAATGTATGGATACATATCAGAGTAGACATAAGTCATATGTTGATAAACATTGACGACCCCTAGAGTTTACAGAGGGTGATCATGTATTCCTTCAGGTGTCTTATGGATTGGGTCACCACGGGATATGAAGACAGGGAAAGCTAGAACCCAGGTTTATTGGACCGTTTTAGGTTATGGAAATAATCGAGCCTATGGTATATTGATTGGATCTTCTACAAAGATACAATGTTATGCACAATGTTTTTTAGATATCACAGCTTCATTGGTATCACACCAACCCTTCTCATGTGATCAATGTGTATGATGTTGAGCTTGGGACCGATGCGTCCTTTTAGGATTAACTGATACATGTGTTGGATTGTAGTGATAAAGTGTTTTGGGGTAAATATTGTTCTGATAGTTCATGTATTCTAGAAATATGACCTTATTTAGGAAGAAACTTGGGAGAGAGAAGCAAATATGCAGGCTTAGTGGCCTGACCTTTTTACCTCATAATCTTAGAGATTCTTAGGATTACAGCTCAAGGATGAACTATTATATGGTGGGGAGATTTTAAGATACCTAAGTTTTCTAGATATTCCTAGATCTTTATTATAGGTACTCTTTTAACTTTCTTTTTAGTATATCATGGTTGATTTTTATCTTGGGTGTGTTTGGGTGAAATTTGAAAGATTTTGGAGGGGTTTGGGGC
Source organism: Viscum album (assembly GCA_963277665.1). Taxonomy (NCBI): domain Eukaryota; kingdom Viridiplantae; phylum Streptophyta; class Magnoliopsida; order Santalales; family Viscaceae; genus Viscum; species Viscum album. The sequence goes on along the minus strand of OY728146.1, from coordinate 1,082,874,150 downwards.
AGTGCACAGTTGGCAGATGGTTTTCCCAAACCGTGCACCCTACACCATTAAACCATAAAACCAAAGATATAGGGGTATTACATAGTTGGAACATGGTATGTCAAATTTTGTTCCCTCTTAGAAGTAATTGTGTAGCCCCTTGGGAGGAGGTGCACAGTTAGGCACATAGATGGGGGAAACTATGGGCCCCGAGTAGGAAACCATGCTTACGAAATTTTAAACCCCCACAATTTGATTAAAATTTCCTAATACCTCTTATTATATACCTAAACACCCTATATTGAACCTAAAACATTTTTAGAGGTTTTCAGATAGATTACTAAGGACTTTCAACCACCGTTCTTGGTGAATCTAAGCCCATATTGAAGATCTACACCTCTACTGATAAGAGATTATCATCCCATGTGATATCCTCTTTCTCTCCTATATTTATCTAATCCTTTGGAGGGATGTTTTAATCTATGGTAATGAATTTATATCTTGGTTTAGATAGATCTAATCCTTCTGATCTTGGATCTAGGTTTGAGATCTAGATCTTTTTCTTTGTCATGGTTTTGGTTGTTCTGCTTCAATTGGGGATTTCTGTTGGTGAGAATTCGTCATCAATCTTGAGGTAGGTGGTATAAAAATCAATTACCATTGTCTTGATATAATTACATGTATGTAATTATGAAATTTAAATTTCCATGATTAGTAAATTGAATCTGTAATTGAATTGATTAAATTATATTGCCATGCCTTAATAAATTGGGTTGAATTTGGGGCAATTCTAATTGGTTGATTTGTGATTATGATATTTATGGGATAATGGGGTTATGGAATTGTTCATTTTATGGGATTATGGAATTTATTAATTGAGTTTCCATGTGAATATGTTATTATTTGAACTTGGGAAATTTTATTTGGGTAATTTTGATTATGAAATTAGTGGAATTAGATTAATTATTTGGTTAATTAATTTTTGGAATTTTGTGAATGTGGAATTTATGGGAAATTGGGATTGTGAAATTGGTCAATTAATGTGATATGAATTAATTTAAAATGGGGATTATGAGATGGTTTACTTGACCTTAATGGGTTAATGGGTTATATGAATTGAATATTTCAAAGTTGGTTAATAGTGAAATGAACACATTATTTCATGTGATTAAAGTATCAAATCATGATTTTTTTGTGATAAATTGTGATGGTACCATGATATGAAATGTTAATAAAAGGATTAATGTCATTTAATCTTGATTTATGTGATATATATGACTTGTGTGACTGATTGGTAAACATGTGTGGGGCATGGACTGCTGCTTCAAAATACCATAGTGATTAATCGATAAATGTGTGTGGGACATGGACTTCTACTTCAAAATCCCATAGTGATAAATTAGTGTGGTACATGAGATTATGATTAAAAATCCTATAGTGATAAATTATTATGGTACACAAACTTTTTATTCAAAATACCACTTGTGCGGTTGATTGATAAATGAGTTGTGGGACATAAACTACCATTTAAAATACCTATGGGGTCATAGGAATGGTGATCTGGGACCAAAATGTTGACATTGGTCTATGGTCCTAATTGGTCATAATATGAATTAAATTGAAATGGATAATGAAAGCCCATGTGTTATAATGAATTATGAATTGAATATTCTATATAGTTCAGACTTCGACACAGGCCAAAGCAGGTATTGTTGGTTCAAGTGTCCTCGGGAACCCATGGGTTTATGTGGTTAATTACAAAATAATGAAATGTGATAACTCTTTACTTTATACATTGTAATTTATTCTTTATACAAATTTATAAACTGTTATTGACTAGATATTTTTTTAGACACCATTGGTGGTAGCCTACTGAGTTATACTCACACCCTACTGGGGTTGCCTGATCGGTACCCAAAAAAACTTCATGTTTGTAGGATAGTATAAGTGAAATATTCTTATGTTAGAAGGATGAGTTGGTATGAAGCATGGATGTGGGAACCATACTTGGTGTCAATACCCACATGGAGTTTTTAGTGTATTATTTTTGGGTTTTTCATTTGACACGTGGAACGTACTTGGAATGACATATCTACTTTTTTCATTTAAATATTATATTCCTATTTTAGTCATCATATGTTTTAGGTTTTATTTGTTTATTGGTTATATAATTTGGAAATTGTTTTTTTTACTTATACTATTGTGCTACTTTGATAAATATGGGATAGTCTCCCCATGATCATTAGTAGACCATTGCTACTAGTCAGTAGTCTCTGGAGTATGGAGAGGCACACCTGAAGTCATGTGACCGACTGGCTCAGGGCACCAACATGTGGTACCCGGGTCATGATGTTACACATTACTCCATGTAGATGAATTTTATGGCTCTCCACACATCTATTTGTGTCATCCTCCATATATTTTATTTTTAACAGGATCATGTAGATGAATCCCCCATCTAGTCATGTAACTATTTTCATGGTATGTAGTGTAGAGGTGGCGAAACCGTGTAGGACTTCTCATGATTCTCATCTATCCTTCATAGTCTTTAGATGAGAATCCTTGACATCATGTATGGATTGAATATTTTTTTTAATTTCATCAAGGTTGTATCATACTCTAGAAGGGATTCATGACCTTCCAAAAAATTTTATATGCTCCATATCTTGATTGCAAGCTTCAATGGTAGCTACAATAGTGGTTCTATAGTGATTGAAGATGGAGACCATTGATTTAAAATGATGAAAATGGTATTTCAAGAGGATGAGACAGAGGAGAGGCATGTATGAGTGCGAGGAAGCATGATTAAAACATGTAATGACAAGGTTTATATTAGTTTTGAATATTTCCCATGTGATAGAGTCCCATATTGAAGATGATTTTAGAAGAGCGATGCCATATTTCACAACCCATGATGATGATTTCTCATATGCCTATAGTACGAACAAGATCTAGCAATACTGCACCCAATCAAATGGTCTATACCTCCTCACACAGCCTGTGTGGGCTTTAGACCACACTCTGCATGAGATCCTCCCCAGGAATCCTTCACTCCTGCTAATCGGAAGCCTTCCTCTTGGGGCTTGTATGGCCGGATGACCCTCCTTGGTCTAGGTAGGTGGATTAATTTCACTTTAGGTTGAGGGATGCCAAGATTTTCTAATGTTTTACCTAAAAAATTATTAAACACTATAAAAAATTTCAATAAAATATCATAAATAAATTTATACTTTTAAAACTCAACATTTTTATTCATTTTAAATCTTTATATTTTAATAAAACATTGAATTATATGAGAATATTCATTAAAATCCATTAAAAATCATGAAGAAAATACTTAAAAATATGCATGAAAAATGAGTGCGTCAAATACCTCCACACTTATAACTATTATTTTCCTAAATCATTAAATATCAACATTGGATTCAAGAGAAACACCACATTGCCAAAATTTATAATTTAAAGTAATAAAATAAAAAAAAATTGAATGTTAAATGAAAATTTCAATTTCCACACAAAATATCTACTCAAATTCATGATTTTAAATGAAAAAATAATCCTAATCATTTTAATTTATCCTTTTTGAAAATGGTGGATATTATCCTCTCATCCATTCAATCTCCTCAATTCATTATTATTAAGCATTCCAAGTCATGATATACCTCACCTTTGAATCTTTTTCTCTCATCACACATGATAAAAATTCAAGTAGAGTTGTGATAATATCATGATCACATGATCTTTATCCATATTCTTCAAAAGGAACCAAATTATCCACTTTCTAAAGTAAAAAAGAACATAAAATCATGAGGACTTGTAATTAAGGCTCTAATAACTCTAAGGCTTAAAGTTGGTAGGAATTGATGTGAAAAATATTAAGGCTCAAAGAGGAGGTTTATCTATAAATCATAAAACATTATATCAAAAGTAAAGGTGTAATGAAGATATACTTTCAAAATAAATTTAACCACTTTCCATGCTCAAAGTAAGTTTATGATTAATTAAATAATAATGAATGAATTTCACCTTCTCAATTTTTTTCTTTTTTTTAAAAAATTTTCTTCAAACTAATTTTTCATATTTTTCTTACTTTTTAGAAATTAATGCTTGGAATAAACCTAAAATCCATGACCTAATTGAATATTATGAAAATAATCAATCTAGTAATGATGATTTTTTATTTTCCCAATTCACAATCCATTCTTTTTTTTCATTTTTTTTCAAGAAAGGAAAATAATGAAAGTACATTGTATGAATCAAAAACCTTTCTCAATACCTAAATTTAGCACCCGCACAAATTTCCTTCACAATGTAGTGCATACTTCCACCATGAAATCCCTCACCTCATAACTCAACTTTAAAACATCATGAAAACACTAAGAGGAGGATAGGAAAGGATAAAAATGTCTTGAAATATAGATCATACCTAACAAGGTCATTCATGGTCTCAATGGATAAAAAGTATTAATGTATTAGGTGTTATCAATAATATGGGATTATCAATAAAAATTATTCAATCGTGTTAAATGTGGTTTTACACAGTCATATATTTGATAAGTTCCAATGAAAGTTTTATAAGGTGACATTCCCCAAATCACTCAAGAAATATACTCAAGATATAATAGAAAGTAATTGGCCTAAAAATCCTCTTGAGAATGAACATAAAATTTGGGAAAATCACTCATGGAATTACTAATGATATCAAATCCATTAATATAAATGTCATAAATTCAAATCATGGAAAAAATGATAGTGAAATTTTATTTTCATGAATCAACTAATTCCCTCAAACCGCGAGTCATCATTTTAATATCCATGATTCAATCTAATCAATCAATTATCCACCTTAATCATTTAATATCATTATGATTTAAATATAAATAATTTCATCATAGGGTTACTAAGAAACTCATGTATTCTATATATTTCAAGTAAATCATAAATTAAAATCATTGGAATGCAATTTCTAGTTTTACATAGTTGTCAGAATTTATAGCTTAAAAAAGGTTTTTTAGAAAGATATAGAGAGATTAAAAGATAAATAATGTAATAATAAAATCCATTTTATCATGTATCTTTAGTCCCATCTTATTCTTTTTATCCAGGGGATACCTTATGAAATCACGGTCTTATAAAAGTAAATCACTCAATTAAAACACAAGGATCATGCCATTAAAGATAAAAAATAATAAGGGACTATGCTGCATATTAAACTAACTCTTAAGGATGAAATTAATAGTTCCTAGAAAGTAAGTAAAGATAAATATTGGTCTAATCCCTTAAATGGGTTCTAAATTTTTACTACTTACAAAAGGGAATTAAAAGTTGTTATCCATAATCAGTTGGTGGGTGGAGCTTCAAAGATTTGAACCACCACATGTGTCCTTTCCTAACTTCCACCCATTCTTTATTTACTATGAGTCCATGAAAAGATTACACCAAATCCACCCCATTCTAAATAAGGAATATAATTCACTAGGGGGTATGGTTAAGTATGAGCCATCGTCCTTATTGGTTTTTTACTTGTGTAAGATCCTATTTCTTTCCTAATTCTTTCTCAATATTGTCAGCATGAATTGAATTTTCAAATGAATGGTTAGAATGTAGTTTTAATTAGATATAATTTAAACAGTTATAATTAAAGTTGCAATTCTCTCTTTTAATTCAAGTAGCCTTGGTCTTAGGTTCCTCTATAAATGTCATGTAGATTTCCTTATGGACTTCCTATAATGCATGTGAAATATGTGATGGGATCCCCATGTATTCCTAAATAGGTGCATGTTAATATTCTTCTTATCCCTATAAGTCAAAAAAAGAGTTATCCAAATTTAAAAATTCAAAACAATGGGAGTTAATATGAAATTTAGACTGAATAAAATCAAATTATAGAGAGTTTAAAATAAGATAAACTCCCTAGTTTGGTTCATCTTCAATATATTATTTAGTGGTAAGTGCCTCATGGAGTTAGATATCACTAGATTAAAGTATTTAGTTATATTTCTCCATAATTTATTCAAATTCCATAACATTAGTGGTGTATTATTATATGGATAAAAACTGGTACATATGTTTTGATGTTTCTACCTTGAAGTTTGGAAGATCATGTTGCATTACTTAATTATCCCAATCACTCCAGTATTGATCTAGGAAATTTTGATCTCTCAGATTTACATCAACACATGAGACTTCATATTTACTCTCCAACTCTTCATGTTAGGTTTCAATTTGATCTTAGAAATGGTTGGTATGTGAATGTTACTCAATAATGGACTCAACATCATGTAATTACTCAAAAAACTCAGTTAATACTAATGGTTCTTCCTCCAGTTTGGGTTCAGGTAGCTACAATAGTGTAAAAACATGTTAAAATTCACTATAATATTTACTCTTCAGTTTTTGTAATTGTTCCTTAAGTTATTTCACTTGGTATTTGTAACAATTAATTTATTCTTCTTATTATTCCCTCGCTTATGAGTAATCATTCCATGCATAATAATAATCATTTGAAAACATTAAGTATTTTTTATTTTAAAAATAATGAAAACTATTTACAATGTGAAAAAAGTAAATAAACAACTATTTAGATCCCTAGAAACAACACAAAGTTTTGATTCACACCTTTCACATCGTGTGGAAAAATATACTATTTATATTTTCTCATTTCAACACAATGGATGATCATGGTTTTCTCACTTAATGAGATTTATGTTTTATTTACTTAGTAATTATAATTTAATTAAAAATACTTCGATTAAATTTTTTTATTATTTTGGAAAACAATGATAAATTCTAAATTTATCATGTAATAAAAATATAATGTGGGTTAGAAAATAAAGTAATTTTCCTTTTAGTTTGGATTCATATTTCTTCATTATACTTCTTTGTTTATAATTTAAATTCAGTTTGATATTTTAATTATGAAATATTATTATTAAAATACTATCCTTTTATTTATTATGTGTGAAATCTTGACTAATTTAGGTTAACTAAATTTAAAATCCTCCTATAATCAAGATTTATGACACACCTATATCGAGATTATGGAACCTTCCAGGACTTGGATCCATCGTATGTTTTTTTATCCTTTTAATGACTTAACTATATCATGTGAAGAGATTGTGTTCAATAGAAGGAAGGAAAAATATTAAAAAAAAGAATATAAGTGAGGTATGGATCCGTGTCATGGTGAAAAATTTCCACACCCATACACTTTACCTTAATCCACCATAAATTGATTCAAAAAATTTGAGAGTTAAAGAACATAATTCAAGAAGCACTTATCCTACCCCAAGGCCAATCATTGGGTTAGTCACTTAGTTTTGAGTGTAATTGGTCACAGTGAAAAAATGGGGAAGAAGATAGTGAGAGAGAGAGATGAAATAATGAGTGAAATAGTGAAAGAAGCGGAGTGAAAAAACTTGAATAAAAAATGGAATGAATTACAATTAGAAACTAAAACAAAATAAATTACAACAGAAGAAAAGAAAAGAAAAGAGGTCAAAGAAGCAACAGTCTGATGCCAATCTGATGATCCCCTTAAATGGAAGCAACACCCTTATATTTATATAGAGAGGTACCTCCCTATATTCATTTATTTAAAAATATCATATATTTGTTTTATCTTTAAATGTATCTTTTTATATTTTTCCATGTTGAATGTACAGATATATCCAATGTTTTGAATTTTCCATGTAAACCCATTCTTTTATTTTTATTGTAGATATCCTAAAAATCCCTATATCTCTAATTAGGGTATGCTTCCATCATGGTTTTCTTAAATCTTTATGTTTTAAGATCAATCCATTTTCCATGTGCTTTCCATTATTTTTAATTCAACGAAATCCTGATGTCTTAGATTCTTGAAAGGTTTCCATTTTCATGCTACTGATTTCACATACACGAACCCATTTATCCTTAACATATCCATTTCAATATATTAATCACATATCCAAATCCACATTTCTCTATAAAGCTGAATTTCAGGGCTCTCTACATAGTAATCTTGCGTCATCCTCCATGAAGATGATTTGAATTGGATCATGTAACTGAATCCATCATGCCTCCTCATAGCCATTTTCATGGTATGAAGTATGGATGTCGTTCCACCAAGAAATACTTCTCATTATTCTCATCTTTCCTTCATAGTGTCAGGATAAATTCTTTTATATCATGCATGGATTGGGTATCTTCTATTGAGCTTCACTGAGGTTGTCTTAGACTCCAAAAGGGATCCATAGAATTCCCAAAATCTGTTTGTGATTCATAGATTGAGTGATATAATACATATAGTCTTCAATGGTGGTTATCTTGTGATTAAAGATGGTATCCATCAATGTCGGGTGGCAATAGTGGTGTGTCAAGAAGTAGAAGCAGCGACAAGGCATGTCCGAGTGTGACGGAGCACGAGTGAAGCATGGAATAATGAATTTTATATTAGTTTTGAACATTAACCACATGGTGGATCCCCACATAGAAGATGATTATGGAATATAATAAACATATATAATGAACTATGGTGTTGATTGCTCAGATGCCTACAACGAGGATGGGTTCCCGCAACACTGCACCCACTCAAATGGGTTGTGCCTCCTCGCACGGCCCACACAGGCTTTAGAAGACATCATATATGGGATAATCCTTGTAATACCCTCAATATTTCCACTCAATGGCCTTACTGATCTGGGTTTATTTCCTACTGTACCTCCTTGGGACAACTAGGTGGCTTTCTTTCCCTTTAGGTTGAGGGCTTCCAAGTTGGCCTAATTTTTTACCTAACAAAGTCTTAAACACTTAGAATAATTTCAATAAAATATCATAAATAAATTAAAAACTTTAAAAATAATTTTTTTTAATTTTAATCCATATTAATTACTTAATTTTAAATCCTCATTTTTAAATAAAACATTGAATTATGTGGTCATATTCATTAAAACCCATTAAAAATCATGAAGAAAATACTTAAAAATATGCATGAAAAATGAGTGCGTCAACCATACCAAGGTTTTTTCCCATGGTTTATACCAAAGTGGAGTGGTTATAATTATTTAAAATATTTAATAATATAGATAATTAATATAATACCCTTTTTATATGGAAGTGATTCATGTTTACAAAGAATTGATTTTAAAACCTTAAAATATAATATAGGTTTTAGAGGATTCATTATGTGTTTATAAAATTAATAAAATAATTTTAGAAATAAATTATTTTAAATTTTAAATATTTATTTTTTCATTTATAAATTTTATGGTACATATTACATCACTTTTGGGTCATTATGATGTCATAATACATATAATATATTTATACTTTATTTAATTTTTACTCGAAAATTTGACTGTCTCCTAAAATTATGAAAAAGTAACCATTGAATAATTTTAATTTTATAATTTTAAAATTTATATTTATTTTATACAAATAATCATCTATGTATTATAATTTAAAATTTTAAATAAAAAATCCACATTTATTGAAAAATGATGGTTTTTTGACAATAACAAATTTCTATCCCTTATAAAAATTATTTTTTACTTAATAAAATAATATTATAATTTATATTTAATAAAAATTATTTAATATTAATATTTTATTTGAATATAATTTATTTAAAAATTCATGAATTCATTAAAATAGAGTTTCTTTATTAAAACTATATATTTATCAAAAATACAATTTGCGTTTCATCATATTGGAATCTAATTTTTATCAATATCATTATTTAATAATTTAAAATTTAATATTAAAAAATGATAAATGTAATCATTGTTTAATTAAAATAAAATATAAATTTTTTTACTATTAGGTTCTAGATACATAACTCTTTATTACACTAGTGAATTACCTATGGGTAATGTCTGTGATGGTGAGATTTTCTTGGGGTGGTTCAGTGTACATTGTTTGGGTTGTGATATCGATGAGTTTGAATTTATACCATAAAAGGTTCATTAATACTTTATTTATTGAATCTTGTCTTGGTCTTGGTCAATGTAAAATCCCAATGATGTTATCTCCTCAGAAGCTATGATAAATTGGCTTCATAGGGTATGATACTACTCATCAAGGCCATCGCTTCTTTCGTATGTATCATTTGTATTTTATCATGACCCTTAATATAATAATATTAATGGTCACTATACAATAAATATATCATCAATGGTTATGATTCATAAAAGTCTTTTAAATTTGATAGACCATACGACTATTCAATAAAAAAACCAAAGTAGTGTATGTTTTTTCTATAACTTCATTACTTGATAATGCATTTATTTATTTAAAAATATGGAATTTAATTTATAAAATATCAGGTTGTTATATTCATTATCTACCATAATAAATCCCTATCTTAATTATAAACTTCCTAGAAATTTTTCTTCTTCTTATAAGACCACCCTAAGAAGGATTAAGGTGTAAGCCAATGGTGGTCCCTCAACGAAGAGGTAATCGTCTTACCTGACTATTTCTAATATTATTTATTCTTATACATCATTTATATCTATTATATCTATCCTAACATAATTACTATAGTATCCTAACTATAATGATATTTTATTATTATTATTATTATTATTATGGTACAACCATTTTCTACCTCCTTTATATAAAGTGATAAATGAAAGTATCTTTCATCCATACATGTGGACTGAAGGAACCGGGCATGCAACAAAAGCTCCAAAAGTGGGATTTTGAATTTTTCACCAATGAACGACATGAAATTGTTGACATTAGTGAATCTATTCATAGTTTAAGAAGAGGATCTCATGTAAAGAGTTTTAAGAACAAAATTAAAAATGTAAAGTACCTAGTTTAGATATGAAGCCATGCACGACGTCTGCTTGTCGTTGGTGATCGCTGATTGAAGAATCCAAATCCAAATTCCTCTATATCATCCAGAAGAACTTTAAGAAATTGTGGGATCACTGATCATTGAAAACTGGGTGCTAGTGCGGAGATCCTATGACTCCGTCGATGCTCCAACAATCACCGCATCACCATGCTAGTGATGCCTGAGAGAGAGCTCGATCCCAGCTACTTGGATCCAGAGCCTCTCTCTCTAGGATGTTGGAGAGATAATAGGATAAAGAGAGAGGATTTGAATAGTAAATGGAAAACTCCTCTCCTCCTCTATTTATAGAGTGTTTATAAAATATCTGGTATTTCCACCCGGCCTCCCGAATATGTAACATGCTATAAATGATTTGTTATGACTTCTAAACCGAGTAATAAATACTGTTATAAATTTATTATAATATATTAAATATATTAAATGATAATAAATGAGTCATTATCTAAACTTGTAGTTCCCACAAAAATTAATTGAACCTTGAATATTTTTAATATTCATTCAAATAATATTTTTCAGGTGTTTACTTTAAAACTTATAAATACATTTAAAAAAATAAATTCAATGCCTATTATTCTTAACATTAATAATATGAATTTATTTATTGTATTGGTGATCATTTATCCTTGGAAAAATTCCAGACCCCAGTGGTAGGGCCCACAATGTCAAAAAACTCATATTCAACTGAATAAGGAATATTCAAAAATACTCTATTGTGTGTGACCCTCTAGTCCCTTATCTCGATATTAGTGAATTCTATTCACATAAAAAGATTAGGACCTAGTAACCAATAATGGCCCCTAAAGAGATAAGGATTATCACAATAGTGAAAACCAACCTATGAACACATACTATGTAATATAATCTCTTTGTATTTAATATCTCATAAAGCAGGACACACACTCGTGTCATCACCCTTTTCATGCTTTATTGTTTGTTGATTTAACTAGATGGATTTACCCTATAATTACATGGACATGGAATTATAAAGGCACTACCATCCTTATCAACATGATCTGAGATGTATTACTTCCATAACCTGAATGTGACAAATCCTCTCTTGATCATTCAACCAATGTCATGCCACCAACGACACACCCAACACAAACTACCACACCATAATTTCAACAACATGGTTTTCATCTTGCATCAAAGTACGTGATCAAATAAAATACACTGGAAATGATCTCAAGTTAGGATACCATTGCACATGATTGTATATAAGAACAACCAATGACAAAAAAACATGTGGTTTTCCTATTGGAGGGTCTGTCTTCATGATCTCACTACTAGAGATTACCAAGTGAAAACTTTATGAGAATAAGTCTCAATGATTATAAGCCCCCAACACTTGATAGTCAAACATCTATTGTGTCCAGTCAGTAAGATGCATCTGGACCATAAAACCTTTTTTTAAGATTAATTTCATATTATATAGAGGTTCTCATTATAGTATGGGATCTACTATAACCTTTCTACATGACAATTAATCTTTTGAAATTTCCATTAAATAGTGGATCCAAAAATATCTACATCATAATGGTAAGTTATCATCATGTATATCTAAATGTATACACGATATGGTAATCAAAAGCACTGCATATTTGGGTATAGGGAACCCACTATTTCAACACTCCCACTCACACTAGAGCCAACTTTCTAAACAAACTTTTTAACTAATCACATGATAAAGATCATGTTTCTACTGAGTAACAAATTTAGCTACTAGGACTTCCATGGTTCTACTGTGTGGTTATTATGCTATTGCGACCTCATCTTGTTGAGTAAAAACATCTCAAGAGATGTCATCCCCGAGTATATCAATTTTTTCCTCTATCATAAGATGACATATTGGATAGTAGTAATATCATAATTTACATTATGATAATTCTCTTCTTATTAGGTGTGATTCCAAGAACTGGAACAAATCATTGCATATAACTGCGTCTTGGATACCTTAGAAGCTACAACGTAATCAGTATTTGTAGGTATTTCTACCACTGAATTATGTGATATTTTCTCTCTCATCACCTTAGCCTAACTATGATACTAGATAACATGGATCTAAGGAATACGAGTTTGTGTCCCCTCAAAACTAGTATTCTTTTTTCTCTAATTACCAAGTACACATCTTTTGTACTTTCCAAAGTACAAATGAATAGTTCTGACTGCGTCACTTGCAGTGCTCCAAGATATAACTGATATCTACCTACTATAAAGTATATCCTAGAAATATTAATTTTTGTACATATCACAACATACATTATTAATCCATTTCTAAAGCGTATCGAAGTCAACTTACCACATTAATCTCTTCCCATGTCTCAGATATGTAATCCTAGAGAGATTATGCTATGTGACATTGGTAAAAATTATCTCTTGAATTGTTCCAACTTGTATTTTTCAATACTATTTCATTATATGTACTATTAAATAGGTCCAAGAAACCTTTAGATATACCTTAATAGATCCTACTCTCTAGAACTTAGGTTTCTACTTTAAGTCAATCACTGGAGAATAAATTTCATCCTGGTCTTAATTAACTGTAATTCCAATATCTGTTTTCCATATGTCATCAACCATTTTTTACCTGATTTTTTTTTTCATTCCCACCAACCTCCCATAGACAATTGGAAAACATTTATTTCAAATATATATTATATGATCCCATTTTTTACTTCAATACTAAACCAGATATCTGCAACTCACAACCATAATTAGCAATCTGTGACATGACCATCCCTTTCTGGCTGTGTCATATAAAAACCTTCCACAAATCAAATGATTAATATAATAATCATAGAAATTATCTATGATAAGTAAAATTCTAATGAATTTAGGTATTATGACTTGGTGTGACCAATCGAGTCTTATTTGTAATACACTTGTACCATCCATGTATCATTTCACCGAAATACCAACTAAAGTATTAAAAAATATAGGCCCCTTTGTAATGTGATAAATGGAATCTATTATTGAATTTTAATTAGTCTTTTTAATCTTATCTAATTACAGTATGCATCTCTAGAACATACTTCGTTCCACATGTGCTTGTGGAACAAGTTCATATGCCAACTATTTGTGAATCTATAGCATCAGCTAAAACCAAGTCAATCGAGCTCCCACTATCTCAAAAGAGATATAAACCCTTATTTAAATGTATTCAATCACTTGAATAATACTTTAATATCTTATGAATTTATGTAATATCCTAAGTGACTATTAGGATAGTTACAAAAATACACCATGTGTTTAACTTGATGCATGTTTGTTTATTCCCTAACAAAATCTTTGCATCCAAACACACGTCATTATGACAGAATAGTTTTACATCATACTATAACTCGTATTATATCAATTTTTCATTATATTTGGAATATAATTATGGGATAAACCCATTATTTTTAAAGAAATCCATGAAATATAATGGAATTTTTTGCTATTTACAACATTAATATTCCTTACATCAAAACTCTGATGTATAAAATGTGTGTTTAGAAATTAATCCATGCTAAATTTTTTTGATCAATGTTAAAATGTAAGAATTCATCATCAAAACTCCTCATTAACATCAATTTCATGATGTAGATAAGGTAATGTGAATTTAGGAATTACTCCATGCTACATTATCATGATCGATGAATGCTTGGTCGAAATATTCTTCGGTATGCCGACCCAAAGCAACACATACATTCTGACCATGCATATAATTCACTTCATTATTCCTTAATAACTTAAAGGAATCTTATGAAGTATATATATATATATACCTCTAGCTTAACCTTAGAATAGTTCATGTTCACTTGTTGAACTATTTCCAAAAGCTTTGTGACATATCTTTATTTCTAAAGGTTTCTTTGTACAAACTAAAGACATCAATAATGCCAAAGGTGTTTAGCTGTACCAAGCCTAAATAACATATTGGGTATATATGTGATGTCCACTTTTAGTTTTTCTTGAAAATGAATTATCTTTCCACAACTAGGTATAAGTATTACATTTTTATATTCATCACTCATTGCCTATGATTCATGTATCACTGAACTAGTGATTTAGTATTAAATACCAAAAACAACATTCACTTAAGAACCTAGAATAATGTATCCTTGTATCCAAGGACACATGATATTAATGTTTTGGTTATACTCAATAATATTTCTACATTAATATTTTACTTGGAAATAAAGAGGTCGTGTACTTCTCAAAACTGGCCTAGGTATCACCCTTTCCTAGCCACTTGGATAACACACCTTACTTCTAGTAAGGTTTCTATACTTAATTGGTTACCATATATCAATACACATATGTGTTAATCACATAATATTGAATACCCAAGAAGTAAAACTGAAACATTACATAGATTAATATTCCTGTAAAAGAAATGACAACTTACTTCTTTAATTCAGTTTTATTTCATTAAACTTATATTTTTTTATTTAATGATATGTAATGAAAATAACCTCCTGTTAATACCTCTTGATTGAAGGATGTTGAAAATGTTCCCTTGGAATTATTTACCTTTGTCCTTTTTCTTTGTATTTAAATTTTTTCTCCATAAATATTAAAGTTGAATTTGTCTTTTTATATTCTTATTCACTTGGAAAAACTTTATGCAAATAGTTAATGAAGCATTTACTCAATACTTGTTTATTTTGTAACTTAAAACATGACTTGAGTGAAGTGGTGAAAATGATATTAGAATAGGATGTATTGAAAGATCATAACCCACCTTTAAATTTATAAATATCCATTGTAACCATTACTTATTCCTATCATTGCTTCTCTTTATCCTTGAAAACAAGTTAGTGACGAGACTTCATGTTATATCATCCATTTATTAATGTAGCGACCACAATTCACATCAAACGTTGATGAAATCATAATGAAATAACCACCATAATCTGCATATATTACTCTCTTATAAGAAATTTCACCATCTCTTCCTGAGGTAGTTTAATAGGTGTGGGGAATACAAGCACCTTGAGTTTTTTATATCATAGTACTATGCACAAGTGCTCATACTATTATTGAATACTCATGCCGATGTGGACATTTACTTTGTCCAATATTTATCGCAGTCTTAAAACTTGTGGTATTACTTTCCATTTTTCTAAAAAAAATAAATTTTAGCAGATTAATATTTTTTATCTTGATTACTAATTTAGAGATTTTCATTAGTTAATTAAATCATTAAATTTCTCCCACTATTTTTATCGAATTATAGAAACCCTCTATGTTATAATTTGAATACTATATCACTTTTTTATTCTTGTGGAAAGGATCACTAAAACACCCCTCATAGTCTACGAGCTTTGTCTACTCCACTACTTGGAATGTTCAAGATAGGATTTAGACTGACCAGCCACATTGACTCACAGTTCCTTGATCTGTTGAGTGAAGTCTTAGCTTCTTAAATCATTACATGATTTACTCAACAAATGCCTCTAAAATTAAAACAAACTAGATTTTTCTATTTCTTTGCTATAATTTTATTTAAGTAAACCCAAAACTCTCATAAGAATGCCTCGATAGTAAGAGGCACCATCAGCATTGGCTTGACTGACACCCCAAATAACTGTTTTTGTCCAAATACAATTGATGGAAGGCTGTTCAGACTTAATATTTCTTTTGATGGTTTTATTATTTTTATTTGATGAAAGAAATCATTTTCTATCTTCTTCACACATATCATGTTATTGCACACACAACTGACTATGCAAGAAATAGATATATATATTGCATCACATGTTCATTTTATCTTGCATGCTTTTTTATTATTTCTTTGTGATGACGTATAAACTAGACATGCACAAAAATAAAAAACCATGAAAAATAAAATGTCGACTTGATCATGATCCAATACTAATGGTTGATCTTTTGAGTGAATAACGGACTAACCTAGGCCCTAGGGGTAATAACATGAGTCGCGTAGCTTGCAACTTGTATTGAAGTGTCTGCCCACCCAATTCATCAAGGTCCTATCTAGTGCGTCACCATAACCCGGTACGAAGTGCGTTAGTGGTCATCTCGTCATTATAAAAAATTACTCACTCATAGGTAGGGGGAATTGGGGAGTAAATATACAACTCAAGAGTGGATCCACATGTCCTTATACATATAATGACCCAGAGACGATACACAGATAATCATTTATCAATTAAACTAATTATTACAACACCATATAATAATTAAATAAATAAATTAAATAAAACAAGAACCAAACTTTCATTGGTCAGTCATAGGGATCATGATCAGTCCAATACACATTAACTCATTTAATTAAAATAAATACAGAACAAAAAATTAAAATTTCATTAAAATAAATTCGAGGGAATTTTTTATTGAATTAAAATTCCACTCTAATTTTAATTCAATATATATATGTTGAATGGTCCCATTTAATTAATTTAATTTGAAAACTAAAAAATAAATAAATAAATTTAATTAAGCACCAAATTAAATTAATCACACCACAATAAATTATTGTAACAAAAAATTATTATTTAATTAATTTAATTTTCATATGAAATTAAATTAATTAAATTGATTAATCTTAGATTAAATTAAATTAATTGGTCCCCAAAAACTCCAGGCAGAGCCTGTGCGGGTCAGGATAAACCCGCACATGCCCATTCCTAGCTATGATGACCCCATGCAGGGGAGTTCTAGGCCAAATAGATCTGCTCATGCCCGTTCTGGGTTAGAAAGACCCGCCAAAGTCCTCTTTCATAGAATAATAGACCAGGCTGAGTTACCTATCCACTAAGTGGACCAGGTGGTGGTCAGTTTGTCGGATCTGGGACTCCCAGTGTCGTAGCAGCAAGATCTGGTGACAGGGAGTGGATGTTTCTAGCAAAGAAGATCTGGTTGCAGATATGTCCATAGGTCAAGCCGTGTGAGACCGGAGGGGAAGATCCTTAGGGTGACCGACCAAAAGATTGACAGTCATAGATACCACTGGAAGAGGAGGTGACGTTGCTTGCTTGAGGTGGCCGACATGGTCAGTAGGTTGCACGGGTGGCCGACGGCTTATGCACCAGTACAGAGAAAGGATGGTGGTGGGTTGATGAGGCACCGTCATGTGGCATCACCTGGCCAGTGGATGGAGAGGTTGGAAACAAACTAGCGAAAGATGTGGTCGTGGAAACAGCATGGGTTTCCGGTGAGGTAGTCGAGCGAGGCGACTCAGTTTGCAGGAGTGTGGAACAAAAAATTAGACGGGGGGAGGGGGTGTCAGTGTTAAGTGATGTAGGGGGGAGAAGACCGCCGCCAGGAGGGGTTTCCAGAGGGGAATCGTGCCGCTGCAGGGAGGAGGCCAGGTGGGCCAGTGGTGGTGGGAGCTGGGCGTCAGAGCAGGGTGGGGATGCACTGAGGAAGGATGCAAGACCAGCGGTGGAGGTCGGTCGGCTGGGGCGGCTGTGCCTGGTGGGGTATGGCTTCGTGGGAAAAAAAGGGGCTTTCCCTCTTTGGACTCATTTATCTTCTTTTGGCTTATCTGATAAGCCATAACCCCAAAACCTTTTTTTATTTTATTTTTGATTTTTATTTTTGACAAAACACACCACTGCCCCCACTCCTTTACATATTTTTTAAAGACTATATAGGATTTATAAAAATAATAATAATTTCATAATAATAATAATAACATTATAATAAAATAAATAATATTATTATAATAAGATATTATAATAATAATTATAATAATAATATATTATAATAATAATTATTATAATAAAATACAATTTATTTTAAGAAATTAATTTCAACGCAAAACTATTTTCCGGTGAGTATTTCAGCAACAAGATTTCTAGTTGAAATACAACACATCACTGAAATTCAATCTTAGATACGAATTCAAAACTTCAGATGGTTGCAGATTGGCCATCTGATGTCCGATTCTGATTCCATCTGTGGTGTTGGAACTGTAATGATTCCCTCTACGATATTTTATGCAAATTTAATTTTTTTTTGCTTAAAATTTTCACGGCTCACTCTGATACCAATTGAAGGAACCAGAAATGTGCAGAAGCTCCAAAAGTGGGATTTTAAAATTTTCACCGATGAACGACATGAACTTTTTGACGTCGGTGAATCTTTCCCTAGTTTAAGCCAAGGATCTCACACAAAGAGTTTTAAGCTCAAAATTAAAACCGTAAAGTACCTGGTTTATATCTAAAGCATCACAAAACATCTTCTCATCATTGTCGATTGCTTCTTGAAGAATCTGAAGACGAATTACTCTAGATCGTGCACACAAGCTTCAAGAAACTTTAGGAGTGATGATCATTCAAAACTGGGTGCTAGTGCATGGATTTGACAACTCCTTTTATGTTCTGACGATCATCGCATCACCCTAGTTGGGATTCCTGAGAGAGATCTCAATACATGATCCTTGAATCTGGAGCCTCTCTCTCCAGGATGTGGGGTAGATATGATGAGAGATATAGGCTATGAATTTTACTTGGAAAACTCCTCTCCTCCTTTATTTATAGTGTTGAGAAAATATCTGGTATTACTTCCCAACCTCCTGAATATGTAACATGCTATAAATGACTTATTATGACTTCTAAACTGATTCGTAAATATTTTTGTCACTCTCTTGTAATATATTAAATATACTACGTGATGATAAATGAGTCATTAACTCAACTCTTCATTCCCACAAATATTAATTGAACCTTGAATATATTTAATATTCGTTCAAATAATATTTTTCATGTATTTACTTTAAAACTTGTAAATAAATTTAATAAATAAATTCAATGCCCATTGTTATTAACTTGAATAATATGAATTTATTTATTGCATTGTTGATCATTTATCCTTCAAAAAATCTCGAACCCCAGTGGTGGGTCCCACCATGTTCAAAAATTCATATTCAACTGAATAGAGAAGATTCTCAAATACGCTATTGTGTGTGACCCTCTAGGGCCTTATCTCTATAGTAGTTAATGTTATTCATAGACCAATAGAGAGATCTAAAAACCCATTATGACTCCTAAAGATAAAGGTATTGTCATAACAATGAAAACCAAGCTACGAACATGTACTGTGTAATATAATCTTTTTGTCTTTAATATCTCATAAAGAAGGACGCACACTCGTGTCACCGCCCTTTTCATGCTTTATTATTTGTTGATTTAACTAGATGGATTTACCCTCAACTATCATGGACATGGTTTTATGAAGGTACTACCATCCTAATCAACATGCCCTGAGATATATTACTTACATAACCCGAATGTGACAAATCCTTTCTTGATCATTCAACCAAATTCATGCCAGCAACGACGCACCCAAAACAAACTAAATCCCCATGATTTAAAAATCATGGTTTTTTTCTTGCATCATAGTATGTGATCAAATGACATACACTAGAAATGATCTCAATTCAGGAGACCATTACACATGGTCATAGATAGTAACATCCAATGAAACAAAAACAATTGGTGTTCCTATTGGCATGTATGTCCTCATGATCTCACTACTATAGATCACAAAGTGTGAACTTCATGAGAATAAGTATCAATACGTATGATCCCCCAGCACCTGATAGTCAAACATCTATTGGGTATAGTCAGTAAGATGCATCTAAACCAAAAAACCTTGGTTTAATATTAATTTCATTCTATCTAGAGGTTCTCATTATTTCCTAGGATCTTCTATAACCTTTCGACATGAAAATTAATCTTTGGACATTACCATTAAATAGTGGATGCAGAAATATCTTCACCATAATGGTAAGTTATCACAATTTATATCTAACTGTATACCTGATATGGTAATAAAAATCACTATATAATTGGTTCTAGGGAACCCACTATTTCAACATGGATTACCTCATCCACAAGGCGATGCAACCTATTTTTCATGACTGAATTTCATGGATGATTATAAAATTGTATATAATATATAAAAGTTATAATTATTTCATAATTAAAACTTTGGAGATGATGTAACCATGAACCCTTTAACCATGTTTAGCTTACTGGAGTTTTTCTATTATTATGAACATAACATCCTCAATACATCAAAAATGAACTTAACTGATTTAATAAATAACATAAAATGTTTAATAATATGTTAATATACCTGAAATATGTTCTTAATCAAGTAGAAAATTAATATAAGTTTATTATATCATATATAAAGTATGTTCATGGTGAATAAGGGGTTTCCTAAGTGAATTTATTTTCATTGGGTTATATTAATTCTTCATTGTCTATATAATTCCAAGATTATGTGAGTAATGAACTCTAATTATTTTATATTTTATTTACACATGTTTTATATGGATTTAAATTTGTTACACATAATACATTTGCTACACATAGTCACTTCATTGATTAATTCCCACATCAATGTTATGATATTTATAATAGTTTTTTGTCTCACTTATGTTTTTGTGAGACATATACCATATTTACCCCTTGTTTTTTTTGAATTTATAATAATAATTTTATATTTTATATCATGAATATATTTATATTAATTCTATTTAAATTTTAATTTTAATTTATTTCATTCAAGGGGGTTAAGATTCAAAAGTTACCAAAGTTGTAAGGGTTTATTTTAAAATCTCATCCTTATTTAGGATTGTTTATGTTTAAGTTTATATTGGGGTAATAATATGATATTTCTATATTAATACCACTATATATTATTCTCACTTTTTTATTTATACAAATTACAATTTTTACTTTCATTTTACTCTCTCTATGTACTCAAATGCTTGGAAGAATAATTTTATGGAAAACTGACTTTGTTTTTTTATCATGTAGGAAATTTTTTTATTACATTCCCATAATTTATTTAAAATGTTTTCAAAAATGATTTTAATATTATTAAATGATATATTAAATTTATTTTTACCCATGTTTTAATTTCCATAATTTTTTTAAAAGGAATATTCTTGTCATTTTCCAAACAATATAATTTTTATTAAAGGTGTGAATGAAATATTAGTTTTAATGCTTCCACATGAAAAAAGTTTCCCACTTTCATTAATATTATTTTCCTTGAAGATTCCTTTTCAAGTTTCTATAGTTATTTTTAAATATTTTTTTTCTATAATATTCTTTAAAATTTTATATATTAAATAAGTGACTTAAAAATAAAAAGGGTATATTCCTCAAGAAATGTTATGGTGATATTTTAAAAGTACTTTATTATATTTAAATATCCTTTGATGAATCCTATTTATTAATAAGGACATAATATAATGATAACATCCACCATATTTATTTGGATGAATTATGATCATTTTTACAAGGGGAAGTATTAACATTTCATTTGCTAGTTCTTCCAATATAGATAGTTATTGATTATTAAGGCTTGTTGATTAAGTTTTATTGTTTATTAATATGATGAATTCATTGGATTTATTACATTATTGGTATAGAACAATTATTGATAGCACCTAGATACATCATTAGGTATCACAAGATAAAATAGCTTGGGTATTTGAAATATACCTTACCCATTTATGTATAATGTCTTGTCACGAAGCCTTGATGGCATGTTAAGATTTCAACATTATAAATTCCATCATTATGAAATTAGTTATTGATTTCCATGTGATTATTATAATATTTATGATATTCATGGATATATTTCAAGATCATTTTATTATTTATGTGGAATTATTTGACCATTACTTATTTCTACCATATTATCCATGCCTTATTTATTATATGATAGTTTCCACTATATGTATTACCTTAATAAGAATATGATACTAATATTTTATTTTATTTACTTTCCCCAGGATGCTATAAAGTGTACTATGATTGATATGTAAGGATATGCTATAGGGAATAATAATTTTCTCAAAGAATATAATATTATTTATTTTATGTTTTCAATTGTAAATTGATATTCAAGAATGTATCTAGTTTCAAAATAATAATAAACTATTATATCCTTTAGGATGAAATCCCTTGTATCTTGTTCCAATATAGTAAAACAACTATCGACTCTGGGTTACTAGAGTCGAGTTTTTACAGTTATTATCAAAGGAAGTTTTGTAGGACCCTTGATAACTAGATTTTGGAAAAATATATTAGAGAACATAACCCTATGATTGATTCTATTTATAAGTCCAAGTATAGGGTAATATAATGAAGCTTGGCTAAAGTAGAGATTATGTGGTTTTCCTAGAAAATATATCACCGTTTGGATACTAACAAGTGGATGCAACTATATCACATATGTACCCAAAGGTAACAAATTTGAAAGAGGTATATTGGGTATTAAATCAATCATCATTGGTGCATGATGAGTGGGACTAAGAATTTAAACCTAGATAGACATTCTTGGGGGATATTCTTTGGTTAATTCACATTTCCTTTATGAACCATTATGATGAAATAGAGTATAGAACCTATAGAAACATATGATATTCCACGGTGATATGGGATAAGCCTAATATGTCATGGGTTGATAAGCCTAAGTTTGATCATAAGTTTAATGGTATAAATACCCCTTTTGAGGTTTTATTTGATGGAATATTAAGATGATTAAGGATTTTTAGAGACATTTATTGAATACAACTCTTTGTTTTATTAAGTGTAATTTTATATTTGGTGGAAATAAGTTGAAAGGTATTGATAACCTTTAGGTTTAATATGATCTTCGATGTAAATATGGTTAATTGGGATTAAAGGGTTATTATATTTTGGGAACATGTGATTTGTCATAGATATAACCATAATATTGATAAGTAATTTGATCATTAAGTGATGAAAGTTATTTTGTAATAACTTAACTATATTTTTGGGAAACATTATATGATTAAGGTAAAGAGAATATTATTTTCTAGGATTAGATTGAATTAGAGGGATAAATATTGAGTTAACTTATGGAAGAATATATGTATTTGTAGTTGTCTTGTTGTGATTCAGGTTATTTTCAGAAAATATTAGCATATTTTAGAAAATATATGATTAGGATATATATATTTTTCTATGTGACAAATGTTGTTTAAAGATATGTGACTAATGTTGTTTGAAGATAAATTCTAAGTTGATCATAGAATAAAATGTGATCAAGTTATTCTAATCATTGAGTTTCAATTTAACTGATAGATTTTGAATAGTTTTAAGGTTATTTATTTATGGAATGATTTAAGTTTAATTTTAGGTGTTATTTTTTAAGCTTTGAAGATTAACGTAGTATTTCTCTATATGAAGGTTTATTCATATTGGATATTATATTATCTTATTCCAAAAATTTAGGTTTTATCTAAAGATAGGATAAATAACTTTTTAACCTTTAATAGATATATATAATTCATTGAAAGTTAATTTCAGTGCTTTAGACGTGAAAATTTCATCTTAAAAATTCATTTTTTAGAGTAAGAGATGATATAGAAGTTGAAATTGATCAAAAAAAAAACAAAAGGATGAAATTGTGATTATGAAATGATAAGAAATCAACTAAGTATATTTTATCATGTTCTCTATATTGATGGTAAAATAATACTTCAATTATTGTAAAAGGATCTTGAAATAAAAATGTTATCCCATTACTTTCATTTCTGATGAATTAATGGTTTTCATTATACCTTACTAATTTATGATTTTGTGGTCATTAACATTCTCACGAAAATAAAATTTATCACTAATTATTAATTTTTAGAAATTATATTTCTCCTTCATGTCCATATTTTAACTTCCCTCTAATGTATTCCTTATTTGGGAACCCGATTATGTGTTATTTTATATAACTTTTATGCTTCCAATTTCCTCTTTTCTAAGTAAATTTTATTATCCCTCTGTATGATGTGGGGTTTTAACAAATCTATTTTAAAATATTGATGCCTTGATTTTAGTGATAAAAATCACAAGAACAAAGTTAATTTAGGGTGAAGGGATTTAAAATACTGAAAATTTAGTTTAAAATAATACTATGTTTGATATCTTGCTTAACACACAACACTGTGCTTTAAGCGAACTGTGATATAGTATAAAAATATTATTATTTAAATGTGAACATTATAACCTAGTAATTAAATTAGAGATTTTAATAGGAATAAAATAATTATTAAAAATATTTATAAATTTTTTATGTAATGAAAAATTATTTATTAATTAATAATAAATATGTACTCAGTTTTTAGTAAATTCATTTTATGCTTAAAAACATGATTTCTTGAAAAATAGATTTCTTTTTTCATTTTGTGCATGGAAATTATAATTAATTTTTTAAATTTTTATAAGTTTTATTTAATGTTAAATCAGTATTTTAATATTATCTTAGGGTGATTTTTTGGGTTTTTTTGTAAGAGTTATTTTTCAGTGAATAGTGAAATATACCGATTTTTGTAAATATGTCATTTCTCATATTTAAATCAATTAATTTAAAAGTACCATTATATTTTTGATTTTATTTTAAGGAATCATAATTTATATTTTATTGAAAATAATCTCAATAATTTCATAGTAATCAACATTATATTTGATTTTGGTATAAGTTTATTTTTATACTTAAAAAAACATTTTTCTAAAAACTGTCTCTTTGTTGTATTTTACAAATTTATATTAAAATTGATTTATGAAACTTTTATAAATTTAATATTATAAAATGGATTCCATATTTCAAATTATAAGGTTCAAATTTGGTAAATAGGTCATTTTTATTTTTGGTCATTATGAATAGTAACATTTTTAAATATTTTTCACAACAATAAAGGGTAAATTAGGTAATTAAGGTTAAAAATAATGTGATAAGCCTTTAAAAATATATATAAACCTTGATTTAATTTATTTTTATTCAGTTAATTTGACCATATTCACAATAAATTTTAATATATGGAATTTTAGTTCCATTTTCCTCTTATAATGACATTTATATTATTTTAAGTTAAGAAAATTACAAAATGCCACTCTATTTATTTTAAAATCTATATTATATTTTCATTAGGATAAAAGGAATTTATGATTTATTATAAATGGTTATTTTTAATATCAATACATTAATTTTTATAGTAATTTATTATAATTTTTAGTGATGATATAATTACCTTAAACACATACTGAACGTCGATAATGTGCTTGTGTAAGTAATAGAAAAATCAAGGTAAATGATTTTAAAAACAATAAAATTAATATGTTTTGGATGAATTGTGATATTTCATGAATTTTATAGGTAATTATAAACTATAATTAATGGTACATATGTTTATATTCAAATTCCATTTTTATCTTGATGTATTTTAAATCAAATTAAATGAATAGTCTAAAAAATGACTTTAATGATATTTTATGATAAAAAATTTAATTAAATGATTTAAAATTCTAAATAATTTTTTAACATACAAATTGGGATTATAAATAGTCAAAATGTTATACATGGATCATTTTGAAGCACTTTTTACCTTCAAAGTAAATTTATGACCCTTAAAGGCTAAATAATGGGTTACCACAATTAAGGTTAAAAGGGTTAACAAGGGGGTTAAACCAAACGATAAGGTTTAAAATGTAACTTTTACATGTCTAAATTTTATTGGTTAAATTAATTTAAACCTTATAATGTACTAACATCAAAATTATTTCCATTTTGTTCCACTTAACATGATTTTGATATATCTTATATTAAAATATTTTAAGTAATTCCAAGTGTGTCCTTTCCTTCACTTATAAAAGGGAACCTCCTATTATCCTTTATTAATTTTTTTGAGTACTATATTATATAAAATACATACCATAATACATTAATATCCTCTTTTAAACTTCCTAGAGCTTTTGGTCTTCTCATAAGGCCTTCCTAAAAAGTTTTAATGTGTAAGCCAAAGGAGGCCTCTCAAAGAAGAGGTAATCGTCTTACCCGACTATTTCAAAGATTATTTCTTCTTATACTTCCTATAAATCTTTTTTATACATCCTTTCATAATGAATATATTATCATCAATATAATTATATGTTACTATGATTATGAGAAAACCATTTTCCACCTCCTTTCCATCAAATGAGAAATGAAAGTGTCGCTCATGCGTACGTGTGGACTACCACCTTTATAACATCCCCCAATTCAGCACCCTATCATGTGGCCAAATAATGTTGGTTAATAGACCTCAAGAATTCCTCCCTATACAATAGAGGCTACCTAAAAGTAGTGGGGGTGTAGATAATATAGAGGGGATATTATACCCCTAGTATAGAGTTATAATACCGCATAAATAAAAAAATATCAGATTAAAAAAATAACAAAAACAATAAAAAATACAACTAGAAGGTAAAGGATGAAAAAAAGTGAATCAAATAATAAACAATATAATTCAAGATGGAATTTATATAAATGTAAAATTGAAAGTAATATAGATAAAAGACCATGCTGACACAAATAACTCAAAGACCCTGATCCTGAACCCCATGTCGGTCCAGCCTCTATGATCTAACCCATAAAGAAAGAAACAGTCAATAACATGGTAATTTTACATTATCCAAACCTTAATCCATGTAATCTACTCAGGAACCAAATGAATACCTGGATAGGGTGTGAGAAAAACTCAGTAGGTCGACACCACCATGTCTAAAAAAAATCAGTCTGATAAATAAGTGCATGCAATAAAGAGATAAACAGGTGTATTAATTAATTAACTAATACAATACATTAAAAAACCCGATTCAACACTAAGTTGGAATATCTCTAAGCATGTAGAACAACTATGCCAACAATCTACACAAAACCATGGAATAATCAGATAATTGGGTCAATCCCTATAAGAATTACAATATCACTAAGACAACCCATTTATATATGCATTTTAGTATATTGGTCTAAGCCCTTTATATAAGAATTTTAGTATACCAGAACAAGCCCTTTATATAATAATTTCAACATGTCGGTCCAATACCTTTATATAATCATTTCATCATACTGGGTTAATCCCTTTATATAATCATTTTAGCATGAATTAGAATGAAATTCATAATGTTAGTAATAACACAACATCACACATAAACCACAATAGTAAATTCTATAAATTAAAACTTGTTTTCAATCATAATTTTTTTATTTTAAATTATATCTTAATTTATTATCATTCTAGTGTACACAACCATCATATATTAGATTATCACTAGTTAATTCAATAGCAAGTAATCCATTTTCCAAGTTGAATCTATCATAATAAATCACCTGAGGTCTCATGTCATGATAAAAAATACTATAAACCATTAGTGAGTTCATTATTGTTCAAGGGTAGACACACCCTATGGGTATCCGCTATCCAGGTTGTAACACTATTGGATCCAAGGGATCCAAGGAGTAATCAAACACCTGATTTACCATCAACATTATTCTTTTAATTAATTCACATGGTATGTCTACAAAATTTCATAATATTTCATATACATAAACAATTATAAATATACCATAACTTTTGGTTCTAGACCACCTACCTTTATCTTGTTATCAAAACATTTCTTATAATAGTTAATACCTACAAGAATGAAGGTGAAGAAGATCAAAATATGAACCCAGATCACACAAGATCAAGATCAACACCTGATTTCTCAATAGTCAAAAGATTCCTCCTCCACAATAGAGAACTAGTGGAATAGAGTGGAAAACCAATGAAAAATAACTCACTAGGGATCAGACGCTTGATCAAGATGTATAGAAGGGAAAATCACTCCAAAATCACTCCAAAATCACTCTAAAATCACTCCAAAATCACTCCAAAATCACCTGGAGTTTCCCTAGGGTTTGAGAGAGAGGATCTGCACATGGATGATAAAATAAATCATATGTGTATAGAGGTTTAAAATAGATGGTTGTGAGAAATCCGTGGTGTGAAACCCTTTCATGTCATGAATTTCTCGATTCATGAGGTATACTGAAAAATACATCACCTTGGGTTAAAATAACCCTCATCAAACATTATATGATGTAAAATAATTTCATGGAGTGCATTTGTTTTATTCCCTAAACCAGTTCACTAAATCTTCCTGGAGATAGTTACACATCGTGTAACATGTTCACAACATGTAAATGTTCAGAAGATAACTCTCTATGCAGCTACTGTAGAAAAATCATGAACCACTTTTTAAGCCTTCCAAAACATGGATAACCCTCATAATCCCTTTAAATCATTTATACATAGAATCCATTAATTAAAAAAAACATACATCCCTAAACTTTAGGTCATTTTTATTAGTAAATACTCTTCATCCCCAGACGAGACTTTTCCACCAAGGTTTAAAGAAGAATGAAAAACCAAAAGAGAATTTATTCAACCAAAACTCATAAAAGGACATACCTAAAAAAATATGGGATCCTATAGCCTCCCCATCATATAACATATCATCCTCGAGCTAATCCATTTATCACTATGAGGTCTCAGTAAAAATGTTTGGCCACTATGCTCAAATATCATATTCCATCTCATAGGTCTCCTCTTGAAAACTCCTATGATACCACTACACTTTAACTAGAGGTATGCTCTTTCTCCATATATACTTCTCACTATGGTTCAAAATACGTATCAGATACTCCTCAAAGGATGCATTTACACTAAGCTTGATGTCATAAAATTATAACACATGAGAAGGGTTGGGATGATATCTCCAAATTTGTGACATGTGAAACATGTCATTCATGGCACAATAGCATTATGGAAGTGATAATCAGTACGCCACTAGACCGAACCTTTCCACTATCTCAAATGGATTTAAAAACCTGGGTCTTATCTTTCTATTTTTTCTAATATAGTGTTTCCCAAACCTAGGTGGCACCCATAGGAAAATACAATGACCATAATTAAACTTCAGAGGACTTATCTTCTGTTCAAAATAAGATTTATTTATACTATATGAGGTTACCAACTAATTCTTGATCAACTGAACCTACCCAAACATCTCTTGTACGAGACTAGGTCTAAAAAGTACTGAATCAACTACCTCAAACACAAAAAGAGGTGAACGGCATGGCCTTCCCTACAAATCCTTGAAAGATTCTATCTAGATTTATTCTTGGAAGATCTTACTATATGAAGAATCCATGAGTGCTAAGTGATACTCCCATGAACCACCAAAATCCAAAACATAGGCTCATAACATATCCTCCTAAATTTTAATAGTTTTATCAGATTAACTATTAGTATGTAAACAATAAGTTATAATCAGAAGAAAATGGGATCCCATAGCCTTATGAATACCCTTAAAGTTCCAATACAAGAAATGAGTATCTCAATATGAAATGATATTTCTCATAACACAATGAAATGAACTATCTCATGCATGTAAAGACTACCCATATCACCAAGAGTGATGGTATCCTTGATTGAAAATAAGTGGGATACATTTTTTATTAAATCTATGATAACCCCCACCATATCATTATTATTATGTTCCTTGGGAAATATTATCATAAAATCCATAGTTACATCATACCATTTCCACTATGGAATGGGTAGAGGCAGCAATAACCCAACGGGCCACTGATGATTGTCTTTCACCTGATGACATGTGAAACATATCACCCTGAATTCGATGATCTCATTCTTCATTCTTGGCCACTAGTACTACCTATGGAGATCACAATATATCTTTTTCAGACCTAGATGTTCCATTCATCTAGAAGAATGAAACTCTCTCATCATCTCCTCACACAATCCCACAGGAACCCATACTCCACCCTGAATAAGAAGAATATTGTCACTACTAAGAGACCATCCTGATTGCTCCTCAATATATAAGCTATATATCAGAGATAATTCCTCTGGATTATATAACTGATATGTCTTGATCTGGTCAAGTAGCACAGTTATAACCAATGTCGAAGTCAGAACTACTCATCCTTGAGACTCTTGAACATCTATATGCATGTTTTCAAAGAGTGAGATCATCAGACACTCATCACAAGACTCCCACACTACCTATTTTAATTTTTTTGGCTTAGTGAATTAGCAATGTCGTTTCCCTTACCAGTGTATAATCCAACTTGAAGTCAAAAGACTGTAGATAGTTGACCCACCTTTTTTTTGATAGTTTAGGTCCCGCTGAGAAAAGATGTACCTGAGGCCCTTGTGCTCTATGTAAACAAAAAAATATCAAAAAAAAGATATTGTCTCCAATATATCTGGGTATGTACCACCACATATAACTCTATATTATGTTTATGATAATTCCTCTCACGTGGTCTCAACTGTTTGGATCCATAAGAAACCACTCGATCCTCCTACATCAAAACTGCTCTGAGTCCAACTCCTGATGCATCAAAGTACATGGTATATGCCTTACCTGACATAGGTAAGGTGATTATTAGTGTTGAGGATAGAATAAACTTTATCTCCTTAAAATATCTTTCATAATAACTCAACCAAACAAAATTCACCCCTTTCTTGGTTATCTTGTACATCAGTGCTACCAGATGGGAGAAGTCTAAGAATAAGCACAAAAAATAACCTTTTAAACCTATAAAACTCAAAATCTTAGACATTATTGGTCCACTCCCAGGATACTATAGTTACAACCTTCTATAGATCTATTGAAACTCCAGTCTCTAAGATGACATGACCCAAGAAGTTCACTTTATCAATCCAGAAACTGCATTTGGTTAGCTTGGCTTAAAGTCAATGGTCTCTCAATGTACTCAATACGAGTTCAAGATATTGGGCATCAACATCTGCTGAATAAAATTACACTAATATTTCATTGAAAAAAACCATGACAAACTAATCCATAAAAGGATGAAATATCTAATTCATCAAGACTATGAATACTGTTGGTGCATTTTTGAAACCAAACGGAATTACCATGAAATCATACAAGCCATACCTGATCCTAAAAGTAGTTTGAGTTATGTCTAATGGTATCAAGATAAACTAGTGGTATCTTAATATCAAATCAATCTTGGAGAAGATGTTATCACATATCAGTTTTTCAAAGAGATCATTGATGAATAGAAGGGGATAATGGTTCTTGATTTTCATCTTGTTCAGTCTTAGATTATCCACACATAAGCACAATTTCCCATCAGCCTTCTTGAAGAAAAGTATTGGAGAACCCCATAGTGATATACCAGGACATATAAAACCTTTATATTTCATATATTCTAACATAACCTTTAACTTATGAAGCTATTTTGGTTCCATCCTATAAGGCTTGATAAAAACTGGCTCATCTCCTGGCACTAACTCAATTATGAAATCAATCTCCCTCATGGGTGGTTAACCATAAAACTCATTAGGAAAGACATCCTAAGAAAAATATATCACCATAATAAATGTATCCTTCTACATTACTCCATCATATTGAGTAAGACCTACTATCATATCCAGGAGAAAATCCAATCTCCAATGAATTGGTCCTCTACAACCAGCCTGAGGATCCCACTCACCCTGATGGTAATAGCTGCCTCCTTATGAAGATAAAACGATAACTCTCCTTTGGTAACATTTGATATGAGCCTGGTATAGAACTAAACAATACATAAAAAGAATTAAATCAAAACCTATCATTTCTAGAAAAAACGGTTCCCAAAATAAATGGTAACCACAAATTTCTAGAGAACACATCTTGAAAATTTTTATATTCTCTATCCACACTCCCAATGATGTATTGATGGTCAAGAAACCATCCATTATTTCCACAAACAATACCAAACCATTTTAAAAAAGAGAAGATATAAAGGAACACATTTCTCTTGTATCAAACAAAATGAAAGCAATGGTAGGTGATATAAGAATCGTTTCACTAATAATAGAAGGTCTTGTATCCAAAATAGCTAGAGTATATTGTATAGAATGTATCTAACTATCCCCTCTACCATGGGATCCAGTATGACTCCCATAAACTATTCCATATACTTGGTTCTACCACCCCTGTACTAGAGTACCAAATCCCTAACCTCAAACTTAATTTCTAGTGGAATTCCAGCTACTAGTTTGCTGAGGGGTAGCTGTGTCCTTCCCAGAATATGGAACCTTTCCTGATCCCCTGACAATGATCTACTATTGAATTCCCCTACAAAACATCTACAGGTGGCCCAACCTGCTACAAGCATGAAAATGCAAATAAGGGTACTAAAACTAAGGCCACATATGAAAAATCTCTCCACACTGATATGACTGTAGTGGAACATGATTTTGAGATGGATTACCACTACCTTGACTACTCTACCCAATATTTCCTTAGTGATAACTTTCATAGAGGTGCTTCTTTCCACCAGAAGAAGAGCTCCTAGTTCACCCTTCAGAAATAGAATAACCACTACTCAGGGACTCTCTCATATTACCTTTCATATTGAGAGCCTCATTCATTATGTCTAAAAAAATACTCAAAAAAACATTCACCCATGACCTGATCTCACAACGAATCCCATCCTCTAAATTTCTCACTTTGGATATTTTATCAGCTAATAAAGATGGTTCAATGTGTTGTAAGTTAGTGAAATGTACAACATATTCCATCATTAACATGATATAATATTCTAGGTTCATGAACTCGTGAGATTTATCACCCCTCAACGCTTCAGGATAGAAGTGACTACAAAAACCTCACCTTGAAGTCTCTATAGGATAAGTCTTCTTGATACCCATATTTCTCTAAAATGTCCCACCAAGGCTTGGCTGGTCCATGAATCATGTATAAAGATAGATTCACCCTTCTATCTATGAGTGTCTTAAGGTGACTAAAGATCATTTGGATTGACTCAATCCAGAACTCAGCTACATGGGGCCCTCCTTCCATAGTGAATGTAGTTAGATACTGCGGTTGAAACTCTCTCATCAGCTTAGACATTGAAGGCATGGTATGAACATTATCCCTTTACATGGATCACATGACTCTCAGGAAGTTGTCACAAATCTAAAAATCCATCCGATCCTCAGGAGATATAGGAATCTATGGTTTATCTATGTTAGGAGCATGCTTATTTCCACTCTCTGGACTCTCAAATCAAAGGCGATGAGAAGGAATTTTCTATAAAAGAAAAACATACTCCTTAGAACAATGGATAATAATAAGTTCATCCTTAACAAGTGAAAATAATAGAGAACTAATAACAGTTCATATAGAAAAAACATCACATGCAATTAATATGTCTACATCATTAACAAATCATGTCAAGATATATCCCTATATTCCTATCATGATGCATGCATACTCATCTAACACCATATCGGTCCGTGAGTATAAATATAAATAACTAATAACATCACATATCATTTGAATCACCCAATGGTGAAATAACATCAACCATAACAAATAAACATCATGAACAACAATCCCATCTCTGGGAACTCATATTTCCCCCCATACACAGGTTAACCAATCTCATAAACAAGCTCATTACCAATTCCTAACACAACCTTGTCTCCTATATACCTTTACCAAATAGTAAATCAATAGAAAATAACAACCAAAACCTATGATACCACCTTTTAATGTCCCCTAATAAAGTACACTCTCATGTGGCCAAATTTGGCAGGTCACTAGACCTTAATCACACTTCCCCCTACACTAGAGGTTGTAAACTAGTAGTAGGGGTGAAGAGAATATTGTGGGGAGACTATCCCCTATTACAGAGCTATAATATATAGGAAATACAAAAAATATAAGAGTAACATAAATAATTAAAATATTATAAGACACAACTGGAAGATAAAGGATGAACCAAGTGAATCAAATAATAAATAATTTAATTTTATTTTAGAATGTATCTAAATGTCAAAAAGAAAATAATATAGATAACATACCATGATGAAACAATTAAATCAAATGCCATGATCCCAAACCCCATGTTGGTATCACCTCTATACTCTGACCCATAAAGAATGAAACAATCAACAATAAATTTATTTTTCCTTTTCCAAACCTGCATCCATGTAATCTTCTTGGGTAGTAATTGGTAGCCTGAATAGGGTGTGAGTAGAACTTAGTAGGTAGACACCACCATTTCTAAACAAAACCAGTATGATAAATAAGTTCATGAAATAAAGTGATAAAAAATTATATTAATTAATCATCTTATACAATACATTAAACAACCTGATTCGACACTATGCTATAATATCTCTAAGCTTGTTGTACAACAATTCCAACTATAACAAAAAAACCATGGAATAATCACATAACCATATTGATCCCTATAATCATTACAACATCAATAATCCAAGACCATTATATAATCATTTTAGCATGTTGGTACAATCCCTTTATAAAAGCATTTCACCATACCAAGCTAAGCCCTTTATATAAGAATTTCAATATACCGGTCTAAACGCTTTATATAAGCATTTCAGCATGAATAAGAACACAAGTCATAATGGAACAAATAACATAACATTACATCATAGAACACAATGGTTAATTCTTAAAATCACAATTTGTCTTTCATTCATCCATTCTTCATTTAAATTATCTCTTAATCCATTATCATTCTAGTATACACACCCATTATGTATTAAATTATCTCCAATCAATTCAATAAAAATTAATACATTTTATAAGGTGAATATATCACAATAAATCATCCAAGGTCTCATGTCATGCTAAAACATAATTTAAATCATTAGCCAGTTCATTGTTATTCAAGGGTAAGCTCTCCCTATGGGTATCCACAAGTCAGGTCGTAGCACCATTGGATCTAAGGGATCCAAGGAGTAATCCAACACATGATTTATCATCATAATTATTTTGTTAATTAAAATTCATGTTATGTTAGAGTAATTGAACAAGATTACACACACATAAAAAATTATAAATAGATCATACGGTTTGGTTCTAGACCATGTATAATTATCCAGTGATCAAAATAACACTTCCAATAGGTAACTCTAACAAGAACAAAAGAGAAGAAGATCATAAAAACAACCTAGATCACAAAATATCAAGATCAACACATGATTCCAAATGGTCAAAATATTACACCACTACAATGGATAATAAGAGGAAGAGAGGGGAAAAAAATCAAAATAACTAATTAAGGATCAAACACTTGATTGAGATGTTTGGAAGGAAAAAGTACTCCAAAATTGATCAAAGTTTCCCTAGGGTCTAACAGAAAGGGGAAAGATAAGGATGAGAAAAGAAATCATATGAAAAAATAGGTTTAAAATCATAGGCTTCAAAATAGAATGGAATAAAACCCTTTAATGTCATGAATTTATCAATTTCTGAGGTATGCTAAAAAATGCATTGCCTCAGGTTAAAATAACCCTCATCAAACATTACACAACATGAACCAGTTCCACAGTGTGTATTTGTTTCATTCCCTAAACTATTTTATGAAATCTACCTGTATATAGTTACACGTTGTGTAACATGTCCATGGAATGTAAAAATCTAGTATATAGTTCTCAATCCAACTTCCACAGAAAAATCCTGACCCACCTCTGAAGCCTTCCAAACCATGGATAACCCTCATAGTCCCTTTGAAACATTTATACCTAGACTCTATTAATTAAAAAACATACATCCTCATACTTTAGGTTATTTTACCCATACAAATATGACTTTACCTATATAAGACTCACCAACCAAGGTTTAAAGAAAAAGGAAAACCCAAAATAAAAGATATTCAACCAAAACTCTAAGTGTGATGTACCTAGAAAAAGACGGGATCTTACAACCTCCAAGAGGTGATGTGATCCATTTTTCACGAACTCCTTTCACGGGTGATTATAAAATTCTATTTAATGTATAAAAATGATAATTATTTCATGATTAACATTTAGGATATGATAGAACCATAACCCCTCTGACCATGTTCAACCTATCGTAGTTATTCTGCAATTATGAACTGAATGTCCTCAAAACATAAAATATGAAATTAACTAATTTAACAAATATATAAGGAATTTTATTAAATTAAATAAAAGAGATAATAAAAAGGTAATATATGTGATAAAAGGTTCTTAATAAAGTATAAAATTAATATAATTTTATTATATGGTACATAAAGTATGTACTTGGTGACTTAGACTCAAGGTAAGAGGTTTCTTTACTCAATTTATTGTCATTGGGATATATTACTTATTCATTGTCTATGTTATGAAAATATTATATGTGTAATTTACAATGATTATTTTATACTATATTTAAACTTGTTTTATGTGTATTTAAAGTTTTTAGACATAATCACTTCATTGATTAATTCCCACATCAATATTACAATCTTTATAAAGGTTTCTCATTTCACATTTGTTTCTGTGAGTCATATTCCATATTCACCCCTTATTTATTTTATATGGTTTCTATGCCACCACTTTTATAGTTTATAAAATGAATCAATTTATTTTCATGGAATTTAAATTTTTATTTTAATTTATATATTTCAAGGGGGTTATGTTTCAAAAGTTACCAAAGTGGTAATGCTTTATTTCACAATCTCATCCTTATTCGGGATTATTTATGTTCAAGTTTATATTGGTGGAATTATATGATATTTCTATTAGAAACCCCATTTATTTTATTATCATATAGTTATTTCTATAAATTACAAGTTTTAATTTCATTTTACTCTCTCAAAGTACTAAAAAATATGAAATATTTTTTTTATGGAAATCCAACATTGTTTTTCGAATTTTTTGGGAATATTTTTCTTCAATATCCATATTTTGTTTAAAATATTTCCAATATTTTTTTAATATTATCTAACTATTTATTAAATACATTTAAAACCATTTTTAATTTCTATAAAAAGGTTTAAAATGAATCTTATTTTTAGTTTCCAAATTAGGAACTTTTTACTAAAGGTGTGAACCAATCTTTATTTTAACGCTTTTTTCACAAACAATGATTCCCACCATTATAACTATTATCTTAATTAAATATTTCTTTATATGTTTCCATGGTTATTTTCATAAAAAATGGTTTTTATAATATTCTGAAATTTTTTAGATTTTAGATAAGTGATTTCAAATTGAAATGGGTATTTTTCTCAAGAAATGTTTTGGTGATATTTTAAAATCATTTTCATCAATTTAAACATCCTTTTATTAATAATATGCTTTAATGGAGATAAAAATTAATGATAAAATATTCCATATTTCTATGGATGACTTATGATCATTTTAATTGGGGAAAGTATTGATATTACATATACTATTTTTTCTAATATAGATAATTATTGATTATTAAGGCATGTTGTTTATGTTGTATTTTTTATTCATGTGATGAATAAATTAGAATTATTAAGTTATGGATGATGCCCAATTATAGATAATTCCTTTATTAATTGGTAGGTATCACGTGGAAAAATAGGTTGGGTATTTGACATGTGTATCACCCATTTATGTATGATGTCTTGGAATGAGGCCTTGATGGTAAGTTTAAGATGTCCGAAATTATGCATTATATCATTATGAAATCAGTTATTTATGTCCATGTGATTATTCAAATAGTTATGATAACCATGGGTAATTTTCAAGATCATGTGATTCTTTATATGGAATTATTTGATCATCATTTATTCATTCTATATTATTTATTCATTATTTATTCTATGATAGTTTCTTATGTACACATTACCTTACAAAGCATCTAAGATTGCTATTTTATTTTGTTTCATTTTCTCAGGATTTCAAGAAGTATTATATGATTTATATGAAAGGATATTATAGAGGGAATAAAAATGTTCTCAAAGAAAATACTATGTGGTATTTTAAAATTTCAAATATAAAGTGAAATTCAAGAATTCATTTAGTTTTCCAATACTACTAAACTATTCAATCCTTTAAGATGTGATCACTTGTACCTTGTTACAATATAGTAAGATAACCATTGGATCTAGGTTACTAGATTTGGGGTATTAAAAAAGGGAT
Source organism: Viscum album (assembly GCA_963277665.1). Lineage (NCBI taxonomy): Eukaryota > Viridiplantae > Streptophyta > Magnoliopsida > Santalales > Viscaceae > Viscum > Viscum album. The sequence goes on along the minus strand of OY728146.1, from coordinate 1,082,835,562 downwards.
CTAGGTCCTTCCCTGAAACCATGAACCATCTACTCAAGTACCATAGGTTACCTAAAACCATCATCCTACCAAGGGGGATCCACATCCAACACTAGATCCATGGGAATATCTACTCAAGGGGAATAAGACCTAGAATAATTTCTACCCTAGGTCATAGATCATCAAGAACCATTATATTTCATACACCTAAGGGGTCATATCCCCTATCTAGAACAAGAATCATACCCTCATTACCTTTTGGAACATATACACTTATGTGGTTAACCCAAAATTGTACCTCCATCATATATAAAACAAAACACATAGACTCAAGGGAACTTTTTCCTTGGAAAATTAGGTTAAGGAACATACATACATAGGGGTACATATTCCATAGAATCTGACATATGCCTGTCACAGGGCATGGAAAAAGAAAATTTTCAAGTTTTTCTAGTGCAACATAGAGGCTTCCCTGGGTCATCCCACTTGAGGAGCTTTGAAGTTGGTTCAAACAATAATCCTAATTGACAAATTATAATTCTTTTTGGTGTTTTTAATATTTATTTAAAATTATATTTTTAAGGGGTTTTGGAAAATAGTGAAATTAAAATAATGTAATGAAAACTTTAAATCTAAATGAAGATGAAATGTAGACAAAATGAAATTAGGAAAGAAAGCACTTGGTTCTAGAGTTGGATAACATAGGTTCGTTCATTATTTATTTATTTTTTTAATTAAATTTGATAATTTATTTTATGAAACCTCATTAATGAATTCATTTCCTTTGATTTAAAGAGTGTGTGATTTTAGCATGCCTCTGGAACACCAAACCACACCTCCATCGATAGTCAACTAGGATAACACCTCAACCGAGAATGCTATCCCAAAAGACCTAAATCCACTGTATGAAATTTTATCCCTTATGAAAACCCCAAATCCACCATATTAAGGGTTTTCCTAAGAGAATGGAGGGAAAATGAATCAATCAATGGAAAGTAATGGATTTGGAAGCAATTCCATGGTGGATGACCGCCGCACCCGTGCAATATTCCCGTCCCCACCACAAATAAAATAAAAACATTTTGAATTGAAGTGAAATGATGAAGAACACCGTGAAACATACCCTAGGTTAAATCCTTGAGTTAGTCACTTTCCATAGAAAAGTTCATAGAGATCACGATGGAAAGATGGAAGAGAGAAAATGAGAATTATAGTTGGAAGAGAAAAGGGGTGGAAGAAGAAAGGGGAACACTTTAATATAAAAAAGATTAATGCATTAAAATGGAAATAAAAAATAAAAATAAAAAGAAAATAAAGAAAGAAAATTTTTAAGTTGCTCTTGGCCTCATCTCCTTGGGGCCCCAAATGGTGTTGGGAAGGATTGGAATGATTTGAGAGGCAGGAGCTCCTCTCCTTTTATAATAAAATTTCTATCCTCCAAAAGTTTTCACGTTTTTGGCCCATTAATTAGATGATTCACACGTGGAACAATTCATTAAAGTTATTCATAAATGTGTTTTACATTCACCTTCCAAATTTCAGATCATTGTTCCACTGTTGTAGGAGTTATGATTTTTTTTTCGAGGTTTCTGTTTCTGGACGAAGGTTTTAGGAAGCTTCCTTTAAAGGTATAACATCCAATGACACCTTTAATGACTTAAAAACATATTAAAATTATTTTTTGAGGTGGTCCTATATGTCCTTGTTCGATACCAGATGGAATAACCTTCATTGAAGGTGTGTTGGGCTAGATGGACGTCCATTACTGTGGTGGGGTCCACACTATTCACCTAAAAAAATCTTCAACTTTATTTATTTTTTATAGCATATAGATGATCAATTCATCCCCTAGTTCAGAAGAAAAATATGAAGGAAATAAAATAATAATTCTAAAAAAAAAACGATTCACTCAATTTGGATTTATATTTTTCATTAAATGACTAAAATACCCTTGATGTAAAAATCTGTCCAACAATCCAGAATTAATCACTTTTCACCATTTTTCTCAAAACACAACATAAATCCAAAATTGATTAATATAATCTCAAATTGATAATTGGGATGATTAAAACAATTTAAATTCATACAAAAAATGTGGAAAATATTAAATCTATCAATTTCCCCACACTTAAACCGTGCTTGTCCTCAAGAATAAAATATCATCATGGAATTCAGAGGACACAAATATTACCAATATTCAATTTCAAAGTAATAAAATAAAATAAAATCAATGTCAAATAAAATTTTCAAAAATTCACATAAAATATCAATTTAATTTCCCAATTTTTAAAGAAACACTTAATTCATATATTTTACTTTTCCCCTTTGAAAAATGATGAAACTTATTTTTTCATTCATTCAAGATTCTCAATTCATTATTCTTAAACAAACCACATTATGATTTACCTCACCTTTGAATTTTGACTCTCATTTGTCATGATAAAATTCAAGTAGATTTATTCTCATATCATGATAACATTCACCTTATCCATAAGTTTGTAAAAGAACTATTTTTTCCACTTTGTAAAGACAAAAGGCACATTAAATCATGAGGAATTTTCAATAAAGGTTCAAATAACTTTGAGGCTTAAGGTTGTTAGGATTTTATATTTTAAAAATTAAAGCTCAATGAGGAGATTTATATATTATTTATAATGCATGATATCAAAAAGTTTAATGAAATTCTCCCCTTCAAAGTAGCAACACCCACTTCCCCCAAAACTCAAAGTAAGGTCATGATCAATATAAAGAATAATAAATTATTAATGCACCCTCTTGATTTTTTTTAATTTTGTACTATTTTTTCGTATTATAAAGTTTTGATTAGATCTAACCTCACATACATAACCTAAACACATACAATAATAGGTTCGTCTGTCCGGAAAATGGTGATTTTTGTTTTTCCCAAATCACAATACATTTTTCTCATTTTTTGGTTCTTTTTGTATTTTTTTAAATTCAAGTGGGGAAAAAATGAAGTACAATGAATGATTTCACAACCTTTTACAATTCCCACAATATCACCCCTACACATTTCTCTTACAATGTATAACATCCCTTCCACCATGATTCCCTTCACCCCTACACTTCATTTTTAAAATATCATGAAAATACCAAGAGTAGGGTAGAAATGGATAAAAATGGCTTGAAACATAGATCATCCCTATAAAGGTACTTCATGTTCTATATGGGATAAAATAATAATTTATGTAAAGGTGGTATTTAATGATAAGGGCTTTTCATAATATGCCTCAATCATTTTAAATGTGTTTTTGTATAATCATAACTTTGACAAGTTCAAATGCAAGTTCTAGTAGGCGACATGTCCCAAAATCACTCAAGAAATATTCTCAAGAATAAATAGGAATTAATTGGTCTAGAAATACTCTTGAGAATGATACATATGATATTGGAAAATCATTAAAGGCATGATTTATAATAACAAATAAATTCACATGAATTTTAGAAATTCAAAGTATGAAAAATGGTAGGAAAATTTAATTTACATAAATCAACTAATTCCCTTAAATAATGAGTAATCATTTCAATATTCATGATTTACTTTAAAAATTCAATTTTCCATTTTACTCATTCAATCTCAAAAGCATTGAAACAAAAAATATAGAATCATAGGATTCCTAAGAAACTCATATCTCCAAGATATGTCAAGTAAAACAATAATTCATGAGCGAACATGAAATTTTATCTTTAAATCTCACAAAAAATTTTTGGACAAAAAAATAAAAAAAGTTTAAAATATTAAACATTAAAAGTGAACTACCTTTTGAAATAAATCTTATGTCCTCTTCCCCTATGTAAGGATTCCTTTTACCATTTATGAACCTACAAAATAGAATTACTCAATTGAGAACAAGGATCATGTCATTAAAACTCAAAAAGATAAGGAGGAGTGGACCGTATGCTGGACTAATCTAAAAAAGGAATATGAAATATAAAAACCATGTAATGATAAATCTTGGTATGATCCCCCAAGTGAGCCTTGAATTTTTACTACCTCCATAGGGTAGTACCAGCTGTTATCCAAAATCTGAGGGTGGATGAAGCTTCTTGGATTTGAACCACCACATGTGGCTTTTCCCAGTATCCACATCTGTGTTCTTGTTGAGGAGGAATCCATGGATAGAGTACACTATATCCGCCCCTTCACAATGTGGTGCAGTTTTCATGGCTGGGGTAGGATGATGTACAAAGCATCCTCCACCTTCGTTGCTACCTGTGAAAAGTTCTCTTTCTCTTCTTGTATTCCCTCAAAATAATATTCAATGTCTTTTGGGATCTTCAAGTGTTCCTCAACAGGTGCATATTATTATTTATCATAATCCTATAAGCTATAATAAGAGTCATCCAATTCTTAAAATTCAAAACTATTAGGGGTGATACTCAAATTAGTTTCAATAAAATGAAATGAGTTTGAGTTCAAGATTGTATCATCTCCCTGAGTAAGTTCAACTTGAATATTTTCCTTGGTTCAAAGTTCCTCTTGGAGTTTATTATCACTGGATGAAGGTAGGTAGTTGGGCTCCTCTATATTCACTTAGAATTCTACTACTTGGGTGGTGTCTTCTTTCAGGGGTGTTGGATCTTCTTTACAAGGCCTGGGGAGATCAAGCAGTTCCTCACATTCATTCCAGAATTCATCAAGTTCTTTTTGATCTCCCACATGTAGCTTAGTAGGGAAGTCATCTTATTTTTCATCTATCTCTAGTAGAATTGGTTTAGTGAGGATGAATGAGTCTTCAACTACCTCTACATTTACCTCATCTAGTTCTTCAATGATGAGTGGTGAAATTTCTTCCACCACTATCTCAGCTTCGTGCTCTGTCTCAGGTTCGAGTTGCTCCATCAATGCACGAACATAGTCAAATGATATTTCCATTTTTATCCCCAAGTCATATGGAGTATTGATAATTCTATCCACCCATTAATTTAGATCATTTTAATCAACTTCAGGTTCTTCATATTTCACCTGTGAGTAATCTTACCATGCATAAAAATTTGAATTTGAATACATCATGGAAAAATATTTATTTTTAATTTTTTTTAAGAATGAAAAAATATTTAAAAAAATGTGAATTTTGAAAAAATTATTGAAGTAACTACTTAGCTTCCTAGAAATGATGCCAGTTTTGAGGCACGCCTATTGAGGGGCATGGAAAAAGAAAATTTCTAAGTTTTCCTAGTGTAGCATAGAGGCTGACCAGGATTATCGCACATGAGGAGATTTACAGTTGGTTCAACCAATAATCCTAATTAACCTATTCTAATTCTTTTTGGTGTTTTTAATATTTATTTAAAATGATGGTTTTAAGGGGTTTTAGAAAATAGTGAAATTAAAATAATGTAATGAAATCTTAAAATCTAAATGAAGATGAAAATGCAGAGAGAATGAAATTAGGGAAGAAAGCACTTGGTCATAGGGTTGGATAACACGAGTTTTTTCATTATTTATTTATTGTTTAAATTCAATTTGATAATTCATTTTATGAATCCTCATTGATGAATTACATTTCTTTGATTTAAATATTGTGTTATTTTATCTTGCCTCTGGCACACCAAACCACACCTCCTCCGTTAGTTAACTAGGATAACACCTTAAACGAGAATGTTATCCCAAAAATACCCAGCTCGACCGTATGCCATTTCATCCATTATGGAAACCCCAACTCCACCGTATGAATTATTTTCCTAATATAAGGTAGGTAAAATGAATTAATCAATGGAAAGAAATTTATTTGGAAACAATGTCATGGTGGACGACTGCCGCACCTGTGCAATGTTCCAACCTCTACCACAAATAAAATAAATCCATTTTGAATTGAAGTGAAATAATGAAGAAACCCATGAATCCCCCCCAAGTAAAATCCTTTATTTAGTCATTTTCCATAGAAAAGTTTATAGATATCATTATGGAAACATGGAAGAGAGAGAATGATAATTAGAGTTGGAAGAGAAAAGGGGTAGAAGAAGAAAGGGGAACACTTTAATATAAAAAAAGATTAATGCATTAAAATGGAAATGAAAACTAAAAATAAAAATAAAATAAAGAAATAAATTTTATAAATGTCTCTTGTACTCCTCTCCTTGGCGCCCTAGATAGTGTTGGTAAGGATTGTAATGATTTGATAGGCAGGATCTCCTCTCCTTTAAAGGCAGATTTATGTCCTCTGAAAGTTGTCGCATTTTTGTCCCATTAATAGGATGATTCACACGTGGAAACCTTCATTAAGGTTCTTCATAAATGTGTTGGTCATTGACCCTAAAAATTTCATGTAATTATTCCACAAGTTGTAGGAGTTATGATTTTTTTATTGGAGTTTTTTGTTTCTAGACGAAGGTTCCAGGAAGCTTCCTCTAAAAGTATAACATCCAATGGCACATTTAATGACTTTAAAACTCATTCAAATTATTTTTAGAGGGGATAATATTTTTCATAGTTAAATCCTAGGTTAAATAAACTTCATTTAAGGTGTTTAGTCCGAGATGGATGTCTGTTATGGTGGTGGGGTCCATGCTGTCCGCCTGAAAAAAATCTTCAACTTTATTTATATTTACAACCTCTAGATGATCGATTCTTCCCCTGGTTGAGAAGAAAAATATGAAGTAAATAAAATAAGGATTCTAAAAAATATATTCACTCAATTTGGATTAATATTTCTCATTAAATGACTAAAATACCCTTGATTTAAAAATATATACAATAATCCACAATTAAACGCTTTTCACTATTTATCTCAAAACACATCATAAATCCAAAACTGATTCATATAAGCTCAAATTGATAATTTGGAATGATTAAAAAAATTTAAATTCAGAAAAAAATGTATAAAATATTAGCTTTATCAATTCCTCCACACTTAAACCATACTTGTCCTCAAGCATAAAATCTCAACATAGAATTCAGAGGACACCAATATTACCAATATTCAAATTCCAATATAATAAAATCAAAAAAAATTCAATGTAAAATAAAATTTTAAAAAATCCACAGAAAATATAAATTTAATTTCCCACTTTTTAAAGAAACAATTAATTCATATATTTTACTTTTCCCCTTTGAAAAATGATGGAACTTATTCTTTCATTCATTCAAGCTTTGTAATTCATTATTACTAAACATGCCACATCATGATTTACCTGACCTTTGAATTTTAACTCTCATATATCCTAATAAAATTCAAGTAGAGTTATTATCATATCATGAGAACTTTCACCTTATCTATAATCTTGTAAAAGAGTTACTTTCTCCACTTTGTAAAGAAAAAAGGCACATAAAACAGTGAGAAATTTTCAATAAATGTTTAAATAACTCCGAGGCTTAAGGTTAGTAGGATTTGATATTTTAAAAATTAAGGCTCAAGTAGGAGGTTTATCTCTTATGTATAATGCATGATATAAAAAGGTTTAATGAAATTCTCCCTTTCAAATTAGCAACACCCACTTCCCCCAAAACTCAAAGTAAGGTCATGATCAAAGTAAAGCATAATGAATGATTAATGTACCCTCTTGATTTTTTTTTAATTTTTTAATTTTTTTCTTTTTTTGAAAGATATGATTAGATCAAACTTCACATCCATAACCTAACTACATACGATAATAGGATATTTGGTCTGTAAAATGGTGATTTTTGGTTTTCCCAAATCATAACCTATTTTTCTCATTTTTTTGGTTATTTTTGTCATTTATTTATTTATTTATTAAATTAAATATGGGAAAACAATGAAGTACAATGAATGATTCCACAAACTTTTACAATTCCCACAATATCACTCCCACATTTTTCCCTTACAATGTATAACAACCCTTCCACCATGATTCTCTTCACCCCCACACTTCAGTTTTAAAATATCATGCAAATACCAAGAGTAGGGTAGGAATGGATAAAATGGCTTGAAACAAGGATCATCCATATAAAGGTAATTCATGGTCTATATGGTCTAAAATAAGGATTGATGTAAAGGTGGTATTTAAGGGTAATGTCTTTTCAAAATATACCTCAATCATTTTAAATGTGTTTTTGTACAGTCATAGCTTTGACAAGTTCAAATGAATGTTCTAGTAGGTGACTTGTCCCAATATCACTCAAGAAATTTGCTCAAGAATAAATAAGAATTACTTGGTATATAAATCATCTTGGGAATGAGACATATGATATTGGATAATCACCGAAGGCATTATTTATAATAACAAATCAATTCACATGAATTTCAGAAATTCAAAGTAAGAAAAATGGTAGGGAAATTTTATTTACATAAATCAAATAATTACCTTAAATCACGAGTAATCATTTAAATAGTCACGCTTCACTTTAAACATTCAATTTTCCATTTCACTCATTCAATCTCATTAGCATTGAAATATAAAACATGGCATTACATGATACCTAAGAAACTCATGTCTCATAGATAAGTCAAGTAAAGCAATAATTTAATTGTGGACATGCAATTTTATCTTTAAATATCAAAAAAAGTTTTGGACCAAAAAATACAAGGTGTTTAAGAGATTAAAAATTAAAAGTGAACTCTATTTTAAAATAAATCTTATGTCATATTCCTCTATGTAAGGCTTCCTTTTCCCATTTATGAACCTACAAAAGAGAATTACTCACTTAAGAACAAGGATCATGCCATTAAATCTCAAAAAGATAAAGAGGAGTGGGATGCATGATGGACTAATCTAAAAAAGGAATATGAAATATAAAAATCATGTAAAGATAAATATTGGTATGATCCCCTAAGCAGGAACTAAATATTTACTTATTATAGAGGGCAGTACCAACTATTATCCAAAATCATAGGTTGGATGAAGCTTCTTTGATTTGAACCACCACATGTGGCTTTTCCTAGCATCCATATCTATATTCTTGTTGAGGAGGACTCCATGGATAGATTACACCTGATCCGACCCCTTCTCAATGTGGTACAGTTTTCATGGTTGGGGTAGGATAAAGTACAGAGCATCCTCCTTCTTCGTTGCTACTTTTTCAAAGTTCTCTTTCTCTTCTTGTATTCCCTAAAAAGAATATTCAATGCATTTTGGGAGCTTTAAGTATTACTCAATAGGTGTATCTTATTCTTTCTCATCATCCTCCAAGGCATAATATGAGACATCCAATTATGAAAATTCAAAAATATTTGGGGTGATACTCAAATTAGTTTCAATAAAATCAAATGAGTTTGAGTTCAAGATTTTATCCTCTCACTGAGAAAGTTCGTCTTGAATATTTTTCTTTGTTTAAAGTTCCTCTTAAAGTTTTTTATCACTAGATGAAGGTAGGTAGTTCGTCTCCTCCATCTTCAATTCAAATTCCACCACTTGGGTGGTGTCTTATTTTAGTGGTATTGGCTCTTCTTTACAATGCTTTGGGAGATCAAGTAGTTCCACACATTCATTCCAGAATTCATCATGTTTTTGTTGATCTCCCACATGTAGATTAGTAGGGAATTCATCTTCGCTTTCATCTATATTAGGTAGAATTGGTTGAGTGAGGATGAATGAGTCTTCAAGTACCTCTACATTTACCTCCTCTGGTTCTTCAATGATGCGTGGTAAAATTTCTTCCACCACTATCTCAGTTTATTTCTCTGTCTTAGGGTCGGGTTGCTCCATCAATGTACAAACATAGTCAAATGATCTTTTTATTTTTATCCCAAATTCATCCAGAGTATTTCTCATCCTATCCACTAGGTCATTTAGATCATTGTAATTGACTTCTGTTTCTTTATAATGCCCATGCGAGTAATCGTCCCATGCATAAAAATTTGAATTTGAATACATCATAGAAAAAGAATTTTTTTAGATTTTTTAATAATGAAAAAATATTTAAAAAAATGTGAATTTTGAAAAAATAATTGAAGTAATATCTTAGCTCCCTGAAAACGGTGCCAGTTTTGACGCATGCCTGTCTTGGGGCATGGAAAAATAAAATTTTTAAGTTTTTCTAGTGCAGCATAGAGGCTGGCCAGGGTCGTTTCACTTGAGGAGCTTTGTAATTGGTTCAATAAATAATCCTAATTCATCTATTCTAATTATTTTTGGTGTTTTTAATATTTTTTGAAAATTCTGGTTTTTAAGGGGTTATAGAAAATAGTGAAATTAAAATAATGTAATGAAAACTTTAAATCTAAATGAAGATGCAAATGCTGACAGAATAAAATTAAGGAAGAAAGAACTTGGTCCTAGGGTTGGATAACATGGGTTCATTCATTATTTATTTATTGTTTAAATTCAATTTTATAATTCATTTTATGAAACCTCATTGATGAATTACTTTCCTATGATTTAAAGTGTGTGTGATTTTAGCATGCCTTCGACACACCAATGCACACCTCCTCTGATAGTCAACTAGGATAACACCTCAATTGAGAATGCAATCCCAAAAAGACCCAGCTCCACCGTATGTCATTTTATCCCTTATGGAAACCCCAAATCCACAATATTAAGGGTTTTCTTAAGATAAATGAGGGAAAATTAATTAATCAATGGAAAGGAATGGATTTAGAAACAATGTCGTGGTGGACGACCACAGCACCAGTGCAATATTCCCGCCTCCACCAAAAATAAAATAATTTTTTTTAATTGAATTTAAATAATAAAGAACACTAGGAAACCTCCCCTGGGTCTAATCCTTGAGTTATTCACTTGCCATAGTGAAGTGCATAGAGATCACGATGGAAATATGGAAGAGAGATAATGAGAATTAGAGTTGGAAGAGAAAAGGGGTGTAAGAAGAAAGGGGAACAATTTAATATAAAAAAGATTAATGCATTAAAATGGAAATAAAAATTAAAAATAAAAGTAAAATAAAGAAATAAAATTTCTAAATGGCTCTTTTCCTCCTTTCGTTGGTGCCCCTAATTGTGTTGGGAAGGATTAGAATGATTTTAGAGGTTGGAGCTCCTATCCTTTTATAGGAATATTTATTTATTCCAAAGGTGGTCACATTTTTGGCCCATTAATTGGCAGATTCATACATTTACCCCTCCATGGAAGTTCTTAATAAATTTTTTTTCCATTCACCCTCCAAATTTCAGATCATTCTTCCACTTTTTGTAGAAGTTATAAGTTTTTTATTGGAGGTTTCTGTTTCTAGATTAAGGTTCTAGGAAGATTCCTCTAAAAGTATAACATTCAATGGCACATTTAATTACTTAAAAACTCATTAAAATTATTTTTATAGGGGATCCTATGTGTCCTAGTTCGATCCCAGGTTGAATAACCTTCATTTAAGGTGTTTAGGACGAGATGGACATCCGTTACGGTGGTGGGTCCATGTTGTCCATACGGAAAAATGTTCAACTTTATTTATTTTTTATAGACTCTATATGATCGATTAATCCCCTAGTCCAAAATACAAATATGAAGGAAATAAATTATTCTCACAAAAAAAGAGTCACTCAATTTGGAATTTTATGTTTCAATAAATGACTAAAATACTTTTGATGTAAATATTTGTCCAGCTATCCAAAATTAAGCGCTTTTCACCATTTTGCTCAAAACACATCATAAATCCAAAATTGATTCATATAAGCTCAAATTGATAATTTGGGATGATTAAAAAAATTTAAATTCAGACAAAAAATTTGGAAAATATTAGCTCTATCGATTCCCCCGCACTTAAAACCATGCTTGTCCTCAAGCATAAAATCTCAACATGGAATTCAGAGGACACCGATATTACCAATATTCAAATTCCAAAGTAATAAAATCCAAAAATTTTCAATGTCAAATAAAATTTTCAAAAATCCTCATAAAATATAAATATAATTTTCCAACTTTTAAAGAAATAGTTAATTAATATATTTTACTTTTCCCCATTGAAAAATGATGGAACTTCTTCTTTCATTCATTCAAGCTTCTCAATTCTTTATTATTAAACATTCCACATCATGATTTACCTCACCTTTGAATTTTGAATCTCATATCTCATGATAAAATTCAAGTAGAGTTATTCTCATATCATGAGAACATTCACCTTATCCATAATCTTGTAAGAGAACTACTTTATCCGCTTTGTAAAGACAAAAGGCACATAAAATAGTGTGGAATTTTCAATAAAGGTTCAAATAACTCTGAGGCTTAAGTTTGGTAGGATTTTATGTTTTAAAAATCAAGGCTCAAGGAGGAGGTTTATCTCTTATGTATAATGCATGATATCAAAAAGTGTAATGAATTTCTCCCCTTTAAAGTAGCAACACCCACTTTCCCCAAAACTCAAAGTAAGGTCATGATCAAAGTAAAGCATAATGAATGATTAATGCAACCTTTTTTTTAATTTTGTACTTTTTTTTCTTTTTTCAAAAGTTATTATTAGGTCAAAACTCAAATCCATAATCTAACCACATACAATAATAGGACCGTCAGTTTGTAAAATAGTGATTTTTGGTTTTCCCAAATCACTACCCATTTTTCTCATTATTTTGGTTCTTTTGGTCATTTTTTTTAAATTCAAGAGGGGAAAACAATAAAGTACAATGAATGATTCCCAAATCTTTTATAATTCCCATAATATCACCCCAAAAGTTTCCATTACAATGTATAATATCCCTTTCACTATGATTCCCTTCACTCCCACACTTAATTTTTAAAATATCATGCAAATACCAAGATTAGGGTAGGAATGGATAAAAATGGCTTGAAACATGGATCATCCCTATAAAGGTCATTCGTGGTCTCTATGGGATAAAATAAGGATTGATGTAAAGGTGGTATTTAAGGATAACAGCTTTTCAAAATATGCCTCAATCATTTTAAATGTGTTTTTGTATAGTCATAGCTTTGACAAGTTAAAATGAAAGTTCTAGTGGGTGACATGTCCAAAGATCACTCAAGAAATATGCTCAAGAATAAATATAAAGTACCTGGTCTATAAATCCTCTCAGGACAGAGACATATGATATTGGACAGTCACCGAAGGCATGATTTATAATAACAGATCAATTCACATGAATTTCAGAAATTCAATGTATGAAAAATGGTAATGAAATTTCATTTACATAAATTAAATAATTCCCTTAAATCATGAGTAATCATTTCAACATTCATGCTTCACTTTAAATATTCAAATTTCCATTTTACTCATTCAATATCATTAGCATTGAAATCTGAAACATGGAATCATAGGATTTCTAAGAAACTCATATCTCCTAGATAAGTCAAGTAAAGCAACAATTCAAGTGTGGACATGCAATTTTTTATTTAAAGCTCAAAAAATGTTTTGGACCAAAAAATATAATGAGTTTAAAAGATTAAACATTAAAAGTTAAAACCCTTTTGAAATAAAGCTTATGTACTATTCCTCTTTGTAAGGCATCATTTTCCCATTTATGAACCTACAAAAGGGAATTACTCACTTAAGAACAAAGACTATGTCATTAAATCTCAAAAATATAAGGAGGGGCCGTATGATGTACTAATCTAAAAAATGAATATGAAATATAAAAATAATGTAAAGATAAATATTGTTATGATCGGGCCATGAATTTTTATAGCCTCTAGAGGGAAGTACTGGCTGTTATCCAAAATCAGAGGGTGGATGAAGCTTCTTTGATTTGAACCACCACATGTGGATTTTCCCAGCATCCACATCTGTGTTCTTGTTGAGGAGGAATCCAATGATAGAGTACAACAGATCACCCCCTTCATAATGTGGTACATTTTTCATGGTGGGGGCAGGATGTAGTACGGAGCATCCTCCTCCTTCGTTTCTACTTATTCAAAGTTCTATTTCTCTTCTTGTATTCCCCCAAAAGAATATTCAATGTATTTTGTAGCTTTAATTGTTCCTCAATAGGTGAATATTCTTCTTTCTCATCATCCTCCAAGTAATAATAAGAGTCATCCGATTCTGAAAATTCAAAACTATTAGGGGTGACACTCAAGTTAGTTTTCATAAAATCAAGTGAGTTTGAGTTCAATATTGTATCGGCTCCCTGAGTAAGTTCAGCTTGAATATTTTCCTTAGTGTAAATTGACTCTTGGAGTTGATTATCACTGGATGAAGGAAGGTAGTCATGCTACTTCATCTTCAATTAAAATTCCACCACTTGGGTATTGTATTCTTTTAGTGGTGCCATATCTTCTTTACAAGGCCTGGGGAGATCAAGAAGTTCCTCACATTCATTCCAGAATTCATCAAGTTCTTATTGATCCCCCACATATAGCTCAGTAGGGAATTCATATTCTTTTTTCATCTATCTCAGGTAGAATTGGTTGAGTGAGGATTAATGAGTCTTCAAGTAACCCTACATTTACCTCATATGGTTCTTCAATGGTGAGTGGTGAAATTTCTTCCACCTCTATCACAGCTTCTTGCTCTGGCTCAGGGTCGGGTTTCTCTATAAATGTATGAAAATAGTCAAATTCTCTTTCAATTTTATCCCCAAGGAATCCATAGTATTTATCATCCTATCCACCTGGTAATTTAGATCATTGTAATCGACTTCTGGTTCTTCATATTTCACCTACGAGTAATCTTCCCACGCATAAAAATTTGAATTTGAATACATCATGGAAAAATATATATTTTTTTGATTTTTTTAAGAATGAAAAAATATTTACAAAAATGTGAATTTTGAAAAAACGATTGAATTAACTACTTAGCTCCCTAGAAATGGAACCAGTTTTGATGCATAATGGTCGTGGGGAATGGAAAAATCAAATTTCTATGTTTTTGTAGTGCAGCATAGTGGCTGACTAGGGTCATCTCACTTGAGGAGCTTTACAGTTGGTTTAATAAATAATCTTAATTCAACTATTATAATTCTTTTTGGTGTTTTTTATATTTATTGAAAATGATGGTTTTAAGGGGTTTTGGAAAATAGTGAAATTAAAATAAGGTAATAAAAAATTTAAATCTAAATGGAGATGCAAATGTAGACAGAATGAAATTAGGGAAGAAAGAACTTGGTCCTAGGATTGGATAACACGATTTCATTAATTAATTATTTATTGTTTAAATTCAATTTGATAAATCATTTTATCAAACCTCATTGATGAATTACTTTCATTTTATTTAAAGAGTATGTGATTTTAGCATGCCTCTGGCACACCAAAGCACACCTCCTCTGATAGTCAACTAGGATAACACCTCAACGGAGAATGCTATCCCAAAAAGACCCAGCTCCACCGTATGTTATTTCATCCTTTATGGTAACCCCAACTCCACTATATGAAAGGTATGCCTAAGATAAGGGAGGGAAAGATAATTAATCAATGGAAAAGAATGGATTTGGAAACAATGTCGTGGTGGACGACTACCGCACCGGTGTAATATTCCTGTATCCACTACAAATAAAATAATAAAATTTTGAATTGAAGTGAAATAATGATAAACACCCTGTAACCTCCCCTGGGTCGAAGCCTCTAGTTAGTCACTTTCCATAGATAAGTTCATATATATCATTATGGAAACATGGAAGATAGAGAATGTGAATTCGAGTTGTAAGAGAAAAGGAGTGGAAGAAGAAAGGGGAACACTTTAATATAAAAAATATTAATGCATTAAAATGGAAATGAAAATAAAAATAAAAAGAAAATAAATAAAGAAAATTTCTAAATGGCTCTTGGCCTCCTCTCCTTAGTGCCCCAGATGGTGTTGGGAAAGATTGGAATGATTTGAGAGGTAGGAGCTCCTCTCCTTTTATAGGTATATTTCTATCTTCCAAATGTTGTCGCATTTTTGGACCATTAATTGTCTAGTTAATTCATGGACTATTCATGAAGGTTATTAATAAATGTGTTGGTCATTAACCCTCCAAAGTTCATCTCATTTTTCCGCCGGTTGTAGGAGTTATGATTTTTTTATTGGAGGTTTCTGTTTCTAGATGAAGGTTTCAAGAAGCTTCCTCTAAAAGTATAACATCCAATGGAACCTTTAATGACATAAAAACTCATTCCAATTATTTTTATAGGCTCTAATATGTGTCCTAGTTCTATCCCAGGTGTAAAAAACTTAATTGAAGGTGTGAAAGCCTAGATGGACATTCGTTACGGTGTTGGGGTCAATGCTGTCCGCTTGGAAATATCTTCAACTTTATTTATTTTTTACAGCCTCTAGATGATTGATTCATCCAATGTTTCAAAATAAAAATATGAAGGAAATTAAATAAGGATTCTAATAAAAAGATTCACTCAATTTGGATTTATATTTTTCAATAAATGACTAAAATACCCTTGATGTAAAAATCTGTCCAACAATCCTGAATTAAGCACTTTTCACCATTTTTCTCAAAACACATCATAAATCCAAAATTGATTCATATAAGCCAAAATTGTTAATTTGAGATGATTAAAACAATTGAAATTAAGACAAAAAAATGTGTAAAATATTATCTCTATCAATTCCCCTACACTTAAACAGTGCTTGTCCTCAAGCATACAATCTCAACATGGAATTCATAGGACACCAATTTTACCAATTTTCAATTTCCAAAGTAATAAAATCAAACAACTTTCAATGTCAAATAAAATTTTCAAAAATACACATAAAATATCAATTTAATTTTACATTTTTTTAAAGAAACAATTAATTCATATATTTTACTTTTTCCCTTTGAAAAATGATGTAACTTCTTCATTAATTCATTCAAGCTTCTCAATTCATTATTGTTAAACATGCCACATTATGATTTACCTCACCTTTGAATTTTTACTATCATATCTCATGATAAAATTCAAGTAGAGTTATTATCATATCATGAGAACATGCACCTAATCCTTAATCTGGTAAAAGAGCTACTTTATACACTTTTTAAAGACAAAAGACACATAAAATCATGATGAATTTTCAATAAAGGTTCAAATAACTATAAGGCTTAAGGTTGGTAGGATTTTATGTTTTAAAAATTAAGGAATAAGGAGGAGTTTTATTTCCTATTTATAATTCATGGAATCAAAAAGTGTAATGAAATTCTCCCCATGAAAGTAACAACACCCACTTCCCCCAAAACTCTAAGTAAGGTCATGATCAAAGTAAAGCATAATGAATGATTAATTCACCCTAATGATTTTTTTTAATTTTGTACTTTATTCTTCTTCTTTCAAAAGTTATGATTAGATAAAACCTCACATACATCACCTAAACTATATATGATAATAGGATCTTCAGTCTGAAAAATGGTGAGTTTTGTTTTTCCAAAATCACAACCCATTTTTATCATTTTTTTGGTTCTTTTTTTCATTTTTTTTATTTTTTTTAAATTAAAGAGTGGAAAACAATGAAGTACAATGAATGGCTCCACAAACTTTTAAAATTACCATAATAGAACCCCCAAACTTTTCCCTTATAATGTATAATATCCCTTCCACCATTATTCCCTTCACCCCACACTTTATTTTTAAAATTTCATGCAAATACCAAGAGTAGGGTAGGAATGGATAAAAATGGTTTGAAACATGGATCATCCCTATAATGGTCCTTGATAGTCTATATGGGCTAAAATAAGTATTTATTTAAAGGTGGTATTTAAGGATAATATCTTTTCAAAAGATGCCTCAATCATTTTAAATGTGTTTTTGTACAGTAATAGCTTTAACAAGTTCAAATACAAGTTATATCAGGTGACATGTCCCAAGATCACTGCAGAAACATGCTAAAGAATAAATAGGAATTACTTGGTATGGAAATCCTCTTGAGAATAGGACATATGATATTGTAAAATCACTGAAGGCCTAATTTATAATAACAAATCAATTCACATGAATTTCAGAAATTCAAAGTATGAAAACTGGTAGGAAAATTTCATTTACATAAATCAACTAATTCTCTTAAATCATGAGTAATCATTTCAATATTAATTCTTCACTTTAAACATTAATTTTTCCATTTTACTCATTCAATATCATTAGCATTGAAATCTAAAACATGGAATCACATGATTCCTAAGAAACTCATGTCTCTTAGAAATGTCAAGTAAATCAATACTTCAAGTGTGAACATAAAATTTTATCTTTAAAACTAAAAAAAAGTTTTGGACAAAAAAATATAAGGAGTTTAAAAGATTAAACATTATAAGTTAACTCCCTTTTGAAATAAATCTCATGTTCTCTTCCTCTATGTAAGGATTTTTTTCCCATTTATGAACCTACAAAAGAGAATTACTCACTAAAGAACAAGGATCGTGTCATTAAAGCTCAAACAGATAAGGAGGAGTGGGACGTATGATATACTTATCTAAAAACAGAATATGAAATACAAAAATCATGTAAAGATAAATCTTGGTATGATCCCCCAAATGGGTACTGAAGTTTTACTGCCTCTAGAGGGGAGTACTGACTATTATCCAAAATCAGAGGGTTGATGAATCTTCTTTGATTTGAACCACCACATGTGGATTTTCCTAGAATCCATATATGTGTTCTTGTTGAATAGGAATCCATGGATATAGTACCCCAGATCCTCCCCTTCTTAATGTGGTATAATTTTCATGGCAGGGGTAGGATGAAGTACAGAGCATCCTCATCCTTTGTTGCTACTTATGCAAAGTTCTCTTTCTCTTATTTTATTACCTCAAAAGAATATTCAAAATTTTTTGGGAGCTTCAAGTGTTCCTCAATATGTTCATCTTCCTCCAAGGAATAATAAGTGTCATCCGATTCTAAAAATTCAAAACTATTAGGGGTGATACTCAAATTACTTTCAATAAAATCAAATGAGATTGAGTTCAAGATTGTATCATCTTCCTGAGTAAGTTTGTATTGAATATTTTCCTTGGTGTAAAGTGAATCTTGGAGTTTATTATCACTAGATGAAGGTAGGTATTCGGGATCCTCCATATTCACTTAAAATTCCACCACTTGGGTGGTTTCTTATTTCAGTGGTTTTGGATCTTCTTTACAAGGCTTGTGGATATCAAACAGTTCCTCCCATTCATTCCAGAATTCATCAAGTTCTTGTTGATCTTCCACATGTAGCTTAGTAGGGAATTCATCTTCCTTTTCAAATATCTTGAGTATAATTGGTTGAGTGAGGATAAATGAGTCTTCAAGTACCTCTACATTTACCTCCTCTGGTTCTTCAATGATGAATGGTGGAATTTCTTCCACCACTATCTCAGCTTCTTGCTCCAGCTTAGGGTTAGGTTGATCCATAAATGTACGAACATAGTCAAATTATATTTCCATTTTTATCGCCATTTCATCCAAATTATTTCTCATCCTATCCACCCGTTCATTTAGATCATTGTAATCGACTTTTGGTTCTTCATATTTCACCAACAAGTAATCTTCCCATGCATAAAAATCTGAATTTGAATAAATCATGGAAAAATATTTTTTTATATTTTTTTAAGAATGAAAAAATATTTACAAAATTGTGAATTTTGAAAAAAATATTGAAGTAACTACTTATCTCCCCAGAAACGGTGCCAGTTTTGACACACGCCTATCACGAGGCATGGAAAAAGCAAATTTCTATGTTTTTCTAGTATATCATAGAGGCTGATTAGGGTCATCTCACTTGAGGAGATTTGTAGTTGGTTCTTTCAAAAATCCTAATTCAACTATTTTTATTATTTTTCATGTTTTTAATATTTATTAAAAAATTATGGTTTTAAGGGGGTTTGAAAAATAGTTAAATTAAAATAATGTAATGGAAACTTTAAATCTAAATGTAGATGAAAATGGAGATAGAATGAAATTGGGGAAGAAAACACTTGGTCCTAGGGTTGGATAACACAAGTTCATCCATTATTTATTTACTCATTAAATTCAATATGATAATTCATTTTATGAAACCTTATTTATGAATTACTTTCCTTTTATTTAAAGAGTGTGTGATTTTAGCATACCTCCAACACACCAAACCACACCTCCTCTAAAAGTCAACTAGGATAACACCTCAACCGATAATGCTATCCCAAAAGACCCGGCTCCACCGTATTCCATTTCATCCCTTATGGAAACCCAACTCCACCATATAAAGGGTTTTCCTAAGATAAGGGAGGTAAAATGAATTAATCAATAAAAATGAATGGATTTGGAAACAATGCCGTGGTGGATGACCGCCACACCCATGCAATATTCCAACCTCCACCCCAAATAAAATAAAAAGATTTTGAATTGAAGTTCAATAATGAAGAACACCATGAAACCTTCCCTGGATCCAATCCTTGAGTTAGTCACTTTCCACAGAGAAGTGCATAGAGATCATGATGCAAATATGAAAGAGATAGAATTAGAATTAGAGTTAGAAGAGAAAAGGGGTGGAAGAAGAAAGTTGAACATTTTAATATAAAAAATATTAATACATTACAATGGAAATGAAAAATATAAATAAAAATAAAATAAAGAAATAAAATTTCTAAATAGCTCTTGGCCTCCAATATTTGGTTCCCCGGATGGTGTTGGGAAGTATTGGAATGATTTGATAGGTAGGAGCTTCTCTCCTTTTATAGGCAAATTTATATCCTCCAAAAGTTGTTGCATTTTTGGACCATTAATTGGACGATTCACACATAGAACCCTTCATGAAAGTTCTTCATATATTTTTTGGCCGTTCACCCTATAAAGTTCATCTCATTTTGTCACCGGTTGTAGGAGTTATGATTTTTTATTGGAGGTTTCTTTTTCTGGATGAAGGTTCTAGGAAGGTTCCTCTAAACGTATAACATCCAATGAAACTTTTATTGACTTAAAAACTTGTTAAAAGTATTTTTAGAGGCTCTACTATGTGTCTGCGTTTGATCCTAGGTGAAATCACCTTCATTGAATGTGTGTATGCCAAGATGGACGTTCGTTATGGTGGTGGGGTCCACTCTGTCCACCTAGAAAAATAATCAAATTTATTTATTTTTTACAGCCTCTAGATGATTGATTCAACCCATGGTCCAGAAGAAAAATATAAAGGAAATAAAATAAAGATTCTAAAAAAACTAATCACTCAATTTGGATTTATATTTTAAAAGAAATGACTAAAATACCCTTGATGTAAAGATCTTTCCAACAATCCAGAATTAAGCGCTTTTCACCATTTTGCTCAAAACACATCATAAATCCAAAATTGATTCATATAATATAAAATTGATAATTTGGGATGATTAAAAAAATTGAAATTCAGACAAAAAATGTGGAAAATATCAGCTCTATCAGAATCTCAAGTCAAACCACATGGATTCACCACCCTCCCAAACCCATCATGTGTCTCCTAGGTAGGTATCTCGAGTATGAAATCCATACCCCTTCATAGAATCCATATTAGATGATCATCGTCGATCCTTAGTTTTAAGTTGATGCTTGAGAATAATAATACCTATCACCCTACACTCACACTCTCAAGGGTTAATATAATACTGGGGCACCCACCATGGTCCCGGAGGTCATATTAGAATATAAAAACCCTAAATGGGATCCTATTCCTCATTCTCATTCCTTAGTAAAATCACATCACTTTGAAGAGAATAACGCCCCTAATTATAATCATAAACATATCACAACCTCACTGGCCTCATAAGGAAAGCCTCACTAGAATTGATATTAAGAGATGAAAAAAACCCATCTCACTTTCTATGTCCTATAAGTCCAGTCCTATCACCCAATTATGAAAAGTATACCCCAAGGTACCCCAACCTAAGTACTCACATTCTAGTGGAGGAGGAACACTCACACCACTCTCAAATCAACTGTCCCAGTGGCTCTAAGGAATCTCACAATTCAATAATTTCTTACTCGAGCTAACCATTCTTGATTCACCAACCATCCCTACTCAAGGTGGATAAGGGAACCTATATTGGACTATTATGTTCACTTTATCCATTAGATTCACACCCATTAGGGTCCATGTACCTTAAGGCTCCTATTTATAATCAAGGCCATTGCCATAGGTGTCCGAGGCATCAAGTCAATTCCAAGGGTACTTTGTGGCCCTTAGCAACATATCGATTCCACTCACAAGCACATTACTTAAATAAATAGTTCATTTAAATTAAATTTAGATCAAACTTGGTGGAAAGATCACATATCAAATTTATATATATAAAATGAATTTTCTATATGGGTATTATCAAGGGACCACTAACATCAATATGATCCAGTTCCTTTTAACAAACTACATGAACATCACTTCTTAAGCTCATCCAAGCTCCGCATCCACTCCTGGGAACCTATCCCAAGCCACAATGTTCAACAAATAATTATAAAAGTTTATAATTAATTATTAAAACCATTTTTTAACAATTTATAATTAATGCAAAATTTAATAAAAATAGTGATAAATTATAAAAATCACATCAAGAATCAACCACTCACTGAAACCTCAAGTAATGGGGAACAATTTACTCCTATCATGCACCCGAACCTAAACCACATGATATCCCTAACACATGTCATCAATTCAATAGCCAATTCCATCAATTTAAGTAAATAATGACTATAAAAATCCATAGGGTGATATATCTTTATCCAAACGATATACAATGATATGAAAAAATTGTCTCGGTACATCCTTTAGCTACAAAATATGAAAAATCCAATATAAAAGGGTTATTCCACCATAATATGATATAATCGTCACTTAAATTCCTATACAAGACAACCACCAATTAGAAAAAACAAGGAGGAAGGAAGAAAAAAGGGAAGTAAGAAATTAAATTTACCCTAATCACATAAGAGATCTATAAAATCTCCTCTTATCTGAGAGAAAATCAAAGGGTGTAAAGGTGAGGCATAACCCCTTTTCTGCATGCAAGAGAAAACGAAAATGGAGGGAGGGGTTAAAAGATAATAGAGGAAAAAGGGTTATTTCACCATTTTTATTGAAAATAACCGTGATATACAATTTTATCATTGTTTTCAAAATTATTAACCAACTTTGTGGTTGGATCTATATCAAGCTATCCACATTATATGGTTTGTCTGCACACTTTTCTATATCATGTTCTAACTGTATATAATTCACTATCCAAGGCCACACACCATGTTTGGTTTGGTCACAAAGTTTGTCAAACCAAGCACCAATCATGTAAATCCTCACTACAATTTAATTTCTTGTTATGCATGGTTTCTCTACAATTGTGAGCCAACCATGCACCACATTCATATATAAACCAATTCTCATAGTTACCTCACACGATTTCTCCTAACCTTTCAGTAACCATGCACTGGGATAAAAATCTTTCCAAACTTCTGAAATTCAACCCAAAACTCCCAAGACCTTACCAAGCACACGAGAAACCTCTCTAGCCTTTATCCACATCCAAAAATATATCCTTAGGATTATTTAACTCTTGTAATTTTGATCTGATTTCAATTATTAAAACGATTCCTATTTCATAGTTAAAAATTCAAATTTCATAAAAAATTCAAGGGACGGGTCTTTACAACCTCCCCACCATAACACTTCTCATCCATGAGAATTCCCAGTATCCCTTATCTATTATTATTGATTTATCCCAATAATCAATCCATAACCAACTCACCAAGTTATAATTTAGAATGATAATAAGGCTTTCACTATGAATTCCCAACCATAAGACTCAACATTCATAAAAAAATAATCCAACTAACATCACAATCAATGAAACACCTAGACAGTTCTCCATGAAACCCATCTACTCCGAGACACCATGGTGTTGTTAATAAACTTATACATAGGATTATGGTGCTTCCCCTATAAGTATTAGTATATAGGGGCCAATTCTGAGTTAAAGTGAACTCCACCCTCAAAACCACCCACTAAAAATGCATTTCCAATGGTCCAACAAACTGATTGCTGTGTTTTCTATCACACCACACCCAAATACACATGAAAAAACCAACAATACCTCCTATGATCAACCTTTCTAAAAAATGATCATTCACACCTACTGATGTGCTATATCAACATATGATCATAATTCCTTAATCCTTGGGGCATATAATAATTTTCTAACACCGCCAATAAAGTATAAACTTGAATATCATTGTAATTACATGGTTGGATCATCGACGAACCAAACTGGTCATCGTGATATTAACCAAGAACTAGCATACCACTGATCTAACTCGCCCTCATATCACATAAAAACAATCCTAATCTTGGTGCTAATGCATGGATTCCACCCAATACTACATTCAAGAATCAAATCTATTTTTCACCATAGAACCAAATAAAACCAGATCCATTTGCACAATGACATCAAAAATCCATATCAATCACTTAAAAACCATTCTTATCACACTCCCAATATCCACATGAGGTTTGTCTCACCACGACCCATATTCCATCCATTTCCACATGTAATGACTGTATGTGATCATCTTACTCTTATCCAAGTGCCAATAAAAATCACCAATCTCTACCCATTCCCATATTATTGATAATAACACCCCTATACTTCATTATAATTTTTACATAATGAGGATAACACCCAGTAATATCCTACAGTGCACTCTATATTATACGAATTCCCTTATAATTCCCCTTGAGCACATCCTTAATTGGTTCCAACATTGCATGTGTGGTACTCTTCCTGAGCCATACTCACCAACCCATCAATTCTAGACACCATCCATCCATAAAATCGTAATTATAACACATGGACACCTATTATTATCATTAATACCTTAGGAAACCAAGATCACAAACATTTCATCAAAAACATTAGTTCTTGGATCATAAACAATCTCTCACTGATACACAACTCAATAAAGACCACATGTAACTAGTTCATATTACCTTGATCCCATTAAAAATATTCTTGTACACCTCATAATACCACCCGAGTTATCTTTTACATTGGTGCTCAATATCCCCCATTACCAAAGAGAAACAACCCCAAGAAGGAATAAACCTCGATACTACCCTACAATAATATCCAATTCAAATCCTCTAGATTCCTATCAATCCTAGTCTCAAATCATAAACCAATAACCATGATCATTTCATGTTAGTCACATCTAATCAGAATCACCTCTATGATTTTTCTAATAATATTGACATATCACCCGTGCTAAAGACAATAACATAGTCAACCGCTACTCCGAGCATAATCTTGAAATCAAAATCATATACTTGAACTCTATACAACCTCGATATGACCATTTAGGTTCATAATAAACCATCCCATCATGAAACACACCTAAAATAAATAAGTCCAGAAATCCAAAAGATCCCACCCATCTGAAACCATCCTTAATACCAAATCACCTTAAGTGATTTTCATCACTCAAATAGAAGGTGTCTCACCAACCTATATTTAGATGACCATGAAATCCATGCATTTCATACATGAAATTTCATAATAAAAACCTAATATTTCATGTTCATAATACCCAAGGCATCACTATGAAAATATTCCTTACTCAATAGCACATCCTGTGCACTATATCACAACCAAAGCATAAATCTATACTCCCTATCTCTAGAGAACTCTCAATCCTGAGCTAACACCTCATTTGATCTTCTATAATATATCAAAACCATCTCAACAATAACAATTAACTCACCAATATCCTGATCCATATAACAAAGTACTAGCCTCTCCCACTTCGCCCAAAAACCTCATATCATGTAGACATAACTCACATGGAGTTATTTATGCTCCCATCAAAAAATACCAAGGAAACTCATAGGACTAGAACACCCAATCTAGGGTTCTCTACATAACTGGCATCATATTCCAAACATTTCCCCTCATTGGGAACCTATCCTCATCATGAATCCACATACTTGACTACCCCTCTTTAGGAATAGGTCTCATCCACCATCACCTATATAATAGCTTCATCCCATGATTATCCATGTCAGGTATACCACAAACACATGGTTTGGTTAAGTATAATATCACCAAGAATCTATTTAGAAAAAAATTGTTTAAGTTTTTATTAATACTTTAAGTAACTGAACTTATTTTCAATCACCCATAAATGGTTCATCTTCAAGGCATATAATGTCAGTACCTACCCATTAGGGGTAATCATATATCCTTTATACCGAGGGATTGTATAGTGACCACCCAGGAGTATCCATACATAAGATTAACAAGCAATATAATCAAAGAAATTATATCATGGTTTAGCTGAGTATATTTCCACCAAAATGTTATATGGGAATATACCATATAAGTTTTTTTACATTAAACAACTAAATCATCAGTCGTCAGTGATATTGATCACACACAAGCATTAAAATGTCATGTGAGTCATACATGAAAAATATGAGGCATTTAAATTGGCCTCTTACCCATAGGACAACAAAAAAAACCCATAAATCATAAATCATTAATCCATAAACCCAAGTGCATCACACTAGGTGAAATAAAATATATATAAAAGTGAAAACCAAGAAAAAAATCCTAACTCCATGGTAATGTAGAATTACCATTGGAAAATTTATTCATGAAACACCAATTTGAGGTCCATAACAAGCTTTGAAACATTCCTAGATGACCTATCTACTATCACCCCAAATAATAAGACAAAACAAAATCTTTGATACCACTTTATAACATCTCATCGACTGAAGACCACTAATCATTGTCTTGTTTGAAATCACTACATAACCTTAGGTACACGTCCCCATAAACAGGAGGATTTGGATTAGTATTGGGGGTCTATGGTGTTATCATGTGGATACTATACCTCTCATATTAGAGTTAGAAATAATTGAAACAACCAAATAACATCCAATAAGAATATACACGTAATAGAGTACACATAAGAAAATAAAATACAACATGTTAGATCCAATGAAAATATAAACACATGAAACTATATATATTAATGTTAATGATAGAATACAATAACTAATATCTCACTAGGACAATCACATATAAAAACAAATAAAATAAATAAACACAAGAGGGTCTACTACTATCCTTGGGCTTGATCATATCCCGATCTTTAAGAATCCATCCAAGCTACCCACCCAAATGATCTAATAATAGGACTTTGTATGACATGAACCTAGGAAAAATTAAATCTAATTAGGAACCTAAGTACCATGTCCTCCTAATATGGGTGTGCACATAACTTAGTAATGTCACCACAAATGTGGTCCCTAACATAACCAATAAATACTATGCATTTTCACATGACATTCATAGAATAAAATAAACAATGTAGAATCTTAAATAAAAAACTAATATCAATACTCAAGTTCTAACATGACACCTAAGATTAAATATTCCGACTTTATCCAGTGTTAGAGTGTCTAAACATAAAACATATCACCCAAGGGGAGAAAGTTCTACCCATAACCATAAGAGTAACACCCATGGGGATCCACATCCTACCCTTAAACCATAAAGCACATACTCAGGGGTCATAGATCACTCAAAAACATCATCCTTCCCAAGGGGATCCACATATATCCCTATATCCATTATAACATCAACCCAAGGTTGTCCTACCCTGTAACCATATATACCCAACCTTTAGATCACTATGAACCATTATATGTCATACACCTAGGGGTTGTATCCCTTACCCAAAACATGTATTAGGACCTCATTACCTATAGAAACATATCTTTTGTGTGTATGAACATATATTAAACATGAATCATATATAATAAAAAATTAAAAAAATACATACCCTCATGGGAACATATATCCTAAAACTCAAGTAAAAGAATATACATACCCGTGGGTGAATCCTCCCCAAAACCTCAAGTTAAACCACATGGGTTGAATTCCTACCAAAACCTTCCACGTATCCCATAGAAAATACACTCAATATTATAGACCAAACCCTATCACAACATCCCTATTATAATATCATCATCTATCCTTAGTTTCTAAGTTGACACCTGAGACCGATAATACCTATTGCCTTGCACTTACCCATTGAACCCACTTTGTGTTGGTGTTGTATTTGTTGTCAACATGTGTTAAGGAATAAGTGGATTGAGTGATTTAAATATGTGATTAAGGAGAATAACTTAGAATTAGAAAGCATTGAAAAATTTATTGTATTTCCAAAGCATGTTGAGAAGTAATATGAAGTGCCTAAGCAAGGTATTATTATGCTGCATATGTTGTGAAGATTACAATACTGCATTGAATTTTAAAAGTGAATAAAGTGAGTTAATTCCATCATTGTTTTCCTAGAAAATACTGAGGATATTTCTTATAGTTTATTTGGATAATTAATTAAATTATATTTGAATTATGGTTTCATGGAGTAAAGTGAATGTTGGATTCTATATTTCTACAAAAAAGTTGTGAATAAAAACTTTGGACGTTCAATTTTTTTTACATGCTGCTGCTTTATATTGAGACACACATGGATGATGATGAAGAAATTTTTACTCGATATAACATCTATATAATTATAGGATTCAAGATTACTGTGATTTGTTAAGCTTGAATTATTTGGATGATGGTTTGAGTGGTTGAGAAGCCCTAAAGACGTGTTAAATAAGTTATGATTTAATATGGATAAATTATTCATATGTGTGAAGGTAAATGCATAATTGTACTCAAAATTTAAAGTTAATAATAGAATACAATTATTTATGTAAGGTTAAACTATACTCCACATCAAGTTAATTCTACAAATAATAAGTTGTGCAGGGTAAAAAAATTCATATACTTTTCATAAAGGTAAATTCAGAATTATGATGTCTAAATAATGATAAGTGAACCTATTTAAGAGTAAAAAAAATCTAGAGATACATAAATATGGTCTAGATACACACAAGTTATGTAAAATTATTTTAATACATATATAAATATGACACTAATAATAGTATCTACAAAGGTAGTGAGGAATCTAGGAGATCTATATTAGGTCCATTTCCAATGTCCATGACCTATGTAAGGGTAACATGTGGATCATAGCTACTATATAATGGAAATATAAGAGCTATGTAAAGGTTTTTCAGATGTTATATAAAGGTAATATGAGTTTCTAGAATTCTTATATTCCCAGGAAATGAGTATTAAATATGGAAAAGTTATTTCATTCCTCATTGTTCAAATATCAATATGATGTTATGAGTTAAACATGATTTATAAAAATGAATTTGGTGGTGGATAATAAAGATAAAAGATATATTAAATAAATAAAGTATATTTTCCTAAGGAGAAACCATGAAAAAGGATATTAAACCATTCTATAGATAATTTTGTGGTCATTAGAAAATGGAGAGATAGGAGTCACCACACCAGAGTGCTGGGCATGGTGGGATAAAAGAGTGAATAGGATTGGTACACATTATAGAGGATGTTATGGAGGAGATAAAAAGTAGGAAAAATGTATATAATTTATGAATATATGGATTTAATGAGGACTATACATATTTTATGATCACATGACTTCAGAGATAATTTTATAAATTTAATGATCATATGAATTGTAGTGGGAGAATATGATTTTAATGATCATATAACTTAAAATTTCATATGATAATGTTGATCATGAAGGAGGAGAATAAATAAGAGGTTTATATTTTGTAAGAGTGTGATTAATAAGGATATACTATACAAATTTGGAATGTGAATTTTCATATTTTTTTGGAAGAAGGAATACCATAGTAATTTAATTATCTCATGAAGAATATAATTAAATGTGTCTTAAACCAAGTTTTCTCATAACTTTAAGATGAAATATATGTGTAATGAAATATATAATATTATAAAAATTGAAGGCTAATATTTATGATACTTTGAACATGAGGAATATTTAAAAAAATGTAACTATTATATATATATATATATATATACATTATGTGGGTTGAAGGAAAATACAATAGAGAGAGAATTAATATTATGTTATGAAGAGATAAATTCTTGTGTCAAGAGAGAATCAATAGAACAAAACACATAGATATTCCGTGAAGGTTGAAAAATAAAGAACAGAAGATCCCGAATATGATGTGAGATTAATATTAAATAAGTATAAGTAGAAAGAAATAGAGAGGGACTACTCTAGTGGTGCATGAAAAATATATTTCTTGCACACAAAAGAATAATAAAAAGATAACTAGTACTGCATAAATATACGAGATAATATATTTAGGTTTAGAAGATGAGAGATAAAACCTAAACTTTCTATTTTCTATATAATTCTAAAGAATCTTGAGGCAACCCATTTAATTTTTGTAAGAGAGTAAGAATATCAATCCATGTAGTCTACATGAGACTCAATCCATTATATCTAATCTTGCTTCAAGGAAGTACACACCCATTATATTATACAAAGGGAAAAAATCCATCACTTTCTTTATACTTGGTCAGTGACAAGATAACGAGTTCAAGGTTATACCCTTTCTCATGACTTATTTAATAATAAGAAGTAATTAGTTCATATGAGATAATAACCATGATGTAATGGGGACATATTCATCCTCAAGGAGGTAAAACTCATTAACAATTCTTGGTGTTATCTTATGCTACTTTAATATTATATATCTACATGAATACCAACACAATAAAATATAAATAGAAAGATAAAATCAATAAAAAAATAAGTGAATAGTAAAAAAAGGGATAAAAATTAAAATTAGAATGAAAAGTATACCAATACTGATTCACCCCCTCTTAGTGTTGGACACATCCACACATGATCCTAAAAATTAGTATTAGAGATACCATCACACCTATTATTGGATTATCTATTATCTTAAATTTATAAATTAATTGAGAATTTATCTTTAAAAGGATACATGGAGTACAAACATGGATGAGTCATAAAAATTTCTGAAAAAATTATTACCTCTTTAATGACTCAAAAGAACATAAGGAAGAAAGAGTTTATAAAGATTAATAAGACCTCCCTCTTATTAAGAGTGAAATAAAACCGAACTTATACATGCTATAATCATTATTATATTAGACATTTCATTTATATTGTTGATTTTTTCAAAAAATAAATATAAATAAAAAGATAAATTACACTACCTTAAGTACATAACATCTCATACCTGAAGATGACATAAATATAAATTATTATCTTGATAGTTCCTTTGGAAAACCAATTATAAGTGGAGAAGGATGTATTTATGAATATATATATTTCAAAGAATATTTTATTCATATGATTTATTTTAAGAGACTTTACAATATTTACTCAAATATGTTTCTTCATTTTTTCTTGGATTGCATAAATAATTACAGGAATAGGTCACCCATTTTGAGAGAGAATCATAGAAGAATGAGATGCTATTAGATGAAAGTTAATTAGTGTAAAAAAATCTCCAAATGAAGTGGAATCTAAAAGAAAAAATAATTTAGAGCTCAAAGATAAATTCTATAGACCTGAGAAGGGATTTTTTAGATCAATTAAAGAGAAAGAATAATCTTTGAAAATTATAGAATAAAGTTTCAATTCATTAAATGTAAAACAAAAATATATCTTTGATGTCAAGATTTCCCAACTATAAATCAAGGAAAATAGAATTAAAAATATTGACCATTCACTAAAAAAATAACTAGATGCTTGAAGATAAACTTAAAGAGACAAGGAAGGCTTGTGAAGATATATTCAAATATATGGAAAAGGTGAAATACATTATCAACTTGAAGTGTTTGGAGTTTGAAGTTAAATTTAATGATCTTGAAACAACCTAACCAAATCGTTCACTAAATAAAAATAAAGAAGATACTTTCATATATTTTTCTAAGGTGGAATATGATGTTAAAATATCTATATATTGTGGAAATATGATAAAAAACATCTAATGATAATTCTCTAATATCCCCAAGAGTAATAGTACTGTTCACACATGAGATTTTTTATTTTACTAAATATATTTTTACATACAATACAAGATTAAAATTAAAATCGATAAAAAATTGGATGAAAAAAATTGTGAGGAGCCTACCAAAACATACAAGGTGGTTATAAGAATGTGTATGAGGATATGTTCCCATAAATAAGTATATTTAGAAAATAAAAAATCACACAAATAGCATGTGTGTAATTTTGGATATATTTTCTATTAGAGAAAACGATCAAAGTTTGTGGGATATTTTTGGTTTTGTGAAAAGTTTGGGTATATGGATAAGGAATGTTGGAATAACTTACCAACCACTAGAATAAAAGGAAGACCTGTATAAAGGGGGAGACAAGATGAATTGATGAAGTTTTCCTAGATAAATAAAATATATCTATCTATTTCAAACATATTTGAATACATGGAAACCATATATGGAAATTGTAATAATTGTGGACATAGAGAAGGAAATTTCTGGTATAATTATAACAACCAAGTCTACAATGATTCTAAATAAATAAGATCACAAAATTTAAAAGGAGGTGAACCTATCTTAGTAATAACTCAAAAGGGTAAATCAAATATGAACATAACCAAGAAGTCAATAAAAAATAGGCGATTCATACTTGGGTGATGAATGGAAAATAGATTTATCTTAAATAAGACTAAAGAATCCAAAGGATACCATTACACTAAGGATAAATAATTGATTCTATTGTATTAAAAGCGGATAAACTATGGATACAAGTAATAATTCCATGGAAGTAAAAAATTATTGTGATAAGATGAAGTAAATGGAAAATCAATCTAAGAGAAAAATCAAAGGATTGACCTGGTGAATAACTTTATTGATATATCATGTGGATAAAGCAAGAGGGTTTATTATACATCTAACTAGATTATTTAGATAGATCATCTTGAAAGGGGAATAAAAATGGAGAGATAATAAAAGAATAAAAGTGATAAAGGAAAGGAGAATATTACACATGAAGATAAAGAATCCAAATCTCATGAGTGGTTGTAAAAAAAATAAAACCTTAGATCTCATAAGGTTCTATATGATAGGTGTAAAGAAATTGGTTATAATTATAATTATTTCTTAACTATCACATTAGTATAAGAAGAAATCTTGAAGAACATATAGAATAAACTAGGTGATTCATGTACCTTAGTGGATCATGATAAAAATAAAATCCCACATAAGGAGAGAATACAAGAACCCATGTTTCCCAAAGAAAACCCAGATTTGAAAAAAGTTATAAAAGTATAAAGATTCTATCTAGACTTAGAGATAAAATGGAAGTGTATCATGGTCGAGAATAAATTTCCAGCCTTATTTCTCACACTAAAGATAAAATGAGGTTCCGCCATATTATCTTATATTTTTTGTTGCATTTTTTGATAACCATGTAAGGAATTGAAGGTGAATATATTTATCAAGAGGAGAAAAAATAATTACAATTATAATGGAATAATAATTCCAGATTTTATGAAATTAACCAACTTAGAATGATTCATTATTTTATATTTTAGGTAAAATTTGATATAAAATCTACCTTGATGAAGTGGACATATAATTCATCCATTTTTTGGGTGTTTCTTGATAATATACCAAAGTTGATAATTCATAAAAATATGAATTCTAGAAGGTTCTTGAAAAACTATCATTGAAATAGTATATATCGACACTCTCTCATACTTGGTTAAAATTAATTAAATATGATATTAAGGTGGGGATATTCTTTTCATCATTGACAAAGAAAGAACGGGGTTTTGAGGTGATTCCAAGTCTGTTTGAAATAAAAACATATTTTTTTCACTTTAATGTTTTTAATTTGTGTGTTGAGTGAGTTAAAGAAATTCACATTAAATTGTTTTAGAATAAATAAAAAAAATTATACCGACAACTAGTATCTGCCTGGATACATGTGAACAACCCTGGAGGAAGAAAATTGATAAAATAACAGTTGGTATAATTTTATATTGATAAATGAAAAACACTATTTTCTAATTAAAAACCCTATATTTTCTATATCAATCATGGATAATATATATTTTTAGTGTGATGATTGATGAAATGTATCTTAAGGATGAAATGATACCATCCGATCTCATCAAATATTTATTTTTTATCAATAAGGATGATAAAATAAAATGAGAAAGAAAATAACGATAAAGTGGGAGAGAATAAAGTATAAGGTTTAATGAGAGATAAGATAATGAAACCACATATTGACATACAATTTTATATAAGTGGTATTGAAAAAAATACAAAGGGGTGATTGTCAAACCCACTTTTTATCAGTTTTGTAATAGTTATCAATGTCTATCAAGGAAGAAGTGGATTTCTTGATGTCAATATGTAATGGATGATAAAATCTTGGAAGATTAATTTGATTTCCCAAGCATGTTTAAAGTCTTGTAATATTGATTATATTTCCTAAGAATGTTGAGAATAACTATGATGTGAAGAAGTAAGGTATTATTAGGATGCATGTGTTGTTAAGATTACATTACTACCTTAAAGCTTGGATGTGAAGTAACCGAGTTTCTTTCATAATTGTTCACATAAAATATTGTGAGGATTCTTCTTGGAGTTTATTTGGAGAAAATATTGAATAAAATTTGAATTTTGGTTCTATGGTGTGAATTAAATTTCGGATTCTATGTTTTGGTGAATAATCTATGAATTAAAACTATGGAAGTTTCATCTGTGTGTGTACTAGCTATTACTTTTATATTGATACATAAATGGATGATGTTGAGGGAATTATTACTTGAGATACCATCCAAATAATACTAAGATTTAAGGATACAATGATTTAATAATATTTAATCATTTTTATAATGATTTGAGTGGTTGAGAATCCCTAAAGATGAGTTAAATAAGTTAAAATTTAATTTGAAGAATTTATGCAACTATGTGAAGGTAAATTGATAATTTCACTGAATATATAAAGGTAATACTCAAATATAATGAGCTACATAAGGGTAGACTAGAATCTATGTCAAGGTAATTCTGAAAATCAATTGTTGTGTCAGGGTAAAATAAAAATTATATACCCTATATAAAGGAAAATTCATATTTTTCATACCTATATAAAGGTAATTGAACCTATGTAAGAGTAAGAAAACATTTATAGATCTATGTATGGGTTAATATAGATAACCAACATCTATGTAAATTGATTTTAATACCTACATAATGGTAACACTAAGAACAATAATAACATAAGGGTATTAATGAATCTATGAGATCTATATAAGGCTCATTTCTACTATACCAGACTTATGTAAGGGTAACATGTGGATTATATTGCCTATGTAAAGGTAAAATAATAACTATATAATAGTTTTCATATAATATATAAAGGTATTATAACTTTCTATAATTATTATATGATGTTAAAATGAGTATTAAATAAAGTTTTATTATGATATTCCTTAGTGTTAAAATATCATAATGTTGTTATGGTTCAGCCACGATTCATGTAAAGAAATTCAATGGTGGTGAATGAAGATAGACGATATATTAGCTAAAGATGTTATAGTTTCTTAAGGAGGGACTATGTTGAAGGAGAAGAGACCATGTCATAGAGAAGTTCACGGTCACTGGAAAATAGAGGTTCACGAGTTAACATATCATAGTTCTAGGTGTGGTGGGGTGAAAAAGTGAAGATGATTTCTCCATGTTATAGGGGATCCTATAGTGGAAGTAAGAGGTATAAAAAATGTATATATTTGATAATCATATGAATTTAAAGAGGATTATATATATTTGATGAGTATATAACTTCAAAAAATAGAGTAAAAAATTAATGATGGTATTAATTTTAGTGTGTTTCAAAAACCATCTTGGGTTGTCCATTCATTGGACACTCAACCTAGTGCATGAAATAGATGATGTGATTTCCCAATCCTTGTCAGCTAGCGACCAATGCCTGGGCATTAGAAGCAACTTATTGGGAATGATTTTTACTAATAAATAAGATTTAACAAGTATTATAAATTCTTTAGAAATTTAAATATGACTCTCTTATAAGTTTTACATCTATTCCATGTTAAATAATAAAAAAAGTAAGTCAATATAAAATAAAATAAATCACAGAAAAAAACTCACCCTCACCCCCAACTTCCTCATAATAAAAACCCTTTATTATTCAATATCCATAATTCCACATGAATAAACACCACTAATTAAAATAAATAAATAAATTAAAAGTTTATGTGACTGATTTGATAAGGAAAAACTAAATAAAATAAAACAAATTACTACCCTCTTTGTGAATATACGAGTCACCATGCAGTCCCAAAATAATAAAATATACAATAGTGATTATATGCTGATCCATAACCTGAAATTGAAATGTAATATAAGTGTGAGTATGAAAATTCCCTTTAGGTCACCACCTACCCTGCCACATGTTTATACTTTAATAAAAGTTCCATTTTCAAGATATTTTGAAAATAAAATTTAAAATTAATATTTTTATATTTGATTTTAAAACACACCACATATAATCAACTTCGAAATACATTTTAATTTAAAACCATTATTACCTATTTAAACTCAAAAATAAGCTTAGGAAATTTTTAGAAGAAACTAAAACTAATGGTATGAATCCAATTCAAACACAAAATACTTTACTTGATTTAATATATTTAAAAACCAAAAACTTCAGTTTGATATGCACACATAGAAAGGATATAAAATAAATAGTGATAATGACAATATAAGTAATAATAATAAACATTAAAAGATAAGAAGTATAGTAATCCAATAATAAAATAAAAAACCACATGTGAACAACATCTTGAATAATAAAATAGAAGAAAATTAAATTAAATTGTTATCATGGGAGTATCCTAGTCAATTAAGGTCAAGTCATTTTAGGATCCTCGTACCATCGGTGACCAAACTATATAAAACTTTCTTTGTGCAGGTGCCACTAAGGAGACCCCATAAAAATTTATATAAGTAAATCCATCCATATAATCATGTTGCTTATTTATTATTGTATCAAACTAGTGAAGGTGGGCCTTTACCTAGGAGTAATTTTCCCAGTGTTCCTTAGCAAATTTCTTAGGTTCCCATGATCAATAAAGAGGGAGGTGAGTTCATATGTCAGATTTAATCACACAAATCACCAACAACATATAAAATACCCCGACCTTGAATCAAATCATGCCTAAGGAAATCCCAATTTTATACCAACACATCTCATATTAAAAATAATAAATATCAAGGTAAAATCACAGGTTGCTTTCAAAAAGTTCCATGTGGACCTTTAGTTGGAAAATGGTATTTATTCTATATAATATAACATTGATAGCCCCTTGAGAATATCATTTTAAAACTAGGTTAAAGATATAAAATTTATTCCCCCAAACCTTTCTTTATCCTTACACATATATTCATCTATATATATAAATAGTTTTCATCTAAATACACATATTCACACATCCCTATATGAATATATACATATACATAAATGTATCTATATATATGTTTATTTATATGGGTATAAGTATTAAATATAATATGAAATATTTATACCATGGGTTATAAATGAACAACATTTATCTTCACAATAGATAACAGAAACTTAATAGTTTTAAATTCCTCCTTTAAGGACCAAACATATCATTTGGGTACAAATAAACCTACTAGAATTTAAATTTAAAAGCAAATATACATTTTTAAATTTTGAAATACCCCTTAAAGATCCATTTAAGGAATTTAATAAACCATTGGTGATAATGGTTAAATAAATTGAGATTTGAATGAACATCTAAAATAGAGAAAATCTTCACTTTTATAAAAACCCAAATAAAATAAAAAATTCTATTCAAATATTAAATGAACAGACATAATACTATAAATAGGAATTTAAAATATAAATTTAAAACTCATGAAATCAATGGTTCTAAAATTAAAGACACAATAATGGGAAAAACGTACCTTGAATCAAAGGAGAAAGGTCTGACACTTCAAATACAGGATAAATGGGACCCAAAAGAGAGATCAAACACCCTAAGAGATAGAAAAATATAGAAATTATTCAATAATATCACTTTAGGGTTCAAAAAATAGAACAAACAATGAGGGGAAGAATATAAATAAGTAATAATGGGAAGGAGAAGAATTAGAAGAAGATTAAACCCTAACTTAGGATGTAATCACTTAAAATCAGAGGGAGAATGTCTAAAATCGATGGAAGAGAGAAAGGTGGGTCACATGTGGTGTCCTCCCTTAGATGCTTGGAATGACACATAAAGAGGGAGAGGGGAGGAAGAGATTTATAAATTTTAAGGTTTTTATTTCATTAAGGTTATAATTAGAAAAACTAATTTTGGAAATTTGGGTGCATCACATGGTTACCGCACGATTTACCAAATTGTGCACCAATCGTGTGCCCTTCACTGAGTATATCAGAGAACCCACATGGTATGGACACATGGCTTTAAAACCCATTACATAACCATGAAAACTAGGTATGTTAAAATTTAAGACTTATCCAAATGATCACCATAGGGTTTTCCTAACCGTATGGGCTATCCGTGCAGAAGGAAAAATCCTTACAATTTTATAAAATTTGAATAATTCAGGTCTGAAACTCAAACATGAGATCAACAACTAATAAATAAATAAAATAATTAATAAATTGGGGGTCAGGGTGTGATTATTCTCCCCACCATACCACTTTTTTCTCATGTAAAGTCACCAATCTCAAGGAATGCACCACTAGGATATTTGAACGAGAGAGAAGAAACCAACTATTACACAATATTCAAAATATACTGAAAATAGTTTTCATACCAGTATGATCTAACATAATTCCAAGACCAAAATGAAACCAAACAAGATAAATGATCCAAAAAAATGCATCTCTAAACCTAAAAAATGTCTATATACCTCAAATCACACTCACAACCAACCATACAAAAGAAAATATCAAGAAAAGGATACCCAAGGTGGGTCTCCCCACCATTTAAGGACCTTGCTAGCATAGTAGTTCAATAGGAAAAAGTAATTAGAATATCCATAACCCAACCTAATATATAATCCCAACCAAAATAACTCAAACTAAAATTTAAATCATGTACACATGCACAATCCATTGAAATAAACATTTACTCTTCAAATTAACATGAATCATTAAACATCCCAAAAAGAGAAAAAAAATTAAGCAACATTCCAAAAAAATATTCCCATGTCAAGGAATATAAATTCATTCATCAAAACCCATAACCAAGAACAAAAATTAAGGATCAATCAACCACAAGCATTCCCATCAAAACCAAATGGGCTCTAACCATTGGTCCAAGGATAAGGGAGAATAACCTAGGGTCACACACTTGGGACACCCCTCAAGGTGGCCCATCAACATCAAACAAACACCAGTTAGTAAATAATCTCAAATGGTTTAGCTTCTATCTAAGTCACCCAAGAAACACACCCATAATTTTTCCTATATCTAACGAACCTAAAAGAGATCTAATTATAACCAAAATAAAACTAAAACCCAACCATATCGACAAGCATATGGAAAACCTAATTTTTCACAATTAATGAAAAATAATTGGGAAAAGACCTAAGTAAATATACACAATAATAATTACACCAACACAATAGTGAGATAATTTCTAGAGACTAGCTTTCCACCTTTTGTTGAATCCCTTCTAGGAGGTATATTTTAAATAGTAATAAAAATCACCAGGCTAAGTCAATTTTAACACCAACTCAAAAAAAACCCAATAAGAATTAAAAATTCAATTAAAAACACTAATGCAATAAGTTAAATTACTATTACTATCAAAATAACCTCAATACAAAACAAATAAAATCACCTCTTTTAAAACCATTTTAAAAATACCCATTTTAATTTTAATATTCTTGAAATTACACTCAAAATTCATTTTATAATCACTATTTTTTTAATTTTAAATTTTAAAAATATTTTTAAATCCCCTAAGTTAATTTAATAAAATAATTCAACCACTTTTAATCATTAAACCCCTTTTAAACAGTATCGTTTAAATTTTTAAACACAAATTTCATTTCAAAACTACTCTCAAAACCCCAAGTACCACATTCAAAACCCAAAAATCCTAATTTTCATTTAGGGACTAATTTTCCATCATAAAATCCCCTTCATCCAATTTCAATGCCAAATAATTTTTCTTTTGAAACCAGCCCATGCTTACTAAATTCCAACAAATAACATCACATAACACCAAAAACTTATTAAATAGGGACTAGTGGTTGTACATGACTTGGAAACATGGTTTAGATGACCATGTACCAATACAAATGCAATTATAATTCACATTTAAGTTATAAATTAGGATTCACATAGTTTTATAGGTCATACGAGATCACTAGGTGACATTAGTTCAACTCCCATTATCCTTCCTCAAAACTTATAAGTCAATTTTTCAATACATATATCATCAATGGAATTTTGAAAACCAAAAATACAAGAATAACATACCAAAAATAGATAAATAAAGCTCAAAATACAAGACTCACAGACCAACATCCCTTAGTAATTTGAGGCTATAAGTGATAAAGATCTCAAAAGGCTCTCCCTGCACCTCCCCCTCAAGTCATGACAACCCTACTCCCAGTCTACCAAATACCCCAAATAAAAAGGGTGAATTTAGAACCTAAAACCTCTTAAAAACCTAGAATCAAATACCATTTTTTCATGAACCTTCCCAGGTTATCCATCCTTCAAACACCTGACCCAGCTTGTGATGTGCTTGAGGGGTTTTCCCAATCCACGTGGGCTATTAACTAGTGCTAGGTGAACATGAGAAAATTAATTGAAATGAATTTTCCCAAAAAAAAATATTTGACAAGTATTGTAACTTCTCCATAAATTCTAGCATGACCCATATATAAGTTGGATGTCCAGTCAAATAAGAATAAAAAGGTAAACAAATATAAAACAAAATAAAGCACATACAAAAAATCACCATCACATCCAACTACCACACAATAAAACCCCCTATTATTCAAAATCTATAACACCACATGCATAAAAACAATTAATTAAAATAAAGGAAAATAGGAATGTCCAATGTGGACAATGTGATAAGAAAAAACTAAATAAAATAAAACAACCAACTAATCTACCTTTGACTCCATGAGTCACTATCCAATGCCCAAATAATAAAATATCCGAGAGAAATCATAAGCTAAACTAGAACCTAAAAATGGAATTAAATATAGGATTGAGAATTAAAAATATTAGTAGTTTAACAAAAACCTTTACACATGATTTACCTTTATTAAATGTTCCATCTTAAGCTAGTTTGAAAATACAATTTAAAAGTAATTATTCCATATCTGATTTAAAATAAACCAATATTTTCAGCTTATAAATAAATTTAATTTTAAAACCATTCTTACGCATTTAATACCAATAATAAACTTAGGAAATTTTTGTAATAAAATATCACTAAAGGGAAAAAGAAAGTTCAAAACCAAAATCCTTTACTTGACTGAAACATTTTTCAGAATTTTTTTAAAAAAACTTCACTTTGAAATTTACATGCATGAAGGTCAAAAAAGAAATAGTGATTATAGTGGTATAATTAAAAATAATAAAAATTATAAGATAAAAATATAGTAATCTATCTATACAAGAACAAACCATAGGTAAAAAATATCATGAATAATAAAAATAAAAAAAATAAAGTAAATTGTTTTGATGGGAGTAGCCATTGGAAACTAATGTCAAAGAATACTAGGATACTCATACCCTCAGTGATTTAACCATACAAAACCATTATCATGCATGAGCCACTGGGGAGGACCCCATATAAAGTCTCATTAGTAACTATATCTATATAATCATGTTGTTTTTTTAGTGTCACATCATTGTATAAAGGCTAGATTGGGAAAACCTTTTCCTAATGGTAATTGTCCTAGATTTCCTTTCCTAAGTTATTAGGTTCCCATAATCAATAAAGATGGTTGTGAGTTTAAAGTCTTGATTTAATCACACAAAGCACCAATAATAGATAAAATAACCTTTACCTCATATCCAAACATTTATAATAAAATCCCCATTCTAAATCAACACGACTCAAGTTCATAATAATAAATTCCAAGGGATAATGAAAATTTGCTTTCACAAAGTTTCAACTAGGACTTTAGTTTTAAAATAGTATTTATTCTAAAAAATACTACTAATATAACCCCTTCAAAATATCATTATAAAACCAAGTTCAAGATATAAAATTTAATTTCACAAACATTCATTTATCCTAAAATACATATACATATAGATATATTGATGCTTCTCATCTTAATAAACATATTCACAAATACATATGGATATATATACATAAATACATCTCTATATTTTTTTTATGTATATGGGTATAAGTATTAAATATAGAATATAATATTTATAAAATGGGTTATAAATAAATAAACAT
This sequence comes from Viscum album, assembly GCA_963277665.1. Classification (NCBI taxonomy): domain Eukaryota; kingdom Viridiplantae; phylum Streptophyta; class Magnoliopsida; order Santalales; family Viscaceae; genus Viscum; species Viscum album. Next base: position 1,082,793,483 of record OY728146.1, on the reverse strand, counting down.
CTTTAATAAAGATACCAAACCCTTAATATTTTGAAATCCCTCCTTTGATAACCATACATTCCATTTGAGACCAAATAATTCTTTTAGAAATTTAATTTTAATCCAAAGATATATTAATTAATTTTTAAATACCTCTTTAAGATCCAATTGGGTAATTTTATTAACCATTGGTGTTAAAAGTTAAAGAAACTCATGTTTGAAGTAAAGTATAAAATAGAGAAACTCTTTGCATTCTTTATAAACCCAAATGAAATAAAATTCTTTATTCAAATATTCAATAAAACACATAATAATATCATTAAGATTCAAAAATATAAATTTTAATTTCAAGAAATCAATGATTTTAAAATTGAAGTTTTAGGATTGAGGTAAACCTACCTTAAATTGAATAATAAAGGTCCAAAACTTTGGACATAGGATGAAGGGGACCCGAAAGAGAGATTTCACACCCTAAGTGTAAGAAAATCATATAAAATTTTCTATAAAAAACACTAGGTTTCAACCTATAGATCACATAGTAATGGGAATAATATAAATAATAAGGAAAGAGTGGGAGAATAAGGAAGAGTATAGTAAACCCTGACCTGGGATGAATTCACTTGAAATCAGAAGCAAAAATTCTTGAAATCGAAGGAGGAGAGGAATGGGGTCAGGCACGAGGACCTCACTCAGTTTCTTGGTGTGTTACATAAATAGGGATAAGGTATGTGTGACACACCAACAACAATAACCCAAATACCCTATTTACTTTATTACATTGGTATAAGATACAAGGGATTGCACCATGTGGGATTGATCAACTTAACAGTCTTGGTAAACTAAATACATACATGATTCCCATATTACATAAGAAATATAAAAATATAGCATAAGAAACATTATTTAATCCTTTAAATAATTCATAATATCCTTCATCATATCTTGGGGAAAACAAAACAAATAATAGGTCAAATTAGATTCTCAATAAGGGTTATGTACATCAAAAGTTATCATTAGTTAATAAGGAATAATCAATACAACGTGGTGGATAATCAAAACACATTCCATTAAATAAATAACTTGATATCAATGAAAATCCATGGATAATATCAAAATATAAAAAACTTGTATAATGAAATCTGAATTCCTAATAAAGGAAGTAGATAATTCTAGACATTCATGATCAAGTCCTATCAACCAAGATATCATGAATCTTACAGTCAAGCCTCTCAACCAATACAACATTCCTAAAAGATGGATATATGTAAACCTGATACCCATATAATATAGAATACATTCTATTTTTTCTCATGAGATATTTCAATGAATTGAGGTTTTTATCTATAACTAGACCCCACCCATCACTTGCACGTCCTTTTCATTCTTCATTTTTTGAATGATCAGTACAATTCATTTTCAAAATTCATTATAAGTCAAAAAATATATTTATTGATTCCAAAATACAGAAAATAGAAATTTAATCATTATGAACATAAACCATCCAGATAAATAATAGATATGGTATCATTAGTTCATATCCTTAGTAATTTAAATGGGTGTTGTCATAGATGAAAATAAATTTAAAAGATCACCAAAACATTTCTTGAGGAAAACACCATTCTCATTTTTGAAATCACTTATTTAAAATATAAAAATATACAAAATATTATAAAAAAATATTTTTATTTAAAATAACCTTGAGAATTTTTAAAGTAATATTCAATGAAAATAGTATTAATGAAGGTGGAAAATTTTGTTTGTGTAGTGTACGTTAAAAAAATTTCGTTCACACCTTTGGTAAAAAGTTCCTCATTCCGAAAATTACATGAAAATTTATTTTAAAATTTTTTTATATAAATTAAAACATGATTAAAATTTACTTTATTAAATCATTGTAGAATAATAAAAATATTCTTGAATTTTTTTTAAAGAAAATATTTACATGGAAGAAAATAATTTGACAAAAAACTTCAAAAGAATAATTTTAAAAGAATGTCACTTACATGTAACTTACTTATTGATTCTTGAACCAAAAAGAGAAGTTATGGAATATAAACATTTAAACCCAAAAATAAATATATAATTATAAAATATATTAGGTTTAATATATTGGGATCATAAAATTTTCCCAAAGGAAATCTAAACACAAACAATCCTAAAATAAAATGATATTATAAAGGAAATCCCTTTCCTGAAGTTTGAATTGCCACATAAATGAATTTAAACCGAGTATAATAAATTTAAATTTATTATAAATACATATTTTAACCATATAAATAATTATAATATCATATATTATCTAATTATAATATCCCAATAATGTTTTATTAATAATTTCTTATTAAAATCATAAATTTGAGTGTTAATTGTTTCATTTTTCATCTAAATTTTAGTTCGGTAGTTTTGGTAATTGAATATTTTACATGGTTAAATAATATTTATTATAATGACCCAGCCTTAAACCTTACTTAATATTGAATTAAATGAATAATTCACATTGAGGATATTTTCAGGTTTAGAGTTTTAGAGAATTAGGACATGACTATTACATATCAAAAGATTACAAAGTAGAAACTTATACTAAGTTTCCATAAAATAAAAACTCTTAAAAAGAAACATGTCTAGTTCCATGTTTTAGGTAGCATGACTTTCCCTTGATCCCATCCTTGACCCTATTCCGCGTTAAGTCCTTTGAAAAACATTTCCAAAACTTGGGATGAGCATAAAAAGCTCAGTAAGGGATACACAAAGAATGAAAACTATTAGTTTTTCAAAACAACAAGTAAACCATGTATACTTTATCAAAGTAATACCTTTCACCTTTTAGAAGTAGTAAAAAAACTCTTCAATGAATAAAAGATCATTACTTACCCTTTTGTAACCAAAAGATTACCATAAAACCCATATAAAGAACACATAACATAAAAAGGTAACTTGGGACATAAACATACTTAAATTGAATAAACATACAGTAAACTTCCACAAATATTTAATGGAATAGTCATACGGCCGACTTCCACACATACTTAATGGAATAGCCATACGGCCTACTTCCATACCCAATGCATTGGAGGTTATAACGTAACCACCCGTCCTGGTATTCACGGCACCACCCGTCATATGGTTTATCACATAACCACCCGTAAAATATCCAAGTACCATCATTACACATAAAATATTGAAAATATAAACATTTCAGTAAAACATTTCATTTGCAATCACAATAAGCAATTCCAAGATATTAAATTAAGCAATCCATTTTCAAAAACCATTTAAAAGAGATTTTTGAATCAAAGTGTCCCATACCACTTTGAAGCTTTTAATGGAATTATAATTTTAAAACATTAATGTCCATATAAATAAATACTGAAAACCATTTTGAAAACGTGGAAATTAAAGATAAAGATTTAGAATAATGAATCTTTAAAACATTTAAAACGATATTTTTGTTAAAGAGTTTTTAAAAAAAATGAGAGACTCTTGAATACAAATAATTGCGGAATAACATGTAATCCGAGCTTCATAATATCATGAGAATAAAGGGATTCATGATATAATATGTCAAAGGACATTATACACACCATATAAGAGTGAATTGGTGCATAACAACAATGAAGTCTCAATGGAAATGTAAATTGAGATGAAATCCATTATAAAGATGGTATCCTTAAATTAAGGATAAATCTATCACATAATTATGTGTGAGAAATATAAATACACCCAATATAAGTGGATATTAAGTGTGAAACAATCATATGTCATTCACACATAATCTTCGAAAAACAAAACCAATGACATAGATATTTAACTCAATGAAATGAGATTGAGTTATGATTTCCCATACAAGTTCATAAGAATTTATCAGTGAGATGATTATGTGTAGAAATACCATATCCACAAAAAGGTTTGTGCAAATTATAAAATAGAGATTCCACATATAATCTTGGCATAATAAAATCAATAAGTAGAGGTTTAACCCAAAGAATTGAAAGTGGGTTAAGAAGTTCCCTTACAGAAATCTGACAGCCTAACGACGTCACTTTAAAATTCAGAAAATGAGTTGATGAGAGATAAAATGGTATCTCATCACTTGGACATAAAATTTACATAAATAAGAATATATAAGAACATATCCCAACATAATAGTATGTGAATTAAAAGACATAACAAAATAAGTCTTTTAAAAAGAGGAGGGTGAAAGGTCCCCTTACCGAGTTGGGTAACTTTCGAAAAGTACACCCCATGGAAGAAGGGCCATACAATGAAGATGTAAATACCCATAAATGAAATTATACTACAAAAAGTGTATAATAATTGGAATTACATACACAACTCAAAGGAAATAGTGGCAAATGTAGCATAAATGTCACAGGAATAAAAGTGAGATGAAAAATCCCTTACGAAAACTCGGCAGCCTAACGGCGCCACTTAAAGATTCCAAAAATGGATTTATGAGATCAAATAGGGTCTCTCATAATATGAAAATAAAAATTAAAGTATGAGGAATATAAAATAACATCCCCCATCAAAACAAAGAGGATCGTAAAAGAAGTTACATAAAGGAGATTACCTAAAAAGAAAGAGAGAGATTAGATCTCTTACGAAAATTTGGCAGCCTAACGGCACCACTCAGAACTTCCAAAATGGATTGGTGAGAAAAAATAGGGTCTATAATCATATGAAAATAAAAATTAAAGTAGGAGTAATATAAAATAACATCCCAATCATAAGAAATATTAGCTTAAAAGGAATGACATAAAAGAGTGTACTTAAAAAGAAAGAGAGGGGTAGGATCCCTTACCTCGGGTCCGACTTGACTCGATCATTCTTTAACGTCCTGAATAATAAACTTGAGTTAATTTATACTTGCTTAAGAACCTTTTTCAAGTTCATTATTCCTTTTATATCACTTATTTCCATGTTATAAACATTATGTAATCATTTAAGTTAATAATGTTTTTTTTGTCGATATTTGGTTCTTAAGTCGAAAGTGGACTTCTTACAATTACATGTTGTTCGTGTGGTCAAAGGTTCATTATATCCAGAATGATATTAATGATTTGGATATCATATATATCATATATATCCAGAATATACATATATTTATAATATTACATAATCATTTAGAGGTAATAAATGAAATGCACCGTTCATGGAGACGGTAAGCCGTACGTACGCATGAACGCTACTTTCATTTGTATGTCATATTAATGGAATTAAAACTAAATGAGAGTTATGTATATTTTAATTACAGAATTATATTCATAATTTATATGTAACATACATCATATATAATAACTTTAAATTCATCCTTTATACATCCCACATATGGCATTAACGAATCAAATCACTTTGAGGGGGCGATAGTCCGCACTTCCTAAAATGAAGATATCGCGTTTACCCATAATGGAAACCATAAAGGTCTGCCATAAATGAAAAATACATAATCTTAAGGAAAACATAAACATATTATATATCATATATAAATATAGTGACATCTTAATGTCCACCTTTGAAGGTGTTAAAATAATATTGAACAATCATCGTTTTGTGAGGCAGTAATTCGCCATCCACAGAAACAGTATGTTCTTTAACCATTAGATATAGGTGTGTGTAAGTGTAGCTCGAATTATTCTTATAAAAACATCCTAGTATATTGAATATACTGGATTTGTTTCAAAAGAAAAGAATAAAAATAGTTTAGGGGGTTGGAGAAGCAAAATAAAACAAAAGAACACAAGACAAGACACTGCCTTTAAATCGGGTAACTCTTTTTGATTTGAGCTCAAAGGCTTCCTTGGGAAGCCTTCTTCCCAATGTGAGGATTCTAGGAGTAATATAGGAATGTGGAGAGAAAAAATGGGTAGGGTTTGGCCGAGCCAAAGGCTTGAGAGGTGTGGGTAAGGAGGTAGAGGTGGGGGCCTTTTATAAGAGGAGAGGAGGGGCACTCTTGGAAAGTAAGGAAATGTTACTTTATTTTAGAATGAGTTTCAGATTTTAAAGGTCCCACGTTGATTTATTTCGAGGATAAGGTGGTAAGGGTTCTAAATATACTCATCCAATAGGTTTTGGAAATGTGTAGGTCATAAATTTTACATTATCTTTTCATTTTATCTAAATCCTTTATTAATGAGGTAATCGCTGCATCATTATGATGTCATAAATAATTTTATTTATTTAATGTCTAAAAATTATAAAAAAAAAATATCATGATGTAGTAAATCGTTTTATCTTTCCAATGACTATTTATAGTCAAAAATATGACTTGTATAACCCCATGTAAAAATGGTTTTAGTAAAACAACTCATTTTTGTGTCATTTTTTATTTTACATTAAATAAAAAGTTATTTATGTCATTTCCCAACCAAAGTGGCTCCATGGGGTCCCCAAGTTGACCCATGGATTGTCTTGGTCGTCCATGACACATAAAATAAGGTTAGGGCACGTGTCAAGCTCATCTCATATTATTAAAACATTATTTTTACCTTAAACTACACTAATTACCTCTAATCGCGATTAAGAATATAAAAGTTACTATTTACCAAAAAATTATTTTAATCCCATTGAACCAAATTTTACTTCCTAATGACAACCATGTATGTCAGATTTTTGTAATTCAAAACACAGAGGTGGAAAAGTTTCATTTAAACGAAAAATCAATTTCTTTAACTACCACTTAGTGGTTTCACTATTCATCGAAAATTGAAGTTTTTCATAAAAATACAAAAAATTCACCATAAGATATATTTGATATTAAGAATTCAAAAATGAAGTATATTTTAAAAAATTCAAAACATATAAGTTGCATTAATTAATTTAATAATTAATTCCCACTTTCAAAACAAATAGCGTGTTTTTAAGAAACAATAAGTATCAAAAGATTGACTCTAGTTTAAGTCCAATTTCAAGATGAAATTAATTCCAACGACCACTATCGGATTAAATGGTAAAAATATATTCTAATTTAACTTTAAAACCAATTCAAAAGATAATATAATCATATAAATAAATTATATTAAAAAGAGGTTTTGAATTAAAATACAACATTTTCACTGTTCATTAAAAAATGAACTTTATCGGAAAAATACCAAAAATTTACACAATGTAAATTTTGATGCCCCGATTCTAAAGAATAATTTTATTTTGTCAAATATAACACATAAAATTTTCAAAAAGTGGATTTAAAAGAGGTTCGCCATCAAAAGGCGGTTAATCGACCTTTTAAAGAATATTAGAATGTTTGTGCTTAAAAATTGGATTCATTCGCATTTTCAATCCTCTAACATTTATTGTAAAAAGTAAAAATATTTGACAAACATATATAATCATTTTTTAGTTAGTTCTGTTCATTCCCTCCATTACAACGGCTAGGTGTTAACTACTATTTAAAATAATATTATTTTATTATTAGAGTGCAACGTAAGATTTCAAAGAAACTCATTGTTGTGTATTGGGTAAGCCATCGAGCATAGCGTTACCTTTAAATTAATATTAATATTTTATTCACAAATATGGATAAATATAAAAATTTCATATTCTTTATTTACCTGGGGTGTTACATCCTTCCCCCCTTTTGGGAATTGCGTCCTCGCAATTTTAAAATTGGGGTCGGAAACATCCTTGAAAGTCCCACATTAGAACAAGAGTCGGTAAAACAATCATTTTAAAATAAAGAATTAGAAGTATAGAGGCCACCCAAGTTAACCCATACTAGGATTACATGTAGTAAAACATGGACATGGAGGAGAAAACATAGGGTGATGTTCTGATGGAGAGTGATAGAAAACATGTTTAGGAGAAAGTTAACCACAAGAAAATCACAAACTTGTGATGGGTTAAATGGTATTCGATTCCCCAGTAGGAAAAGTTAATAGACAACATTTTTGTTTTTTTATTGAGTAATTTATTCATAAGGAAACATAATTACTTATCATGTTGACATTCAACTTTTATTAGATTTCTTACACAAACTCATATTTTCTCCAAAAGACGAGCATTTAGGAAGACTTGTTCACTATAATCAACTTATAGAGAATCACCTAATCCACAAAAGAGAACTATATACTTCCCATGTCTTTAGACTTTAACCAAAACCAAAACCAGAATGGTTAGTACAAGATCAGATAATCCAGAAAAGGATAACCCTTTATAAAAATAAAATCTATTCTTAATCTCCAATTTTTTTCCAACAAAACCCAAAGTTCAACGAGGACCATTTGATAAACAATTTGTCCATAAAATTCTTCAAAGTAAACCAAACTAAGATTGAAACCCAAATATTTGAAGGATTTAGTCACATAGTCTTCCAAGGTACAAATTAACTTTTATCTCCAAATAACATCAGTTGCTCTTAAATTCTCATATTAAAAAGTAAATAACCTAATCACATATCCTCGATGATAGGTTAATAATTTCCAAAGATAACCCAAAATAAACTTACTCTTGATTCTTAAAATCATCTAACTAAAAATAATTAGTCAAACTAACTAGGGACTTCACGTAGTCCAGTGGTAGGTGATAAATACCAGTCGCACTTTGGTTGTGGGTTTGATTCCCGCAGCTTTGTCTGACGCGATGGGTTGTCACACGGTATGCGTGTTGTCCTTTTTACAAAACTATATAATTATTAAAACATTCCCCAAAACGAGATAAAATCTTCAAAAATGATCATAACATATTTTAACCTCAGGTTTATCTCATGCCTTTCATTTTCCATCATAACATATAATAACCCATAATTACCTCAAAAGTAAGGGTCATATAAACTCTAATGGTTACCTTTATAATTATTACCTGAACTTCCACATCGATTGGTCATCTCGTACATGATGCATTACAGATCATACCAAGGTTCAAGTGGTTGATCATGACTCCTTGATAGTTGGTTTAGAACAACCACGAGTTTCCTCATTGAATCCCCCATTTTATCTAGTATCTTAATCAGAGAACCACCACAGTTCCCTTCAAACCTGTTTTCTCTTTGGTGCCTACTAGATCCATCCATTCACTAAAAACAGAAATGTCAGTGTGAGTATATCAACAAAACCATCATGTACTAATGAGGAAGGTAAACACTAAGATATACTTACTCATTCACTTTATCTAAAACTAGGACTCTTTCTGAAATCCTAACCATTATGGTAATGTCACTTGTGCTTAGAGAATACCCTAACCTCAAAATTTATCTAAACCGACCTTTGATACCAACTATAAGGCCCCATCCTTAAACCTTACTTAATATTGAATTAAATGAATAATTCACATTGAGGATCTTTTTAGGTTTATAGTTTTAGAGAATTAGGACATGACTATTACATCTCAAAAGATTACAAAGTAGAAACTTCTACTAAGTTTCCATAAAATAAAAACTCTTAAAAAGAAACATGTCTAGTTCCATGTTTTAGGTAGCATGACTTTCCCTTGATCCCATCCTTGACCCTATTCCGCGTTAAGTCCTGTGAAAAACATTTCCAAAACTTGGGATGAGCATAAAAAGATCAGTAAGGGATACACAAAGAATGAAAACTGTTAGTTTTTCAAAACAACAAGTAAACCATGTATACTTTATCAAAGTAATACCTTTCACCTTTTAGAAGTAGTAAAAAAACTCTTCAATGAATAAAAGATCATTACTTACCCTTTTGTAACCAAAAGATTACCATAAAACCCATATAAAGAACACATAACATAAAAAGGTAACTTGGGACATAAACATACTTAAATGGAATAACCATACGGTCGAATTCCACACATACTTAATGGAATAGCCATACGGTCAACTTCCACACATACTTAATGGAATATCCATACGACCGACTTCCATACCCAATGCATTTGAGGTTATAACGTAACCACACATCCTGGTATTCACGGCACCACCCGTCATATGGTTTATCACGTAACCACCCGTAAAATGTCCAAGTACCATCATTACACATAAAATATTGAAAATATAAACATTTAAATAACAAAATTTCATTTGCATTCAAAATAAGTAATTCCAAGATATTGAATTAAGCAATCAATTTTCAAAAACCATTTAAAAGAGATTTTCGAATCAAAGTGTCCCATACCACTTTGAAGCTTTTAATGGAATTATAATTTTAAAAAATTAATGTACATATAAATAAATACTGAAAACCATTTTTAAAACATGGACATTAAAGATAAAGATTTAGAATAATGGATCTTTAAAACATTTAAAACGATATTTTTGTTAAAGAGTTTTTAACAAAATGAGAGACTCTTGAATAAAAATAATTCCGGAATAACATGTAATCCGAGCTTCATAATATCATGAGAATAAAGGTATTCATGATATAATATTTCAAAGGACAATATACACACCATATAAGAGTGAATTGGTGCATAACAACAATGAAGTCTCAATGGAAATGTAAATTGAGATGAAATCCATTATAAAGATGGTATCCTTAAATTAAGGATAAATCTATCACATAATTATGTGTGAGAAATATAAATACACCCAATATAAGTGGATATTAAGTGTGAAACAATCAGAGGTCATTCACACATAATCTTGGAAAAACAAAACCAATGACATAGATATTTAACTCAATGAAATGAGATTGAGTTATGATTTCCCATACAAGTTCGTAAGAATTTATCAATGAGATGATTATGTGTAGAAATACCATATCCACAAAAAGGTTTGTGAAAATTAAAAAATAGAGTTTCCACACATAATCTTGGCATAATAAAATCAATAAGTAGAGGTTTAACCCAAAGAATTGAAAGCGGGTTAAGAAGTTCCCTTACAGAAATCTGACAGCCTAACGACGTCACTTTAAAATTTAGAAAATGAGTTGATGAGAGAGAAAATGGTATCTCATCACTTGGACATAAAATTTACATAAATAAGAATATAGAAGAACATATCCCAACATAATATTATGTTAATGAAAAGACATAACAAAATAAGTCTTTTAAAAAGAGGAGGGTGAAAGGTCCCCTTACCGAGTTGGGTTACTTTCGAAAAGTACACCCCATGGAAGAAGGGTCATACAATGAAGATGTAAATACCCATAAATGAAATTATACTACACAAAGTGTATAATAATGGGCAGTACATACACCACTCAAAGGAAATAGTGTCAAATGTATCATAAATGTCACAGGAATAAAAGTGAGATGAAAAATCCCTTACGAAAACTCGACAGCCTAACGACGCCACTTAAAGCTTCCAAAAATGGATTTATGAGATCAAATAGGGTCTCTCATAATATGAACATAAAAAAGTAAATTATGAGTAATATAAAATAACATCCCCCATCATAAAAAATAGGAGCTTAAAAGAAGTTACATAAAGGAGATTACTTAAAAAGAAAGAGAGAGGTTAGATCTCTTACGAAAATTTGGCAGCCTAACGGCGCCACTCAAAACTTCCAAAATGGATTGGTGAGAAAAAATAGGGTATCTCATCATATGAAAATAAAAATTATAATAGGATTAATATAAAATAACTTCCCAATCATAATAAATATGATCTTCAAAGGAATGACATAAAAGAGTGTACTTAAAAAGAAAGAGATGGGTAGGATCCCTTACCTCGGGTCCGACTTGACTCGATCGTTCTTTAACATCCTGAATAATAAAATTGAGTTAATTTCTACTTTCTTAAGAACCTTTTTCAAGTTCATTATTCCTTTTATATCACTTATTGTCATGTTATAAACATTATGTAATCATTTAAGTTAATAATGTTTGTTTTGTCGATATTTGGTTCTTAAGTCGAAAGTGGACTTCTTACAATTACATGTTGTTCTTGTGGTCAATGGTTCATTATATCCAGAATGATATTAATGATTTGGATATCATATATATCATATATATCCAGAATATACATGTATTTATAATATTACATAATCATTTAGAGGTAAGAAATGAAATGCACCGTTCATGGAGACAGTAAGCAGTACGTACGCATGAACGTTACTTTCATTTCTATGTCATATTAATGGAATTAAAACTAAATGAGAGGTATTTATATTTTAATTCCAGAATTATATTCAACATTTATATGTAACATACATTATATATAATTACTTTAAATACATCCTTTATACATCCCACATATGGCATTAACGAATCAAATCACTTTGAGGGGGCGATAGTCCGCACTTCCTAAAATGAAGATATTGCGTTTACCCATAATGGAAACCATAAAGGTATGGCATAAATGAAAAATACAGAAGCTTAAGGAAAACATAAACATATTATATATCATATATAAATATAGTGACATCTTAATGGCCACCTTTGAAGGTGTTAAAAGAATATTGAACAATCATTGTTTCGTGAGGCAGTAATTCGCCATCCACAGAAACAGTATGTTCTTTAACCATTATATATAGGTGTGTGTAAGTGTATCTCGAATGATTCTTATAACAACATCCTAGTATATTGAATATACTGTAGTTGTTTCAAAAGAAAATAATAAAAATATTTTAGGTGGTTGGAGAAGCAAAATAAAACAAAAGAACACAAGAGAAGACACTACCTTTAAATCGGGTAACTCTTTTTGATTTGAGCTCAAAGGCTTCCTTGGGAAGACTTCTGCCCAATGTGAGGCTTCTAGGAGTAATATAGGGATGTGGAGAGACAAAATGGGCAGGGGTTGGCCGAGCCAAAGGCTTTAGAGGTGTGGGTAAGGAGGTAGAGGTGGGGGCCTTTTATAAGAGGAGAGGAGGGGCACTCTTGGAAAGTAAGGAAATGTTACTTTATTTTAGAATGAGTTTCGGATTTTAAAGGTCCCACATTGATGTATTTCGAGGATAAGGTGGTAAGGGTTATAAATATACTCATCCAATAGGTTTTTGACATGTGTAGGTCATAGATTTTACATTATCATTTCATTTTAGTAAAACAACTCATTTTTGTGTCATTTTTAATTTTACATTAAATAAAAAGTTATTTATGTCATTTCCCAAAAAAAGTGGCTCCATGGGGTCCCCAAGTTGACCCATGGATTGTCTTGGTCGGACATGACACATCCAATAAGGGTAGGACATGTGTCAAGCTCATCTCATATTATTAAAACATTATTTTTACCTTAAACTACACTAATTACCTCTAATCGCGATTAAGAACATAAAAGTTACTATTCACCAAAAAATTATTTTAATCCCGTTGAACCAAATTTTACTTCCTAATGATAACCATGTATGTCGGATTTTTGAAATTCAAAACATAGAGGTGGAAAAGTTTCATTTAAATGAAAAATCAGTTTCTTTAACTACCACTTAGTGGTTTCACTATTCATAAAAAATTGAAGTTTTTCAGAAAAATACCAAAAATTCTCCCTAAGCTATATTTGATATTACGAATTAAAAAATTAAGTCTATTTTACAAAATTCAAAACATATAAGTTTCATTAATTAATTTAATAATTAATTCCCGCTGTCAAAACAAATAGCATGTTTTTAAGAAACAATAAGTATCAAAAGATTGACTCTAGTTTAAGTCCAATTTCAAGATGAAGTTAATTCCAATGACCACTATTAGATTAAATGGTAAAAATATATTCTAATTTAACTTTAAAACCAATTCAAAAAATAATATAATCATATAAATAAATTATATTAAAAAGAGGTTTTGAATTAAAATACAACATTTTTCACTGTTCATTAAAAAAGTGAACTTTATCGGAAAAATACCAAAAATTTACACAATGTAAATTTTGATGCCCCGATTCTAAAGAATAATTTTATTTTGTCAAATATAACACATAAAATTGTCAAAAAGTGGATTTAAAAGAGGTTCTCCATCAAAATGCGGTTAATCGACCTTTTAAAGAATATTAGAATGTTTATGCTTAAAAATTGGATTCATTCGCATTTTCAATCCTCTAACATTTATTGTAAAGAGTAAAAATATTTGACAAACATATATAATCATTTTTTAGTTAGTTCTGTTCATTCCCGTCATTACAACGGCTAGGCGTTAACTACCATTTAAAATAATATTATTTTATTATTAGAGTGCAACGTAAGATTTCAAAGAAACTCATTGTTGTGTATTGGGTAAGCCATCGAGCATAGCGTTCCCTATAAATTAATATTAATATTTTATTAAAAAATATGGATAAATATAAAAATTTCATATTCTTTATTTACCTGGGGTGTTACATCTATAATTTTAATGATTATATAAATATCATATATATTAATTATGTATATATATATATAATAATCCTTGAAATATGGACATGAAAAATGGACCACATCGCTTCGTGGTGGTGGTAGTCCACACGAATACATGAGTGTCATTATCATTTTTAACACCTGGAAGGGTAAGAATATAAATGATATATTTTATTTATATAATAATATATAAACATTATATTCAAAATAATAATTGTACATGAATGGTTTTGATGAAAAATGAAATATATTGCCTTGTCTGGCGGTAGTCCGCACGTACACGTGAATGATGATTTTGTTTCCCATTTCATGGAAAAGGAGATAAATAAAGTTTGGGTCATTGAAATATTAAAATCATAGTATATTTTATATAATTATTTTATTATATCATCTTGTTTATCACATAATTTAATGATGTATAAAAATAAATAAAATGAAAACACTCGATTAAGAGCTATACCTCTTCTTTGGACAACCTCCTTTGGCTTACACATTAAGCCTCTTAAAGTTAGTATTTTGATGAAAAATGGAATTATTGATCATGGGGATAGATATTAAGAAGTTATTTGGGTTGATATTGGATGAGATATAAATCTATTAAAGTATGCATAATGAAGGATAAGTGGTGTCCTTTTATAAGTGAGGGGGAGGACACACTAGAAATTTTTTAAAAGATTAAAATATATTAATGTATTATTCAATAAAAATAGATTGAAAATGTATCATATTATAATTTTATAATATTAATGTCTAAATAAAACCAAATAATTAGGTTTAATTATTTTTTTGGGTTATCTTGAAGTCTTATCCCATTATTTTTAACCCTTTTAACCCATTTTACCCTTAAACGAGTTGAAAAAAATTTATCATGGTGACTATTCATCATGACCAAAAATTAATTTGAACTTATTAAATAATCATAATAATTTTTATTCCAAATATAGAATCCATTTTACAAAATTAAACTTATAGAAGTGGTAGAAATTAATTTTAATATAAGTTCACAAAAATTAATGAAAACTATTTTTAGAAAAAATGTTTATTTTAATCATAGAAATGATTTAAAACAAAATAAAGTATAATGTTGATTCCAATGGAATTAATTGGATTAATTTAAATAATAAGTGAATTATTTTAATTTTAAAATAAATAAAAACTGAATGGTACCTTGTAAATACTTGATTAAATAAGTTGAAAACAATTTTTATTTGAACAGAAACAATACTTGGATTTCCAAAATGTTAAACATATATTTATAAGTTCAACATTATATTTTTATATACATTATATTATTTCTTAAATATAATTTTTTTATAATTTTTTTTTCAAAAATATTCAAGTTATTATTTTTTTTAAATACCAAGACACAATTTATTAAAAAATAATGGGGATTACATGATTCTGAATTAAAATATTTTTTTACAATCCCTTTCACAAAAAGGGAGGAGCTCAACAGGTAGTTCCTCCTTCCTTGTAATGTCCTGACTAATACCCATGTTAGCAAGACTGTCAGAAACCCTGCTTGCCTCACGAAAGTTTTGTGTGGCAATGTAGTTGATCTCCATGAGTGAAGCCAAGAATCTCATCCAGAGAGTAGTGATAGGCCAGGCTAGATGTATTTTACCATTCCAAATAGCCTGGATAATGGTGGTTGAGTCACTCTCAATACATATGCTATTCTAGCCCTTTTTCTTGATGAAATCCACAACATGGATCACACCCAACATTTCTGCCTGTAAAGATGAGGCTGTACGGAAGCTGCTAAAAAGCATCCATGGAATCTCCCATTAGAATCTCTGAAGATAGCACCACAACCAGAAGGTCCTGGATTTCCTTTAGAAGCACCATCAACATTTACTTTAATCCATACCGGTAGAATATTTTTCTGGAGAACTTCAAAGGTGTGCTTCAGTTGCCTATAGATACCATCAACTCTGAGGCGATGAAGGATTTCAAAATCACTAACGGAATTATCACAATAAGATTTTTGTACTGAAGTGTCATCCTTGATGGCCATTCGAATTCGTGTCCTACCTGTATTAAGATTGAATGAGTAATTGTTGTGTATAATGGCTTTTCTATCATACCCGATCATGTGTAGGAGCTCCGCCACCACTGCTAAGAAGAGGTTTTTGATTTTATGTGAAGATTTATTGTGAATTCAAAAATAAAATTAATTTTTTCAAATTAAATTTATAAAATTTAGGAATTTAGGTTTTAATGACATTATTTAATAAAGTTTTGTTCATTGTGCTATAGTTTCTTTAGGAAGAAAAGCTTACAATAATAGAATATAGGGTGTTATTTAAGGAAGGGAGGTATGATTTTTAAAGGATTTATTTCATTAACGGAATAATTGGAAAATTTTAATTTTTAAAATATTTGTGTATCACATAGTTTCCACATAGTTTACCAATCCATGGAAAACCATGCTCCCTTAATTGGGCAGTTCAAAGAACCTGCATGGGCTAGCCACAAGATTTAACAAACCATGAGCCAATCATTAAAAAATGAGTCTATTAAAATTGAAAACTCACATTCTTGGCCACTACATGGTTTACCTAACCATCCTGGTTAAATTTGTGGTGTGAAAAATATCTATAATTTTCTAAAATTTGAAAAATATGGGTCCAAAACTCAAAGGAGGCATCAAATTCCAATAAATAAATAGAATAATTAACAAAACGGGGATTGGGATGTGACAAATAACCCCACCATACCACTTTATGCCAATAGAAAGTGAATTAGATCAAAGAATATGACAAAAATGTATCCTAACTAGAGAGTAGTAACCAACCATAGTATAATCTTAGAACTAAACCAAAAATATATTTTAGACCAATATGAACCAATCTATATCCAAGACCAAAATGAAACAAATTATGATCAATGATCCAAAATAATGTGTCTCCAAACCCATAAACATCTCTATAAATCAAATCGAACTCACACTTAACTATCCAAAAGAAAATATCAAGAAAATTAGACCCAAGGTGTGTCTCCCCATCATTTAGGGACCTCACTAGAGTATAGGTTCAATGAGACAAATAATTCATAATAATCATAACCAAAACCCTCATATAATCCCAACTAAAATAAATCAAACTAAAACATAAATTATATACACATTAAAATTTCAAAGAAACACAAGTTTACTCTTTATATGAATATGAGGTATTAAGAATACCAAAATAGAATAAGTGAAAAGTAACATTAAATAAAGAGTCCCATAACAAGGATTATTAGGCCACTCTCCAGTACACCCCAACTAAGAATGAAAAGGGTGGAGGAATAAACTATGAGTATTCCAATGAAAACTACATGGAATTTAACCTTGGGTAAATGGAAAAAGGAGGATATCCTAAGAATGCACACTCAGGACATCCCTCAAGGTTACCTCAATAACATAAAAAAACACCTAATAGTGTGTAATCTCAACTGGTTCAACATCCATCCTAGTCACCTGAGAAACATGCCCAAGGTTTTTCCAATTTCTAAAAAACTTAAAAGAGATCTCACGAAAACCAACATTTCACTAAAACACATCCATGTCGCTAAGGAACATACATAACCTCCAATATCAGAATATAGGAAAGTAATGGGGAAGAGACTTAAGGAAACACACCCAACTATAATTACACCAAGACAATGGGGAAATAACTCATGGAGAAAAACTCACCATTCATTGAGACCCTTCTAGGATTCATACTTTTAATAATAATAAAAATCACCAAGCTATGTCAATTCCAACTCCAATTTAAAAGACACCGAAATAGAATTAAAAATTCACTTCAAAACCCCAATTCAATAAGGTAAAGAACTATCACCATCTAAAGAACCTCAAAAAAATAAATATACCTCTTTTAAAACCATTTCAAAACTACACATTTTTTATTTTCAAAGTATTGAAATTCTGCTTGAAATCTATTTCATAATCACTATTTTTTTCAATTTTAAATTTTCATAATTTAATTTAAAACCCATTTTTAAATCCCTCAAGTTTCTATAATAATATCATTCACCCACTTTTAAAAATAAAAACAATTTCAAACTCCCCCATTTTAATTTCAAGACCTAAATTTCATTTCAATCCCAATTTCAAAATCCCAAGGACCCATTTTGAATTCCAAAACCCCACTTTTCCTTTAAGAACAAAATTTCTATCAAAAAATAACCTTCATCCATTTTAAACTCCTAATAATTTTTCTTTTGAAACTAACCTAGTAGAACCAAAACCCAATCAATAACATCACATAACATGAAAAAAATACTTCAATAGGGACAAGTTTTATTACATAAGTTGGACACATGGTTTAGTAAAACATGTTCCAATAACAAAACCTTCATCAAAAGTCATATCAAACAAGTCACACAGGATCTGCATGGGTTACAAGGATGTATGAGCTCACTAGGTGATTCTAGTTGAACTCTAATTGTCATATTTAAATACATATAAATCCTTTAAAAAATTCATATATCATTAATAGAATTATGAAAAATATCAATACAAGATAAACAGACCAAAAATAAATAATGAAATATCAAAATACAATACTCACAACTAGACATCTTCTAATAACTAGAGGATCTAACCAAGAAAGTGATGATTAGGCTCTCCCTAAACCTACCTCTTAATTCCTAATGTCCTTACCCTCAATATTCTATAAAAATAAAACAAATAAGGATAACTCTGTAATCTAGGCCCTATTTGGAACCTAGTATCTAATACCATTATGTTAGAAATCAGCTCCAGTCATCATCTGTTAGACACCCTTCCTAACCTGTAACATACTTGAGGGGAGTTTCTAATCCTCATAGACCAGATACCAACACCAAGGAATCATAAGAAACTCAGTGGGAACAATTTTTCCCAATAAATAATATTTAACAAGTATAAAAAAAATTCATAAATTTTTTCATGATCGATCCATAAGTTAGAAATCCACACCAAGTAAAATAAGAAAAAAAAGTTATTAGATATAATAGAAAATAAAGTGTATAAAAAACTCACCCTCACCTCCTAGTCCCTCATAAGAAAAAAAACCCATATTATCAATATCCATAATTCCATATGCATAAACACCACTAATTAAAAGAAAATAAAATAGGAATATCTAAAATGGTTGATGAAACAAAGAAAAAATAAATAAAATAAAACACCTGAATAACCTCTCTATGACTCCCTGAGTCACTATCCAATCCCAAAATAATAAAATCTCCAAGATAGATCATTAGCTGAGCTAGAACGTGAAACTGAAATATAGGCATGAGTATGAAAATTCCTTGTATGTCACCACCAACCCTTCCACATTCTTAACATTTAATAAAATATCTTTTTTTTCAAGCTAGTTTTAAAATAGAATTTAAAATAAATCTTTCCAAATTTGATTTGAAACAAACAACATATAGTGAACTTATAAATACATTTAATTTTAAAACCATTTTTACCCATTTAAATCCAAAAATAATCTTAAGAAATTTTTTGAAGAAAAGAACACTGAAGGGTAGAATCTAGTTAAAAACCAAAAGACTTTACTTGACTGAAAATATTTTTTGAAAAATAAAAAAAACAAATTCACTTTAAAATGAAAACGTAAAAAGGGAAAAAAATAAAAAGTGATAAAAACAACATAAGTAATAAAAATAAATAGTAGAAAATAAATAGTATAGGAATATGACTATAAAATAATAAACCAAAGGTGAAAAATATCATGAATAATAAAATATAATAAAATGAGAGTAAACCATTATCATGGGATTAGCCATAGGAAACTAAGGTCCAAGTATCCTAGGATACTCATACCCTTGATGATCAAACCATAAAAAACCATTCCCATGTATGAGGTAATAGGGAAAATACCATATAAAGTTCTAGTGGTAACCACATCCTTAGGATAAAATTGTTTTGTTAGTGTTGTATCATTGTATAAAGGCTAGGGAAGGTGAAAATTTTCTAAGAGGTACTTGTGTTGGT
This sequence comes from Viscum album, assembly GCA_963277665.1. Taxonomy (NCBI): domain Eukaryota; kingdom Viridiplantae; phylum Streptophyta; class Magnoliopsida; order Santalales; family Viscaceae; genus Viscum; species Viscum album. The sequence continues at coordinate 1,082,773,368 of OY728146.1, read as the reverse complement.
GTTCCTTACCTATGTTCTTGGGTTCCCATGATCAATAAAGAGGGAGGTGAGTATATAAGATATATTAAATCACACAAAGAACCAACAACATGTAAAATAACCCACACCTCTTTTCCAAATATGCCTAAGGAATTCTATATTTTAAATCAATAATCCTCATGTTCAAAATATTAAATACCACGATATAATAAAAGATTGATTTCAAAAAGTTCTAACTAGATATTTAGTTTTAAAATAATATTTATTCTATAAAATACCACTTAGATAACCCTAGAGAGTATCATTTGAAAAATCAGATCATGATATAAAATTAATGTTTCCAAATCATCCTTTATCTTTACACACATATATATCTATAAATACAAATACTTCTCATCTCAATACACATATTCACATATCATTTTGTAAATATGTACATAAATTCATCTATATATATGTTTATGTATATGTGTATAATTATTAAAGATAAAATAGAAGATTTATAACATTGGTTATAAATGAATAACATGTATCTTTACAAAAGATACTCGACACTTAATTGTTTTAAATTACTCCTCAAGAACTAAACATATCATCTGGGTTCAAATAAACCTTTTATAAATCAAATTGAGAAATAAATATACATTTATTTATTTTGAAATACCGCTTCATAATATATTCATGATATTTTATAAACCATTAGTGTCTATGATTAAATAAATTTTGATTTTAACTAACATCTAAAATAGAAAAAATATTTAATTGTTATGGAAACCCAAATGAAATAATATTTTCTCTTCAAATATTAAATGAAGATACATAATAATACCACTATTCATCAAAAATATAAATTTAAAAGACTGGTAATTAGTTATTATAAAATTAAAGAGTCAAGAATGGTGAAAACCTACCTCAAGTTAAAGGTAAAAGGTTTGAAACATTGAATATGGGATGAAGGGGGAATGAAAGAGAGATCACACACCCTAGGTGAAAGAAAAAAAAAAGAAATAGTTCAAGAGCGACACCCTAGGGTTTATACTATAGCATGCATGACAAGGGAAAAAAGAGAAATAAGAAATAAAGAGTGGTAGAAGAAGAATAATAAGAGGAAAACCTAACATAATATATATTCACTTGAAGGGAGAGGGAGAAATGCCTAAAATCAAAGTATAAGAGGAAAGGGATCATATATAGGGGTCCTCCCTTAGCTTCCTAGTGCATCATGCATAGAGGGAGAGGGAAGGAAGGGAGTTTTAATTTTTAGGGTTTTTATTTCATTAAGGGTATAATTTGAAAACTTTAATTTTTAAAATTTGGGTTCATCACACAGTTTCTGCAAGTTTTACCAAATCATGCACCAATCATTGATCCTTCATTAGGCACATTAAATAACCCACATGGGATATCCTCGTGGTTTAAAAAATTATACACTGACTATGTAAAATGGTTTTTTTAAAATTACAGTCTCGTCTGCATTGTAACTACATGGTTTTCTTAATAGTGTGGTAGATAAAATCCCAATAGTTTTCCAAAATTTAAAAAATACAGGTCTAAAACTCAAAGGTGAAATCAAAATAAAATAATTAAATAAAATAGTTAAAAAAAATGAGGGTGAGGTGTTACAATGATAGAATATTAATTTTAGGATCATATGTATTATAATGTTATATGATAATGCCAATCCTAAAGGATAAGAATAAATGAAAAGTTTCCATACTTCAAGAGTGTGATGAAGAATGAGATCCCTTACATAGGTTGAATTTTTATATTTATATTTTTTAGGAATATTAAGACTATGATAATTAGAATATCGCATGAATAAAATAATGAACCAGGTCTTTAGTCAAGTTTTTTGGGAACATGAAGAGGAAACACGTGAATTATAAAAAACAAAAGATTCTATGAATTGAAGGCCATGATTTGAGGGAGTTTAAATGTGAGGAATATTCAATAATTATATAACTATTATATATATATACTGTGTATTTTAAATAAAAATACATGAGATATAATCAACATCGTATTCTAAAGAGACAAATCCTCATGTTAATTGAGAACCAATGTTGCAAACCATGTAAATATTATGTTTAGGTCAAAGAAAAAATAAGAGGAGATCCCAAATCTAGTGTGCTCTAAATATTCAACATGTTGAATAAGAAAGAGAGAGATATATTATTTTATTTGTGCATGAATAAATCATTGCTTGTGCACAGAAGAAGAATAAGGGAAAGGGTGCGACATAAATATATTAGATACTATATTCAATCCAAGAATATGAGAGATCTAGACCATAATTTCCATATGTTATAGAAGTTTGAAAAATATTATTGTTTCCCATTTTATTATTGTAACATAGGAAGAAGATAAATCTATATATTCTATGAGAGACTCAATCCATCATAGGTTATCTTGATTCATGGAAGTATAATCCCATTATCCTGTATAAAGGATCAATAAGACCTCACTTTAATTGTACCTAATCAATACCAAGATAAAAAATTCATGTCCATATCATTTATCATAATTTGTTTGATAATAATATTTAAGTAGTTCACATGGGATAATAACCATGATTTACCCAGGATATAGTTATCCTTAGGGAGGTGAACCTTAATAAAAAATCTTGAAGTTCTTCTATGTTGTTTTAGAATTTTATGTCTATATTAAGCTCACTTTATATTTTTTTATCTTTTTCATTAAGTAGGATAATCTGTTTGATGTTAATATATTATTAAGATATTTCTTAGAAGTTTTTTTGAAAGTTCCCAACAAAGAATGATTAGATAGGAGGATTTTTATGTGTTTCATCCATGTTTATAGAAAGAATTGAATTATTTATATGAGGTTAAAAATATGAGGAGAAGTGGATAGAAATATTGGTCTTTGTTTTTGGAACATATTATATTATTTTAAAAATGAAATAATATCAAAGTAAGGCTAGCCAAGACCCGACCAGCTAGGCCATCATAAAGGATAGCCCAAATAAACTCAAATTATATCCAACCTTGAGTGACCTTGAAGGTGTATAGGTGAGGAAGAGTACATACATGAGGAGTATTAAGAACATGGGTCAGTGCAATGGTATGTGAGGGTGGTTATCTTCACTCATGTGAGTCAACATAGGAAATTTTAGGAGACCACCTACTCTAGTTAGACTTCACCAGTCAACTAATGTAGAACCAAGAGTCATATGGAAGCATTCAACCAGTGGAATTTTGATGTGGGAAAATCATATGTAGGTCACTGTTCATACATTAAAAAGTTGAGGAGAGTGATAATTAAAGAAGGAAAACACCATAAAAATCATCATTATCCTTTCTCTATGCGTAAATTTCATTCCATTGGTAGAAAGACATGTCTCCATGATTTTTATCCATCAAACAGATCAAGTGATTTCTATGAAATATTGTGAAAATATCAAGAAAATTATACAATGAAATTGAAGTGAATGTTTAATACTATAAATTAATAAGGGAATGAGGTAATTAAATGAAGCAGAATAAATGGAGGTTTCTATATTTGAAACGCAAGATTAAAGAGGATAATACAATACTAGTCTATAAATAATTTTGAGTAGGCATTCTGGTCCCCATGGAAGAGTTATGAAGAGAATAAAATGGATGTTCCAAAATGGGAATATATTTAAGACCATGACACAAGAAAAACTATGGTGAAAATTAGTTTTTTAAAATGGTAATAGAGAGAGCACTATGCTATAATGATGACCAGAGTGTGTTGAAATTATATGATTTCAGGTGCTTCGTAATCATGAATTTCGTCTATGTAAACATCATCTACACGATGATCAGGCCGTGTAAATGTGGAATGAAGCTATGTAATGGTAAAATTAACTTTTGTAATGGTCATTCTTTATCAGATAAATACTTATAGTTGATCATGAATTTATTCATACATTATATTAAAAAGTATATGCTAATTCAAGAAAGGAATGGTCAATAGGTCATATATGTGGTCAATCCATTAATTTATAAATATATATGTTTTCTTTTGAACCTCATTATCAATTGGAATGATCATATGGTCAATTGGATCTCTACGTGTGGTCAAAAGGAACGATTTCCTAATATGGTCAATCATAAAAGGTATGATCACTTAAGATGGTGAAATTTCTATGTATAAAAGTTCAAATATCTCAAATTCATGATCTATATCATGATTCTAGATACTGAAGAAGAAATAATATCTATTAATCAAGGATATTTGAATGCAATTGAAACATGCATGTTTTTTACGCATTAGTGGAATTTAATAAGGCAATTTATGAGAATAATTAAAATATAAATAAGGAAAAAATAGTTCCTCAATTTTTGAATAAAATAGAAAGAAATAATGAAAGTATCCATACATATTAAAATTAATCTTTAAATAAGATAAAGACCAAATATGTTATGGTTTGAAAACTGTGAGAATAGATGAATTTGAGAACACCAAGTCATCAATAAGGCTAAAGAAGAAGGAGAATTTAAGATTAATATTAGGGGATTTTCAAGGTATAATAATTATGAGGAAATATACTCACATAATATAGATAATAAATATGATAAAATGAGATAATAATTGAGAGAAAGTAATCAACTATAACAACTATATATTCGATAAGATGAAAGAAAAATGAGAAGTAATAAACCACATAAAACATCTATTGTAAACATTAAAGTAACAAAGAGAGTGAATAATGGATCCATTGATTCATGCAAAGGATTAATCTCATTCATTAATTAAAAAGAAGAAAAGTAAAAAAAGAAGAATATATTATGTTTTAAATGAATCAATTGATCATACATAGGCATAATTTCTAAGAAATCTTGCCTATAATATCTTTATGTTGTAGAAGAATAAATAACAATAATGAATCCAATTTTATTACCACATAAGAGAAATAAGATCAATATATATAGTCTATTAGGGGCTCAATCCAACATAGGTGATCATACTTCAAGGAATTTGAAGTCCATTCTCTTTTAAAAAGTGATAACAAACCCTCACTTTCTTTGTACTTGGCCAATGTTGAGATTATGGAGTTCAAGGTCGTACCCTTTCTTGAGGTTATTGTGATAATTAAGTTGTGTTTGTGTGTCATAAAACCACTATAAAATAGGTATATATTCATCCACAAGGAGGAAAACCTTGTTAAAAAACCCTGATGTCTTTTGTGTTGCTTTCTAATTATATATCTTCTTATCTACCAAAAGACAAATAAAGAGAGACAGAGAGAGATTCACTCACTAAATAACTTAATAGTTGTAAAGGGATAAAAAGATAATTATACTAAAATTATATCAATAATTATTCACCACCTCAATAAGTGTTGAATACATCACTATTTGGTCCTAATAATTGATATCAGAGTAGGTCACACCATAATTGGATTATTTTGTTTGAAGTTTTACTTAAAGAATTTTTTTGCTTCTAAATTATAGATGATGTGTATATTTTAAGAATCTAATAAATTCCATTTTAATTCAACCATATAAGAGATATTTTCCAAGACCCAAAAAAAATAGTAAGAAAAGAGAAGGAAATAAGTCAAGAAATGATTTATCAAAGAAAGAAGAGAATAATGAATCTTTAAAAATTAAAGAAAATCAAAGTAGAGATCATCATAATATTTCTATTGATAATATTTCTCCTAAAGGAACTTGTAATGATAATAAACCCATCCTAATTAAATAGTAAAACATTTATATTTCCATTAAAACAATCCCAATTAGAAAAAAAAATCATGTATGGAAGACAAAGATCTAGTGGTTGAATCCCCCACCAATGATTTAGATAATACTCTGGTCTCAGAAATTTTATCATCTCTACATGATAAAGGGGTAAAAAAAATATGTTATCAAAATTTTCCTACTAAATAACTATATATTAGTGCGGAATATCACAATTCTATTAATTTATAAGATAAATAAATTAGTACAATAAAAGATAACCTATATAACTTCCCAAAATAAATTATATCACATATCTTTGGAATTTTTAAAGTATATTGGAAGAGATCACCCACCATGAAGATGAAAAAAAAGGATGGATAAGGATTTGAATCAAAGGGTATGAATCTATATTAAGCTCTCCAAAAAAGTTGGAGTCACAAGTGCAATGAATATGGATATTGATGAATGATTATCTAGATTTTAAGATGATTGGATCAAAAAAATCAATGAGAGTGTTGATCCTAATAAAAACATTAAAGAAAGAAGAGATAAATATAAATAATTAATTGATGTTAAAAATTATCAAATTACGGTGAAATATAAGAGGATTAAAGTGCTTGAAAATAGGATACATTAAAAGATAAAAATGCATAAAGATCAAATTAAATAGATGATAAAGGATTTTTAAGAAAAAATAAAACTATTAGAATATGAGAGAGTCATTCTCAATATGAAATTCTTGGATCACATAATTAAATTATAGAATTTGGAATCAATTCAAGCGACTTATTCACTATAGTTTGAAAGAAAATTCATTATCACACAAACTGCTAAGTAGGAATCTTATGTGGAAAGATATATATATGATGGAAATAATATCCACAAATATTCTAGTGATCAATATCGAGTATCCTAAAAAGGAATGTTAGCATCAAATTCTAAAAATAACATATATTCTAAATTTTATTTCATGTGAAGTAGAGGTTTGAAACATAAATATATACAAAATTAGTTTAATGAAAATGATTTGAAACCCACCACAACATTTAAGGTAGTTGGAATAATTTTTATGAGGATAAATTTCCCTAAATAATCCCATTTATGGAATGGGAAATCATAAAACCATTATGAAGGAAATTATATAATTATTTTATCTCAAAGGAAAAGAACAATGTTTATAGGATATAAATGGATCTACCATTAGTTTGGGAATATGGATATGGCATGTTGGAATAATATTTTAACCACTATAAGTAGAGTAAGGCCAATAATGAAGGGGATAATGTATGAGAAACTATAACATTCATAGACTATGCATAAGAATTTGTATACAATAAATAGTTTTAGAATGCTTATATAATTATGTGATGTTTTTAATTTGAGTGGTTATAGTGAAGAAGAATGTAAGTATAAATCATTTAATAACACTACTAGAAAAATGAGAAGATAAGACCATATAATCTGAATAATGTAGACATGCCTTCTTTGGAAAATAATCATGAGAAAATGGGGAAAAGAATATTCCAAAGAATATTATAAATAAAGTTGGTGAGTTATCCTTGGGTGGTAATAAGAATAAAACTATATAAATAAACACACCTAAGAAGATAAATATGAGTACTACACTAAAGGGAAGATCTATTTATTTTTTAAAAGAAGATATCATATCATGTTCACTTATAAACAAGACATGAGTATGGGAAATGATAGAAATGAACTAAAATTGAATATAAGAATAGTCATAAGGAAGAATGAAAGGACTTAAGTGGAGAAGATCACACTTCAGAAGCCATGTGGAAAATTTAATACTGTTGAGAATATTCTTAAACAATTATTGGTAATATAGACCACTAATTAAGTGAAATTAAGAGAAATGGAAGCCTCAGATAAGGAAATATCCAAAGGGAAAAATAAAATCACATATAAAGAATAAATCAATTTCATGAGAGGCAATAAAAAATGATAACTCAATTGTTTTAGTGGCATTAAAAGACCCAACAGGGCTCAATATTAAACTACCCAAAGCTTTCCTTCATATGAAAGAGGATGATGACAAGTGTTAAATGACATAACTAATATGAGAGTCATTTTTCTAATGTATCTATACAAACACACATTAACATCTCCATGAAGAAGTGAAAATGAATAATAATAAATGATGCAAAATCTGGAGAATAAACCATGAATGTAAAACCTCTAGGGATTTCAAGAGTACGACAATGTATACTTGAAGTAAAAGGGAAAAAATACATGCCCAACCAGATAGATGTCCTAACCTGAAAAAATTAGAAAACTAAATGATGAGATATCATAGATTTGAATATCCAAGCTATGACCACCATACATGGTCCAATGCATCAGATATCCCTATGCTCATATATAATCACTACTAACATGTCTATCATCGGCATAAGACACAATGCATACAGTAAAATCCCATGAAGGGGTGAGTATATACATACCCAGTAGGACTCCCTGAAAGACGAGGATAGTCATTAAGATACACAATAGGAAATGAAAGTTTAAACCAAATAAAAAGGGTAACAAAATATAGTGACATGGATATAGATATATATATACACTCCAAAAAATAATCCCAAATGAGAGAGAAAATGGTTCTCCATCTCATAACCTAGCCCAATAAAGAGTTCCATCATTTCTAAGAGGTTTATTAATGATTCCCAGAATCCTACACATATATCTGAAGATAAATCCATGTTAAGACACACCTTTCCACTATGTCACATAGTCATGGGGCATAATCTATAGGTAGAGGACCCATGCCCCGGTACAATAAGAGGGTGACACTCATATGGTCAATAGAGGTCCCATTCCCTATCCTGATCAGAGGGTTCCAATCTAATAATCGATTAAGGGCCCATTCCATGACATAAGAATATGGTGCTACTTAGATAGCATATAGAGGACCCATGCATCATCCTAGGATAAGTGTTCCAATCTAGTGGTTGAGGACCCACGCTCTATCACAATATAAAGGTGACACTCTGAAAGTCAATAGAGGGTCAATTCCTTTCCTAATATGATGGTTCCACTCTAGTAGTTGAGGACCCATGCCCTGTTTTTGTTAGAGGGTTCCACTCGATGGGTAGGTAGAGGACCCATGCCCTGACACCTCAGGATGGTTCCACTCTAGTAATCGGTAGAGGACCCATGTCCTGTCTTAGTAGGAGGGTTCCACTCTAGTGGTTAATGACCCATGCCCTACCTAATATGGGGGTTCAAATTTGAAAGTTGATTGAGGGCCCATGCCCTTCCTAGTAGGAGGGTGACACTCTTATAGTCTATGGTGATCCTGGCTGATTACTGCCATTGTCGAGCATCACCTAAAAAAGTGTCACACATATAACATCTCACATCATACTCCAAAGGTCACTACAAATTCCACCATCATATATATATGAAAAAAAATCAGGACAGGCTACTCGCATACCACAATCCAAGTCCAAACCAATGAGATATGAGAGGTAGAATTTTCCTAAAAAAGAAAGTAGGAAAACATGGAATGTAAGGGGACCCACATGATGTGTGGTCCCACTTTTCTTCCTGGACATGTCCCTAACGGTATATGGATTATTACCCATGAATCCCTACATGCATGTAAGGGGACTACATGGCATGCCTTAGCCACCTAGGGCCCTTCCCGTGCCCCTCGCCATGTCCGTGCAACCTTGCATGTGCCCATATACTTTAGTACACATCATGTCCTCTTACATGGGTTCATTATAGTGTGCTTTAATAAAATTTAATTTGTATACTACGAGGTTCACATAGTGTGTGCTCCAGCCACATGATGTGTGATCCTTAACTTTTACAAAACTCTAGCACCGCAACCGTAGGGGAACTACACGACATGTGTTCATCATAACTACATGGTGTATAGTCATTTACCCCCGAAACTTAAATCTACACATGAACCTTACTAATGCATGAATTATACTTCGAATATTGCCTTTAATCCACCCTAAATAAGATCCTTCATTTTTCATTTCCAGTTGTCTGTTGGTCGGAAAAAATATTATCAGTTCGTTATTTGAAACCATACACATTGTCATCACCCGTGGTGCCTCCAGCCATGACCGTCATAATCTCAGATCCTAGATCCAAAAAACTATCACCCACATCCCACAATCCATCCCTATTCATACTTATATTCCAAAACTTTTCATGACAAAAATATTTTCCATGAATTCAGGGATCCTATCATGATCGATCTCGCCCGATAATGTCGAACCATGGCCCTACAGAAAAATGGTGAAGAATACGAAGAATGGGTGGGGTAAAATCACTCAAACAAAGGTGTAAAAATATATGGATAATCATTCTTGGAAAAAAGGATATATATTGAATACTCTGTTTAATATTTATCACATTTTTTTAAGAAATCATGAGTATGTGATATAAAATATAATTAATATTTTTTAAAAAAAATTAATTTTGGGAATGTCGGGCATCAGAATCTCACATCATCTCAGTTCATAGATCAAAAATATTTCTATGTATATTACAAAGTCTTGAAAGGGAAAAATAGGGTCTCTACAATATTCCCTCTTTTAATATTTTCACCCCTGAAATTAAAAAGCAAACAAAAATATCGATATACCAAGACCACATTTTTCTCTCTTTCTCCCAAGATCTCTCCTACATGATCCCATGCTACAATAATACATGATGAAAGGGAATAGTTCATCCACACATGTTCCTCTCCTATTGATCCTCAATTTCCACTGGGTGCTCCACAAAAGTGTCTCCAACCTCAATGTCCAACTCACCCTAGTCAATAATGTGCATAAGGTCTTGTACGTATCTCTTCACCTTCAACACAAGGAATATGTCATAAACCTTCTCCAACTTTGGGGGTAGGATGAGGCAGTAAACAACCATGACAACCCTCTATAAGTTATTTAATTACTTGATGAACCTCAGGTTTATCTAGCCTCCCTAGTTGAATCTCCACAATCATAATTTTGGCGATACTCTTAGGAAAATGTAGTCTCCATGCTCGAACTCCAATGGAATACGACGTCGATATGCATAATATTTATACCTACTCAGAAATGTTCTCAAATTCTCACAAATGACCTAGATGTTCTCTGTTGTCACTTACACTATATTTAGCATAAAAACAGATATATCCCCGATCTCTATCCAGTATAAAGGTGACCTAAAGAGTCTCCCGTATAGGGCCTCAAATGTGATTTTATGATAGTAGAGTGGTAGATATTGTTGTATTCAAAATATACCAAGGAAAATTGATCCTCCTAACTCTAGTTGAATTCTAACACATAATCCCTCAGTATATCCTCCAACACCTGGATAGTTTGCTTAGTCTTCCCATCTGTCAGGGGGTGAAAGGATACACTCATCCTCATCTGGGTCCAAAATTCCTCAAGTATCCCTCTCCACAACCATGATGTGAACCTATCATCACAGTCATAGACAATAGTCTAGAGAACCCCATGAAGGTATATGATCCCCCATACATACAACTCCCCCAAATTCTCCACTGAACTCTACTCCATGATAGCAAGGAAGTGCACCAAATTAGTGATTTTGTCAACTGTTACCCAAAAAGTGTAGTAGTCTCTTGATATCCATGGAAGCCCTATCATGAAGTCCATGTATATTCTGTCCCATTTACACTTCGGTATCTCAATAGGTAGCAAAAAAACTACTAGAACCTAGTGCCCATCCTTCACCTGTTGACATGAGAGGCACTGAGAGATAAACTAAGACACACTTCATCTCATGTCAACCCACCAAAACTGTCATTGAAGGTATCTATACATATTTCCCGAACCAGGATTTACAACCAAAGGAGATGTATGATACTCTTTTATCATCTCCTCCCACATCATGACTGGGACCACCGTTCATCCCTAAAAAAGGATGGCATGATTCCCTCCTTCAAAAAATCTATTAGCTGAATCTCCTGAGGATATATGGTTTCGTAAAACCTCACAGTCAATGTATCCCAACTGGGAATCTCTCACATGCTATAGAAGTATATGATTCAACACCATTGAATGAGAAAAAGATACACCCTCATATTCAACCAAGGCTATCTATAAGGAATCCAACTACTCCAATGCCTCCTACACTAGATGAGCCTGGGACTTCCTGCAAAGAGAACTTTCCACCAAGTTTCCCTTACCAATATTATAGACTATCTCAAAGTCATATTCCTATAATAAATCAAAATAGAACCTCTTAATTAGGTTCAAGTCTCTCTACGTGAAGACATACCTGATGCTCTGATGGTATTAGTAAACAAAAAAGCTCTTTCCTAGAAGATAGTGCCTCCACATCCTCAGGATAAAGACTAACACTACTAGATATTGATCATGATTCATTTAGTTCTACTCATGAGGCCTCAACTTCCTTAAAAAATTTGCAATAACTACCTATTACTGCATCAAAATTTATCAAATCCCATCTCATGAGGAATCATAATACACTACGTACTCCATGCCCTCCTCTGGTAGTCTCAAAACAGATGCACTCATTATCAACAAAATCAACTCCTCAAAGGCTCTCTAGAACTGCTTAGTCCAGGTGAAAGGTTGTCCTTTCTACATCAAGGTGGTCAAAGGGGATTCAATCCTGGATAATTATACTAAAAACCTCTTATAGTACCCTACCAAGCCAAGGAAACTCTGCATATTTGACACACTCTTGGGTGGATCCCAAGAAATCACTACATTGATCTTCACCAGGTCCACAACTAATCCATGCTTAAAAATGAGATTCCCCAGAAAGTGGACCTCGTGAATCCATAACTAGCACTTTGAGATATTACTATAAATATGGTTCTCCCAAATAAAGTTTAAGACCATCCTCAAGTACTCTGTATGATCCTCCTCTGATGCAAAGTATATGAGTATGTCATCAATGAATACAACAAAAAATTGGTCAAAGTATGTCTAGAAGAACCATTTCATCAAATCCATAAACATAGTGGGGGAATTAATCACACTAAAAGGAATCATCAGGAACTCATAGTATTCATAGAGAAATCAGAATTCCAACTTAAGAATATCAACCTCAAAAACTCTCAACTGGTGGTAACTGAACTTGAGATCGATATTTTATAACTATCTCACACATCACGACTGATAAAAGAGGTCATTAATCCTTATAAAGGGGCAATTTTTATTTATCATCGCCTAGTTTAGGTGATGATAATCCACACAAATTCGTAAGCTCCCATCCTCCCTTTTTATGAATAAAACAAATACTACATGGGGGGACACACTAGGTCTGATAAAATAATTCTTTCGAAGGTCCTCCAATTGAAACCATAGATCCCAAAGCTTAGTAGGGCCCATTTGATATTCCACAAAAGATATCAGAGTGATAAGGGATAAAATTCAATGAAAAAATCCATCTCCCACTTCATAGTAAGTCCCAAAATGTCCTCAGTGAAGATGTACAAATAATTCTCCATGATTGAAGGAATCCAGATGCCCGAAGAGACTAATTCAGAAAGGTATACACTCACTAACTAAGGGGTAATGGGATGTATCCTCTTGATTGAAAACCCCACTCATCCCACTATGATATCTCTCTTTCCCATAAAGGATAATATTGTCCCATTAGTGAAAAGGAATATAACTCATCTACAGTGATAATCAATATTGATTCAAACCATGAAAAACCAATCCATACCCAAGATGAAATTATAGGGTTCCATTATGATGATTAAAATTTCCATCAGAACCTATCTTCACTAAGAGATAGCTCACACTTAAAAAAGATAAAATATATAGGAGAAGAATTCCCCGTAGGAACCTCAAGGAAAAGTTGCTATGCTAAAGCCTCAACTGAGATCTCCAGATACCACACTAGGGGTAAATATATCAAGAAATGACTCACACCTATGTCTACTAATACTGAATATATAGTATAATAAATATATATCATACCTTTAATCATCTCATGTGTTGTTGGGTCATACACATCTATAGCCTACAATTCTCTGCAACCACGACCATCATCTCCCAGATCCTGACATGGGATGTCTAGTAGTGGTAGTGAAATGATCTCATAACATCATAAAACACACACATATTCTCCTGCTAGATCCCCACCTAGTCCTCTACTAGCCCCGCATCAGTGAGTTCCATCCTTACCTCACCTAAGAGATCCCTGATCATAGTGCTTCCTCTACCATGGCAGTCTATCCACTAACTTACTGCACTCCTCATCACGTCGGGTTGGGAAATAATGTTCCATGTTACCTCACCCATCACATTCATATCACCACCCTCTTTAGGATTATATGGTCCCCTACATGGTCCCTAACCATGTGCTCGAGTATAGTCCTGGGAAGATCTCCTGTGTCGAGATCCTATCCATTGGAATCTATTAGCTGTTGCAGATGACTCAGCCCTATAACGAACACTACCAACTCTAGATGTCTGGTGTCCCTTTAATAGAAATATATCTATCACCAGTCCTATCTCCAACATCTTGGAATAGGTGGTAATGAAAAAGGGTACCACACTGGCACAAATATATCTAAGAGACCCTACTCAGACTTCCGAGCTCAGAAGTAGCCATCCATAATCATGTTATGGGAGTACTACATAAGGTCTTTGAACATCACAACACACCATAAAACTTTCATCCCTCCCTGTTTTATCTCCATAAGCTTCTTAATATGAACCAAGCACAATAATGAAGGGTAGTACTCCTCACAAAATAGCTGCTGGAAGTCATCCCATGAGACTGTCAACTCATCACACACAAATGTAACTAGAATCATCTAGTTCCCAGATGATCCATGGAAATGGTTGGATGCCAGTGCAACCACATGATCATTCAGTGTCTAGATAATCCTTAAAACATATATCATTGAATCTATCAAATCCTCCACAACATTGGGATCTAGCTCGTGGAGGAACCTCAACGGCCTCTAGTTCCAGAACGTGTAGAGTGCACTAATATTGTGTGCATCCTTAGACTTTTATGATAGTATGATATACTTATAAATAGGTGGGGGTGTTTCTACATGTCCACCTAGAGGAATAATATCATAGGATAACCCCTTTATTGATGCCTCATCACTCATCAGATTGTATTCATGATCTAAAATTGGTAACTTGGCTGGCTGTATTTGTGTAGGCATCCAAAAAAATTAATCAAGACGTACTGTAGTCAGATGAGAAAATATATATGGAGATGACTCAAGAAGGATAATAAAAATTAATTAATCCTATATGATTCATTTACCAATGTTCCATGCAACCAATGTCTCAGTATTTCAAGTTGACATGCAGGTATTAAGAGTCCTAGTAAATAACTACGCTGACCGCTGAACCAATATTGGGTTCCTTGACTTGAAAGCTACACTCAAAACACTTTGAAATTGTTTTCCTAAATCCCAAAAAAATCATCATAAGGGGAAAATTCCAAAAACTATCCAACAGAATGAACTGCTCTGATACCAATATTTCATGATCCGACCCAATGGGGATTGAGGTGAAACTACCCTAAGCCCGTCTCCATAAGACAAGGGATGGAAACCATCACCAAATGACATAACTAATATGAGAGGCCTTTTACTACTGTATATATACAAACACACCCAAAAATCTCTATACAAAATTTGAGAGGAATAATAATAAAAGAAGAAATATCTAGAGAATAAACCACATATGTAAAACCTTTAGGGAGTCCAAGAGTATAGCAGTGTAAACTGAAAGGAAAAGGGAAAAAATACATGCAAAACTAGATAGATTCCCCAACCTAAAAAACCTATAAAAGTAAATGCTAAGATAGAACAACTCTGAATCTCCAAGATCCAACCATTATACGTAGTCTAATGCACTAGATATCCCTATTCTATTTTATAATCACTGTCGACCTTTTAATAATTTTCATAAGACACAACATTTGTGGGAAAAACCTTTATAGGGGTGAGTATATGCATACCGAGTAGGATGCTCTAAAATATTAAGGGGAGTAGTAAGAGACATGATAGGAATAGATAGATCCACCCATAAAAAAATAGTAACAAAATCTAATGACATGGATACTTATATATATATATTCTTAGAATAAGAAGCCCAAATGAGAGAAAAAGGAGATCTTCATCTCATATCCCATCCCAAGAAAGAGTGACATCAGTTACAATAGGTTTATAAACGATGCATATCATCTCACACATCTATCTGAAAAGAAATACTAGTCAAGAAACACCTCACCACTATGCCATGTAGTCTAGGGGAAAAATCTCTAGGTAGATGACCCATGACTTAGTACAATAGGAGGGTACCACTCATATGATCGATATAGGAACCATGAATTATCCCAGTATGAGGGTGCCACTCTAATAATCGATCGAGGACCCATGCCCTGACACATATGAGGGTGTCACTCGAATAGAATATAGATGACCCATGCCCTATCCCAAAAGGAGGGTGCCACTCTAGTGGTCAAGGACCCATTCCCTGTCACCACAAGAGGGTACCACTTTGAAAATAGATAGAGGACCTATTCTCTAACTAGTAGGAGGGTGTCACTTTAGTAGTTGGGACCCATGTACTGACTTCATAGGAGGGCTCCACTTGATGGGTAGTTTGAGGACCCATTCCCTAACACTGCCAGAGGGTTCCACTCTATTAATTGGTATAGTACCCTTGCCCTATCCTAGTAGGAGGGTTCCACTATAGTGGCTGGGGACCCATTCCATTCAAAATAATAGGGTTCCACTATAATAGACCATGGTGATCCTACCCAATCACTGTCATTATTGAGCATTTCTTAAATACGTTTTTTACCTGGAACATCTCACATCATACCAAAAATACCACTATGAAGGCCACCATCACATTTATTTGTAAAACAATTATGGTAGGATACTTGTGGGCCAAATTCTAAGTCCAAATAAAGGAAATAAAAGAGGGAAAATGTACCTCAAAAAGGAATTAGCAGCACACAACATGTAAGGGGACCCACACAATATGTGGTCCCCCTCTAAAGTCTGGACTTGTCCCTTATGGTACATGTATTATTTCTAATGTATCTTTACATGGTATTCAAGGGGATTATATGGTGGGCCTCATCCACCTAAGGTCCTGTCCATGCTTCTAACCATGTCTATATAAACTTGCATGTGCTCGTGTACATGGCTACACAGTGTGTCATCATGCACGGGGTCCTACCCGTTTTCTTCTATCACATTAACTATAAACCTGGGAAATGTCACATGGAATATGGCCCAGGGACACAATGTGTCATCTCTAACTTTTAAAAAACCCTTGAAATGCATTCATAGGGGTACTACACATCATGTGTTCATCTGAACTACACAATGTATAGTCATGCTTTTTTCAAAAAACTTAGATCTGAGACTAAAAATTATATATCTATGAACAATTATTAGAATCTCACCTCTATGTAGCATTAAATCAAATGTAATAGCCTCCATTCATCATTTCTAGCTATATATTGGCTGAAAAATGGATTTTTAGTTCATCGTTTGAAACCACACACACCACCATTGCTCGTGGATCCTCTGATATTCACCTTCATTATTTCAGATACCAAATCCATGAAACGATCACCCATATCCTATGATACATTCCCATTCATCTTTATATTTCAAAACTATTCACCACATGTGAATCTGCCACAAATTTGGGGGTCCGATCGTGCTTGATCCTTCCCAACAATGTTGATCCATGTCCTCATAACACAATGGAGAATAATGAGAAGAAATGGTATAGGAAAAGCACCAAAAGAAAGGTGTAACAATAATTTTACAAGAATTATTGGCAAAAAATATAGATTGGGATGACAGGGGTGAGAAACATGGAATATCAGAGATTAATTTAATAATAAATTGAAAACTGATACATAGGCACATGCAAAGGCTTGATTTAATATAGATTAGGATATAGATTAGATCATGTTCAATATATTTAATAATTAGGGGTGAAAATACACAAATTAAGAGTCTTAACTCAATTTTAACTATTCATTAATGAATAATGTGCTCATCAATGAATGAGAGAAGTCATTGAGTACACCACACCTCAATTCATCTAGATCAAAAATCTTGTTGCCATATGATCTTGATTCTCTCATGAAGGGTGGAAGGAAACTCCTATAAATATTCACAGGGTTATGTGGATAATCCTAGTGATCCTTAATAATTATTATTTTATAGATAGATTATGTTTTTAGGTCATTTAATTCAAATGAATAAATTTAATTATTTATTTAACTAAATTCTCCCATCAATGGACGCTTTTATCTAAATCGCCCACGCTGACCAATTTTAGTTAATTACTAGGGAAAACCTCACATTCTATATTCAACCGTGATCTCATATTTTTATTTTGATAATTTATTTAGGATTTATCTCATTTTATTTAAGAAATCATGTTTGCGCGATATAAAATATATTTACTATTTTTATAAAATTAATTTTTGGAACACCAAGCCTCAGAATCACATGTCATCTTAGTGCCTATCTACAAAAATATTTATAGATATATTCCAATGTATTATAAGGAAAAAAAAGGTTCTAAATATTTTAAGGTTCTCTATGGGAGGTGAAATCAGGATGAATACAATTCAAATGGTTATCTCACAATTATTTTATCCTAAGAATAAATATTAAAAAACACTGAGAAAGCACCAAGAGATTCATGTACCTTGATGGATCATGATAAAAATAAGATCTCATATAAATAAATGATAAAATAACCCATTTTTTCAAATCAAAATTATTTTTTAATAATAATTCTACAAGCATGAAGTGTCTATCCATACATGTAAGTAAATTGGAAAGGGAAAACTAGTTTAGAATAAATTCTCAATCCAACGGCTTACATTGATGAATAAAGAGGTCCAATTTATTACCTAAATCATTTTGTTGTATTTTTATGCTAAACATGTAGTTATAAAATGGATAACTAATGAGATAAATTAATATGTAATAAATATTCAAAATTTGAATAAGTTAGCATCTTGGTTTGATTCATCATTTGATACTCTAAAAAAATATGAAGAAACATCCTATATTGATTAAGTATAAATATTAATCACCCATTGAGGGGGATTTGATCATGAGAAGATTAAAAATTTAATAAGTCACAAACATATAAATCATACAAGGTGATTATGATTTTTTCATTGAAAAATGTATGTATTCATACTCTCTCATCATTGATTTTGAAGAATAAAATTCTTTTATTAAGGGGGATAATTTAATTTAAACAATAAAAATAAATAAAAAAATGGAGTTATAGTGATATTTGAAATAAAAAACCACTAGTTGCACATGAATTTTTTTAATCTATGTGTTGAGTGATTTCAAGATATCCAAGTTGAAAATGTTTGAGAATATTGCAACAATTGATTTCAACAATTTATGTCTACCTGAATACATATAAATATCCCCTGAGGAAAATAATCCAAAAAGAAAACATCTGATATCATTCTCTATTAATAAAGGGACAAAATTTTTGTCTAATTAAAACCCTTATGTTTTCTATATAGATCATGGATCACATAGACTTTGAGTGGCAATATTGATGGAATATTTCTTAAGAAGGGATACAATGTATCACCCCGAGATTTTAAAAGAATAAAATTATGTTTGATAGCATAAACACCATGAAACATTGAAATTGGATGAGAATGTAACAACCTAAGAATTTATAATTTATTTATTTTTAAATAAATTTAATTTATTCAATATCTTATAGCATACTCCACCTCAATATTTTTATGTTCTATAGTATATTCAACACACAACATTGAGCTTAACTGACTCCTGATATATATAACTATT
The DNA here is from genome assembly GCA_963277665.1 of Viscum album. NCBI lineage: Eukaryota > Viridiplantae > Streptophyta > Magnoliopsida > Santalales > Viscaceae > Viscum > Viscum album. Next base: position 1,082,753,892 of record OY728146.1, on the reverse strand, counting down.
ATAACCTAGCTGTTAAATTAGAGGGAATTAATAGAATTAAATACTTTAGGATATATATATATATATATCCCACTCAATATTTATTATTGACAAATATTTAGTAAATAATCTATCAATTTTAGGTGAAGTTATTTTATTCTTCAAATTTTTTTTTTCTTCGAAAATGATTTGTATTTATTTTCATAAAAAATATTATAATTTTTTTGGGAATTTTAGAAATTTTATTTGATAAAATAAACTTTATTTTTTGAATTGTAATATCAAAATTTATTTTGGGTAAAATTTTGGAATTTTTCTATAAATATTGATTTTTTAGTGAATAGTGAAAATATCGTTTTTTATAAATCTATCATTTATTTTTAATAAATTCAATAATTTAAATGAAAAATTATGTTTTAATGTGAAATAATAATTATTTTTTTATATTTAACCTACTTGATTTATTTTTAATAACATTTATATTTTATTTTTGTACAATTTTATTTTTGGGTTTAAAAATGTTTTTTTTCTGAAAAACATTTTAAAGTGCATAATGTTTCTATGTTTTAATTAATTAAAATAATCACTAATGAGGAATATTTTTAATGAAAATTATAAATTATATATCAATAAATTTGAATTTATATTCATATAATTATTATTATTTAACATAGAGTTAGTATAAAATCCTCATGTACTTGAAAAATACACTTCTTGAAAACCTGCTTTTTCGTCGCATATGTGGATTTTTTTTTTAAATTAATTTTTTTTTAATTTTATAAAAAACAATTTAATAAATAAAATAAAATTTTGAAATCATAATTTCAAAATTTTAGTCGGTTGAAGTTTTTTTAATTTTCTGATTTTTTTGATAAATAGTGAAAAAATACAAAATTTTAATTGAAAATTACCTTTTAATTTAAATTATGTATAAAGTTAAATTACATTTTAAATTGGTTTTAAAGTAAAATTAGAACAATTATACATCTATTAATACAATTTAGGTCATTTTAATCAATTTCATATTTAAATTTTATATAAACATTTTGTAAACATTTAAACTTTTTCTCCTTAAAAACCCACTTTCTCATCGTGTTTTCAGGGTTAATTTTAAATTAAAATTTTATAATTATTTGAATGGTATTTGTAAAAATTTATTAAATATTTTTAATCATAAAAATTTATATCATCTAATAAATTCAACTTAAGTTTTGACCAAAATGAATAGTTAAAACAGTAAAAATTAATTATCGCAATTAAGATAAAAATAGGTTTTCTGTGGGTTTAAACTAAATAGATTAGGGTTAAAATGACGTAAAAATGTATAAAATATATTTTATAGAAATATTTAGTTCTTAAACCTTATATTATTTATAATGGTCCATTATTGGAGCCTTGTGACATGAAAAAACATGGTTGGAATTCATTATTTTCAATAATTGTAAGTGTGTCACTCACCTCACTTAGAAAAGGCCAGCCCCTATCCTCCTCTCTTAACACATGCAAATACTTTTGGTTTAACAAATAAATTTAAAAATCAATTCAAAAATTCCCTCATATCATTATAGAATCCTTATTTTGTATATAAATCCAACCTAGTAAGGATTTTGGTGCAAAACTAAATAGGATACCCGAAGAAGAGGTAACGTTCTCGAATGCGCATTTTTATTTTATTTCTTCCTAAAACTCTATAAATTATTCTTAAAACATGGTTATATAATAAAATAATTATATAATATATACTTATATGTTATTATGTGAATTTAACAACCTAAATCATTCTCTTATTCCAGTAAATGGATTATGAAATCATCATTTGTGTGCAAGATGAACTACCGCCTTACGAACTGATGTCATTCTATTTTCCATTACCACCTCTCATAATTGGGTATGATAATGTATATAAATTATATATATGATATTTATAATATAATTATACCTATTTATTCATTATATCATATATGAGTCTCTAATTTCCATTCATTAGGAGATACGATAATGTCGTTCGTGTGTACGGAGGACTACCGCCTCACAAAACGTTATGATTCGTTTTCACTAATGATTTACATGGATGATAATAAAGATAAATATGTGGGATATACATGAAATAATTCTTATATTAGTGATATATTTATAATTTTTAAAATATATTATATCATTTTTTTCTTACCTTTTCACTCATTGAAAGATGATAACGTCATTCATGTACATGTGGACTACCACCTTCATGAAGCGGTGTGAATCTATTTTCATCACCACACCACATGGATAATAAGTATAAGTATATTTAAATAAAAAAATATTATATTTATGATATTATTATCATTATAAAAGGTTATGACATTACTTACCTCTTTTTCATAATGATCGTTGAAAAATGGAAACATTACTCATGCATACATACAACATATCCTCTACATGATCGCAACATACTTCATTTCTCAAAAAATATTACATGATTGGTATTAAAAGTACAAATTATGTTTAAATATAATAATTATTTCATTATTATTATTCAGGATATGATGGAACCATGATAAAAGTAATAGGACTAAAAATAACAAATCAAAACATATATGAGAAACAAAATAGTTTTTAACCGAAATGTGATTTTAGTAAGCAATTGTTAATAAACAGGTAAAAAATGATCATACATAAATGATATAGGGTATAAAAAATAAAATTATTGTTCTATAATATATGTATAATAAACCTATATTTATTATACAGGATTTTCAAGTCTATGAAGGTAATCGAGACTTAAGGTAAGGGATTTCTGACTCACTTTTTACTTATGTGATACACATGCCACATTCACCACCTATTTCTTCTATAAAATATATATAACTCCAATGAATGTATTTTATGATAATTTTATTAAAAATTTATAGGATTAAATATCCATTTGAATATCTATATTTCATGGGGATTATGTTTCAAATTTTACCAAAATGGTAATGGATTTATGTTACAATATCATTATTAATCAAGATTATTTTGATTAAGCCTCTAATGTTGAAATATTATGATCTAAATCTCAAGAATTATCATGAATTATATTTTCCTATTGTTATTAATGATATTTTCAGGTAATAATACCATTTTATCACTCATTGGTACTTAGAATAATTAAGAAAATGTTTTAAAGAAAAATCATCTTTATTTATCTCTTCAGTCAGAAACCCTTTTTATTCTAAAAAAATATTTTCTAAAAATGTTTTAAATTTTTTTAAATGATTAATTAAAGACATTTTTAACCTATTTTTTAATTTTTAAATCTTTTTGAAATGAATTTTCATGTCATTTTCTAAAAATTATTTTTTTAATTTTACAAAAATGTAAAATGAATATTTATTTTAACATGTACAAAAAGAATAAAATTTTACACCATCATGACCATTATTTTATTTGAAGCTTCCTTAAAATTTTTTAAATTATATTTTAAAGTAAAAGTATTTTCAAAAAAAATTATGTTTTAAAATAATAATTTTCCAAATTAAAATGTTATTTCCCCCAAAATGTATTTAGTGTTATTTTAGTGGTATTTATATTAATCAGCATCATTAACCCCTGTTTTTAATTATGATACAGTGGGAATATTTTTGTAATCATGCCATCCCCATTCTTTTTCTGGAAGGATTAAGATTATTCTAAAGAGATTGTTATGAAACTCATCTCTCTTCCACATGTTAATTATGTTATAAAGAGATTTTTATGGAACTCGTTTCTTTACCACATGTTAATCATGTTTCAAGGATATTTTCATAGAAACAATTTATTTTCCACAATTTATTTATGATTAAAATATATTTTCATAGAACTCATTTCCTTTCCATAGGTTAATCATATTTTGAAAAGACTATTGATTGTTTCTATGATTTTATGATGAGATGAAGGATTTTATATGTTGTGATTATGTTATAGTGATTTATCATTATATAAAATAGGTGATCTAGATACAGCTTATATGAAGGGTTGAGAACCATTATAGCTCATTGGGGAGCCTGATATAGCTTATACGATGGTTTAAGCCCCATTATAGCTCATGGAAAATGGTTGATCCCAATATAGCTAACAAGAAGGGTGAGACCCATTATATCTTACCAATGAATTGGGTAATGATTATATTCTTTAAAGAATTATATTGGAAGTAGAACATATGTTTATTCCATTTATAAGGGTTTTTTAAGGGTTCTACAAGTGTTCTATGATGATTATGTTCCAAGATACCAACATGTTTTATCAATACTCACCATAGTTTATAATGTTTCCTTTGATCACAATTGATATCACATGGCTCATTATTATTGATTTTATGACTCTTTTTTTAATATATTATGCCATGTTTCATGATTTATTATTTAGATATTGATGGGTATGAGTTCTTTTATCATTCTATTATACACTTTGATTATTTTTTCATACCCTTATGCACTTATTATGATCATTGATGAATTGTAATTTTTAATGATTATTTTTACCCTTATTGAGAATTTGAGATCACCCTTCTTATGTTTCCTCTTACCTAGATTATAAATAATTAGGTTTAATGGATTCTGTATATAAGGGATTTCATATGGATGATTATGATGAATTAATTTGAAATAAGAAAAGCTAGGTTAAGTGGGAAAAATACTCATTTAATTTCATGGGTATTGTTTATGTAATATTTTTCCCTAATTCTATAAAACTCTAAACATAAAATGTCATTGTGATTGTAATTAATCCAGTTTTTTCTTTTGATGTTGTAAGGTTTGGATATAAAAAAACTCAATCACAATTATCGGAATAAAATTTGAAAATGTAAAGTTTATGATTTCATCATTGGATTTGGGAGTTCAGATTATGGGATATTATATACAATCCTATTCCATGTTCATTTTAGTTTTTTTTTGAATAAGGGGGAGATAAGAACAATGGAAAAGATAATGGGAAATGGTAGAAAAGAAAATATGACATAAGAGTGGACATATTGACATATCTTTTTTCTAGAAAGTAGTGTTGAAAATAAATATAAAGGGGTAGATTATTGAGCCCACTTTTTATTGTGTTGTATTTGTTTTCAATAATGAAGAAAAGTTGTTTTATTTCAATATGTTAATGAGGAGCTGCTTAGAAGTTGTTTTGGAAAATCCCAATCAAGCATGATTAAATAAGAGGATTTCTATCCATGTTTATATGATGCATTGAATTACTTGTATAAGGTTGAAAAAAAGATAAGTGTATTGAAGTATTAGTGTTTTTGTTTTTCATACATTATATTATTTTATAAAGTAAATCTTAACAGAGTTAAAAAAAATATTTCCATCCCAAGGTAACCTAAGACCTGAGCAACCATCACAAAGTAAAACCCAACCAATCTCAAAGGCCATCTATCCTTGAGTATCCATAGAGGTTTATAAGTGAGTCATAACAACATCTTAAATATAATTAATTAAGAGGTTCAATGCATAGGTGTGTTAGGATTTTTAGCTTTACTCGTGTGGGTTGGTACATATAACCATAGGAGACCACCAACTTTAGTAATACTTTTTTGTCTGACTAATAGTATCATCGAGGGTAATATGTAAGTGGTATGACCCAATGGAATTTTTATTTGGTATAATCACATGAACATTATTATTCATCCATTTAAAAAGTAATGAACATGTTCAAATTTAAGTAGTAAAATATTGTATTACTCATATTCATCATTGCACTATACGATAATTTCATTCCACTAGCCACAAGACATCCCTATATGAATTACAGCCTTTAAAAAGGTCAAATGATTTCCTTGAAATATTGTGAAAATATTAATAATATTGTTCCATTCCATTGAATTTGAAGTTTATTAATATAAATTAAGAAGATATTATGGTAATTAAATGAAGCAGAATATAGGGAGGTTTCAAAATTGAAAACACATGATGAAGTAGGAGAAGTTGTGAACAGAACATGGAGAATTTTTAGTGGGAGTTTTAGTCACCATGTAAGAGTTTCTAATAGAATGGAATAGAAGTTATGAAATGGGAAAAAAATTCAGACCATGGAATAGGGAAACCTGTGGTGAAAATTGGTGTTGAAAAACAGTCAGAAAGTGAGAACTACACTATAGTGATGACTATGTAATACTGAAAATATTTGAGTTCAGGTGTTTCATATGCATTAATTATATATGAATAAACATTATATTCATGAGGATCATGTTATAAAAACATAAACTGGAGCTAAATAAGGGTAAAACCTAACCTGTGAAAAGTCCATTTTTAGGTAGATCAATACTTGTGATTGATTGGAAATTTATTCATGTGGTAGATTCAAGACTGTATGATAAGTCAAGAAAGTCATGGTCATTTGGTTATACATGTGGTTGATCTATTGAGTTGAAAAATTTATTTGGTCTCTTGTATAACTCATGGTCAATTTGAATGATCATGCGTTCGATTGGATCTCTACATGTATTAGAAAAACACAATCACTTCATATGGTCATTCTTGACAGGAATAATCACTTAAAATGATGAGAATGTCGTGAATTAAAGTTCTAATATCATGAATCAATGATCTTTTCTATTATTCTAGCTACTGGAGAAGAATGAATAAATGAAAATTAATGAGGTTTAACTAAAACTGAAATATACATGTTTTAAATACATTCGTGGAATTTATTAAAGATATTTTTAAGGACAATTAAAATAGAAATAATCCTAAGATATTTTTTAGTTCTATGAGGAAAAGATAAAGGAGTAATGTGAGTCTTTAAAAAATTAAAAGAAATGTTTGAATAAGATAAATAGTGAAGATATTGAGGTTTGAAAACTACATGAATGGAAGAATTTTAGAATATCGAGTCTTGAGGAAGACTAAAGAAGAATGTGACTTAAAGTTTGATATTTGAGGAGTTTCAAGATATGATAATTTTAAGGAATGATATTCTGAAAATACAAAGAATAAATAAGATAAAAAATAGGAGAATTGAGACTGAGTTCTTGAATATAACAAGTACACATTTTTTAATATGGAAGAGAAGGGAGAAGTGAGAAAACCTATACAATAGCTATTATAGACCTAGAAGTATCATAGAGAGAGAATGAGAGAAATATTACTACATGAAAAGGATTTATCTCATACACTAATGAAGAAAAAGAAAAGGAATAATTAGAAGAGATTGAGTGTGGCATACATCAATTTATCATGCACATGCCAAAGTTTGGATAAGTCTAGACTACTACTTATATATATGGTAGAAGTCTAAAGAACTATGACAAAACACATTTGATTTATGAAATAGAGGAATAAGATTAATATATATAATCTAGGAGGGTCTATAACTAACACAATTGATCTTTCTTTAGTAAGTGAAAGTCTATTCTCTTGTAAAAAGGCACAACAAGCCCTTACTTTATACCTAGTTAGTATTGGGATTAAAATTTTAAGTTCATATCCTTGCTTGATCTTCTTATGATAATAAATATGAAGTTATTTGTACATGGTATAAAACCCATTATACACTAGGAATTTAGTCATCATTAGGGAGTTGATCCTATTTAAAAAATCATTTTTTCATTTGTGCTGCTTTCTTAATCTATATCTTCTCACCGACCAAAGTAGAGATAAAAAGAGTGATTTACTCACTGAATAAGTGAAGAGGTACAAATGGATAAAAATAAAAAATTGAGTAAAATTATATCAACACTAATTAAACCCTATAAATATTGAAGACATCCCTATGTGATCTTAACAATATTTTTGCATACCAACCAAAGGAAAGGTAAAGGGAGAGAGAGAGAATCACGCAATGAATAAGTGAAGATGTGAAAAGGGGATAAAAAATGAAATTAAAATTAAAATATACCAATAATTATTTACCCCCTCTCTCAATGTCGAACACATCATTATGTAATCTTAACAATTGGAATCATATAAACAATCACACCTCTCATTGGATTCACTATTTTCTTAAAGTTTGAAATTTATTTTAAAGTTATATTCAAAATGATACATCGAGTAAAAAATTGGAGGAGTCATATAACCTACTAAATATATTTTTATATCTTCAAATATTCAAAATAATATAAGAAATTTAGAGCTTAAAAATATGAATAATATCGTCCTCTTATGTAAGGAGAAATAAAATCCAACTTCTACATCCTATAATCATGATAAGATTAGACATTACATCAATGTTGAATATTTGATCAATAAGTTAATGTATTGAATAATATAAATTCCTATATATCAATTACATTAGATATCAATCTTTAAGATGAGGTAACTATAAATTCTTATCTATATAAATCCTCTAGCGAACCAAGTATAAGTGGATAAGACCATATATCTTAAGTTCTCTATGAAAAAGTATATTTTAATTCATGTGTTTATTTTTAAATAAATATTGTAAGGGTTTCCCAAATATTTTGCTACATTTATTCTTGGATCCCTCAAAGAATTATAGGAATAATCCACCCAATTTGAGAGATAATTAAATAATAAGAAGAAAATTTTGGATGAAAGTAAATTGGTGTCAAAGAATTTCACAAATCAAGTATAATCTAAAAGAACAAGGAATTTAGAGCTTGAAGATAAATACGATAGACTTAAGAAGTAATTACTAAAATCAATTCAAGATAAAAAATAATTATTGAAAAGGTTATATAAAATTTACATGCATTGAAGGTAATGAAAAAATTTATTTTTTATGTAAAGACTTCCCAATTGGGAATCAGTGTAAATATAATTAATGAGATTGACCATTCAGTAAAAAAAGAACCAGATTCTTAAAGATAAACTTTAAGAGATAATGAGGTATTATAAAGATATATTGAAATCTATAAAAAAATTATAAATACATTCTTAAAATGAAGTGTTTTGAGGTTTAAGTTAAAATGAATGATCTTGAAACATCCCAACCTAAGTCTTCAAAAAATAAAGAGAAAGAATATGCTACCATACAATGTTACAAGGAGGAATATATTGTTAAAATACCTCTATATTATTTAAATACGACCAAAATATAATATAATGATCTTTATATAACAGCCATAAAAGGAAAGGTACCATCATTACCTTAGAATTATGATTTTTATAAAAAAAATTATATATACATTGGAGGCAAAAAATTAAAATCTATATAAAATTGTATGAGAAAAAATAGTATGTATCCCACTAAAACATCTAACATGGTTAGAAGAACTTTTATGAGTATTTTCTCCTAAATAATATCATTTAGTGAATGAGAAAGAATAAAAAAATGCATGTAATTCAGGATATATTTGATCTCAGAGAAAAATATCATGGTTTATGGGATATTGTTGGTGATTATACAAGCTTTTGTGTATGGATATGGAATTTTGGCATAAATTTCCATCCATTGGAAGAAAAATGAGGCTTAAATAACGGGTAAAAAATATGGAATGTTGAAGAGTTTATAAATAAAGAAACTATATATATTTATTTCAAATATATTTCAAGACCTAGAGACATTTGTGGAAAATTATGGTAAATATGGTTACAATGAAAGAAATTTATAGTACAATTTAGATAAGAAATAATCCAATTCTGCTGAAAAAAGAAGATAACATAAGTCAAAAAAAGTTGAAATTGTCTTGGGAAATTCTCAAAAGGACAAATATAATATGAACATTCCAAATAATTTAATAATTAAAATAACTAAGAAATCCTTGGGTGATAAACATAAAATAAATTCATCTCAAAGAAGTCCCAATAATCCAAAGGAGATCACTAGACCTAGGAGAACAATTTTCTTCTATTTTAATAAAATAGGATACACTATGGATACATGTAATAATTCCATGGAATTAAAAAATTATGGGAGAAAGATAAAGTAAAATGGAAAACCAATAAATGATAAAAATCAAAGGATTGACCTAATGAATAACTCTTTTGAGACACTATATGAAAAATCTTTGAAGTTGGAGTATATATCCCAATATTTCTTGATCATTTGTCCAGATGATCTTGAAATCCAAGGCAAATAGAGAGAGCACAAGATAAAGAAAGTACTAAAGGAAAGGATAATATTTAATAGGAATATAAATAATATAAATCTCATAAGAGGTAATGAATAGTGTATTTCCTTAGATCTAATTTGGTACTATGTGGGTGGTGCAAAAAGATGGACATAAATATAAGGATTGTATAACTATCACATCATCCCAAGAAAAAATATTGAGGAATATGAAGAAAGATATAGGTGATTCATGTACCTTTATGGAACATGTTAAAAATAAATCCCCTAATAAGGACAGAAGAAAAAAACCCATTCTACACAAAGTAAACTTATATATGGAAAATATTTATGCAAGCATTAATAGTCTATCTATACTTGGAGTTAAATTGGAAGTAGAATCACTATTGAGAATAAATTCCCAGTTTTATTTCTCAGACTAAGTATAAATTGAGGTTCCACATTATTTTATTATATTTTATATTGTACATATGTGTTAACCATGATAGAAATTAAAGATGAATCTAGTTCTCAAGAGGAGAACTAATGATGAAAAGTATAATGGAATAATTATTCCTGATTTTATGAAAATAACCTTCTTGGTATGATTCATCAATTGATATTCCAAAGAAATTATGATGTAAACATTTAGCTTGATGAAGTAGAGATAAAAGTAATCCCTTTAAGGAGTGTTTCATGAGAAGATTCTAGAGTTGATAATTAATAAAAATAATAATTATACAAGGTTATTCAGAACCTATCATTGATAAGGTATGTCTTGATACTATCTCATCTTTTGTTAATAATAATCAAATCTGATATTAAGGGGGAGAATTATTTTCATTAATGAAATATAAAGAAGTAATTTTTTATGAGATTCAAAGGCTATTTGGAATCAAAACCTTATGGTTTTACTTGAATGTTTTAAATCTATGTATTGAGTGAGTATAAAAAATTATGGTTTCAAATGTTTAATAATATTTTCAAAAAAATTATCAACAAGTAGTATCATCCTAGATCCATGTAAGAAATTACCCTCAAGTCAAAGCACATACATAAATGGGGGTACATCCTCCTAATAACCTCAAGTAAAATAACATACATACATGGAAACTCAAGTCAAATTATATACATACCTGGGGCACATCATCCCTAGAATCTCAAGTCAAACTTCATAGGTAGACTACCTGCCTAAACACATTGCATATACCTGATGCTATCCTCTTGAGTGCATAGAACAGAACCCGTTGTAAAATCCAGGTTAGATGATCACCATAAATCCTTAGTTTCTAATGTGACACCCAATACTTATAATATATATCACTATGTAATCACCATCTCAAGGGTTAAAACAATGTTAGGGAACCCACTGTGCCCCTCTTAGTCATTTTAGAGTAAAGAAACCCTACATGGGCTCATCTTCCACATTATCATTCCTTAGAAAAAACCTATCAATCCGAGGGTATAAATTCTCTTAGTTTCATCATCAACAAACCATAACCTCACTGGCCTCATAAGGAAAGACTCACTAACATTGGTTTCAAGATATTACATAATTACCATATCACTTTTTGGGTCATCTCAGGTCGATCCTCTTACCAAACCTATGAAAGGTCTACCCTAGGGCACACTCGCCTAGGTACTCACATGCCATTGATAGAGAAACACTCACCCCAGACTCAAATTAACTAACACAACTACTCTAAGTTGTCTCACATTTCTATCATAACCTAATCAGGAAAACCATTCTCAATTCATCACTCATCCCTACTCAAAGAGATTAATAGTACCTATCTAGGTAAACCATGTTCACTTATTCCCTTAAATTAGCACACCTTGGGGTCTTCATATTTCAAGGCTCCCATTTATAATCAAGATACTTGACCATTAGTGACCAAGGAATTAAGTTAGTTTCAAGGGTACATCATGGCCCTTAACACCTTATCCATTTAATTCACAATAACTTTACTTAAATAAATAGTTTATTTAAATAAAAGGTCAATTTCCCTCAGTGGTGAGACCAGATATCACGTCTATATAAATAAAATTCATTTAATATAGGGGTATTATTAAGAGATTATATTCTATATGAAATCCCCAACACATATAATCAATATCATCTCAGGTCATCCTCTAAATATGACGTTTAGTAATTAATTATATAAATTTATAATTGATTATTCTCACAAATTTTTAAAAATTTATAATTAATTTAAAATTTTATTCAATTAGGAATAAAATCATAAAAATCTTATATATCATCAAACACTTTCCAAAACCTCAAGTAATGGGGTGTGGTTAACTCCTAACACACATTTAAACATAATCCACACAAAATTCCTAACACACATCACCAATTCAATAACCAATTTCAACAATTTAAATGAGAAACCCTAGAAAAATCCATAAGGTAATGTATATTTATCTAAACAACATAAAATGGCATGAAAATATAATCTTAGGACATACTCTAGCTATTCCATACAAAATCCCGATCATAACAAGATGGTTCCACCATACTCCAGTGAAATCATTACTGAAATCCTTATCCAACACCAATAAAAAATATAAGGATGGAAGAACAAATAGATGGAAGAGAATAATATCACCCAAATCACTGAAGAACATCACAAAATCATCAAAAATACAAGGTAAAATCAATGATATAAAATAGAAGGGACACCCCCTTTTCTGTGAATGTGATGGAGAAGAGAAAAGGGGGAGAGGGTTTAAAAGATCAAAGGGAAAAAGGGTTTTTTAACTATTTTTAATGAAAATTGGTGTTCCACATAGTTTTTCAAACTGTGTGATAATAATGTGGTCAGCACTTTCTCAATCCACACTCCTATCATGGTTTTTCAACATGATTTTCCATATAGTGAACCAATTGTGAAAACTTCACTGTCTAAGGTTACACAGCCCATATAGTGTGGCCACACGAGTTATAAAATTATCTATCAATAATGAAAATATTTTCTGCAATTGAATTAAAGTATTTACTTAGTTTCTTTACAACCATGTCCCAACCACATTCCATACCCCTATACAAATTAATCCACATAGTTATTCTATATAGTTTCCTTTAACCAAGTGGAAACTGTTTACAAGAGTAAAACACTTTCCAAACATCCAAAATTCTAACAAAAAATCTAAATACTTGACCAAGCATCCAATTCGCCTCTCAATCCTTGATCCATATCCAAACTCATCTTCTTAGGATGATCTATCTCTTAAAATTTTGATCTGATTTCAATTATCAGAATGACTCCATCTCCAGAATAAAATTCATATTTCCTTTGAAATTCACAACCTAGAATGGGGTGGGTATTTATAATGGATTTAACTAGATGGTTTCATTTCAATCAAAGAGATAAATAGTTCTTCTTACATTAACTCATAATGGAAAAATACTTTCTTTCTAATTAAATTAATTTCATATCACTTATGATGCACCCAACACATGCCACATCACTGCAAGCATATAACATCATGGTTTTCATCCATACATAAAAGTACACGATTCATGATACATATTAATAATAATATCAAGTATAAATATCAATATCCAAATCCATATATATAGGAATATTCAATGACACATAAAACATTTATAAATCCTATTGGTGGGTTTTTACTCAAAAACCCTCTATCTTGGATAATACCAAGTGTGAACTTCATGAGAAGAAGTCTCAATGTCTTATGATCCACCATCATCCAATATTAAAAAAATCCTCTATGTCCCATTAGATATATGTTACCTTGACCATGATACATATTTATATGATTATCATCATTACATATTTGGATTCTCATTATAGTGAGGAACTACTATAATCCTTCTATGTAAAAAATACTCTAAAGAGATTATTACATTAATGTTATATAGAATAAAAATAATCATGTGATAAAATATTTATTAATATTCTGGTAATAAAAATTAAAAATCCATTTTTATCTAGGCAGTTAACTCTAATAGACTCCCTCATGCACTAAATCCAACTACTAACTAATATCTTGTTAGCATTCACATAATAAACATTCTTTTTCTAGTGTATGGATGTAACTTTTAAGCCCATCACATTTTCATATGTCTATTCTTCTTGTCACGACTTCACTCCTTTGAGAAAATACCTCAAGAAGAAATGTCATTGTGTATTTACCTCTCTATCCAATATTATAAACTTTAAATCTTGTTTAATACCATAGGCATAAGTTTAACATAATTTATATTTATATATTATGATATTAATTTAATATGTATCTATAAATCCCAAATATGAAACAAATCTTTCTTAAACTACTTATTAATCTGAATCAAAATCTCAAACATACTTGGTATATATAGATATGGATACTGTAGGCTTTAATAACCTCCCCTTGATTATTAAATTATCCTTACTATAATATAATATCAAATTTATCTATAAGAAACTAGTTCTATATCTCATTGATAACCATCATTCCCACATCTGTGAGTACTAGGAACTTATCCCTTATACTTTGTCAGATATTTTTGGACATTTCTGAATGCTGCCCTAAGTAGTTCTACTAGATTTTTTTAATATTTTCCACCATGCCTTGTGTATAAGAAATATCAAACCCTAGTACATAACATGGCATATGTGATGGATTAAAAACACATAATTGTATGGAGTTATATTTATATTGTGACATGTTCAATAAATGTAAACATGTAATTTATATAATACTATTCATCAAAATAATCTCATCTCATGTCTCAATGCGTCATGTTGGAGAGATTTTATTCCATATAACATAAGTAAAAATTCACTCTTGAATTGTTTCATCTTTCATTTTTCAACACCTTGTCAATTATTGTACTAGGAATTTATCTAAGTAACCCTATAAAAATATTTTAGAAAATATTATTCCCTATAACATGGATTTTTACTTTAAGTTATTTTTGGGGAGGTAGTTTAATATTAGTAATAACCAATTGAAAGAATAAACATCTTTTTTCTTTATTTTATCAATATATTTGACTTGAAAAACTATAGTTCTCAAACTTACCACTTATATACATATGGAATAATTTTGTTCTTAATAAATCAAAACTCTCTTATGGATTCATTAAAATTAATAATTTATTATCTTGATGTTTTCTTCAATCAAAAATGGGTTTCAAAAACTCACATACACTACTAGAATTTATTATTGTCACCAACCATTCTGGTTGTATTATATAGACATATTCTACAAGGTTTCCATTTATGAAGATGATCTTTACACCCAATTTCTAACTTACATGATCATAGTAGGTTGTTATGAAAAGTAAAATTATAATGATTTTTTTCATGATAACTTGTGTAAAGGTTTCTACCAATACTATTCCTTGAAATTTTATGAACCTTCAGTAATAATAAAATCATATAAGTATCAATCTATACCATCTATTTCTCGTCTCTTCTTGCATACCTACCAATAACTTTATATAAACTAGAGAAACTAAAAAAATAAAGAACCCAATTTTGGTACACGGAGTCCTTTTTTTAATTCATATAAACTTACCAATATTATATTGTTTCAATTTAATTCTCCCTTATAGGATCCATTATTCTCATCAAATAATATATCATTTATACTTGGTGAGTATAAAACCACCTATTTAGTTTTACTTTCCTACATAGTACATGTCTATAGAACAATTCCTTCCACCAAATCTTATGTAATTAGTGTTCATATGAAAACTTATATGCATATGGATCCTAGAAATAATTGACATCTATATTTCTCCCATTATCATAGAATATAAGTGATTCATTATAATATAAATATAGTTAATCACCAGACTAACACCTTTCTATCTTAGGAATAGTTATATCCTAAGTAGATTTGGATAATTAACTATATTCACTATGTGTTTTCTTGATGTATGTTTGTATCTAATTATATTTAACAAACTGTTATAATCAAAACATAAGAATCTATGACATAATGAATATCTTTTATATTATAACTTATATGATATCCATTATTTAATTCTGTTAGATTATGGTTAAGTGTTAGTGATTATGTTTTTGAGGAATGTATTGAAAGGAATTATGGAATACTCGGAATAATAATGAGACTCATCATTGATCGTTATTTCACCCCATTCATCAATCAGATATGTATAAGTAAATGTGAGTTTAGGAATATCTCTACACTACATTTAAATGATATATGAATGCTTGGTTAATATATTCTCTAACTAACTTTGCTGGAGTATCTTATATATTTTACCAAGTATATTTATTACCTAACTTTTTATTATTAAAATATATTAAATGAATCACATAAATTATCTATTTTTTACCTCCATATTCTCTTTATAATAGTTTAAACATATCTTGATAATCTGATTCTAGAAGCTTTATGGATTAATGATATTTAATCTCTAAATTTTTCTTTGTCTTAAAAATTAATAAGTAAAGAAATTAAAAAATACACAAGTGTCTTATCACCAAATACACTAAACACACTTTTGGGTATATCTTTGAAATTTACTTTTACTTTTACTTGAAAAATAATTATATTTATACAACAAGGTATGACTTGAGTCTTATAATTTAAACTCATCATTAATTGTCAATATTAGATATTTTTTATTCATGTTTTATTAAACTATTAAGAGTATGATATACCATAACAATATTCATTTTAAATATGAAATAATGTCCCATTATGTCAAGAACCGGGCACTAGAATAATTGTTTTCATAACACTCGGTATAAAAAATAGTTTTTTTCAGAATCAATCCACATGAAAATTTCAAAGTTATGATCATCTATTTGTTGAATATGGAATCACCTTCCATCATTTACTTAGAATGTTCACCATACATATTGTAATATTTTTGTACTTTTTTTCATTTACTTGGATATAAATATGGAGTTACATATTTTATTTATTATCCATAAAGTTAAAATAAAAATATTACTTGCAATGATGAATATTCCAAAAGTAAAATATTTTGTTTTATTCTTCTTTTATTCATTTTAGTCCCTCTTCTAGTGACCTTTCTTTCCACATGCGAAGTAGATAACTACCAATTCATTTCTCTCCCTCTGAATCTTTTTTCTCTTTGATGAAAATTATAAAATCATAATTGAATCTAAACTTTTCTAATGATTTTCAAAATTATCAATCACTTATTTTAGTATAGGGGTGAGAAACCATATTCCCACAAATGCATATTTATTTTGTAAAGCATAGTCAAAATATTATTGAGAAGCTACTCCATGAATATAGAGAATATAGGTGGTAAGGATAATAATATGATATTAATAAAAAATTTAATATCATTATGGAAGCCCAACTTTAATAATTAATCAATTTTCATTAACATATTTAAATAAAGATCACTTTATTGGTTCCCATATTCTAGTTTTTACTTATATATTACAGTGATAATCTCATTATATTTAGCCACTCTTTCTACTTTTTAAGTTTTAGGAGATTTTTTATCATGGTGTTTGAATCCATTCCTTTATGTTTCAATTTTATCTCTTTGTACATATCTAATAACATGATGTAATAGACATTTGAATACCTACATGTATCTTACATAGGCATCCTTTTCACCTTCAATTTCTCTTTAAGGTGGCCGATTGGGAATAGGGCATTCTAGTACATAATATAAATTTTTCTATAGTAGTGAAGTGTACAAGTGTCTGTACATCTCTTAAAAATTTAGTGTGGTGATGAATTTTTATTTTTCTAGGAATGATCATTGTGTGCTTGTATTTTTACTTTCCATTTTCTATAATAATTGAAATCTGATATTAGCGCTTTATCTTGATTACTGGTTTTGATATAATAAATTAATTTTATTTCTTACCCACAATCTTATAAAATCCCAACAGTCCTTTCCATTGGATTTTTAATATCCTATTGCTTAGATATTCTAGTGGAAAGGATCCATATTACCCTTATCATAAACTATAATAATTCCATAAAATTAACTAAAAGGTATTTAGGTTGGCTTCACTTTCCAACTACATTAACTCAAAGTTCCTTAATTTTCTAGGTGGACTCCCGCAACCTAGAATCCTATACTCAAATTTCATCAATAGTTTTCTCCAAATTATATTAAATTGACTATGATCATTACCCTTAATAACAATTTGTTTAAGATAACCCATTATCATTGTTAAAAATACCCAATAATTGAAAATTTTCCCTGACTGAAGCATTTCAGACACTTTAACTATGGATGCATCTTAACTCAAAAGATGGAAGGAGTTTTCTGACTTAATATTTTCTTTAAAGTAATTTTTTTATAATTATGTGTAAATTTATTTTATTTTATTATTCAATTTATTTTTAATATTATAAGAATTTTACATAATTAATTAACTATGTCTCATAAAATAATTTACAAATATATTTTTTATTTTATTTCATTTTATTTATGTGATTGTATTTAATCATCTAATAAACCATGAATTTCATAAATAAATAAGTAAACAAGCACTAATAATTAAAATAAATATGTGAAACAATAATTATATTTTAATATACACATTAGTTTATCGAGTAGAGATTAAAAATCCTTGACCCTTGGGGAAATAACTCATGTAGCTAATTCCTAGCTTGAGTTTCATCATTTCTTCATTATCCCATGTATTTACTTGGTTGGTTTCAACCCATATTAGTTTATGAACCATATATTCTAACTAGGAGATCAATCCTTTACAAATGTTTACTCACATGAAAGTGAGGGGTACCAGGGGTTTATGGTTAAATAAAATAAATCTTGGACACATAGTATCATATATAATAAAGGAGTAAAATATGATATGCATATCATTATATTTAATTTAATAATAAAATATCACTTAAAACCCATGAAATAAATAATTAAATTAAATAAACCTAACACATACAAAGGTATATCAATATCATGATCAATCACAATAAGAAACAACTATGCATTTAAACTTTATAGGATTCATTTCAGTTTGTTCTTATTAAGGTAATTTTTCATAAATTAATGAATTTATCTAATAATTAATCAATTAATTCTTTATCTTAATAATTTTTCCAAATATTCTTTGAGTTAACCATTATATATGATTTTAAATAAATTAAATAATTTTAATTTTAATTTAAAATTAATTATGAAAATGACATATACAGACAATGCCACACTGTATGTACCCACTAGGTCAATTTAAACTCTTTAAATGAATTTAATATATATATGAAATATACTATAGAGGAAACATGACATGTGAATTCTATTTAAAAAATGTGTATTATCACTTGATATATCATTTGACTCATGTTATGTATGGTTTATGCCAAGTATTGTGTAATTACATGACATGTATACTCACATAGGGTGTTATGATATACAAAGAGTGTTGTTTTATGGGTTAAATATCATAGTTTTCATGGTGTGTATGACCACATAACATGAAATAAATAAGCATATACCACTATTAATGAACATGAATTACAAGGTGTGTACACCACCATTATATGTCATGTAGTTAAGGATTTTGCATGGATAATATTTAATAATCATTTATTCCCACACGATGCACTAAAAATTACTCATCATGTATACACTGTGTATTTTTTTCATATATCCACTTAATTTATCAACACCATATATGATCTCTGAGAATTCTTCATGTGTTCTTATCCTATTCTTGGTATATCTAATTTTAGATTAAGAATGGAATTATCAAAATTAAAATAATTAAAAAATGAAAAAATTGATCAAACTAATTATATATAATTATAAATTTTAATGTGACTTGTTTTATACCACTTAAATGTTCTATGGAGAAACAAAAGTGGTGTGTTGATTCCCAATAATGGTTTTTTCATCGGTATTAGTGGATAATATAAGAACTTGATGAAGGAAATCCTATAATATTTTAAGAGGGGATCTTTCACATTTAATTAATACTTAATTTAAAATAATAATTTACATGAATGTGATGGTTCCTTATGATCATTTTCTATGCCTCTATTATCATGTCATCATTAGGGTTGAGAATTCGAACACATATTCCTCTAGTTGTATCTACATGTGCTCTACAAATCTTCGAACAATGATCTTGGTATTATGGGTGCTAGAAAGGAGGAACCTAGTGTTTCACGTTGTTTGTCGTTGATCACAATAAATGGTTTCTCTTGTTCTCTCTTAATCTTGAGAGGGAGGGAAGAGAATTTTCTCTATCGGAATTAAGATAATTTCTAGAGTGTCAAAATTGTGCACAAAAAACTCATATCCTCTAAAATTATATAAATCAAAATATACACCCAAGTTAATCTTTGATAATTATAGTAAGGCCCTTTATCAAATATTCACTCTAATTTATTCCCCATGTATAATAATAATAATAATACAAATAATATTATTATTACTATATCACTTGACATGTGCATATTTAAATATTATTTTATAAATAAATTAATTAATATTTATTGAAATGATTTTAAATATAATACATCATATTCTCTGGTCCCTTAATATAGTCCAATAATCCTCTATGGAATTTATCAAATCTTAAATAATAAAAATTTTAAATAAATAAATAATATTCATTAAATAAAATAAATAAATATTATATTTACTAAAATAATGAATAGATATTTATTTTAATATTCACATGACTAAATAAATATTTATATATATTACTTATTCACTAAACCGGTGACGAAATAAATATTTATTTCTTACCTTGTGAATAATAAACAGGAGATAAAATTCAACTCAAATACTATAAACTTGAATAGCCAGTGATTGAATTTATGTGATCAATGATACTTTAATAATTATTATTCCATTAACTAAGAATAATATTTATTCTTATTATTTAAATTTATTATAATTTAATTATATTTTGTATACACTTAGTATGTAACCCTCTATTCCTCCTTCTTAGTGGAATTAGGTGGGCTTTCTTAAAGTTAAAGATAAATGTCTAACAACACATCAAGGTACTCATAGAGAAATAACTTAATATCATAATGATAATAAACTTCCTTAAAATTATACAGTATAATATAATCTCTATGTATCTATATATCATCAATCATGATTCATAATTATGTCATCAATTTATATGCTTGATTTATCTTTCTTTGAATTTCTTAAATGAACTCATCAATGAACTGATTTGTCTATGGATATAATTAGATTGTTAAATTTCAATTAGATGACCAAATATATATTCTTCCATTAACTTGGAAGAAAAAAAATACTTTCTTGACTTATTCAATTAATTTTATATCACTCATGATACACCCAACATATTCCACCCCCCATGAGCATATTTCATCACAGTTTTCATCCATACATAAAAGTATGTGATTCATGAAACCCATTAATAATAATATCAACACTAAGGTCCAATAAAAACATACACATACATAAATATCCATTAACACATAAAACATACATAACTTCAATTAGAAATTATATACTCATAACTACTATATATTGGAGATAACTAAGTGTGAAATTCATGGGAAGAAGTCTTAATGTCTTATAAGCCTCCAACACCTAATAGTCAAACATTATTTTTTCCCATCAGATAGATGTTAACTAGACCATAATAAATGTGTTCAAGAATTTTTTTCATAGCATCTCTAGTTCCTCAATATAGATAGGAACTACTATAACCATTAAATATGAAAAATAATCCAAAGAAAATATCAAATTAATATTATGTAAAAGAACAATCATTATGTGATAATATATTTATTAATATTCTAGTAATAAAAATTAAAAAGTTATTTGGTTCTAGGTAACCAACTCCAAAAAAGTGATAACTTCTTTTGAAATTGAGTTATTATAATTATGTAATCATTCTCTCCTATTAATAATAATGAGTAGCAGTATTTCTCCCATGAAGTATCATTAAGTTCTGGACCATGTAAATCCTCTAATTTATTTCATGTTGTGAGTGTGTCCTCTCATTATTCCACTTTTTTATGTTTCAAAATGTCTGTTGATGATCAAGGTTATTTAATAAGATATTTTGAGGCCCAATTCCTTTATCCAAATGTTTTAATCAGGTGTTTCTGAACTCTTGAACTTTTAACCTTATTCTATAAGTTTTGTTCTTGAAAAAATTATGAAATTTTATTCTTAATAATAAAAAGTGGTATTGGAGATTGGATGTTGAATTTTGGAGGTTATTACCTTATATTTATTTAATTTAAGTGAGAGGTTACTAATTCATAATTAATGGAATTAGAATAAGGCATGGTCTATATTGAGAATTTTGATGGTTTAGACTTTGAATTCTATATAATTCACATTAAATATTATATGTTTTAAAAGGAGATTGAGTCTCCTTATAAGAAATCAAACTAGAGGTGATGGAAAAAATATTATGGGATAAGATAGAATAGAAATAACTCAATGTGATTTAGAGGATGTTATATTGAAACATGGACTTCAATATTTGGGAAGTGAATAAAACTATAGAACATTTTTTGAATCTTAATAACATGTGTGAAAATAATTTTATATTGAACAAAGTATTCAGGTTATAATGGTTTTTTGACATGAAGAGTTCATAAATAAAGTTAAAATTTTATCATATTAATTATTTCAACACGATTCATATCCAACTTTAATTGGTGATGGTGGAGTTCATTGGAGGTGTTTGGGCCTTGATCCTTTTATCATCTCTTCTATAATATTAGGATGCTATGGTTATTATCATTAGTAACTTTGATAGAAATAATATATTGGTGTTTAATAAGATCCAAGATTTAATAATGAATGAAGATATCCAGGAGAAAAAATTCTAGAGTGATGCTTGAAAATCTTATAATTCAAAAATTATGGGATAATCTTGTTAGAAGGAAAACCAAATTCAAAAAAAGGGGAAAAGGAATAAGGATAGAATATGGGGAAATTTAGTAGGGCTTCAACCCACATACTGGTATTATGGGAATAAATGGAACATAAAAATTTATTTTAGGTTAATAGGTCAAATTTTTGAAGGTTTACTTAGTAAGTTATTTTTTAAATTCTATGAATGAGGATAAGATAATTTTTTTCTTAAGTGTCTCAAGTCTATTAGAATCACAAATCATTGTTTCCTGGGAATTATTTCACTCAAATTTCAAGAGATGGGGAAAGGATAATTATGTTTCTAAAATATTCAATAAGATACATCTTATGGATAATGAACTCTCAATATTTTTGAAAGAATTTATGTGAACATATTAATTAAGAGTGCATAGTTTTTTGATTTATAAGTGATGAAAAAAATTCCAATGTTAAGAAATAATTTAATTTTAAATATTCAGTTAGATGATGTGGGTTTTAGTATGAGTTTTATAGAAGGATCATAAAATATATATCATGGTTCCCTATTGGTTTCTAAAGAAGTGAAAGATGAGACATAAAATTTTATAGGGAGTTTGAAATATACAAAACTTACCATAAAAAACTATAATGTAAAAGCTATGGAATAACCATCAAGTGTGCCTAGGAAAGAAAGGGATAAAGGTTGTAGCTATAAATTGAATATTGAAACTCAAACTTATGGAGTAAGAAACATGAAAATATTTAATCCCAGGGAAGCAATATAGATAAAATTTCGATATGAAAGAATTAACATTAAAGAATTGAAAGTTAGTGTTAGTGTATATGGATGTATGGGGGATATTGTTGGTTCAATCTCCTAGAGGGTCATTTTACCTTTATCAAATATGTGACAAAAAATGTGCTAGTGTTATTACTCAAGAATAATTATGAGGTATTAATAATTGTTTTTATAGGGAGATATGGTGGGAAGAGAGGCTAGTTTAAAGCTTAAGTTATTGAGGTTTGATAACAATGTTGAATACAGAAATAGTCAATTTCAATGGTTTTTCTAGAAGAAGATAATTAATTTTGACAAGATGATTCCTAAAATTTTGGGAAAATTATATTAGTGGAGTGTATGAATGAGATGAAATGTGAGAATTCCAAAATCAAGAGGATTTATTCTATATTGTCTAAAGAATTTTGGATAGAGGTAGTAAATCATGAAATTTACCTTATCAATAAGATTCCTTCCACACTACTAATGAAAAAAATTCTAGAATAGCTGTAAAATATAATAAAGGTTGTTGAATCCCAAATTAAATACATTATATATATTTCATATACCCATGTTAATGCTTGCAAGAGGGAAAATTAAAAGAAATGTTTCTAGCATGTTTCTTTATAGGTTATCGTAATGAAGACTTTGGTTTTCAGCTCTAAAATAATGACCTCTAAAAGGTCATTAGAAATAAAAATGTTAATTTAAATGAAAATATCCTATAGAATGATTGATATTAATTGGAAGATATATATAAAATAAAAAATAATCATCACATGATGAGGTTCATCTAAATAGAATTAGTGATGTTTTGGTTATTTTATGAAGAAATCACTTTCTAAAAGAACCTAAATTTCTAAAAAAGTTATTTTTGATATAGATCAAATTCCAAAGGTTTAGTTAAAAACTTATATATAGAAAATTTTAGGCTCTGCAGAAGCTCAGTGAAGAGTTTCTGAAGAAGTGGTATGAGAAGGATCTCAAACTCTGTAGTTTAGGTGGTCTACTAGAGTCCAAATATCAATATAAAGGAATGCATTTGATATAAATTATCTATTTCTAATGGATGGTGGGGAGATCTCAAAACAAAATAATGTGAAAATTCTCATCCATAAAAAACAATGAGAGTTATTATTGAAATATAATATAGATTTCTTACATGATTCTATAACTTGGGAGCTTTTATAAATTCTATTAGGAAATAAGGAATTACAGAATATTTGGGTATAGAAGTTAAAGGAAAAATTATATGGAAGGAAACAATACAAGACACAATTAGTTGTAATAGGTTTTCAATGGAAATAATGATTGTACTTTAGTGAAATTTTCTCCTTAGTTATTGAAAACAAAACGATCCAGATAGTTCTTGGAATGGTTGAAAAAGAAGGCATTCTTGTTGAATATTAAGTTGTGAAGATAACCTTTATATAAAGAAAATTAAATGAATATAATCTAAATGGTGTAACTATATGGATTCAAAGAATCTAGAACTAACCTGGGGTGAATGTTTAAATTAATTATTTATGGGCTAAATCACACACCAAGTCAATGGAATCAAAAGTTTTATAACTTTATAGAAAAAATTAAGTTCACATAATTAAATAAAGATAATTTCTACTATAATAAGATGTTTGATAATTGGGTATTCATCATAATTATCTTATATATGGATGGAATTATTGTGGAAGGTTCAGATGTATAGTGGATTAAAGAGTATGAGGTTGAATTTTCTAGAAGGTTTGAGATGAAGGATCACGGGGAAGACAAACAGATTTTGTGAATGAGTATCCAAAGGGATTGGATGCATGAAAATTTGAAATTTCCATAGACAGAGTATATCTGGAAGATAGTGGGGAGGTTTATAATTTTTAGATCCAAACTTATCTCTATCCCATTATCTATACATTTCTAACCATCTAAATAGAAGGCAACATGAATGAAAGAAGATGATAAGTACATGGTAAGTGTTCTTTATGAATAAATGAATGAATGTTTTATATATTCCATGTTTTTTACTTAGTTGGAAATAACTCAAGTAGTGGGATTTGTTAGTATATTCATGTAAAATATAGGAAAAGATAACTTGGAGGTAGTGAAGTAGATTGCCCTATATCTCAAAGGTTCATAATCACTAACACCATGTTTTAGAAAATAACATTCATTATAATGGTATTCTGATGTATAATTTTGAGAGAATTTAGACACACAAATATATACCATGAGATTTTTGTTTACTTATGGAAAAAATTACATAATTTGGATATTTTGAATTCAATCAGTAGTTGTACTATCAACCACAAAAGAAGTGTACATTGCAACAACATCAGAAAGGGATGAGATGATATGGTTGAAGGGATTATTGGAGGTTCTTGGAAGAATGGATATAAATTGAGTGTTATAAAATGATATTTAGAGTGAAATTCATCTTTTTAAGAATACAATGTTCACTAAAGGAAAAACACATTCAATTGAAATACTACTTAATTCAGAAGTTGGTGAAGGAAGGAGTTATGGAGCTAAAAAAGATATGTGTAAGTTGAAATATGGTCGATATCCTGAAGAAAGTCACTGTATAAGAAAGTACAAGGTGGTGTTTTACTTCTAGGGGACTTGGGTAACCTAGGAGTAAAGGGTGGTGGATCATTGACTATTTGTGTTGGAAGAAGGATAGAATTCATAAGTGATCTAAGGATTTGGTGGTAAAATCATGAAAATAATTTCCAAGTGGGAGATTGTGGGTTTGTTGTGAGTAGTGTTTTTTTAGAAAAATACATTATATCATCCAAAAATTCTATCTATATAGAATTTATCTGAATGAAGGCACATGAAATAGAACTAGAAATTCCCAAGGTAGAAGTAGTTGCGGTAGCATAATTATTGGATCCAGTTGATGAAGAGAGAAAAAAGTGATCAGCCAATATAGGGTTAACTTTTATGGCTATATAATAATTTCAAGGTGTTATGAAAAGGTTATACAAGTATATTTATATGTATATGTTATATCTTCATGAATTTCTATATTTTTAAGGTGGTCTACATAGATAGGATAGTGGTGGAACTATATTTATCAGTTGATCTGATCTATAAAAAGGACTAGTTGGAATTTTTTTTGAATTGATTCATTTCAGTCGAATAATAATTCTCTCATGTTAGTAATAAATAGTTTTAGTGTTTATATAAAGAAATAATATTATGTTATAAACCACATAAATCATTTTTGTGCAATTTTTTTGTGGTGAGGGTGTGTTATAATTATTTTACTTGGGTGTGTTCTAAAAATTCTTCTTCTGATTAGGGTGGTTTGAAATGATACATTGGAGCCATGTTACTTAATCTTAATGTTACAATTGGGTTTTTTCTGAACTCTTTTACTTTTGGAATTGTTCCAAAAGTGAGGTTCTAGAAGGAATTATGGAATTCAATTATTTAACACAAAAATGATGATAGGTTGTTCATTGAAGTATACAAAAAAACATGATTGTAAAAAATTTAGCAATCATAAATAAACCATCACAAATGGAAGAAAATTAAAAATAAAATAAAATACATAATAAGAAACATAATTTTCTAACATAATAACTATGAATTGATGGCCTCGGATCAACAAAAATAACATCATTAGGTGGCATTGGAATATGAAACTCTATCCCTAAAACTTGAATTAGGCATTGCATATATTCAAAAATTTGTTTACTCTATTGTTAGTGACAATTATATTGATCTTATTTACCTCTAGTTAACCTTTGAAAGACCCCAACCCAAGATCTCATTCTTGAATCATACTATGTAATAGGCAAGGATGACTATTCCACATAAATTATTTTTTAGGTAGCTGAGGATAATATCACTTCAATACTATAATAACTAGTCAACATTGAATGTAAACCAATACCAATCACCCACAGTTTCTTAGTACCAATCGTTCAAATCCACGTATCCTTGTCAAATTATGACCATGCTAAGTTCTAGTCATCAACATCCTCAACCCAAGTCTCATAATGACTCTCCCCCATGAGAGTTTATAAATCATATGTATCATATGAAAGTTTAGTACTGTAAAAACAATAAAAAACAATAAAAACCTATAATTTTTTTAATTAAAAATAAATAGAAATAACATATGAACCACAAATCTTTCACTAAATATCACTGATAATATGTCCACTAATATTATATATGTATATCCTCATGTACACATCAAATCCCATAACAAGACTTTCAGTTATATATTTCATAAATTAGGCTTATATATTTAGTTTTAAAGTGAATAAAAATAATAAATAAGGAATAAACAATGTCACTTACCATCAATTGATGATATAGAACAAAATTTTAATCTCACCTATATGACTCACATATTATCACACCCAACCATATCTACATGAAAATGGTCCCATCTTAAAAGTTTCACCTATTAAATAGGAGAAATAACCCTTCCATTCACGTGAAGGATTATATTTGTTTTAATTATCCATGCATAAATCATGAAAAATAGTTGTGGAATATATTTGTATAGTTTTCCTTCCAATATTGTACAAAAAATAATGAAAATGATAAAATTTTCATATCTACTTGATAAAGGGTTTCATGGAGTCTTTAATAGGACACTGATGGATATTCAATATAATTAAATGAATTGTATTGTACGAGTCATCCATATCACTACCCATTATGTGAATTTGATGTATATCACATGAAATAATATGACTATAACATTAAAGTCATGGGATGATTATTTCGTATGGTATAAAATTTGGTATGGATTACAATAAATATGATATTTGGTGCATGGGTTACTACCTATTTGAAATGTGTAATAATCATAAACACCAAACAAACATACTTTATGAGTAACATATATTGGATTCCAAACATTGAAATATAATGCTCTCCCTCCTTTATTGATTGAAGTTAGGATATATAAATAATATAATCCTTTTTATACAGTACATGGTGTAATACTAATCCAATCCAAAACTCTCTACCACCTTTTTATTCATTAATATCTAAGGAGAAGGTGTTAGTATAACTTTATAAGAAAAAGGGATCCTCACATAGTGTACATGAATTCCAGTGGCTAGTAACTACCTACAGAGGCAAGAGTATATATATTATTTATAGTTATCTTTGAAAATTATACTATATCAAGATGGAGTAAACTGGACTTGAGGTATCCATATTTGTTTTTTTTTCTTTATGTTACATGTTGATTATATGATGATATATATGTGGTTTATTGGGTTTCTTCTGCTATTAATTAGCATATGATATTCTATAAAAACTCATCAAAGGAATCAGAGTTACATTCACCATGTAATCAATATGTTTTCATATTTTTTTTATGAATAACATTTATATCATAACATATTATTTTCTATAATGTATGGTATAATTTAATTTGGCTAAGTGTTAGATATTGAGTCACTATACTATTTTTTATGAAATAGGTTATCATAATAAAGGACTCAATGTTTTCCATTATTGTAGGGTATGAATGGATGAATCATAATGAATTATTATTTAAAACCTATGGTTTTATTCTATGTTATAAGCTACGATAAGCATTATCATAAGATATGACTGATAACTCAATTTTTTTTCAAAATAGAGAATCGTATTTCTATAATGATATATGTGATATTATCAATTACCATACAAAAAATGTGCTAAATTGTTCTATACAATGATTATATTATAAGACATGATAGTAATTACTAATAGATCTTATCATATTTAGTGATTGGATCGCTAATTATAAAATATGTTATATATTGTAAACCGTGATATAAGCCAAAAAAATGAAAATTTAATATTTTGTGTAATAATGCTTATATTTATATTTTTTATAAAATGTAAGTCTTAGGAGTGATAAATGGAGTATTTTTATGCCTAAATGGAATATTTAATGTTCATATTGATATATTAGGTTTGGAAAATAAATAATTTTTTATTTTACTACATTCATATTTAAATATTGAATATAAACTATTTATATGATATTAATATTATATATTCTTTAATTTATATACTAAATTATTTCTCATAAATTTTCATAACATGAATTACATTATTTACACAACAACATAATATTTGGTTTTCTTCTACCTTGACTTCTATTTTTATGAATTTTTGATCTTGAATTTCGAGGTTGACTATAGTTTACATGTATTGCCTGAATGGCCTGAAGGACTTCTTTTGTTATTGATTTTTGATAACTCCTCTTTCAAGGGATGAGGGGGAACCCTTACAAGTCCCATAGGTTTAGAGATTACATGACCCGTAGGCCTTAGGAATTATAAATACTGTACTTGGAACTCCTCATCCCAGCTTCTTCATCTTGATATCAGCTCTCCACCTTTCGCATGGCTATTCGGCTAAGCTTCCCATGAAAACAAAGGCTGGTACTGATGGCAATGCCATGCCCTCTCTTTCTGAAAAATCTTCTTAGCTTCTTCTCTGGTGAATGCACCTTCTCTAATCCCCATCTAGAGTACACTCCTTATAGAGTCTGTTATATCATTAATCACAAGTTTCAGGTGGCCCGAAGACCTTGGGTAGCTCGAAGGCCTTAAAGGACCCAAGTCCCAAATCGGTGGCCCAAAATCCCAAACGGATGAATAGTTCTAGCTTCCTGTCACTTAATGCTTACTCTTGAGGTAGTTTTACTTTCATATAATTCTAAAACTTTGCATGAATGGGTTTCATATATATTATACATGATATTCATTTGGATATGTGTATATGTATTTGGAATCTATTTTTGGGTTTATAACACAAACTACGATTGGTGTAAATAGTTACCTATTAATATGATTTGAACATATTAATTTGGTGGAAGGAATTGGGATTCTAGAACTAAATCACAACAACTATTAATAAATAGAAGGATTACTTGATATTTAAAGATTACATGGTATGTAATATCTTGGAGTGATATGAATAATATGTATATGAGAATGGTGAGACTAAAAATACCCTAAAAATAATAAGTGTAAGATCACTTCTAAAACAAACACATTCCCAGATCTCAATCATTCAACAAAAGTAACCCTAAAGTTTAGGTGATCATTGATTATATTGTGTAATTAATGAAGGATGTGGATAACCCTAACCTCTAGGTAACCATGTCCTATTGTGAGAATTGTGTGACACTTAAATTGGAAACCCTAAAGTTTAGGATTATAGAGGAATAGAGTTAAGATTATTCATATGATGGATTAGGAAAAAGGTTTTTGCATTTAAGTATCCAAGAGTCATATGAGATATGTTTTACATTATGACATCTCTAAATATATTTGTGATGATAGAAACACTAAAACTAAAAAAATAGTGAAATATAGATATTGGTTTACTAATTGGATATGATGTATGGGGTCATCATTTTTAGTTAGTATAATTTCAACTGAATTCATTATTTAAATGATTTAAAACATAATACTCACAAATAAATGTGTATTTTTTATATTTTATGGATTGAATCATGATTATAATTTTAATATATATTATATATGTGATCTATGATATATTAATAGAATGGTATAAAATGAATAGAATTGTTTTCAAGGAGAATTTTTCAGAGTATATGGATGTAAATGTTATAGAAATAAATTTCTATAATCCTAACATAAGGGTATTAAATATCAGGTGTACATAAAAAAATTATGATAAAAACAAACTCAAATCTAAGAGAGAATTGATGAAAATAGAAGTATATCTATGTTTTTTTAATGGGGAAGGATTTTTTATATTATAGGTTGATATATATGATCTATGTATATCTAGTGGATTTGTTTTAGAATTGTAAATTTTATATTATGTCCTTTCCGTAAATTTTTTTTTGATTTCTATTCATTATTTAGATAATAATAGAGTTTTATTAATTATTAAGGATAAAATTTATTCTATATATTTGGATAAAATATTATATGTAAGTAGGAATATAATGAATGGGTTATATATTATGGTTATGGATAATCAAATTTATAACATCCAGGATAAGAAGTTCAAGGTTGAATTAAACACCACTTATCTTTGGAATTATCACCTTGGTAATATAAATGAGATATACATCTTAAGATTTCAAAGGAATGGATTGTTGGAATCATTCTATTTTGAATCATTTGATAACCATGAATCTTGTTTATTAGGAAATTGACTAAATCACCATTAAGTAGAAAAGGTGAGAGGCTAAGTGAACCGTTGGATCTTATACATAGTGATGAAATAAGAACAATAAGTACATAATAAAGTGGTTATTATAGGTTTTGTGACACCCAAAATTCCATTTTTAGGTATTTAATTTTTTATATATTGGTTATGGATTTTAGTTTGTGTTTAGGGTAAAAAAATTTATCATTTGGAAAATTTTCTATGTTAAACTTGTATGGTGAATGCCCATGCATGAACCTATGTAGATGAATTGTGAAAACAGTGTTTTCCCTTTGGGGTAAATGTGTTACATGGGTAACCTGAATGGGCCCCCTTTCTATGCATAGGGCTTGTGTGGATTTTAAAACCTGATTTTTTTTATATTTTTATAATCTAAATTTAATGGGATTTCCTTCCATTTATCACCCACTCATCAATCCCCCACTACGTGCATCTCTCCCTTACTCCCATCCCCTTATACATGGATTACATTATTCAAAATGAGTGATTTATTTAAGTAATACTACTAATATATCTTTCCCTCTTATCCCTTCATACTTTTCTTTATTCTTTCTTCTTGTTTTCTCTTCCCTATGGTCATGATGGATAATGTTTTAATTAGTATGTATTTAAATTATAAGTTTTCTATTTATAAGTTTCATAATATTTATATAAGGTTTCTATTAGCCTCCATATGGAAGATTGAGACTTATGTACTCAATTTAATTTGAATATGGTAAGTGGATCAATTTAATTTACTTTAAATTTGGAGCCATGAATGATTATATTTTTTAAACTCTTATTTTCAATTGAAATGAATGTTATAATTATTATATTTTATAAAGCTATGGATTTTTAAATGTTACTTCCAAAATATCTTAACATAAAATTGGATTTACTATTTTTAGATTATTAGGATCTTTTTTCATGGAAAATATGTATATAAAGTTTTTTTCAAAATTTAAACTTTTATTTTTATTGAATAAATTGAATGGAATTTAATTAAATTGTTTTTTATGAATTATAATGAATTATAACCATATTTTCATCAATTTTTTCAAGTAATAAGACAATTTTTGGATCATTTCAAAATATTTTTTTTCATTAGTGAATAACTTTGTGAGTTTTTTTTATTGTATAAAATGTTTTAGTTGAGTTTTAAATATGTAATTTGATGTTTTTTGTCATAATTTCATGAATGTGTACCCAATTAGTTATGTTCTAGTAAATGAGTTGATATTAATTTTTCTTTATCCCTTAAAGAAAATCCCCTTGAAATGGTTTTTGTGCTAATGATAATATATTTTGATATTGATGGTTTTATTAATAATATTTTGAAAATGATTTTATGTGAAGGGTATTTTTTCTTTGAAGGATTATTGGAGGTGAGAGTGAGTTTATTATAATAAATTATTAGATAATTATTATTATTATATTGAGAAGTGTTATATTATACTTCTCACCTACATTATTAGGTCATGGGAAGTCATGGGTAGCTAGGCAATAGATATAGGGATAATTTATATTCATGTGTATGATCATGATATTGTTAGTGGACCCAAGTTAGAAATTTTCTATTCTTAGGGGATTTTTCTTCTTGATTAGGTCAGTAAGGGTAAACCCAAGTGTTTAAGTATTTAGATCACTTTATGCATGCTAATTATATAGATTCCATAATTTTTTTCCTATATTATCTCCAGGGCTCTTATGGGTTCCCATATAATTATTTCATTGGTTATCTCATTTATATTTATTTATTTATTTATTGTTTTTGTTGTTGTTTTTCGTTTTAGTTATAGTTATCATACAAGTATGTTCATATAAGTGTATAAAATAAATACTGTTATTTATTCAAATTAAATGGTTACTTTTGAAAAGGTGACAATTAATTTAAAATGAAACTGGCCTTTTTTATTATTTACATTTCACCCTTTTTGTATTTTTTTTAAATACTTGATAATATTTAATTTATTTTTTTAATAAAATAATTTGAGTGTCTCTTTAAACATGGTTAAATCATGTGTGTTTTTTGAAGGTAAATCTCTAAATTGGTTTCCTTTATATTCATGTCCTCTCATTTTTAATAAATTAGGTAATGAATTTCATCTCATAGTGAATAATTTTTTAATTAATAAAATTGATTCATGTAAAAATACCTTATTACTTAATTTATTATAAATAAAAAAGGATAAATTCATGTCTATAGTTCAAACTAGCATGTAGTGGATTAATTTTTAACGGTTATGTATAAAATACTTGGTGGGATCCTACCAACCATGTTGTACTCATACCCAACATACACACTATGTGATAATATAGACATGAGTACTTGTGGTACATGTTTCAAGAAATCACCAATTGGATATAATAGATGATCGCTATCATTGTTTGGGTGTTATGGAGGTTCCAGGTGAAGCTCGTTCACTTACCACATGGAGAATAGTATTTAGGTCCTCTTCTTAGGTTGTATTTAGTTAAACCTTTTTTCTATCATCATGTATTAATACACTACTCCATATCCAAATCTTAGTTAATTTTTTTGTTATGTGTTGGTATTTGTATGGGAGTTTGGTTTTCATGATCTTGGATATTTGATTTCTCTTATGGTTAGTTAAGTTTTATTTATATTCTCATTCCTTGTTTGTTTATATATTATTTAAAAAATTATTTAATTTATTCAAAAAAAATTCTATATATAGGTTTTTCATTCCAAAACTTCAGTGGAGGTTTTTATTTCACTATTGATTTATCAGGTAAAATTATTCCAAATTAAGTATGGATTTATTCCTAAACACTAGTTTCTATCTTTTGGTGATTGGAAACACACCTTGTGACTTGTAGTGGCTGAATCATGTATCAAATTATGATAAACTAGATTATATTTTTTAAAAATATTATCAAAGCCCAATTTTTTATTCTATTTGGGAATTAAAGGTAGAAAATAAATATTAATGTCAAAACATAAGAGTTATGTTATGGGTAAGTGTATAGAAAAAAAATTGTTGTTATGATCCTCATGTTTTTAGGGGATGTCTGGGTTGTGTAAAATTTTGTTTGATCTTGACTTATTATATATATTTATGAAATTTCAACTAAAATATGGATATCAAAGAGTAATTAGATTGTTTCATTGGTAATGTTCATAGGCTATAGATTGTGAAACTTGGTGAAGGTAGTGCTTGTGATATGATTTTTCTTCTAATAAATTTTAATGCTTTACTTTATTATTTATCAAATATTTATGATTAAAATTGATATTGATTACATAATTTTAAATGGATCACCATGTGTTGTTTTATGGTTATTTACTCTTAACTACACTTAAATATTTTCTTTTATTTTCTATTATTAATTTAATTTTGGTAAATTGACATCAGTTTTAAAAGGTATTAATGTTACAAGGAAAGGTTTGGTTGGTATTTTTTAATGTGACCATTGAAGTTAACTTTTTAAAAGGTAGTTTTGATTATAAAGTGTTTATAAAGTGTTCTCAAATTTCATCATGAGAAAATTCTAAGAATAAAGTGATATTTTGATCCATGTTTTATCATTAAAGTTGATTTTTTAAAATTTTACAAAAGAGTCCTATAAAATTTGTTTAAAAATTACCTATAATTATTTATGAAAATGGAATTTAAAAAATTTCATATTAAATTATATTGATAATAAAGTGGGTATTTTATTAAATTATTTATGGGTTTTAAATTTGTAGATATCACTATAGTATTAATGGAATTTTCATGGTGTTTTTTTTATTTTTTTCAATTATTTATATGGTGTTTTATGTAATTTTGAATCTTGGTATACATTTTTATTATTCTTTGGTACTTTTAATTATTTTAGAGTACACCCCACACAAGTCCCTTTGGATCCCCTAGAGGGAGTTTTGGGTTATTCTTTGTAAGTGAACTCTCTATTCAATTAGAGTATGTTTGAGTCGATTATCTCTTTTTATTCATATATGGATCAAATTATTCCTCTAGGACCAACAAAATATTGATACTAGTTACTATAGTTATATAATTTGAAACCTATTTTCTTTTGATTATATTAGGTTTCCCATGAAGAAAATGAGTATATAGAAAATATTGAGAGGATTTTTTGACATCCTTGAAATTCCTGACACTCTAAACCTCAAGTTTGTTATGTTCACACTCAGAGGTCTAAGTTAAAGCGATGGAAGTAAAATATCATAAATAATCTATAAAAAGATCATACATGGGATGGTTTATTGACATTATTTATTCATTTTTATTTTCTTTAAACCATGAAAGTGTCAAAGTCCATGAAGTTTTATTACCTTAGGAAGAATGATAAGTCTATATTAAAATAATATCATTGAATTTAAAATCTAGTACCATATTTACCCAAGTTATTCATAGATTATTCTTTGAAATTTCAATGATTTTTATGAGGTATCTATCCCAATATCCATTTAATGCATCTATGTTTGGCCTGAATTCTTACATGGAGGTGGTAAAGTAGGTTATGAGAGCAGAGACAGTCATCATTGGAGTGCCTAAGATGATTTATGTTTCCTCTATAGCAAGAAGTGGTTAAGGGAATTCTAGTGATGAAAAGATAAAGATGGGTAATTTTTTTAAGATGAGTGGTGGTATTAAAAGTTCATCATATTTTGTCTCCTCATATTCTACCTAGATTAAATCCTTGTTATCACATTAATATGGTAAGATAAGACATAATAAGCCTTTGTTTAGATTTTATACTAAAACTTATCGTAGATGTGTATGACAATGTTATTTATGAAGGTTTTATAAAGGAGAATCATGGTTTAAGGTTCTAACTTATAATATCATTTTAAAGGATCCCCATGACTAACTTTAAGTGTTATAAGCATTAGTAAGGGATAATGAGCCAATTGGATCAAAAAATGACATGTCGGAACCCTAAGTTGTTCCTTATATTTATCATGTTATTATCTTATTCTGAATCACATCATTTTCTATGTAATCATATCGTACTACTTTCCATTTAGGGTGACATATTTTTTTGTGATGGAATTTCCCATGTGTCAAATTTGGTGAGGTGTCTAGATTTTCTTAAAGCCTTGTATTCTATCATAAATTGGTTGAATCCATAATGGATGAATTTAAGGAATTTACTCAATTAGTAAATGTCATTAGTTACTTTTTTTAACAATGGCCTACTTGGGTGATGAAAGAACCTAATAATTAGTAGTGATTATTCAAGATTATCCTCAGGTACTAATTCTTTAAGGGTATAAATTAAAATATTAGAGTTAGTATATTATAGGAAATCTAAATTGTGGGGAGAAAACCATATAATTATCTCATATATTTGATGAAATTAGTTGGGTAGAATGTTTTTGTATGTTTTTATTTATTTGAGAGGGCATTGGTATATGATTGGAACTCTTTCATAGGAGTAATCCTTTTATGTGATTCTAGATGTTCCATGTCATGAACATTAGTACTTATAATTTGGAATGAGAAAAAATTGTTAATAAAGATCTCACTATTCTCTTATTTTAGAGGTTACTAGTGTTTCTCCCCTAGCCCATCCTTACCTAGAGGTAGACCGAAGGGTTTATTAACCATAAAAATTAATTTTCCATGACTTATTATAAAGAAATTTTATCATATTTATATTGTTAATTTGGTCTTGAGTTTCCT
Organism: Viscum album; assembly: GCA_963277665.1. Classification (NCBI taxonomy): domain Eukaryota; kingdom Viridiplantae; phylum Streptophyta; class Magnoliopsida; order Santalales; family Viscaceae; genus Viscum; species Viscum album. The sequence continues at coordinate 1,082,716,595 of OY728146.1, read as the reverse complement.
CTGGCTATTCATGTGTGAATGATTTGGGTTGTATATTATGAACTAAACCTCTTTATCTATAAAATATTATTTGGTTTCTATCTTGGTTGTAGAAGCCCATTTGAGATTCATCATAAAACTAATTCTTATCACATAATTATATATCTATGATCATTTAGGAATGGTATATATCTATGGTTATTAGTGGCATATTTGATCAGGTAATGAAAATTTTGATCATTTTCAATGGATCCCTTCATTAATTGAGCTTCTTATTATGTAGAGTATTTACCTTATGAATCAATCCTTATTTTAGTTTAGTGAGATCACATTGAGTTTCGAGTCATATTTTAAATTAGGAAGATAAACACCACCACTTATTTGATCAATCTTTTCCATATACACTTTCTAGTGGTTGACTATGATATAGTGGGGAGAATTATGATGTCCATAATTTCATATTTAGGTATTTAATTTTTTATTTATTGTTTAGGACTTGTAGTTTGAGTTTCAGGTAAAAATTTCAGTTTTTTGAGATTTTTTTAGGTTGAATGGGTTGGGTTCAAAAACATACATTAACTCATATAAATGAATAATGGAAGGGGTTTTTTCCTTTGTAGGAACTATGCTTCATGGGTAACCCATATGTGATCCTTGCTCATACACAAGACCCAGATAGATTTTAAAAATAGAATATTTTTGGATTTTTAAAATTTTAATTCAATAGGATCTCCTACCATTTCTCCCCCACATATTCTAATACTACTTTAGAAATATACCCCTTGACCTCCTCCGCTTCATGGTGTAAGTCCATTAAAATAAGTAATTTATCTAGTTAAGTTTGCTTAAATATATTCCTCTCCCTACCTTTCATCTTCTTCTTTATTCTTATTTGCTCTTATCCATGGCCATAAAGTCTCAATTTTCATCTGGAATAAATTTCAATTTGGGGTTTTCCATAAGGTTTACAAATATTAATATTAGGGTTCTCCTAGTCTCCTTATAGTGTATTAGGACTTTCACACTCTGTTTAATTCTAATCTGGTAGGTAGATCCATTTAATTTTCTTTAAATATTAAAACACGAATGTTCGAATATTTTAAACTATTGTTATTAATTGAAATAAATTTTATAATTATTATCCTTTATGATGCTATGTATTTATAAATTTTCCTTTCAAAATCTCTTAACATTAAAGTGGATTTATTATTTATAGGTTCTTATTATAAGGACCCAGCCTTAAACAATACATAATATTGAATTAAATGAATAATTCACATTGAGGATATTTTTAGATTTAGAGTTATAGAGAATTAGGTCATTACATTTACATAACAACATGAATATTACATGTAGACAATTCTACCCAGTATCCATTTTTTTCATAAAATAAAAACTCTTGAAAAAAAGAGACATGTCTAGTTCTAGGTTTTAGACAGCATGACTTTTCCTTGATCTCATCCTTGACCCTATTCATCTTTAAGTCCTGTGAAAACATTTCAAAAACTTGGGATGAGCATAAAAAGCTCAGTAAGGGTTATAATACAAAGGATGAAAACATTTGTTTATAAATACATACAAAACATGAACTCTCTTACTTACCTCATGAAATCATAAGATTTATGAAAGACATATAAAAATCATATATCATAAATGTAACTTGTGGAATCCAAATCATACTTACATTGTAGATATCACAGCTACATAGGGTGTTACTTTGGAATACCCATCACAGTATATTCCCTAAATCTCTTAGGAGAAACATTCACGTTTACCTCTGTCACGTTACCCAATTCATTGGAGAGCTATCTCGGGCTCACCCGCCCATGGTTTATCACAGAACCACCCATATACATAAATAATTCCCAAGAACCATAACATGATCATAACACATAACATAAGCATAAAGGAAAGATAACATTTCCACATTGCAATAACAAAATACCATTTCAAGATATTGAAATAATAAATCCATTCTCAAAATCATTTTCAATACCAAAATATGTAAATAGATTATATGGTATTTATTTTACCTTTTAAAAACATTACAGCTTGTTAAGGAAGCCAAAGATAAAATAACACTCACGACGGCGGAAAGGTCGTTGTCAACGCTTACGTAAAAAAAACATTCCTTTTTTTCATTTAGTAAAACACTTTGTATAAAAAATATTCCTTTTGAATGAAATGAAAAGTCAAAGGTGTTTATACAGTGTATAAAAGAAAATTGTGTATTAAAACAAAATATGCCTCAATGAAAGGAGATTGAGACGAAGTCCCTTACCTTTTGTCCGACTTGACTCGATCGTTCTTTAATCTCATGAATAATAAATTAAAGTTAATTTCTACTTTCTTAAGAAAATTTTTCAAGTTTATTATTCCTTTTATATCACTTATTACCATGTTATAAAAATTATGTAACCATTTAAATTAATAACGTTTGTTTTGTCGATATTTGTTACCTGAGTCAAAAATGGACTTCTTATAATTACATGTTGTCCATGTGGTCAAATGTTCATTATATAAATAATGATATTAATGATTTATATATCATATATATCATATATATGCATCATATACATGTATTTATAATTGTACATAACATATGGAGGTAAGAAATGAAATGCACCGTTCATGGAGACGGTAAGTCGTACGTACGCATGAACACTACTTTCATTTCTATTTCTTATTTTAATGGAATTTAAACATAATGATACATAGTTATATTATAATTACAGTATAATATCATATATAATATCATTAACTCTATCCTTTATACATCCCACATAAGGCATTAACGAGTCACATCACTTTGAGGGGGCGGTAGTCCACACTTCCTCAAATGAGATTATCGTATTTACCCACTATGGGAACCATAAAGGCATGATATTAAAGGAAAATACAGAAGAATAAAGGAAACATAAACATAATATATATTATATATAAATACAGTTCCATCATAATGGCCACCATGAGAGGCGGTAGGAGATAATCGAACAATCATCATTTCGTGAGGCCTTAGTTTTCCATCCACAGAAACATTATGCTCTTCATCCATTAGATAGAGGTGTGTGTATGTGTAGTTCGAATACTTATCATAAAAAAAGCCAAGTATATTGAGGATACAGGTTTTGTTACAAAATAAAGGAATAAAAAGAGTTTAGGGGTTGGAGAAGTAAAATAAAAGAAAACAACTTAAGAGAAACTGTTACCTTTAATTTGGGTAACTTCATTTGGTTTGAACCAAAGGACTTCTTGAAGTGACTTCTGCCTAAGGTAATGATTCTAGAGGGATGAGAGTGATGTAGAGAGATTAATTGGGTAGAGTTTGTCGAGACAAATGGCTTGAGAGGTGTGAGGAATTGGTTATAAGTGGTCTCCTTTTATAAGGGGGGGGAGGGGATCTTTAGGAAAGTGTGAAAATATTATTTTATTATATAATGATATTCGGTTTAAAAAGGTCCAAAAATCATTAAAAATGAAGATAAGATGACTCATGGTCGAAATAAAATCATCCAATCATAATTGGACATGTTTTGGATAATATTTTAATCATTATAATTTTATTTATATAAATGATTTATTAATGAGGTAAATACTACATCGTTATTGTGTCATAAATAATTTAATTTATTTGATGTATAAAAATTATAAAAAAATAACATGATGTAGGATATATTTTTAGATTTTCAATTAATATTTATAGTCGAAAATATGACTTATATAACACCATATAAAAATTAGTTACTAAAAGATTTTTGTTAATGTCAATTTTGTCTTTACATTAAATTAATTAATCCAAATTGTCATTATAACTCCCAAGTGGCTCAATGGGGTCCCAAAATCGTCCCAAAGATTCCCATGGTGGTAAATTACTCAACCAATAAGTTTTGGACAAGTTTTAAGGTAATTTTGAATTATTATAATATTCTTTTTACCTTGAATTACCTTATTTACATTTAACCGTGGTAAATAAAAGTCAAAAGTTACTATTTACCAAAAATTATTTTCATCTTATTGAACCACATTTTAGTTTTTATAACAACCACGTATGTCAGATTTTCTAAATTCGATTCACTGAAGCGGTAAATTTTCATTTAAATTAAAAAGTCATTTTTTTAACTACTACTAAGTGTTTTCACTATTCATCAAAAATTGAAATTTTTCAGAAAAATACCAAAAATTCAGCCTAAGATTTATTTGATATTCTAAATTCAAAAATGATGTTTATTTTTCCAAATTCAAAACATAAAAGTGTAATTAATTAATTTTAAAATTAATTCCCGTTGTTAAAACAAATAGCGTGTTTTTAAGAAACAATAACTATCAAAAGATCGACACTTGTTTATGTTCAATTTCAAAGAGAAATTAATTCCAATGACCAAAATTAAATTAAATGGTAAAAATATATTCTAATTAAACTTTAAAACCAATTAAAAAGATAATATAACCATATAAATATATTATATTAAAACATAGTTTTGAATTAAAATACAATATTTTCACTATTCATTAAAACATGATCTTTATCGGAAAAATCCCAAAAATTTACATAAAGTAAATTTTGATGTCCCCATTCTAAAGAAAGATTTTATTTGGTCAATTAGAATGTATTAAAGTGGAAAAAACTATATTTAAATAGGGTTCGCCATTAAAAGGTGGTAAATCGGTCTTTTAATGTAAATTATGCTTAAAATTAGAGTTATTCACATTTTAAGCCTCTAAAATTTATTGGATGAATGTAAATAAATTTAACAAACATGTATAATAATATTTTAGTTAGTTTTGTTCATTTCCTCCAATACAACAGCTAGGAGTTAACTACCATTTAAAATAATATTATTATATTTTTAGTGTGCAACATAAGATTTCAAAGCAACTCGTTGTTGCGTATCGGGTACGATATCAAACATAGCAACCCCTTTAAAGTAAAATTAATATTTAATTCACAGATATTAATAAATATGAAATATGTCTTATTCTTTATTTACTTGGGATGTTACATCCTTCCCCCTTTTTTAAATTGCGTCCTTGCAATTTTTATTCACTTATCAAAATAAGTGGGGGTATTTATCCCTCATAGCATTTTCATATTCCCACGTTGCCTCTTCAACCATATGGTTTTTCCACAAAACCTTTACCTGGTGAATTACCTTATTCTTCAACACTTGATCTCTACGGTCAAGCATCTGGACTAGTTGTTCTTCATAAGAGAGATTCTCTTCCAACTGAACTACCTCTGGGCTCAAAACATGAGATGGATCTGACATATACTTTCTCAACATCGAAACATGAAAAACATTGTGTACCTAGGATAAACTTGGAGGTAAATCCACTCTGTGTGCAACTGATCCAACTTTCTCCAGAATTTCATAAGGTCCAATGAACCTTGGACTCAACTTTCCCTTCTTACCAAAATGCATCACACTTTTCCATGGAGAAACTTTGAGAAAGACATGATCACCTACCTCAAAAGAAAGATTCTTCCTTCAGTTATTTGCATAACTTTTCTATCTGCTCTGAGCTATTCTCATGTGCTTATGAATCAACTAAACTTTCTCTGCCATCTCTTCTACCAATTCTGGTCCCATCAGCTTCCTTTCACCTACTTCATCCCAAAAAGATGGAGTTCAACAATGCTTTACATATAATTCCTCAAATGGAGCCATCTGTATACTGTAATGAAAACTGTTATTATAATAAAATTCAACCAAAGAAAGATGTTGGTCCCAACTTCCCTGATAATCTATCGAGCAAGCACGTAACATATCCTCCAATGTCTGAATTGTTCGTTCTAATTTCCCATCTGATTGAGGATGAAAAGCTTTACTAAAATTTAATTCAGTACCCAACAACTTCTGAAGGCCTTTCAAAAATTTATAAGTAAACCTTGGATCGTGATCAGATACAATAGAGAGGGGAACACCATACAACCTGACTATCTCTTTAACATACAACCGAGCAAGTTGATCTAGAGACAAAGTATCTTGAATAGGAAGGAAATGAGCAGATTTAGTCAATCGATCAACAATAACCCAGATTACATTATTACCTCAATATGTCTTCAGTAATCCCACAAAAAAGTACATGGATATATTTTCCCATTTCCACTCTGGAACCGGTAAAGGCTGAAACATTCCTTTCAGTAACTGCAACTCTGCTTTAACCTGCTGACAAGTCAAACACTTCATAGTAAAATCAGCAATATCTCTTTTCATTCCATCCCACCAGTAATACTCCTGAAGATCTATGTACATCTTAGTACTACTAGGATGAACTGAAAACGGAGAACTATGAGCTTTACATAACAACTCATTCTTCAATTGTTAATCACAAGGCACACATAATCTCTTTCCAAACCTCAAAACACAATTATTATCATTGTTAAATTTGGGCAACTTAACCTTCTGAACCAAATCTACCTTTTTCTGTAACTCACTGTCTTCTTTCTGCACTTGCTTTATTCTGTCTGATAGAGATGATCTCACTGAAACCTAATACAAAACAGAATAATTTCCTGCACCAACAACTTATATTCCAAATTTTATCAAATCAAAAACCAAAGGATCTCATTCCAAACGTAACATGTTTAATAAAACATTAATTTTTTGACTCAAAGCATCAGCCACTTTATTTGCTTTTCTCGGATGTTAATGAATCGTGCAATCATAATCCTTGATTAATTCTATCCATCTCCTCTGTCTCATTTTCAATTATTTTTGAGTGAATATATACTTTAAACTTGTGTGATCAGTATATATTTCACATTTTACTCCATAAAAATGATTCCTCCAAATTTTTAAAGCAAAAACAACAGCAGCTAATTCCAAATCATGTGTAGGGTAATTTAACTCATGAGGTTTCAACTGACGTGAAGCATAAGTAATTACCTGATCATTCTACATTTGGACACAACCAAGTCCTTTCAATGAAGCATTACTATAGATAACAAACTCACCATTTCTGGATGGTAGTGCCAAAACTGGAGTATTCACCAATCTTCTTTTCAATTCTTGAAAACAATAATCAAATTCTTTTGTCCAAATAAACCTAACACCTTTTCGAGTTAACATACTCATTGGACTAGATAACCGTGAAAATTTTTCAACAAACCTCCGTTAATAACGTTCCAAACCAAGAAAACTACAAATCTCGGTAATATTTGTGGGTCTTGGCCATTCTTCAACAACTTTTGTTTTAGTAGGATCAACTGTTATGCCATTTTTTGAAACAATGTGACCAAGGAAAGAAATTTATTGTAACCAAAACTCACACTTTCTGAATTTCCCATAAAGTTTCTTTTCTTTTAAGGTTTGAAAGATGACCCTTAAATGACTTTCATGCTCCTATTTACTTTTAGAATTAACCAAAATATCATCAATGAACACAACCACAAACTTATCAAAGAACTCACAGAAAATTCTATTCATAAGATCCATGAATACAACAGGTGAATTGGTTAACCCAAAAGGCATAACTACAAATTCATAATGGCTATATCTAGTACAAAATGCAGTCTTCGGAATGTCTGCTTCCTTTACTTTCGACTGATGGTACCCCGACCTCAAATCAATCTTCGAAAAATATTGATCTCCCTGGAGCTGATCAAACAAATCATCGATATGAGGAAAAGGATACTTATTCTTAACAGTGATGTTATTCAATGCTCTATAATCAATGAAAAGTCTCATGGAACCATCTTTCTTTTTAACAAACAAGACAGGATCACCACATGGTGATGTTCTAGGTCGAATGAAACCTTTATCTAATAACTCCTGCAATTGCTTCTTTAACTCTAAAAGTTCAATTTGAGCCATTTGATAAGGGGGTTTTGAAATTGGCTTAGCATCAGGAACTAAGTCAACAGTAAATTCAACTTCTCAATCAGGTATAATACCAGGTAACTCATCAGAAAAAACATCAAGGTACTCATTGACCACTGGCACATCATTAATCTGAACAGTTCCTTTGTTTTCAACAATATGTGCAAAGTAACATTCATTTACATATTTTACTAGTTTCTCAGCTTCTTGATATGTTATAAAAAGATAGGGTTCATTCTTGTACACAAACTGAAAATAATTCTAAAAAGAAACCTCTTTAGTTCTACATTCAATCTTATCATGATAAACAGAAAGCCAATCTATACCCAAAATAACATCAAACTCTACTAGAGGCAAAACAATAAGGTTTTCAGGTAGATTATTTCCACACATAAGGACAGGAATGTTCTTATGTTTTCTTTTTGTCTCAACATTTCCTCTAGGTGTTTTTACCATAATTTTCATATTAATATCTTGAGATGGAATTCCCAATTTATTATAATACTTATCAGAAATGAAAGAGTGTGTAGACCCTGAATCAAACAACACATTGGCATAATCTGAACAAACAAACAGTGTACCTGATACAACTTCATTTAATGGCCCAACATCTGGTGAAGTAGTTTTAAAGGATTTCACCACCCCTTTCTACTTGTAGCCCGGATGCTTTTATTCTGTTAAGTTCTTTGTTGGACACTCATTTGCATAATGACCCATTTCATTGCACTTAAAACATTTTACTGACTGTAAATCAGATTTTGTCTTACCATTACCCTGATCTTTTTCTGTGCAATTACGAGCCTTATGTCCCATTTTACCATAATGGTATCACTTACCAGAATTCAAAAGACATTCCCCAGCATGATTTTTACCATAATTTTTACAAACTGAAAACTTAATTTTCTTACCATCAGACTTTTTTGAAGAGTTCTTCCCTTTCTCCTGCCACCTCAACCTCTTATTATGTTGTTTGTCAAAGAATGCTTGATCATCAACAAACTCCATTTCCACCTTCTCCACACAACGAATAAGTTTTTCATAAATTTTGAACTCACAAGAAGTTAAATCCCTTTGATACTTTGGCTTTAATCCTGAGTAAAAATGGTTTATTTTACTATCAAGATCTCGTATGAAATTTGGAGCATACCTTTCCAGTCGAGTGAATTTTTCTTCATAAGCAGCCACTGATTCATCCTCCTTCCTCAATTCTAGGAATTATTTTTCCATCCTAATATGAACCACCTTAGGAAAATATTTCTCAAGAAACTTACCTTTGAATTCATCCCAATTGAGAGCATCAATCTCTTCATTATCCCTGATATTTTTCACCATCAACCACCACTGATCAGCTTCACCTTCAAAACGATAAACAGTAAGAATAACCTTTTGATGTTCTAAACAACCTATGACATCAAAAATCTTCTCTAGTTCTTTAATCCACCCTTCTGCTAACACAGGGTCAGATGATCCTCTGAATGATGGAGGATGTTGCCTCATGAAATACTCCACTACTGACATGTTCCTCTGTAGTTGATCTGGCTGATCTCATGCATGGATACCACCACCATTTATAGCCTGAGTCAACTGTGCCATCACTGCAACAAATTGTTCAGTTCCGATTTTGACCATCTCAGGTTTCTGATTTGGAAGGTTATCTTCCTCCTGATGTCATCCCAACATAGTGGCCCTATTTCTTCTACGGAAAACCATTCTGAACACATAAATATCTTAGGCGAAGCAACATGTTAATCTGTAAATTCTATATGATTTCAATAATAACATAAATTACTTTATGGATATTAATTTAACAATACCCTAACTTCTAAAGTTATCTAAACTGAACTCTGATACCAACTATAAGGACCCAGCCTTATACAATACATAATATTGAATTAAATGAATAATTCACATTGAGGATCTTTTTGGGTTTATAGTTTTAGAGAATTAGGTCATTACATTTACATAACAACATGAATATTATATGTAGAAAATTATACCCAGTATCCATTTTTCATAAAATAAAAACTCTTGAAAAAAAGAGTCATGTCTAGTTCCAGGTTTTAGACAGCATGACTATTCCTTGATCCCATCCTTGACCCTATTCATATTTAAGTCCTGTGAAAACATTTCAAAAACTTGGGATGAGCATAAAAAGATCAGTAAGGGTTATAATAAAAAGGATGAAAACATTTGTTTATAAATACATACAAAACATGAACTCTCTTACTTAACTCATGAAATCATAAGATTTATGAACGACACATAAAAATAATATATCATAAAGGAAACTTGTAGCATCCAAATAATACTTACATTGTTGCTATCACAACTACATAGGGGGTTACTTTGGAATACCCATCACAATATATTCCTGAAATCTCTTAGTAGAAACATTCACGTTTACCTTCGTCATGTTACCCAATGCATTGGAGAGCTATCTTGGGATTACCCTCCCTAGGTTTATCACAGAACCACCCATATACATAAATAATGCCCAAGAACCATAACATGATCATAACACATAACATAAGCATAAAGGAAAGATAACATTTCCACATTGCAATAAAAAAATATCATTTCAAGATATTGAAATAATAAATCCATTCTAAAAATCATTTTCAATACCAAAATACGTAAATAGAGTATATGGTATTTATTTTTCCTTTTAAAAACATTACGGCTTGTTAAGAAAGCCAAAGATCAAATAATACTCGCGGCGGTGGAAAGGTCATTGTCACCACTTACGTAGAAAAACATTCCTTTTTGTAATTTAGTAAAAAAATTTGTATAAAAATATTCCCTTTGAATGAAATGAAAATTCAAAGGTGTTTATATAGCGTATAAAAGAAAATCATGTATTAAAACAAAATATGACTCAATGAAAGGAGATTGAGACGAAGTCCCTTACCTTGTGTCCGACTTGACTCAATCATTCTTTAATCTCCTGAATAATAAACTAAACTTAATTTATACTTTATTAAGAACCTTTTTCAAGTTTATTATTCCTTTTATATCACTTATTACCATGTTATAAACATTATGTAACCATTTAAGTTAATAACATTCGTTTTGTCGATATTTGGTACTTGAGTCAAAAATGGACTTCTTATAATTACATGTTGTTCATGTGGTCAAAGATTAATTATATATAGAATTATATTCATGATTTATATATCATATATATCATATATATCCAGAATATATAATTATTTATAATAGTACATAACATATAGAGGTAATAAATGAAATGTACTGTTCATGGAGACGGTAAGTCGTACGTACGCATTAACGCTACTTTCATTTATATTTCTTATTTTAATGGAATTTAAACATAATTATACATAGTTATATTAACATTACAGTATAATATCATATATAATATCATTAAATCTATACTTTATACATCCCACATAAGGCATTAATGAGTCACATCACTTCGAGGGGGCGGTAGTCCGCACTTCCTCAAATGAGATTATCGTATTTACCCACTATGGAAACCATAAAGGCATGATATAAATGGAGAATACAGAAGCATAAAAAAACATAAACATAATATATATCATATATAAATACATTTCCATCATAATGGCCACCATGAGAGGCGGTAGGAGATAATCGAACAATCATCGTTTCGTGAGGCATTAGTTTTCCATCCACAGAAACATTATGTTCTTCATCCATTAGATGGAGGTGTGTGTATTTTTAGTTAGAATAATTCTCATAAAAACATCCTAGTATATTTAGGATACTGTTTTTGTTGCAAAATAAAGGAATAAAAAGAGTTTACGGGTAGGAGAAGTAAAATAAAAGAAAACAATTTAAGATAAACTGTTACCTTTAATTTGGGTAACTCCCTTTGGTTTGAACCAAAGGACTTATTGAAGTGCCTTATGCCTAAGGTAATGCTTCTAGGGGGATGAGAGGGATGTAGGGAGATTAATTGGGCAGAGGTTGGACGAGCCAAATGGCTTGAGAGGTTTGAGGAATTGGTTAGAACTAGTCTCCTTTTATAAGGGGGAGGAGGGGCTCTTTAGGAAAGTGTGAAAATATTATTTTATTATATAATGATATTATATTTTAAAAGGTCCAAAAATAATTAACGATGAAGATAAGATGACTCATGGTCTAAATAAAATCATCCAATCATAATTGGACATGGTTTGGATAATATTTTAATCATTATAATCTTATTTATTTAAATGATTTATTAATGAGGTAAATACTGCATCATTATTGTGTCATAAATAATTTAATTTATTTGATGTCTAAAAATTATAAAAAAAACACCATGATGTAGGATATATTTTTATATTTCCAATGAATACTTATAGTCAAAAATATGACTTATATAACACCATATAAAAATTAGTTACTTAAAGATTTTTTTTAATGTCAATTTTATCTTTACATTAAATTAATTAATCCAAATTGTCATTATCAATTCCAAGTGGCTCAATGGGGTCCCAAAATCGACCCAAAGATGCTCATGGTCGTAAATGACTCAAAAAATAAGTTTTGGACAAGTTTTAAGGTAATTTTGAATTATTATAATATTATTTTTACCTTGAATTGCCTTATTTACCTTTAACCATGGTAAATAAAAGTCAAAAGTTACTATTCACCAAAAATTATTTTCATCTTATTGAACCAAATTTTAGTTCTTGATAATAACCATGTATGTCAGATTTTCAAAATTCAATTCACTGAAGTGGTAAAATTTCATTTAAATCAAAAAGTGAGTTTTTTAACTACTACTAAGTGGTTTCACTATTCATCAAAAATTGAAGTTTTTCAGAAAAATAGCAAAAATTCAGCCTAAGCATTATTTGATATTCCAAATTCAAAAATTATGTTTACTTTTCCAAATTTAAAACATAAAATTTTCATTAATTAATTTTAAAATTAATTCTCATTGTTAAAACAATTAGCGTGTTTTTAAGAAACAATAACTATCAAAATATCGACACATGTTTATGTCCAATTTCAAAGTGAAATTAATTACAATGACCAACATTAGATTAAATGGTAAAACTATATTCTAATTAAACTTTAAAACCAATTAAAAATATAATCTAACCATATAAATAAATCAGATTAAAACATAGTTTTGAATTAAAATACAATATTTTCACTATTCATTAAAAAATGATCTTTAACGGAAAAAACCAAAAAATTTACACAAAGTAAATTTTGATGTCCCCATTCTAAAGAAAGATTTTATTTTGTCAATTAGAATGTATTAAAGTGACAAAAACTATATTTAAAGAGGGTTCTCCATTAAAAGGTGGTAAATCGACCTTTTAATGTAAATTATGCTTAAAATTAGATTTATTCACATTTTAAGCCTCTAACATTTATTGGATGAATGTAAATACATTTAAAAACATGTATAATCATATTGTAGTTATGTTGGTTCATTCCTGCCAATACAACGGTTAGGAGTTAACTACCATTTAAAATAATAATATTATATTATTAGTGTGTAACGTAAGATTTCAAAGAAACTCGTTGTTGCGTATCGGGTACGCTATCGAACATAGCAACCCCTTTAAAGTAAAATTAATATTTAATTCAAAAATATTAATAAATATGAAATATGACTTATTCTTCATTTACTTGGGATGTTACACTTATGATCCCTTTTCATGGAGCGCATGCATAGAATATATTCCAATGTCAACTTTGATTTATGTTGAAAAAATATAAATGAATTTTATGAAATAATTTTTTATGAATTAAAATGAATTACCATCATGTTTTTAGTAATGTTTTTAAGGATATGAAAAGGTTTGGCTTATTTCGAAATAATTTTTTGATTAGTAAATAACTTTAAGGGTGTTATTTTTCCTATTGTATAAAATATTTTATTTGGGTTTTAAATATAGAATTTAGTTTTTTTTCATTATTTTGTCAAGAATATGTAATTTATTGGGAATTTTATAGTAAATTATTTGATATTAATTTTTCATTATCCCTTAAAACATACCCCTAAAAATAGTTGTTGTGCTAATGAGAATAATAGGTGGTGCTGATGGTTTTATGAATATTATTTTGAAAATGAAATGTCTATGAAATTGGATGTTTAATTATAGGGTGATTAGAGTTTAGAGTGAGTTGATTCTTGATAAATTATTTTTTAACTATTCTGATATGTTATATTATATTACTCAGCTTTATTTTTTTATCATGGGAAACTGTGGGTAGCTAGGCGAGTTATATAGGGAATAGTGGTTCACATGTGTATGATCATGTTATATCTTGTAGAATCAAGTCAAAAAAGTTATCTACTTTGGGTTTTTCCTCTTTTTTAGGAAAGGAAGTATAAGACTAAGTTTTTTGGTAGTTGGATTGCACCAGGCATGCTAGTTAGATGGATTCCATTATTATGTTTCCCTAGATTATCCCTGGTGCTACTAGATGTTCCTATAATGTTTTTTATGATTATTTATATTTTTATATCATTGATATTTATTATTATTATTATTATTATTTGATTTTTCAGTTATAGTTTTCATAAAAATGTGTTTTTTGTAAGTGTATTAAAGAAATAGTTTTATTTATTCAAAGAAAATAGTTACTTTTAAAAATGATGATAGTTGATTTAAAAGGGATATGAAATTCATTATTTTTTATTTTATACCATTGGTTGGTGTTTTATTTAATCATTTTTAATTTATGTTTTTGATAAAGTATCTAGAGTGTTTCTTTAAACATAGATAAATCATGGGTGTTTTTAAAGTAAGATTTTAAATTGGTTTTATTTATATTCATGTGCTCTTATTTTTAATAAAATGATAAATGTATTTAATTTCAATGGTAATATATTTTTTTGAAGGAAATGTTTTCAAGTGAAAACCCATTATTATTTTTCTTTATTTTAAATATAAATTATTCTTTGATATTTGTAGTTCAAACTACCATTTCATGGATTTATTTTTAAATTTTATGCACAAAGCACTCATAGGGATCCTATTAAAAATTTTATTCTCATACTCTATATATACACTCCATTAGAATTTATACATGATGTATTGTGATATAGTTTTTGGGAATACACTGAATAGATATAGTGGATGATCACTAACTTATTTTGGGCGGTATGTGGGTGATAGGCGAATCCCATTCACTTGACAATGGAGATGGGTGTTTGGGGTTTCTTATTAAATTATATTTAATTAAAAATTTATGGTATAATGATGTATTAATACACTTCAACCACTCTATATATTTATTACCTTTTTTGGTTATGTGTTGGTCTTCTATGGTAGTATGGTTTTCGTAATATTGTTTGTTCGGTTTCAATTATAGTTTCTTGAGTTCTATTTATATTATTTTTTCTTGTTTGGTTATTTATTATTTTAAAAACCATTTATATTTATGATTCCCTAATATACATGGTGGTTATATCAAAACTCTAGTAGTGCTTCTTATTTCACTATTGATTAATCTGGTGAAATCATTCCCAATTTAGTATGGATTCTTTCCTTGATACCAATTAATAGCTCATGGCATTTAGGAATGCATGTCAGGATTTGTAACGGGTTATCTTGGATATCATATTATGATAGCTCAATTTGGTTCATTATAGATACTTTATAAACTTTTATAATGATTTATATATGGTTATATGTTCCTTATGTGACACAAGTTTTAAACCTTTGAAAAGTTCAAAATATTCAAAAGTGAAATGAAGAATAAATTATTAAATAGTATTAATATTTTCCAATAAGATAGGGGTGGTGAATACTTGAGATATGAATTTCTTAACCATATGATATATTTTTGAATTCTTTCACAACTCACCCCTCATAGAACTGCATATTAGAATTGTGTGTTTGAAAAGAAGAATATTAAGTTATTGGATATGGTTAGGTTGATAATGAGTTAGTGCGACCTTCTTATATCATTAAGGGGATATACACTGCAAGTAATATATTTGATATTAAATAATATTCCATATAAGGTAGTTATAATGAAGTCATATGAGATATAGACTAGAGATTAGTCCTCATTTTTTCTTTATGTGGGTTTGAGTTTGTGATGCATATGTACATCATTTGGATTCTAATAAACTTGTCCCTAAATCATATAAATTTTTTATTGGTTATAACAAGGAAAGAGTGATATATTATTTCTATAATCCTACCAGGAACAAAGTGTTTATGGACAAAACTTTTATATTTCTTGAGATGTATAATTTAAATTGAGGAATTAGCAGGAGGAATATTGAACTTAGATAAGTTCAGGACAAGATAAAAATAATTTTCCCTAATATGGAAAGTGAGATGGTTCTGAAATAATTTATAGAGGAAGAACTAACTAAGGTTTCCCAATAACCTTGAAGGATTGTTCAGATTCATCATAATCCCAAGAAATATGGTTTTATTTTTGAAAATGATAATAAAGTAATGTTCATAGAGGATGACCCTACTACCTAATAAGAGTCTATTGAGATTCCAAATTCTAAGAAGTGGTTAGAGGATATTAAATTTAATATGGACTCTATGTACACTAATTAAGTCTAAAACATAGTGGATTCACTATAAGGGGTGATAACCATAGGATTCAAGTGGGTTTTCCATAATTAAACTAACACAAATAGTATATTTCCCAAATATAAAGCACATCTAGTAGCTAAGAGTTAAAAAAATCACAATATTAACTATAAAGAGTCATTTTCACTAGTTTTAATGATAAATTCCATTTATATATTTTATAAATAATATAACCATGTGATTATGTGATATATTATAAGGATTTCAAAGCTGATTTCTTTAATGAGAATTTATTTGAGAATGTATATATGATATAGTATAAAGGTTTTGATGTCCCAAACAAGTGTTATAAGGTTTATAATTTGCAACAGTCTATTTAGGGATTGAAATAAGCTTCTTATAGTTGAAACAATCATTTTGATGATGTGATTAAATAGTTTTATTTCAGTAATAATGTGGATGATTCTTTTATATTCAATATAGTTAGTGGGAGTGTTGTGTTATTTTTGATATTTTATATGAATGACCTACTAATTATCAGAAATGATATCTCAACTTTATTTTCAACAAATAGGTGGTTGGGAAAGTACTTATTGATGAAATACATGGGTCAAGTAACCTATATACTAGGTATTAAGATTTATAAAGATATATTGAATAGGTTACTTAGACTGGGTGAAAACACATATATTGGAAAATTATAAATAGGTTTAACATAGAGAAATATAATAAGGAGTCTTTACCAGGGTTTCCTGGCATGCATCCTATGAATATTCATGATCCTTATAAAGAGCCAAAGAGAATGGATGGGATTCCCTATGTGTCTTCCAAAGAATCTATCATGAATAACATGTTATGTAATCAACCTAATGTATCTTATGCTTTGATAATAACACATAGATACTAATCTAATCCAAATTTAGTATCAATATATTGATGTGGAGAACATTATTATGTTAGGACATGTTCTTAGTATTTGTATTTAAGGATGTCCTCATTATAATACATTTCATTATTATTAGTTTCCAAATAACAAGGATGATATGATATCTTAATCTAGTTTCATGTTTTTATTTAATGGTGGTTCTATTAGTTATAATAAATATAAATAATTTAGTATATAGGACTCGATAATAGAAATATAGTACATTTCCATATCATATACTATAAATTAAGCTATTTGGATTAAAAAGTTAATTAGTGAACTTGGAGTGGTTCCTAGAATTGATGGAGTAGTTGAGTTTTGTAGTCACAAAAAAAAAATCTATTTCACAAGTAATGGAACCCTAGTCTCACAAAATGACTAAACACGTCCTTTAAAAATAATATATCATTCAAGAGATCTTTGAGATGGGAAATGTTAAGATATGTTGGGTGGATACATAGGAAATGTAGCTGATATATTGAAGAAACCATTATCATAGAAAAGAAATGAGGATCATGGTCAATATATAGGTATTATATACATGAGATATTGGATTTATTGGTTGAAATATGTATCATGATATATAATAAAGATAGTATTTATTTATCATTTATTTATGTATGAAGAATTTATAAAACATGAATAATGGAATGATAAAACTACCTCAAAGGATAACCTTGAGTTACCCCTAATATATGATCATCATATAGTATTATATGTTGTGATAATATTAATAGTAGTGTGATTAGAGTATTTTATAATATAAAATGTAAACTCATGAAATAATAAGTGGAAATTTATTACCTTGACTAACACATGAAACTATATCACATGGAATGTTATACAATCATTAATATTCTTAGGGGTGTATTATTATAATCAAATCCTTATTACCCAAGAATGAAAAGATAATTATCATGTAAACCTTAATACTTTGGTAACTTTATTACGCTATCCTTGAAGATGAGATAATCAGGGGTGGTTGGGTGTGTTGTTGATCATTTCATCAGTTGAGTTTTTACAAAGATGATATTTTCACACATGTTTGGCGATACAATAAATCTGGGAATTCAATTGAGTGATTGATGAGATGTATAACCATGATCAGATAAGTGGCATGTTATGTAATTATATATTAATATAATTTATATGATATGTAATCATTATGTGTGATCAATCTACTTGGAGAATCAAAAATGTGTGAGCTGGTTTATATTAGATTGACATGTTTTGTGTCTAGCGATCACTCAATATCCTCAAAAAATGGATTCTATAACTATATATACAATTTATATGATACATATTATGTTTTACATGTTCATATATATATATATGTGTGTGTGTGTGTGTGTGTGTGTTTGATTGAGATCCTAACATAATCCTCTATATCTTGAGTAACAATGGAATTTTTCTATAGGATGATCTTTTCTTATATTTATGAATTCATGAATTTATATTTATTTTCAATTATACAAAGGTCTATAGGGTCACAATGTTAATAATTAGAATGTGGATTAAATTTTTGATAAATAGTTTTATCCAAAATGAATATAGTTTGATAAACCACGTCTAAATAAGTTTAAATAGATTTTAAAATAGTTGTGATGTTTTTATAAAGTCATTATGGGATTTTAGTGTGAGATGAAAATTGAATGATATGAAGTAAAATGGGATGAATTGTATTTTATGATTAATCCATATCATAATCCACAATAGGCATATGATTAATTTAATATGAAATGATATGGTTATATCATTAAAGTCATGAGATGCCAATGTTGTATGGTATGACATTTGTTATAGATTATAATATATAATTTCATGTGAATGGGTTATTTCTGTTTCTTTCAAATGGTTTATCATGAGTCATAATTAATTAATATATATTACTTATCACTTAATAATCATAATTATGTTTATTTAATTTTTCAACAATAATTAACACCAATTGAGAATACACTATGAGTAATGCATGGTGGTTTCCAAACATTGGAAATCGATGATTATCCTCCTTCATTGATTTAAGTGAGGATATATAAATGATTTGATCCTTTTTATTTGGAATGTGGTGCACTATGAAGATATAAAAAAACTATATTCCTCCCTTATTCTCATTTATCCTTGATGATAAGGTGCTATCACACCTTTATAAGAACAAGGGATCCTCACATAGAATATATGGATAATAGTGGCTAATGTACTACCCATGGAAGAAATATCCCATGTGATATTTCTATTGATCTTGTAAACCCATATTTTATCAAGGTGGATCACATTGTACTCAAGGTACACATGTTTGTTTTGTTTATTTATTTTAAATTTTTATTACATGATGATATATCTAAGGTTTATTAGGTTGATTATGTTATTAATAAACATATGATATTACAAAAAAACCAATTAGATACCATAGATCCAATATATACTTAGCAAAGTTTTGCTATAAATTAAATATATTTCAATAGAAATAACAATAAAAATTTATTTATGCATATATCATGTATTAGATCAACTGGGGATCCACCTAAGAGGATGGAAGTTACTAGTAAGATAACTCTCCAAGACTAACTTTAATAGGCTATAGTCTAGAAACTAGTGATGAGGTATCTACATAATAAAATGGGAGGAATTAATTTTATATGAAACCTATCACATATTGACATGAATCTCACTCCATAATATAATAGATAATATCTCTAAATAATACTAAATATAAAATTCATGTATATCATAACACTAAAAAATTAACCATACAAAGTATAATATACCATATATCAATATAATATCTCATTACAAACACATCAGGTACAATGAAAAATTAAAATATGTGAATCTTAATGTGTTCATCTCTATAAAGAATCATAGTTTTCCACCCCCATGTCAATATTCTATATGTAGCCTCTAATAACATATCCAGCTGAACCTACTTATATACATAAACACCAGAGTAGAAATGATCAAGTCAACATGCATGGGTGGGTAATAGAAATTAGTATGTTCATCCCAAATAGTGATCTAATCCTCATGTAAAATTAGTACTATGTGCATACTCAAGGAAATAATTGTATACATGATAGGGAACATGTCTCAATTGACCAAACCAATCAAACTAAAGTTCATGGATAAGTAAAGACACATATGGTTCACCACATTTATGATTGGATAATGATACATGAGAAAGAATTTGATTCACCTCATCTTAGAATACTCATATTATTCTTTCAATTACTATGGTGGGCCCATACCTCACCATGGAAATGTGAACTGATCTAGGGAGTACTAACCTCTTGGATAGAAGAATTTAACCTCATTGAGGGGCTATATGTCAATTGAGTAAGTACCAACCCCATACATGGAGGATCAACACCTCAACACTTGGGTGATTACCTTACACCATTAATCACATAGGGGACTCATTTCTAGTTATTTTTTATTAAGTCACGGGAGTTACAGAAACTCTTTCTAGAGATAGAGGACCCTCACCCCTACCATTGGGGGAGAACCTACAACCATTACAATTCACAAGGAATCCACACCTTGTTGATGATAAGTCTATCAAGGGATTACCTAAACTTGAACATACTCTAAATATTTCAACCTACCATGTTTATGATAATAAATGAGAAAATAAGTTTATTATTTACTTAAATATCATCTTCAACCTCAACCTAAACCAATGGGTGAATAATTAAGAGCTATTAAAATGTTGTTTTCTACCTATAACTTAGGTCAATGGGTGAGGATAATTATAAATACACTACTACACTATCATAACTTGTATCCTCTAATTGTATATCTATAACACACATATCCTCCAAGCCATTTCACATATTCTCATAGCTACATTACACTTAATCAGTGAAGATATCACATACATGAAATTGTATGAAGTCTGATTCAGTCATTATATCATAATGATACCAAGGTGATACTATTCCATTTTAAGTTTTTTATTTTTACCACTATACATGCCTATCTTCTTTCAAAAATATTTAATCATATATTTATCATAAATCCTTATCATATTAGGATTTTTTATTTATTTTTTTAAAAAGAGATATAAATATATGATTACATTTATATATATACATATTTCAAAACATATCCCATAAATTTCTCACATTACTATATTATTTAAAATGCAATAATTTTTAATGAAAATATTTTCATGACCTTTCAAATAAAAAAATCTTTATACTTCCATGATTATTAAATATAAAATCTTAAATATTTTTTGACATAAATTGTAAACAATTTATCTCCACCTTGAAATAATTCTTGTAAATTATCTATCTTATATTAATTTAAATTTGATCATTATTCCTTATTATGAACCCCATGTTAAAAGATTCTTAGAAATAATTAATTTGAACTATTATTATTTAATAATAATAATTTACTTAATTACCATTAAATCTTTTTCCATCAACTATGATTGATTTATTATTTTTTATCATCATAATAATATAATAATAATAATTAATCCATTTTAAATTATTTCACTTATCTAAAGAAAATTCATTAATAACTTTAATTATTTCCCATAATATTTATTTTTAAAAATTTAATTCAAAATAAATTATTTTTTTAATAATTTAAAACCCTATTCTAAATAACATACATAATTTAATTAATATATAACCCTTATTTAACTATATAAAATTACTCTTTGTTTTCATTGTGCCTTCACACCTGAAACATTTTGAGTCAATTCCAACTTACTTTCCAAAGGTATGTAGTTGTTTGAAATTTACCAGTGATGCTTTGGGTTACACATTGGTCGAGAATATGTGAGGTTTGGATCATCTCACCCTTTTGGGGAGAATTATTACCTACTATGGGACTCTCTAATAGATTTTATAAAGGTTCATGAAGTCTTACTAGCAATGATATTAGTTAATCTTAATAAATTGGTTGACTGAAAACATGAATTTAAAAGGAAACTAAACATGGTGATTATACTATATCTCATTTTACTTAATTATTAGAACACTTTATATTTTTGCGCTATATAGGTTTCAACTATGGAATGTATTAACATCTAGAAAGGAATTGGGATCCTATGAGAGGTGGTAGGAGGTGTTATGGAGTTGGTATTAGTCCTATGGGATAGGATTCCTATATATCCCCATAAAGGGAATCATAACCCATTTAGTTTAGTGCTATATAAGGGGAAATATTTTACCTTATATGGTATATAAAAAGAACCACAATTTTAAATTTTATGTTCATTCATCCATGACCGCTTCCAAAATGTTTAAATTCATACCAATTGGACTACTAGGTGAAAGGTTCTCGACAATAGTTAGTGTAGGACATACACATGAGTAGACCTTTTTGGTTTATCCTGTCTTTAGGTAACTAGATAAAAAAAATTATAATTTAGGCCTACACTTGATAAGATTCCATTTTTCATTACTCATATTAGGCCATGAGGGAATCATATACTCATCACATAAGGAAATGGGATATGTATGGGTTTGTATCTTCCTCATATCAGAACATGATGGAATTTCATATTCATCACTTAAGGAATGATGAGTCATTATATTCTCATCACATATGGAATATTATTCTCTTCTTAAAATGAAAGGTTAATACTATGCTTATCACATAGAAACTCTTATACTCATCATATAAGGAAGTTGGTTTCTTATTCTTGTCAAAAAAGAAGGCTATAAAAGTTTGATAGATATCACTTCTTGAGGATGATATGGGAAAATGGTGTTGGGATGTTGGGGTTAAACATCAATGGGTAATTCTATACATTTTATTGTAAAAGAAATCAAAACCTACATAGTTCAAGTTACATATTTTACAGTCTTGTGATGGGACCAGTATATATTGTTTAAGGTCATGTGGTATGGATGTTTGAGTTTTAAAATGAGAGACAACAAGAGATTGAGTGAGGTTTATACACGGTCTGACTAAATGCTACTTTACTCTAGTAGGTGAACTCGGTGAAGGTGTTTTTAGGTATTGGGAGGAGTATCTTGACTCTAATAATTTTGGGAAAATAAGAAGAGTATCTCAAATTGAGTAATATTATAAAACCAAGAAAAATATCTCAACTCAAGGTAGATATAGTATATATGGGCAACCAATCAGGGGGATTGAGCAAACTAATGCCCTGTTAGGAGATCCACGCAAGTGGAACCATTGTTATAGTATTAGGAAAAAATAGTACCCAAGTATAGTACTTGAGAGAATTGGTACCCTAGTATGAAATATTAGGTGGAGTGAAACCTAGGTTAGAGGCTGGAGATAAATGGTTCCCTAGTATGGGACTAGGTATAATTAACACCATTGTATGAAGGCGTAATATAATTAGTGACCAAGTAATAGGATAGGGTGAAATGGGGTCTAATTATAAGACTAGGGAGAAGAGACACCCTATTATGAAGGTATGAGCTAATTAGTACCTAGGTATGATACCTAGGATAATGGTAACCTAGGTGGGAGACCTGGGAAAATTGGTGCCTAGGATAGCTAGTTGGTGTTATGGTTTTTATACACCCAAGTTGTTAGTTACTAGGTAGTAGGATTCTTAGGTATTGGCTCCCATGTGGTCAAGAACTCAGGTACCTACTCATAGGTGGGTGGGTGATCAAGTATCAATTCCCAATTATTGATGATATAATGTCCTATTGACTAGGTGTAGACAATAAGGTATTGGAATCTAGGTATTGGAACCCAAGTTTTGTATTCTCTAATAGTTCGACACATAGGGCACAACTCCGATTAAGAGATCCTAGGAAAAGACTTTATATCCACCATCTCTCTAGGTTTCTTGAATTGAAAATGAACTTAAAGAGGGTTTTGTGGAATACTTGGGCACATTCTCTAGATCTTTAGGAACTTAGGTTCTCTTCATTGGACCTATGTTGATAATGGGAGTCGGGGTTCTTTTATAGGTAAACCCCGTTATGGAAGCACGAGGTTGGGTGAGCGTGCGAAGTTGTGTGCAAGGATAAGCACACGAAGTAGAATTCATGATAAGAGAACTTGATACTATGGTGAATTCATGGTAGGGATCGTAGGACTAGGGAATTCAAGGAACGGTGTATGGGACTTGGGTGCACATTTAAAGTTCACCTTGACATGAAACTATAATTTGAAAAAGACTCCTTCTAACTTCAAATGACCATAACTTTTTCTCTCGATGTTTGTTTTGGATAAATAAGTATTCAAATCAATGTTTATGAAATAAAATACACCTTTAGTTACATGTTTACCTAGTAGTAGGTATTTATGGGGACAAAAAATTTCCCAAAATATCAATAAAAATGGGTTTTTTGGTATTGAGAACACTTTTATTCAATTATGGATAAAATATATGGCCTACCCCCAGTGGGAGGTTCTCACCAACTCACCACCAGATTAAGAAATGTTTTTGAGGAATATATATCCTCAGTGAGTGAGAAATTATGAAACACATGGAGATGCCTTTAGTGTATTATTCATTGAGTGTGACATTCCATTCTTAACTCAAATCATGTCATCCAAGTGAGGCCCATTCTCTGGTCACCATGAAAAAGTTCATGACGCATGATCTTTGGGTAGAAATACTCTAATAGATCAAAATGCTAAAATGTAACTTAATAAAATTATTATTAAATTTATAATAATGATTTTATTAAATTTATAACATTTAAAATATTTTTTTCCACTTAACATTATCAAAATGCATTAAACAATGTTTCATGAGGTTTTGTGTGTGGATACGAGTCTAATGAAATTTTCAATACAATATTTTGAGGCACACATGATCCTACATGACCATAGAGTTTTATATGAATAAGGGGATTCCATGTATCATCTCAAAACATTAAAATTAATAATTTTACCATGTATATTTTTGAGCCCCACTCATCCATTTGATCTTATGATCAAATGAAACTAGTTTCACTACATCACACCCTACATTATTATGACCTTGATAAGCTCTCATTATTCGATCCCATGATTAGTTGATCTTTACAAGCACATATGATGTCATTTTGTGATACTATTTCCTTATTTTACATGGGAATATTAATCACTGTCTGATACAAGGATTAGATAGTTTCACATTTCCCCCAAAATATTACTTGAACAAATAAAGGAGAGGCAATTCTAATTCAGGATCATTTGGTCCTCATTTTTTCACCATGACTCCATCAGAGTACCACTACCACCACCATCGATAAACTAAAACCTAGAGATAAAGTGTGTCCATTCACCACTAAACTTCACCAAAAATATTACTCTCATTACCCCAAGTATTATAACACTCATCATATATCCAAGTGAGGCTCATTATCTGGTCACCATGACAAAGTTCATGACACATGATCTTTAGGTAGAAATACTCTAATAGATCAAAATTCTAAAATGAGACTTCTAAAAATTATTATTAAATTTATGATAATGATTTTATTAAATTTATAACATTTAAATTAATTTTTTCCACGTAACATTATCAAAATGGATCAAACATTGTTTCATGAGTTTTTGTGTGTCGATACAAGTCTAATGAAATTTTAAATACAATATTTTGACGCACACATGATCCTACATGACCATGGAGTTTTAAATGACTAAGGAGATTCCATGTATCATCCCAACCCATTAACATTCATAATCTTTCCATATATACTTCTGATCCCCACTCATCCATTTGATCTTATGATCAAATGACACTGGTTGCACTACATCACACCCTATGCTACAATAACCTTGATAAGCTCCCATTATTCAATCCCATAATTATTTGATCTTTACATGAACATATGATGTCATTTTGTGATCTTATTTCCTTATTTTACATGAAAATATTAATCATTGTCTGATACAAGGATTAGATAGTTTCAAATTTCCCCTGAAAAATTACTTGACCATATAAATGGGAGGCCATTCTAATTTAGGATCATTTGGTCCTCATTTTTCTACCATGACTCCATCAGAGGCCCAATACCACCATCATCTATAAACTAAAACCTGGAGATAAAGTGTGTCCATTCACCACTAAACTTCACCAAAAGATTACTATCATTACCCCAAGTATTATAACACTCATCATTTATCAAAATATATTAGTTAATGAAATAAAAACATAGATAGAGGTTTAAATTCACTAAAAAATATCTCTAAGAAAAATTTTAATATACCACTATGATTGAGGAAATTTTAATGTCAATAGTTGACTCTTTATAAGAGTTTTTTATCTATATGTAGCTAGTTTCATAGATCGACCAATATGAATGGTTTTTAAGGAACTAAAAAATTCTATCATAAAAATTAACTCTAACATATTTTTGAATCCATATGTAAAATTTTATTAATTTCACTTCTATTAGATAAGTTTTCATTCATAGAATATCATGTTAATGTGATATTTCGATATTTTTTCATTATTAGCCTAAAAAATAGAGAGTAGTTTTAATCTATAAAATTATCTCATGAATATTATGAAATTACTTTATTTTACTTTAATGAATCTAGTTCTATTAATTTTATTTTAACAATTAAAATATATTTCTAAAAGGTATCATCAATTTTCAAATATTAGTTCATTCAAATTGAAGAGAGAATTTTTGGATAGTCTAACTTCTATCTTGAATATCATATAATACATGAATTGTATTATCAATATTATATAACAATTAGAGTCATATTAACATGAATAATGTGATTCTATAAGTCTTAATTAATAATCAATCAAAAAAATTGAAATTAAAGATATTTTTTTAATAATATAAACTCTCTCTAAGATATCTCATAAACTATGCACCCAATTTATAAGATTATTACATAAATGTGTTCGTATCATCGATACAAATGTAACATTGTATGATAAAATAATATAAATTTAAAGAATATGAAGATAAAAAAATTTCAAATTCTAAAAATAAAATTTATTAATAAAACTTAAATTAAACGGGTTGGAATCAAAGAACCATACCCAAATTTTTCATCGTTCTCCATTCTCTGGTGATCCTCCATTGTCTCTAGTATCCTTATCTAGCATAATATCTCCAAATGATATATATTATTTCAAAAATTCACTAATATATGAATTTTAAGTGTAATTTAGTTTAAATAATATTTATTTAATTTATAACCGATGACACCTAAAATATTGATGGTGTAAGATCAAACCTTAAAATCTCACCAAAAAGAAAAAATCCCATTCTAGACTCTATGAATAAGTTTTATTTTTAATCATATCCTCCATTTATTAATAAATTATAGTTTAACCCTTAGTGAGCATATAATCCTGGTTAACTATATATCCTTTCCCAACTTCTCCTAAAACCAAAAAAAATCAATTTAGATACGTTATTTAAATTTCATAACCACTATATATATAATAAAATTAAAAATAAAGTTGTATTATAAATTATAGATAAGTCGATATTAGTTGGGAAAACTGGGATGTTACATTAGTTAGTGATCAAAAATTTGATGACATATATTGATAGGAACCTGATATAATGAAAATCAAGGAGAGAAAAATTCTTCATCGATATCATAATTTCCTTAAAAAGGACTAGATACAAAAAAATAATAAAATAATTTTAAAAATTATAGCCAAAAAATTATTATTGAATTAAATTAAAGATAATTTTAAAAAATATAAATTTCAATACACTTAATCAAATGAGGATCATAATCAAGAAACTAACATTTCTCATGGATAAAGTCCAAAATTATCAATCTGGAAGGGCCCTGACCCCTCTTAGATGATCCAATAGTAGAATTCCCACCATTTGGTTTGGATTGAAGAATAAGGGGCCATCGTTAGTTAAGGGATCCTCATTCTTTCTATAAATAATATCATCAAACTAGTCTTTAGACATATGAAACATAACATATAATTAATAATTAACATTATTATTCAATATACCTAGAGTTAAAAATTTAAAACAAATGATTAATTATATATAAAAAATTAATATATTGACTGAACAAAACTTATTTTTTTATTATAAAACACTTTTTTGGAAAACTAAAAACCACAAGTTCATCCCGAAAAAGTATTAAAGGAAAAAATTAATAGTTGTCAAAATGTAACTTGAGCCTATTAACAATCTTATCCCTAAATGGTTTCCAAGAAATAGATGCTACCAATGTTTTGGGGTCATCATTTATAAGGTCTAGAAAGTGAATCACCAACTTGTCCCATGTTTTCATGTACTACTCTTGTGTGATCTTCTCTTCATTGAAGCCTCATTCTAAAATTAGGATCTTCTTATTAATCCAATAACTCTATTCCCAGGTAGTATCCATAATAATGGTACATCCCATACTCTTAAAATAACTTCTATAGAGGCATTTATCACAAATAATTCCTCTTCTAAAGCTTTTCTAGAATGTATGAGTAGCTCTGTAGGAGCTTTCACAGCTGTCACCTGCAGGTCACCCCTAGGGGAAACTATCCTACAATCCACTTCCTCCACTTAAACAAACTTCCTAAAAGAATTTGTATCACCTTAATTTACCTTGGATTTCGATTTTTTGGCAGATCGAGTCTCCATAGGTAGTGGTAAATAAGAGTAATCCTTTCGGCCTTTCTTACTGCCTTGCCAACCCTTCATCTTCCTTGGACCATAGAGGTATTTAACCTGGAATTATTTTCACTGTATTATAATAATGGACCAAGTGACTCATCACCAGAATCATCCCTATGAAATCCCTGCACCTCAATGTGGTTATCTACCTGGTCTTCCTCGTAATCAGGCCCTTTATTCCCAAGTCCATCGAATCAGTTACCCAACTTAATGGCTGGTAACTCACTTCTTGGACTTGACCCGTTCACTCAAATAGTCTCATGTTCCAGATAACCCTCTCTTCTAGTTTTTTCAAGTAAAAAAATCACTACCTCTACATAGGAAGAGACCTTAATGGCCTTTGTACTTACCTCATCCCCCTTTCTTATTTCCACTTCCCGATTGAGACCACTACCAATTACACTTCTTGAGGAATCCAAATATACCGGGTCCAGAACACCTACATTAGTAGTAGAATCCACATCAGGTTCTAATTGTCTTGAATAACCTTTAACAACAATATTAGGAATACTCGTGTCTTTCTTTAGTCAATTGAAAACACTATAAACCAAAATGTTACCCTCCTGAGAAGTAGAATGAACATCATGGGCTAACACCAGAACAGAACCTGCATCAAGATGACACTTTTCTTCCAAACCTAAAACAGGTCATTTCACCTTACCACTAACTTCAGAAGGCCCCATCCTATATATATCATTCATCTTAACTCCTCCCCTATAATGAACTGTATCATGTCTAATTTTTATGCAGGTAGAATAGAAATCAAACCATGACTCAAATTCCACAAAATATTTCCATCGAAACTCCTCCCCCACACAAATCCAAACATACTAGGTTGGAAACTTGGAAACATCAACTACCATGAAACTTTATGGAGCCATAGGATGGAAAAAATCGGGTCCTTCTATCTGAGAATAGATACCTTCATACCAGATTCCCTAACATGAAAAAAATTGTAGGGTTTTGAAATGGTAAGGGAAGTTTGGGGAAGCTTACCCATACAACCATTGTTGGTGCCTCACATTTCATATGAAAATCGAAGGTCCTCCAAAAGAGGTAAAAAATGGATTTTGAAACTACAGGGGGAACTGGACCAAGCCCTAATCAAGTCTTCCTCTGAGATAAAATAGATCATCACATTCCTACTATCGATCAGACCAACCGTAGCTCAATCTTAAAAACCCCATGTTCTAAAAATTAATTTGTTAAATGCATGAACTAAAGGGATACACTACTTAAAACGACCAACCAACATGTAATTGTGAAGATCTGAATCCTTAGTAAGCTCCAAAGAAGAAATCTTCATCAGTGGGAAACCACCAAATAAATCAGGGACTGTAGGGAACAATGAAATTTAAAGGAAGGAGGGAAGAAAATCAGGGCTAGAGAGAGGGGAGAAAATGTGAGAAGTGGTTCCTTCAAAGGATGGTGGAGGTACCTCCCCCACTAATGGGGGAGGGACCAGCGTGGAATCCATATTTACCATAGATTGGGAACCACCGTCTCTAAAACCCTCTTGAGCACTGAAGAAAATATTTTTGAAAACAATTAATATACTTATTGTAGTTTTATTTATATATGTAATACATTATTCATCATCATCATTTCCATCATCATAACCTTCTAAATTTTCATCTTATTCTTAATAACTATTAATTTCTATAACATATGTAATACCTCACTCAAATCATCTTCATATACTTAGAAACTAGTTTTTACATATCCTCTCATAACTATCTCCTCATCTAAACCATCGACCAAAAAAATCCTAAGTTCACCTTAGATTCTTGAGGATAGTGTTGACTACCATCCAATGAAATTCTTCTAGGCCAACATGATATCTTACTACTGTGCTTAAGGTTTAGTTGACATCAAGCCAAGTACATAGTATAACATACTTGATTGTCCTAATTGATGACAAATATTAAATCTTTTCCATATTTTTTCTATCTTAACATGTTTGAGGACACATTTTTTGGAAAGATAAATTCCATGTGACACCAGTAACAATACCCTATTAATTTCATCCATAATAAATTTTTTAAGTATTTTTTTAATATATATACTTTGAATTAGATTGAGTAGCCTCTTAGATCTGTCATAATAAATCTTGATCCCAAATTCATATGTTTCATTTCCAAAGTTCACCATGGAGAATAATGTATTCAACCCAACTTTTATAGGCTATAAAACTGGTATTTCATTTCCAATAAGTAGTACATTGTCTACATAAACTATTTGAAAAATGACTACACTCGCACTAAACTATTTATATACATGAGGATTAAATTATTTCTTTATGAAATGAAATTCCATTGTAGTTTCATTAAACTAGATATTTCATGACCTGTATTCTTTATTTATTCCTTAAATTAATCTCTATAACTTTTATACCTTGTTTTAATACTTTTGAGTCACAAACACTTAAAGTTGTGTGATAATGAAATATTTATAAATATTCATATTAAGTAATTATATTTTGACATCCATATTCCAAATAAAATATTCATGGTAAGATTCTATGTAAATTATAATTATAATGGATTTTATCATAACAAATGGTAAAAAGTTTCATCATACTCTATTCCATGATGTTGTTTGAACCCTTTTCAATCCCATCATAACTTATAAGTACTTAATTTTCCTTCCATGTCTATTTTATTCTTGAATACCCATTTAAAACCAATAAGCATTATATAAAATAATAGATCTACAAAAAATATAGACTTGGTTTTGATATATGGAATCCATTTCAGAATTCATATCTGCTTTCCACTTTAAAACTTGTATTTGAATAACTCTTCCCTTGTAAGTTATAAGATTATTATTATAAAATAATTATGAGACACTATCCTTAGTGACTGGAAACCATATCTTTCATGTCCTAAAAGATCTATTATACTCATACACAATACCTATATCTCTGTAACATTGTCTTACATGAGGATTTATGGAATATGTTCCCATGCTTTCTATTATGTATCTTGAGTCTGAACTTCATTAAATTCTATCTCACTTACAATATCTCTTTTATGGATATTATACCTATCATGTAATGTGGTACATCTATTAACCAAAACCTTTTTATATAAAGTGTATTATAGGTAATATCCTCTTATTTCATTGGAATATCTTATAAATACATACTTAGTACCTCAGGGAGTAAGTTTTTTACAAGAAATGGCCTTAACAAATACTTTTCTTCACCATACTCATACATGATACAACACATGATTATTACATAAAAAAGTCTATATGGAACACCACTTTACACCTTAGCTTCCACTAAGTTTAGAATGTGTGTTGTTTTCTACAATGCATATCACCAAAAGGTTAGATGAACACTCATATAAATCATTATTAATATCACAATTTCTAACATGGCTCGGTTCCTCCATTCACTTATACCATGAGTGAGTTAGGATAGAATACAAAACTACCTTAAATAATAAATAAAGTCTTGATTAAGATATTCTCCACCATGATATGAGTGGATTTTATTAATCTTTATATTAAGATGGTTCTCAACTTCATTCTTATATTCCTTGAATATATCAATGGAATATGACTTATACCGCATTATGTATACATATCCATATCTACCAAATTCATAAATAATGGTTATGATGTATGATTACCCACCCCTAAATTCAATTGGAAATGGTCTACATTGATCTGTATGAACCAACTCAAGAAGCTCATTGGACCTTTGACCTATTCCACTAAATGCATCTTTGGTCATTTTTCATTGCAAACATGCATGAAATAAACCAAATGGTTTTAGTTTAAAAGAATCCAAATATACATATTGGTGTAATATGGTAATTTTTTTGCATTTACATGACATAGATGGTGATTCTATAGTTGTGTGTGGTATAAATAATGTGTACTATTTTTCTATCGATTTATTTTACTTGGTTTTTGTAATCTAACACATAAATACCATTATTTAAATATTACATACCACAAAAAATCTTTATGTATAAAATAAAAAACATTTATTCCAAAATATTAAAATAAATCCATCTACATCAAGTATAGATGTAGAAATAATGTTTTTGGTGATTGAGGCTATATAATAATAATCTATTAAAACCAAGATCATTCTCATCAGAAATGTGAGGTGGTAGTCCCCATTAGGAATAATAGAAAGTATAGATCTGTTTGTTACTCATAGATCTACCTCACCTTAAGACATCTTCCAAAATATACTTAGTTTTCTTTATTTGAATAAATATATAATCAACACATGATATATCCCATTCCCAATTAGTATAAAGGGATAAATTGAACACAATAAAAAATTCACCAGAAGCTTCCCCTTGATTCTTTTTTTGGGTGTAGTTTTTCTTCAAGTGGACCTTATTTCCACATAAAAAATAGATAGAATCATATTCCCTTGATTATCCCTTAATTATTTTCTTCTTGTAGGGGAGTTGTAAATAAGTTTTAGTCTTGTAGTTAATCTTGATGCTCTTTTCTTGACCATTACTTTTATTCACCATAAGGACTAAAGGTTTTTAATATTTTAAATCTTTATAATCATGGTGAATTAGAGTGATAAGATTTGGGATATAATTAAATATTATGTTCATATTGAAATTTACAACAATGTAGGAGAAGATATGGGTCAGTAAAGAAATAATGAGATCGTTGAATAGATCTTCAGTAATTTTAAACCCTATAACCTCTAGGAACTCAATATATCCCTTGAGTTTGACTATGTGTGTCTCAGCTAGTGTACCTTCTCCAAGTTTTCTCGTGAAGATTTCCTTAGATATATTAAACCTTTACTATATTGTTCTCTCCTAATAATGATCATGAAGATGTTATAATATGTTATATGAATCCATGCTTTCATATGACTTAATAAGTTTATTATACCTGGATGAAAGCATTAAACAAAAAACTTTAATCATATCACTTCGGTGTTTATCATTGAAAATGAACTCCTCATCACTCATATCATTTTCAGTTGGATTAGGAATTGATGATTCTAGAACATAAGACTTACATTCAGGATGTAGTATAACCCTTAGGCATCTGAATCATTCCTGGAAGTTACTTCTAATTATAAGATAATATTTATTTAGAATTGATTTTAGGGTTAATGTGGTTTATGGAATTATCATTATTATACAATAATATAATAGCATATTATTATTAATTTTCTTAATTAAAAATTATATTAGATAGAATAATTTTAAACTTATTATTTATCCCACCATTTTATCAAGTCTCAACGGACCTCACCATTAAAATTGAAATGACCCATGAAATAGAAATTCTAGTGGAAAGAGTCCATATTTTCCTTCTTATAATCTGGCCAGAGGCTATTAAAATTATAAGAAAGTATTTAAGCATGTGGTCTTTCCAACTGTAAACTACCAGCTCCGTGAACCATTGATTGGAATCCCCGATATTTAAATCCATACTCATATTTCCTCAACACTTACCTCGAAATTTGTATTGGAAAGAGGTGGGCCATTGCACCCAATAAATATTTGGTTATGTTGGCCAACTATCTTAGTTATAACTTCCTAATAATTAAATTTTACCCCAACAGAGGCCAAACTGACACTTTAACTTTGGGTTCATCTTAATTCTGATGGTGGAAGGCTTAACAACATAATATTAATTTGAGGTATTTTTTTTATTATACATAAATATTTCTTTTTTATCCTTTACATATATTATTAATAAAAATTTTATTTTAATTTAGGGATTAACCATGTTATGATAAAACATTTAGGCATAACCAATTTATTTAGTTATATATTTTTATATTATTCCATTTATGTATATGATTATTATCTTGTATCCATAAAATAAATCATGCTTTAGACAGAAATAAAATAAAAAAATAAATGACTAATCATGAACTTATATAATGGTTGTTTTGTTGAGAAAATAATAATTTAACCTATAACCCTTATGGAAACCCCTTAATGTCAGTCTTGGAACAAGTTTCAACATTGCACCTATCCACATATGTATCACTCATGTTGATTTCATCTCAGTTCCATCTTGAACTACCTCGACCTCAGATCTGTCTTGAACTGACTCCATGGACCTTCAAACACTCCTTTTATTACATATTTTTTTATGACTCACATTTAGGTGAGGAGAATCAAAATTAATGGTTAATGGTAATTACATAAAAAAACTTGGATGTATAGGTCCTACATAATAAAGGAGGGAGGGTTGAAATGTAGGCCATCATATTTAATTCAATAATAAACAACTCTAAACTGATGAAATAAAATAAAATAAAACATACATAGTTTTGGTCAAATATTATGATTAGTCACACCCATGTAAAAACTATGAATTTAAAATATCTAGTCAATATTCATTTTAATTCATTATTCGATAAGATAAAACACACGCGAATTAATCCAATTAATTATCTTATTAATATTTTAATTCATAATATCTAATTCTATCAAATTTTACTAGAGATTCCAATCCACTTTGATTTTAAATAAATAATAATAATTTTATTTTATTTAAAAATTTTATAAAATTAGAACACAGCTTGGTACTTAGAAGTAACTCGGAGAGTACCTGTCCGAACTACTCAATATAATCCTTGTTGTATAGAGTACACTCATATAACATATTGAGTACATATCATGTGTCATAATTTTAAATCACATGCTATAAAATTAATGATACATGAAGCAGTTGAATATTACATTATCGGTATAATTTAATGTGTTGAGTCAAAAGTATGAAATGACCATACAAGATTTACAGTTTTTAATATTATGCGGAAATAATTAAGTATTTAATTTAATATAAAAATCAATGACCATTGTGTACTATCAAATTAATGACACATGAAACTCAAGTCAATGATCTTTAATGTATAAATTAATTAAATTTAATATTTCCATGTAAATAGGTAATGTACATAGTGTGTGCAAGCTAGTCACATGATGTGTAATTCACTTCATTAGATATCTGAAATACACACATAAGGACTTAGCGTCCAATTATTATGGAAACTTATGAATTACACAACATATATAAATGATACATGATGTGTAATTAAACTTACATGTTTCTGGACTATACATGTCATGTATTAAATATATGTGATGTATTAATGATGTGACATGTATTAACCTCATGTTTTCAACTATGAAAACATATGGACTACAAGCTATGTGTAAAATCTACATGTTGTGTAGTTAAAAAAATACATGTGTCACTCTGTCCAGTCAACATGTGGTTCATTAAATTCACATAGTGTGTATTCATCACAAGTGGCACAGAGTCCATACGGGTGTCTTAATGCAATGAACAAGGACACATGATGTGAGATAAAGGAGTAAACATCATGAAACCATGTGTTAGATGACCATAGTACTTGGAATATCTAGATGTGTTCTTCATATGTGACCTTTTGTAATTATTAACCAATCTTGGTTATGTAAGTGAGAAATAAAGAATAAGAAGAAGAGATCATGGTCATCATATGGAGAATGAATCAAACATGAAATGAAATTTAACTTCTAAATATATAATGATCAAAAATAAAATTAGTAATTAAAAATTTAAATGTGACCACTATGATACCACTTGATGGATTCATATGTCGTGGAAGTACCTATTTTTTCTATGACCAACTCAACTTATGTTGGATTTGATGGATCATTCAGATATTGTAAAAGATGTAAACGTCATGGACAATGATATTTTTTAAAATAATATTGACAAAGAAGGTTTCTGAAACCAAGAGAATATATTTTAATGTTAAATTTATAATTAATTTAAATATATTGGAATAAATAATACCTCATTATTAAGATCTTTCTTTAATGAAGATAATGATCATTCAAAGCCATTTTCACTCAACCGTTGTTTCTCTTTTAGGATCCAAGTGTAGAATCCAACTAGTAGTGATCCACATTTTCTCCTATAATCTTTGAAAACACTGATGGATTTCCATGTGCTAACATGGAATATTGATCATCTTGAGGTGATTTTTTATCACTATGGAAATTCCTTCAGGCTTAAAAAATATTCCTTGCACTCTCATTCTTTAGATGATGGAGGAAAAAGAATCTATATCAGGTTATTTGGTCTTGATAGAGATCTTGATATAATTATGCACAAGGATTCGCAATTTCAATCAATTTCAATCAATATCTACACAATAGACATAGTGGTATATTTATAAAGATAAGTTTAGGGTTAAAATATTTTTTAATTTAACAACATACCTTAAATAATATATTAACCCTTAAATGAACCAATGACATGTAATAATATTATTATTATTATTTTCTCACAGTGTGCACTGATTGTCATAATGATAAATATTCTTTTATCAAATTTTAGATTAATATTTATCATTGAACATAATCTTTTTATACTATTCCTTCTTGAAATATATCAAATACTTGAATAAACATCTATACATTCAATAAATTAATATTATATATCTGAGTAATTAAATAATTACCATATGAATAAATATTTATTTAATTTATGTGATAAATAAAAACTGAATAAAATTATTCCTCGATCTTGAGATTAATATTCATTCCAATAATTAAATTTGAATAGAATTAAATTGAAATCAACAGAAACACTTAGTGTGTGTTTCTATAGGATTATATCTCATTGGAATTAGGTGGTATTGGCTAATGTTCAAGATTACCACCTAATAGTGGGTCAAGATACCCAAGAGAAAGAAGTTAATGTCACAACATCAACAATCACACATGAGTGCTCATTGTGTAATATAATACATTTTTTATGATATCTCATAAAGTAGGTTTCACACCTGTGTCATCAACTTATATTCTTGATATGTCATTCAATGACTCTAAAATAAACTCATCATTACACCAAGGATATAGAATTTTAATTCGATTATTCTATTTTAATCAATGGACCAAGATATCAACTTCCATAAATATGTAATGTAAAAAACATTCCTCAACTTATTCATTAATAACATGCCATTCATGACACCCAATGCACCCAAAATCACAATGAATTGGTTCTATAATTTTTTACAATAATAAATATAATTTCTTAAGTAATTATATGCATTAATAATAATCTTAAAGCCTGAGTACAATTACACATGCTCAAAGATAGAAATATCCAATGACACATAAACATGTGGAATTTCTACGGGAGGGTATGTTCTCATAATCTCCCATCTTGGAGGCTACTAAGTGAAAACTTAATGAGATAAAGTCTCATCTACTTACATGTACTCACACCTTATGGCCAACATTCAGTGTTCTCCATCATAGAATTTTATATGATCATGGAAAAAAGTTTAAGAATATAATCATGAAAATTTAAGTTTCTTATCATAATGGGGAACTAATATTCCATTTTCAATATGATAGATACTCTGGGACATCATTATAATAAAGTCAGACAGAACTATGAAAATATGTAATAATATATTTTAATTAATATTTACTTATTTGAATATACATACAATCTAAAGTACACGTAGTTGGTTCTAGGACACCAACTCTAATATTTTGATCCCAAAATAAATATAAAATTGAGATACAGCTAGACATTTCACATGAATTAGACTCTCTCACCCATTTAACTAATGTAGGATAATATTGATCTTTTTTGTTCACCATTTCATTTTTGTGTCTCCTAAATAATTAGTAAAATACATAATCTCATAGAACACCCTGTTTATCTATAATATTCTCCCTTAATACCACTATCAACCAAGGTGGTTTATTTATAGTAAATTGAATATTTATAAAATGATCAATTTTTTATATGTTTCAGTCATAAATATTACATATTGACCCAAAATGGAAACTTTAACGTTAATCTCAAGTTGAAGTGGAATGTCACTAGGCCCATGGAGATGTCCCTCGACTAAGAAAGGCTTACTAATAGAATAAATAGACCAAAAAATGTCGTGGAGAATGTCGATCCACATAACTCCCACGGAAATTGCATGAGTAGTAGAACTTTATGTGTAAATTCATATAGAAAATCATACAAATATACTAATATAGTCAATGATACATATAGAATAACTATATAGGATCCCTAAAAATAAAATTGACTCTATATCCTCTACTAGTATACATTATCCTAACCCTGATACTCCATCCAATCTAACAAATAATCACCCTCAAAACCTGTAACTCAAGATAACAACATTTGTGTGTGAATTAGGATTCAAATGTTGGGTGTGAGTATAAAGACATTGTAGGATTTCACCAATTAATTTCCATATACCCCATCTATGTGAAAACCAAGTATATTATATGAATTTTATGAAAACATACCCCACCAATGAAAATTTATATAATCTAAAAATTATATATATCAATCACAATCAAAATAAGATTCGTTTTATGAAACACCCATCAAACATAAAATTTAACCATAATTTATAAATAAATCATATCACACGCCTATTTTAACCTGAATACTAGGGATTTATAATTTAATTCTACCACCCTTTGAGTAACTACTACCCCAAATTTCATCCTTTTCTTACTGATAATGCCACCATACTAATGTAGGGTTCCCTATTCATACTTGTCTGCCTGGAAGAGGCCACCACACTTAAGCATGATCAAAAAACCATACTTAAATCTCACTAATAATCTATATTAAACAATTTAATATAATACAAAATAAGAAATATCATAATACTTCAGAAGCTATCACATAAATAAAAATGTAAATTCATGATAATAAATTTCCCTAAATTTCATATTTTCTAAAAAACCCACACACATATCTAATCCATATTTCCTTTTCTATAAATTTACCCACACAAAAACCATTTATCACCATACATAAAAACATGTTTATAATTCATTTTAAATTTATTATAAATATTTATTTATAAAAACAACTTGAAATCTTAAAAAATTATCCCATAAAGATGTTATGCGAAGACACTAACCTTGAATTTATTTTTTAGTTTATTCCTGTTAATTCAAATTATATCAAGTCATATAAAATACCATCCAAGGAAAACTCTCAAATACCATAATATGAATTTTTAAAAAATCTCTAAAGTTCAATATAAATAAAAAAATAATCCTCGGGTGATATAATAACACCTATTTTTGAAAAAATGACATGAATGTGATTCATATAATCTTAACCTAGAATCTTAAAGAAACATACCCATCATTTTATAAAGTTTCTACATACCTTAAAAACCCTGCTAAAAATCACTAGGTTCTTCCACTAAGTGAGTGCAATTCAAAATGAAGGAGAGAAGAAGAATAATGAACAATATACCTCTGATCCAAGCTCTATACACTATATAGTGGAATATAGATGAGTTTTAGAGTAAAATTTTCCAAAAATATAACCCATGAAGGGCCTTTAATAGATATTTCAATGTAAGAAGGAAACAATTATTGTTGTTTGGGAATTATAGGAATGAAATATATTTTTTTGGGAAAATCTTAAGTAACTGTGTGGTTAATATATGAATCACCCCACCTATTTTAAGGTATAATTTTTCTTATTTTTTAACAAAAATCATATATTTTTAGGGGTTTGGGATTTATGATTAATTAGTGGAGGTCAAGGATTAGTTTTTAGGAGTTTGGACTTAATGAGATAGGTTTTTATTTTGTGACAGACATCACCAGGCACCCAGTTCTAGTTGACCAGGTACTCAAAGGCCCTGAAAAAAAGGTTAGGCTCTAGAGGGCCTCTGGACACCTAGTAGCCCTTAGGTGGGTACCCGATGTTGGTTTTCTAGGAAACATGGGGTCACTTGGTCCTTTTTTTAAAATTTTAATTATTTTACTGTAAATGTTAAAATTTTATTTAATACTCACCACTTTATTTTCCCCTCATAATCACATGAGACTTCTCTCAAATCTCTTTATCCTTCTCTTATTAAAGTTCTAATTGAGGTGTAATTAGTCCCATGGGATATCTTCAAGTATTTATATCAATTTTGTTTCTTATAATTCTTATTTCTCTAACTATTTCCCTTTATATTATCAAAAATCCATAAATCCGTGTATTTTTTTATTTTGATAAATCTATCAATTTGATCCAAATCACTCAATGATATTCAATGAGTAGGGTCCTAATAATATAAGGTAGGTGGTTCCTAAACTTTACTATTAGTTTATATGTTTCTCATGCCTCATGTAATATGTATGTATATCCAAACTTGTTCACATGCCATAGTTTTGATTTTAAATTGTTTCCTTAATTTCCCATGGATTAAATAAGGTTGGTTAGGCCTATAAGAGGTCTTGTGAGTTTTTTTCATTAGAACCGTTGTTATAGATGACCATAAACCTCATGTAAAGTGTTATAAAATTGTGATTTGGAATCCATTAAGGGTTATTTAACTTGATATATGACTTTAGAATCCATATGAGTTTTCCTAGACAATTATTTAATGAAGGAGATTATCTGAGAATATTAATCTAGGGATATATTGGCCTTGAAAATAGATTTCCGTTATGTTAGTAGTCTTGTGAGCTTAACCCTTGATAAAATATGATAGATACTTCCCTTAGATTATTAATTAATGATTTGTGCTTTGTTTCCCATTAGAAATTAGTGATAAATAATTCACTATATTGACTATTATAGTGGTATGTCATCAACCATTAACATGATTAAGATGATGGCTATTTTATAATAGGATATTAATGTAATGGTATATAATTCACTCATAGTGGATTATGTGATAGTGATGTCTCATTAACTTGGGTATTGATGAAAGATCTTCCACCCATGGGGTATTATCTAATGGTTATGTCTTGTCCACCTAGGACATGGTGGTATATTTTCCACTTGTGTGTGGTATGTGATGACAATATCACATTCATCTAGGGCTTGGTAGTATGTCATCCACCTTTGGGGTAATATGTGATGGTCGTGCATCATTTACTTGGGGTATATTAGTATATCATCTACCCATATTTTATTATTTTGTGGTGATGTATCATTAATTTGATGTTATTGGTATATCATCCATCCATGGGGGATTATGTGATAATGATTTATCTTTACCTTAGAATTATACTACAGATGTATCATTTACTATGGAAGATATGGGTATTGTGATAAATAATTTACCTCAGTTTATGAGATGAGGGGTGATATATGGTTAAATATTAATAGGTGTTTAGATTTTGGGAACTTTATCTCATTCTAATGTTGAATAGATTAGAAATGGAAAATAATAGTTTTTCTATTGGGAAGTCCATGATATAAAGAGTTTATTTTTATGTTTTTGACTTGTATTTCACTATGATAATATGATTATATATTCTTGATTTCATTAGGGAAATTATTGTTGGTGTACTACTAAGTTTTAATCACACCCAACAAAGGAATCTTGGTGCACATATAGATTTTATGGTTTGATATACAGGTAAAATAAAAGTCCATGTATTAGATAGATAAGAAAGTATAACTTGGTTGGAGTTAGGATATAGGACTAGGTAGGTAATTGGAACCAATTTTTATAGTAGTCTTAATATTTTTGTACATTTTGTAATGGTATATATATAATTGGCCCATGGGAAATCCTAATTTTTATTTATGCCTATGTAAAATTACAATATAGTTAATTTTGTAATAGCATATTTTAATTATTTATTCATGGTTGACTTATCAATGTAATATACATGTTACGCTTTCCAATGTGGTTGATTAGTGTTATTAATTTCACTATTATTTATACTAATTTTATAGTCTTTCCATGAGGTATCCCTTGACCCTCACTTCCAGTCGAAAACCTATAGTGTATGGGGAGGCATGCTTGAGGTCACATGGAACCACTATTTTGGCCATGATTGGGGTGATCCATTATGACAATGTTATAAAGTGGTATTAGAGTTTTATTTTATTTTTTATTTTTATTAGAGAATTTTAGTTAGTGGTAGGACATTTTTAGTACTTGAGATGGACCTTATATCTGGGAGTACGTAACTTATGTTTAGGGAAAGTCCAAGTTTCCTAGGGAAAATTGATATTATTGGTTTTTGTATTTTTTTAGTTTTTTTATTTTGAAAAATATCATGCTTGATTTATGATTATTTAATTTACTCTTTCCTAGGGTGATAATAGTATATGTGTTGATACATCATATTAGGAACATAAGATTCACATGACATTTGAGATGAGGGTTCATTTGTTTAAAGTGTCAAATAAAGTTTATATAGGTTTTTTCTATATAACTTGTTTGATTAATTCTAATTGATTAAACTTTGGTTACTGGTTCTTGATTTTGATATGTTTTTATTGGTTATTTGTACCTATATGAGATTATTTCTGACCCAAGATTGGGTACAATGAGTTAGATTTGATCCAAAGTACATAAAATCCTTATATCATAGGATATGTTTATATAGTTGAAATATGTGTATCTATTACCACTTTCCCTAAACCGTGATATCTAGAATTGTGATAGTCTAGTTATGATCCTTGAATTTATTATTTCAGCATCATGACACATCAATGGGGTCTATTTGATTTCTAGGAAGGGGGAGATGAGCATGCCCCATCAATTATGGAACCAGAGATTCTTGTTGTGCCTATGACTCTTACTGATCAGTAGTTCTAGGATATTTTATTATAGGTATTATAGTCTATAGGACATGGGATTCTTAAATATAGGTTTTCTATGTTAGAAATAACTATAGAGTTCATGTTTCAGTACCTACCACTCATTATGGATGAGGGTGGACCACAATCTTTTGAGTATTAGGTAGAGTCGATGCTCACTATCTTTAACTAGATTAAGACACCTAAAAATTAATGGGTGAATATTACTACTTATATATTTCATAGACCATCCAAGTATTTATGAGATGTATTGATATAGGTCAATCAGTATATGGATCTATCCTAGAATGACTTCAATACATTTCTCTTAATTATTTTCTTTCCTGACTTTCTAAGAGTTAAGAGGGCTAGATATTTCATACATCTAGATTAGAGGGAATGTTATTGAAAGAATTTTCTCCCTATTTTACTTACCTTATATGTTTTTCACCCATGCTAGTGGGTGATGAGACTTCAACGATTAGAAATTTTCAGGAAGGCTTGAGAGAACCTATTCAAACAAAGGTGCATATTTTTCCCTTGATATCATTTTCCAAGGTCGTGAATTAGGACCTCGTCACTGAGATAAACTTGAATAAGGGTAGATTGTCTAGTTAGTTTTCTTATTTTATAATTTTGGTGGTGGATCCTTAGGTAGAAATAAGTGGTGGTATGAGGTGTCTCACTAGGGAAAAGACAAATATGATGTTCTGTTCAATGACCTATCTCTTACTCTGAGAGGGTGGGATTCTGTTGAGTTCTATCAGTGTGGGTAGCTATGTAATATTTGTCCTGATTGTGATATTATCTTGAATAAGATTTATTTTGTTATAGATATTAGGAACCTATAAATGTTTAGTATTATTGCACAATGATTATTTAGTTGGAATGGTTTTGGATAGAATCAAGGATCTAGAAAAGGACTAGGTGTGTCACAACATTCTATTATTGAGTGTTCCTCTTGTCATTATATATGAGGATGATTTTGTGGTGTCTTGGGGGTAGGGGAAGCGATATTAGTTGAGAAACTCCCCTTATGGGATTCAGGCGATGAGAGCTCAGGGTTGGGGCTCATGTCAGATTCATGTTATCAAAAAAATTTCTTATCAATGTAGGGGGAATTTGGTAGTTTGAGATAAAAATCTAGTGTAATCCACAATTAATTATATTTTAATTGATACAGGTGAATTACCCTCATTTATATTATCTTAGTTTATAAAGGATTTTGGGATTTTTATAGAGTATTTATATGGAGTGATGTCCATCAACATTCCCTTGGGGTGAGATTTGAGGGTATTTAGAGATTTTCAGAGTGTGCTATCATTGTTTGTTGGTATAAGATTCCCTATAATTACTTTATATTATATATTTATAGTTTTTATGTGATCCATGGGATGGATTGGATAACTTGATATCAAT
This sequence comes from Viscum album, assembly GCA_963277665.1. Classification (NCBI taxonomy): domain Eukaryota; kingdom Viridiplantae; phylum Streptophyta; class Magnoliopsida; order Santalales; family Viscaceae; genus Viscum; species Viscum album. The sequence goes on along the minus strand of OY728146.1, from coordinate 1,082,671,846 downwards.
AACACATCGAATGTTGTCATCAATGGGTGTATTTATTGTCTAATAAAAGTGGTTATCATACCTTCACCAGAGAGTGGGATATATGGTTATAAAATTTTGTTATTAACCATTAATAGCTCAGTGAGTTCACCACTTATATTTATATCATCCTTTTGGAGATGAATCTACCAGTATTTACATCTATTATTGACCATATCTGGAATGTATTCCCTAGTGATTTCTTTGTGTTTCCACTAAATAAGGAGGTCGAGTTTAAATTTTAGATGATTATAGGCTTATATCCTATATCCATTATGTTATGAAATATTCATCCTATAAATCTTAAAAAAATTATAGTCTAACTAGAGGACCTTGAGGTAAATATATTCATAATCCTGAGAAAATCCTCTTAGTGTGCTCCTGTTTTATTCTCCATCAAGGTGGATGGTTTCTTATGATTAAGTGTTGATTAGTAGAGTATGAACTTGGTGATGGTTAAGAACTAACATCCACTTCATTATATAGACTATTTATTTTATCAACTAAGAGAATCTAAGAAATTCTCTAAGATTGACATGGAATTGAGATACCATCAATTATGAGTGTGGTACTATAATATTCATCATACTAATTTCAAGATAATGAATGTTTTGGATGAGTATCTCATGACATTGTTTGGTTTGATGAAAAAGTAAAAACAATTATGGAATTCATGAATTTGGTCTTCCATATTTGTTTGGATTCATTCATTTTTGTATTTTTTTATGATAGTTTGGTGTACTTGCGAACATGGTAGGTCCATTATTGAAATCTAAATATTACCTTGAGCATACTGAAATAAAATTAGCTATATTCCATGATTTTAAAGTTTCAATTTTGGATTATAGAATTTTAATTCTTATGGAATGTGATATCCAAGGTAGGTATATCATTGGACCCTGAGAAGGTTGAGTATGTGGTTTCTTAGGAGCGACCTAAGAATAATTTTTAGATTCATATCTTCCTTTGATTATCAAGTTATTATAGTGGATTTATTCAAGGCTTATATAGGTTGGAATCATTGATAAAAAACATTAATAATAAGGAAATTTTTTTAAGTGGTTTGATCTTTGTAAGGGGGACTTCTTGGAGTTGTAGGGTAGATTGATGATTGTACTAATAAAAACATTACCCAAATTGGGTATGATGTATACACATTAATATGATGCATCAGAAATTTATCTTAGAGAAGTTCTGATGAAAGAGGAGTGAGTAGTTGATGATGTGTCTAGGTAGCCGAGGCTATATGATTAGAACTACTTAACACATGATTTAGAGCTATAAATGGTTGTGAATTTGCTGAGGTTAGAGTGTCATTATTTATTAGTTGAGTGGTTTTTAGTGTATACAACTACAACATACTGAATTACATATTTTCTTATAATTACCTAAACATTCAGTAGTGTTTGTGGGTAAACTAACTACAATACTTAAAATTTGAGATTATATATACCTCTGGGAAAGGATATATAGTGGTTGACACACTAAGTTAGAAGACTCTAACATAGATGGCATAAGAGTCTAACAGTAAGTAAAAAATTATGAGACTCTTTACTGAGATGTATATTTAAGTAAAAAAGCATCAAAGTAGAGTGACCTTCACAAAATTTACCATTTCCACATCACTCATTAATAGAGTAAAATAGATTCATATGTCTAACTCAGATTAACATGTTATGAGGGAAAATATATGTGGTAGGGATACTTCACCAGATTGGTCCCAAGGTGATGATGAGATCCTTTATGTATGGGGTCAAGTCATAGTGTCATGGAATAGCCTAGGTCAACCCTAAACCGGTCACCTGATCTAATCTGTGGCTTAGCCTGAAGGGAATTCCCGATCCCCAAGGACTAACAACTAGTGTTGGGCATCAAAAGAGTACAAAAGGGAATAATTTTTTCCAAGAAATAAACAAGACAAAATAGTAGTAGAAAGATGCACAAGAAGTACACTATATAGATAAACTAAACTGAACATCTTATATAAGAAACAAAACAATTCAAAAACTATACAAATAAACCAAACGAACCATATGACCACCCTATCTCCATGTGACCTCATGGGTTACTCTCCAACAAAATGATCAACCACCTATCAAGGTGATCGAACTCAAGCTAAACCTACATAAGGACTAAAAACAGAAAATAAATTATAAGTGTGAATATTAAAACTCACTATGCTAGCCTGATAATCTATTCCCAATACAATTTATTTTAAAAAAATAAACATCAATTCAAATATTTAACAGCAATCTATAAAAGTATTCTTTTCTACATATTTTTCTTAAAAACAAAGTACAACCCATTTCCCTTATTCAATTAACAAAACTGAGTTCATTACATTAGTGATACCAAAACCTTTTCAAGGGTAAAGTGATTCTTACATTTTCAACTTGCAGAAAAGAGGGTAAAACACTATTTTGTTTTAAAACAATTTTCATAAACCATTTTGAAACTAACACATCACCTTCCAAGAAAAACACTATACAAGAAGTCACTATTGTAACCACACAACAAAGGTAATGGAAAAAATAACACAATTATGTCAATCATCATTACAATAAACTAAGAGTCAATAGATATAGGTGAACCTAGAAGATCAAGAAAAATAAAAAAAATACTAATACATGAGACCCCATCTCTGGTAGCATGCCACACATGATGAAATAAAAAACTCCCAAATACCCAACCACCCTAACTCAGGACAGACTAAGGGGCCCAAACCCATAGCAATAAACCCAAAATTATCCACCTACTATGGGTCATTGGCTAGAACTTGACTACTAGTGCAACAATAATTCTTAGAAAACTCTCTCAATATGATAGGTTCCCATGTCTCACATATACAACAGGGGTGAGCCAAATGATGCTAGTCAATAATCCAATCAAAAATATATAATAAAAATAATAATAATACAACAATGGGCCACACCCCAAGTCACCATAAAGACCAATCTCATGCCCTAGAAAAAATAGAACACAAGGAGTCCCAACTGAGGGACCTTGATAGTGGATCATGATGATTCCATAGTGAGTAAATACCATCCATTATATGTATACAAGGCATGAGAAACATCCAATGGAGGTTTTCCTAATAAACACTTTTTATCATTTTAACAAAGTTACTAAACGGGCCTTTAAACATTTTAAAAAACCAATAGTTATCAATGATTTAAAATACTATTTTCATAAAGTTTTATAAACACAACATTTTAAACATTAAAAAATTTCTTAAAATCTTCTTAAAACATTCACACTACACTTTCAAGACACACCATTCCTTATAAAAGTGCCAAACGGTCCATTTGTTGGAAACACATGTCAAAATGCTTTAAAATTCATTCCAAAATTCTTTATAAAACCAAAAAATCACTTAGGAAACTAATATAAGGCCCCCAAGACATCGTTTCACATTTTACCAATACAATTTCATGTCCAAATCACTCATTTTATAACATAAATTATTCATAATATCCAACCAAGAATTTAATCGAATAGTTGGTGTGCGTTATATAACACAACAATTCTATTTATCATAAATCAAGGCATAAAACACCAATTTTCAAACAAAATTATTAAATCAAGGATCATACATCATTCTTTATAAATTAATGAAGGTTTTAAAATCATGGAAATAACAATTCTTAAATTAAAAAGGAAATTTCATGGGAAAACCTACCTCATATCCATGACGCAATGACAACGCACCACCGAAACCACTCTACGAGGGTTATAAAAACATATATCTATGAATATAAAACCATAATGAGAAAAACCCCCAATATAATCTAAGGAAAATTGAAACCCTAGGTCAACATGACCATGGGATAAGAGAAACCCAAGAACAAAAGAGAGGAGAAGGAAGAGGGAGATGAGAGGAGATGTTTATATTGAAATATCAGATCAAACCCTTGAATATTTCCCCTTGGAATCACCCTAGAATAAGGTGGGAGGTGTGAGGAAGGAGGGAGAGGTTACCTAGGACAGAACGCACCAAGTGGGGAAGTAAAATAGGGTTTTGTTTTAAAATCCTAAAAGGGATAAATTTCGAAAACCCCAAAAAATTAAAACCTAGGAAAGCCACATGGTTTGGCCACACGGTTTAAAAAACTGCATGGTAACAGTGTGGTTGCCACTGCCCAGGGATGGAACGTCTGTATGGTTACCTGGTAATAGACCACAAGTTAGGTTTTGTAATCTATGGTATATTTTCTTGGACTAGCTGCATGGTTTGAAAAATTGTGCGCCAATCGTGCACAGGGTACTGTAAACCCAAATGTTTTCTAGATTTCTCCAAAAATCTCAAATGAACCAAGGGACAAGCACATGACAAAAACTAAAAAAGGGAAAACATAAAAACTCAACACTCATCACACTTGGAACCCGAGAAAAAGGTTGTAAATCCCATCTTACTGAATCATAAACCAAAACTAGAAAAACCGGGTGTGACAATTCTCCCCACCATTAACGCTTTCCACCCCTAAAAATACACAACATTTTCCAGCTGATTGATCAACACCTAAGGATTCCATATCAACATGATCCAAACTCTTAATCCAAGGAAATTTCACTGACCACTAATTGAACTTATTCCTCTTTCCCGAAACTAAACCACAACTTGAAACTTCATCCTAAGAATCAGCAGAAGAATTAAACCACTACATCCATAACAAGGCCAAAACAAGACTGTTGGGACTTCTCCCAAGAATACCAATTATAACTATAACCATAAAGGAAGTTAAGAGACCAACCATCTTCAAACAAATCTAATTCAATCAGACTAAACCGAAACCAACCCAAAAATAGATCACCAGCAGAGGAGATGCATAAATGGACGCCCCACCAATAAAATTCAACTAGTTTCCTATAACATCTTAAGAGAAAACTCAATGAGACCCATAGTGGGTCTCCCCACCATTAAGAACCAACCATCCCCAACTAAATGATAATTCAACACAAATCAAAATTAGGCATTCCCACAGGGGCCAACCGAAACTCCCTTACAGCGACCTATAAAATTAGGACAAGAAGGATGCTATAGGGACATTTAAACCAATCACTCCCAAACAGAGGGGATAAGAAATTATCCATGAATCCCCACAAAAACCTAAAGATCCCCAACACATGGGGAGGGGAGGGAAAGGGCTCAGTTATTGATGCACTGAAACCACAACAGACAACCACTAACCAATCTTCACCTAAGGATGGATAAATCCCATGATTGTACCCACTTCACATGGGAAATCCACACAAGGTTACTAACAGGAACTACTTTATTACAACAATGGTAGAACAAGCTTAACCAAACTTCCCACGCACTAAATATTCCTGACTATATGACAGCTTCACTCTGAGACCTATGGATATAGGTTTTATGGTTGAATCACCCATAGTATTGTAGTCGGGCTTTGATAATTCAAACAAAGAATACACACCACCCAATTTGATAAGTGAAAAATCAGAATTTCTGAGATAAAAATCATACTCTCATTAAAAATAAGAGCTTACCAAAAGACCCACAACATTCCCTTACATTTCAAAAACCCAAACACCATCGGCACAACCACCACGACATAGGATACCTTACATTGGAAGGGAACTTACAAAAATAAATTTTAAATGGGTTTCCAACAACACATTATTTCTGGGATTTTCCTCCATGACACTTTCTAGCAGTGTCTCGACAGAATATTCGCAAGTGACCCAAGCATCCACAAGCCTCGTAGGGATTTAGAGAAATTGAACATGATGGATTTTTATAGCCTAGATTATCTCAATGATAACATAAAAGGATATATCACATTGAAGAGGCTGATGAAAGATCCTGAGGCCTTTCGATTCCATGACCTGTTCCATTAACTTTCAACCACTTCCTCAACTCCTTACTAGAATATTCCTCATTGATACTATGGAATAAAGGAGGGAGGACTACCTCAAGCACTCCTGGTATCATAACTTTATCATGAAAAGATTGCCTCACCACTTCAGTAAAAGAAGTTGGGTTGAATTCTGAAACCTTCAATTGCAAATCGGGATGAAGCCCAACCTCAAAGCACCGAGCCTTCATGGAATCATCCACAACATATTCCAGAAGGTATGGAACTAGGTCCATAAATAGAAGAAAATTATCTAACACTGATCCATCACTCTATTGCAAGAAACCCATATCCATTCCCTTTTTCAACCATTCTTTGTTAGAGAAAAATTGAAAATGAGTAAAACCTTGAAGAACTCCCAAGTAAGGACTTCAAGAGGATTTGTTCGGGACACCAACTTCCACCACATCCACGATGAACCTTCAATCATGAAGTTTGAAAACTTAACCTTCAAAGACTTAGGAAACTCAATGAGGATAAATTTACCTTCAGTATTTCGCATCCACTCTTCCACTACGAGAGGATCCACTTGACCATAAAAGATAAGAGGATATAGCTTATGAAACTCAAAATAAAATCCTTAGGTTGATCAGCTAGAAATTTTTCTAACAATAAATCACCTGTGGCCACACTACGACCACCTATCAAAGATCCATGGGGAAAAATACTAAACAAAGAAAATACAAGAAACATATCAAGGACAATTCAAAAAAATAACCCTCAAGAACAAACATTGCATAAGCGACAAATGATGAAAATAAGAAAACAAGCCACTATTAACATCAAACATTCCCTTTTTGAAAACATTTTTTATTTCAAGAACAAACTTGGTGGATTTTCATACTCACCAATGGTGTTCCATAGAGTCTCACTCACATGCACATTTTTGTGCCACCCAGGGCACCCATCGAAATTTCCTTATAAAACCATGCATGTGAGCACCCATGAAAACACCAAAGGATAAAACAAAACAACCTCATTTTCTAAAACAAACCATTTAACTCAATTCAAAAATCAAGTAACTTCCCAAGGAACACTAACCACCAAGTGAACAACCATTTTACCATGATTGAAAATGAAATCCCATAGACTTCCATCATAAATCATTTTCATCTCATTCAAAACATTTTTATAAAAATTCAACAATTATCATTTCACCAAAACCATTTGATTCAAAACCCATTACCTTCTCATTTAAAAAAAATCAATTCCAACATGCCATTTCAAACAATATTTTCCCAAAAAAACCCCAAGTTTTAATTATAAAATAATAACTTCTTTAAATCATTTCAATTCCACCCCAAATAGGTCATTTTATAAAAAAATATTTTTTCGAGGGTCCTCCACAAGATTAATTCTAAAAATATCATCTTCCCTTTTTTTCAAAATCTAACCATTTCATCAAATCCTAGTTTTTATATCCCAACATAGGGTTTTAAAGAAATATTCAGAATTAAAATAAGATTAAGAGATACCCACAAGAAGGGAATTAGTGTCGGTAGATGACTTAACCATATGGTTGGTGGCCATATGTCAAACATGTTATTAATACAGAGAGACTTCTAGGACCATTCCCCAGCTTCACATGGATTTCCAAGCCCTGTAAGCTCATGAAAATCATTGTTCCCACTCCCCTTTTCATATCCTAATCACCAAAAATTCCCTAAAGAACAAATAAACTAATAAAAATTGATTTCCCATTGAAACCTGAGGATCAGAATGAGCAAGAGTTCATGATTCTCTTCCCACACCTACCTATAGATACCCAAAAATCCTACTCCATCTACCTTGACATACCCAAATAATAAATGGTGCTCTGAAAATCAAGGTCCTCTATGATCTGACCTACTATGATACTATTTTTTCACAAACCAGCTCGGGTCAACCCTAAACTGATCACCTGAACCGATCCATGGCATGGCCCAAAGGGCATTCTTGATCCCCATGGGATGGAAACTAGTTATAGACATCAATAGAGTACAAAAGGGAATGATTTTTTCCTATAAATAAATAAGACAATAAATAATTAAAAATATGTACAAGCAGTCCACTATATAGATAAACTGAACTGAATATCTTATATAAGAAGAAAACAATACAAAAACTATACAAATAAACAAAATGAGCCAGATGACCACACTATCTTCATGTTATCTCATGAGTTACTCTCCAATACTACGATCAACCATCAATCAAGGCGATAAAACTCAAGTTGAACCTATATAAAAACTAAAAATAGAAAATAAACTATAGGCGTGAGTATTAAAACTCAATAGGCTAGCCCGATAATCTATTCCTAATGAACTTCCTTTAAAAGAAAAGAATCATCAATTTAAATTTTGAACTAAAATCTATAAAAGTAGGATTTTCTACACATTTTACTTCAAAACAATGTAAAAACCATTGAACTTATTCATTTCACCAAACCGAGTTCACTCCGTTAGTGATACCAAAACCCTTTCAAGGAGAATGTTATGCTTACATTTTCAACTTGCACAAAAGTTAGTAAAACACTATTTTGTTTTAAAACAATTTTTATAAACCATTTTGAAATTAACACATCAATTTCCAAGAAAAACACTACCCAATAAGGAACTACTATAATCACATAACATGGGAAATGGAAAAAATCATATAATTATCTAAATTATCACTACCAGTAATTAAGATCTAATAGATATAGGTGAACCTATAAGATCCAGAACAATTCAGAAAATACTAATACATTATACTCTATCCCTGGTAGCATGCCACACATGATGAAATCAAAAATTCCCAAATGCCAAGAAACCCTAACTTAGGACAAACCGATGGGCCCAAACTCATATCAATAAACCCAAAATTCTCCACCTACTATGGGCCACTTGCTAGCTCCTGAATACCAGTACATCAATCGTTATTAGAAAATTATCTCAATATGAAAGGTTACCATGTCTCACACATACAGTAGGGGTGAGACCACTAATTCCATATGAGAATCCAATACCAAATATATAATAATAATAATAATAATAATAATAATAATCCAATAATAGGCCTCACCCCGAGTCACCCCATGGACCAATCTCATGACTTAGAAAAAATATAACATAAAGAGTACCAAACAAGGTACCCTGATAGTGGATCAAAAGGATTCCACGGTGAGGAGATACCATCCATTATACATATACAATGCATGAGAAATATCTAACAAAGGATTTCATAATAAACACTTTTCATCATTTTAACAAATTCTCTAAATGGGCCTTTAAGCATTTCACCAAACCAATAGTTATCAATGATATTAAATAATATTTTCATAAAGGGGTATAAAAACACAATTTTATAAATCAAAAAATTTCTTAAAATCATCTTAAAACATTCACGCTACACTTTCAAGACACGCCATCCGTATAAAAGTGACAAACGGGCCATTTTCCAACAACACATGCCAAGACACTTTAAAATTCATTTCACACTTCTTTATAAAATCCAAAATCACTTAGGAAACCCATAATAGGAACCCAATAAACCATTTGAAATTTTACCAATATGATTACAAGTCCAAACCATTCATTTTATAATAAAAATTACTCATAAAATCCAACCATGCATTTAATCGAACACTTGGTTTGCGTTATTTAAGACAACAATTCAATTTATCATAAATCAAGGCATAAAAAAGCACTTTTCACAACAAATTATTAAATTGAGGATCATGTATCATTATTTATAAATTAATTAAGGTGAAAAAATCATGAAACTAACAAATGTTAAATTAAAAAATGCAAGTGTATGGGAAAACCTACCTTGAATCCATGGCGCAATGACATCACACCACCAAAACCACTCCATGAGGATTCTAAAACCCTATATATACGAAGAGAAAATCCTTAATAAAAAAAACCCAACATAATAAAAGGAAAACTGAAACCCTAGTTCGACATAACCATGGGAGAAGAGAAAACCAAGAACAAAAGAGAGGATAAGGAATAAGGAGATGAGAGGAGGGGTTTACCTTGAGAGAACTAACCAAACCCTTGAAGATTTCCCCTTAGAATCGCCCTAGAAGAAGGTGGGAGGCATGAGTAAAGAGGGAGAGGTCCCCTAGGGATTAATTCACCAATTGGGGAAGGAAAATAGGGGTTTGGTTTAAAATCCAGAAAGGGGTAAACTTAGAAAACCAAAAAAAAATTAAAACCTGGGCAATCCACATGGTTAGGCCACACAGTTTAACAAATCGTGTGGTAACCATGTAGTTTCCTGTAACGGCCCAAAGTTTTTCAATGGAAATTACCTTCTTATATTTATGTCATAAAATAACATGAAATCACAACATAATGAACTACTAAGTGATAAGTGACCTTTAAACATAAGTTTGTCACTTTTGTGTTTGGAATTTTAAAAATCCAACATACACGATTGTGCTCAAGATGATTTTTGGAGTCTAATGAAACAAAAATAATTTTTGGTGAATAGTAAGGTACTCTTATGAATAGTAACATACCCTTATGAATAGTAATATGAACCTTATGAATATTAAATCATTCAACAGAAGAGTAACATTACCAATGAATAATTAAATAAAATTTAAACATCTTAGAAAGTGAAAATCTGGCCTTAGTAAACGTTTTGGTATTTTGTAAGTCATAAATAATTAATTATAATTAATTAATTAATTTAAATGGAAATGTATTTTATTAAAAAAATAATTAATTATTGAATCAATGTCTTATAGTTTTTAGATAATTTTATAAGACCCTACGTAATTTTTGAAAGCACTATAAAATCAGTTTTAATCTTAAAACTGTTTTTTTAAGTAAATTATGATTTTAATTAAATATTAAATTAATAATATTTATAAAATTATTTTTGAAAAATTTACTTCATTTTTGGATTCTACACGTTGAAAAATGGTTGGGGTAAATTTTTGGGATTTTTCTGAGATACTTGATTTTTTAATGAATAGTAGAATCCGATAATTTACAATAAATGCTAAATAATGGATTAATTGAGTCATTGATGATGCTCTACTGATTTAAGACCACTTTTTTCTGGATCACATGATAAAATTACTATTCTTGGTTATTGAATACTCTCTATTCCTTGTCTTAGGGTAAATTAATAAACTAATGAATTTTATATTAAGGAAACCCCTCTCCCCTCCACTATAAAAGCCACCCTTCACACCCTCATTTCCTCACACCTCTCAAGTTCCAAGACTTCTCTAAACTCTACCCAAACACCTTACCTATCCCCTCCCCCACGTACAAGAGCATCTGGTTTCATCAAAATACCAATATTAGGCCCTTAAAGAGGTTCTCAAGAGGAGGATTCTAGAGGTAATTTCCCTCCCTCTTCTCCTTTAATTTCCTTTCAAGTTCAAGTTAATTTCTTGATCTCTCCCCACCTATCTTCATCAAAATTTTATTTTAACTCTATTATATACTGTAATTTTATGATTCTAATTGGATATTATATCATCCAACCCCCTTTCCCTCTTCCTTTTATTTTATTAATGAGAACGTTGTTCGTGAGGTGTTAATTTATCACCTTCAAGAACGACTTGCTTTCTTCTTCCATTTCTACCTTCAGATCTGGTCATGAAACAATTTTTATGGTTGAACCAGAATATTTTATATGTATTATGTTATATTTAAAGTTATGTAAATAAACTATGGACATATTACTAAGTGATAAGTTAAAAAAAGTTCGTTGTGATCCAAAAACTTCCCAAATTGACCCAAATAACCACCATTTAATTATTATCTAATGATTCATCCACATGGATCTAATATAATTAATTATAAGATCATTAAAACTATTTTAATATCATTAATGACATGTAATATCATTTCTGGATTTTTACTCATGTTCTACCCAAACTTCAATTTAAGAATACAAGTGAATCACCCAAGAAAAACCATAAAAACGAACATCCCTGAATAATGTTTTTAAACTCTATAAGTCATCCAAAGGAACATAATATGACATAATGAAACCAGAATGAACCCTATTAATGTAAACATGGTTCCGGATTTATAATTAATGAATATAATGTCATTATACAGGACATTAAAGAGAAGGAAGCATTCGGGTACAAGGTAAGGGGAATTTCTCGAACCCAACTTTCATCCTTCGGGTTCTCCCTCTTTCACTCCATTTTGATATGGTTACTCATTAAGGATAATTTCTTCATAATTATATTACCTTTTCTGGGATATACATTTTTTCTAATGAATTTTATGTCAAAACAAAATTTTTCCAAAATAACTCTTCTTTTAAGAACTCAACTTTTACCTCTCATTCATGGTTGATGGTTCTTGTATCAAGTATGTTGTTCCTTATTTATTTTGGTAACCCTAAGCTTATGAATGTATTATTATGAGATAAAACCCATTCCTTTAAATGGGTTATTTATGTTCACTTTTTATATGTGTTCTATGTGGCAATCATGATAATGATAATGTTATGGTGTGACATGTGTGCCCGAAATTATATAGCACAATATGAATGTTTCAAAGTGACGGGTGCGCCCGGAATTATACAGCGCTCCAATGCATTGGATAAAGTGATTAATCTCATGAGTAAGTGTTAAATGATGTGTGAACAATATGATAGCTTGGTTCACAAGTATGTGTGGTAGTTAACCACTAAGACATGATGTTTCATTTTTATGCATTGCCACATTTCAAGTCTTATATTTATGCTTCCTCTCATGTTCATGATCTTTTTCCTATGTTATAATTATGCTCACCCCATGATATATTGTTCTTATCTATCCTCTTAATGGGCTTATAGCTCACCCCTTTTGATGTATATCCTCAGGTGGCTACATGTACTAAGGAGAGGACAAGTTCCAATAAGAAGCTAGAGAAGAAGAAATTAAATAAATGTTTATGCTTGATGTTGTAATTGTTATGTATGGTTCTAGTTTTCCCAAGATACTAAACCTTTGAATCCTCTATGTGTAATACTATTATGTTATTTATCTTTAAAATGATGTAATAGTAATGTAAGAAAAGGTCAGGTCTCTATATTTCCACTGCCCACAGATGGAATGACTACACATTTACATGGTAATCAACCAAATGGTTTTCCAAACCATGGGTTATCCATGTGGTAGGTTTTGTAAGCTACCACACAGTTTTCTGGACTAGCCACATAGTTTGAAAAATAGTGCCCCAATCGTGCGCAGGGTACTGCCAACCCATTTTTTTGGATTTCTCCTAAAATTCCCAAAAGAACCAAGGGCCAAGAAGAGGGAAAAAATAGGCAAGTGAACACTTAAAAACTCAACACCTATCACACCGAAACCCAAGAAAAAGTCTAGAAATCCCACCAAACTGGAGCGTAAACCAAAACTAGAAAAACCAGGTGTTACACATAGTCCCTTCAAGCTTGTACGTTGAAATGATGAGGGATTAAAATTACTTGAAATGGACTTTTTATCCAAGACATAGAAAGATTTATCACAATATAAACATGTAGTATTGGTTGACTATGATAAAGAAGTACATTTTGGGGTCTGTTTTATTTCAATTCACTTGTCCTTGGATGAAGGTTGAAAACTAATGACTTGTATGTCTTCTCTAACCTATGCTTATTTTTTTAAGTGGGAGTGGGATGATGTGATAATGGAATCTATGATGGGGTTGTCTAGGTTACCTTTTGTAAGATATTTTACATGGATAATTGTGGATATGTTGACTAAGGTTGAAGATTATCTATTAATAAAGGAGATGGACTCTATTGAAAATATGTTAAAATGATATGTTTATGAGATAGTATGATTACAATTTATTCCTAGAAATACTATTTTAGACAAGGATTCCTAATCTATTACATTCTTTTATTATGGTCTAATTAAGGTTCTTGATATGTAGGTATACTTGATTATGATCTACCATCCTTAGACTAATGGGTAATTTGAGTGTATTATCTAGGTGTTAGAGACAATTTTGTGGGAATATTTTTTTTAATTTTAATAGATCCTAGGAGAACTATTTTGTTCATGAAGAGTTAACCTATAACAAAAATTATAATTCATCGATTAAGATATCACAATTTTAGGTCTTATATGGATAGTTATGTTGATAACCTCTGTCTTCGATAGAGGTAGGAAAGTCTTTAGTTTTTGGGATAAGTCTCATACACGAGACATTAAATTATATTCTGTTGATTTGTAAGTGGTAGGAAACCTCTCATAGTATATAATGATTGTATGCCAATCGATGATGTTTTCCTCTAGATACTGATGTGGGAGACAAAGTGTTCTTAATATTTTCACCTCAAATGGGACACATGTGGATTTGTAGGTAGGGGATTTCAATGACTATGTTCATGGGTCCATTTTATATTTTTAATAGGATTTATGTAGTAGAATTACTGTTAGAAATTACCTAGAGATATGGAGTCACACATGGTGTATTCTATACATCTTAGTTTTGAAGATAAAATCTTGACCCTTTTCATGTAACTAGTGTCGATGATGTCATGATAGAGTTAGATGAATCATTTGAGAAATTAAAAGTTTAGAAAGTACATTATAGAGACAAGATACTATATGGGAATATGGTACCATTAATATATAAGTAGTGGTGCCACTAGTGTCTATAGGAAGATATGTGGGAGCGAGAGGCTGACATGTGAGCGTAGTGATTTAATATTTTCTAGAGTGATGCTTGGTGATTCAACTTAGGTATGAGCTACCATATGGTAGGGATATTTTAATACCTATTCTATTCATAAGAACATTTCATTTAAAAAAAATTCAAAGCTCTTATATTATAATGGGTTTGGGTTGTTAATGGAATTAGTGGAGGCTAGGGGTCAGTTTCTGGGTGTTTGAACTCAGTGCAGGAGGTCAGTATTTTTTTATAGATATCATTGTACCTCTGATACTAGTTGAATAGGTTTATAGTGGCCATGAAAGAATAGGGTAGACCCTAGAGGATATATAGACCCTCTGTGTCCCTAGGGTGGGTACTTGATGTTGGGTGACTTGGTAACCGACAACTAACTTTTTAGTTTTTTAAAATTTTAATTATTTTTATTTTAACGTTAAAACTTTATTAAATATTCAACCCTCATTTCCCCCTCATATCCACACAACCCCCTTCCCAACTCTCCATCTTCCATTCTTTTTCAAGTATCATATCTTCTTAGTTCTTATCAGAATTGAAGTTTTGTTAGTCCCAATGGATTCCCACAAGTAAGGTTATCCATGCCCTTTCCTCTAATCCCTATTTTTTCTTATGTTTTCATTATATATTTTAAAAAATACATAATTCAAGGTATTTTATTATATTTTTAGGTATTAATGGATTTGATTTGATAATATTAATAAAATTCGATGAGCTGGGTCTTATAAATCCATGGTAGATGGTGCATAAACTCTATTATCAGTTTATAAGTATCATGATTTTTGTGATATATAGGTAACCCCAACCTTGTTCACATGGCATAATTTTGGTTTAAAATTTGTTATTTCATTCCATAAGGAATTATTAAGGTCCTTAAAGTTATTTTATGGTCCTTTTATGGGTGTTTATTGACAAAGTGGTCTCTGATGACCATAATTATTATTCAAAGTTTTATAAAAATGTGATTTTTACCCCATAAAGGGTAATTTCACTTGAAATGTGACTATATGATCCATATGATGTTTTATTAACCATTTATTAATGAAGTAAAACATGAGAGAATATTAGGATAAGTATGAGTTATCCTTGAAAATAAACATTGGTTAGGTTAGTAGAATTTGGAGTTTAATAGTTAATAAAATGTAATAGATCGCTCACTTAAATTCTTAACTAATGAATTATATTTGGTTTCTATATTAAACACTAGTAATAAATCATTAAATATGTTTATTATTATGGTGGAATTTCTTATTATGGTTTATGTGATGGATCATTCGCCATGGGATATTGATGTGGTGGTATATTGTATGCCCATGGGGGATTATGTGATAGTGATATCTCTTTTACCTAGGGATTGGTGGTAAAATGTCCAATCATAGGGGGATTATGTGATGGGGGTTTCTCTTTATTTTGGGGATTGATGGTATGTAATACACCTATGAGGGATTATGTGATAATTATGTCTCATTATCCTAGGGCATGATGGTATATTATCTAGCCATATGGGATTATGTGATAGTGATGTATCAATAACCTGAGTATTGATGGTATATCATCCAATAGTGGTGGATTTTTTTATGGTGATGAATTATTCACATGGGGATTACTAATATATCATCCACCTATGAGGGATTACATAAAGGTAATGTATCATTCACCTGGGCTTATATTGGTAAGGTATCATTCACTTTGGGGATGTGGGTATGGTGAAAAATCATTTACCTGAGTTGATGATATGAGGTGTGATAAAAGGTTTAACCTTATGTGGTGTTTAGAATACTAGACCATCATCCAATTCTATAAATATTCAAAGTAGTTATATCTGATCATGGCTTGGATATTGAGCACTTAATGATACAATGAGTTTATTTTTATGTTGTTGATTTGTATTTACCTATGAACATAATCTTATGTATTAAGGATTTTTATGGATTCCATTAGTGGTGGAACACTGAGTTGTACTCATACCCTACACAATAATCTTAGTGAACATTCATATTTTATGGTTCAAGATGAAATTAATGGAAAGGGATCTATATTAGATAGATGAGATGGTGTATCATGGTTAGAGTCAGCAGATGAGACTAATCAAGGATTAAAGATTATATTTTGTAATAGACTCGATCCTTTTTCTTGTTTTGGACTGAATTTTATATTATTGTTTCATGATAGATCCTAATTTTTATGTATAACTATGTTACAATATATTATATGTCATTTTTTTATAGAATTTTTTGACTATTTATTCATGGCTAACAAATCACTGTAATGTTAATGTTATACTTTTCATAGTGATTTATCAGTTTTATTTATTATTATTTTATTTATGGTTGTCTAATATAGGGTATAGTCTCCCCACATGTTTCCCTTTGACCCTTCTAACTAGCCAATAGCCTTTTTTGTATAGGGATGAATGCTTGAGGTTACATGGAACCACCAGTTCAACCACAATTGAGGTGAGCTAGGCTGAGTCATTCCTATAGGCATAATTTTCTCAAATTGTATATTTACATTTAGAATATTATCCATATATACATGGATGAGATACAAAGTCTAACAAATAATTCCCCCAATCATGCATTTCCCAATTTATTCTTCATTTCACCTCCCATCAACTAAAAACATTTCCAAACACCTCCACGAACCCCATCCATAGTCTTAATGACAACATTATCATCCACTAATACCCTCCCTTCTGTAACAAACCAAACAAAACCAATTCTTTATTATTTTACCCAAATATCAGGGTCTGAAAATACTATCACTTTTTATAAAAAATTTAACCTAAAAAATTATATATAAGGAAATATTCTAAGTGATAACAAAAAAGGTATGTATGGTAATACATTTCAACCATTCATCATTTATAACCTATTTAATTTAGTATTTTTAGGGTAAATCCATATATTTTTCTTTTCATTCTTTTCACAACCCAATAAAGAGAAAGGGGTGCTCTCCCTCTTCTCCCACTTTCTGCCGTGAATATAAAATTGTATTATAATTGTTCTTGAGACGTCTTTAATAAAACTCAAGGTATGAGTTTTAGTACTCCCCTTATGACTTACTCGGTATTTTAAAGATTGTGTTTAATAATTTCAATATATTTTAAAAATATTTTATAGTAAAATATTGATAAAAATTAAGGTTCCTTATCATGGATTCTTGAATTATTGATTTTTTTTAATAGAATCAATATCATGGGATGAAATTTTTTATTTAAATATATTTAAAATATATTATGGGGAATAATTTCTTAATATAAAATTTGTGATATTTCTAGAATGAGTACTCTAAAATTATCATGTATTGGAATCTTGGAGGATGAAAAATATTTGGGTCTATAAACTGAATATGAGTTTGAGGATATCACCACTTGTCAATAAATTTTGGTGAATTATGATTCATATTAATTGTTTGCATGACTACTTAGGATTTCCTTATTTTCATGATCATTGTGAAATTATATATTTTTTTATCAAAGTAAAATGCATTGGGATGAGTTCTTATTGGTTAGGTTAGTTTTTAATATATTTTTATGAATTATTTAAGTATTTTTCTAGGGATTACTTATTTTCTAAGATGAATATTTATCGGTTTTAAATTTTTTAAAAGGACCATGGTATTCATGGTAAGTTTCCATACAGAATAGGTGTTTGATGAAACTTTGATTGAGGAATCCATATAAAATAATGGGTAAAATAGTACTAACAATATTGAGTTTAAATATATATCTCATAGAAGAGTTTTAGAATTTAAATCAAACATTTTATGATATATATTCCACTTTTAGAATTATATTGACATTTTGAATTATGTCACGGTTGTGAATTATGTAGTTATAATGTGATTTGGGATGTAGATCCTTGGTTGGGTTAAGGGTGGTGATTTTTGAAATTAATTTGGTTCATGGAAATATTTATAATTCGATCCTAGAGTATTGAGATAGCTAGATGTTCTAAGAAAACCAATAAATCAAGTCATTAATAAACTAGTGGAATGCTCATGAGGATTTCAAAAAATAACCCAAGAGAAGTTTTCACCTTAAATTTTTAAGATAAGGGAGTGAGTGTGCTAGGTTTGGATTAGGATCCCTTTGGGAGAAAGTGGGGGAATACTAGTAATAACCAATGCCATCTAGTGTTAGTAAAACTAAGATACATCTGGTTTTGGCGGAATGAATTTTGGTAGAAATTTTAAATTTTATAAATACATTGGGATGGATATTATTTTAATGTCATTTATGAGTTTAAATGAGAGTTTTGGATATATTGGTTCTTGTGAAAAATCATGGAGGAGAAATTTCATTATGACATGGGAGCACTAGGCTTAGGGGGATGTAGTATAAACCCATAATAACCCTATTGGGGGGACTTTAAAGTTCTAATATCCCAGAATTGGGTATCCCACCCACCACCAGAGGCCCATTGGTGGTCATTAAATACCTAATGGCCCAATGGAATTCAAGTGACTCTAAAATTATTGATCATTAGTAATGAGTCATTTTTTATGGGAGTTCATCGCAAATTATATGTCACTACATCTAAGTTAATATTATTTATGATGGATTACCAATATTCATCCAATGAGTTATATTATTTACAATGGAAAAAATTAATCCATTACTAATAATATTATTTGAAATGGAAAATTAAGTTCATCACGAATACTATTTTCAGTGGATTTTAAAGTCCACTGTAAATAACTCTAAATAAATAAAAAATAAAAAAATAAAAAATTACTAAAAAATAGTTATAATTTTATAATGTTTTTTTTGTATTTATAAATATATAAATAATTTCATTTTTTATACTCTTTACTATTAATTTTTTAGGTTGTCTATGGTATTGGTTTTTATTAACTAATTGCATTTTTTTTTTTTAATTATAAATGGTATATATTAAAAGTTACTAATTTTAATTAGTTTTTATTTATTTTAATTGATTTTCAGTAATTTATAGTAATATTACTATTTATTAAGTAAAATATTAGATTTATAATAATTACTAATTATAATTTCTAGTTTTTCACTTAATTAATTTATATTACTTTGTTATAATTATAAATTTTAATAATATTTTTTATAGAAAAAATTAATAATTTTAACTAAATAATAATATAATTTATTATCATTAAATATTATTTTATTATAATAATTTTATTTCGTATTATTGTTTCTTAATTGTTTATATTTTTTATTATTTTTTTTGAATATTTTTATAAATTATTTAGTTTTTGTTAATTTATTTTAAATAGGTATTTATTATTATCTATTAATTTTTTTAATCTATATAATATAGAAGTAATTTCAATTTTTTCTATTATTTACTATTATATTTTTTTAGAATTTTGTTGAACTATTTTTAAATAATTCTCTATAATCTCCATTTTAAAATTATAAATTTTATTTAATAGAATTAAGTATTTGAATTATTTTTTAATGATTTAAATTAAGAAAATGTAATTTATAATAATATTGCTATTTATTAAGTGAAATATTAACTGCATGATAATTACTAATAATATTTTTTGTTTTTTACTTAATTAATTTATATTAATTTATTATAATTATTAGTTTTAATCATATCTTTTTTTATTTTGATATATTTTACTAATTTAAAATAATTCTTAATGAAATTAATTATTAGTAATTAAAATTATATCTCTTATATAGAGCATAAAATCTATTCCATGTATCGGTCTCTGTCTTCTTGGTTTCTCGCCTCACCAATTCTTTTTTCCCTCTTTGTGTGCCCAACCCATTGACACTCTTTCACCTTCATGTTTCATCGTTCGTGGGTACCAAGAAACCATAATTCATCCTTACATGTGTTAACCCTATCCTCTTTGTTTCCTCTATGTTTTACCTTCTCTATTAGATCTATCAAAACCCTGATTGATCATTATAATAACTCCTTTAACCAGCTATTCCCTAAGGATTTCTAATCGTTCCCAGCCTCCACTCCATTTACTCTGTCTCAACTCCACACACAATGTACCTTACCCATTGTACTAACTTACTTCTCTCTGCTTCTAACTTCCCTTTTTAGTTTAATATTGTAAATCAGGCCATGCACTATAATCCAAGTATTGGGTTTTCCTCAGCATCATAGATAAATTTATCCTCTTCCCTTTTATTTATATCATTATTCAAGAACCCTAATCTCTTTGGGTATTTTCTTTGAAATCCGTTACTTTTTCCATCTATGAAACCCCGATTATCATTCCTCCATTTTTACACTCCCTTTTACATAGTGATGAGAATCGATTATTCTACAGATTAAATATTCCATGAGTCAATTTCACAATGAACTCTGTACTATGTGATTGGATTTCTGAGGTATGTTTTCTCCCATAAACTAACTAGGTATTTCCCATATGAATACTGTAATGTATAAATTGTGAGATATTTTTTTCACTACATTTATAGATTTGATATGTTATAATTATTAATTTATTTATAATTCATATTTACAGTAATCCAATCAAATTTTAATTTCTGGTATTTTATTCAATGTACTATGAATTTGTTTATTTTATAGTTTCAAATGTTAATATACGTATTATGAAATAAATAGTTCAGAAAAATGTTACTAGAAATGTTTTCAAATATTAAGTTAATATTCTATGTGTTTATTATTGTATAAAGATCCAATTAATAATTATTTGTCTCTTGATTCATTATATATTTTATATTTATTATATATTGTATTTTAATAAATTTATAGTTTTATATTTTTGAAGTATTTATACAGCACAGATTCTACAAAAATAAATTTGAATTATTTCCTTTTGCAAATCCCATCTAATAAAATTGAAATTCTATTTTCTCCTATAATTTTAGTAACACTACAATATATCTATTTCTCTTAATGAATTACATTATATTATATTAATAATATTCATGTTATAAAAGTATTTTTTATATTAATCAAATGAGTCCTTTAATTCTAGTATTTATATTCAATATAATATGCATATGTTTATTATTTAGTTTCTATTTTAAAAATATGAAACTTTATACTTATAAAAAAACTGCCAAGATAGATTCTATTGGAAATTTTTACCAAAAAAAACAACTCAACCATTGGTAATAAATAGAAATAGGATTCGAATCATAATACAAATTAAATGGTTTCTCATATATGTAAATCTATTCAAACATTATTTTTAGAATGCATAAAAAATATTTAACCAATACTTTCTCATCTTCCAAGAAAACTATAATCTAGTTTAAGATATTTTTCCTTATACCTTTTTAATTTTATTTTATTATATCTTCAATCCCCTTTACATTGTATTCTATTTATCTTTGTTTTATTCATTTCCACCTTCTTTATATAATAACTTTCTCTCTTTTGTTAATTCATATTTTCCAAATTATTCATTTTAGCTTTTATTTCCCATCATCACTTTTCATGTTTTAGATGTTATAAATGTGTAATACTTTCATAAAATTTGTCTATATTCTACTTTATTATTAGTTTCATTATCATTCCAAGGGGATGCCCTCATTTTTCAGTTTATAGTAGTGGACATATTTTTTCTAAATGTTTTAATTAGAGTGAAAAAATATAGATGCATAGATAATTCCATAGATTATATACTATCATAATTTCTTCCAAAATTTTCATTATAAGTTCTATATGCTTAATATAAATTATCCTCTTAGAATCATGTATTAATAAAAGGGAAAATAAAGATAAATGAACTATATTGCAACTATTTTAGTTGAGATTTTGGATTTTTCATCCATAGAGCATGCCCTTCTAACAAATTATAAAAATATGAAACTGTCATTTGGAAATAAATATTTAAAGGTATATTTAAAATTGATTTTTATTTATATTATAGAACATCCTAATATATCTTATGAAATTTTAAAAATGTGCTTGCGAGTTTATTTATTTTTTTATATTTTAATCTCTATTTTTTTAATTATGTTTAAAAATAATATTATTTTTTAATTGATATTATTTTCAAAAAATAAATTGATTTATTGACATTTATAAAATCCATCTCATAAATTTTAAATTTTACTCCACTATTATAATTTCAGCAACTCTATTATATATTTACTGCTCTCAATGAAGTGCATTCTAATATTCTGATAATTTCCATGTTATACAAGTGTTGTTTACTGTAATCCAATAAAACCATCATTTTAGGTATTTATATTTAGTATAATATGCATATATTTGTTATTAATTTTCCATTTAAAATTATATAATTTTTCAGCTATGATATGCAGTGTTTGGAAAGATGCTATTGGATATATTTTCCAACAACAACCTATTCAAACATAGGGAACAATAACAAGAGGATTTAAAACATATTATAGAAGGAAATGTTTCTCATACATGAATTTTTGTGAAAATATTATTTATATAATGTATAAAAAAGGTAACCAATACTTTCCCATATTCCATGAAACTAATAATAAATGAAATTTTTTTAAATGTATTTAAATATTATAACCCATTTCATTTAATTTTTCCTTTTAATTTATGAATTTTAATTTATTATATCCTTTAACCTCTTTACAATTTGTATTTGATATGTCTTTGTTCATTCATTTATATATTCTTCTTCATCTCATATGTTACTACTCTTTTAGTCATTCTTTATCTTGATTATTTCCCTTCCCTTCTGTTTCCTAGCATCATCTATCCTATTTTCGATGTTGTTAATGTATATGACTTTTATAAATGTTCTCAATCGTTTTTCTTATAATTTTCAATATCATTGCTGGTGAATGTATGATTAAGGACATGTTTGTAGAGATCCCATCCCCAGTATCTTAAAGTCGGTGATTTATATCAATACGTCGACATAGATACAAGACTTTAATCCCAAATTACCAATCATTTTAGTAGTTTTGGAAGCCATATTATATACATGAACTTTACATTACAACTTGAAACGAATTACAATATATCAATTCCATTAGAAACGACCACAAACTATTAGATTATCCATGAAATTCATTCATAATATACATCTTCAAATCTCGAGGAAAAATAAAACATTAAAAAGGGATGAGCTCAGATGCTCAGTAAGGGTAAGAAATGTAGTGCAAGTTATTGTAAACATCAACAATAAGTCATGTTGAATAACTAAAAACACATGCCATTAAAACATAATCTTGAGCATAATATAGCAGGAATAAAAACTGATCAAACAATATCATAATAAAAAATAACCATGAATATTATATTAGTCAAATAATCACGCGGACTATCAATTAATAGTTTCAGAATGAGGGAATTCAGAATTATATACATCATAAACATACTGCTAAATCCTCGGCCAAGACAACATATATAATGGGTAAAAACCCAGTCTAGTTTGTCTCATGAAACCTACCAATGAATCAAGGGGCTATAGAAGGCCCCACCCATCACTTAGTAAGTCTTATTCATTCCTAATAAGAAAGGGGTGAAACATAATCAATATATACATTAATATTGAAGCTAGCATATGAAATGTAAATAACCTTCCCCAAATAATAAACATAATTATAAACCATTCAGATTAATATGGAGAATGATATCAAGATAGTACATCCCCATTCAAAATAATCATAAACTATTCAATGAAATATGTTATATGATGTCATAAAATATTAATCCCAATTAGTCATAATATTCAACAATAAGTGTTGAAATATATGAAAATACTCTAATAAAATCATTAAGGAATTCTTGAGATATATACCCTTTATAATTTTTAAAGAAGATTTATTTTGGAAAAAATATTTTAATAAAACCAAAAATAAACTAAGATAGTTTTTAATGATAAAAGTTTGTTTTTTATAAAAATATTGGTGTGTTAAATAATATTATGGAGTGTACTTAAAAATGTGTAAGAAATTTGTAAGTTCCCTTTAATCAGGATTTTTTATTGAGAAAAATTGAGAAAATATCCTTATAAAACATGTAAATAACCATAAAATAATGAAGGATTGTACTAGGTAAATATCTATAGAACATTGAAACATAATTTAGGATAATTACATAAGAATAAATAAGAATTATATTGGGGTAAATAGAGAGAAAACATAACCTGAATTAAAAATGGGGGTTTGGGAAGAAACCCTTACCTTATGTCTGAAAGTGTTCTTCACCTGTACTTAATGTCCTGGATAATGAAATTGGATTAATTAATTATTTAATTAAGAACATATGAAACATTTATTTTATTTAGTATAATTTTATTATGTTCATTTATGGTATTTTTATGAGTTATAAAATTCAATTTCATCTTTCTAGGAGCGTCCATTTCCTTGGATTTCATGATCTGTTTACTTATATACGTGTACGAAAGAACATGTAAAATGAGAATATTTATCCAAAATTGAAATTATATTTTAGTAATGAAAATACAAAATATTAAATGTTTATATAAGTCATTTGGTTATTTGGGGTGATGATGAATCATTAGATAAGATGTTAGTGATAATCGTTTAGATTAATTTGGAGGTTTTTCAATCATCACAAACAAGTTTTGTTTTATTAATTAACATCATATATATATAGCAATTATAGAACATTAAATAGGTTGTAATACATATATTATAATCTGTTTTAACCATAAAAAGGGTTTTATGACCAGCCTTAAAGGAATTAATGAAAATTGAAAACTCTTCATCCTTGAATGCGATAAATCAACACATCACAGATGATGTTTTCATTTTTAGAACAAAAGAAGAGGAAATAGAATTGATGATGGATTATTCCCTCAACATAATAAAATTCTATTATATTGAAGATATTGGAGATATCATGTTACTTTGGTATAGGGAGTTGAGGATAAAATAAGAAAATAAATGAACTTTAAAAGAAATTAAAAGAAAATGAGATATGTTTTACCTTTTGATTTTATCCTCCTTGAAAACCTTCTTAAGGAAAATAGTTTGTTCTTTTGATGAGACCATGGGCTACTAGACATGGGTTAGGGAATAGGGAATAGATTGAGTATATTTTGGTCAAGGATCAAATCTTGAATGGCGTGATGAGAAGAAGTGTTATTTATAGTAGAGGGGGTGATTTCTCATTATTTTTACAGGCTTACATCAGCCATACATCATCTATGACTCAATAATTTATGTATTTTTCATTTTTCATAAATTATATTATTTTACTATTCACCAAAAAATGAAGTATTTTAAAAAAATAACAAAAATTCCCCCTAACCATTTTTTGACATATAGAATTCAAAAATTGTCTCCATTTTATGGAAATAATTTTCTAAATATGAGAAATTTAATTTTTAATTAAAATAATTATTTATTCAAAAAATACCAATTTTAATATTATAACCAATTTTATGAAACTTTAAAATTTTAACTAAGGTCTCATAAAATTATCATATAATCATAACGTAATAAAATATTAATTTATGAATTTATTTTATGAAAATAAATTTTCTTTTAAGTCATTATATCAATTAAAAAATTGTAAATTAACATTTATGCTTTATAAAAATACCAACACTTAATTTATCATCTTTACACCATTTATTTAATTAAACCTTGATATAATTATATCATATTTTTATTTATAGGATGACTAAATATTATTTTTACTTTAATTGGTGAGGTTACTATTCTATTGGTTGGTTTACTATTATTCATAAGGTTTACATTACTATTCCAGATGTCAAGTTACTATTTTATTAGTATATGATTCTTAACTTCTATAAATAACTATTATTTCATTAATTCTTCTTTTATAAATTTTTTTATTGTGTTATATAAGTAATTTTATGTGATTTATACTATATGAAATAATTCTAAGATGAAAAATTTTATTGATATAATTCAGGTTCATTACATTCTCCCCTCCTACTAAAATTTAATCCTAGAAATCTTCAGAATGTCACCTTATAAAAATATTTGGATAGTTCTTCATTAAAATTTTATCTGGTTCCCACACCACCTCTTTAATTTTATGATTTTTCCAATTTACCTTTACTGATAGAGTCATATGATTCCTTAACACCTGTTCTCTAGTGTCCAGAATCCAGATAGACTCTTCACAATAAGATAAATCAGGTTCCAATTATATTCCTTCATAAGTGAGTACATGCATTGGGTCTGACATGTGATTCCTTAATAAAGATATGTAGAACACATTGTGTACTTTAGAAAGGTTAGGTGACATCGCTAAATGATAATCCATAACTCCAACTCTCTCTAGGATTTCAAAGGTCCAATGTACCTGGCGCTCAGCTTCGCTTTCTTCCCAAATCTTAAACACCCTTCCATGAAGATACTTTCAAGAAAGCATAATCTCCCACTTGAAATTAAAAATCCTTCATTTTATTATCATCATATCTCTTTTTCCTAATTTGATCTGCTTTAATATGAGTTTTAATAGTCTTTTCCTTTGTAGTTGTTTCATCCAAAAGTTCTGGGCCTACAATATTCCTTTCACCAACTTCACCCCAATAAGTTGGTGTATGAAATCTCTTTCCATATAATGATTCATATGGTGCCATTTGAATACTATAATGGAAACTATTATTTTAGGAAAAATCCACCAAAGGTAAATAATGATCCCACATGCCTTGAAAGTCAAGTAAGTATGATCTTAACATGTATTCTAAAGTTTGGATCATCCTTTTTGACTACCCGTTAGTTTGAGGGTGATAAACATTACTCAAATGAAGCTTAGTATCCAAATATTTCTGAATAATTTTCCCGAATTTCGATGTAAATCAGGGATCATGATCTGAAAAACTTGAGAGTGGTTCTCCATGAAGTATTACAATTTCACTAATATAGAGTCGTGCAAGGTGCTCTAGTGACAAATCCTCCCTTATGGTGAGGAAATGTGCAGATTTCGTAAGTCGATCAACAATTACCCATATTTCATCATTATTTCTTGGAGTTTTGGTAATACAGTGACAAAATTGATAGTGATGTCATCCCATTTCCATGTATTAATATAAAAAGGTTGCATGACTTCTCTAGGATGTTGTATTTCAGCCTTCACCCATTGACAGACTAAAAATCTCGATACATAATCATCAATTTCCCACTTCAATTTATCCCACTTGAAATGTTTCTTCAAATATCTATACATAATAGTGATACTATGGTCTATAGAGAAATTCAAGCTATAGACATCATCTAATAACTTCCTTTTTACCTCAGGTATAGAGTGAATACAAATCCTCTTCCCAAATTTTAGAATTCTATCCTCATACATGAAATATGTTAACTTCCCATTATTCACAGCTTTAATTTTATTTTGAAGATTCTCATCATTAGATTGAGATATTTTAATATTTCCCAATAAATAGGGTTAAGAAACCAATTGAAAAAGTAATGATGTTTCACCTTCTTTAATAATCCTTATATTTATCTTTTCTAGATCCATATACATAGGATCCTTACCAATCCTCATTTTTTTCAGAACTCCACAATCCTTCCGGCTCAATGCATACGATACCTTATTTTCCTTCCCTGAGAGGTAGTGTATTGAAAAATCATAATCCTTGAGTATATCAATCCATATCCTTTGCCTCATGTTGAGTTATTTTTGTGAGAATATATATTTCAAGCTCTTATGATATGTATATATCTCACATCTTTCTCCATAGAGATTGTATCCCCATATTTTCAGAGAAATGATTATGACTGATAACTCAAGAACATTAGTTGAATAGTTCTATTCATGAATTTTTAACTGCCTTGATGCATAGGCAATAACTCTATCATTATACATAAGCACACAACTGAGTCATTTCTTTGAAACATCACTATAAATCACAAATCCACTATTTACTGATACCCGAGTCAAGATTGGAGCATTCACTAATCTCTTATTCAGTTCTTTAAAACATTATTCAAATTATTTTTTCCATATGAACTTAACCCCTTTACGAGTAATATTGGGTAATAGGTTATCTAATCAATCAAAATTTTGAACAACATGATGATAGTAACCTATTAAACCATTGAAACTACGTACCTCATCTATGTTCATTGGTGTAGGATATTCCTAGAATACCTTTTTCTTCAGAGGATCAATTGATATTCCATCTTTAGAGACAATATGGCCAAGAAAATAAACAGTTTAAAGCTAGAATTCACACTTACTAAACTTCCCATATAACTATTTTCTTATAAAAGTCTCTAGAACAACTCACAAGTGGTTCTCATAATCCTCATATATTTTGTAATATATCAAGAAACCATTAATAAATACCACAAAAAATTAATTAAGATATTCCTTGAACACTCTATTCATTTGATCTTTAAAAACAGAGAGTGCATTAGTCAGTCTAAATAGAATTACTATAAACTCATAATGTCCATACCTGGTTCAAAATTCTGTCTTTAGAATATCTTTTTTCCTCATACACAATTGATTAATATCTAGATCGAAGGTCAACATTCAAAAAATATTGATCCCTGTGAATTTTATCAAATAAATCATCAATGAAAGGTATAGGATACTTATTTTTTATTGTAATAGAATTGATTTATCTATAATCAATGCACAACCATATGGATCCATCTTTATTCTTAATAAAGAGAACATGATATTCCCATGGAGAAACACTAGGGATAATAAATCCTTCATCACTCAATTACTCTAGTTTTTTCTTTAGATATAATAATTCCACAATGGCCATTCTCTAAGAAGTCTTTGATATAGGTCTTGAACTATGAATTAAATCAATAGAGAACTCAGCTTCCTGCTCTAGAGGATGTCGAGGTAAATCCTCTAGAAATACATCAATATATTCTTACACAATTGCTACATATTCAATTTGAATATTTCTTTCCTCATATATAGATGATGTTTTCTATTCCTCCCAAATAATTTCATTTAGAATATGTACTCGAGTTGGATCCTAATATGACTTAGATGATGAGGTTTCTGCTCTTAAGATAAGGGATTCTACATTTTCCTCACCAATCATAATTTCCTTCTTCTTGCAATAGATTTTCGCATCATATTTTCAAATCCAATCCATACCGAGGATTATATCAAAGTCAATAATAGGTATGATGACAATTCCAACAACTAAATCATGTTTATGTGTCATAAAGAGGACTGACCGACACATCTTTTTTCCAATGAGACTTCCCTTAGGAGTTTTGACTGACAACTCCTTTATTAAATCAAAAGGAAAATGTCTAATTTTCTTGGAAAATAGAAAGATATAAAAGAATGAAATGAACCATAATCAAATAAATTATTGACTATGTTTGAGGATGTTATTAATGTACCTACCACCACATCATTAAGAATTTCAACCTCAATAGTTTTGATCACATAATCTTGGCCTTGATTCCTTGACATTTTTCGGGGAAAGATTCCTTGATGCTTAGGAAAATAATTTTTATAATGTCCCATATCTTTACAATTACATCATTGAACATTGGTATCTTCTTTATTTCCTTGTAAATTGTGATCTTAGTGATATTTTTCTCCAAACTTGTAACAAACACCCATTTCCTTCAGGCAAGTACCAAGGTGTTTATTTCCAAAATTATCACAATATGGAAATTTAACTCTTCCTTTCTTCTCCTTTTCCTTATTTACTTTTCCAAAGTGTTAAGCATCCCTCTTCTTCTCTTACTTTCCTTTAAAATCATAAGATATAGATAATTATTTTTCTATCTTGATAGAACATGAGACTATATCTTCATATAATGAGAAATGTTGGGAGACTAGTTCTTTTCTAAGGAATGGTTTTAACCCATCAAAGAACCGATAAATATTTCTATTGGAATGTGTATGCAATATGAATCATGCCTTTATATCATTGTAAAGTTTTCTTTATACTTGTCAACATTACTATCTTCCTTTTTCCTCAGATTTAATAATTTTCTCTCTATATCCCCTCACTGCTCGCGAGGTAAATATTTTTATATGAAAATTTCCTTAAAATACATCCATTCCATGTTTTTTATTTCTTCCTCCTCCTTCGTGTTTTGAATTAATATCTACCATTGATCCGTATCTCTTGAGAGATTATAAATTTTTATGACATCCTTCTCCCTTTTGTTACTTCCCAGAGGGACAAATATATTCTATATAGAATTTATAAATTGTGTAGATACAAATGGGTTTGTATCCCCATTGAATGTTGGAGGTTATTATAACATAAAGCAGTCTAACATTATCACAAATCATTGTGGATTAGAATGCTCTATACAGGTAAGGTTTTTATTCAAAACCTGAGTTAGCTATCACAGTATAGTTATAAGTTGCTCAGCTTCAATTTCATCTATACCTATAACATCATTACCTTTTATGAGAGGATAATACCTACACGGGATATGCGTGTTGATATGATTTCATTCCTTCCACTAGGAACTATTTATAAAAAATTACATGCTCTAAATTTGGTTATGAGTCATAATACATAATTTTGAAATAGAAAAACACTTAATATAAATTGTAATTTAGTCATAGTTAATCTCATAATCATAAACATGGTTTATTTGAGGAAATTTACTTTTAAATAATTCATAATTATTTGTAAAGAAAATTTGAATTTTCATAAGCATATCTCTTGGGAGTGTCAAACCAGGTGCGCAGTAAGGCCCATTATTGTGTACCAAGTTAACCCGAGTTAGGCTCAGGAAACCATGTCAGATTTGTTACCCTAGTTACATTTGTGCCAGAACCATACTACTTGTAGTATTCATCCAAGTATGTATTTCTAGGAAGACCCACACAATTTCTACCTTATTAAAATTCTAGGATGATATTCTATTATTATCCTAAATTTCTATCTTATGGTTATGTTTCCTAATCTATGTTTTCTAAATATAGTTTCTAAGGTTTCTACTAAACTTTATGTGATACTAACTATAGATACCCCGACCTCAGTAGCCCAGATCTGGTGCCTTATATTAATACATTATCATAGATACAAGACTCAAATCCAAAAGGACCAATAATTTTAGTAGTTTTGGAAGCCAAATTACTTACATGAACTTTACATTACAACTGGAAAGGAATTAAAATATAGTAATTCCATTGGAAACACTCATAAAATCTTTGATTATCCCATAAAGTCATTCATAATATATATATTTGCATCCTGGGGAAAAATAAAACATAATAAAGGGGGCTCATATTTTTAGTAATGGTAAAAAACATAGAAAAAGTTATCATAAACATAAACAATAAGACATTTTGAGTAACTAAAAAACACATGACCTTAAAACCAAATCTTGAGCATAATATGACAGGACTAAAATCTGATTAATTAATTCCATAATAAAAATTAACCATGGATATTCTACTAGAAGAATAATCACATGGAATATCAATTATTAGTTTCATATTGAGGGAATGTATAATTCCAGACATCATAAACATGCCATCAAGACCTCGGCCAAGACACCATACATAATGGGTAAAAACCCGGTCTAGTTTGTCTCATGAGACCTACCGATGCATCGAGGGGCTATAAAGGGACCCAACTATCACTTAATAAGTCCAATACATTCCTTATATGAAATATGTGAAGCATAATCAACATATACTTTCATATTGAAGCTAGTATATGAAATGTAAATAATTTTCCCCAAAAAATAAACATAATTATAAACCATCCAGAGTATTATGGAGAATGGTATCAAGAAAATACATCCCCAGTCAAAATAATCATAAAAAAATCAATAAAACATGGTAGATGATATAATAAAATATTAATCCCAATTAATCATAATATTAAAAAAGGTTGTTGAAATAGATGAAAATACTCTAATAAAATCATCGAGGAATTCTTAAGAGAAATACCCTTTTGACTTTTTAAAGAAGTGTTTTTTGGAAAAATCTTTGCATAAAACCAGAAATGAACTAATATAATTTTTCATTATAAAAAGTTTTATTTTTAGAAAAATATTGGAATCTTAAAAAAATTATGGAGTGTACTTAAAAATGGGTAATAAATTGAGAAGTTACTTTTAATTGGGCTTCTTTATTGGGAATAATTGAGAAAGGATCCTTATAAAATATGAAAATACCCATCAAATAAAGAAGTATTCTGCTAGGTAAATATATATAGAACATTCACACAGAATATAGGATGATTAAATAAGAATAAATAAAAATTATATTGGGTAAATATAGAGAAATCATAAACCGAATGAAAAATGGGAGTTCGGGAAGAAACCCTTACCTTGTGTCCGAAAGCATTCTACACTTTTACTTAACATACATGATATTGAAATTGAAATCATTAATAATTTAATTAAGAACCTATTCAAAATGAATTTTATTTATTATAATTTTATTAAGTTAATTTATGGTCTTTTGATGAGTTATAATATTCAATTTTTTCGTTTCGGGAGCGTTCATTTCCTTGGTTTTCATGATCGGTTTACTTGTATACGTGTAAAAAAGAACATGTAAAATGTGAATAGTTATCCAGAATTAAAATTATAAGTTATTAATAAAAATATTGAATATTAAATGGTTATATAAGTCATTTGGTTATTTAGGGTGAGGATAAATCACTAGATAAGATGTTAGTGATAATCGTTTAGATTATTTTGGCGGTTTTTCGACCATCAAAAACTAGTTTTGTTTTATTAATTAACACCATGTATATATAATGGTTCCAGAACATTAAATAGAATGTAATAAATATATTAAAATATTTTTAACTATAATTTTTTTAATGACCAGTATTGACCGTGTTAATGGAAATTGAAAACTCTTTGTCCTCAAATGCGATAAATCAACATATCACGAATGATGTTTTTATTTTTAGAATAAAAGGAGAGATAATAGAATTGATGATGAAATATTCCCTAAACATAATAAAATTATAGTATATAGAATATAATTGAGATATAATGTTACTTTGGGATTGGTAGTTGAGGAGAAAATAAGAAAATAAAATAAATTGAAAAGAAATTAAAAAAAGGGAGAGGTTTTTTACCTCTTGATTTTCTCCCCCTTGAGAACCTCCTTAAGACAAATGGTTTGGTCTTTTTATGAGATCAAAGGCTATTGGACGTGGGTAAGGGGATAGAGAAGAGGTTTGGGTACAATTTGGACATGGCTCAAATATTTAATGGTGTGAGGGGAATATGTGGTATTTATAGTAGAGAGGGGTGATTTCTCATTATTTTGTTCATTGGTTTATTATTTTGGATCAATATTATGAATAGTTTGAGATTTATCACTAAATATAATAAAATAATTAAGGATAGTTCTAGATTATGGGCTTGAATATATCATACATCATCTATGACTCAATAATTCATGTATTTAGCATTTATTGTAAATTATTGTATTTTATTATTCACAAAAATTCAAGTTTTTTTTTAAAAACTCAAAAATTTACCCTAACCATATTTCGATGTGTAGAATTAAAAAATAAAATCCATTTTATGAAAATAATTTTATATATAGATGAAACTTAATTTTCAATTAAAATCATTATTTATTTGTAAAATACCAATTTTTATATTATAACCGATTTTATAATACCTTCAAAAATTAAATAAGGTCTCATAAAATTATCTTATAATCATAAGATAACAAAATATTAATTTATAAATGTATTTTATGAAAATAAATTTTCTTTTAAGTCATTATATTAATTAAAAAATTGTAAATAAACATTTATATTTTATAAAAATACCAACACTTAATTTATCATTTTCACTCCATTTATTTACTTAAACTATGATATAATTATATCATATTTTTATTTATTGGATGAATAAATTTTATTTATACTTTCATTGGTGTGGTTACTATTCGATTGAATGGTTTACAAATTATAAGGGTCACATTACTATTTCAAAGGTCAAGTTACTATTCCATTGGTATATGATCCTTAATTTATAAAAATATATCTTATTTCATTCATTATTAATTTATGAAGTTTGTATTGTGTTATTTAAGTGATTTTATGTGATTTATACTATATGAAATAATTATAAGAATGATAATTTCATTGATAGAATTATGGGTCATTACATGTTTCCTCTACATTATGTATTTAGATATATATATTTTTATAGATTTAATAATAATTTAATATATGGACTATTTTCACACTTTCTTCCACCATTTTCAATACCAGTTCAAAATCCATAATCTAAATTGGCATGCATGATTCATGTGTTTATTATAGAGAACATAAAAATAAATTAACTATATTAAAAATGTTTTAGATAATATTTTTGATATTTTAATAATGGAACATATCTTAACAACTTGTGAAAAGGTTTCAACCGTTACTTGGAATGAACTGTTAAAAGGTATATTTGAAGTTGTTGTTTTTATTTCTATTATAGAAAAAACTTATCTATGTGATGAAATATTAAACTCTCCCTTATGGGTTGACTAATTTTTCTATATATAAATTTATTTATTATTATTTTAAGTAATAATATCAAATTTCTATAGTTAATTTTGTACAGAATGATTTTCATATTCTCATGTTACTATTTTATTTTTTCTTTATACTCACATAGTTCAATACTAATTGTTTTTGATTTGATATTTTGTTTATATAAAGTGTTTTGGTTACATTTTTTATTCAACATTTCAATATGGGATTTTGAATAAGATTTGTGGTTATTGTTGACAGAAGAGTTGTTGCAAAGTTGTTTCTTAGTTTAGAGAAACATTATTATGTCAGACGATGCTTTCCTGTTACTCAATGTTTATGACATCATGATTACTAAAATTTCTAATGGATTAATATGAGTTTATTCATGATGTTTCTCAATATAGTAAGGTTTCACAAAGTGT
This sequence comes from Viscum album, assembly GCA_963277665.1. Lineage (NCBI taxonomy): Eukaryota > Viridiplantae > Streptophyta > Magnoliopsida > Santalales > Viscaceae > Viscum > Viscum album. The sequence continues at coordinate 1,082,636,578 of OY728146.1, read as the reverse complement.
GAGATACGTTTGTATAAATTTCAATCTAATAATATTCCTCATTTCACAGGATGGAGAATTGTGAAGAACAATGGAATAAGGTTAACAAAACAATTCAACCAAGAACAGTTCCTTAAGATTAATGAATTTGTACCAGATTGAGTTTAATGGAATGATTATACAAAATTAAGTTTAATATTTTAAGTTATAATTATATAATCATACACAAAATTATTGGATGAATAAGTTTAGGAGGTTATCAGAGTGAGCTTAATGGATTTAGATTATTGGATAAAGATAAATACAAAGTTTTACCAGAAAAATAAAAGTAAAACGTTTTACCTGAAATAGAAAATTAAAAAAGTTATACTAAATAGAGAAAAATATTATATTTATCATAGGAACATTCATGAATCCACTAGATGAACTTTTATGAGTCTATTGGATGGTGGAAAACTGTACAAAGAATCGAACTGAGAAAAGTGATGTTATCAGATAAAGAAACCCTTAGGTTTGTAATCTCTAAGCATGGGTTCATTATAAAATTATACTAGATGGGGTGGATCTATAAAAATAATCACCATATGGTGTGTTATCAGGTATATGAATTCTTACACAGAAGATACAGATAGGGATTTTATGTTCTTTACAAAACATGGTAAAGTCATATATTATGATGATGGTGAGTTGTACATTCAATTTTTGTAAATTAAACTAATATTTGAGGAATATTAAAATAGTTCATTGACACAGATATTTAAGGAAACTTCAAAAAATATTTTTTAATCCTATTTGTATGAAGGATTTGAAGGCGGTCAAATAAAATTTTAATTAAGATAGAAAATAAAATTTGAAAAATGCACTTCTTCCTTGATTTGTAGAGGAAGTACGAGTATATAAAGGGAAGAAGAATCATTGTGAAGTGATAATTTTTCTAATATTGTTGAAGTGAAGAGTGAAATTTATTATGTATTTTAGAGAGTTAAACATGAGTTTCCAACCAAGATTTTACTTGGTTAAAGAATAAGAGAATCAGATTGAGGATCTATAGACAAAGATCCATCTCACAAAAAATTACCAGATAGATAGAGTTATAGATGAAGAAAGAGAATTAGAATGAGGTGAATTAGATAGAGGATCATCATAATGAGGCATGTCAGACTGATTTTCATTAGAAATAGTTTCATTATATAGAATGAGTATAAGTTGGAAGTGAAATGGATAGAGGCACACCAAACCAAGGAGTATCAGAAACAACATACCCAATGGAGTATTAAGAGATAGATAGTTACTAGTGAGGATTGAGAATATGCTGGTCATTCAAGATCATGAATAAGTTTCAAGAAAATAATTTTTTTATAGATTCATTGAAGATCTTGAAGAAGTTTTACACATGAAAATGAGATCTATTTTTTTAGGGAGGAAGAAAATCTATAGAAGAAAATCTTTCTACACCAGATCAAATAATAATCAAGAGCTTTCAGTTGGGTATATAACTAATTTCTAAAGATGATCTTTGCTTTTTGGTACAACTATTCAAGAATTAAGCGTAGAAAATGATATTTGGGAGGTAAAACCAACCAATAGAAGAATATTTTATCACTAGGGGGTAGAACTAGGGTTAACATTAGTAATTATTACTGGGGTTTAGGACAAGATTATGCTTATGACTTTGTAATCCTCAAGAAGTGTTTAGTTGAGAATCTATGTTTGGGGGTATAACCAACATGGTAAGTAGTAGGTTGTATTGAACCAAAATTGTAAATACCGTGTTCTAATTTATCTCTATATATTTAATGCATACGAGGTGAGGTTGTGAGATATATTTGAGAGGATATATATAACTCTAACAAGTTTCAAAGCCTGAGTTCTAAGAGTAATTCATAAAAGGAAGATATCATTGATTCACCCCCCCCCATCTCAATGATATTATGTTGATTTGGGAACTTAAATTAATATTATAGAAAATGTTTCCTCTAAAAGACCCATATATTAAGGATGGATAATATTAATTTAGTTAACAACATGGGTGTTCCTGTATTTTAGGATAAGAAATATCATAATTGGAGGAATATGATGTTACCCTGCCCTCTATCTCTTAGACTAAATTTTATATATGTTGTTATAGTTTTATTTTCTCCCTTTAGTGTGGTTTCTTTGATAGATGTTGATAAGAGAAATCTATAATTTGATGGAAAATATCAAAATTCCAATTTAATGGATCTCTCTAAGAAGGTTTATAAAAAAATTATGGGGATTCCAACTACTAAAAAGATCTGGGTTAAATTGAGAAGCATTTATGATGGAAATTAAAAATTCAATGAGGATAAATTATAAATCCGTAGGAGAATATTTGAAGATATCATGATGGATAATGATGGAAAAATTGATGAATAATTTACACAGGTTAATAATATTGTAAAAATATCAGAGGTTTTGGTGAGGAGCTAGAAGATTCTACTATTGGTAAGAAACTAATGAGAAAATATACCAGATAAGTTTGATCCCAAAATTTCAGCTCTAGAAGATCTAGAGGATCTGTCATTGGATGAACTTCATAATATTTTTATATAATATTAAATGAGAAAAGAAAAATTCTTTAAGAATAAGGATGAGAAAAAAATATAAATTGAAAATATTTTAAAAGAAATATCATAGATCAAGAAATAGAAGAAGAATCATGTGATTCAAATATAGAGGGGTATGAATAGGATTTAAATAAAATTATTTATCTTCTCTCTAAGATATAAAAAAGTGGAATTGGAAAAGAAATGGAAAACAGTTTATTAAGTGTTGGATTGTAATTTTAGTGGGAAAATTTCTAGTAACTGCTCAAAGAAGAATATTGATGATTCTAATTCCAAGGAAGAAGATAAGAAGTCATATAAATAGATGTTTAAGAATCATAAGAAAAGTTTTCCTAACATTAATAAGAATTTTTGGAGTATAGGAAAGTAGAATGGTTTATCATCCAAAAAATAATATGATGGTGAATTCAATTTCATATCTCATGTTAAAATGGATATTGATTCATAAACTAGTGATTATAATTAATAAAAGAGAATAAAATTTTAATGGATTATAAAATGAAATTTGGAAGTAGATCTTGAGAAAATTACATAACTCGGGGATAAGAAAATGTTGAAAAAAGAAGGTAAGAAGATAACTTTTGAAAATGATGAGTCTATAAAAAAGTTAATGATACAAATCAATTATATTTGAGAATATAAAGTTAAGGTATCTGATATTTAAAAGAATATTAAATAACATAAAGCAACAACGATCATATAATATAATCTTAAGGAGTAAAAACACTAGAGGAAAATAAGAACAGATTTTAAATGGATAAATTTGAGAAGATAATAGATCTTGAGGAGATATTGGTTGAAAAAGGGAAAGATTTTGTTGATACACAATAAATGTGTCTTAAAATACAAATTGAGGTAAATAATATTAAATAAGAGATCACCAAATATGTTGAGGTTAAAGGTGAATATTCTCAAGTTGGTAAAAAGAAGAGTCTATAGAGGGAGGTTGATTCTATCCCAAAAAATCTCAATATACATCCACCTTTACTAAAAATGTTGTCTTTAAATAAATGTATAAATTAGAAAATAATAAGAAGGTTAGTGAGAAATCATCTTATATAAATAAGTAGATGAAATCACCAAGAATATTCAACTTGGAACAAATATGTCCATAGTTTGTAAAGAGATAATAATAATATATTTTATAGAAGAAATAATACCAGTATAAAAGATAAAGTTTTAGAGGTCATTGCTGGTGTTGTGGAGTATTTAGGCATACATTCAACTCATTCTAGTATAATATGTCTCTATGAGGAAAGAAGTATGAATAAATGGGGAGCTACGATAACTAAATAAGAATAAACTTTTCAAGAGAGAAGGATGAGTAAATCAAGAATGTTTAGAAAGGAAATAAAGAGTTCTTAATTATTTGGTTATATCAAGTAAAGAAAAGTAGAAGATAGAGGCTTCAAAATATTAAATAAAAATTTGATAAAAGTATTCTACAAATAGTGGTTTAAATATTTAGAATAAATTTTAGGGGAATGAAAAATATGGTCATTATAATAAAGGATGTATGACTATATTATCATCCCAAGAGGAAATCTATAAATGGATGTTTCAAACTTAAGGGAATGAAGGTATTTTGAAAAATGAAGATAAAATGATAGCTTCATTTAAATACTCAGCAAATAATAAGAAATATTTTATGAAATCTATAAAGGATAATCATAAGGAAGAAATCACATCCCTTTCTATGTATATGAATAATAAGAAGAAGTTTAGACTAAGTGAATAATATAAGTATGAATTTTAATTTTAAGGAACATTTAGGTTCCTCCTAATTACCATTATTCTTTTTTATTTGAAATAAATTACAAGTAATTGAAGGATGAGATGTATAGGATCTATTCGAGTGTTGTAATATATTTTTAGCAAGCACAGATATCTATCATGGAAAATTTTGATCACCATGGTGAAGGAAGTAGTGAAACCCTTTAAAGGGAGAAAAGCTAAAAATTATGTATGAATATCACACTTCCCTTAGTTGTATAAAACTAATAATTTAAGAGGACTAATAAATATTGAGAAAAATAATTTGCAAGGGGAGTTGACTTTATAAACTTGAGTTTTTTGATATGTTTATTGAGATGAGTGCATGTTTTATATTAAAAAACTTATTCATATTTCCCATGATATAAAGGTCACGAATTAATATGGAGGAAATTATTATATAAAAGAATTTGTATAGAAAAAGTTGATCACCTTGATTATACAATCTTTCTTTCTATATTGGGTTCATCCACATAGACCTAGAGTTTCCTAATTAAAGGATATCTGTTTAGAGATTCATATGATACCATTCTTCTCTTGAGGAAAGTTTTCTAAATTCTGATATAAAAAAAGGACGAGTTAAGATGAAAACTATGTTTCGCTTTTAATTTTATTTTTAATAAGGTTGAGACAAAAAAATTCACACACATATAGGGGAGAAATAATTTATGACTCATATTCACTTTGAAGATGTGTGGGGACATTGATAAAAAACACAAAGTAGGATATTTTTAGTCCAAAGTGCATTGTTTACATTTTTTGTTAATATATCAATATGGGTTTTTAAAAGAAGTTACATGGATAATTTTGAAAGAAGAGTTTTTTCTAAGTTATTTCTTAGTTTAGAGTAGATCATTAAGTCATATGATGTCTTTTTATTCCTAAAAATATCTAATATAATTATTAATAAATGTTCTCATGGTTCAATTTGAGTTTATTAATGAATTTTCTATATAGAGAAAGGGTGTACAATGTTTGGGATATGGTTTTACAAAGTTCAGGAAAATAATTTTTTTCAGTTCACAAGATAGATAATTGTGAAGTACACATGACTGAGGTTAATAGTATGAGTTTATTGGATTTGATTATCTAGAATGAATGAACTTGTACCAGACTGAGGTTAATAAAAAATCCTACCAAATGAAGTTTGTCTCTAATATTATGATGATATGATCAAATTTAGAATGATTGGATTAAGAAATTTATGAGGTTATTGGATTGATATTAACAGACCCCGTCAATAAGCTAAATAGAAATAAAATGTTGTACAAGATGGACCAAACTGCAAAGTTTACTTGATAAATAAAAGTACAAAGATGCACTAGATAGAGAAAAATATAAAATTTACTTGAGAAACACTCATGAATCCACCGAATGAACTTTTGTGAGTCTATTAGATATAGGAAACCTATATAAAGCACCAGAAAGATAATGTTATGTCATTTAATGAAGAAACCATCATGTTTGTAATCTCAAATAATGGGTTTATTAGACAAAGGATACTAGAAAGAGGGGATCCATTCAAAGAAACACCAAATGAAGTGTTATCAGATTGAGTAATTATATGAATAAGAACTAGATAGAGATTTGATAATATTTGAAAATTTTTATAACGTCATACATTATGATGAAACTGAGATGGAACATTAGTGCTTGTAAATCTAGTAGATATTTTATGACGATTTTAAGAGTTATTTGATATTGAGATTTAAGGAAACTTTAATGAATAATGTTGACTCTGGTTAATACAGAGGCTTGGAAGGAGGTAAAAAAATTGAATTAAAAAGGAAAATAAAATTTATTTCGCACACTTAATCCTTGATTTTTGGAGGAAGCATGAGTATATAAAGGAGAGAAGGCTCATTGTGAAGTGATACTCCTGCTTCTTTTATAGTGTAGAGTGAACATGATAATGTTTTGGAGAGTGTGGTATGAATTTTCAACCAAGACTCTACTTCGTTGAAGAAAAGGAGAATTAAATGGAAGAGCTTTAGATAGAGATCCATCAAATGTATGGATTACTAGATGAAGAAAGAGTATTAGAACATGGTGCATTTGATATAGGAACATCATATCAAGGTACATCAGAATATTTTTCATTGGACAGAGTTTCATGATACAAAAGAAGTATCATATAGAGGTGAAATGGATAAAGGCATACTAGAATAAGGAGTATCAGATGCATCACACTAGATAGAGTATTACCAGATGGATAGTTTCTAGTGAGGTTTAAAAATATCCAGTTTATTCAAGATCAAGAGGTAGTTTTTCTACTAGTAATCTTTTTAGGGATCCATTAAAGATCTTGAAGAAGTTGTAAACAGAAAAAGGATATCCAACTTGTTTATAGAGGAATAATATTTGAAGAATAAGAATTTTATTTGTAGGATTAAGGAAGATCTTATAGTTGGGGGTATAACTAGTTACTAAAGAGGCTTCTAGTTGGGGGTATAACTAGTTGCGAAAGAAGAGGAGAAAAGAAGGATAATTGGGGGGAGTATAACCAAATATGTCAAGTAATTTGGTCACTAGGGGGTATAGCTAGGGTCAACTAAAGGAATTATTATGGGGGTGTAATACTATTAGCTTATTTTTCCTTTATAATTCCAAATAATTATTCATTGGAGAATCTATGTTGAGGGGTATAACAAACATGACAAGGAGTAAGTCACATTTACTGAACCATGTAAATATCATGTGTTGATCTCTCTCTATATTTATAATATTAAAATTGTGTTTGTAATATATCCTTCAGTGGATAAATAACTTTAAAAATATTTTTAGGAAGAGTTCTGAGAACAATTCATAAAAGAAAGAGACAGTTGATTCACCCCTCCCCTCTTAGTGATATTACTCTAATCTAGGCATTTCAGATTTCTTTTTAGTTATTCTAAAAATTGGTGTATAGCTATTTTTAAGGATCTAATTTATCTTATAGTTTTATGAGATATTTTAATTTTTTTGATTAACCCCATAATAAATTTATATTTATTCATATATTTTACATAGGATAATTTTGGAAATGACCCATCTCATCTTAGAGCATGTTTTATGGAAAACAGTGATGGATAATATGCACTAATATTATTGGTTTTCCCTCTTCCACTAAAATTTTAATCCGTATTGATCTTGTGAAATTTAAGTTTAATGTTGAATTATAATTAATTGTATATGAATTTTATTATTTATTATTACTTTAATATAAATTTTAGGTAATAGGTACAACCTAGAGTAAAATTTCTGATGAAACTAAATTGGGGTTTCATTTTAGGTTAACTTTTATATTACCATATACATATTTTATTCATATTATGTATATAAAAAATATTATGTTATTTTATCCTTCAATCTTGGAACATAGTTTCTTATCCTATTCAAAAAATCAACTGATTTTTTAGTGGATGGTTATTTTTATCTTCCATTATTTTGTTTATAAAACTATATCTCCAAGATTTTATCAAATTTATTTTTTTATAATGTTTTCTTGAGACGCCACCTTTTATATTTTTTATATAATAAAGCAATGAATATTGGATTTTGTATTAAAACTATTACTGTTACTTATTTTCTTTATGATTTTGAAATGGATGAAAATAATTTTTTAGGCTATCTATAATGTTCTATGAGTGATCTTTAACATATCACTTATTTTTAAACTTTTAGGAATTTAAAATGTTATACTGGATAATTAAAATTTTAACTCTAGCTATGATAGTATTAATAAATGAAATGGGAATAAATTGACTTATAAATTGTGAATTATGTGAATTCATGATCATGAAGAACATTCTCTAGTATCCTAACTTAATGAATTTCTGGTTAATGCCTTTTTTTGAATAAATAAATCGATTTAGGATTCTTACTATATAGGTAGTAGAGGGGACGTAAGTTTATTTTAGAATTAATATAAATATTTAAGAATCCTTTTAGGATGAGTTTTGTCTTCCGATATCTTGTGAACTTCACTCACGGTCACGATCCCTCTATAATAACATTAATGTATGGATATGTGTGAGAAATATTCCATATTTAAAACCATAAATGATACCTCAGTTGGTTGATGGTGAAAAAGTTTATTTATTTATTTATTTAATATTATTATATTTTATGAGATGGGTTTTATTTTTCTGGATGTAGGAACTGAAGTAATACAATTCCCCTGAGTGGAAGTAACTAAAATTTACATATGAAACATCCAAGAGGATGCAAGTTAAAAGAATGAATGTAACTTTGTAATTGGTGGACATGATGTGTAAATACCTCACATTAGAGTTATTATAAAATTTCTTTAGGATATGGAAATGGGTGGAAATCTGAAAAATTTGGATTTTGATAGTTATAATGATTCATATCTCTAATTATAAAATGTTTCATTAACATTATTGTTTGAATTTAAGCATTTATAGACTACTTATGTTCATTTTAAGAGCACTTTATGAAAATAGCCAATCATTTCAACAACAATGATTGGATTTGGTGCTAGGGATATGAGATAATCTAATGTTTCCTTATTATCTTATAGGGTATAATGATCTTTTTTAATTGACTATAATTTGTGGGACGATGCGTAACTTGATCGTCAAGTCAATTATGTATAGTGAGGTGAGGGGAAAAAGGAAAGCTTAGATGGCCATTTCGTCAGTGAACTCAGGGGAAAGAAGGTGGGTGATCCTTCTTTTTCCAAATCTTAATCTTTATTTATGGGATTCATGAGATGTTGACATAATCCAATGTTGTATATTATGTTATCATAGTGACTAGGTCTAATATTGGCCGATTAAAATACCTTTTTAATCTGAGGTCTTTTATTGTGGGAAATAAAAATAATTAGAATTATTGGAGGAGGATCTCTACATTATGACGTGATGGTTAAAATTAGGGAATAAAAAAATCCAATTTCAATATTAAATTCATTTTGTAGAGTTGAAAAATGCAATAAATTTTTATTTTCTATATATGATTATTAAAATATGTTGGTATCCATTTTTTAACAAGTTTTTTATATGTATAATTTTTTTAATATGTTCCCATTCAATATAATTTTGTACCTGCATATTAGTTTGAAAATGGGTTTATATAATTTAGTTTTTAATTTTTAATGTGTACAATTTTTTATCCATAGTTGATGTAAATTATTGTCTATATATTATAAATCTATATTAATTAATCGAAAACTATATATGTATATAAAAATAGATATGTATAGTTTGACATAGTTCTGTATATGTATGAAATTTACCTTACAGATAAATTCTACCAAATAAATATAAGTTTGTACATATAACAACTCATTCAATTGTTCTTTCATGTATAATTTTTCTTATGTATTCATTACTAAAATTATAATATTTAAACTTCCTTTTCAAATTTTTCAATAATTTCGTGAATATTTATGATTATGAAATATTCATTTTCTATTTTTTACATTTTATTTGTCAATATTTCTATTACATTTTAATATTTTAATATGAATTCCATGAATATGTTTAATGTCTTGTCATGTTTTCTTCACATTATTTAACAAACATATGTTACAATCATGCTATGAATCTTTTATAATTTTCATTAAAATCATATATTTTCATTGATTAATTTTTTTTAAAGATGTTATTTGATATCTTCATGAATATCAAATACCAATGATTCAAAAATAATATAAAGATAATTTCAATATAGAATACAAGGTTATTATATATTGTTTTTAACAATATCTACATTGATCCAATTTTATTCAAAAAAATGATAACATTATTTATATTTTTTTTCAAAATAACTTGTGTTATTATTTACCTTGATGATTTATTTTTCACTTATTATTTATTATTTGTAAATGCTTTGATATGGTGAATGTTAAAATAATGATATTAAAATGGATGGTTAATGGAATACAAAATCTACAAACAAACAATTGATAGTAAATACCTATAATATTTATTCTATTTTATCTGTTTTTATCTCTTGAATAATATTTCTCATTAATAAAAATATTTACAAGATTTTGATAAATATGGATATATATAATTTAATTTAAATTTATTTCTCTAAAAGTAGATAAATATGTTTTCCTTTTAAATTATACCTATTTATCCATTCCAATTTATTTTAATGTTTACATAAATAAAAATAATATTGAAAAATATGATTGACATAAACTATTTTTAGGAAACAGGAGAAAATATACATACAAATACTATCATTTTAGATGATTATTTATTATATATCTCAAATAATACATAAACAATAATAAAAAATGATTAATTTATTTAAAGAATAGATATATAATGAACTTATTTTATGAAATATCTTCAACATCTCCCAAAAAGTTCTTATCACATATTAACCTTTATAGAAAAATATTACATAAAACATTTCTTCATAACTTGGGAAAATAAAAAGAAAAGAAAGTGTGACCTTAGATATTTAGTAAGGACAAACATGAGAGATATAAATCGATGATTCTAAGTGAGTATAAGATAATCATAAGGGTATAAGAACATGATTATAACTTATTAAAAAATACATCAAAATTCATAGTCCAAAAATCATGAGTCATGGCATAATATTTTTTCATTAAAAAATATACGAGTCATAAGAGTGTGAAATCACTGATAATCAATCAGGAGGCATGAAACTTTATCTCAAGTATAGTATTTTATATATATATGTAATCATTGAAAATAATTTCTTTAGTCAAGTCTCATAACTAGGATGTTAATTGTAGATAGATTCCCATTATAGACTAAGTTTACTCCTTATTCCTATAAACATAGTGGACAAAGTCCCATAGTAAATTGGTTTACTTTTAATTACCTTTCATATTATCTCATGAGATAATAAGATTTAACAAAAACATTTGAGGTATATATAATTCTATACCTAAAAAACAAGTAATAAAAACCATATATATATGTTCCACAATATAATAAAAACATTCATCATTTCATTATAGATTAATTAACCCATGGGGAAGAAATGGTTTTTATAAAAACAACATTAAAAACCCATCATCATAAGACATACATAGAATGAAAGTGGATAGTATCATTAGATCATATCCCTAGTCAATTATAAAAATCCATAAATTATATGTACGTAGATGAAAAAAACTTTTATAAAATCATTATAAATATTCTTTAAAAAACAAGAAGAAATATGCTTTTATTTTTGTAACATTTAAAAAATAAAAAATCCATAGAAAAATGGGAGTAAAAATCCATATAAAAATGGAAGTAGGATTTTTTTTATAAAACCATAGAAACTTAAATAAATTTTCATGATGAATAAAGGACATGAAAATAGGAAAATCCATTTACACCATAAATATTTAAAAAAAACATTATTTTCACACTTTTGTAATGAAATTTAAAAAACAATGCATTTGGAAAATAAAAAGAGGTTTCCTTCAAAAATTTTGTAAATAAATAAAAATATAGTAGACTAATACCTTTATAAATCATTTAAAAGTAGATGATAACTTTCAAAAAACTATTTTGAAGAACATGGATATCGAAGGGAAATATTCCTGACCAAAAAATGAGAAATAATTTTGAATTTTATTACAAAAAATAATTCAATTTTTTTTGAGTACCAAAGAGGGGAAAAACAGAATTAAAACATGAAAAACTCAAAAAATAACTATAGATGTAAAGAACTAGAAATTCTATGGAAATTTTTTCTTAAATTCATGGAATTTTTACGAGTTCGCAAAAATTTACGGCGCTTGATTCTGAGGCTCGGTGTGCCCGGAATCAATTTCTGAAGTTTTATTTGGGTACGTTCAGTAAACGTACGAGTGGGATTTTATAACATTTTAACCGGTTCTCAGAACTGAAATCTGAGGGCACCGTTGAACTCGCAGCATCAATGATTTCTTAGTGAGACCTTCATCGTAGTTGCGTTCTAACGAGAATGGGAGTTAGTTTTGGGGGTTTTTAATTAAATTGAATAAAAATAAAGTGTTAACTTTTTTTATTTATAGGTTAAAAACTCCAAGACGAGGTTAGTGGTGGGGGCCACCACACCATAACCTCCCATGAGAGGTTATGGAGGTGGGTCCCACCTGTACATAATCTCCCTTGGGAGGATATTATTAGGTGGGCCCCACATAAGCTTTAAACCTCCTTGAACTCCCCATAAGTGGGGGAAGGCTCTTGAACTCCTCTCATTAAAGTGCCAACCCCCCCTCTATTAGTTAATTTAGCTCCTTCAATTAATTAATTAAAACCCATTTGAATTCTTTTGAATTATTTGGCCAAAAAATTAAATAATGGGTTTGCTTAACCCATTATTTTGGTTGGAACATTATTTTTAGTGAAGCTTTAGAGAACCCATGGAGAAATTCATCCTTCTAATGAATAATGACGAATATCTTCATCGATCTTCAACTATGCCAAAAGAGAAGGAGCCGACCATGAAGAAACCGACGACGCTTCTTCCTCAGTCTCCTACCCCGGATGCTTCCTGACGTCAATGAATCGACGTCCGACTTTCCTCTCCTTCCACCATCAATGGAAACAAGCGATGTAGGGGTTTTTGAATTGTTTTTGTACCTATTCTTCATCGTTCAAATTATGGAATGTGAATCGCCGATTTATATCACCGTAAGGAGGAGGGCTCGGACCGCACAAACACGATCTGACCCTCCCTATTTTTTGTTCTCGTTTGTTGACGACAGCGACGGAGCAATGGAATCACCGAAGGAATGGACCATGACAAAAGCAATGGCAGCCGGCGACGGGTCGGCCACAAAGGAACTGGTGGCGCAAGGCCGTTGGGTCGCCAAGAGGGTGCGACACCGCCGTGTCGTGCGGAAAGAGAGCCGCAGCCACGACGGGCCGCGGTAGTGGCGCGTGGCGCTGTTGCGCTGCGCGGAGGTCTGTAGAGGGTCGCGGCTAGGCCGAGCCATGGTGGAGGTGACGCGGCACCGTCGTGCCGCGTAGAGGATCCGGGGGGGTCGCGGCCAGGCCGGGCCACGACGGAGGTGGTGTGGCGTCGTTGTGCCGTGCGGAGGAACGAACTGCAGTGTCGTCACACCACGGTGGAGAAGCTGGGGCAGCTGGCTAGGTCGGCCGCCGTAGGAGCCGAATGGCTAGCCACTTGGCCATCCGGGAGTAGCGGGTCAGACCCGCGGACCGGGCTAGACCCGTGGACCTATTTACACCTTTTAGTCAGTTTACACCTTTTCTCTAATATCTTGGGCTACGGATGTCCGATCGATGAAATGCCTACGGCGATGGAAAGATTAGAGCATGATGGTTCTTTTGGAATATACCACTTGAGATTTGGACATATTTGGATCATGTTTGAGTTGGTTTGAACCTAAAAACCAACCGGGCCCCTGGGACGGAAATGCCAATAACTCACAGACCAGGCGTCCGATTGACACGCCGTCTGTTGCATTGAGTCCCCTATGATGAGGCGGACCTTTGAGATACATCTACTTTGGATTTCGTGACAGTTGGATTATTAACCAGTAGCTCGTGGAGAGGATCCTCTCGGAGATGAGCGAGCGGAGTGCGGAGACCTAGTAGCTGGCTGAGACCTGACGACTACTGACCTTTCGACTCAGAGTGTTTCGACTAGCCCTGTGGGAAGCGACTCTGTGTGAGTGCAGAAGGCCCACAGTGGGGAGCGCCTCTGTGTGACGCGGAAGACCCACAGTACTCGACAAGAGGAGTACCTCAGCAAGCTAAGAGGGGGAGCACCTCTGTGTGAGCACGGCAGACCCACAGTGGGGAGCACCTCTGTGTGACGCAGCAGACTCACGGTACTCAACAGGAGGAGTACCATAGAAGTCCAGGATAGTGGGAAGCGCCTCTGTGTGAGCATGGTAGGCCCATAGTTCTCTATAGAGGAGGAGTACACCAGCACCTGAGGTTTCGACAGTGTGACTGGGGTTGTTACTTGATACTACCCCTAGAACAAAATCCTGGTTTTGAGCTGAGTCAATGACTTTTGTGTTTATGTCATGATTGATATGGGTTACTAGACAACTTAGGTATATGTATGGGCATATACCTAAGTAAGGGTTATCCATTGTTTCTTTACTTTGTGGTTATCCTTGTTGGATATTGTGAGACCTTGAGGGTCTCGGGGTCCCTACTGAGTATCGTTATACTCACCCCTGCACGGGTTATGCCCGCACCTCGTTGTGTTGGTTGCAGATGATGGACAATGCTGATCGGGGCAGAGAGTAGTAGGACTGGACGGTACCCGGAGGTGGACCACTCTTCAAGATGCACACAGAGCGGACGAATGGACATGGAGTGCTGAGGAGGCCATTTGTACCTACCCTTCAGGTAGGAACCTCGGAGGACGGCCCAGTAGTTTCTTTACTTACTTTCTTCAGTTGTACTAGCATTTTAGTTGTATTGTACTTTACTATTGGGATTGTATTTCTGGTCCCTTTACTTTCAGCACACTCTTTTGTATACAGTTTTACTTATCATTTTACTTCTATTTGCATACTCTTTTGTGTTTGTTTACTGTTATAAAGGCAATTTATTCCCAGTTTAGGGATTTTCGCCTTTGGTTCTAGTCTCCATCCCCTAGACCATAGAATGCGGTGTTGGGGTAGTCACGATATGGGACCCGGGGGATTGTTCATGACAAATTGGTATCATAGGAGTCAGTTCTACTACAGAACTTAGGACTCTGATCATTCTTTTCTGTGAAGAAATAGTGTTAAGGGTATTAAGTGTGGTTTTCAGTTCAGGGAGTCCAGTGTTGGTACGGCGGCCGACGTATCCATACACTAGGACCCTGACTACTGATTTCCAACTTAGTGCATCAAAACACTGATTACGTGTGTGTTTTCAAAAATTTTCTTTAAATCAGCTCAACCAGGTCAGCTCACCAGGTATAGTCTTTTGACCGTGTTGCATCTGTTTCTTTCAGGATGCCTCCTCGCGGATGACTAGTTAGATCCTCGAGAGTCGTACATACTGACAGCCCACTGAGCGATGAGACCTCAATGCAGGGCCCACTTCCAGTTGAGGCACTAGTGGGGGCACCAGCGATACCACTCCCTGTTGGATCACCGATGCCACCAGTCCCAGCAGCAAAGAGTGCACGCCGCTTGAGTGTATTGTATGAGTTCCAGCGCCAGAGGCCACCCAAGTTTAGGGGAGATACGGACCCATAGGCGGGTGAGGATTGGATGGAGGCTATGGTGAGATTCTTCAGTCTAGTAGGGACATCAACAGAATTTATGGTGATCCTTGCTGCCAGCCTCCTTTAGGAAGCAATAGGAAGATGGTGGATCCTGATGCTCTAGGTTCACAACGAGGCGACACTACTCTGGACAGACTTCGAGAGCCTATTCTAGACGGAGTTTGTTCCAGCCACCCTTCGAGCGGTGCGGATTCAGGAGATACTTCATCTGCAGTAGGGAATCATGACAGTAGAACAGTACATAGCGAGGTTCACTGACCTCTTAAGCTACTCCACGGATATGGTACGAGACCTATTCTTCAGGGCCCGGACCTTTGATCAGGGGCTCAGGAGAGAGATCAGAGCCTCGATAATCTCCCTCAGCATCCCGATGCAGGCAGAGGTGTTAGAGAGATCCCTCCTAGTAGAGTGTTTTCTTGCTGAGAAGTCACCAGCAGTGAGACCCACTACTAGTCGACATGCAGCAGAGTCTTCTATAGCTGATAGTAGACAGATGATGCAGAGGACCAAACCCACAGGTGGGCGATCGCAAGACTCAGGATCTGATGTGCGGGTCACCCAAGGCAGTGACTTACCTGCCAGGAGTAGGCAGTTATACTCATGCGGTGGGCAGGGTCACATGGATCGTGACTGTCCAACCTACCATTCAGATGATCAGCAGACAGTTGAGGGACCTCCCAGGCAGAGGCAGAGGTTCAATCGAGGTGGTCCGCAGGGCACATGCGGATGTGGCAGAGGAGATGGTCGAGCAGCTGGTGGTGGACGACGTTACGAGGTGCTACCACCACCACCACCACTAGGAGGTCCACCCCGACCATAGGGAGCAGGTGGACAGGGGAGAGCTCATCTTCAGGCAGCTGAGGCCTATGACCATGGCGCTTCGGAGATGATTCGAGGTACGATCTGTGTCTACTCCACCTTATCTTCAGTTATTATAGACATAGGTTTCAGTCATTATTTCATAGCCAATGCCCTCGTTCGGAGCTCGGAGATTCTGATGAAGTCATTGGCTCGATCCTTACGGCTAGAGACTCCTACGAGAGCAGACTCGACGATTACGCACTGGTGCCGGCAGTGTGAGATTACTCTAGGATGCGAGAGCTTCGGCTGGGATCTCCTCGTAGTGGCGTCGAGGCCTTATGATGTCATCTTGGGTATGGACTGGTTATCTACAGTCCATGCTCAGATTGACTGTATTAGGCAGAAAGTGTGGTGTATCTGCACGGATGGGACTAGGTTTACCTTCATTGGAAAGAAGGGAACCTTTGCAGCACAGGACAGACTTACTCAAAGTAGGGTGCAACCGATCACTCATCAGTTGGCATGCCTTACCCTCAGAGCAATTGACGTGGAGAGTCCGAGATATCCTATAGTGGTGGATCAGTATGCAAATGTTTTCCATGACGATGTTCTAGGAATACCTCCTCGCCCATAGGTGGACTTCTACATTGACCTATACCCCAGTATGGCACCGATATCTACTCCATCATATCAGATGGCTCCTGCTGAGCTTCATGAGCTACGGGAACATCTGGAGGACTTGTAGGGGAAGGGATTCATCCAGTCCAGTGTTTCTCCCTGGGTGGCCCTGATTCTATTCTCCAAGAAAGCGAATGGGATCTTGAGGCTCTCTGTTGACTACCGTCTCCTGAATTAGGTGACTGTGAAGAAAAAATACGCACTTCCAAGGATTGATGACCTCTTTGATCAGCTCAAGGGAGAACGATGGTTCTCGAAGATAGACCTTAGATCAGGCTATCACCAACTCAGATTTTGAGATGAGGATGTGCAGAAGATAGCCTTCAGGTTTCGGTACAACCACTATGAGTTCTTGGTTATGCCCTTCGGCGTAACCAACGCTCCAGCAGTGTTCATGTGTCTCATGAACAGGATCTTCCAGCCATACCTTGATCGCTTTGTTGTGGTCTTCATTGACGACATTCTGATCTACTCGACTATGGAGGAGGAGCATGCCTACCATTTGCAGGTGGTACTGGACACAATCTGAGAGCGCCAGCTTTATGGTAAGCTCTCGAAGTGCCAGTTTTGGATTTGAGAGGTTCACTTATTGGGGAATGTCATCTCAGAGGCTGGATTTGCAGTGTATCCAGTAAATATTGAGGTGGTACTTTCTTGGGAGCCACCCAAGAGTGTGAGGGAGGTACGAAGTTTCTTAGGCTTGGCTGGATAATATCATAGATTTTTCTCATACTTCTCTAGAGTTACAACACCACTATCAGCCTTGACAAAGAAGGGGCAACCCTTCGTGTGGTTGGAGAGTTGCCAGCAGAGCTTTCAGGAGTTGAGGCAGAGGCTGACTAGTGCCCCCATCTTGAGGCTTCCAAAGGAGGTCATAGGGTACGTAGTTTACTGTGATTCATCAGGGACCAGACTTGGGTGTGTACTGATGATGGATCGAGTAGTGATCACATATGGTTCTCGGTAGTTGAGATAGCATGAGCAGAACTACGCTACCCATGACCTGGAGTTAGCAGTAGTGGTCTTCTCCTTGAAGATGTGGCAGCACTATCTGATGGGCGAACGTTTTACCATGTACTCTGATCACAAGAGTATTAGGTACATATTCTCTCAAAAGAACCTAAACCTGATATAGTGTCAATGGATTGAGTTCCTCTAGGACTATGACTTTGAGATAGTCTATACTCCTGGGGAGGGGAACTTTGTTGCAGATGCGCTCAATAGGAGGACTGGTATTCAGCTGCTAGGAGAGGTGACAGAGCAGCTAGTTGACTTACAGATATCCTTTGTGAATAGGGATGGAGTTGCCTATCTACAGTCTCTTACAGTCACTCCTCTACTTCTTCAGTGAGTCAGGGAGGCGCAACATGGACACGCTAACTGTGAGACACTACGTTCTCAGATATCCACAGGTTAGGCACCTGATGGATTTTCTAAAGGTGGGGAGCATGTCATCCTCTTTAGAGGACGTACTATGGTTCCGATGTCACTTTTGGAGGAAGTGTTGAGGGAGTTTCACACATCCCCTCTAGTGGTACATCCAGGAGTGGCAAAGATGTACCAGGAACTTCGACGATAGCACTGGTGGTCAGGTATGAAGAAGTCATTAGTGGAGTTTGTCTCACGATGCCTCACTTGTCAGCAATTGAAGGCAGAGAACCAGGTACCAGAAGGATTGGTTCAACCCTTAGAGGTCCCAGAGTGGAAGTGAGATGGGATATCCATGGACTTCGTGACGGTTCTTCCACATACATCCAGGAGTCACAATTTGATTTGGGTGATCGTCGACTAACTCACCAAGTCAGACCACTTCCTACCGATCAGAGAGCAGGGCTCAGTAGAGAGCTTAGGACGCCTCTATGTGCAAGAGATTGTACGTTTTCATAGAGTACCTTCTTCTATTGTCTCCGACCGTGACGCACGGTTTACTTCCCTACTATGGAAGGGGTTACAGGAGGCTTTCGGGACACAGCTTCGCTTGATCACTGCCTTCCATCTTCAGACTAATGGTCAGACTGAGCAGACCATCCAGACCCTCAAGGATATGCTCCGTGCATGTGTCCTCGAATTCGGTTGTAGTTGGGAGGATCACTTACCTTTGGTGGAGTTCTCCTACAACGCCAGCTATCACTCCACCATTGGTATGGCACCTTTTGAGGCATTGTATGGTCGACCTTGCAGATCGCCACTGTGTTGGATAGACCCAGGAGAGTCAGCACTAGTGGGACCAGAGATGGTACGAGCTACCACGGAGAAGGTGTAGATCATCCAGGAGAGGATGAAGACTATACAGAGCAGGAATAAGTCGTATGTTGACAGGAGACGGAGGCCTCTAGAGTTCTAGGATTGCTACCACGTCTTCCTACAGGTCTCACCTCGACGAGGTCTACGGATATTTGGTTGAGGCGAAAAGTTATATCTGAGGTTTATCAGACCTTTATAGGTCCTCAGTAGAGTAGGCGAGGTGGTTTACTGCTTATCTCTTCCACCTCAGATGCACCGGGTGCACGACTTCTTCCATGTATCTCAGCTGAGGAGATACGTGCACGACCCGTCCCACATCATCGACCATGGAGAGCTAGACATCGATGATGGGGAGACTTTCACGGAGGTTCTAGTGGAGATTGAGTATCGATAGGAGCAGGTCCTACATGGACGGTCGATACTTCTGGTGCACGTATGCTGGCAGCATGGGAACCTCCAGGATAGTACATGGGAGCGGGAGGCTCAGATGCATGCTCAGTACCCCCATTTGTTCCCTTAGTTTGAGTTCTAGCTTACAGGGACAAAAAGCCCTGAGGTGGGGAGAATGTAAAGACCCAGAAACTTCATGGAAAGTTTTTTCTTAAATTCATGGAATTTTTACGAGTCCGCGAAAATTTATGGTGCTCGATTCCAAGGCCCGGTGTGCCTAGGATCAATTTATGAAGTTTTGTTTGGGTACGTTCAGTAAACGTATGAGCAGGATTTTATAACTTTTGAACCGATGCTCGGAACTGAAATCTGGGGGTACTGTTGAGCTCGCAGCGTCGGTGATTTCTTAGTGAGACCTTCACCACAGTTGCGTTCTAACGAGAATGGGAGTTAGTTTTGGGGGTTTTTAATTAAATTGAATAAAAATAAAGTGTTAAATTTTTTTATTTATGGTGGTTAAAAGCTTCAAGAGGAGGTTAGTGGTGGGGTCCACCACACCATAACCTCCCATGAGAGGTTATGGAGGTGGGTCCCACCCACACATAACCTCCCTTGGGATGATATTATTAGGTGGGGCCTACACAAGCTTTAAACCTCCCTGAACTCCCCATAAGTGGGGGAAGGCTCTTGAACTCCTCTCATTAAAGTGTCAACCCCCCCTCTATTAATTAATTTAGCTCCTTCAATTAATTAATTAAAACCCATTTGAATTATTTTTAATTCTTTGGCCAACAAATTAAATAATGGGTTAGCTTAACCCATTATTTTGGTTGGCACATTATTTTTTGTGAAGCTTTAGAGAACCCTTGGAGAACTTCATCCTTCCATCGAAGAATGCCGAACATCTTCATCGATCTTCAACTGTGCCAAAAGATAAGGAGCCGACCGTGAAGAAACCGAGGACGCTTCTTCCTCGATCTCCTACCTCGGACGCTTCCCGACATCAACGAATCGACATCCGCCTTTCCTCTCCTTCCACCGTCAATTGAGACAAGCAAGGTAGGGGTTTTTGAATTGTTTTTGTACCCATTATTCATCGTTCAAATGACAGAATGTGAATCGCCGATTTATATCACCATAACGAGGAGGGCTCGGACCGCACGAACACGGTCTGACCCTCCCTCTTTGTTGTTTTCATTTGTTTACGGCGACGACGGTGCAACGGCACCGTCGGAGGAACGGACTATGGAAAAAGTAAAGGCGGCTAGCAACATGGCGACCGTGAAGGAACCGACAGTGAAAGGTCATCGGGTTGCCAAGAGGGCGCCGCACCACCGTGCTATGCAGAAGAAGATCCGCATCCACGACAGGTCGCGGCAGTGGCACACGGCGCTATCGCGCCGTGTGGAGACCAGTAGAGGACCGCGGTGGAGGTGACGTGGCGTTGTCACGCCGCGTAGAGGAGCCGGGGGCGGCCAGGCCAGGCCATGGTGGAGGTGGCGTGGTGCCATCGCGCCGTGCGAAGGAACGAACCGTGATGCCATCGCACCGCGGTGGAGGAGCCGGGGTGGCCATTCGGGCTGGCCGCCGGAGGAGCCGAATGGTTGGCCGCTTGGCCAGCCAAGATGAGCGAGACCCTCAGGGTCCCGCGTGACTTGGAATGGCACCATCTAGTGCCGGTTAGGGTCACCACCCGAATGAATTAGTCATTCGGGTGTGCCAGGGGGGCGCACGGTTTCCCCCCAGGTCGCGTCTTAGGTAGACCCCGTGAGCCGTTGGGCCGCCGGGTCGGGCTGCCCTCAGGCTGGGCTGCCATCAGGTCGGGCCGCCATCAGGTCGGGCCGCCATCGGGTCAGGCTTCCATCGGTCCGAGCCGTCCTCAAGTCAGTCCTCTCCCTCGGATCGGTTCGGACCCGCAGACTGGGTCGGGTCGGGTCGGTCCGACTAGGTCAGACCGGACCCGGACCCGTTTGGCCAGTTTACACCTTTTCGCTCATATCTTGGGCTATGGATTTCCGATCTACGAACCGCTTGAAGTGACAGAAATATTAGATCATGATAGTTCTTTTGGAATATCTCACTTGATATTTGGACATAGTTAGAGTATGTTCGGTTTGGTTTGAACCTAAAAACCAATTGGGCCCCTAGGATAGAAATGCCAATAACTCACAGACCGGGTGTCCGATTGACACGTAGTCTGTTGCGTTGAGTCCCCTATGACGAGGCGGACCTTCAAGATACATCTAATTGGGATTTCTTAATATTTGTAGTATCGACCAGTAGCTCGTGGAGCAGATCCTCCTAGAGATGAGTGAGCGGAGTGCGGAGACCAAGTAGCTGGCTGAGACCTGACGACTGCTGACCTTTTGACTCGAAGTGTTTCGACTAGCCCAGTGGGAAGCGCCTCTGGGTGAGCGCAGTATCCCCACAGTGGGGAGAACCTCTTTATGACACGATAGACCCATGGTACTCGACAGGAGGAGTACCTCAGCAGGCTACGAGGGGGAGCGACTCTGTGTGAGCGCGGCAGACCCACGGTGGGGAGCGCCTTTGTGTGATGCAGCAAACTCATGGTACTCGATAGGAGGAGTACCACAGCATTCTAGGATAGTGGGAAGTGCCTCTGTGTGAGCGTGTAAGGCCCATGGTACTCTATAGTGGAGGAGTACACCAGCAGCTGAGGTTTCAACAGTGTGACTGGGGTGGTTACTTGATACTACCCCCAAGAACAAAATCCTGCTTTTGAGCTAAGTCAATGACTTTTGTGTTTACCTCATGATTGAGATGGGTTACTAGACAACTTAGGTATATGTATAGACATATACCTAAGTAAGGGTTATCCGTTGTTTCTTTACTTTATGGTTATATTTTTTGGATATTGTGAGACCTTGAGGGTCTCGGGGTCCCTACTGAGTGTCATTATACTCACCCTTGCACAGGCTATGCCCGCACCTCATTGTGTTGGTTGAAAACGACGGACAGTGCTGATCGGGGCAGATATTAGTAGGACTAGACAATACCCAGAGGTGGACCACTCGGCAAGACGTATAGGGAGAGGATGGACGGATGTGGAGTGCTGAGGAGGCCATCTATACCTACCCTTCAGGTAGGAACCCCGGAGGATAGACCATTAGCTGCTTTACTTCCTTTCTTCAGTTGTACTAGCATTTCAGTTGTATTGTACTTTATTATTGGGCTTGTATTTCTGACCCCTTTACTTTCAACACACTCTTTTGTATACAGTTTTACTTAGATTTTTACTTCTAGTTGCATACTCTGTTGTGTTTGTTTACTATTATAAAGACAATGTCTTCCCAGTTTAGGGATTTTCTCCTTTGGTGCTAGTCACCAGCCCCTGGCCTATGGAAGGCGGGCTTGGGGTAGTCACGATACGAGCCCCGGGGGATGGGTCGTGACAATAGAATAATAATTTAAATTAGTTTTATGAGATAAATATCATACATTTCCCATAATGTAAATTAAAGCATAAAAAATACTAATAAAAAGTTAGATTGTATCGTAATCCCTTGCCTCATGTCCTGACTTGCTTTGTACATAGTCTAACCTAATGTATAATAAATTTGGAATTATTATAAATCAATAAAAAATAAAAATTATTCTTATATTACAATATATCATTCCCTTATAATTTCTAATTACCTATTTATTAATAATTTTTCATTAAAATCCATATTTTAGTGTCAACTATTATGTCTTTCATCTATGTTTCGGTTTGGAGATTATGGAACTTGCACATTGGTCATAGTTTCATCATATTCAAAATATTAATAATTTCATAAATATAATACTTATTCATTATATAAACTTTCATAACCATACATTCAAGTAAGTGATGAGTAATTAATTACATCACTTCATATAGGTGATAGTCAATACATATGACACCCCACAGGGTGCCATTAATTCCTATGGGGCAACACAAATTTAGTAGTTTGTTAAACTCAGACAACCTAACTAAAAATTAAGTACTTTGTAATCCTGAGTGTTGAACCCACATAGATGGATCATATGTTCTATATTTATTAAGGAACCTTAATTTGAAAATGTTTGTTTTGATAGGAGAAAAGAGAAATAATAAAAAAGATTGGGTTTTGAATCAAGAGATGAGGCCTGAAATGTTCCGTGATTTTCAGTTTCGTGTGCTAGATATTCGATTGATAGTTTATTAATTCAAGTTTTTTTTTTGGAATTGGGTCAGCAAGGATACTTGGTTTGGGTACCCTGCCCAAATAATGTGATTTATCCTTTGAAATGATCATCTACTTGGTGCAAACACAAAACTGGGTGACCCAAAACCATATTTAAAACTAACTGCCCTAGATTTCATAATTATCATAAAAAACTAAGGAGATTAATTTATGAAATAAATTAAACAATTTCAAAATGTATCAATGATCATGAAATATGAAAAAAAGATGAATTGGAATTGAATAAACAGTTTGCAGCAATCCAAAATATGAATAACAAAAAGAAATAATCCATATCATTAAATCCCCCTATAATCACATTAACTGGCATAAATATAACTACTCACTCATTCTAGGCATGATTATAATGAGAAACATGGGTACCCTAATAATAATGGCAGTGAATAATGGTAGAGAAGTGGGACCTCGAATTGCCACTCCGTGTTTTGCAGCCTTATGTCAGTGTAACTTGGCCTCCTATGTACCAAAATGTCTTTGAAGGGTAGATGAGGCATTATTTTTATAGGAAAACCTGTCAGCACACTCGTCACATCACTATAGCATCCCACCTTTTATCACATAAACTTTCATTACATTTTACAAAACTGAGGATCTTTAAGGTTTAGTGTCTTGGAAACCAGGAACTTAAAACAAGAAAACATAAAACATTCTTGTTAAACACTTGAAAGGATTATCCTCATGTTCATCCTAGTTTCATTAATGCATCTCAAACCTGGAGATATACATCAAAAGAAAGGGTGAGCAGAAGTCCCAGTAAGGGAAACAAGAGAAACATTTTACATGTGAACTTGAGATACTTCAATAAGGTCATGAAAAGAACTTTAAGGCATGAGAAAGAAATCATGAGGCATATCATAATAAAAATAATGTTTTTCATAACTTGAAGATGTGGCTACAACATTTAACATAGACAATCATGAACATATCACCAAGGTCCATCCCCAAGGTGTCATTTGAAAATTACCAAGGTTATTCACCAAGGTATCGTGAAAATTGTAATCTCTAGTGGTTACATCATTACCCAATGCATTGGAGCGCTATCAGGGCGCACCCTTAAATTTTCCTTTATTATCATGTGAGCCACATATATAATCATCAAACATTTCATAAATAACCCATATAGCATAAAATAAATGGGTTTCATTGCATAATCATAACGTTTTAAAACTGCTTTAAAGACATGATCTTTATGTCACTTTAAAACCCACAGAAAAGGAAGGTGGGTCTCATGTATGTAAATACCAGAATTTAAAATAGAACATTTTGGTATATATATGTGAATACCCCTTTATAAGAAAGGTCTTTGAGTATTCACTTCATAAAACAAAAGAACTTTAGAAAAAGAGAGAGACATTTTGAGACGGAAATTCTGCAGCATAACGGCTATGTTACGAGGTTTTAGAAGACATTAAAAAGAGAGGGGACATGGGTCACCCACTCATAAATGATCCATAAAATAGTAGAGGGACAAAATATGAATGATATATGAACATGGTAATGAAATTTTAAAGATGTACCATATGAAATGAAGAACATGAAAGGAAGAAAAAAATAATATTTCTCTTATGAAAATTCGGCAGCCTAACTACGTCACTTAAACATCAAAAAATGAATTGACGAGATAAAATAGGGTATCTCATCATGTGAACATAAAAGATCAGTATGATAGATATAGAGATCATGCCCCAACATAATAAAAAGAAACTTGAAAGACTTGACATGAAAGTAGAACTTCAAAACGAGAAGGGTGAAAGAACCACTTAAAAATTCGGCAGCCTAACGGCGCCACTTAAAACATCAAAATACTGAATTGAAGAGATCAAATGGGGTATCTCGTCATATGATCATAAAAGATAAGTATGATAGATATAGAGATCATAACCCAAAATAATAAAAAGTAACTTGAAAGACTTGACATGAAAGTAGATCTTGAAAACGAGAAGGGTGAAAGAACCCCTTAGAAATTCGGCAGCCTAACGGCGCCACTTAAACTTCAACGAAAATGAATTGATGAGATAAAATAGGGTCTCTCATCATATGATCATAAAAGATAATTATGATAAATTTAGAGATCATACCCCAACAAAATAATAAGGAACTTGAAATACTTTACATGAAATAGATCTTGAAAAATGAGAAGGGAGAAAGAATCCGTTACAAAAATTTCGGCAGCCTAACGGCGCCACTTAAAAATTCATAAAACGAAATAATGAGAGTAAGAGGGGATCTCTCATTATATGAACATGAAAAGGGCAGTAAAAGGAGTATAAAATAACATCCTTTAACATAAGAACATGGAGCATAAAAGAAATTACATAAAAGAGATTTCTTGAAAAGAAAGAGAGAGATCGGATCCCTTACCTTAAAACGTAACTCTTAAAACTCAAAGGTTGGGACCTTGAGGGCTTGGGGGAACCTTGGGAGGACTCCTTGGGAGGTAATGAGACCAGAACTTCGTTGGGGTAGAGTGGGGAGTCGAAATGGATGAGAGGATGGCTTGGTATTTATAGGGAAAGTGAGGGGACAAGGCATTAATGGCCAAGGGACATCTCAAAAGTGGTTTTCTCAAAACCATGTGCTCTCCCATGGTATTTCCCATGTAGTTAGGCCAAATGGGGCCCCCCAAACAATAATTCACCACCTTTGGTCAGCCAACCCATAAAATATCTCATGAAATCATCATGACACAGTTATGATGTCATTAAACATACCGAAACCCTAAAACTGTATTTTTACTATTCACTGAAAATTCAACTTTCTCAGAAAAATCCCAAAATTTCACCTTTACCAAATATCAATGCTCTGATTTCAAAAATGAACTCCATTTTATAAAAATAATTTTCTAAATATTTTTAATTTATTTTTTAAATAAATACACTATTCACTGAAAATTCATTTTTTTCAAAAAAATCCCCAAAAATTACCTTAACATAATATCGATGCTCTGAGTCCAAAAATGAAATCCATTTTATAAAAATAATTTTCTAAATATTTTTAATTTAATTTTTAATTAAAAAACACTATTCACCTGAAAAAAACTAATACTTGAATAATAATTTATGAAACCGTTATTTAACCATTTTATTGAATCACATTACTTAATCAAGGTGCCTAGATTATATTAATACTTTCATTTAGTGAGATTACTAATCCATTTGGTCACATTACTAATCCTAAGCATAAAATCACTACTCATAATTTATTATTCATCAAAAATCAAGTTGATCTTATTAGACTCTAAATTTTGTACTGAACATAATTGTAGAAGACCATTTTTTGAAAATCATTACACATTTTTAATTATTTAGGGTTTACATAAACATTTTTAAAATATCCATTTTCTAAAATTCATCAAAAAATATGCATACTATATTTATCCGGTCATTTGAAAATTCATAAACTTCATCATAATAAGAAATTCCAATTTTTATTTAAAACCAAGGATTACACAAGGCAGCTACGGTCTCCTTACATAGCCCCTTATCACACCAGCATAGGACCGAAGTGTAAGGTGTGCTAAGGTGAGAGAATCTGAGGGAGGCTCGGCCAACATCGCACGAGTAGTAATTTCTATCAGTTTGAACTTCTCACGAAGGCGCTCCCGTTCTAGCTTCACACGATGAAGTTCAGCTTGGGTTTGGTCCAGAGCAAAGCCCAGTGGTGCTACCTCCTTCCCAAGTTCTGTTAGATGGGCTTCGATCGGTCCAAGACTACTGGGTGAGGCCATCGAATATTCTTTCTATATTAATTAACCAATATTACTTGTATTTAGAGTCAAAAATTGAAACATTTAGTTTCCAGCGGTCATATTGACCAATGGTCATATAACAGTCAAAACCCAACGGTCTCATTTTAATTATAATCATGTTATCAAATGAAACAGTTTTGTTGAGTATATAAAAAAAATAGAATAACACACAAAATTATGAAACAAGATTTATTCAAAATTTCGGGTCGTTACAATCACATTTATTTTTCTTCTCATTGTCATCATCATGACGTGTAACTGGGTTACATGACATGTAATCCTATGATCTATGGGCATCACATATCTTAGAAAAATCTTCTCTAAAAACTTATCCCGAAAAATTTCATGTCGTGTAATGTAGTTACACGATGTGTAAAAGTATTTCACAGTATGTATTGAAGTCACAAATTTTCTTTCATATCAAAATTGATTTGAAAAAGTCACGATGTTTAATTGCATTACACGACATGTAACTATCCAGCTATAGTTTTCCTTCTTTTTTCATCTTCAAAAATTTGGTGTCATGCCACTTCACTTTGCTCATGGTGTGAAGTGTCTTTTAGCTCATAATTTATCCCATTTTTGTTCATTTTTCATAAATATGTTGTTTCCTACCAAAAAACATAAAACAAGTAAATCTGTTCCAAAATTGGCAAGATCATTCAATTAAATACAAAAATCAGTACATAAATACACCCTAAAATATATACATGAAATACACTTATAAACATACACACTTGTGATGTTTTAATTTTTCAATGGATGGATAGAAATAAGATAAAAAATAATTTATCTTTATAGAATCATAATTATATCAAAAATATATTATATATTCATTAAATCCGTCTATATAATTATCTATGATAGGCAGTGATGAATAAATAAACTTGAAACAACTTGGTTAAGACAATTACATCTTCCTCACTTATCCTTATTTGGATTATAACTTAAACGTTATTAGGTTGGTCTTTTTGTGAGAATAAAACCTCTAGGATGTGGGTATAATATTAGGGAATTTATTATGTTGAATATTGGTTAAGATAAGGTGCTCGAAGTGTCTGGATAATTGAGGACATGAGGTGTCCATTTATATGTGAGGGGAGTGGCACCCTTGTAAATAACCTTAACTTTTAAATAATCTAAAGTCATTTTCATGGTAAAGTGGCACCCAATAATCCCATTTTATAATATAATATGGGGTAAGTTTGAAATAAACTTAAAAAATCAAATAAAAACAAGTTTTAATGATATTATAATTCACATCCCTTAGTTTAACCCCTTTTAACCAATTTAAAACTCTACTGCGATATTTTAATTTTTTTACCATAGTAACTTATTTTTATGACCAAAAAAAAATTATATTAAAAAAATTTAGCATGATGAATCAAAATATATATTATATTTTATAAGATTAAATTTATAAAGGTGCAAGAAATTACTTTTAATATAATTTCACAAAATGCAATGTAAAACAATTTTTATTAAAATATCTTTTTAAGTGTAAAAATAAATTTATACCAAAATAATATATAAAATTTATATCCATAATATTTATTAAATTATGGGAAAAATTATAATATATTTATTAATTTCAAATAAAGATAAAACTGAATGGATCATTGTGAATATTTAATTAATGTAAATGGACTAAAATAATTTTTTTATTAGAATAAAATTTATCTAATGTTCAAAAAAGTCAACAATGGGTTTTAAAATAAATAATAACAATTTTAAATTATTTATTTTACTACTCAAATATATATTTGTTAAATACTAATGTTTCACATATATTTATGTTATGCTTATATCATAATGTTTTTATAAAAGTTACGTTATTTTTAAAAATGATATTATTTCACTATTCACATAAAAATAAACTATTTCAGATAAATCCCAAAAAAATCACCCTAAGATAATATTGAAATTAAATATTCAAAAATTAAGTACCTTTCTTAAAATTATAAATTATAAATTTATAAATTTATATTTCAAATAAAACATTTATAATATAAAAACCATGTTTTTAAAAAAACATTTCTATTTGAAAAAGAATTATTAATCTTGTATTACATATCATTATATAACCATTTCATGGATATACATAAGTGGTTTTATTATTTATTAATTTAATTTAATTAATATAGTTTATTGATACCATTCCTCAAAATAATTGAATTTAATAAAAATGTATAATTCAACAAAAATGTATAAAATAGGCTCTTTAAAATCAATTATATTTTTTATTGAATTTGACCCATTTTTAAAAATTAATTTCATTTAAATATACTATAATGTCTTTAATTTTATATTTCAATAAATCATTATCCATTTAAGTTCTCTGTTGAATACATTAGAAACTCCAAGCACATCAAATTTAATTTAAAGGAAAATATATTCTAAAACCACAGGTGGTTACATTCTATCCCCTTTATAATAATTTCTCTCCTGAAATTCTATTATTCTAATGAAAATATATGAGGATTCTTCTATTACATTACATCCTCTAATTACCATGTATCTTCCTAAAATTTATGGTTTCCCCATAAATCTTTGGCCAAGTGAGTGTTCATGTTCAAAAATGCTTGATCTTTTCAATCCAAAATCTAAAACAATTGTTCCCCATAAGAAATAAAATTATCTAATGGTACCACTTTTAAGTTTAGTAAATTTGAAGAATCAGGTATGTGCTTCCACAAAATAGATACATGGAACCTATAATAAACTTTAGAGAGGTCTTGTGGAAGTTCCAAGTGATAAGATACAATCCAGATATGATCAAGAATCATATAGGGCCCAATATATATGGGGATCATCTTCCCCTTATTTCAAAATATCATAACCTTATTCCATGGATATATTTGAAGGAATACCTTATCATCAACTTCAAACTCTAGATCTTTCCATTAATTTCAATCATATTTTGTTGACTCTGATCATCCATGATGTGTTTTTGAATGAATCCAACCTTCTCCGCCGCATCTTTTTCTAGTTCAAGTCCCAATATATCACGTTCTCCAACATAATCCCAATTTTTTGGTGTTTTTCACTTATTTCCATAGAGGGATTCATAAGGTTCCATCCAAATTATCAAGTGATAAATATTTTGTAAGAAAATTAATCCTGAGGAAGGTTTTGATCATGACTATATTTCAAATCCATAGAGAAAGATCTCAACATATTTTCCAGGTTTTGAATGGTTCACTCAAAGTTACCATATTTTTTAGGATGATATATAGTGTTAAAGATCTACTTTGTATTCATTTCTTGCTAAATACTTCTCCAAGACTTCATGGAAAATATCTCAATTGGACAGAATAGATAGTGGTACTCCATGCAACCTTACCATTTAAATAATATATATTCTAGAAAGTTTATCAAGAGAGAAATACTCCTAGATGAAAATGAAATGTGTTGACTTTATAAGGCGATCAACTACAACCCAAATAGTGTTATGAAATTTAGATTTCATGGGGAGTCTTATAATGAATACTGAAGTTTTCATATTTCTATAGTTTTATAGTATATGGTTACATCATCCCCTTATATTTCTAACATTTAGCCTTAACTTACTAACATACCATGCATTAGGAAACATGCTCCATAATATCCCTTTTCATGTTGTCCCAACAAAAATGCTCTTTTATATCTCTATACATATCTGTGATTCCAGGATGGATAGAAAATTCAGAGCTATATGATTTTTCTAATAGATATTTCTTTAATTTTGGTATTAAAGGGAAACATATTCATTTATTGAATATTAACTTTACATCATGGTCTTTATTTAACTCCAGAACAGTCTTTACCATCCTTTATAGCTCTAAATCCTCCTTATGTACCTCTTTAATATTCACATGGATGGATGAATGGTTGTATATTCATTTGAGAAAGATAATATTTATCCCCTTAAATCATGATTTAAAGGTATATCCAATATAAATATACAATCATTGAACCTATTTCAATCCTAATCATAGATAAACTACTATGGTCCTTTTGACTTAGAGCATCAGCCACCTTGTTCATCTTTCCAAGATGGTAATATATTAATTAGTCACAATCCTTAATCAAAACCAACCAAAACGTTTTTTTGTATATTTAACTATTTCTATATGAATATATAATTTATGATTTTATGATTAGTATATATATCACACCTTTCATCATAAAGATATTTCCTCCATTATTTATATGCAAAATTACCACTGACATCTCCAAATCATGAGTTGGATAATTTTTCTTATGAACGTTCAATTATAATGATGCATACACCACTACCATTCCACTTGAAAAGTATCACTCCCCATCAATTTAATCAAACAAGTAATTAATATAGGTCATATGATACTTTTTTTGATAGCGATAATGTTAAGTTCATGATAATAAATTTAAAGATACATTAAACCATCATTATTTATAATAAAATGAACTATCACACCCCAAGGAGATGCACTAGGGAATATGAATCCCTTATCCAGATTCTCCTAGAGTTTCTTATTCAACTCCTATAACTCAATGAAGGCCATTCTATAATGAGTATTTGAAATAGGTGTATCACCTTTCATGAGTTTTATTGAAAACTATACTTCATGATTTTGGGGAATACTAGGAAAAAATTCATGAAACACATTGACATATTCACGAACAATAAGAATATCTTCAAAATTGAGTTTCTCCCCAATCATTTGAGATAAATATCCCTCCTAAAAATTTAGTAATACCCAAATAATGAATGTAGTTTATATCAGAATTTTATGTTTATGCTCGCAGAGATAGAAAATAATTGGTTGATTTGGAATAGAAAATGTGACTTCCCTTTCTCAAAAACTGATATGGTCCCTCTATCGAGAGATCCAGTCTATACAAAAAATCACATCAAATTCAATTATAGGGAGAATAATATGATTTATAGGAAGAAAATTCCCACAAAATTCTACCAGAGAGGAGATATAGATTTGACATGAAATAATCATACTATTATGAGTTTTTAGGGATAATTAAACATCTAACTATTTAGGTAGTGATGTGATACTCTTAGAAAATTATTCAGATATAAAATTAGGTAGAACCTGAATCAAATTAGACATTTGTAGTTATACAGTGTATGTTAAGTATACTTTTAACCACTTCATTCATGTGTCCCACTTTAGAAGTTGTCATTTCATAAGTCTTGACTTTTTCCTCTTTTATAGAAGGATATCAATGATTATTGTCATCATTAACTATTTTATTCATGAAATATTTGGATTAGGGTCCATACTCTTTTAAATTATAGCATTGGATTGTGGGAGTTACATTAGGCTAATATTTATTTTCATCATTGATTGGCCTATTCATATCTCATTGACATTCATTTTCCTGATGGCCACAATTTTTACACTTAAAGAATTTACCTCCATACTTAAATAAATTTCCTCTATAATTATTTCCACATTCTTGGTACAAAGGAAGATTAATTTTCTTCACTCCTTGGGTTTTATTATTTTAATCTCCTAAAAAATACATTTTTCTCTTCTTATTCCTAAAATCATGAGAAAAATGTGATTATCCACACTCCATTTCTACCTTGATATCCCATATAATGAATTCTTCAAAGCTATAAATATCTCTTATAGTAAATACCTCTAATATACTTAGTTTCAAGAAATAAAACAATAGATCAATTTTTCTTTTATGGTTGATTTTAAAACCAAAAGTGTACTTTGAAAATATGGTTAAATTTACCTCATATGTACTAATGGATTTATCATCCTTCTACTTAAGTTTTAGGAATTATCTCTCAAAATCAGTGAGAAGTGTTTGAGGAAAATATTTATTGAAAAATAACTTCTCAATGTCTTCCCATTTCATACAGAAAATTTCATCTGCTTTCCTCATATTCTTGATAAGATCCCACCATTAATTAGCCCCACCTTCCAAATAATATACAAACAAAACTACCTTATCATGGTTTGAGTGCTGGAGAATGTAAAATATAATTTTTATAACATTGATCCATTTTTCAATAATAAGTGGATCAAAGGATACAATGAAGGAAGGTGGTGTAGTTGAATGAAAGACTCAATGAAGAGTTGTTTACTCCTTTGTTTATTTGTATGTTCAACATGATTCATGTTACCATTCATAGCTTGTGATATTTGGATGATCATAGCCACAATAATTTCCATTCCAAATACTAAGACATTCAATTTACTATTAGGACAATCATTTCATTTTTCATCACATTTTTTCTTAACTTGATTCATACTGGTTCTACTAATTTACTAAAACTAGAAAGATTAGTGTGATTTTCAAGTATAAATAATTAGAGTAAATAATCATATGATAATGAAAATCATTTCTAATATGTCCTAAATTATGTAACCTTCTTATCAACCCATGAAATTATATTCTCATCCTATATCACTTTGGTTTACCATATGCTATCCAAAGTTATATCCTCTCATTCCTTATAAAATAATCTCCCAAAATAACTAAACCAAGATCTGATACCAACTAAGGTGAACCAAGCATAATATATATACATATACCATCATTTTAAATGATTATTAATTACATATATAAAATAATACACACACCAATACCATTAATGTTTAATGTATTTGGATACTTGAAGGATAATTAACTTATTTCATGAAAGATATTCAACATGTCCCACATATTTCTTCTCACGTAGTACCCTTCTTAGACTTATCCTACTTAAAACATTTTTTTCATAACTTGGGGAAATGGAAACATAAGAAATGGTGAGAAAAAAATATCAATTAGGGTAAACATGAGATATATCAATAGATAATAATAATCAAGAATAAAATAAGCATAAGAGTATGAGAACATGATCATAACTTATAAAAACATTCCCAATAATTTTTAGACTATAAATCATGAGTCATGGAATAAATATTTGTCATAAAAAAAGACATGAGTTATAAGAGTGTGGATTCATCAGTAATTAATAATTATCAATGAGAGGATATCATAATTATATGACATAGGGTTTTTTTATAAAAATAAACATAGAAAATTATTTCCTTTTTCAAGTATCATTGCTACGACTATCATAGTGGACAAATTCCCATATTGGATTGAGTTCACTTCCCATTCCCATAAACATAATAGACAGAGTCTTATAAAGTATTGGGTTCACTTCCTATTACCTTTTATAAAATATAATGAGATATAGAAATTTACCAATTCATTTGAGGGAAATATAATTCTGATCCTATCTATTTCATAATGAAAACCATACATATTTGTTCCATAATATCTTAAAAAAATTCATCATTTTACCATATCTTAATTAACCCATGGAAAATAAATGATTATCAATAAAAAATCCTTAAAACATAATCATCATAATACATATATATATATATATATAGAAATTGGATGGTTGTTTCGTGGTTTTTTTCCTGACTTTCAACCTCGAAACACCCAACGGCTCTGTATCCGATGATGGATGGACCTGCTTTCCAAAGGCAGGCGTTCGCCGGATGGTCTGGCCAGCGACACTTAAGAACTCACATTGGTCAAGAGGATGGGAAGTCGGGCTCATCGCACCCTTTTGGGGGAGAATTATTGCCTGTTCTGGGACTCTCTTATAGATTTAAGACGTATTCATATGTTCGTGAATCTTTGGTTTATACCCAAACATATTATCCACGGATTCAACCCTGGTGGGAAATGGTCAACTGGATGTAGGGGTTCAGAATCATTTATGCCCGAGGTTTACCATCCCTCGTTGGATTAATGACCCTGAAGAGTCGGAACTCGCTTGAGGCGGTACTAGGAGTGACACAGTGAACCGATGTGAAGAATAGTCGGATCGACCGGCTGTTGGGCTTGAACCTCTTAGAGGCCTCCTATGTACCCTGTCTGGGATACAGGGATCAAAGTCCACATAGTTCGCATTGGCTTGGGACTTACTCTCTAGGGAAGCCCGGAATGATGGATTGGGGCTTACACTCTAAGGAGGTCCATAAGGGGATGTCATGGTCGATGCTTACTCTAATCCCACATGAGTCATGCTCGGTGTGAGAAAGAAGAGGCAGCAGGGACCAGAGGATCACATCACGAGAGGTGCGTCTGTGATAAGTGGATTGGGGCTTATGCATGAGGGTGGCCTATAAGGTCGGGTCTTACTTCTAGGTGGATTCCCAGGGCGATGGATTGGGGCTTACACTCTGAGGAGGCCCAAAAGGTCAGGGATTACTCTGATATGGACGCCCGTGGCAATGGATTAGGGCTTACACTCTGAGGAGGCCTAGAAGGTCGGGGCTTACTCTGAGATGGACGCCCGTGGTAATGGATTGGGGATTACACTCTGAGGAGGCCCAGAAGGTTGGGGATTACTCTGAGATGGACGCCCGTGGCAATGGATTGGGGCTTACACTCTGAGGAGGCCCATAAGGTCAGGGCTTACTCTGAGATGGATGCCCGTCGCAACAAAGCCCAGCGGGAGAGGGAAAGGGGGTGCTTCTGTGCCCATCTCCTCTCTTCTAGTGCATGAGGGCTTCCTTCTGATGGGTATTTTACTACCTCGAGGAGCCTTTAGAAATTAGAGGGGTAGAAAGAGGACTCCTGAGCTCAGACTCCATGTTACCGTGGGAATGTGAACCCAGGAATGCTTTGAGAATCTGCTCAAGGGTCGAGGCAACCCCTTTTCCCCTGTTTACTGTGGGTATGTGAACTCAAAATGGTGTGCTGATGTGCCTGAAAGTTACACCATGCGGATCCGGTGGCTATGGTGGAGGCCTTGTCTCAGGGCCGATTAATAGGCCAATGAGGGAGTTGCATAGGACTTGGCTGGATCGGAAGGATTTTATCTGACTCGGGAAATGAGAACGCCGAAGTATTTGGAGAGCCACCGAGAGGTATGGGTGGTGGCGCCCTTCGCGTGGGGAAGTGCCACGCGGCTGGAGAAGCCATCCGCGAACCAGGGTGGTTCGCGGCTTTGGGTTCGATCCACGAACCAGGGTGGTTCGCAGATTGTTCCAGGAGGGCAGCGGCGGGCAAGGGCGGCACTAATCGGAGGCTCATCGGTCAGGGATTCGCCCATGTAGGAGAGTGTTACACAGTGCGATGGATGGGAAAAGAGGCATAAACTCTCTGGTCCGCGGGGAATTCATCCACGAAGGGGGTATGGTTCACGGTTTTCCTTGTTTTTGTTATTTTAGGTTCGCGGTTCACCAAGTTATTATGCGTTTTCCAATTCCTTGTTAATTTGTATACCTGCTGTGGTTCGTGGATGGGAATTTTACTGTTTGTGAAATCCAAATCCTTCCTTCAACTAATATCCTTCTGAATCTCCAATCCCTACGAATCCAATTCCAATTCTCCGACCTCTTTTTCTTTCCCCCTTCGTCTCCTTTTATAGAGTGGGGAAAGTGATGTATCTGTGGCCACGCGACACCTTTTGCGGAGTCCCATAACCAAATACCCGGTTTACAGCCTACTTGGTCAATCTGCGATTCACGGTGGGTATTGGACGCTTCCCCCCCCCCCCCTCCGCAAATTGAACTCAGGGAGTGCTCTGCGGCTACAGAGGGTTCCACCTCTATTCCATGAATGACAGCGGGTGCGGCTTGAACCGGTCGACGTGGTCCGTGGTTGGGGCGGTTCATGACGGTGAACTGGACTGGCGCCCATCCTGCCTCGCGACCACGGAGGATCTCTGCCTCCATTTTGTGAACGAAAATGGTTTGCGGAGGGGGTACCTCGCGGGGCCTGGCCACGTTGCATTTCCATGGGACCGGTTCGCGGACCGGTCCTATTTGTGTCCCTTATTTTATTATTTTACCCAATTCTTTGGGGGATTTTGGTAGAATCACCTTTGCGGATTTTTCAGGACCCTACAAATGCCCCCCATCGGAATGGGGTCTTATCAGAATGAAGAGGAGGCCATTCCGATGCAAAGTGGTCTTGAAACTGAGATGGTTTGCAGTAGAGAGGTGGACCTGGTAGGGGACCACGCTTATAAATACGGGGAGCCCTTTATTTGTCCTTTACCGAATTCTTCGCGAAACCAGAGATCCTTCACCTCCGCGTGCTCGCTCCTTCGTGAAGTGCCTCATCAGTTAACCGACATTGACCTCCGCGAACCATTCCTTCTTCACGGTCGCCTTCACCCATGGAATAACTTCTCAACCACGAACCATTACTCTTAATTAATTAAAAAGTAAGTGATGAAGGGCTTTGGAGGAACTTGCTTCACGGTTTCGATGCTCCGCAGACTAAAATCTCTTAAACTTTAAAAGTGTATGAGTCTTAATCACTAAAACTCGGGATTGAAATTCCGCGGAGCGACTTGGTTCACAGTTTCCTGGCCAACGCTCTGCGGGCCAGGGTTTCGCGGACTGATTTCGTGAAGGGCTGGTTCGCGGGATGATGTCATCGTGAACCATCCTCTGAGGCCTCCTTGCGGGATTTTCTTATGAAGGCTCCTTAGCCATATATCTGTCTATTTTGTCCAGATTTTTATTCCAGATTAACCAATTGTTGGATCTCATTGTGCAGGGAGAAAATATGGTTCCCCCTCATTCTGCGCCGAGGCCTGCTGCAGAGCCCCTCTCAACTGGCTCAGAGAGACGTTCAGCTATGATTCACAGAGCGGAGGGCATCAAATAAGACCCTAGTCGGTCCATCATTCCTGATGATGGTGTATTGAAGAACCTTCTCTATCTGGAGCTTCTGAGTTATCCATTATCAAATCGGCTCCCGCTCTACGGCTTCGGTCTTCAGGATGACGTCCCTATCCCCCCTACTTTCTCAGGTCTCCCTTCTCCTTTCCTGGAAGCGCCGTCAAAATGCATTTAGGAAAACCTTACCCAATCCAGGGAGATAATCTCTAATTCTGGTCCGAAAAACACATTTATTCTGAGGGGCTCTGTCTGGACCCAAAGTGATCAGTTCACTCAAGACTTTTCTCAGAAAGCTGTCCTTAAGGACTACCCTTCTATTATCAACCTCGCTCGAAGGGATCCTGATGCGGGGTGGGTTCCTAGGTGGGATCTTTGGTCCAGCGGGCTCTTCTCAAATGATTGGGCCTGGGCTTTCTAGGTACATCATCATTTTTGGGAGTCTCCCGATTCACTAGAAGTGTTTAATCTATACTCCACAGTGTGGGCTTCCCAATTTTCTGTTTACCCACTATCTCTGATCCTATCTGACCTGTTCAGTCGTTGGTGTTCAAGTACTAATACTTTCCACCTTGTCCACGGTGAAGTCGGCATTAGTCTGTGAGACATCTACCAGATAGGAGGACTGTCGATTATTGGTGAGATGTATGATGAATTTTTTCCCACTCCCGACGCATGGGACGATGTCGAACAGGTGCCTTTATTGGTGAAGGAGCTGTTGGTTATGGCAGAGCAGTCATTGGGTCAGGCATTGCGTGCCCGCTCTCTTATTCCCTATGGTACTTGGATAGGGTTATTTCTGAACACTATTGGTCTTGTGCCGAAGATCAATTGCCCTAATACATATCCTTCTCAGCAGTCACGAACCTCCCCAGGTTCCTACTGGGCGGTTCTAGAGGTGGGAGACTACCTTTCATGGGGTTACGAGGTGCGCCCTGGTGTGTCGCCTATGCTTCGGTTGGCCGGTCTGTTTGCTATGTTCTTGAGCGGATGGTTATTTCCTTCCCGGGATGTTAACCCAGGTGTTTGGGCCTGCACTTTGATGATGACGGCTGAGTTAGCAGAGGGTCTCCTGGTGAATTTAGCCATGCCCACTTTGGCCCGTATCTATGAGCTACTGAGCCACATGCACGTGGGTGGGTCACCCTACCGTCTAAGTGGGCCATTTCAATTTTTGTACGGCTGGGTGGCAGATCATTGTCGTTGTTACGAGTATCATCACAACATGGCCATCCTGCTTCCTACCTTTCGGCCTACCCTACTGGATATAGTCGGAGTTCGCTTAAAGTCCCTCAGCTCTAGTGAAGTCCTCGAGCTTCTGAGTGACTTCTCCCAGTTCATCTTTACTCCCTACCCCACCCCTTCTGGCGTCTTAGTTGACAACTGCCAGGGGAGACTGGAGGAGCGCTCTTACATGATCTCCCTGCGGGATGGATTTCTGTCCGCACAGATCAACGGGTTTTCTCTGTGCGAGCTGTATGTCCCGTATCGCTTTTCTCTCCAGTTCGGGTGCATGAAAGTCCAAGTTTCCCTTCCCCCTTCTCGGGCTCAAGGACTGCACCCAGCCATACTTCATCAGTGGTGGTTGATGCTGACGCGGGAGGGATCTGACACAAGCATTCCCCTGCCTGATACAAGGGAGGCTTCTGGTCTTTCCATGGAGTATGCAAAAACATGGGTAAAATACTATCATGATGGGATCTTAGGGAAGGTTGTCCGGAAGGTTCCCAAATCAGGAGGTATGGTGGTTGCTGCATCCATCACACCTTCCTCATCAGCTTTAAGGGAGGATCAACTAATGGCTCGTCGATCAAAGCGACTCTAAGAACTTTCCTCTCTCAGCCCTGCAGTGGCCGTAGTTCAGAAAAATTCATCCTTCTTGTGCATGTATGAGGATGACCCTATGGTTTCAGGTCCCAGCGAGACCATCCCAGAAGTTCCGCCAGTCGATATCGGGCTTAGCAACTTGGTCCCCAAGCCTGAACCGGGGTTGGAGGCTCCAGACTTTCTAGCTTCAGAATCAACTTCTAGCGAGCACCCGTCTACGCGGGCTACCATGCCAGACTTCATTCTCGTGTTGTCCAGTGATGATACCAAAGATCCTTGTACCATGGCGGACCATTGGGAAGTGCGCAGGTGGGTCTGGCGCTGAATCTGTGAAATCATCACTGAATCCCCTTTAGCCGAAATGGCAACTAAAACTGAATCTCTTCGTCATCTCTTCCTGGGTTTGGGGTCAGGTGGCTTTGACTATCGGTAGTTCCATTCTCTTGCTTGCCAAGTTGTCCTGGACCGTGAGGAAGCTGTCACTAATGAATGCAAGCTTGCTCACTTCGATGCCGCTCATTGTGGGGCCCGAACCTTGGAGGAAACCACAACAAAGCTCCATCAACTGATAGCATGGGAGGCGATCTCTCAATATCAGGTGGCCATCCTATCCTCCGAGTTGCATGAATGCGAAGAACGGGCCGTGATGCTGAGGGATTAGTTATCGGCTATGACTGGTCATCTTGAAGCCACCAGAAAAGGGATCCACGACCACCAAATCGTAGTGGAGCATATCCGTCCGGTGGCGGAGGTTGAGACCAGGGAGAAGGCAGTGTTGGAACAGTCCTGAAATGACCTTCACCGCACGGTCGCTGATCTGGTGGAGAGAGCGAGTCAGGCTCCTTTTTAACCATCATAGCCACTTTTTTATCCTATATTTTACTTACCCCTCTTCCCCCTTTTTTTGTGTGAGGGAGAGACCTCGGCTTGTGGACGTCCTCCCTTTTTTTGTTCGAACGAAACACAATCTCTTTCAATCACTTGTTGCTGTGAAATTTGATTGTTACTTAGAACAATTGTTGTGAAAATAACAATTCACTGAATCAGAATTAATCATAACTCAGGAAAACAAGATCTAACTTTTGCCTAGACCATGGGGTCTAATGAACATAGTTTGACTATTTCTAGGGGTTTGTAGAAAATCCCTACAAACTTTTTTGTCTCTTCTTTTTAATACCCTGATTTTTCCTAGGCCCATTTAGTGTGGACCCATCGGGTATAACCCGCCTTTTTCTTAGGTCGCCCTTTTCGGGTTTTCGGCCTAACAGGATTTGTGCCTCTTTCTTTTGTGAGTGGTTTAAAGTCCCTCCATCAAGACCATCACTACTGATGTTTTAGGTCGAATAGATTTGAACAAATATGGTGGGACGAGGGCCCCAATGGGGTTCAACTGATTAAAAGATGTCTCAATACTCTTCTGACACACGTGGGGGGAAACATGTTTAAATTTGAATGGCATGCAGGGCATGTCTCAAGATATATGAGTCGTGTCGGCGTACAGAGGTAGGAAGAGCGTTGCCTAAGGAAAACTTGCCTTTGGTAGACGGGCCAGGGGTGATCAATATGCAGAGCCGCTGAGGGCATGGTATGCATAGTCATACAAAGGTGTCCTTAAGTCAAAGACTTATCCATTTCTGATGGCTAGGGGACTTCATGGAAGCCCAGCTCATAGAAACCACGATGGGTGGTTTGGAAAAAAATGAAAACCACCGGGGGTGGCTCGGAAAGGGTATGTGATGTCTAAAATGTTTTGAGAACATCTGTATCAATCAGGAGTGTGGAAGAAAGGTTCCCGTCCTACGCATTTATCTAGCATAAAGGACGGTTGGGGATCGGCGCAGTTTAAAGTCATGTAGCTGGGACATCATCTGAAATGGAACGACTTCTCCTGGTTCTCCGTAATCTCATCAAAGACGTTCCGCCACATTCAGGGAGGATTTTGGAAGAGGTTGGTAAACTGTATCTCAAAAGGTTTCTAAATCCCGGGATAGAAATGGGGGCTCAGAGGCCAAGAGGCGTACGGAGAGAAGCATTGCCTAAGGAAATCTTTCCTTTGGTATACGGGCCAGGGGCGATCAATATGCAGAGCCGCTGAGGGCATGGTATGCATAGTTGTACAAAGGTGTCCTTAAGTCAAAGACTATCCACTTCCGATAGCCGAGCAACTTTAGGGAAGTTGAGATTTGGGACCACCAGGGGTGGCTTATGAGATTTCGGATTTTTCTGAGTACAGAGTATGGCTTATGATGAGAGGGTGCCTGAATACGGGGGAAATATCTAGAATAAACTTCCCGAGAACGGGTGAAGTAATTCTTTCTCACGCTGGTGTGAGGTGGTGGTTCATGAAGGTCTGACCCGTGCACTGAAGGATGGATAAAAGCCTTTGTTTCTCACTGAACCCATGATGAGTATGACCCTGTAATTTGTAGTCATGTGGTTGGAACATATTCCATGCAGTTTAGCGTCATGAGACAAGGACGAGAGGAATTTTTAAAGGTTTTTGTGCAGTTTAAAGTTATGCAGCAAGGATGGGGGGAATTTTTTTTGAGCCAGTGAAAACGCTTGCGGTTGGAGGCATTTCCATGGATGGTTAATGATTGGCCTTTTCAGTTTCATGCCAAGCGTCCAAGATATCCTGTGTAGTTTAACGTCATGCGGCGAGGACGTAGTTGCAAAGGCCACTCTTCATTAGAATATAACTGGGCTTGAATACCTCAACATGCCCCAGACATGGGGGGGGTTGATTGGTGTAAATCATGGTTCCGGGGATTCTTGGATCGGGAGAGGTGATATGGGGGATCTGAGTTCGGTAAGCGTACGGAGCTAGGAAGAGCATCGCCTGTGGAAATCTTGCCTTTGGTAGAAGGGCCATGGGCTATAAATATGCAGAGCTGTTGAGGGAATGGTATGCATAGTCGTGAAAAGGTATCCACGGGTCGATAACTTTCCACTTCCAATGGCCATGAATGGTTATGAGGATCCGCAATTATCTGGGCCACGAAGTCTGTCATTTGGCAGGAGAATGTCTGGACATGTCGGGGATATCCGTTCCTAGTTGATTGTTGAGTTTCAAAGATCCCCCTATGCTGATCTTTTCTTTTTTTTCTTTTTTTTGTGCGTGGGGGTGTGCCTTCATTCCATGCAGTTTAACGTTATGCGGTAAGGATGAAGT
The DNA here is from genome assembly GCA_963277665.1 of Viscum album. Taxonomy (NCBI): domain Eukaryota; kingdom Viridiplantae; phylum Streptophyta; class Magnoliopsida; order Santalales; family Viscaceae; genus Viscum; species Viscum album. The sequence goes on along the minus strand of OY728146.1, from coordinate 1,082,593,340 downwards.
ACTCCTAGTTTATCGGTCATAGAGCTTGGACCATTGGGTGACTATTGCTGCAGTCACTCGAAGGATAACTGAGTCAACATGTTCTGATACACTTGGAACAAGGTGGGGGATGAAGGTTGTAAACTGCAACTTTGAGTTTTCCCGGATCAAGAGGTGTGGTGTGGGGGCTCTGAGGCCATTAGGCGTACGGAGCTAGGAAGAGTACCGCCTGAGGAAATCTTTCCTTTGATGGATGAGCCAGGGGCTATCATTATGCAGAGCCGCTGAGGGCATGGTATACATAGTCGTACAAAGGTGTCCCCGGGTCAATAACGTTCCACTTCCGATGGTCATGAATGATTATGAAAATCCACGATTGCTCATAGTGCAGAGTTCAGCACGTGGGGATAATGGTGTCCGGGTATACAAGAAACATATTCACTATAATTGTCTGTTGATTCAAAGTATCCTAGTTTTGGATTGATGTTTGTTGATGCAGGTCTCTATGTGAACCACTGACAGACACATAGGCTAGCCAGATAGGGATACCCTGGCAACACTTGGATGTGAAAAGGGGAATGAACTTGTAAACCACTTCTCCATAAACTTCTATATCATGAGGTATGGTATGGGGGATCTGAGGCCGGTAAGCGTACAGAGCTAGGAAGAGTATCGCCTGTGGAAATCTTGCCTTTGGTAGACGAGCCAGGGGCTATCATTATGCAGAGCTGCTGAGGGCATGGTATGCATAGTCATGTAAAGGTGTCCACGGGTCGATGACTTTCCACTTCTGATGGCCATGAGTGGTTATGAAGATCCATAATTATCCGGGTCGTGGATTCTGATGTATGGAGAGGATACATCCAATGTGCATGGAGTATCTCCATCTCGTATCGCCATGTGTCTTGGGTGGTTCGCGATGAAGTCTGTGCAGTTTAACATCATGCGGTGAGGATGAAGTCCGTGCAGTTTAACGTCATGTGGTGAGGACGAAGTCCATGCAGTTTAAGGTCATGTGGTGAGGACGAAGTCCTTGCAGTTTAATGTCATGCGGTAAGGACGAAGATATACACCCCGTGCAGGTCTGGTCCTTACACGGGGGGGAAGGGGCATTTTTAACGTCATTGTCCGTGTAGTTTAACTTCATGCGGTAAAGACGAGAATTACTCCCCGTGCCGGTCTGGTTCACACACGGGGGGAAAGGGAGATTTTTTTTTAAATCTTGTTATCTGTGTAGTTTTACATCTTGCGGTAAGGATGAGAAGTACACCCCGTACTGGTCTGGTTTGCACATGGGGGGAAAGGGCATTTTTTTTTCTTTTATTCAGGGGGCTAGGCCAGGACTGGGGATCCTGGCATCGCTACGTATCCTGTGAGGGCAGGAATCAAGCTGTACGTAGTTCTATAGAAGAAGTACACCTCGTGTAGGTTTGGTCTATACACGAGGGAAAGGGGCCTTTTTTAATTTTTGTTATTCAGGGGGCTAGGCTAGGACTGGGGATCCTGGCGTCGCTACATATCCTGCGAGGGTAGGAATCAAGCCATACGTAGTTCTCTGAAATCCGTGCAGTTTAACGTCATGCGGTGAGGACGGAGTCCATATAGTTTAACGTCATGTGGTTAGGATGATGGGTATTATTAGATTCCGTGCAGTTTAATGTCATGCGGTGAGGACGTGATACTCCTAGTTTAAGGTCATAGAGTTTGGACCATTGGGTGCTTGGCGGTTTAATGTCATGCAGTTCGAACAATGAATACACCTCGTGCAGGTATGTCCCGTACATGGGGGGGAAGGGAGCATTCTTGACTCTTATTATCCGTGCAGTTTAGCATCGTGCGGTAAGGACGGACTCCATGCAGTTTAACGTCATGCGGTGAGGACGTGAATACACCCTGTGCAAGTCTAGTCTGTACACGGGGGAATGGGAATTTTTGTTTTTGTTTTTGAGGTGGCTGGGCCAGGGTGTGGAATTATGTCATCACTATGTATCCTACGAGGGAAGGAATCAAGCCTCATGTAGTTCTCTGAAAGATGATACACCCCATGCAGGTCTGGTCCATACATAGGGGGAGAAGGCATTTTTAAATCATCTTGTCTGTGCAGTTTAACGTCATGCGGTGAGGACGAAATACTCTTAGTTTAAGGTCATAGAGTTTGGACTGTTGGGTGCTTGGCAGTTTAACGTCATGCAGCTCAGACAATGAATACATCCTATTTTTTTTCGTCCGTGTAGTTTATCGTCGTGCGGTAAGGAAAAAATACTTCTTGGTCTCTATGTGAAATACTTCTTCAGGAATCTTTCATTGGTAGGAGTCGTGGTGAATTTCCCGTCCATGGAGATCAGGGCATATGCTCCGTTAGAGTAGACCTTGTGTACAACATATGGTCCCTCCCACTTGGGCTCCAGCTTTGGAGGCTTCTTTCTAGGTATCATTGGGGTCCAGAGGACCAACACTAATTCTCCTTCCAAGAAAGACCGGAGGAGAACCTTTTTGTTAAAGGCTCGTGTGATCCGGTTCTGGTACACTTCCAGGTGGTGCAGAGTGTGTAGCCGCTTCTCGTCTAGTTGTTCCAATTCACCTAGCCACTTTTCTGACTTCTCATCATCATATAATTGATCACAGATGGAAACACGGAGTGAGGGAAGTTAGAGTTCAATGGGAAGGACTACCTCTGTGTCGTACACCAATGAGTACGGGGTAGACTGAGTAGTGGTGCGGATTGTGGTTCGATAAGCCCACAATGCATGGAGGAGTTTATCTAGCCATGAATTCTTGTCTTTGTCCACCATTTTCTGGATGATGTTGGATAGGATCTTTTTGAAAGCTTTTATCTGTCTGTTGGCCACTGTATGGTAGCGAGATGAGTGGTTAGCCTTGATACCATACTCGTGGTATAGCTTTTCCAATTCAGCAGAGCAGAAATTGGTGATGTTGTCCGTTAGTATAGTATGAGGGACACCAAATCTGGTGATGATATTGGTTTTCATGAAGCTAACAATATTTCTTGCCCCGACTTCCTTGAGGGGTATGGCTTCTACCCATTTGGAAAAGAAGTCGGTTGTCGTGAGGATATACTTCAGCTGTTTGGTCATGGCGGGAGGATATGGTCCCACGACGTCCATCCCCCAAACGGAAAACGTCCAGGAGTACTTGGCTTGATGAAGTAACTCCGGGGGTTGGTGTTTGAAGTTGGCATGAATCTGGCATGAGTGGAATTTCACGGTAAAACACTCGCAGTCTCATGCCACTGTGGGCCAGTAGTACCCAAGCCTTTGAACCTGATGGGAAAGCTTGGTCCTTGGTTGATGTGCTCCACATGCTCCTGCATGTACTTCAGTCATGACGGCAGCGGTTTCTTCTTCATCAATGCATCTGAGGAGCACTCCATCGAGGCCTCATTTGTAGAGGACCTCTTGCTGACTCGTGCTGCCATATAGGACAAAATTGATTTCCCTTCTCCATATTTTCTCTCGTTCAACCCTATCTGATGGAAGCTGTCCCCATTGAAGGTAGTTCATGATGGGGATCATCCAGCCGGTGGCAGGAGCATATGGCTCGGGGACAGGACTGACTTCGTGGATTTCTTCTATATTAGCTTGAACAAATGGCAATACCATTCAACGATGAGAAATACTGATGACCATTTCATCCCAGTCTGGGTTGGCTAGGGCTATGGCCGCATTGGATAATGCATCAGCCTGAGCGTTCTGGGACTGGGGAATATAAGTCAATGTTGGTTCTGTGGAGAACTCAGCCATTAGCCCTCGGACATGGTCAAATAGGGGGATCAGCTCCTCCTTTTTAATGGAATAGTCATCATTTACTTGCTTGATGACCAGCTTCGAGTCACCTTTTACCTTAAGGTGTTGTACTTGTGCCTGGAGTGTGAGCTCCAGGCCTGCAATGAGGTCTTGATATTCCGCTTCATTGTTTGTACATACCTCTGACAGGAGGAAGGAATACGGCAGAACTACCTTTTCTGGGGACACGAGTATTATCCCCAGACCCACTTTGTTGAATCTAGGATCCTCCATCCTCTTCTCAGTGGGGCTTTGGGACGTGCCGTCAAAGTACATTTCCCATGCTGGGAACTCCTCTTGAACCGAGAAGATACCTTCATCAAGTAGTTTAGCGTCCGGTGCAGTGGTCCCTGTTGAAGGGTGCTCTGCCAAAAAGTCTGTTAATGCCTGGCCCTTGATGGATTTTTGAGGCACGAACCGTATGTCGAACTGTTATAGGATGACCGCCCATCAGGATAGGCGTTCGGTTAGCATCGGGCGACTGAGGATGTACTTGAGCGGGTTACTCCGCGAGATCAAATGGACTTCATGATGTTGCAGATAATGTCGCAGCTTTTGAACCACAAATACCAAGTCCCTACATCTCTTCTCGATATTTGAGTATCGAGTATCAACGTCAATCATGGTTTGACTGAGGTAATAGAGACTGTTTTCACTGCCAGCATTGTTCTTTTATGCGAGGAAGGCTCCCAGTGATCGTTCTAGGGATGTCACATATAGAATTAGAGGTCTTCCTTCAACCGGGGGCATGATCACCGGTGGGATTAAGAGTTACTTCTTCAAATTGTCGAACACCTCTTAGCAGTCATTCGTCCATTGGTACGTGACCCCCTTCTTCATTAACCTGGTGAAGGGAAAACATTTGCCTGCTAGGTTGGCTATGAACTGCCTAATATAGGCTAGGTGTCCTTGGAATCCCCTCAGTTCAGTGAGATTTCAGGGAGGTGGAAGGCTCAGGATAGCCTTCATCTTCTCAGGGTCGACTTCGATGCCACGATGGCGTACGACGAAGCTAATGAATTTCCCTGAGGTAACCCCAAAGGTGCATTTCAAGGGGTTTATCTTCAAGCTATGCTATCAGAGCTTGTTGAAGATAGTCTCAAGGTCCGACAGGTGATCTGAGCATTGTCTGGACTTGACCACTAGGTCATCCACGTAACATTCAATGAATTTCCCCAGGAATGTCTTAAATATCCGATGCATGGCACACTGATATGTGGCTCCAGCATTCTTGAGACCAAAGGGCATGACCCTATAACAGAATACCCCTTTAGGGGCCCTGAAGGCAGTGGATTCTTCGTATTCTCAGTCCATCCTGATTTGATTATATCCAGAATAGCCATCCATGAAGGTTAAAGTCTCATACCCGGTCGTTGCATCAATTAACAACTCGGTGACTGGAACCGGGAATTCATCTTTCGGGCAATGCCGATTGAGATCTCTGAAATCGATGCAGACACGGATTTGTCCGTTCTTTTTCTTGACAGGGACGATATTGGCCAACCAAACGGGGTATTGGACCTCCCTGATGAATCCTTCCTTAATGAGATTATCGACTTCAGCCTCTATCTTGGCAGCATGTGAGGGGTGTGTCCTTCTAGCAGTCTGTTTGTAGCCCCGATGGTCTTCTGGAAGACCCAGGTGATGCGTCGCTACCTCAGGATTAAGTCCCGGTATTTCCATGTAATTCCAGGCGAAGACATCTCGGTGTTGCCTTAGGAAGGAGGTATATACCTCGTGTTCCTTGGGAGACATGGCCGCACTAATGAGAGTGGGCCTCGGGTCTTCCTCGGTACCCAGGTTTATTTCCCTGAGTTCATCCACAGTGGTGGAGATACCTTCCTCAAATGAGGGAGGTGCATCTCTGAGATCTTCCCCCTCTTCTTCTCCAAAATCCTCATCTTCTTGGTCTGACGAGGAGAGAGATCCTGTCATGAGTTCTTGGAAGTCCGTAGGTGAGGTTTCGTGGGCGTCCTTGCTCGAGCTTTCACCCCCCGATTGAGGGTTAGCGGACGTTCCCACATTTGCACACTCGGTCGTTATGGCTGAAGTCATGAGGACATCTGAGTGCGTGTTCGGACATGAACTTCTACCTTCCACGTGGTTGATGGGAAAGACATAATCTCTGCCAAGCTGCCTGAGGGGGTCGTCAGGAACCATTTCCAGGCCATTTGGAGTGAGGATCCAGTCGACACCATCGACCAAAGGCTTCTTTTTCTTTTTCTCGTAGAACCTGGCATCAATGTAATGTGACTCAGAGATCTCAAAAGGGGCCTTGTCGGTGTGCAATGTCCCACTTTGTCCATTGACGCAGTACTTGATACACTGGTGATAGGATGAAGTAACGACCATGTGCTTATGGAGCCATGGCCTTCCCAGTAGGGCATTGAATGTTGTGCTCTGCTGGACCACCAGGAATTCCGTGTAGGCTACCAGGTCACCAAAATGGGTCTTTAGCTTAATCTGTCTCATTGGTTTCTGCTCAATCTTTTCGTAACCCAACAGAGTTGTGGCTGAGGGAATTAGATCGTCCTCACTGTGGCCCAATTTACGAAGTGTCCATATGGGAAGGAGGTTAACTCTAGAGTCATTGTCTATAAAGACTTTTCGGATCTCAATATCATTCAGCGTGCCAGACACATATAGCGGTCTGATGTGTCCTTTCATGATAGCATATTCATCCTAATCGGTGAAGGAAATCACCGCATTGCATTCAGCCGGGCCAGTCTCCGTCCGGTAAACCTCGGCGGCAGCTACCTCGGCTTGAAATTCCTGGGGTCTGATCAAAGCTTCGATAAGAGCCTCCCTAAGGTCGGCTGACAAACCCATGGCATCCGGGATTGACAACTTGGCTGGTACTGATGCCAGTTGCTTAAGGATGTCATATTTTTTCTCCAGCGGTCGACGCTTCTCCATTGGCGGGAGAGTCTTAGCGGGTGATTTGGGAGCTGGAGCATTTGACGAGGAGGGACCGGCCGCGGGGATGGATGTCGATGGTGTTCCCGCGTTTTGAGGACTTGGCTCGGATGGTCTGTTTGTGCGCACTAGGTGAACAGACACTTGCTCCTCCTCTGGTGGGTATCGCAGAACAACAGGGCCAGAGTGGCCACTTGTGGAGGTGGAGGGGCATTCCTTCTCCTTCTGAGTCCGTTGAAGGGCTCTCCCACGGGTTTCCGTGATATTAACGGTTTGGGATGGGGTCCAGCAGTAGGGTTGGTTTCAGCCGCAGCTACGCCTCCCCTGGTATCCTCTGCCTCTGCGATTCCTCCTCCCGACTCCTCGTGTAGGGAACTCGGGTTTGTAACCATAACCTTCGTCAGGGAATGATTCCATGAGATGGATGACGTTGATAGAACCAAAGATTGGCTCTTCATCCTCTTACAGGTCAACCTGGTCGGTTGTCTCTGATGGTTCCATTTGGCGGGTCGGTGCCCGCGGCGCCAAATTCGAGGGCATGAAATCTGCCAAGGTCGGGACTAACTTTAGCCCCATCGCGGAATGCTCCTCTTGTGATTGTTTCCTCCTTCGATTACGCCTGGATGATCGGCTCGTGGAGGATTGTGAAGCCGATGTTGTCGGCTGCACAGCTTCAGGGGATGTTGGTGGCAACATTTACTGTTGTAGTTGAGCTCGGAGTATGCCCTGGGGTCGATTGATAGTCTTCCAAGTCATCCAGTTGTCAAATTTCTGCCCCTTCTTACTGGAAACTTTCTTCCACCCCTCCTCTTTGTCGGAATTGGTGGTAGAGATACATGCCACATGTGCTGGGGTGTCCCCAGCTCGACCTGTCCAGAGTCTACCATCCTCTACAGAAGGTCTTTGAAGACGAATCATTCTCGGATATTGTGCCCCAACATCCGATGGTAGGGGCAGTAATCTGGCCTGTCATCGCGGCCGACTTCTTTAGGTTTCCTTGGCTCCGGGAGGCAGAGCAAGTTTCAGTTCATAGTGGAAATGTAGTAGCCACGGACTTGATCGTCTCGTAACGAGTATACTTTTTGTTTTCATTCCTCAAACTGGTTCCTCTATGGTCCTCTCTGATCGTCCTATTTAGGTGGGGGCGGCTGCTGATATACAGGGGGCCCTTGACGATTTGGTGGAGGCCTGAGCGGTGGAGCGAGCACAGGGGCCGGCTTGAGTGTGACAGCAAACGCTTCAGCTCTAGGAGCTCTTTTCACCGGAGCCTGTGAGGCTATTCAGGACTTTGAATTAGTCCGCTACAGGGAGTCCTCAATTCTCTGGGTAATGGCTGAGATATGGAGGAAGCCAGTGGTGCAATCCACCGGTATGAGCGGTGTTCGCAGCTCATCTCTAAGAATATTAATGAATATGGCTAGCATCTCATCTTGAGGCATTGGTCTGTTCAGAGAACAGGTCAGACCTTTCCATCTAACGATGAAATCTGAGACCCTCTTGTTCTCCCTCTATTTGCAGTTCATGAGATCGATGATCGTTGTTTTAGGCAGCGTTGAGCTGAAGTGGAACAGGAACTGCTGCCGGAGGTCATCCCAGCTCTTTATCGACTGGGCCAGCAAACTCGTGTACCAGACGAAGGCGGATCCTTGCAAGGTTCATATGAAGCATCTAAGTTTCACTGCTTCTTGTTGTTTTGGAGTCCCCATCATAGGGTCTCAATAGGATGCGTATTGTATCAAATGCTGCTCTGGATCGCCTGATCCATTGAAGATGGGGAATACAGGGCTCCCAAAATTGGGTGGAGGTGGTGTGTTGGTCACCCAATCTGGGTAGGGTTTCCACTCCGGCTGTATCGGAGTGCGTCATCCTTCCATCACTTCCAATCGAGCTGTTAGTGCCTCGATGGTGTTGGTGAGTCCCTGGTTTACATCATGTTGGGCCTGGTCCTAGGCAGGCGTAGACTGAGGCATTGCCTGAGGATCCGGATTGGCCAACACCAAGGGTGCAGTTTCTGTTCAGGGTACCCTCAGAGGGTTTAGGCGTACTTACTCCGGTTTCCTCCTAAGTTGAGGGAAATCCTGGTATTCATCATCCATGTTTAGGTAGCTGGATGAACCAGGCACCTCATTGGGCAGGAGACATGATCGTGCTTCATTTTTCGAGGCAAGCCTTAGCCTTTGAGGTGTACTTTCTGGGAGTGCATGATGTGGCTCTTCTTGGGACACACTTTCAATAAGGTGATTCCTCTGGAGCAGCTCGGTGTTAATCCGCCTCAATTCTTTCATCTCTTCTTCCTATCGAGCGAACCTCTCTTCGAGCGTGAGTGGCTCATTTTTATCGAGAGAAGGGGACGGGTTAAGGGTAACCGTTCCTTTATTATTATCCTTGTTGGAAGCTCTCAGGGTAAGCGGAGGGAGGTTAGCTGAAGGGGCGGCCATATTTAAAGCGGCCCTCTGGTTTTGGGTGTGCACACCTGGTGGTTCGTTGTGAGTCACAACCTGACCGGAACCGTCGTCTCCTGATCCATCCGGATTTTCATTTTCCCTGGTGTCCCCCGTGGGGTTAGCCTCTATGGCATTGATGAATGCATATTGCAGGGTGGAGGGGACGTCATCTTCTAGATAGTAAGAGGATCTCCCGGGTCTTCGGTTGGCCTTCCCTTTCATGACCTGGGATTGCCTTCGGACTTCTTGGCGAAGGGTGACGCGGAGAGTTATTTGATGTGACCTTACGGTGCACCTTCCTCTCGGAGGGGATGATGATTCAAATGACGGGATAGGACGGGAACCTCCTCTTCTGACTGTCCTACCTAGATGATAGAATACTGATTCTCGTGGGGGATATTGTTGTTGAGGGGGTAATAATGCCCCCATCCCTGAGGGATGGGGTTGGCCCCATTACTTGGACATCGATTCTCTTCCCGGTTTTATTGGTCTTACGGGGGTATTTGTTGTTAAAAATGCCCCCAGACCTGCAGGCTGGGGTTGACCCTGGATGGAAGCAGTGGCAGCTGCTAGTGCGACCTGCCTGATCTCGCATGCCCCCATCCTGGGGTGAACCAGATTTGGTGCCGAATTCACCTGTGGATCAGTCCCTTTTGGGGAGGCAGGAAAATATCGATGATTGGCCTTTCTTAGGCGAGAGGCCTGATGTATGCTCTTGGTGGACTGATTCAGGAGTTTTTAAATGGCTTGTTCCCATTGGGGCTGACGCTTCTAGGACTTACTCAAGGCCCGACTCTATTGGGTGTGTTTCCTTTCCTGAACAGGGGGACCACTCGATTGACGTCTCGATGTTACGATGTTGCAAGATACCATGCCGAACGGGTTTTTCTGGGCGGGGAGCGGAGTTAAATGCAGAGATCTGTGTTCCCCCCATCCCCTTATATGGACTCCCGTTGGAGCATCACCGATGAGGCGGCGCAGCTCGTGCAGTGCACGGAGGCAAGATGCCTCCATATTCCCTTTGCGCCTCTCGGGGCGTTGTTGTCGCGTCGAGGAAAGGGCCTCTAGTTCTATGTGACATAGGAGGTCCCCTATCGTCTTGACGTGGTCTACATACCCGTCATAGGGAAGGAAGCTCGATTTCAGCCGACAGAGGGTCGTCCATATATTATGGTGGGTGCCATGCATGCATTCTTCCGACAACTCCCTGGGTATGTCGTATTGAGAGGTGGTCGTGGGCTAAAACATAACTGGTATATCATTCCTGGCCAGTCGTTTCCTCAGGTGCAGCATATCGGTATACTCCTTTACCAGTGATTCCTCTACATGGTCAGCCCAACTAAGGCGCTCACTGTAGTTGGAGGCAGTGGGACCAGTAGGTATTGAATTGTCTTGTGGGCGATTCTGAGGTGGTTCAGAAGATGAACGCGGCCCTGGAATGGATCCTGATCGAAGAAGGGCGTCGCTAGCGACAAGCTGGGAATCTGACATGCTCGATCTCGTCCTTTTGAGTGCCTCGGCATACGAGAGCCTTTCGGTGCTTACTTCGGCAGGGGGAGGGCCTTCCTGTCGAAATAATATGTCATCGTAGGGAGGACCTCCACAATGGCGGCCGTGATGGCGAGGACTGCCATTACTGCTTGATGCTTCACTGCATAGAGGACTTTTGCAGTGCACACCCTGGGGAGGACCTCCAAGGCGTGTCGCAGCAAGGGGAGGACCTTATGGCTACGTAGCGTCGTTACGAGGAAGACCTTCGCAACAACTGCCATCATGGTGAGGATGTCCATCATGTTTTGACGTTCTCCGCGCATCCTAGGGAGGACCTTCAGGACACGCCGCGACAAGGGGGGGACCTTCTTGTTGCTTGGGGCCATTGCGGGGAGGACCTTCGCAATAGCGGTCGTGGTGGCGATGACTACCATCACAGCTACGGAAATGGTGAGGACTACCATTACTGCTTCCGCAAGGAGAATATCTGTGGGATACATCCCAGGGAGGGCCTCCAGAATGTACCGAAATGAGGGGGGGCTTCTTGTTGCTTGACGTCTCTACGGGGAGGACCTCTGTTATCAGGGTGGTGAGGACTACCACCATGATTTGATTCCCGGTTACGCGGAGTTCTGTTGCAGCATAACCCCTAGGGAGGACCTTCAGGGCATGCCACAACAAGGGGAGGTCCTTCTTGTCGTGATGAGACGTCACTACGGGGAGGGCCTCCATAGTTGCGACTATGATAGCGAGGACTACCATCACAATATGTGGTTCCACTGCATGGAGAGTGATTGCAGTGTATACCCCGGGGAGGACCTTTAGGGTGGACCGCAGCAAGTGGAGGACCTTCTTGCTGCTCGATCTTCTGGTCACGTGGAGGGTTTCCGTGACTCACATCAAGAGAGAATCTCTCGTGACCGATCGTTATATGCCCGCGGGGGAGGCCCCCACGGGTGCTCTGGGGAGGACCTTCAGAGCTGCTTGTAACAAAATTGCGGGGAGGACCTTCGCAACTACTACTGCCACTCCCATAATATGGTAATGGGCGGGCAGGGTTCTGAGCCTTTGATGTGTGCTTAGCGGCGTTGGGAACCCCATCTTCCAGTAGAGTGGAGTCATGAACTCCCTCTTTATTTTCCGGCTGCCTTCGGCGCGTTCGGGGCGCTCTTTTGCAGGCGGTGGGGACCGTCTGCTGTTGACAACGACCTTCACCTTTTTTTGGGTCCCTGTATAATTGGGTCCCGTGATGCTGTCGGGATACGCCGACAAACATCCTGGATTTTAGCAGGGATATATGCCTGCTCTGGAGCATCCACCGTGATGGACGGGTGTCCCCCAGTTGGAACGAGTGAAGCTGCTCGATCTGGTTGCCCTTGCATCGCGGAATATAGCCGGTGACCCTCCTGGGAAGAAGCAGGGATGCAGATCTGCTCCGAGGCAGCTATCTCGTCTCTTAGATGAGTCGTCTCAATTGGGGAGACAGGCTCACGGGCCCGAGTCCTTGCTGTTGCCGCTGATGCAATTACATTTCGGCAAGTCTGCAAGATATGATCTGGGATCGATACCTGCTCCTCCATCATTGTCAGGATATGTAGAGAGACATCTTTGGCTGGAACGGGTATGAAGGCTCATTTCGGTATCGGAGTAGGAATATCCTGCTCCGGTCCTCCAATGGTCAGTAGGTACTGACAATTCTCCTGTGTCGGGGCAGGTGAACGAATCTGCCCTTGTACCGGGATATGCTGGTTTATCTCTCCATTTGGCACCACATCAGGGTGGCGGACTTTACTTGCATCAGCAGGGAGCTGGCCCTGCATATATTGGTTTCCCACCGTATCGAGTCGGTGGCCTTTGTTGGCGGGGAGACGTGTCCGCCTATGATTTGCCGCCACATCTGGGTGGCGGGATTTATTGACCGCCACCATATCAGGATGGCGGGCATCAGAAGCAACTGCCAGGAGCTGGTCCTGCAGGTGTCGGGTCGCCACCACGTCAGGTTGGTGGGCTTCACGACCCTGGGCAGGGAGAGGTGTCTTCCTGGTAAGTGTCGTCCTGTGTGAGCGACGGGCTTGATGGAGCTCGACGGGGATGCACGTCGGCTCGTACGATGCCGCCATGTCTGGATGGCGGGCTCGAGAGGAGCGAACAAGTGTAGGTGCATGTTCGTGGTACGTCTCTGTGGCTGGGCAGCGAAGCTCCTCCTCAGGGACCAGGGTGATGACCGGTCCCTGATTGTACGTCTGCTGCCCTCGTCGGGCGGTCCAAGGTGCCGGAGCTCGGGGAGCGTGGGGCTGAATCCTCGGGGAGACATCCTTTTCAGCGTGAGGATGTTGGGTCGCGGCGTGACCGCGATGACGTCTGCCGGCGGGGGCCTTGGAGCGGAACCCCCGTTTGGTGGGGATGAAGTCCTCAACGTTGACCTCATCCGCTTCCTTAAGATAAAGGAGGTACGCATTGTCCCGTTCCGGGGATAGACTCCCGAAACGGTTGGAGACAGCGACAGGGGCTGTCTGGATCCGCCTTTGCGGTCGCTGCTGGGCAGGCGACCGGCGAATCTTGACGGATTGGAGGGCGTGCATGGTCGCCTCCACTGTTGGGAGAGTACCATTCACGTGGTACTCTCGGATCAGCGCGTCTGAAACCCAGCGTTGAAGACGCTGGGTGGGTGACGGGGTCCTCCGTTGTTGAGGAAGTCCCGTCCTTGCGTTGTTGGAAACGCGCACTTGTGAGTTCCTTTGCGATGCCATTGGATCGAAGGGAGTTCTGAAGGTAGTACCTGCAAAACATTTTAGCAAATACAAGCAGCAAACCCGTCAAAGAAGCATCTCATAATCCCATGCATAATTAATGACCTTTCTTGACCCTCTTTGTGAGTAAAAGGGGGCACGGGGTCGGATTAAGTTGAATCCGTCATGTTTGGTTAAAGATTCACGTCGGGTTCACCAATTTTCGTTTCGTGGTTTTTTTCCCGGCTTTCGGCCTCGAAACACCCAACGGCTCCGTATCCGATGACGGGCGGACCTGCTTTCCAAAGGCAGGCGTTCGCCGGATGGTTTGGCCAGCGACACTTAAGAACTCACATTGGTCGAGAGGATGGGAAGTCGGACTCATCGCACCCTTTTTTGGGGGGAATTATTGCCTGTTCCGGGACTCTCTTATAGATTTAAGACGTATTCATATGTTCGTGAATCTTTGGTTTATACCCAAACATAGTATCCACAGATTCAACTCTGGTGGGCAATGGTCAACTGGACGCAGGGGTTCGGAATCATTTATACTCGAGGTTTACCATCCCTCGTTGGATTAATGACCCCGAAGAGTCGGAACTCGCTTGAGGCGGTACTAGGAGTGACGCGGTGAACCGACGTGAAGAATAGTTGGATCGACCGGTTGTTGGGCTTGAACCTCTTGGAGGCCTCCTACGTACCCTGTCTAGGAGACAGGGATCAAAGTCCACGTAGTTCACATTGGCTTGGGACTTACGCTCTGGGGCAGCCCGGAATGATGGATTGGGGCTTACACTCTGAGGAGGCCCATAAGAGGATGTCATGGTCGATGCTTACTCTAAGTCCACGTGAGTCATGCTCGGTGTGAGAAACAAGAGGCAGCAGGGACCAGAGGATCACGCCGCGAGAGGTGCGTCCGTGAGAAGTGGAGTGGGGCTTATGCATGAGGGCGGCCCATAAGGTCGGGGCTTACTCCTAGGTGGATGCCCAGGGCGATGGATTGGGGCTTACACTCTGAGGAGGCCCATAAGGTCGGGGCTTACTCCGAGATGGACGCCCGTGGCAATGGATTGGGGCTTACACTCTGAGGAGGCCCAGAAGGTCGGGGCTTACTCCGAGATGGACGCCCGTGGCAACAAAGCCCAGCGGGAGAGGGAAAGGGGGTGCTCCTGTGCCCATCTCCTCTCTTGCAGTGCATGAGGGCTTCCTTCTAATGGGTATTTTACTACCTCGAGGAGCCTTTAGCAAGTAGAGGGGCAGAAAGAGGACTCCCGAGCTCAGACTCCACGTTATCGTGGGAATGTGAACCCAGGAATGCTTTGGGAATCTGCTCAAGGGTCGGGGCAACCCCTTTGCCCCTGTTTACCGTGGGTATGTGAACTCAAAATGGCGCGCTGATGCGCCTGAAAGTTACCCCACACGGATCCGGTGGCTCTGGTGGAGGCCTCAGCTCGGGGCTGATGAATAGGCCAATGAGGGAGTCGCGAAGGACTTGGCTGGATCGGAAGGATTTTATCTGACTCGGGAAATGAGAACACCGAAGTATTGGGCGAGCCACCGAGAGGTATGGGTGGTGGCGCCCTTCACATGGGGAAGTGCCACGCGGCTGGAGAAGTCGTCCGCGAACTAGGGTGGTCCGTGGACTGATTGGTGTCCCGCGAACCAGGGTGGTTCGCGGCTTCGGGTTCGATCCGCGAACCAGGGTGGTTCGCGGATTGTTCCAGGCAGGCAGCGGCGGCCAAGGGCGGCGCCGGTCGAAGGCTCGTCGGTCGGGGCTTCGCCCACATAGGAGAGTGCTACGCGGTGCGACGGATGGGAAAAGTGGCATAAACTCCCTGGTCCGTGGGGAATTCATCCGCGGAGGGGGTATGGTTCGCGGTTTTCCTTGTTTTTGTTATTTTAGGTTCGCGGTTCACCAAGTTATTATGCGTTTTCCAATTCCTTGTTAATTCGTATGCTTGATATGGTTCGCGGATGGGAATTTTGCTGTTTACGAAATCCGAAGCCTTCCTTCAACCGATCTCCTTCCGAATCTCCAATCCCTCCGAATCCAATTCCAATTCTCCGACCTCTTTTTCTTTCCCCCTTCGTCTCCTTTTATAGAGTAGGGAAAGGGATGTATTTGTGGCTACGCGACACCTTTTGCGGAGGCCCATAACCAAATACCCGGTTTACAGCCGACTTGGTCAATCCGCGATTCGCGGTGGGTATTGGACACTTCACCCCCCCCCTCCGCGAATCGAACTCAGGGAGTGCTCCGCGGCTGCGGATGGTTCTGCCTTTATTCCGCGAACGACAGCGGGTGCGGCTTGAACCGGTCGACGCGGTCCGTGGTTGGGGCGGTTCATGACGGTGAACCGGACTGGCGCTCATCCAGCCTTGCGACCGCGGAGGATCTCCGCCTCCATTTCGCGAACGACAATGGTTCGCGGAGGGGGTGCCTCACGGGGCCTGGCCACGTTGCTTTTCCATGGGACCGGTTCGCGGACCGGTCCTGTTTGTGTCCCTTCTTTGATTATTTTCCCCAATTCTTTGGGGGATTTAGGTAGAATCTCCTTTGCAGAATTTTCAGGACCCTACAATGGTATAATAAGATCATACCCATATTTAATCATAAAAATTCTTAGAGGACATTGAAATATGTTAAAACTAATTTTATAAAAATAAATAAAAAGATGCTTTGAAAAACTAGAAAAGATACCGTTTTATTTATATTTTTTTAAAATAAAAATCCCTAGAAATATGGAAATATGGTTTTATTTGTAAAACCATGTAAACATGTAAAGGAATATTCATTATTAATAAAGTATATGTCAATGGAATTTTTTTTCCATGTCGTAGATGTCTTAAAATAACTCTATTTTAACACTTTTACAAAGAAAGTAAAAAATGAACCATTCAAAAAATGACAAGAAGATTAATTTAAAATATTTTCAATGAAATTAAAATATAGTAAAAAATAACTTTATATATAATTTAAATGTATAATAATAAAATTCAAAAAATAATTTTTAAGAACATGGATATGGAAGAGAAAGATTCCAAACCAAAAAGGTGAAATAAGGTCGGATTTTCCAGAAAACATTCTTTCATTCATATTGAGTACCAAATAGGGGGAAAATGGAATGAATATTTTTAAAAAGTATAAATAACTATATTATAAGAAAATATATGTGGTTTATGATATAAATAACATGCAGTTTCCTAAAATGGAAATTGAAACACAAACAGTATTGATAAAAAGTGAAATTGTATCCTAAACGCTTACCTTAAGTCCTAAATTTCTTCATACACAATCTAACTATCTATATAATAAATTTATAATTATTATAAATATAAAAATGAACCATATTCATACATATATTTCTACATATTATTCCCTTATAATATTTAATTACCCACATATTAGTAATTCTTCATTAAAGTCAATATTCAGGTGTTCGATGTTTTGTTTTACATATATGTTTCAGTTCTTTGAATCGATTCCTTAAAACTTGATCATGGTTTAAAAATATATAAAATATTAATAATTTAATAAATAGAATATTTATTCATTATATACACTTTCAATCAGGGGGACTTTGTTTCGGCCTGGGCTTGGGAGGATCGGTGCTGTGGCTGTTGGCGCTTCTCCTTATCTCGTTGGTCTTGGGACTGCCATTTCGGCAAGGAATCTCCTGCGGCGGCGGTGTGGATCAGATTGCCCAGGCTTCCGCTTTCGTTTCAGAATCCTTCTATCCTGAGGTCGATCGGGGACTCGTTGGGGTCGTTCTTATGCTCTGATGCTAGTACGGGTTCTCTGGTAGCGGCGGATAACCCGATGATCTGCGTGGAAATGGACCTCTCAGTAAGGTTCCCCCAACGTGGTTTAATCTGGTCTGGGGCAGGATCTGGTCTCGTTCTCCCCACATCATAGCCAGGTCGAGGAGCCCATTCTGTCGCCTTCTGCTCCACTCTTGTCATCTGTGATTTTTTGGGGTCAACACAACCCACGGGAGCTTCCTTTTCCGCAGAGGGCGTTATTGCCTCTGCCTTCAGATTTTCGGATCTCTTCTCAGATCTCTCCAGTTATTTTGAAGCGGTCCCTTCACAACGGCCCTGGTGAGGCCTTGCTCTCAAAGGACACGTCAGAGAAAGGCAAGGCTCTGGAGGGTGTCGTGAAGGAAGTTAGCTCTTCTCGTAGCTCTCCGCAGAGAGTACTTCTGGTTTCCTTATTCCAGGACGAAAGGGATGTGGGGTTTAATCCATCCTCTACCGGAAACCGGTTCTCTTTTCTTGACAATATGGATGGGTCGTTTAGCCCGAAAATCCTCTCTCCAAAGAGTCGTGGCCGATCTGAGGGTGGTTCAGGTCCGATTACGAGATCAAAATTGAAGGATGCGGGGAGATTGTCCCCTTACTCTAATATAGGTTCTTTCAGCAATAAGGCCAGGCTAGTTTCCCTGTAATGCTCTCCTTGATTATCTAGAATTCTTGGGGTCTGGGGGTGCAGGCCAAATGAGCCTTCATTAAGTCCGAGGCTAGGTATTTTCAGTCCTCTTTAGTTGTAATCCTGGAGCCAATGCAGCAACATATTAAACTCGAGCTTTTATCCAAAATTTTGGGGTGTGTGGGATGTATGAATGTACATCTGGTCAATAATAAAATCTGGATCTGTTGAAAGGATAACCTGCAGGTGGAGCTGGATAGTCATATGGATCAATGTTTGAATACCAAGATCTGGTTGGGAGGTTTTGAGTTCTTCTTTTCCTTTGTTTACGCCATTTGCGACGCCCATCGGAGAGGCGATCTATGGTACTTCCTGAATGGATTTAACTCGAGGGGTTTGCCTTGGTTTGTTGGAGGGGACTTTAACTCTATTATGGATAATCTCTGAAAAGAGAGGTGGGTCGGCGGCCGTGACCAGCGGCATGCAGGATTTCCAAAGTTTTCTGGGTTCGAAGGGCCTGATGGATATGGGGTTCTCTGGCAACAAGTTTACCTCGTGTAACAACCTCAAGGGGCTTAATCGGGTTTGGATTCGACTTGATAGATGCCTATCCAATATTCAAGGATTGGATTGTTTCATCCAGGAATCTGTGAAACACCTTCTGCGGTCCCTCTCTGACCATGCGCCACTTCTGGTGGAGCTCAAAAGGACTCCCAAGGGACCGAACTCCTTTTATTCCACCTCCTGAAATCGAGAGGATAGCTTTATGGATATGATGAGGTCGTTGTGGTCTAGTGAGGAAGAAGGGAAATTTTGGGGTGGTCTCTCCAATTAGCTCAGAAGGCTTAAGCGGGACATTCAGGAGTGGCTAGTTAATAAGCCCATAAAGGACTTTGGGGTGGTGCGGTTGAAGGAAGAGATCGTCACCAGGGAGGAGGAGCTCCAACATAGGCGGGACAGGGAGTCCTTTTCCAGGCTATGTGATACGCAAGTTGCGCTGGCCGTGAAATTGTTAGAGGTGGAGACATGTGCTAGGAAAACAGATCACATGAGGTGGCTCAAGGAGGGTGATCGGAACACGACCTTCTTCTAGGCATGCTTGAAGGAGAGGAAGAGTATGAAAGTGAATCTCAGTTTGGGGGATGGCTCCTTCACTTCAGATGTGGAGGTGGCCGGAAACATGGCTTTGGACCATTTTAAGAGTTTTTTGGCTGGTCCGCGCCCCTCTGAGGGTACCCCCTCCCACTCGATGAAGATGGAGGAGGGGTTTTTAAACTGCATTCCACCTTTAGTGTCATCTACTGATAATGAGCTTCTAGCCTCTTGCCCGGGAGAGGAGGAGATCAAGCTGGTGGTCTCCAACATACCGTAGGACAACGCCCCAAGTTGGGATGACTTTCCTAGGGCCTTATATAAGGCTTATTGGGAGGTGGTGGGTGGCCATGTGGTTGAGGCGGTCCAAGATTTTTTCTGGGGTGGGTCTCTTCCAAGTAGTGTTTGCGCATCAAGGGTGATTCTAGTTCCAAAGGTTAAAGACCATTTGACCCTCAATCATTATAGACCTTTTTTTTTGTAATGTGTCCTATAAAATCTTGAACAGTTTTATAGCTAGAAGGCTGAGTAGCCTCATCCCAAAGTGGGTGTTGAAAGAACAACACTGTTTTTTAGAGGCAGGAACATCCAAGGGGGAATTTCAATTGCCAATGAGCTGGTGCAGGATATTAAAAAGGGGGACAAAGGCTCCAATTTGATCATGTAGGTGGACATGGACAAAGAATATGAAAAAATTGAGTGGAGTTTCATCATTCAGGTGTTAAGGAGGATTGGATTTCATGAATGGTTATGTAACATTTATTTTTGGTGTTTCTCGTCCCCCTGGATCTCAGTTTCCTTTATGGGGAAAAGCTTTGGTTTTTTCAAAAGTGTGCGGGGAGTCTGTCAAGGTGATCCTCTCTCTACTTCCATGTTTATTATTGCTCAAGAGGCCCTTTATAGAAATCTTTGGAGCAGCATGCAAGCAGGTAGAATGCTGACTTACCATAACCGCAAGGGAAATGTTATTATCTCTCACCCTATGTTTGCTGACGACATATTGATCTTCACCAACGGTAGGTGGAAGTCGCTGAGTGGGTTTCTTGAGGTGATGTCTTCTAATGGGAAGCTGAGTGGACAACTCATTAATGCAGGTAAGTGTCGTGTGTTCATTTCTAAGAAGTGTCCTGGCCAATGCTGTAGGGATATCCTGTCTCAACTGGTCATGCAACAAGGGCGGTTCCCTTTGACATACCTAGGAACCCCGATTTTATATGGCTATATTAAAAATAGGTTCTTTGAGGAGGTCCATAATAAAATGATGAGAAGAGTGCTTAACTGGAAGAACAAATTTTTGTACTTTGGTGGTCACATGGCTTTGATTAATAGCGTTTTATCCTCTATCCCCATGCATATTATTTCAACCATGGTTCCCCCAAAGGCACGGTGGATAGGTTGGAGAAGGTGATGTCAGCCTTTCTGTGGGATGCAAATCAGACTGGGTGCTGCCATTGGGCCTCCGAGAAACGCATGGCTCTGCCGGTCTATGAAGGCGTAGTCGGGTTACGAGACATCTCTGAAACAATGCAAGCCATGCAAACCTATCTTGCATGGGATATCATCGTAAGTAAATATTCATAATGTCTAAAAATAAAAGATACCTAATTAAAAAATTTGGACCTCTTGATTCCAAATATGGAATCCATTTTTCCAAATTCAAAACATAGAAGTGGTAGAAATTAATTTAAAATTACTTCCCGTTGTCAAAACAAAAAGCGCGTTTTTAAGAAATAATAACTATCAAAAGATTTACATTTGTTTATGTCCAATTTAAGAGTAAAATTACTTCCAATGACCAAAATTGGATTAAATGGTAAAAATATAATCCAATTAAACTTTAAAACCAATTAAAATAATATTCTAACTATTTAAATAAAATAGATTAAAAGGCAGTTTTGAATTAAAATGATGTATTTTTCACTATTCATAAAAAATGAACATTATCAGAAAAATACCAAAATTTCATCCAAAGTAAATTTTGATGTCACAATTACATAAAAGAATATTGTTTGTCAAATAGAACATATAAAAGTGACAAAAACTAGATTTAAAAAGGGTTCCCCATCAAAAGGTGGTAAATCAACCTTTTAAAGAACATTAGAGTGTTTATGCTTAAAATTGGATTCATTCACATTTTAAGCATATAACTTTTATTTGATAAATATATTTTTTTTTAACAAACATGTATAATCATATTGTAGTTAGTCCTATTCATTCCCGCTAATACAACAGCTATGCATTAACTATCATTTTAAAAAATAATATTATTATATTATCTTTCGGTATAAGTTAAGGTTTTGTGTAACGTAAGATTTCAAAGAAACCTATTATTGTGTATCAGGTATTCCATCGAATATAGAATCCCCTTTAAAGTAAAATTAATATTTAATTCACAAATATTAATAAATATAAAAATGTCATATTCTTTTTTTACCTGGGATGTTACATCCTTCCCCCCTTTTGGGAATTTTTCCCTTGCAATTTTGTTCACTTATCAAATAAATGTGGGTATTTATCCCTTAGAGTATTTTCAAATTCCCACATTTCCTCTTCAACCATATGGTTTTTCGACAAAACTTTTACCATATGGATTACCTTATTCCACAACACTTGCTCTCTTCGTTCAAGAATCTGGACTGGTTGTTCCTCATAAGAGAGGTTCTCTTCCAACTGAACTACCTCTAGGATCAAAACATGAGATAAATCTGACATATACTTTATCAACATTGAAACATGAAGAACATTGTGTATCTGGGATAAACTTGGAGGTAAAACCACTCTGTAGGAAACTGATCCAAATTTCTATAGCATTTCATACTGCCCAATGAACCTTGAACTCAACTTTCCCTTCTTACTAAAATGAATCACACTTTTCCATGGAGAAACTTTGAGAAAGACATGATCACCTACCTCAAATGAAAGATCCTTCCTCTGGTTATCTGTATAAATTTTCTACCTGCTCTGAGTTGTTCTCATGTTCTTCTGAATCAACTGAACCTTTTCTGCCATCTCTTCTACCAATTATTGTCCCATCAACTTCCTTACACCTACTTCATCCAAAAAAGATGAAGTTCGACAATGCTTTCCATATAATTCCTCAAATGGAGCCATCTATATACTGGAATGAAAATTGTTATTATAAGAAAATTCAACCAAATAAATATATTAGTCCCAACTTCCATGGTAATCCATTGAGCAAGCACATGGCATATCTTCCAAAGTATGAATTTTCCATTCTGAATGCCCATCTGATTGAGGATGAAAAGATGTACTAAAATTTAATTCAATACCTAACGACTTCTGAAGGAATTTCCAAAAGTTATAAGTAAACCTGTGATCATGATTAGATACAATGGAGAGGGAAACTCCATGAAACCTGACTATCTCTTTAACATACAATAGATAAAGTTGATCTAGAGATAAAGTATCTCGAATAGGAAGGAAATGAGAAGATTTAATCAATCGATCTATAATAACTCAGATTGCTTTATTGCCTTGATATGTCTTTGGTAATCCCACAATGAATCCCATGGATATATTTTCCTATTTCCACTCTAGCACTGGTAAAAGATGAAGCATCCCTTTTGGTAACTTCCACTCTTCTTGAACCTACTAACAAGTCAAACACTTCATAGTAAAGTCAACAATATCTATTTTTATTCCACCCCACCAATAATACCCCCAAAGCTCTCTGTAAATCTAGGTACTACTAGGATGAACTAAAAATGGAAAATTATGAGCTTCACATAAAAAATCTTTCTTTAAATATGAATCATAAGGCACATATAATCTCTTTCCAAATCTCAAAATACAATCATTATCGATGTTAAATTTAGGAAACTTACCCTTCTGAACCAACTCTACCTTTTTCTGTAACTCACAGTCTTCCTTATGATAGAGATGATTTCACTGACACCTGAAACAAAACAGAGGAATTTTTTACACCAACAACTTCTATGCCAAAGTTCATCAAATCATTAATCAAAGGATCTTGTTCCAAAATAAACATGGTTAATGTAGAGTTACTCTTTAAAATCAAAGCATCAACCACTTTATTTGATT
Organism: Viscum album; assembly: GCA_963277665.1. Lineage (NCBI taxonomy): Eukaryota > Viridiplantae > Streptophyta > Magnoliopsida > Santalales > Viscaceae > Viscum > Viscum album. The sequence continues at coordinate 1,082,570,395 of OY728146.1, read as the reverse complement.
TTACTGGATGGTAATGAATCATGAAATCATAATCCTTAATTAATTCCAACCATCTCCTCTGTCTCATGTTTAATTATTTCTGAGTGAATATATACTTCAAACATTTGTGGTTAGTATATATTTCACAGTTTACTCCATACAAATGATGCCACCAAATTATTAAATAAAAAACAATAGTGGCTAATTCCAAATCATGTGTAGGTTAATTTAACTCATGATGTTTCAACTGACATGAAGCATAATCAATTATCTAATCATTCTGTATTAGGACAAAACCAAGTCCTTTCAACGAAGAATCACTATAGATAACAAACTCAACATTTCTATAAGGCAGTGCCAAAATTGGATCATTCACCAATCTTCTTTTCAATTCCTGAAAACAATCATCACATTATTTTTTCCAAATTAACTTAACAAATTTTCGAGTTAAATTAGTCATTGAGCTATATAAGTATGAAAATTTTTCAACAAAACTCTGGTAATAACCTGATAAACCAAGGAAACTACGAATCTCTGTAATATTGGTAGGTCTTGGCCATTCTTCAACAACTTTTGTTTTAGAAGGATCAACAGTTATGCCATTTTTTTGAAATAATGTGACCAAGGAAAGAAATTTGTTGTATCCAAAACTCACACTTGCTGAATTTCCCATAAAGTTTATTTTCTTTTAATGTTTGAAATAAAACCCTTAAACGACTTTCATGATCCTCTTTACTTTTGGAATAAACCAAAATATCATCAATAAACACAACCACAAACTTATCCAACAACTCAAGAAAAATTCTATTCATAAGATCCATGAATAGAGTAGGTGCATTGGTTAATTAAAAAGGCATAACCACAAATTCATAATAGACATATATAGTATGAAACATAGTCTTTTGAATGTCTTCTTCCTTTACTTTCAACTGATGGTACACCGACCTCAAGTCAATCTTCAAAAAATACTGATCTCCTTGGAGATGATCAAACAAATAATCAATATGAGGAAAAGGATACTTGTTCTTAACATTGATTTTATTCATTGCTCTATAATCAATGAAAATTATAATTGAACCATATTTATTTTTAACAAACAATACAAGATCACCCCATGGTGATGTGCTAGGTCAAATTAAACCTTTATCTAATTGCTCCTAAAACTGATTCTTCAACTCTAAGAGTTTAATTTGAGCCATTCGATAAGGGGGTTTTGAAATTGGATTAGCATCAGGAACTAAGTCAATAATAAATTCTACTTCCCAATCAGGTATTATACTAGGAAACTCATTTAAAAAAACATCAATATACTCATTTACCACTGGAACATCATTAATTTGAATAGTTCCTTTGTTTTCAACAATATGTTCAAGGTAACATTCATTTCCATATTTTACTAGTTTCTTAGCTTCCTAATATGTTATCAAAAGTAAGGGTTCTTTATTGTATACAAAATGAAATTCATTCTGAAAAGAAACCTCTTTATCACTGCTTTCAATCTTAGCATGGTAAACTAAAATCCAATCCATACCCAAAATAACATCAAACTTTACTAGAGGCAAAACTATAATATTTGCAGGTAGATTTTTTCCTCACACAAGGAAAAGAAGGTTCTTATAATTTCTTTTTGTCTCAAAATTTCCTCCCAGTGTTTTTACCATAAGTTCAGGATTCATATCTTGAGATGGAATTCCCAATTTACTATAAAACTTCTTATAAATAAAAGAGTGTGTAGACCCTGAATCAAACAACACATTGGCATAATATGAATAAACAAACAGTGTACCTAATAATACTTAATTTTATGGCCCAACATTTGCTGAAGTATTTGCAAAGTATTTCACCACCCCTTTCTGCTTGCAGTTCGGCTGATTTCCCTTAGTTGAGTTCTTCGTTGGACACTCATTTGCATAATGACCCATTTCATTGCACTTAAAACATTTTACTAACTGTAAATTAGATTTTTTCTTACCATTACCCTGATATTTTTCAGTACAATTACAAGCCTTATGTCCCATTTTACCACATTGGTAGCACTTACAAGAATTCAAAATATGTTCCCCAGCATGAGTTTTACTACAATTTTCACAAACTGTAAACTTAAGTTTCTTACCATCAGACTTTTTTGAAGAGTTATTCTTTTCGTCTGCCACCTCGACCTCTTATTTTATTATTTTTCAAAGAACACCTAATCATTAGAAAAATCCATTTCCACCTTCTTCACACATCGAACAAGTTTTTTATAACTTTTGAACTCACGATAATCTAAATACCTTCAATACTTTGGCTTTAATCCTGAGTAAAAATGATTGACTTTACTATCAAGATCTCGTATGAAGTTTGGAGCATACCTTGCATGTCGAGCAATTTTTGCTTCATAAGTAGCCACTAAGTCATCCTCCTTCCACAATTCTAGGAATTGTTTTTCCATCCTAAGATGAACCACCTTAGGATAATATTTCTCAAGAAACATACCTTTGAATTAATCCTAATCAAGAGAATCAATATCCTCACTATCCCTGATATTTTTCATCATCGACCACCACTGATCGGCTTCACCTTCAAAACAGTGAACAACGAGACTAACCTTTTGATATTATAAACACCCCATGACATCAAAAATCTTCTCTAGTGCTTTAATACACCTTTTATATAGACCAATATCAGATGATCCTTTGAATTATTGGGGATTTTTCCTCATGAAATGATCTACTACTAACATGTTCCTCTATGGTTGATCTATCTAATCTCATGCATGGATACCACCATCATTTATAGCCTAAGTCAACTGTGCCATCACTACAAAAAAATATTCAGTTCCGATTCCAACCATCTCAGGTTGCTTATTTGGATAGGTGTCTTACCCTTGATGTTGTCCCATCATAACTTCCCTGTTTCCTTTGTAGAAAACCATTCCGAACACCGAAATATCTTAGGTGAAGTAACATGGTAATCTGTAAATGCTATATCATTTAAATTTGACCAAAAATTAATTTATGGACATTAATTTAACAATATTCTAACTCCTGAAGTTGTCTAAACCGACTTCTAATACCAACTATAAGGACCCAACCTTTAAACATTTCATAATCTTGAATTAAATGAATAATTCACGTTGAGGATATTTTCAGGTTTAGATTTTTAGAGAATTAGGCCATAACTATTACATCTCAAAAATTACCAAGTATACACTTCTACTCAGTTTCCATTTTTTTCATAAAATAAAAACTCTTGAAAAAAGGAGTTATGTCTAGTTCCATGTTTTAGGAAAAATGACTTTTCCTTGATCCGATCCTTGACCCTATTCATCTTTAAGTCCTGTAAAAAACATTTCAAAAACATTGGATGAGCATAAAAAGCTCAGTAAGGATTATAAAATAAAGAAAGAAAACATTAGTACTTTAATACATACCAAGCATAAGATCTTTAACATACCTCATGAAATCATAATATTTATGAACAAAACCTAGAAATTATAAATCATAAAGGTAACATGTGGCATCCATATCATACTTACATTGTAGCTATCAGAACTACATAGGGTGTTACGTTTGGAATACCCATCACAGTATATTCCCTAAATCTCGTAGGAGAAACATTAACATTTACCTCCATCATGTTACCCAATGCATTGGAGTGGTATCTCAGGCTCACCCACCCTAGGTTTATCAAGGAACCACCTGGATAAGTATATAATGCCCAAGAACCATAACATATTCATAACACATAAAACAGACATAAAGAAAAAATAACAATTACACATTTCTATCACAATATATTATTTAAATATATTTACAAAACCAATCCATTATCAAAACCATTTTCAGTACCAAAATACATAAAAGAGTATATGATATTTATTTTTGTTTTAAAAACATTACAGCTTGTTAAGGAAGCCAAATATCAAACAACGCTTGTGGTGGTAGAAAGGTCGTTGTCACCACGTACATTAAAAGAAACATTCCCTTTTTGTTGTTTAGTAAAAGGATTCATAGAAAAATATTCCCTTTGAATGAAATGAAAAGTCAAAAGGGGTTTATACACTGTATAAAATAACGTCATGTATAAATCAAAGGATGCCTCAATGAAAGGAAATTGAGACGAAGTCCCTTACCTCATGTTTGACTTGACCAGTTCATTCTTTAATCTCATGAATAATAAACAAAAGTTAATTATACTTGATTTATAACCCTTTTCAGGTTTATTTATCCTTTTATATCACTTATTACCACGTTATAAACATTATATAATCATTTAAGTTAATAACAGTTGTTTTGTCAATATTTGGTACTTGAGTAAAAAATAAACTTCTTATAATTTAAGTTGTCCATGTGGTAAAAAGTCCATTATCCCCAGAATGATATTCATGATTTATATATAATTTATATATCATATATATATGGTATATATATGTATTTATAATAGTACATAACACTTGGAGATAAGAAATTAAATGCACCGTTCATGGAGACGGTAAGCTGTATGTATGCATGAACGCTACTTTCATTTCTATTTAATATTTAATGGAATGAAAATTAAATGATAAATAGGTATATTATAATTCTAGTATAATATAATGTATAATTTCATTAACACCATCCTTTATACGTTCCATGTATGGCATGAACGATTCATATCACTTTGGGGGGATGGTAGTCCGCACTTCCTCAAATGAAATTATCGGATGTACCCATTATGGAAACCATAAAGTTATGATATAAATGAAAAATACATAAGTATTGAGAAAACACAAACATAATATATATCATACATAAATATAGTTCCATCATAATGGCCACCATGAGAGGCGGTTTGAGATATTTGAACAATCATTGTTTCGTGAGGCAGTAGTTCACTGTCCACAAAAACATTATGTTCTTTACCCATTAGAAGGAGGTGTGTGCAAGTGTAGTTCAAATCCTTCTAATAAAAACAATATAGTATATTGAGGATAGATTTTTTGTTATAAAGAAAGTAATAAATAGAGTTTTTGGGGTTGGAGAAGTAAAATAAAAGAATAGAACTTGAGGGAAGACATTACCTTTAAATCAGGTAAATCCCTTTGGTTTGAACCAAAAGGAATTATTGAAGGGATTTCCGCCTAAGGTAAGTCTTATAGGTGTAAGAGAGGGATGTTGGTAGATTATTTAGGCAGAGTTTTGATGATCCAATGGGCTTGAGAGGAGTGAGTAATGCTTTATAGGTGATTTCTTTTTATAATGGGAGGAGGGGCTCTTTAGGAAAGTTTGAAAACATTATTTTATTATAAACTAATTTTCGGTTTAAAAATGTCTAAAATTCATTAAATTAGAAGATAAGATGAGTCTTGTTTGAAATAAAATCATCCAATAATAATTAGACTAGTTTTGGATAGTTTTTTAAATTTTATAATCTCATTTATTTAAATCTTTCATTAATAAGGTAATCACTACATCATCATTGCGTCATAAATAATTTTATTTATTTGATGTCTAAAAATTATAAATAAAATACCATGATGCAGGAAATATTTTTATATTTAAAATTAATATTTATAGTTTAAGGATAACTTATATAACCTTATGTAAAAATTGATTTACTAAAAGATATATGTTTATGTAATTTTTGTCTTTACTTTAAATTAATTAATATAAAGTGTCATTATCACTCCTAAGTGGCTCCATGTGGTCCCAAAATCGACCCAAGGATGCCCATGGTTGGACATTTATCAAGAAATAGGATTAAGACTCATGAAATGGTAATTTGATATTATAATAATAATATTTTTTTACCCTTATTTACCATATTTACCCATTAACCATGTTAAATAAAATATTTACCAAAGTAAATACTCATAATGTATAAAAATAAAAGTTACATATTTACAAAATTTTGAACCCCTGATTACAAATATGGAATCCATTTTTTAAAATTCAAAACACATAAGGGGCAAAAATTAATTTAAAATTAATTCATGTTGTCAAAATAAAAAAGCGCGTTTTTAAGAGATAATAACTATCAAAAGATTTACCTTTTTTTATGTCCAATTTAAGATTGAAATTAATTACAACGACCAAATTGTATTAAATGGTAAAAATATAATATAATTAAACTTTAAAACCAATTAAAATAATGTTCTAACTATATAAATAAATTATATTAAAAGGCAGTTTTGAATTAAAACGCTGTACTTTTCATTATTCATAAAAAATGAACATTATCGAAAAAATAACAAAATTTCATCCAAAGTAAATTTTTATGTCCTGATTCTAAATAATGATATTATTTTTTTCCAATAAAACATATATAAGTGACAAAAACTAGATTTAAAAAGGGTTCTCCATCCAAAGGCGGTAAATGGGCCTTTTAAAGAATATTAGAGTGTTTATGCTTAACATTGGATTCATTCACATTTTAAGCTTCTAAATTTTATTGGATAAATGTAAAAACTTTTAACAAACATGTATAATCATATTTTAGTTAGCCCTATTAATTCCCACCAATATAATGGCTATGCTTTATCTATCCTTTAAAATAATAATATTATTATATTATTTTTCGGTATAACTTAACATTGTGTGTAACGTAAGATTTCAAAGAAACCCGTTGTTGTATATCGGGTATGCCATCAAAAAAGGCATACCCTTTAAAGTAAAATTAATATTTAATTCACAAATATTAATAAATATGAAAATTTCATGTTCTTTATTTATTTGGGATGCTACATAATGGGCCTTCTACATGCCATTGGTGGAGGTTCTAATATAATCACATCACTTGATAAGGTTTTTCCATTTTACACTACTTATGATTTTACATTAAACTAATTATATTTATTTTATAATTAAGTAAATTAATTTTTTTTGAGTTTTTATGATCTTATAAGTGATGGTGATGATGATAATTTAATGGATCCAACGATACTATGGAGATAACTTCATGAAGAGGTAGGTGGACTCTAATATTTTCCACTCCTTATGTGAATAAATAAGATGTATGTCATGTCAGCATGATGTATGAGTACGAGAGACCAAAAATTGGATCCTAAGGGTTTGTATATAAAATATAAAATTTAAGTGAACTAAGAAATCAATAAAAATGATCCTATTTACATTTCATCTAGTTTTCATTAAAATTTAATTTATTTATTGGGATGGGGAAAAAATGAGAAAGTAATTGATAGATGGTATCTTAATTTTTTTAGTAATCCAAGATACGTTGTGAGGTCATATGTCATGAAATTTTTCAATCCACTAAAGCTAGTGAGTTTCATGGGATATGAGTAATTGATATGATTGTGAAACATTGTGTGAAGTGGGTTCATTAAAAAGGGTAACCTATGATTGGTATTAGGGAGTATCATGAGAACCCTTAGATGAAATCATTTGATCATAAGGGAAATTATAACATATGTATTTTAGTTAGTTATTCACCCGATTATTGATCTTTCATGGGTGTTTGAGTATAAAATGAGTTAGGGTTGATCCATGTTGTCTAAGTTAACACTTGATGGGAGACTATTTAGGTGAAAATTGATCAATGATATTAAGAAAGGGTAGTTTTTTATGATTATGAGTGATGAATTACTGAGGGTAAATCATTATGTTGGTTAGAAAATTATTGGTCAATCTGGGATCTTATATATATGGTGAAAGGTGAGTTATGGCCTATGGTTTACATCACTTGGGCATTGATTGTTGAAAGATACCATCTAATTCTAAGATGGTTGGGACCTATATAAAGTGTATCAGAATAATAGATGTAAGTGAAGTTATAATTATTATTTTCCAAGGGTTAGAAGTTGGATACATCAATATTCATATTCATGAGGTTCTATGGGTTATTAGATGAGGTCTAGGGCTAGAACACATGTTTCCCCATGATTGTGATTATTACCTGATGTTCTTTTATTATGTTTTGTTTCGATTACCCGTGGGTTTGTTTCAATGAATTAGATCTAGATATTTGGCAATTTATAAAGATATGAACACTTCTATGAAATATATAATTTTATAATAGTTCATGTTTATGGTTTTATTTCACCACCATGTTATCAAGAGTCATCTCCTAGTGTTTGATAGATTTTCCAACCCACTACCAGGATAAAAACTATGAGTAAACTATGATAGTGATTATATTTTATGGCAACTATTCCATCTTAGTATGCAATAATGTGATATTATATGGGTTTTAAATGATTCCAACCTAATATACCATTGATTATGAAATTATATGTGTTGGGTTCTATGCTAGCCTAGTATTTGGTTCATTATGAGTATGAACGAGGTGAAATATATAATAACCTAGTATCCAGTTAATTATTTATATGAATGTGTTAAGTTGTATGAAAACCATTCATAAAGTTTATTATTCAATTTTATGTGTTTAATAATATGGATACATAGTATTTAGTTTATTATGTTATCATATTTTTTGGTAACCATGCCAACCTAGTATCCAATTGTTTATGAGATTAGAAGGGTTGGGATTTATACCAACCAAGTATACAATTTAGTATAATCATGAAAATTTTGAGATATATATGAAAAAATAGTGTCCTAGAAATTACCTTTTCAACCCAATAGCTACATTGGTTGAAGAAGGTAACGATTGACCATCAGGGTATCTTATCAATCACCTAATGGTATGACATGTGATGCATGTGTATGTTTATTTATTTCATTTCTTATTATAAACGAATAAAAATATATAATGGTTTATATATGTGGTCCATTAGTGGTTTCCAAATATTTATATTACTCAAACCCCACACATTTACATCAACGAATGTTTAGATTTTATGGTTGGAATAAATTATAATGAAAGGTTCATAGAGATGATGGTAGATTTGGAGTATCTCAATGATGGATATAGAGACCATTATGAGGAATGTATAAGGACATATATTAGTTTCTTATATTATATTTTTTATTTAAACATATTTAACTTATATATTATTTGTTCTTATGTGACTAATTTTGGGATATATGATTGATATTATAGATTGATTATTTATTACTCCATTTTTCATAATAATGACTATGGTTAGATCACCACCATGATTCTATATGTTCTACTCTAATATTTATATTTATTATAGATGATTTTACTATTTATTATCATTATGTTCATGTTAATAGAAGAGTCTCATGAAACTGTATTATCAGACTATTTTCATCAATTGGTATCCTTTGACGCATAGGGAGGTGTGTGTGAGGTGATGTGGTAACCTAAATTAGGTTGATAGATTATGACTATAACAACCCAACCCATATCACCAATCAATGATAGATGTATACATGCCCCCAACCACACCTCTTGGTATGCTAGAGGATACCAACTAGTAAAGAGGGCTTAAATCATACGTTTGTGAGAATATTACCTCAAAATAGAGTAGACAAAATAGAAATAACCAAAATCAACTACATTGAATAATCATAGTGTGCATAATAAATAAATAAAATTAAATAAAAGATGTACCATAGGGATTTTTACAACCATACAGTACCACCGATCACCCATTGATCTGATCATTAACAAAATATAAAAAAAGAAACAAAAATATACAAGAGGCTCTACCTCCATCCATGAGCCTCACCTCATCACAGTTTTTAATTTCTATTAAGCTACCCTAGACCTATCAAATAAAAAATCTATTCTCAAACCTACAAAACAAACATAAGGTCTTTAAACACAATATAGTGCTCGTACAAGGTATTAAAAATACATTTTAGTTTGCTGACACCATGTTCCCCTAATATAATCCATCACATACATGATGTATGAGGAATATTAATGAATAAACATGTATAGAAAATCACATTGAATTCCGAGTACTAACTAAGACACAAAAAATCTATGAGCTTTGGGTTTCTATGTGGTAACTAGTACATCATGATGTCCAAGTATATATTATTCATCCTAAGCTAGAATTCATTTTCCTCATTCCACTGAACCCATATCTTGTCCCATAACTGAATACTTAGAGAAGGGAATAAAAAAGTACCAACCACTTCACAAATTTGTAGGGTAGGGTCCTATGTTCATGTCCAAGACCAACCCTTACCACTTAATAGAATTAATTCATCAATATATAACCACTACATTATCCCTCTAGGAAGGGCCTCACATCAAAGTATGTACCACTTCCTTATCACTCCAGGTTGGGATTTATCATCCATACCATGTATCATGGAGAAACCTTCTCATTCAAGGTTTCCCATTCCAATACTATTTCACTCATGGTAATGCCATAATAGGTCCTAAGCCTTAAATTTTCACTCATAGCAGGCCTATACTTCACATCACAATGAATACCATCTAACTGAATGTTGGGGTTGAAAAATGCATTATCACTTAAGGTGAGGCCTTATCATGACCACTATCTTATCATTCAAGGTTGGGTTCGATATCACATCACATCCTCTACCTTATAACTTAAGGTAGATATTAACCAACATATTTTCACTCAAGATGAGGCAATTTCTTTGTATCTTTCATTGGTCATGACGATATCCATCACTTAGATCACACATAAAATAATAATAAGGGCATGCAACCTATTCCATAATCTCACCAGCTCATCACCTAGGAACTAGTCAATTGAGAACCATCCATACTACTCAATGAATCTCATCCTATCAAAATTATCTCATGAAAATATTATCACAATATTCCAAGTTAGAAAAATATAACATTTTTTATCCTCTAGAATTCTTATCTTGCTCATTTGAGAATCCACTAAGGTTCTTTAGAACCTTCTTGATCTTACCTCATTGACACAACTACCCATGTCACTACATAATGACTCATAAGCTAGTAGTTTATTCTAACCCTAGACTCAAAGGCAGGTTCTATCTTCACATAATCCTCATGACATGACCTAGTCCCATTAATCAGGGATTTTCTTAAGCTACCTTGCTTTAAGGAACATGAAAACTTTATTCCAAGATGTCTAGATGATTTCCTTGTCCTGTTGTAACATCCATGGTAAATGAAGAATAAGAGATTTTTATATTTATTAATATTTGTGAATTAAATATTAATTTTAGCTTAAAAGGGTTGCTATGTTCGATAGCGTACCCGATACGCAACAACGAGTTTCTTTGGAATCTTACGTTGCACACTAATAATATAATATTACTATTTTAAATGGTAGTTAACTCCTAGACGTTGTATTGGTGGGAATGAAAAAAACTAACTATAATATGATTATACATGTATTTATATTTATCCAATAAAAGTTAGAGGCATAAAAATTGAATGAATCTAATTTTAAGCATAATTTTCATTAAAATGTTGATTTATCGCCTTTTAATGGAGAACCCTCTTTAAATATAGTTTTGGTTACTTTAATACATTCTAATTGACCAAATAAAATCCTTATTTAGAATGGGGACATCAAATTTTACTTTGGGTAAATTTTTGGTATTTTTCTGATAAAGTTCATTTTTTAATGAATAGTGAAAATATTGTATTTTAATTCAAAAGTGCTTTTTAATCTAATTTATTTATATGGTTAGATTATATTTTTAATTGGTTTTAAAGTGGAATTAAAATATATTTTTACTATTTAATCCAATTTTGGTCATTGGATTTAATTTCACTTTGAAATTAGACATAAACAAGTATCAATCTTTTGATAGTTATTGTTTCTTAAAAACACGCTATTTGTTTTAACAGCGGGAATTAATTTTTAAATTAATTAACGCCACTTCTATGTTTTGAATTTGGAAAAATAGAAATCATTTTTGAATTCGGAATATCAAATATATCTTAGGCTGAATTTTTGGTATTTTTTTGAAAAACTTCAATTTTTGATGAATAGTGACACCACTTAGTGGTAGTTAAAAAAACTGACTTTTTCATTTAAATGGAATTTTACCACTTCTGTGAATTGAATTTCAAAAATCCGACATACATGGTTGTTATCAAGAAGTAAAATTTGGTTCAATAAGATGAAAATAATTTTTTGTGAATAATAACTTTTGACTTTTATTTACCGCGGTTAAAGGTAAATAGGGTAATTCAAGGTTAAAAGAATATTATAATCATTCAAAATTACCTTAACACTTGTCCAAATATTATTGGTTGATTCATTTATGACCATTAGAATCTTTGGGTCGATTTTGGGACCCCTTTAAGCCACTTGGGTGTGATAATGATAATTTAGAATAATTAACTTAAAGAAAAGACAAAAATGACAAAAGCAAATATCTTTTAGTAAATAAATTTTTAGAAGGGATTATATAAATTATCTGTTCGAATATAAATATTAATTGTAAATCTAAAAAGATTTCCTATATCATGGTATTTTTTTTATAATTTTTATACATCAAATAAATTAAATTGTTTATGACACAATAATGATGCAGTATTTACCTCATTAATAGATGATTTAATTAAATAAGATTATAATGATTAAAATATTATCCAAAACATTTCCAATTATGATTGGATGATTTTATTTAGATTATGAGTCATCTTATCTTCGATCATAATGATTTTTGGACCATTAGAAACCGAATATCATTATATTATAAAATAATATTTTCACTCTTTCCTAAAGAGCCCCTCCTCTCCCTTATAAAAAGAGACCACTTCTATGAAATTCCTCACACCTCTCAAGCCATTTGGCTCGTCCAAACTCTACCCAATTAAGCTCCCTACATCCCTCTACTCCTCCTATAATCCTTACTTTAGGCAGAAGGCACTTAATAAGTCCTTTTGGTTTAAACCAAAGGAAGTTGCCTAAATTAAAGGTAACAGTTTCTCTTAAATTGTTTTCTTTTATTTTGCTTCTCCAACCCCTAAACTCTTTTTATTTCTTTTATTTTGTAACAAAACCAATATCCTCAATATACTAGGATTTTTTTATTATAAGTATTCGAACTACACTTACACACAACTCCATCTAATGGATGAAGAACATAATGTTTTTGTGGATGGCAAACCAACGCCTCACGAAACGATGATTGTTCAATTACATCTTACTGCCTCTCATGGTGGCCATTATGATGGAACTGTATTTATATATGATATATATTATGTTTATGATTTCTTTATGCTTCTTTACTTCCAAATTATATCAAACCTTTATGGTTTACATGGTGGGTAAATACGATAATCTCATTTGAGGAAGTGTGGACTACCGCCCCCTCAAAGTGATGTGACTCGTTAATGCCCTATGTGGGATGTATAAAGGATAGAGTTAATGATATTGTATATGATATTATACTGGAATTATAATATACCTATGTATCATTATTTTTTAATTCCATTAAAATAAAAAATAGAAATGAAAGTAGCGTTCATGCGTACGTACGGCTTACCGTCTCCATGAACGGTGCATTTCATTTCGTACCTCCAAATGTTATGTACTATTATAAATACATGTACATGATGGATATATATGATATATATGATACCCAAATCATGAATATCATTCTGGATATAATGAACCTTTTACCACGTGAACAACATGTAATTATAAGAAGTCCATTTTTGACTCAAGTACCAAATATCGACAAAATGAACGTTATTAACTTAAATGATTACATAATGATTATAAAATGGTAATAAGTGATATAAAAGTAATAATAAACCTAAAAAATGTTCTTAAGCAAGTATAAATTAACTTTAGTTTATTATTCAGGAGATTAAAGAAGGAACGGGTCAAGTCGGACACGAGGTAAGGGACTTCGTCTCAATCTCCTTTCATTGAGGCATATTTCGTTTTATACAAAAATTTCTTTTATACGGTGTATAAACCCCTTTGAATTTTACTTTTATAAGAAAGGAATCTTTTTCTACGAAGCGTTTTAAAAAATGACAAAAAGGAATTTTTCTTTTAACGTACGCGGTGACAACAACCTTTTCCGCCGCCGCGATTATTATTTGGTCTTTGGATTCCTCAACAAGCCTTAATGTTTTTTTGAAATAAATACCATATAATGTTTTATGTATTTTGGTTTGAAAAGGGTTTTTTATAATGGATTTGTTATGTCAATATATTTAAGTGATATATTGTGATCAAAGTGTGGAAATGTTTTCTTTCCATTATATTTGTTTTATGTCTTATGATTTTATAATGGTACTTGGACATTTGACGGGTGGTTACGTGATAAACCATATGACGGGTGGTGCTGTGAATACCAGGACATGTGGTTACGTTATAACCTCTAATGCATTGGGTATGGAAGTCGGCCGTATGGCTATTCCATTAAGTGATATGTGTGGAAGTCGACCGTATGGTTATTCCATTTAAGTATGTTTATGTCCCAAGTTACCTTTATATGTTATGTGTTCTTTATATGGGTTTTATGGTAATATTTTGGTTACAAAAGGGTAAGTATTGATCTTTTATTCAGTGAAGAGTTTTTACTACTTCATAAAGGTGAAAAGTGTTACTTTGATAAAGTATACATGGTTTACTTGTTGTTTTGAAAAACTAACAGTTTTCATTCTTTTTGTTTCCCTTACTGAGCTTTTTATACTCACCCCAAGTTTTTTTGAATTTTTTTTCACAGGACTTAATGTTGAATAGTGTCAAGGATGGGATCAAGGGAAAGTCATACTATATAAAACATGGAATTAGACATGTTTCTCTTTAGGAGTTTTTATTTTATGGAAACTTAGTAGAAGTGTCTACTTTGTATTCTTTTGAGATGTTATAGTTAAGATCTAATTCTCTAAAACTCTAAACCTGAAAAGATCCTCAATGGGAATTATTCATTTAATTAAATGTTAAGTAATGTTTAAGGCTGGGGCCTTATAATTGGTATCAGAGGTCGGTTTAGACAACTTTAGGAGTTAGAAAATTGCTAAATTATAAGTTAATTTATGGTATGATTGAAATAATATAGCATTTAAAGATTACCATGTTGCTTCACCGAAGATATTTCTGTGTTCAGAATGTTTTTCCGCAGAGGAAACAAAGCAGCTATGTTGGGACGACATCAGGAGGAAGACAACCTTCCAAATCAGAAACCCGAGATGGTTGGAATTGGAACTGGACAGTTTGTTGCAGTGATGGCACAATTGACTCAGGCTATAAATGGTGGTGGTATCCATGCACGAGATCAGCCAGATCAACCACAGAGGAACATGTTAGTGGTGGAACATTTCATGAGGCAACACCCCCCATCATTCAGAGGATCATCTGACCCTGTTCTAGCTGAAGGGTGGATTAAAGCGCTGGAGAAGATTTTTGATGTCATGGGGTGTTCAGAACATCAAAAGGTTAGTCTTTCTATTTACCGTTTTGAAGGAGAAGCTGATCAGTGGTAATCGATGGTGAAAAATATCAGGGATAGTGATGAGATTGATGATCTTCACTGGGACGAATTCAAAGGTATGTTTCTTGAGAAATATTTTCCTAAGGTGGTTCGTCTTAGGATGGAAAAATAGTTCCTAGAATTGAGGCAGGAGGATGACTCAGTGGTTGCTTATGAAGCAAAGTTCACTCGATTGGAAAGGTATGCTCCAATCTTCATACGAGATCTTGATAGTAAAATAAACCGTTTTTACTCAGGGTTAAAGCCAAAGTATTGAAGGGATTTAGCTTCTCATGAGTTAAAAAGTTATGAAAAACTTGTTCGATGTGCGGATAAGGTGGAAATGGAGTTTGCCGATTATCAGGTGTTCTTTGACAAACAACAGAATAAGAGGTCCAGCTGGCAGACAAAGGGGAAGAATTCATCAAAGAAGCAAGGAGGTAAGAAAACCAAATATCTATCCTATGAGAAGTGTGGTAAAATGCATCCTGGAGAATGTTTATCCAAGTCTGGAAAGTGCTTTCGGTTTGGTAAGTCAGGTCATATTGCTCATAACTGTAAGGAAGATGATCAAGCAGGCAATAAAAAGCCAACAATAATATGTTTTAAGTGTAATGAAATGGGTCATTATGAAAATGAGTGTCTAACGAAGAACTCAACTGGGGGAAAGTATCCAGACTACAAATAGAAAGGGGTGGTGAAATCCTTTGCAACTACTTTAGCAGATGTTGGTCCGTCGAATGAAGTAGTATCAGGTACACTGTTTGTTTGTTCAGATTATGCCAATGTGTTGTTTGATTCAGGGTCTACACATTCTTTCATTTCTGAGAAGTTTTATAGTAAATTGGAAATTCCATCTCAAGATATGAATCCTGAACTTATGGTAAAAACACCCGGAGGAAACGTTGATACAAAAAGAAATTATAAGAACCTTCATATCCTTGTGTGCGGAAAGAATCTACCTGCAAACCTTATTGTTTTGCCTCTAGTAGAGTTTGATGTTATTTTGGGCATGGATTGGCTTTCTATTTATCATGCTAAGATTGACTGCATAGCTAAAATGGTTTCTTTTCAGAAAGATTTTCAGTTTGTGTACAAGAATGAACCCTTGATTTTGATAACATATCAGGAAGTTGAGAAACTAGTAAAAGATGGAAATGATTGTTACCTTGCACATGTTGTTGAAAATAAAGGAACTGTATAGATTAATGATGTGCCCGTGGTAAATGAGTATCTTGATGTTTTTATTGATGAGTTTCCTGGTATTATTCATGACCGGGAAGTTGAATTTACTGTTGACTTAGTTCCTGATTCTAAGCCAATTTCAAAACCCCCTTATCGAATGGCTCAAGTTGAACTTTTAGAGTTAAAGAAACAATTGCAGGAGTTATTAGATAAAGGTTTCATTCGACCTAGCACATCACCATGGGGTGCTCCTGTCTTGTTTGTTAAAAAGAAAGATGGTTCAATGAGACTTTGCATTGATTATAGAGCCTTGAATAAAATTACTGTTAAGAACAAGTATCCTTTGCCTCATATCGATGATTTGTTTGATCAGCTCCAGGGAGATCAGTATTTTTAGAAGATTGACTTGAGGTCGAGGTATCATCAGTTGAAGGTAAAGGAAGTAGACGTTCCGAAGACTGTGTTCTGTACTAGATATGGCCATTATGAATTTGTAGTTATGCCTTTTGTGCTAACCAATGCACCTGCTGTATTCATGGACTTAATGAATAGAATTTTCCATGAGTTCTTGGATAAGTTTGTGGTGGTATTCATTGATGATATTTTGGTGTTTTCTAAAAGTAAAGAGGAGCATGAAAGAAATTTAAGGGTTATTCTGCAAACCTTTAAAGAAAAGAAACTGTATGGAAAATTTAGCAAGTGTGAGTTTTGGTTACAACAAATTTCTTTCCTGGGTCACATTGTATCAAAAGATGGCATAACTGTTGATCCTGCTAAAACAAAAGTTGTTGAATAATGGAAAAGACCCACAAATGTAACCGAGATCTGTAGTTTTCTTGGTTTGGCAGGTTACTACCGAAGGTTTGTTGAAAATTTTTCATGGTTATCTAGTCCAATGACTAAGCTAACTCGGAAGGGTGTTAAGTTTATCTGGATAAAAGAATGTGATGATTGTTTTCAGGAGTTGAAAAGAAGATTGGTGAATGCTCCAGTTTTGGCACTTCCTTCCAGGAATGGTGAGTTTATTATATACAGTGATTCTTCATTGAAGGGACTTGGATGTGTCCTTATGAAGAATGATCAGGTAATTGAATATGCTTCACGTCAATTGAAAACTCATGAGGTAAATTACCCTACACATGATTTGGAATTAGCTGCTGTTGTTTTTTCTCTAAAAATTTGGAGGAATCATTTGTATGGAGTAAAGTGTGAAATATATACTGATCACAAAAGTTTAAAGTATATATTCACTCAGAAATAATTAAACATGAGACAGAGGATATGGATAGAATTAATCAAGGATTATGATTGTACAATTCATTACCATCTGGGAAAAGCAAATAAAGTGGCTGATGCTTTGAGTCGAAAAAGTAATGCTTCATTAACCATGCTACGTTTGGAACGAGATCCTTTGGTTTTTGATTTGATGAACTTTGGCATAGAATTTATTGGTGCAGGAAGTTATTCTGTTTTGTTTCAGGTATCAGTGAGATCATCCCTATCAGACAGAATTAAGCAAGTGCAGAGGGAAGATAGTGGGTTGCAGAAAAAGTTAGAGCTGGTTCAGAAGGGTAAGTTGCCTGAATTTAACATTGATAATGATTGTGTTTTGAGATTTGGGAAGAGATTGTGTGTGCCTTGTGATTCACAGTTGAAGAGAGAGTTGTTATGTGAAGCTCATAGTTCTCCGTTTTCAGTTCATCCTAGCATTACTAAGATGTACAGAGATCTGCGGGAGTATTACTGGTGGGATGGAATGAAAAGAGATATTGTTGATTTTACTGTGAAGTGTTTGACTTATCAGCAGGTTAAAGTAGAGCGGTAGTTACCGAAAGGGATGATGCAGCCTTTACCAGTACCAGAGTGGAAATGGGAGAATATATCCATGGACTTCATTGTGGGATTGCCGAAGACACCTCGAGGTAATAATGCAATCTGGGTTATTATTGATCGCTTGACTAAATCTGCCCATTTCCTTCCTATTAGAGATACTTTTTCCCTAGATCAACTTTCCTGTTTGTATCTTAAAGAGATAGTCAGGTTTCATGGAGTTCCCCTATCCATTGTATCTGATCGTGATCCCAGGTTTACTTCTAACTTTTGGAAAGGCCTTCAGAAGTCATTGGGTACTGAATTAAATTTTAGTACAGCTTTTCATCCGCAATCATATGGGGAGTCAGAACGAACAATTCAGACCTTGGAGGATATGCTACGTGCTTGTTCGATGGATTATCAGGGAAGTTGGGACCAACATCTTTCTTTTTTTGAGTTTTCTTATAATAACAGTTTTTATTCCAGTATACAGATGGCACCATTTGAGGCATTATATGGGAAGCAGTGTCGAACTCCATCTTTTTGGGATGAAGTGGGTGAAAGGAAGTTTATGGGACCAGAATTGGTAGAAGAGATGGCAGAAAAAGTTCAATTGATTCAGAAACACATGAGAACAACTCAGAGGAGGAAGAAGAGTTATGCGGATAATCGGAGGAAGGATTTATCTTTCGAGGTAGGTGACCATGTTTTTCTCAAAGTTTCGCCATGGAAAAGTGTGATGCAATTTGGTAAGAAAGGAAAGATGAGTCCAAGGTTCATTGGACCATATGAAATTCTGGAGAAAGTTGGATCAGTTGCATACCGAGTGGATTTACCTCCAAGTTTATCTCAGGTACACAATGTTTTTCATGTTTTGATGTTGAGAAAGTATATGCTAGATCCATCTCATGTTTTGAGCCCAGAGGTAGTTCAGTTGGAAGAGAATCTCTCTTATGAAGAACAACCAGTCCAGATTCTTGACCGAAGAGAGAAAGTGTTGCGAAATAAGGTAATTCACCAGGTAAAGGTTTTGTGGAAAAACCATATGGTTGAAGAGGCAACATGAGAATCTGAAAATTCTATGAGGGATAAATACCCCCACTTATTTTGATAAGTGAATAAAATTGCGAGGACGCAATTTCCAAAAGGGGGGAAGGATGTAACATCCCTGGTAAATGAAGAATAATAGATTTTTATATTTATTAATATTTGTGAATTAAATATTAATTTTAGCTTAAAAGGGTTTATATGTTCGATAGCGTACCCGATACGCAACAACGGGTTTCTTTGGAATCTTACGTTGCACACTAATAATATAATATTACTATTTTAAATGGTAGTTAACTCCTAGATGTCGTATTGGTGGGAATGAACAAAAAAACTATAATATTATTATACATGTATTTATATTTATCCAATAAAAGTTAGAGGCATAAAAAGTGAATGAATCTAATTTTAAGCATAATTTTCATTAAAATGCTGATTTATCGCCTTTTAATGGAGAACCCTCTTTAAATATAGTTTTGGTTACTTTAATACATTCTAATTGACCAAATAAAATCCTTCTTTAGAATGGGGACATAAAATTTTACTTTGGGTAAATTTTTGGTATTTTTCTGATAAAGTTCATTTTTAATGAATAGTGAAAAATATTGTATTTTAATTCAAAAGTGCTTTTTAATCTAATTTATTTATATGGTTAGATTATATTTTTAATTGGTTTTAAATTGGAATTAAAATATATTTTTACTATTTAATCCAATGTTGGTCATTGGATTTAATTTCACTTTGAAATTAGACATAAACAAGTATCAATCTTTTGATAGTTATTATTTCTTAAAAACACGCTATTTGTTTTAACAGCGGGAATTAATTTTTAAATTAATTAATGCCACTTCTATGTTTTGAATTTTGAAAAATAGACATCATTTTTGAATTTGGAATATCAAATATAGCTTAGGCTGAATTTTTGGTATTTTTCTGAAAAATTTCAATTTTTGATGAATAGTGACACCACTTAGTGGTAGTTAAAAAAACTGACTTTTTCATTTAAATGGAATTTTACCACTTCTGTGAATTGAATTTCAAAAATCTGACATACATGGTTGTTATCAAGAAGTAAAATGTGGTTTAATAAGATGAAAATAATTTTTGATGAATAGTAACTTTTGACTTTTATTTACCGCGGTTAAAGGTAAATAGGGTAATTCAAGGTTAAAAGAATATTATAATCATTCAAAATTACCTTAAAACTTGTCCAAATATTATTGGTTGAGTCATTTACGACCATTAGAATCTTTGGGTCGATTTTGGGACCCCTTTAAGCCACTTGGGTGTGATAATGACAATTTAGAATAATTAACTTAAAGGAAAGACAAAAATGACAAAAGCAAATATCTTTTAGTAAATTAATTTGTAGAAGGGTTTATATAAATTATCTGTTCGACTATAAATATTCATTGGAAATATAAAAATATTTCCTACATCATGGTATTTTTTTTATAATTTTTAGACATCAAATAAATTAAATTATTTATGACACAATAATGATGCAGTATTTACCTCATTAATAGATGATTTAATTAAATAAGATTATAATGATTAAAATATTATCCAAAACATGTCCAATTATGATTGGATGATTTTATTTCGATTATGAGTCATCTTATCTTCGACCATAATGATTTTTGGACCATTAGAAACCGAATATCATTATATTATAAAATAATATTTTCACTCTTTCCTAAAGAGCCCCTCCTCTCCCTTATAAAAAGAGACCACTTCTATGCAATTCCTCACACCTCTCAAGCCATTTGTCTCATCCAAACTCTACCCAATTAAGCTCCCTACATCCCTCTCCTCCTCCTAGAATCCTTAATTTAGGCAGACGGCACTTAAGAAGTCCTTTTGGTTTAAACCAAAGAAAGTTTCCTAAATTAAAGGTAACAGTTTCTCTTAAATTGTTTTCTTTTATTTTGCTTCTCCAACCCCTAAACTCTTTTTATTTATTTTCTTTTGTAACAACACCAGTATCCTAAATATACTAGGATTTTGTTATTATAAGGATTCGAACTACACTTACACACACCTCCATATAATGGATGAAGAACATAATGTTTCTGTGGATGACAAACTAACGCCTCACGAAATAATGATTGTTCAATTACATATTACCGCCTCTCATGGTGGCCATTATGATGGAGCTGTATTTATATATGATATATATTATGTTTATGATTTTTTTATGCTTTTGTACTTCCCAATTATATCAAACCTTTATGGTTTCCATGGTGGGTTTATACGATAATCTCATTTGAGGAAGTGCGGACTACCGCCCCCTAAAAGTGATGTGACTCGTTAATGCCCTATGTGGGATGTATAAAGGATAGATTTAATGGTATTGTATATGATATTATAATGGAATTATAATATAACTATGTATCATTATGTTTTAATTCCATTAAAATAAGAAATAGAAATGAAAGTAGCGTTCATGCGTACGTACGACTTACCGTCTCCATGAACGGTGCATTTCATTTCGTACCTCAAAATGTTATGTACTATTATAAATACATGTAAATGATGGATATATATGATATATATGATACCCAAATCATTAATATCATTCTGGATATAATGAACCTTTTACCACGTGAACAACATGTAATTTTAAGAAGTCCATTTTTGACTCAAGTACCAAATATCGACAAAATGAACGTTATTAACTTAAATGATTAAATAATGATTATAACATGGTAATAAGTGATATAAAAGGAATAATAAAATTAAAAAAGGTTCTTAATCAAGTAGAAATTAATTGTAGTTTATTATTCAGGAGATTAAAGAAGGAACAGGTCAAGTCGGACACGAGGTAAGGGACTTCGTCTCAATCTCCTTTCATTGAGGCATATTTCGTTTTATACACAACTTTCTGTTATACGGTGTATAAACCCATTTGACTTTTAATTTTATACAAAAGGAATCTTTTTCTACGAATCGTTTTACAAAATGACAAAAAGGAATGTTTCTTTTAACGTATGCGGTGACAACGACCTTTTCCGCCGCCGCGAGTATTATTTGGTCTTTGGCTTCCTCAACAAGCCGTAATGTTTTTTTTGAAATAAATACCATATACTGTTTTATGTATTTTGTTATTGAAATGGGTTTTTTATAATTGATTTGTTATGTAAATATATTTAAGTGATATATTGTGATCAAAGTGTGGAAATTTTTTCTTTCCATTATATTTGTTTTTTGTCTTATGATTTTATAATGGTATTTGGACATTTGATGGGTGGTTACGTGATAAACCATATGATGGGTGGTGTCGTGAATACTAGGACGGGTGGTTACGTTATAACCTCCAATGCATTGGGTATGGAAGTCAGCCGTATGGCTATTCCATTAAGTGATATGTGTGAAAGTTGACCGTATGGTTATTCCATTTAAGTATGTTTATGTCCCAAGTTACCTTTATATGTTATGTGTTATTTATATGGGTTTTATGGTAATATTTTGGTTACAAAAGGGTAAGTATTGATCTTTTATTCAGTGAAGAGTTTTTACTACTTCATAAAGGTGAAAAGTGTTACTTTGATAAAGTATACATGGTTTAATTGTTGTTTTGAAAAACTAACAGTTTTCATTCTTTGTGTTTCTCCTACTGAGATTTTTATGCTCACCCAAAGTTTTTTTGAAATGTTTTTCACAGGAATTAATGTGGAATAGTGTCAAGGATGGGATCAAGGGAAAGTCATGCTATATAAAACATGGAACTAGACATGTTTCTCTTTAGAAGTCTTTATTTTATGGAAACTTAGTAGAAGTGTATACTTTGTATTCTTTTGAGATGTAATAGTTAAGATCTAATTCTCTAAAACTCTAAACCTGAAAAGATCCTCAATGGGAATTATTCATTTAATTCAATGTTAAGTAATGTTTAAGGCTGGGGCCTTATACCTGTACCTGGGTCTTATCTCACATCACACTTGACAGATATCTCAACTCAAAATACAAATAAAACTCTCTATGTCATACCCCTTGTATTCCCATAGGTCTCATCTCACCCATGGCATACAATAACTCTCGATAAGTCTTCAGAAGTGTACCCCTTACTAGGCATGAGATGTACTATAATATCACTCATCCCGCTAGCCCTAACTTATCAACCCTACCCAAATTTCCAAAGGAAACTAGCATAGTATACCCTCATCCCAAATCAAATCTTGAGACCCATACTAGGCCTCTCAATAACTCCATCGACACCTTTTCCCCTTAGTGACATAGTCAATGGGAAATTCTAATTTACCAAAAGTAAAAGGGTGCACTTATTCAAACTTGACAAGCCTCAATGCCACCCTATCACTTCTATAAAGGGTGATATTGGTCCCTATAAATATACCAAATACTATGAAACTATACAAGCATACACACTATTGTATAAAAAATAATATGGTTGTGTTACAAATTTAACTTTTATAAATGGAATTCTCTTTTTAAATTAATAAATTCCTCATTAATTAATGTATTTATAGAAATCACATACACTAATTTGGTTATTTTGGATAGTTATGGCCTATAAGATTTAAAATATCATTAAAAATAAAATTAATTGATAATATATCCAACATATAGTGATTTTTAAGATTAGTTTATATTAACAGTTATGATAAAGTTCAATTGACACGGATGGAAGAAGTGATGGCCTTGACCAGTCAGATCATACACTATAAAACCCATATATCAGAGCTTATGAGGGGTATGGAATCATTAGGATTTTCACTAAACCAATCCAAATATAATATTGACCAACTAAAGCACAATAGAAATCATTTATGAGATAACTTCAAGCTTATTGAGATAAAAACCCAAACCATGTTTGTCGAACCACCTCAAGAAAGTGTCACCATCATATAACTTATCCTTAGGGAATACACCGGTATAACAAGGGATTATGTATCTAGAACCTAATAGTATTAATTTTTATATTTTTATGTTTTATAAAATAATTATTATATATTTTTATTATTACTTTATAGATGATTATATAATGATTTTGATAGAAATTATATTTTGATACGATGAAACAAAAATTGTATTTTTGGAAAATATATGGTTTCAATAAAGACACTCATTTTGATGAATTAAATATTTTTTTTAAAATAAATGTTATTTTAAAAAAATTTGTTTTTAAATAATATTTATTTAAATATAAATTATAAAATAATTTTATGAAGTGAAATGTAATCTTTATAGGGTTCATAAAAGGTTATCATTATAAAAGTATTATTTTTAAATAAATGAGGATTCTTCATTTAAAAGTGTAAAATTTATTATTTATAGAATTATTTTCATAATATAAATATTATTTTTGAAATCATCATGCTAAAATTATCCAATGGTGTTATTCTATAATTTTCTTAGATAGTGAAATTTTTGGGTAAAAATTAAATACTGTAAAAATATACAGTATGTATTAAAAAAATAATAAAATCCCATAAGTGATGTAATAAATACTATAAAGAGTATAAAAGACTAAAATTATGTTTCCCCTTTAAAATTTTGTGTTTTTTATTTTATTTGATTAATTTTATAATCCCTTAATGAATCCTCCAAAACCTATATTATATTTTATGGTTTTAAAATTAATTTCTTATGAACATGAATCACTTCCACATCACCAAGGGTATTATCTTAACAAGTTAGGTTTTTAAAATTTTAAAATATTTAAATCCAATCCTATTCGGTATAAACCATGGGAAAACTGATGATAAGGTTTGTGTTTTTTATTATTTTATAATATAGAGTACAAAACCTAAGATTATATATTAATAATTATTTCTCCTCTCTTTAGCTATAAAAGCATACCCAACCCCCATTCCTCTTTACTCAATTTTTTTGACATTAATTTATTCCACCTTTACCACTCCATATAATTTCCAAGGTGTAACAAAGATGTTATGAATATCCTCCCAATATTTTAGAAGTCCCCTATCAAGGTAAGGGATCCTCCCGTTCTTCTCTTTATTAAAGAATCTTCTTTATATCATGCCATTTTATTTAAAATCATTCATGATAGGATATGTTTTTATAGATAATATAATTGTCCTTATTATTTCTATGTGATGTGATACCCCTTTCACTCTTATTATACCCTTCCATGAATCTTTATGTACCCCCATCATGCTACCAAAATCATGTTGCGATTTTCCATGCCAAACATCTGTGTAGTGAATGCCCATCCCCATTTACACTGATTAGTATTCACCTATATGTACCTGTACATCATTTATATGTGACATACATGTACGAAATCCATACTCCTTAATCATAGAATTAAAAGTTATTAAAAAAATCCTTAGGTTGTATGATATATTGGACACACTTACGAATGTATATGATATGAATGTGACGAGTGGGATAGAAAATATATAGGACTCCAATGCATTGGGTAGTGTTTTTATCTCATGATATACCATATATGTTTCATGGGAGTTTTTACTAAAAACACTACATTATGATTTCTTAGTAGTTATCCTTGACTTATGTTTATGATTCCATGTTTTATGTTGTTTCCATGTTCTAATGTTGCCCCTATATTATCATCTTATATCATGCTTTGATGTTCATGTTTATGATTCTCACCCATATTACGTTATATTTATATGACTATTAACTCAAATGTATTAATTTAACTCATTATATTATTTTATTATTCCATTATTGGGATTTATAGTTCACCCCTTTTTATGTACATTCCTAGGTTACCCCCATGCAGTTTTAGATGAGCAATGTAATTTTAATGGCCTGTTGTGAAGATTTTCTGAAATATGTTGTTTCAATAATGTCTTATGTTATTGTACTATGTACATAATTTTCCAATGACACTGTTCCTCATGATATTCAGGGATTTTATTAAGTGTATCTATTTTTAATAAATCATGAATTAGCTTTTATTCAAATATGGGTTGTCATAGTTGGTTTCAGAGGGAAGTCTAGTTATTTTAATCGATTATGATTAGAAAATCATATTAAAAACCATAAGGATAATACTAAACATAAGAAACCATCCCTAAATTTTGGTAAAGTATATTATAAGTATTTTCTAAGAAATACATACCAATCTAGATACTACAAGTGGATATGTATATGGAACAATTTTACCTATGGTTAATAACCATAAAAGGAGAACATTGGGGATTACTTGATCATCACCTGGTTCATGAAAAATATCCCTTATTAGATAGTTGGTTTTATATTTCCATGGGTTTTACTTTATAAAATTTATGAACTCCTTATAAACCATTAATAAGGGCACAAAAATTCCCATAAAATGTTATGTTAAGAAATATATCAAGGATAACATAAATTGAAACCTATATATTCATAGGTTAATCAAAATATGTAATTTATGAGTTATCACTTTAATGTTCAAGGTTTCCCATTTATGTATTTTAATAGTTTAAAAATTATCATCTGTAATTTAATCTTTATTTTCTTCAATGGCTATAAATATGATAAACCAAGTCAATAACCAATGTGAGGGAAAATACGATGACTATCCTATTGGGATTCCCAACCAGATGGGAGTAGTATTTGAGAAATTCATGAAAAAAATTTCTCAGTTAACACATGTTTTTAATAGAAACATGAATCAAGAGGAACGCCCACATCCCCATAATAAAGATAATGTTGAAATTGAGACATTAATGTGATAAAGGGATCAGAATTTTATTAGATCACCCGATCACTTAATCATGGAACAATGGATCAACTCCATTGAAAAGATCATAATTGTTCTTAAATGCTCTAAAAAGAGAATGTCATGCTGGATGATTATCATATAGAGGTAGAATCTGATCAATGGTGGATGTTGATGCAAAATATGAATCTCAAGGATAAGATCAAAGTGATTGAGTAGAAATAAATCAATATTTTTATGATAAATAATTTCTTTCCACTCTCCAACATAAAATGGAGAGGGATTTACATGGCCTCAAGAAAAAGGAAGATTAATCCATTGGGGTGTATAAGGAGAAATTCAAAATACTTTCATGATACACCTATTTTTTTCATTGACCCCAAAATTAATGTTGAACACTTATTTTTTGGGATAAATATTATAATATGAAAATCCTTGGTGATTTGAGACATTGAAAACTATGAAGAAATTTTTTGATGTTCCCTCAAAGTTGAAATGAATATTGGAGAATATCAAGGGTCTCATGGGTCTTGGGATAGGAAGAAAAGGGTTAATTTTAATTATAGTGGTATAATTGATATATTTAACATAGGAAATAAATTCCAACATCCCAATTGTCAAAATTATGGGAGGAAGAAACATGAGAAATTTCCTAAAGGGGACAAGGTAATAATTTAGATTCAAGAAGGTAGGGAACCAAGATAGAGATTAATGATAGGAGAAAACAACCAATGTGATCGAATAAAGGAATGATCTAGTAAACCCTTAGCATATTTTTTGAATGTTTCAACTATAGGGAATAAGGACACTAGTGGAATCAATTCACTAAGCCCATGGATGTTGATTAAAACCAACAACAATAACCTCTAAGGCCTAGAAAGAAAGGCTGATCTTATGGCATCAAAAATGTTGAGGAGGATCCTGAAAATTAAGTGGTGACGGGTATGGTAATTATTCAATCATGGATAGAAAATGTACTATTTTATTCCTGTTCTATACATTCTTTCATATCACACAGGTTTGGCAGAACTATTCAAACACCACCTCAAAACATAGAAGTTGAGTTATCAATGAAGATAAAAAAATGGTTCAGTTGTTTCATCAACAGAATATAACTCATCCCCTATCAAAATTTATGGGTTGAATGTCTCATAAAACCTTAAGAAACTACATTTAGTGTAATTCAATTCTATTTTGGGCATGGATTTTATTTCCTTGTATAGATCCAAAAACAGTCAAGATAAAGAAATCACCCTCCATATTGAAAATCACCATTTTATAATATATAAGTGAAAGTAGGAGGATAAATCTATTTTGGAATCATCATATCAAGAATGGATATTATTTCCTTGCAAGCAGGAGTATCTAGATTAAATGATTGAGACTAAGGAACAAATCATACTTGATGACATGCCTATTGTAAGGGAATTCATTGACATGTTTTCCAAAACATTCCCTAGACTTCATCATATTCAAGAGGTTGAGTACTCAATCAAAATTATATATAGATATTTTACAATATCCAAGATTTCTTATAGAATTTACACTATTGAATATTAAGACCATAATAAGAAACTATAGGAGAATCTAGATAAAGTGTTTATATGACCAAGTGAATCACCATGAGGTGTAGTAGTTATTTTTATTAATAAGAATTATAGTTCAATGTGCCTATCCATTAATTATCATGATCTCAAAAAGATAAAAATAAAGAATAAGTATCTTCTACCACATATTTATGACTTGTTTGATCAGTTATATGGATCCCAATACATCTCCAAGGTAGATCTTCTGTCAGGATATTATCATGTAAAGGTGAAGAAGGTGGATATCCACAAGACTACTTTTTATACAAGGTATGCAAACTATGAGTTCATAGTGATTCCATTTGGACTCACCAATGCTCAATCTATCTTCATGGACTTAATGAATAGAATATTTAGGGTTAAACTTCACAATTTTTTGGTAGTATTTATAGAAAATTTTCTAATCTACTACAAAATCAAGGAGGAATATGTGGAGAATTTGAATTATGTACAAAAGTCTTTAAAAAAAGATAATTTGTATACAAATTATAATAAATTCATGTTTTGGATGGATCAATTAACATTCTTGGGGAATGTTATGATTATAAAATGGATATCCATAGTACTTCAAAAAATGAGGTGATTGAAGGAATTTATTTACCAACATATATGAAGGAAATCCGTAGTTTCCATGGATTATCTAGGTAATATCATCGATTTGTGAAAAAATTCTCATGATTTTCAAGCCCACTATCAATGATAACATGGAAGGGAGTCATGTTTTTCTATACATATGAATGCAAAGAGAGATCTAAATTATTAAATAAGAGGATAATACCTACACATGAAATCACATTACCCAATAGTGGGGAAGTATTGATGATATACAAAAATGCATCCAAAAAGGAATTGGGTTGTGTACTCATGAAAGATGAAAAAGTGACAGCCTATGCCTCTGACAAATTAAAGATCCATGAGAAGAACTACCCAACACACGATCTGCAATTTCATGTACTGATATTCATGTTGAAGGTTTGGTGACATTATATTTACTGGGAGAAGTGTGAAATATATATGTATTATAGAATACTCAAGTATATATTCACACTAAATGATACAAATATACACCCATGAAGGTGGTTAGAGCTGATCAAGGATTATGATTTTTCAATACACTACCATCATGGGAAGGTGACTAAAGTAGCGAATGCTCTGAATATAAATGATCTTGAAAAACTATCCATGATGAGGATTGTAAGGGATTCATTATTATTGGAAATTGAAATTATAAACATAGGAATAATAAATAGAACTTTAACTTATATTTATAAAATAACTACTCAACCATCCATTCTTAAGAGGATCAAGGAGTACCAAAAAGATAAAAAGGTGTTATAGAAAAAGTTAGTTAATATTACATAGTACAAATTCTATAAATATGGATTTATAGGGTTTGAAACATAGATATATGTCCCACAAAAACCATAGATAAAAATAGAACTTTGGGATGATGTGAATACCTCATCCTTCTCTATTCATCTATCAAGAACTTAGATGAATATAGATCTAAAGAAAATCCTATGGCGGGACTAACATAAAGAGGATTATTTTATAATTTGTACATCTATGCTTGGTATGAAAAAAATTAAAGGATTAAAAAAATAAATATAAGGGTATGATGAAACAATTACCTATAATAGAATGAAAATGGGAAAACATAACCCTGGATTTCATTGTAGGACTCCCCATGGCATCTGAAGGAAATAATTCGATATGTGTGGTAGTTCATCTCTTTACAAAATTATCTCATTTCATCACTATCAAGGAATATATATCTCTTAAACAACTCACAATGATATACATAATAGAAGTGGTAAGACTATATAGAGTTCCACTCTCTATTATATCTAATCAAGATATAAGGTTTACCTTGAGGTTCTGGAAAATACTTTTACAAGTATTGGATGTAGAGTTGAGTTTTAATAATATTTATCACCCTAATATATATGATTAGTTTGAGAGAACCATTATAACACTATATGATATACTTGGATCATGTTTAATGGATTTATAAGGATATTGGGACCGACAACCTCTCATAGAGGAGTTATCATATAACAATAGTTTCCATTCTAGCATTCAAATGGAACCATATAAGGCTATCTATAGGAAGATGTGTTGGACTTTGACATGCTAGAATTATGCGGCCTATCTACTAGCACTCACACCATACCTATATTAGGTATATGATGTAACACCCTAAGGATTTTCAAATAAATATAATATAGCCTATAATGCATGCAACACCTAGTCTCTGTGAAACAAGAATTTATTACTATAATTATTTTAAAAAGATAGTTATAACCTAGCCATTAAAAACAATTCCGCTCCTGTGATTTGAATTTTAAAAAACCTACATACACTATTGTGATCATTAAGATAGTTTGAGTCTAATAGGTTCAACTTAATTTTTTTGATTAATAGTAACTTGACCCTTTTTAATAGTAATGTTACCCATATGAATAGTAATATGACTATTATAAATATTAAATTAGAAAAAATTAATAGAAACATCACCCATAAAAGTATAAATAAAATTTAGGCATCTTATAAATTAATGTATGATATAATTATATCATATTATAAGTAAATAAATGTTTTAGAAATTATTAATTAAATATTAGTATTTTTATAAAACATAAATGTTTATTTAAAATTTTATAATTAATATAATGTTTCAAAAGAAAATGTATTTTATTAAAATAGAATAATAAATTAATATTTTGATGTCTTATTATTATAGGATAATTTTACGAGACCTTAGTTAATTTTTCAAAGTGTCTTAAAATCAGTTATAATTTTAAAATTGGTATTTTTTGAGTAAATGATGATTTTAATTAAAAAAATAATTTCTCAAATTTTAAAAATAATTTTCATAAAATGGAGTTATTTTTTTTATACTACACATTGAAAAATTATTAGGGTCAATTTTTGGGATTTTTTTGAAATAATTGATTTTTTTGGTGAATAGTAAAATACGGTAATTTATGGTATATATATATTATAAGTTAAATACAATATTCATTGAGTCATGGATGATGTAATAACTGTTGGTTTAAACCAAAATTCACTAATTATCATATTTAGTTACAATAATCAATACTATTTATTTTCTTGAGAAAATTAATAAAATAATGAATAAAATAATGAGAAATTACCCCTCTCCTCCACTAAAAAAACCACCACTATCCCCTTCTTCGCATCACCCCTATAAGCATTTAATCTTATAAAATTTATAAAAAAATCATATTACCTAGTATCTCTAAACATCTCTAAGCTCTTGTTCTTACCAAAATACCAAAACCCCTTTCCTTAAAGTGGTTCTCAAGGAGTTGTATTCAAGAGGTAAAACCCTCTTCCTTTTCCTTCAATTTTCTTTTCAAGTTATTTCTTCTATTATATTATCTTCAACTCCTATGTACAAATTATCATGATAAATATAGTATAATATATATACTATAATTATTTCATATTAATGGAATACCCATCCTAAAACTCAGTTATATCTCTCTTTTATTTTAAAAACAAAATCAGCGTTCTTGAGGTGCCGATTTACAACATTCATGGATGACAGATTTTCATTCTTCAATTTATCCTTAAAGTATGGTAATGAAACCATTTTATGGTTTAAATAGATTATTTAGTATTTATTACATCCTATTTAATGTTCTATATACATTATCTATACATAATATTAATTTATTAAACAAAACAAGTGTGCAATGATTGAAAAAACACCCAAAATAATCTAAACAATTGTCACTAAAAGTTTATCTAATGATTCATCCTCATACCATTTAACCAAATGATATATATAACCATTTAAAATTATTTATGTTCATTAATAATTCCAATTATTTAGAACTATTCCCATTTTACCTGAACTTCTTACTTGTAAATAAGTGAACCGATCATTAATACTAAGGAAATGAACGCTCCAAAACCCCCATTTTTTCCTTCGGGCTACGCTTCCTATTTATCTTTACACCAAAAATTACACAACCAATAATTAAAGAAATTAATTAGGATATAAGTTAACTATATATTAATTATTTTAACTGACTAAAAGTGTCATACTACTATAAAATTTTAAAATATATGCTTCCCACTCTCTCGTCAATGTCCTGTTGAAGGTCGGTCAACCACCTATGGTGACATTTCCATGTCAACATATAAAACCATACTCAAGGGTTGATGTTATAAACTATATATATAATATATAAACATATAATTATATGCATTTTATACTTATTTAATTATTTATTTTAATTTATAATTAACATTTTGATAAAATAGAAAAAGTTATACAAAACTAGATATTTTTAAGTAAAACATGATATCAAATAATCAAATTTTCATCAATGGAAATTAAGAAATACAATACAATGATTATAATTGATAAATAGTTATATAAATGACTATATTTAAATTCTGGATCATTCTTTTAATAAATATATGTTTGTTGTTCAAGAGGCACACACACGACAAATTAAGCAGGAATTAAGGTAAAGGGTTTCTCATCTCACTTTTATTTCCGTGATATTTCCAATATTCACCACTTATTTATAGTATGTGGTGTATGTATACTTACCATTTATGTTTCATATCATGAATCTATTTATATTAATGTTATTAAATGTATTATTTTATTATCATTAATTTTATGGGGCATATGGTTTGTTTGATTACAAAGTGGTAAGGATTTTCATCTCACATCCATTTTTGTGAGATATTCCTTACTCACCAAAATTTATTGTGTACGGTGTATGTATACATACCATTGATGTATCATATCTTGAATCTATTTATTTTAATTATATTTAATATATCATTTTGTGATTATTAATTCTGGGGAACATGATTTGATTGAATTACAAATTGGTAAGAGATTTCATCTCAATTTCTATTTCATTGAGACTTACTTGGTATTGTAGAACTAATCATTTTTATGTGGTGTATATACCACCACAATGGAGATAATTTTTCATTTTAGATTACATTACTATTTAATATCCATATTCTTGTGTCATGTATATGATTATTGTCTTAGACGTATACTATTTTACATACTGTGTTTATTTTGAATGTTGTTTTAACTAAAGAAATATTGATTAATACGTATCCTTGGATCAATAGAGAAATTTATGAGACTTGATGGTATTGAATTATATATATTTATGAATAATTATTTATACTTTTAGAGATGGTCATGGCCTTCTATATCTCCTCAATGCATCGATAGGTCTCATGAGACAAAACAGTTGGCGACAAACTCTTCGTGTTTATTTACAAACAAAATCAGATGGGTTTCTACCCACAGAATTAAACCATATCGATTACATAATGGTTCATGTACCAAATACATAACTTCCATTAAATAATAATTTTCTTCATTCAGTATTCACTTATCACTCTCTATGATATTTTCACTATGAAAAAATCATTAGATGCATTTTTATTCTTAGTTTACTAATGGCATGTGTTTTTAGATTATTTAAATTACCATAATTTCTAGGAATTATTGAATTTAATTTAAGTATTATTGCTTTATATAACCCTTAATGAGCATTTGAGACCAACCTTATTATATTTCCTTTCCCCAGGTTATGAAGAATAAAATTTTGAATATGCTTTGATGGATGGAGTTTATTTCATTTTGTTATGTATCATGTTGTATTTTCTATATTTAATAATGTAATATGAGTGTCATATATATAATATGGTATTTGAAAACTACTAAACTGATTAGTCCTTCAGGTTTTAATTCCTTGTAATCATGACAATGCAGTTAAATAATGAACCGACTCTGAGCTTCTCGGTTCTGATCCTTAAAGTTGGTATCATACGAAGTTTAGCAGCAACCTTGGAAAGTAGATTTAGAAAACATATTTTAGAGAACATAACCCTAAGATAGAAATTGTGGATAATCATATAAAAACATACTAGAATTTTGGAAAAGTAGAGATTATGTGGGTCTTCCTAGAAACACATCCCTATCTGAATACAACAAGTGGAAGTGGTTCTAGAAAAGATGTACCTAGGAGTAACAACTCCGATAAGGTGTTCCAGACCCAACTTGGGGTAACCTAGTACACGACAAAGGGCCTTTCTTCATACCCAGTTAGAAACTCCTAGGGGACATGCTTAGGATAATTAACATTTTCTTTAAAAACCATTATGAAGGGTTTTAAAAGTAAATATGTCCCAAATGAAACCATATTTATGACTTTGAGATTAGTTATACAAAAATTTTCCATTTAAGTTTAGTGTTTTACTAGTATCAACCTTTTTATATTTTTAAGTACAATTTCATATTGCGAGGAAAAAATTTATTGATGGTGGGGAGGATATGACACCCCAAGGATTTACAAATAAATTTAATATAGCCTATAATGCACGCAACACTGAGTCTCTCCAAAACAAAACATTGTTTTTATAATTATTTAAATAAGATAGTTATAACCTAGCCATTAAACATAATTTTTCCGCTTCTATGATTTGAATTTTGAAAAATAGATATACATGGTTGTGATCTGTAAAATATTTAGGGTCTGATAGGATCAACCTAATTTTTTGGCGAATAATAACTTGACCCTTTTGAATAGTAATGTTACCATTATGAATAGTAATATAATACTTATAAATAGTAAATTAGCCAAATTAATAGTAACCTCACCCATGAAATTATAAATATAATTTATGAATCTTATAAATGAAAGTATGATATAATTATATCATATTATAACTAAATAATTTTTTTAGAAATTATTAATTAAATATTAGTATTTTTATAAAACATAAATGTTTATTTTCAATTTTATAATTAATATTATGACTCAAAAAAAATTATTTTCATAAAATATAATCATAATTAAATATTTTGATGTCTTATGATTATAGGATTATTTTATGACACCTTAGTTAATTTTTCAAAGTGTCATAAAATCAGTTATAATTTTAAAATTAGTATTTTTTGAGTAAATGATGATTTTAATTAAAAAATTAATTTCTCATATTTATAAAATCATTTCTATAAAATATAGTTCTGTTTTGGATTCTACACATCAAAATTTTTTTAAGCTGTATATTTTGGATTTTTCTGAAATTCATGAATTTTTTGTGAATAATAAAATACGGCAATTTAAGGTCTATATACATTAGAAGTTAAATAAACTATTCATTGATTAATGGATGATATAAGTACCAATTTTTATAACTCACATGCACTAATTAATTTATTTATTCAAAATAATCAATACTATTTCTTTTCTTGAGAAAAATAATAAAATAATGAATAAAATAATGAGAAATTACCCCCCTCCTTCACTAAAAATACCACCCTCACCCCCTTTTCTCCTCACTCATCTAAGTCTTGAATCTTGTAAAAGTTTTTCCCAAATCCTCTTACTTAGTCTCTATCCATGTCCAAGATGTATTGGTCTTACCAAAATACCAAAACCCCTTTCCTTAAGGAGGTTCTCTAGGAAGAGTATTCAAGAGGTAAAACCCTATTCCTTTTCCTTTTATTTTATTTTCATGTTCTTTATTTTATTATATTTTCTTCACCTCCTATATACAAAATATCATTATAACTATAGTATCATATATATACTATGATGATATCTTGTTAATGGAATACCCATCTTGAAACTCATATATATATATCTCTCTCTCTCTCTCTTATTTTAAAAACAAAATCATCGTCCGTGAGGCGTCAATTTACAACCTTCGTGGGCGATGAATTTTTGTTCTTCAATTTCTCCTTCAAGGCTGGTCATGTAACCATTTTTATGGTTGAACCAGGTTATGAAATATGTATTACATCCTATATAATGTTTTGGCTCCATTATATATACATAATATTAAATTATTAAACAAAACTAATGAATAATGATTGAAAAAACACCCAAAATAATCTAAGAAATTATCACCAAAAGTTAATCTAATGATTCATCCTCATACCATTAAACCAAATGATATATATAAAAATTTAAACTTCTGTATTTTCATTAATAATTCAAATTATATAGAATTATACCCATTTTTCCTAAACTTCTTTACTTATAAATAAGGGAATCGATCATTAAAACCAAGGAAACAAACGCTTCTGAACCCCCATTTTTCCTTCAGGTTACGCTTCCTCTTTCTTTTTCCACAAAAAATTATACAACCAATTATTAAATTAATTAATTAGGTAGTAAGTTAAATATATATTAATTATTTTAACATACTGTAAGTTTCATACTACTATATTTTTTTGAAACATATTCTTCTCACTCTCTCATCAATGTCCGGTTAAAGGTCGGACGACCACATATGGTGATATTTCCATGTCAACATATAAAAAAATCCCCAAGTGTGGATGTTATAAACCATATATATAATATATAAACATATAATTATATGCATTATATATTTCTTTAATTACATATATTAATTTATAATTTACATTTAGGAAAAATAACAAAAGTGATGAAATGATGGAAATTTTTAAGTAAAACATGATATCAAACGCTCAAATTTTTATCTACAGAAATTAAGAAATATAATAAAATGATTATAAATGATAAATATTTATAATAATGACTATAATTCACTTCTATATCAGTATTTTAATAAATATAATTTTGTTGTTCAGGAGGTGAAAACGTAATGAATTAAGCGGGAATTAAGGTAAGAGGTTTCTCAGGTCACTTTTATTTCCATGAGATTTGCATTATTCACAACATATTTCTTGTATGTGGTGTATATATACTGTCCATTAATGTTCCATGTTATAAATCTCTTTATATTCATGGTATTAAATTTCTTATTTGATGATCATTAATTTTATGGGGCATATGGTTTGATTGATTACAAAGTGGTAAGGATTTTCTCACCTCACTTCCATTTTTGTGAGATATTACTTATTCAACACTATTTATTGTGTATGGTGTATGCATACTACCCATTAATGTATCATATCAAAAATATCTTTATTTTCATTGTATTTAATGTAACATTTGATGATTATTAACTTTGGGGCACATGATTCGATTGAATTACAAACTAGTAAGTGATTTCATCTCTACTTCTATTTCACTGAGACTTACCTAGTATTGTGTACCTAATCATTTTTATGTGGTGTATCTACTACCATATTTGAGATCATTTTTCATTTTACGTTACATTTTTATTAAATATCTATATTCTTGTGTCATGTATATGATTATTGTCTTAGCCGTATACCATTTTACATACGGTGTTTATTTTGAATATTGTTTTAACTAAGAAAATATTGACGAGTCCATATCCTCTGCTCAATACAAATATTTATGAGACATTTTTTTCTTGAATTAAATATATGTATGATGAATGTTTTTTACTTTTAGTGATTGGAAGGTCCTGCTATATCCCCTTGATGCATCGACAAGTCTAATGAGACAAAACAATTGGTGAGAAACACTTCATGCTTGTTTCTAAACAGAATCAGATGAATTTCTACACAAAAACATAAAACATCTCAATAGTATAATGGTTCATGTGTTAGATAAATTACATCAACTAAATAATCATTTTCTTTATTCAGTTTTCAGTTATCACTCTCCATGATATTTTAACAATGAAAAAAAATATATGGATGTATTTACATTCTTAGTTTATTAATGGAATGCATTTTTCAGATTATTTACCTTTCCATAATTCACATTCCTTAATGAATTTACTTTGATTATTATTTCTTCATATAACCCTTACTGATCATTTTAGATCTCCCTTATTATGTTTCATTTCCCTAGGTTATGATGTATAAAACTTTAAATAAGCTTTTAAGGATGCAATTTACTAAATTTTGTTATGTATCATGTTGTATTTTATATATTTACTAATGTA
The DNA here is from genome assembly GCA_963277665.1 of Viscum album. NCBI lineage: Eukaryota > Viridiplantae > Streptophyta > Magnoliopsida > Santalales > Viscaceae > Viscum > Viscum album. The sequence continues at coordinate 1,082,532,008 of OY728146.1, read as the reverse complement.
CTATTACTATCATGTATGTATAATGGTCATAAAAAACTACTAAAATGATCAGTACTTCAGGATTTAATTCCTTGTAATCATGCTAATGTAGTAAAATAATGCACCGGCTCTAGGCTTTTGGGGTTAGGGAATTACACATGATATATACAATGTATTTTTATTGAGGAAGTACATACCATACCCATAACATGTAATAAATTTAGTAGTGGTACTATTAGAGAATAATATTTTATATGAGGAGTAGCCAATTAATATCTTAGATCAATGAGACAAAGTTTTATGAAGAAATATAACTCACCTGATCAAAGTACTATAGAAGAACCATAAGTTTGAGGTAGAAACCTCGGAAATGGAAGAGGTAATGAAAAATAAGTTCCATTTTATATTTTAGTGTATGAAATGAAATTTTAGGGTATAAATTTATGAAGGGTTTTAGAATGTAATGACCCAAAATTTAATAAATGGAATTCCCTTTTAAAATGAATAAATTCATTAGTATGTAATGTAGTTATATAAAACACATCCACTACATCGGTTATTTTGTATTGTTATAACCTGTAGAATTCATAATATTGTTAAGATTCATAACCATTTATTACATATATATTTTAATGTGACTATTAATATTACTATATGTTAGGATTTATGATAAAGTTCAATTGAAACATACAGAATATGTTATGGCTCTGACCAGTAGGATCACATCATATGAATCCCATTTATCATAGCTTATGAGGGAGATAGTATCACATATAAATTCCCTTAACCAAACCCAATATAGTATTCATAAATAAAATAATCAGTGAAACTATTTATGGGAGAATTTTAAGCTTATAAAGATCATAGCCCAAACCATGTTCGTCGAACTAGCCAAAGAAAGTGTCACCATTGCAAACCTTACCCTTTGGCATATGATGGTGTAATAAGGAGTTACATATATTGACCCCAATAATATTAATTTTCATATTTTTATTTTTAATTAAATAATTATAATATTTTTATTACATTATAAATGATTAAATATTGAATTTTTTGAAAATCATATTTTGATATGATGAAACACAAATTGTATTTTTGGGAAATATTTAGTTTCAATAAAGACAATATTTTGGATGAATTCAATAATTTTTGTAATAAAGGTTATTTTATAAAATAATACTATTAAATAATATTTATTTAAATACAAATGATAATATAATTTTATGAAGTCAAATATAATTTTTATAAGGGTTAGAGGCTATTTTCAACATAAAAACCTATATTTTTGATAAATAATGTTTTTTGAATTAAAAGTATAAATTTATCTATTTTGAGAATTATTTTGATAAAATAAATATTACTTTTAAAATCAACACATCAAAAATATCCAATGGTTATTTTTTAAAAATTCTCTAAGATAATCGAATTTTTGGGTAAATATTAAATATAGTATAAATATATGATATGAATTATGACATCATAAAATCCTAAAAGTAATTTAATAAATAATTTAAAAAGTATCCATGAAAAAATTATGTTTACATTTTAAAATAATGAATTTTTGAATTTATTTTATTAATTTTACAAACCCTTAATTAATTTTCTAAAACATATATTATATTTTTAGGTTTTAAAAGTAATGATTTATGAATATGACTCACTTTACCATAACCAATTGTATTATTTTAAAAATTTAAGTTCTTATATTTATAAAATATTTAAAAACTCATATTTTTTAGAAACTATGGTAAAAAAAATGAAAAGTTTTACAGTGTAGATTATTTTATCATGTAGAGTCAAAAATATAATTTTAAAAATTAATATTGAATTCCTTTCCATTTTGATATAAAAAACCACCCAAAATACCATTCATATTCACTATAAACCGTTTTATCATAAATTTACTCTTCCTTTACCTCTCTATATCCCACCCAATATGTTTCTATTCTCTTAAGAAGCTCCTACTATTCTTTTAGAAGTGCCCTCTCAAGACAAGGGATCCCCTTATTCTCCTCTTTATTCAATAACCTTATTTATATCATGCCTATTTATTTCTAATAGTTCAGGTTGGAATATATTTTTGAACATATATATCAACATCCTTATGATTTCCAAGTGATGATATAGCCCTTTCAGTCTCATTAAACCCTTCTATGAATCATTATGTACCCCCATTATACTATTGAAATTATCTTATGATTTTTCATGACAAACATTTGTGTAGTGAATAACCACACCTATTTACACTCAGGGGTATTTATATAGATGTACCTATCCTTCATTTATTAGAGATTTCAATTTACGTAACCCATAATCTCTAATCATGGGACTAAAACTGATTAAATACATACTTATGTACTATGATCTTTGTGGAACACTTATGTTTGCACATGATATAAATGTGATGGGTGGGCCTAAAATTATATATCCCTACAATGCATTGGGTAATTCATTTATCTCATGAGATACCATGAATGGTGCATGATAGGTTATCTTGAGAATAATATGTTATGATGTCTTAGTAGTTATCCTTGACTTATGTTTATGATTTCATGCTTTAGGTTGTTTCCACATTCTCAAGTTGCCTTTATGTTATCATATTATATCATGATTAAATGTTCAATTTTATGATTATCATCCCTATTATGTTACCTTTATATATCTTTTGAATCACATGTACTCATTTACATTATTATATACATTTATTATTCCCTTACTAGGATTTATAGCTCACCTATTTATTATGTACACCCCTAGGTTGTCCCATGCATTTTTAGAAGTGACATGGAATTTTAAGGGCATGTTGTGGAGTTTTTTAAATATTTTTTTCACAACCATATTTAAATTTATTGTTCTATGTATATAATTTCCCAATGTCACTAATACTCATGATCTCCTAGGATTATATTATTTTTACCTTTGTGTAATAAATTGTGAATTAAGGCGTATTAAAATGTATATTATCATCAGTTTTTTTATTAAAGAGACAACCTTTATCGACTATGGTGTTACTATACAAGAAAAGATCCAATATTCTTTTACCAACCCATCCCATGCCCTGTCCATTATCATACCAACAAATGAGAAACTAACTCAAGCTATAAAACCCAATATAATTAGTTATAACCATTTATAATTAATTATTAAACTTAAATTAAAGAGTCTTAAACACTAAAAAGCTATCTTGGAATAATCATGTCACTAAAACCACATAAAAACTCATGAGTTCATCCTTTTAGTAAATCCTCTAACCATTATGAGGAAAATACCCATCATACTTTACTGATTCCACCATGATTTTTTGGTATTTACATAAAAAACCTAGTCCAAATCACACTGAGATTAGAGGGATATAATGAATATAGAGGAAGGGATAAAATAACACCCCATTAATCAATACTAAAATGACACAAAAACACCACTCATCAAAGGGGAGACTACGAGTTGATGGAGAGGGGGATGAGCTAGTAAAAATGTATGTCCCTCATTTCCCACACAACCTAAAACCAAAGGGTTCCAACTGGTAATTCAGCAGTCTTCCCTGGATAAAAAATATCCTAGGAACCACATAAGGGTGTGAATATGGGAGTTATAGTGTAATGGATTCATGCCAAGGTCCCTTCATGGCAAGGAAATCTTAGGTCATGATGTGACTGGCCTAGGCATAGGGTCTAATCCTCAACTTTATTTATCATCATGTGGTCCCTCTGGGTTGTGGCGTGACCACCTCAAGGTAGGGTCCATCCCTTGGTCAAGAAACCATCACAATGTGACCCTTATGGATCACAGAGTGATATAACTATCCTCTCAGAAAATGGAACCTTACAAACTTATCCATGAAACAATCATCACTCAAGTACATCAGAATGAGACCAAGGGGTCTTGACACCACTAACCATCTCTTATCCAAACTAGTAAAGGTGAGGGGTCACTCCGGTCTTTCTCCAACACTGACTAGAGAACCCAAAACACCTTGTTCCTTAATACATTGATGAAAAAATCTCATAGAGATGTTCCAAACCCAATATTTCTCTTACAATTTCTAATTTACAAAATGTCCCTTACTTTGGGATCAAAAATTCAAACTTCCTCTAAATTTTATAACTCATAATGATGCGGTTCATTATAAAATCCTCCACCATAACACTTCTCATACTAAAAAAGATATAGTGGTCCTATTACCATATTTCTCAACCTTCCATAGTCATAAATTCACCACTAACCCACTGCATTATACCCTTGAATGCTAAATGAGCACCCACTACCAACTCTAAAAATCGAGGTTTACTATTCATAAAAATCTAGGAAACCCACTCATCACCATCACTGCCACTGAGATGGTGCTAAATTACATACGTAAATCCTAAGACACCATGTTTTCATTGACCAATTCATCCTCAATATTATAGTGGTCCCCACCATAATACATTGGTCACAAAGGTAGATTCGAAACCATGGTGCTCCCCACCATAGGAATTGCCTATTGAAAGCACACTTCCAGTGGTCAATTGATATGATTGATACAATTTCCACCTCATAATAACCAATTACATGATAAAACACCATTAATTTCTTATATTTATGGATTTTATTGAAAATTATTGTCCATAACCATTAGTTCACCATCACATCATTTGATCACAACACCATAATTCCCAAGAGGCATCACGAGACCATTCAAACACCAAAAAATTTAAAACAAAAAAATTGGTGAAATTGTATGGTTGGATGAACAACCACACACACCGACAATCACACTCTATTCATATAAATCGACACAACCGTAATATGAATCACTCTTGAAGCATAACAAATCCATGTTGAACCAGATTCTAACTTCCATACCCCATCTAAAACCATATATGAATCCCAAATATAGTATTCACTAAGGTTCCAGACAAGATATAATCTACCAACACAACAATATCTTGGTGATATATTGATATTCTACCATCTGGTATCCTAATATTCACAATACTCCAAATATGGGGGTTTTGCCCCTATGACCATTACGATGATCCCTTCCATGGGAGAATCATTATCATCACCCCTATAAACCAAAATCATAGTCTTTACAGCCCATTATCCATCCATTATCACGTGTAATTATTAGACATTACCATCCCACTTATACCTGAGTGCCAATATGAAACACTAATAATCACCCATTCTGAGCTCACCAAGAACATTATCCTTGACATACTTAATAATTTATCTAAATTTAGGGTCACACCCTCTAATACCTAATGGTATGATCCCCAACCCATTAATTCCCTTATATCTGAAAAATAGGTCCCAACACCACATGTGGGCCTCTCATCTCGATCCATTTTCATATATCCCAAATATCCTATAACAACTCATATTCCCATAGAGACCCTGAGTTAACATTCTCACAAGAATCTCCAAAATCACATCAGTTCTCCACCCATATATGTATACTCACCAACCCCCAACCCAAAATGGGTACTACATATAACTAGAACACACCTTCCCTTGAAATCATTGCTTTTCCCTAAAAATCTATGACAACACTCACTCCCCCTTCCAAAGGTAGAGTTAATTTATGAGAACCATATCATTGGTTTTTAACTGATATTTATAAAAATATTTTCTGACCAAATGAGTGAATGTTCCCTACAAACTGATCATACAACATAACTCACTCTCTTATGAGTTGTTTCCCCTCAAACCAAGCCCCATGTACCTAAACCACTAACCATGCTCCTATCATAGGTAAATATCATCTAACTGAAAGAAATAACAGATGTTTTAACCCAAATGGGACCATGTAATACGACTCATTATAAGGACTATGAAACAATCACCCCCACCTAGGAATCATTATGAAACCTGAAAACATCAATATACTCTTTCATAGGGTCACCTTAAAGGGAATCCAAAATTAATATGGCCGGGCATCCAACAGATCATTCCCATTAAACTTGAACATGATTTCAAAATTATGAGGTGTGTTTTTATCTCAAAATTCAAAGATATTTATAAATTAATTTATTCAACCCTTTTAGGTGTATCCAAATCCTTAGGGAAACCCATATTTACCTATATGCACCATTTATGCATCAGACTCACTAGGGTTCCATCACCGAGGCATTAAATACTTTATTTGACCCACCAAAGGTTACTATACATCCCTTTCATTAAGGGACTATATAATCTTATACAAATAACATCTCATCATAATTTTCACATTACATTCTATCAAAAAAATACCATGGTTTAAATGAGTAAACTTCTACTAAAAAGATATATGGGAAAACACCATATAAATTTTTTATTTACACCTTAAACAACTGAACCCATTATCACTAATGACATAAATCACACACAAGAACACATATTTCTTATTAATAATACTTTGTTAAATATGAATCATGTATATAGGAATATTACTTATAAGAAAATATACAAAACCATAAATCAAAATTTCCATAAATGTATCATATTTGAATAAATATCTCAATCATAAAGGAAAAAACTAAAAAAAATCTCACACCCCCAGTAACTAGGACTTAAAACTAAAAAATGTGTCCATGATGCACTAGTTATAGGTTTATCATAAGATCTAACACATCCCTATTCCCTATCTAGTATATCCAAAATAGTAGGAAAAAAGAAAAATATGATTTGATATTACATGTAGTACACTAACCTAGATAACATGTTTAATTCGGAAGGGTACATGGCCTCAAAGACACCTCACCATATTCTAGAGGATGAAGACTACTAGATAAGGCCTAAATCATATATTGGGGAGACTAAACCCTTATATCAGAGTATAAAAATAATTAAAATAACCAAACTCATCTATAGTGAATAATCAGAGTATGGATAATCAATAGAACTAAATATTAAAAAAATATACCAAGAAGATGCATATAACCATACAATCACACTGATCACCCATTGAGATTATCATAAATAAAACATAAAAAAATAAAACAAAAATAGACAAAATGATTTACTTCCAACCCTATGATTCACATCATCTAATTCTAAAATACCTGTGAAGATACCCCGACTTGATACATTGAACACCGTATACTCAGACCAACAAAATTGACATAAGGTCTGCATGAACAGTAGAGTACTTGTGCCAGGTGTGAGAAATATATCTCTATGGGGTATCACTAAGTAACCCTAATATACAAAATCTTATGTGTGTATTAACAAGGAAAATAAATGACATATATAAACATACACACATAAAAGTTTCAGACGTCATGTTAAAACTTGGTCATCATGACTCCATGCATGTCAGGTCACTATGTGCTAACCAGGCCACCATGATGCCCAACTATATTTTCTTTATCATAAGATGAAATTCAAACCCATGATTCCACCAAACCCTTATCCCATCTAGTATAATTAGATTCAGGGTATAGCAATTCTAATTCTCAATCGATACCTGATGGTGTAGAGTAGGGACCAACATCTAATTTCTAGGAAAAACCTTATGAATCAATGAATTTCATCCATAAAGATCATACCACTACTTTATCATTCAAGTAAGGCCTCAAATATAAGTCCCAATAACTACCTTTTAACTCAAGGAAGGGATCCATTATCCATTTCATGTATCATGGAACAACCCTCTCACTCAAGTTGATCCTTTCCAATACCTTCTCAACCAAGGTAAGGCCATACTAGGTCTCAAGCCTTATATTTTTACTCAAGGTAGGATTAGACTTCGCATCTCAACCACTACCTTCTCACTCACAATTGGGGTCAACCAATACCTTCTTAATCAAGGTGAGGCCTTATCCTAAACACTACCTTCTCACTTATGGCAGGGCATGATTTACAAAAAGCATCTTCCTTATCATTCAAGGTAGGCATTCACTAATAACTTATCACTCAAGGTAAGGATATGCCTTGGGATATTTCATCAAACACCTCTAGATTTACTAATTTTCAGAAGAACACATGTACAATAATAACCACAACACATAGCTCATGAAACAAGCTTACCATATCATCACTCAAGACCTTATCAATTGATACCTAAAACCTCACCTCAACACACATTGTTTTCCAACTAAACCCTGATGATAATCTTCACAAGACCATATATTTATTACAAATGCAATATTTTATGTCCTCACTAATTCCTTTCTTTCCCATTATGTAATCTACAAGGGTCTTTCAAACCCATCCCGATATCTCATTATTGATACCAACTACACTCACCACTCCATGGTGGATCCTTAGCCCTTAGGTTCTTCTAACCTAAGGCTTAATGGTAGGTTACATCTATTGGAGTTGGTTCCCAAGAACCCACATTTATGTACTTTATGATTACATGTATTGAAGGAGTTGTTTTTTTATAAAATATATTATCACATAATGATTATTCTTATGCATGGAATAACATGTGATAATATTATAAGTGTACTCATTGCACTAAAAGGCCATTACAATTCCCAGCTATAATGAGAACATAGAAGTGACATGATAGTATTATAAAATATATGTTATATAGCCAGATGAAATCATTTTACAAGATAAAAATGATACAAGATATCAGGGTTGGATACTCATATAGCTTTGATATTATTTCTCAAGGAGAATGCCCTAGGTAACCTTCAGTGTGGGAGATTATGAGAACATGAACCTCCAATAGGGAATCCACATTTATATATGTAATTGGATATTTCTATCTGCATATGTTTATAATAATACTTATATTTGTAAGATTATTATTAATACATGTCATGAGTCACACACTATTATATATTGACAATAACTATGATAGAATGTGCTTGTGGTGAGGTAGGATATAATGGATGTGTTATGAGTGATTATGTACTAATTAATAATTAAAGAGAGGATTTATCCCTTGTTTTATATAAAATAAGTTTATATCTCAGTCCCTTTGATGAGAATAAATTTTTTTGATTAAGTCTAGGACCTTGGAATTTTTGTTGGAAAGTTCATTTCTAGAAATTTAAAGAAAGATATATTGAGTATATATATTGATGAAACCAACATGAAACATTCTGGTTTAGAAATATCAGGACAAAGAGATTATATTACACAATGTATTTTTATAGGAGGATAAATTTCATTGCGACATTAACTTCTTTCACCATGATAGGCTTAGCATGTTGCTATACACTATCCTTGGAATTTAGGAAATGTATCTGAATTCCACTAAGAAAGGGACCTACAAGGTCACACACTAAGTACATTCACAACATCAGTTAAATTCTACAAGAAGTTAACATGTTGGATAAATATTATCCCCTTATGTGGTTTAACAATTATTCATGTTAGTTTGATCACAAATATTAAATCATAAATTATTTTAAAAATATATATCTGAGTTTAATTTTTTAATATATACTCATTCACCATGTAATTATTTATTTAAATAAATGAATAAAAAATATTTATTTATTATGTTTTATTTAAAAGGTAACATAATATTTATTTATTTAGTTATGTAAATTTTAAATAATAATTTATTCAATATTTCAGTGAATATAAAATTTATATATTTATTAGTGAATAATGTAGTGACATTTATATAATTAATAAATAAACATTATTCAAGGATTGATAAATATTTAGGGGGAATGAAGAACCAAGTATAATAGGTTGGTGATAAATTTCGTACTAAATATTATTTGAGTAAATATTAATTTATTTATTCTAGAAAAATTTTATTTATTTTATCTTGGTGTTTAAAACTTTCCAATTAAATAATAATATTTATATTATTTTTTTACAAGGGGGTTCTAAGTATTAATAAAATAATAAGGCCCCCATGAAATGATTTATTTTATAACTCTATAAATTTAGCATCGAGACCCTATAAATCCCAGATCCGATGTCGTGATATCATTACATTGACATGATTATAAGGAATCAAATCCTTAAGGACTAAATAGTTTAGTAGTCTTGGTAAACTAGATATATACATGAGTATTGTATTACAAATGAATACACTAATTACAATTTTTTTTCTTTTGAGGAAAAATTTATTCAATTTAGTATATCCCTGCATATCTTTCATAGTACGCTTCTTAGATTCTTAGAGAAATGAAAAAAATAAGGGTGAGCTCAAATACCTAATAAGGGTAATGTATAAAGGAAGAAATAACGAATCAATGAGAATAATAATTTTGGAATGGTAAATAACTGAACACATTTCCCATTTAATCAATAAATTGAGAATTAAATGAATATAAAGATTTTTTCATAGTGAAAATATCATGGATAATAAATACTGGATCAAAATGAAAAAAATGCTTAATTATTGGATGTATGTCTCAGGCACATGAGAACCTCTACTATCATAATACATCCTCCAGGAAATTTAATACTACATTTTGAAAACCATTTAACTTTCAAATAATATTGGTCTCATGAGAACCTATTGAAGCATCTAGTGGATATATAAAGTCTAGGACCCACCCATCATTTCAAGCCCAAATCATTCCTTATATTGAATAATTGATTTAATTAATAAAAAATATGCAGTATCAAATATCCATATAGAACAAAGAATATGGATTTGCAAATATTTCCCCAGATAATCAAATAACTATCAAAGTAAGAACCATATTGTAAAATGATATATAGTTTAGAAAATAATCATATCCATGATAAATGATATGGATAATTAGGTAAAATTCAATTTCTAATGGTTATAGAAAATTGAATATTTTAAGGTGAATAAAAGGAATCAAGGAAGTGAATGTAAATACTATCCTTGAAAAAATAAATAGTAAACCATACAGAGGAAAAATAAGGATGGAATCAATAAAAAAATATCCCAATTTAAGTAAAAATAAAGTGAGTTTGTCATTTATGAATAGAAATACTATAAAAATATCTTTTAAAAATATTATTAAGAAAAATATACTATTATATTGAAAAATATTTTCTTTGAAAATTACTTTTGAAAAATTTTTATTTAAAAAGTAACCTTTTAAGTATGGAAAGGAAGCTTCAAAGAAATGATGGAGGGTAAATCCATACATGTCGTACGAGGTAAAAAGAACATTTCTTTTTCATATAAAAAGGTTAAAAATATTTATTATCCAGAAAGAAATAATAATATTAATTGAAAACATGAGTAAAAAAAAATGGTAAAATTTTCTTTAATAAATCATTTTGGAAATGTTGGAAACATTGTTTTAAAACATTTTTATAAAATATGGTTTTTTGAAGAAAAAGGGTTCTCTGACTAAAGAGAGAATGAAGATGGGTTTTATTAAAAATATTTTAAGTATTAAAGAGTGGGAAATTGTGATATTACTTGATAAAGTTCATGAAAAACTTTAGGATAGTAAAATGAAAGGGTTTCTTAAACAATTTTCATATATTTTCCTTGAATTTAAATGAAATATCATTAAAATTATTCTTGAGGAAAATAATCTTTAAACATTCCAAAGTGTCCCATACCACTTTGAAACATTTTAAATCATCAGAATCACGAAAGAATAACATTAAATGAAAGTTTTGAAAACCATTATGATAAAATTATTAATGATATAATATATCAAAAGGTGAATTAGTTACACTACACAAAATAACGAAGTTGTGAATATGAAATTTATCTCACAAATGTAAAAAGTGAGATGAAAAACCCTTACCTTGAGTTTGACTTGTCTTGTGGGTATTTATATTCATGAAAAATAAAACTATGTTAATTATTTACTTCATTCAAAACTTTTCCCATGTTTATAATAACTTTTATTTTACTTATTACCATGTTGTATTCCGACACTTAAAAATTTAATTTTATGTTATTTGTTTTGTCCAAATTCAGTTTATGTGTCAAAAACAACATTGGTAGGTAAACTATGGTCAAAGGGGTAATTATATAAAATCTAAATAATAATAATAATAATTAAATAATTATAATATTTATACATAAATTACATTTTTAAAACCAATTATTAAACATGGTTATGAAAAATGAACCAATGTTACAATCATGGAGGTGTAGGCCGTACGTACGCATGAGTAATGTTCAATTTTTCAATGATCACTTTGGAAAAATGTTAAGTAACATTAATATTTCCATAATTAAAATTATATCATAGATACCATATTATGTAATCATATATACTTATATATATAATTATTATGATGTAAAAGGAATCACATCGTATCGATGAGGCGTTAGTCCACATGTCCACAAACGACAATATCAATTTTTAAGTGTGTGAAAGGTTAATTATTTTAACTAAAAGGTAATTATTTAATTAATATAATATATAGTTTTTATGTCACATATTTTTAATTAAAACCATCTTTTATACATTCCATTTATCGTGTGATCGAATCACATCACTTTTAGGAGGTGGTTGTCCACACTTCTAAAAACGATGTTATCGTATTTACATAAAATAGAAAGTATAAAGGTATGTGTTATATAAGAATTAAAGAATCATAAATAATTTATAAATATTATATATATCATATATAAAAATATTTTCCATCATAATTCCCATCATGAGAGGTGGTATACTAAGAATGAACAATCATTATTTCTGGTGGTGGCAATTCGTCGTTCACAAAAATGGTAAGTTCGTTGACTATTAGATGGAAGTGTGTGTAATTGTAGGTCTAACCCATAAAATAAAAAATATCCGTATACTGGGGATAAATTTTTTATATAATCATGGAATAATAATAATTTAAAGAGTGGATAATGAAATAAAAAAACATCCCGAGGAAGGATATTACATCCTAATCGGGTAACTCCTTTTGGTTTGAACCAAAGGGATTCCATGGATGGATTTATGCCCAAGGTGAGGATTCTAGGTTAAGGGTAGGTATTTATAGGATCTATTTAGGTAGATATTTGTTGGGAAAAGTGTATTGAGATATGTGAGAAAGTGGGAGGCTTGAGTGCCTTTTTATAGTAGAGTAGGAGTGGCACCCTTGTAAATTTTGGAAAAGTGAATTACACACTTATTTTTACAATTTAAATTGGCTCCAATAGTGATAAAAAGTTGATATAAGGGAGTATAGGGTCTAAATATAACCATATAATGGATTTTATACAAGTTTATAGGTCATTTTGAACCTTAAGTTTAACATTTAGTTCCTTGTTAATGTAATTTTTCTCCCAATCATTGAAGTTAATTTTAATTACTTTCACTATTTTTTAGGTCAAAAATTATGTTGAAGTTATAAGAAAATATAAATCATAATGACTCCCAATATGGTCTAAATATTAACTCTTCAATTTCTCCCCCTATTTTACTATTTTGATAAAAGAGTTCATCAAATCTTCTGATCTTATGAATCTAATGCTGGTGGCTTTCTTCAGGAATCATAGAAATTTGGCCAATGACTTCGATAGGTTCGTATTTTGATCTCAGGGTATTTAAGAATGAGTGGTGGTCGGTCTTCTCAATAGGAGACATATTATGATATGATTTTATTTTGTTGTTTACCTAGTTAATACAAGGTCCAATGCTCCTCATTCCCTCAATGGGCGCCACTTCTACCTCTTTTGTTGGTCTTTTGGGTTCCACATGAAACATGATGTTCCTAATATGGTGGTGTAGGTAAGTTTTACAAATTTACATTTTCCTTTCCAAAATTCATCGATAATAAGTATGTTGAGGAACATGGTAGGATGATATTAATTTTTTGATAGTTGAACTACTACTGTTTTCCCCTCGATTTCCCCTCGAATATGTATTGAGGTCAATTTATCAGTGCCCTTAACGGAATGGATTTGGATCATAGTTGGGGAAGAATTTAGATGGAACCAATATATGGTTTTTGAGTCCTAGCCTGATTATTTCTCATCCTACAAGTTGTCGGGGAATCTTATTTTAGCATGTTGTCACAAATGTTAGGACTGATAAGGGTTTAAATCTATATTGGTACCAAAATTCGGGCCATAGGCTTATGAAGACCCCATAGTGAACCAAAACTCTATCACACAGGATGCTTCCATTCAATAGGGGGGACCATTCAGTTCAGGTGAGGTTGAGGAGGTGTAAAATTCCATCTTAGGGGAATCTATATCCCTTAATCCAAAGTACTTACCTATTGAGGAGGGCCTAGATGATAATGATATCAACTCTCGGGGGGTCCCTACACCTTTAGGAGATGATCAATGCTTGAAAGCCACATAGCAGAAAGGTCCTAGATGTTGGACCCTAGGACACCCTGAGAGGGGAGGGGTGAATCAGGGTGACAAATTTTTCTTTTAATGTGAATGATCTTGTTCCCACGTTGGTAGGAACTTGTTAAACTTGTATGATGAAAATGATTAGAAAGCTAACAATCACATGAAGAGATAAGACACAACACTTTTTACTTGGTTCACCACTAAGGGATATGTCCAAGGAGCATATGCCGACAGGTTTTCGGTCATATCAAATTACACAAAACATCACTAGCTATGTATTACAAAGGTTCGGGCACAGTCACTCTGTCCCAGGCTCACTACCTTTACAAAAGTTCAGGGATATCTCACTACGTCCCTCAGGTCACTCCCGTTGACTCCCCCTGGCTCACTGCTTTCGGTGAAGTCCCACTCAGTTTATAGATGTGAAGGTCTCTTCATCATTGCAAAAGAATGCATCCTCAATTATATGTAGATTCTTTGTTGAAGTCCAAATCTTAGCAGCAGACGAATCTCACTTTTCACTAAGGGCACTGGGAAATCTTCCAGCTTTCGTGCAGCTTCAAAGGATGGGCGTACTTCAACAACACCTGGTGTGCTTCCCTAAGCTGGTGCGCAAGTTTCAAGGATGGCGCGCAAGTTATAACTTGCGTGCAAGTCCACCTCCAACACTTGCACGACTCAACCTTCTTCAATACTAAACTTGCGCGACCCACACCCTTTCTTGGCCAAACTGCCTTTGGCGTGCAACAAACAACTATCACGCAGCTTATACTTGCGCATCCCATAACCACTTGCGTGACCACTACACCTACGCGATGGGATCACTGAATTTCTACAAGTCTAGAACTTTGTTACAAATTAGGAGGGGTGGTCCTCTATTTATAGTCCAAAAAGACACCCTACGCGGTGGCGCGCAAGCCTCCTCTCGGTGCACAAGTTCTGGCGCGCAACTCCATATACCCTATCCTTTGTCGCACAACTCACCTGCGCGAACCTCTTTACTTTGCCATATTTTGAAGATCTGATCACGAAAAACATCTGGCGTGTAACTTTACAAACCTCCTAAGTACCAGCGCGCAAGTCCCTTCATGGCGCGCAAGTCACTTGCATAACCAAACCAATACTTCCGCGAACCTCTTTCCTTTGACATATTTTGAAGTTCTGTTCTTGAAAAACAATAGGCGTGCAAGTTCCCAAGCCTTCATGTAGTCAGCGTGCAAGTCCCTTTTCCAAACATAAATGTTTTTCCCTTTTGTCAATTTTGAGGTCCAGAAATTTGGTAAACACTGGAAAATGGTGCCACCTTCAATATTGTTATCAGCTTGACCCGAATGAGCACTTTTATGGCACACATTCTGAGATTCCTATGAGGATTGAAAACAAACACAAACCATTCTCCAAATAATGCATAGATGACCATTGTTCTAACAATCTCCCCCTTTGGGTTTGTTGGAAATCAGTAAATAAATTCACTAGATCACCATCCACATGTAGATCACCATCCACATGAAAACCAAAAACACATGAATCAACTTAGCCAATACTCTAAGTCTACATGAGCAATGATCGGTGTAGAAAACAAGAGAGAAAGCATTAATTGGGTTCCCTTCCAATGAATTCCTTCCCATCCTATCACCGACACTAAATTCTCAATGTGTCACAAAAACATTAAATTCCCTAAATTTATACATGTCTCCCCCATTGACAATAAACCCAAAGACCGGTAATTGTTCCTTGTTCAGTTCAAACCACACTCCCCCTGGATAGTATCTCCCCCACAAACCTACATCACATCCATAAAAAGATTAAAAACAATTAAAAAAACCCGGGATAGGGGATTTCGGTAACCTCCTTATGCACTGGGAGGTGGCTGAACACCGAGGTTCAACTAATGCTTCACAAAAATACCGTTGACAGTGGCTTGGTCAGGATATCAGACACTTTCTCATCAGTTCCCACATGATCCATTCTAATCACGCCTTGTTCAACTTTCTCTTTGATAAAATGATACCAAATTTCAATATGTTTTGTATGAGAATGCTGAAGTGGATTCTTTGTAAGATCAATTGTGCTCTTGTTATCACAGTAAATCACCATTGGTTGCTTCACATCATCACCAATATCTATTAATTGCTGCTTCATCCATAATAGTTGAGTGCATGCCTTTTTGGCAGAGATATACTCAGCTTCAACAGTACTAAGAGAAGTACTTTCTTGTTTCTTTCTCAACCAGCCAACACATTTATTCCCAATATAGAAAGCTCCACCACTGGTGGAATTTATGTCCACAACATCACCAGCCCATTCAGCATCAGAAAATGCTGATAATTCACTATTCCTTCCTACATCAAAGTAAACCATAATTGTGAGTGCCTTGAATATACCTCATGATTCTTTTTACTTCTTCCATATGTTCCTATTTTGGATTAATCTGAAAGTGGGTTGTAAGACATGTGGCAAAGACAATATCTGGTCGTGTCGCTGTCAGGTACAGTAATCTTCCAATTATCCTCCTGTACATGGTGGGATCTACAGAGGTCCCATCCTCATGCTTTCCAAGTTTAGTTTCAACTGAAATCGGAGTTGAAATTGGTTTGGAGTTTGGCATATTAAACTTCTTCAGCAACTCTCTTGCATATTTTTCCTGAGAAATGAAAGTGTAATCCTTCTTTTGAATCAGCTGCAGCCCCAAGAAATATGTGATCTCCCCAATCATAGACATTTCAAATTCTGATTTCATGTGATTGGAAAACTTATCCAATGATTTCTGCCTACTGCCACAAAATATGATATCATCAACATAGACTAGAACCATGAATTGATATTTTTGAGAATTCTTCACAAATAGATTGTGATCTACTCCTCCTATTTTGAATTCCAGCTTTTTGAGATACAAGTCCAGCCTGGAATACCATGCTCGTGGTGCTTACTTCAAACCATATAGAGATTTCTTCAGTTTTCAGACCTTTTTTTCATCAGTACCAAGAACAAAACCCACTGGTTGTTCAATGTAGACTTCTTCTTCGAGTACACCATTTAAGAATGTTGTCTTGACATCAATTTGATATACTTTATATCCTCTTTGGAGTTCCATGGAAAGGAAAATCCTGTTGACTCCAGTATAGCCACTGGAGAAAAGGTTTATTCAACATCAACACCTTCAATCTGGGAATATCCCTTACATACCAGTCGATCCTTGTTTCTAATAACACTTCCGTGCTCATCAAACTTGTTCTTGAAGATCCATTTTGTTCCAATCACATTGTGACCTTCAGGTCTCTGGAAAATATCCCATGTCTGATTCTTGTCAATCTGATCTAACTCTTCATTCATGTATTTTACCCAAGATTCATCCTTTGAAGCTTCTTCGAATGAGGATGGATCCATAACTGACAGATATACAGATTGTGTGTTATTTCTCATCCTCATTATTTGAGTGGGTGCACTACTGTCCCCAATTATGTTAGATGGATCAATATCAGCTCTACGATTTATCCTGTGCGGTTCAGTTTCATTCTCTCCAGCCACAGTTTCTTCTTCAGATTCTTCTTCTGAGTCAACATCATGTTGTGAATTCTGAGTGTTTTGTAAAACTTTCTCTATTTCTCTATTTTTATTTTCTCTACGTTCACTTTCTTCTTCACTTTCTATCACATCAACATATGATGTTTGTGAAGCAGTTGTGGTTTTCTCTTCAATTATTTTAACATCACTGCTTTCCACAATCCTTACCAATCATTTGTTGAAACACTTGTAAGATTTGTTGTTCATTGAGTATCCAAGGAAAATTCCTTCATCTGCATGGTCACCATACTTCCCTTGATTTCCTTATTTGTTCCTGATTAAGCATTTACTTCCAAAAACACGAAAATATTTCAATGAGGGCTTCCTTCCATGCCATAATTCATATGGTGTTTTCATCTCACCCATATAAAGTCCTGTTTGATTTTGAATATACACTACAGATTGAACAACCTCTTTCCAGTAATGTCATGGAATACGACTCTCAATCAGCATAGTTTATGCCATGTCATTCACCTGTAAATTCCAACGTTCAACAAATCCATTTTGTTGTGGAGTTCTCATAACAGCTACTTCATGTTGTATCCCATGATTCTCTAGGTAATTTTCAAATTCAATAGACGTGTATTCCCCCCCATTGTCAGATCGCAAAACTTTGATTTTTCATCCAGTATCATTCTCGGCGATTTGCCGATATGTTTTCATGCAGTCACGCACTTGTCGTTTCCTGTGAATGACCATAACACATTAAATTCTATTGTAATCATCTATGAAGAGAACAAAGTACCTTTCTCCATGAGTTACAGCAACATTTATCGGCCCACATACATCTGTATAAATTAGATCAAGAATATGAGATGCCCTTTTATTCTTTGGCCGATATGAACTGCAAACCAACTTTCCACGAATGAAAGCATCACAAGACTTTTCACACTCATGCTTCAGGTTGGGAATGTCCATGAAAATACTTAGTTTTGATATTTTCTCCATATCTTGTTGATTGATATTTTCCAGACTCTGATGCCACAAATTGTTTTCTTCTTCAACAGTCATGTAGCAAATATTTTCTTTACTATCAACCTGATACAAGTTTCCTTCTGTTCTGCATACCTTCATTAGTGAATTGCCTGTCCTTCCCTTGATAGTTAATCCTTTCTGATTAAAAGTAACTATGAGTCCCAAGTCACAGAGTTAACTTACGCTAAGTAGATTATGACGTAGGCCATCTATATAAAGTACTTGAGTCTTCTTTAGCTCTCCATTAACTAATTCAGTACTTCCACTGCCTTTTATTTTCAGAGCTCCATCATTCCCAAATCATAATGTACCATCAAACTTTCTTTTGATATCTATTAATAGGCCATCATTACCTATCATATGAGATGAACAACTACTATCCAGAATCCAGGTATTGTTGCTTTTTGTAGCTTTGAGGGCCACCTCTACAAGGTTGGATTTCTCGATCTTCTTCTTTTCTTTCCAAGAGATATTGAATTTTGTATTAGATATTGATAACCTTATAATTATTTCTTCCACATAATCAGATTCTTCATACCCATAATCTTCTTATAGAGAAGAAAACATGTTTGTGAGAGCAACACCATCAGGAGGGTGGATATTGACCTGTCTCTGAGAGTTGTATGAATCTATCCTATTGAATCTCTGCCTGCAATACATAAATTTATGGCCAAAGTTAGAATAATGAAAACAGTATCCATAGAAACTATTTCTTCTATAATATGGAGGATATGAAGTCGGTCTCCCTTGTTGATTTCCCAGATCTTCCCCATTCAAGTAGCTCCTTGCCTCTTCGCAATATGTCATGGTATGGCCCAGATAGCCACAGAACTGACACTTCATGAGAGGAAATGTCTTCTCATTTGAATTTATCCTCATGCCTTCTACCTTGGGAGAATAGTTGGACTGCCTGTCATTTATGAAAGTTTGAGGATAATTTTTAGTTCTTCTTTTAGTTTGGATTGAGGGTTTTTTTCAGCACATCAGGCAATGTTTCAACATGTCCAACTTTTATCATGTCTTTCTCTTGGCTCTCTCCACTTCCAGTAGTTGAAGTCTCAGCTTCACATCCAATTACACTCTTTCCCATGCAAGTGGGTCATTGATCACTCAAGATGTTTCCAATCCCATATGAACTACACTTGGCTCTTTCTAGTAATTATGCATCTGAGAATCTTCCAAAATTAATTTTCTTCTTACCCTCATTTATGGTTGATTGACATTCAATTTTACTCCTAAGAGTAACAACTTATTCCTCAAGACTCTCAACTGTCTTGGAATTCTCTTCCAGTTTGGATGAAAGGTCATTTAAGACCTTTTCTTGTTCTTCAATTCTAAGCTTTAGTTACACAACATCATATGTGATTTCAAGGATCGAAGACTGAACTCTCACTAGTTCTTCTAGTCGTTCAATTTCTGCTTCAATCTCATCAATATATTCTGATGACTCTTCCACCATTTCCTTTCACTTATTGCATCTCTTACATTTATTCTCTAGCTTGGAAAAATAATCCTTAATTTTTATCTTTGGATCACCATTAAAAGTAATCTGATTATCTCTGCCTTTATTGATCGAGGGTTCTGACTTTTCAATGGTAGCCATCATGGAAACATGGTTTCCTGTTTTAAATTCTGGTACTTCTTCTTCATAAAATTCAATATCCTCATCTTCTTCACAGACAAAAGTCTTATTCTATATTTTCTTTCCAGATTTGAAGTCTCCCTTTTTGAAAAACCTTTTTTGAGGATTCTCGGTGTCTTCAACTCTGCTCTCATCATCATCAAACTTTCTTTGGAACTGAGAGGAAATGTGCCCAACTCTTCCACAACGAAAACATGCCAGGGGTAGCTTACCTTTAAATTTTCCCTTTCCCTTCTTCATATTCTTGGTGATGAGAGAAATAATTTCTTTTTCCTAATCATCTTTACCATTACTATCTTCTGAAATTTTCAATTTGTCTATGGCTTTGAATGCCATTTCCTTTCTTACACGATTCGTAGCATCTTTGGGTTTTACTCTCATCTCATATGACACTAGACTACTTAATAGGTCATCCAGAGATAGCTTAGAAATATTTATTTCTTCAAGGGATGACACCTTTTCATTGTATATAGGTGTAATTATTCTCAATATTTTCTTTATGATATCAATGTCTTTGATTTCCTCTCCAAGACCTCGAATTGCTCCTACAACTTCAGTAATTCAATTGAAGAATGAATCTGAATTCTCATTAGGATGAATCTTTAGATCGTTAAACCTATTGTGTAAGACTTGAAGTTTTTCCACCTTCACTTTGCTGTCTCCTTCATAAATGTTTTCAAGTTTATCCCACATAGACTTTGCTGAGGTGAAACTCATCACCTTTAGGTAGATCTAAACTGAAAGAGCTGTAGTGATAGCATTCTGAGCTTTAGCATCTGCGTCAAAAACTTTCCTGTCTGTCTCAGTCATAACAAGACCTATTGGATCGGTAACTTGTATTCCTTGCAAGGTAGAAAAGAGGACTTCCATTCTGAGGGACCTTAAATGATATTTCATTATATTCTTCCAAATCTAAAAATTACTTCCATCGAAGAGAGGTACTCCCCTATTATTAACTATATTCTCCATGATGAAAAAGGATAGATCTAACACCAGTAACCTTTACCCTATGATACCACTTGTTGGACCCCGGGACACCCTGAGAGGGGAGGGGTAAATCAGGGTGAGAACTTTTTCTTTTAATGTGAAGGATCTTGTTACCACGTTGGTAGGAACTTGTTAAAAATGTATGATTAAAATGACCAGAAATCTAACAATCACATGCAGAGAGAAGACACAACACTTTTTACTTGGTTCACCACTAAGGGATACGTCCAAGGAGCATACGCTAACAGGTTGTCGGTCGTACCAAATTCCACTAAACATCAATAGATGTGTACTACAAAGGTTCGAGCACAGTCACTCTGTCCCAGGCTCACTGCCTTTACAAAAGTTCAAGGATAGCTCACTGCGTCCCTCGGGTCACTCCCGTTGACTCCCCTTGGCTAACTGCCTTCGGTGAAGTCCCACTCATCTTATAGACGTGAAGGTATCTTCATCATTGAAAAATGATGCATCCTCAATTATATGTAGATGCTCTGTTGAAGTCTAACTCTTAGCAATAGAAGAATCTCACTTTTCACTGAGGGCACCGGGAAATCTTCCAGCTTTCGTGTAGCTTCAAAGGACGGGCGTACTTCAACAACACCTGGAACACTTCCCCATGTTGGCACGCAAGTTTCAAGGATGGAGCGCAAGTTATAACTGGTGCGCAAGTCCACCTCCAACACTTGAGAGACTCAACCTTCTTCAATACCAAACTTGCGCGACCCACACCCTTGTAGGTTCCGGGCGCAGTGGAAGCACGTTGGTGGGTTAGCCCAAATTTAATTTTAGCATTAAACAACGTTCAATCCAAGATCCGTCATGATATAAAATTCCATATATTTGGAATGGAACGAAGAATGAAAAAGAAAAGAAGAGTCCCAGATCCATTGAGATATGATCATCATATGTTGGTTATAATTAATTTAATTAATTCACAAGAATTACCTCGGTGGAATTATTTCTTCGTCGATATCTCTGGTCACGATGCTGTGATCCGTCGTTGCATCATATAATCCAAGTATAGGATTCCTCTAGCGGTAATCCACACGTGCTCCACGTATCTCTGTACGTCACTGAAGGGATCTCCGGGTGCTAGCGCGGAAGAACCTTCGCTTGCGATGTCCGCCTGCGACCGCCTTGATCCGGTGGAGGATCTCGCTCTCGTAACTTGAGGGCGTTCTTGGTGGAAAGGGAATTCTATCTTGGGTTGAGAGTATTTCCAAATCCATTGTGCACAAAAATTGCTCTTGTGGAAAAAGTGTTGGGGTTGTGAGGATATTTATAATCGGTTTTGAGGTTAATAGAGTTATGATAATAAATAAACGTGTTACGCGTTTTATTTACTTCATTAACTCTTATTGAAACCCCCTTGTCGAATTATTAATTCCTTGAAATGTGCCCACACTGATTATAATTAATATCATTTAATAAAACAATATTATATCTTCAAAATCCCGACTGGAAAACTACACTACGTGTAATAATTAATACACGGCATGTACTTGTTTTCTATAAAACTACACAGCCTGTATATTTAATATACACGGTGTGTACTTTTACTTTCCATTTTTCTCCACCATATTTATTAGACCTTGAGTAATGGCTATTTATTTCTTAAATAAATGTAACTTCATTACTTGCTAATAAATATATTATTTTTCCCACAATATATTCTCTCGAATAACTAGTGTTGAAATAAATGTGATCAGGCATCCTTAAATAATTATTAAACCACAGTCGGGAATAATATTTATTTAACTTGTTAAATTAATATTTAACTGAGATACATGGACACACTTAGTGTGTGACCCTCTATGCATATTTCTCAATGTCATTAGGCGGAGCCTGCCTAAAGTCCAAGGTTAGCATCTAGAAACACGCCAAGGCACCCATAGAGAAAGAAGTTAACGCTGCAATGATGTGTCACCTCCTACGAACACTTACCGTGTAATATAAACCCTTTGTCTCAATATCTCTAATCAAGCGGGTTGCATGCTAGTGCCATCAACCCATGTGCTCTATTATTCTTTCTTTGACTTCCCGAAATTGAACTCTCCCATACCTTACCATGGCCATGGATTTATTTAGGCTATATCAATTCCATCAAAGGGCCTGAGATATCTACTTCCGTTATGGAACAGAAGGGACAAATCCTTTCTCGCATTATCTATTAATGCAGTATTACTCGTGATGCACCCAACGTATCCTACCTCAATGCGAATAGTGTGTCGTCATAGTTTTCGTCAATACATCTAAGTGCACGAGTTGTAATAACCATTAATAATAATCTTAAAGTCTAAAGACCAATACACACATTCGCAGATAGGAACATCCAATGACACTGTGAAATATGGATTTCCTACTGGAGGGTATCGTTCTCGTAATATCCTCCTAGATATTATCAAGGGCGCAAACCATGAGAAGGTTCCTCAAAGTTTTATGAGTCCTCACCCCTAATGACCTGTATTATTTTTGTCCCTCAAATAACATCATCTGGCCATAGAACATATATTCAAGAACAATGTTATGACACTTCTGTGTTCTCATCATAGTAGGGATCTGCTATGACCCTTTAATGCAACAGATGTCTTTACGAAATTATCACATGCATTGTCACGCAGAAGAACAATCAAGATGTGATAAGAAATTTTTTAATGAATAAAGTATAAAGTAGTTGGTTCTAGGCCACCAACTCCAACAGACTCTCACTTAGACTAGAGCCAACTTCTAACAACCTTTAACCCGCTAGCTCTCACATGATATTCATGCTTCTACTAAGATATTCCTTTAGTCATGGGGTCCACCATGTTCCCTTCTGTGGACACTCTGATCACTGCAACTTCACCCCTTTGATAGAAATCTCTCAAGAGGTGATACTTCCGGAGTATGTGCTTTGTCTGTTGATGTGACCTTGGTTATTTTTCAAGAGCCACCACTGCAGTATTATCACAATGCAATGTAATGGGATATTTACTGCTAGGGACCACATAAAGATCATGGATAAAGTTCTGAATCCAGAAGGATTCCTTGGCTGCATCAGAAGCCGCTATATATTTGGAATCCGCTGTAGATTCGGCGACAACTGGCTGCTTAGAACTCTTCCAGCTCACAGCTCCTCCATTATGACAGAAAACTTATCCAGATTGTGACTTTAGATCATTATTATATGTCTGAAAACCAGAATCAGCATTCCCTCTGATGACAAGATCCTCATCTCCTCCATACACCAGGAATATATCCTTATTTCTACTCAGATACTTAAGGATAGTCATAACAATAGTCCAATGCTGTTCCCCTAGCACTACTGGAATTTGGTCTTTTCCCAACGGTAGTATACCAATGGTTTACTTAAACCATTGGTATAGTGATCCTTTGCCAACGGTTTAAGAAAACCGTTGGCAAAGGGAATTTCAGTGGACCCTTTCCCAACGGTTCACTAGAACCGTTGGGAAAGGGTTCTAAACTCAGACATTTCCCAACGGTTCAGAGGAACCGTTGGGAAATGTGTGACCCTTTCCCAACGGTTCACTGGAATCGTTGGGAAAGGGGTGCTAAACTCA
Organism: Viscum album; assembly: GCA_963277665.1. Taxonomy (NCBI): domain Eukaryota; kingdom Viridiplantae; phylum Streptophyta; class Magnoliopsida; order Santalales; family Viscaceae; genus Viscum; species Viscum album. The sequence continues at coordinate 1,082,507,173 of OY728146.1, read as the reverse complement.
CACATTTCCCAACGGTTCCAGTGAACCGTTGGGAAATGTGTGCCTTTTCCAACGGTTTTTATAAACCGTTGGCAAAGGTTTCCCCCAAATTCCAGATCGGGATCTCCTCTCCCCATTCGGACAGATCCCTAATCTATTGGCTCTGCTGCTCTAGCGAACCCCATCCCTCCACTGCTCTCGCGAATCAGAACACCAGCACCCCCATCCCAACAGGTACACCCCCATACGAATAGGTAAAATTTGATCTCAACCATATTGTTGTAGTTGTTTTAATGAATAGATTTTTTCCAGGTGTTGGTGGTTTAATTGATTATTGAAATTAATATCTAAATAGGATATTGTTTGTGTTTGTGAAGACTTCTTTAATGTTTTTGTATTCTATGTTTGGAAGGAGAGTGTTCAAAACATGTAAATCAGAGTTGGGGGAGGCTATCGTGAACGTTTACATGTTTTGGATAATGGATTGTGGGAATTATGGATTGTGTTCAAACCAATTTGATATGTTTTGGATAATGGATTGTGGGGGTAGGGGGTGTCCACGGGGGTGGGTGGGTTGTCCACGAGGGTGGGCGGGGGTGTCCACGGGGGTGGGAAAGGCTGTCCACGGGGGTGGGCGGGGATGTCAAGGGGGTGTGGGCTGTCCTAGGGGTCTGGGTGGGGTGTCCTGGTGGGGGAGGGGTGTGTGGGGTGTCCAGGGGGGGTGGTATGTCTAGGTGGTGGTGGTGGGGTTGCAGGGGAGGGGGTGTGGGCCGTTTGGGAGGGTGGGCGGGGCTATCCAGGGGGGGTACGGGGTGTCCAGGGGGTACGGGGGTGGGTGGGTTGTCCACAAGGGTGGACGGGCTGTCCACGGGGGTGGCCGGGCTGTCAAGGAGGGGTGGGCGGGCTGTCCAGGGGGGGTGGGTGGGCTGGCCATGGGGGGTAGGGGTGTCCAGGGGGGTGGGCGGGCTATCCAAGGGGGTGGGGGGCTGTCCATAGGGAGAAGGGGTGTCGAGGGGGGGTGGATGGGCTGTCCACGGGGGTGGTTGGGCTGTCTAGGGGGTATGAGGTGTCCACGGGGGTGGGCGGGGCTGTCCAGGGGGGTGTGGGCTGTCCTGGGGGTCTGGGTGGGGTGTCCTGGTGGGAGAGGGGTGTGTGGGGTGTCCAGGTGGGGTGGTATGTCTAGGTGGTGGTGGTGGGGTTGCAGGGAAGGGGGGTGTGGGCTGTTTGGGAGGGTGGGCGGGGCTATCCAGGGGGGGTACGGGGTGTCCAGGGGGGTACGGGGGTGGGCGGGCTATCCACAAGGGTGGACGGGCTGTCCACGGGGGTGGCCGGGCTGTCAAGGAGGGGTGGGCTGGCTGTCCAGGGGGGTGGGTGGGCTGGCCACAGGGGGTAGGGGTGTCCAGGGGGGTGGGTGGGCTTTCCAATGGGGTGGGGGGCTGTCCATAGGGAGAAGGGGTGTCGAGGGGGGTGGGTGGGCTGTCCACGGGGGTGGTTGGGCTGTCTAGGGGGTAGGGGGCGTCCACGGGGGTGGGTGGGTTGTCCACGGGGGTGGGCGAGGCTGTCCACGGGGGTGGGAAAGGCTGTCCACGGGGGTGGGCGGGGCTGTCCAGGGGGTGTGGGCTGTCCTGGGGGTCTGGGTGGGGTGTCCTGGTGGGGGAGGGGTGTGTGGGGTGTCCAGGGGGGTTGGTATGTCTAGGTGGTGGTGGTGGGGTTGCAGGGGAGGGGGGTGTGGGCTGTTTGGGAGGGTGGGCGGGGCTATCCTGGGGGGGTATGGGGTGTCCAGGGGGGTACGAGGGTGGGCAGGCTGTCCACAAGGGTGGACGAGCTGTCCACGGGGGTGGCCGTGCTGTCAAGGAGGGGTGGGCGGGCTGTCCAGGGGGGGTGGGTGGGCTGGCCACAGGGGGTAGGGGTGTCCAGGGGGGTGGGCGGGCTATCCAAGGGGGTGGGGGGCTGTCCATAGGGAGAAGGGGTGTCGAGGGGGGTGGGTGGGCTGTCCACGGGGGTGGTTGGGCTGTCTAGGGGGTAGGGGGTGTCCACGGGGGTGGGTGGGTTGTCCACGAGGGTGGGCGGGGCTGTCCACGAGGGTACCCTACTAATATGGTTATGGGATGAGGCATGCTCTGATGTGATAACACATTAAGTTCTTGTTGGTTTTACATTTTTTCAATAACACAATAGTATGTTTTTTTCACATGTGTAGTTGATACCATGATTATTTTCTTCCTTTATCATTTACTTAAATGTATTTTATATTAAAGTTCAATCCTATTGAATTGTTTATGACAAAATGACTTATATGAATTCTTTTTACAGAATGGACAGAAGTTGGATGTATGAAACCGATCGTATCTCAAGCGATTTTCAAAACAATTTGGAGAGCTTTATAGATTTTTCATTTCACAATGCTTCAGATAGTGGCCGCATACACTGCCCATTTTCCAATTGTGTTGGTAGACCTTGGTTGAGTCGTGAAGAAGTCAACTACCACATAACCAAAAATGGTTTTCAAGTAAACTACTTTGTGTGGTATCACAATGGGGAGAAAATGAAATCTCAAATTGGTGATGATCGAAATGAAAGGACTGGAATGGAGAATTTGTTAGATGATCGGTTTCCGTTTATTCGTCATCATGAAAAAGAAAGGATTTCGACTCAAGAAGACCTCGATATGAGGACAACTGATGCATCTAGTGAAAATGATGATATTGATAGGGTGAAAAAATTGAATGATGCTGCCACGACTCCAGTATATCGACAATGCGATAAAATTAAAAAGCTGGAATTTTTAATCCGATTGTTTCATGGAAAAACTATGTATGGGATTTCTAATACAGCAATCGATTACATTCTTACCCTCTTGAAGGATTTACTTCCAGATGATGCAGATATTCCCTCAAACCACTATATGGCATGGAAGTTAGTTGAAGAACTTGGATTTTCCAGAAACAAAATTCATGCTTGCCCGAAAGATTGCAGTTTATTCTGGGAAGAAACCGCTGAATGAAATGAATGTATAAAATGTGGCACATCCCGCTGGAAGTCAAAATATGATGGAACACCATCCCGCATTCCACAGAAAGTAATGTGGCACTTTCCATTGATCCCCAGACTCCAGAATCTTTTTATGTCTGATGAAATATCAATAAAAATGAGATGGCATGATACCGAGAGAAAGAAGACTAATGATGAGTTGGTTCATCCTGCAGATGGATTTTCATGGCAGAGATTTGATGCTCGAAATCCTGATTTTGCAGCTGACGTGCGTAATGTGAGGCTGGGTCTTTCATGCGACGGTTTTAATCCATTTGGGCAGATGCTTACTTCACACAGCACATGCCCAGTTTTTATACACATTTATAATCTTCCCCCATGGTTGTGTATGAAAAAATATTTCACTTTCATGAGTATACTCATATCTGGTCCTTCTGATCCCGACATTGATATTGATGTATACATGCAACCTTTAATAAAAGAGTTGAAACTTCTTTGGGATGTGGGTGTGCACACATACGATGCATGTTCGAAAGACATATTTCAGATGCGTGCTGCGCTTATGTGGACGATCAATGATTTTCCGGCTTATGAAATGATGTCTGGATGGAGCACGAAGGGAAAACTATCATGTCCAGTTTGTATGAAGAATACACGATCCAAAAGACTGAAACATCGTTGTAGTTTCAGTTTTATGGGACATCGACGATTTTTGCCAAAGGATCATCCATATAGAATGAATCGTCGAAGATTTGATAATACTATAGAGACCGATGATCCACCTCAGCGTATGTCTGGAACTGATGTGATTAATGAATTGAAAGATTTCAGTTTTTCGTTCGGGAAGGGTCAAATGAAATATGGAAAGAGAAAGAATGTTTCCACAGAAACCTGTTACAATTGGAGGAAGAGGAGTATCTTTTTTGATTTTCCTTATTGGTCAACCAATTTTCTACGTCATTTCTTAGACGTAATGCATATTGAAAAGAATATATGTGAAATGTTTCTTTCAGTTCTTCTAAATGTCAAGGGGAAGACAAAAGATGATTTACGATCTCGACGTGACTTGGTGGATTGGGGCATCAGACCAGAATTGCATCCTGTGCGTATCAGTGAAAATAAATGGCAACTTCCATGTGCTTCTTATGTGATGACACCTACTGAAAAAAACAATTTTTGGAAGTATTAGAGACTATTAGAGTTCCTGATGGCTATTCAAGCAACATATCTAAACGGGTCAAAAGAAGATAGTTGAAGCTAAAATCTTTGAAGACTCATGATTATCACGTTCTACTGCATGAGTTGCTTCCAATAGCAATCCTTCATCTTTTGTCCAATAATGTAAGGGTGGGTGTTATTAGGTTGTGCCATTTTTTAGAGATATTTGTGCTAAGAAGTTGTCCAAGTCTTTCTTGCAAAAAATTTTGACAGATGCCCCATTAATTTTGTGTGAGTTGGAGAAAATATTTCCCCCATCATTTTTCACATGCATGCTGCATCTGACTGTCCATATTCCAACTGAAATACTTCTCGGAGGAATTGTTTCTTTTTGTTGGATGTATCCAACTGAAAGAAATAAGTTCACATTAAAGTCTTATGTTCGAAACAAGAATCATCCCGAAGGTTCTATCATGAACGGTTACTTAGCTCAAGAATGTATGGATTTCTGTTCAATGTATTTGTCTGATCTTACTACAAGAATGAACAGACCAATGAGAAATGAAGAAGAACAATATGAGAAAATTGAACCCAGTTTTCCATCACTTCCTCAAACAGGAGGAATTCCTGGATCATATACATTGAAGACATTAAGCCATGAAGAGCGGGAGATGGCACATCGCACAGTTTTGTTCAACTGTGATTTGTTCGATGACTATATCAGGTAACACAATTGAATATGTATATCTTACATATATATCTGTTAAACTATTCATATTTTTTTATCTACAGGGAACATAAAACAATGATAAATAGGAGGCATCGTTCTTTATCTTTGAGAAGGAGAGAGACTTTGCATAGCAAAGAGTTTTCTGCTTGGTTAAAATTGAAGGTAAAAATATTACTGTTTAAATTAACTATTTCAATATTTACTTAAGTTTAACTGTCATTTATATTGCAGGTATTGAGTTTGTCTGCTGACTCTGTCTCTGAGGAAATAAGAGCTTTGGATTTTGGTCCTAATACCGTGGTTCGTGACTGTAAATCAATTGTTATCAATGAGTACATATTTATTGTCACTGAATGAGCCAAAAACATGAGAACACAACATGATGGTATTATGGTTACTGCCACAATAGATTGTTATCCCAGTGCATCAGATAGTAGACCACGACTTGAAAATGTGGGTTATTATGGAGTCGTTGAGAAAATAATAATATTGGATTATTACTCTCATGGACGAGTCACAATGATGAAATGTCATTGGTTTGATTCGATGACGAGACATGGCACATTTATTGATGATTGTGGATTTTGAGTAATTAATATGACCTGCACTCTTGCTACCGAAGAACCATATGTGTTGGCATCAATGGCTAAACAAGTTTTTTATGTCAAAGATCAACTTCAACCTGAATTTGGTGTCATAGTTGAAGTAATTCCAAGACATATTTTTGATGATGCTGATGATGGAATTGACACTGTCCCTATTGCCATTGGAACCAATCCATTTATTTCTTTTGATGAATCCAATAGATCAATTGTCAGAGTTTATTGTGAACCTGAAGTTGTGGTTGGAAATATATAGAATCATTCATCCATGTTCTCAATTCTTTTGGTTTACCTCGAGTTGGGTTGTTAAGGTTGGTAATATTCATATTTATTTAGTATTGATCACAAATATGTTTTAGCTGACTTGACCGTTATTTGAATTTTCAATGTTTATTGGTTGCTGTTTCATTTGAATTGCATTTTCTAATTTGGAATTGAACTGTATTCAAACCAAATCAAACAATATTTCTAACTTGGTGAACATTACAACTTGTATGTTTTATTAAATTCATTCAAGATCTTCTAAAACAATTGATAGCTAAATTACCAATGAATCCCCTCATTCCCTCATATATTTAGTTTTTTGGTTTACACATTAATTTTCTTTTTCTAATTAATTACATATTTGTTTTCAAATGCAGGAAATGCAGCCAATTGAAGAGAGACGAAGAAAAAAAATGGCGGAGAACAATCGTCGGATGGAGGAGATGGGCATTCCACCATTAGTGCCTACAGTGAGTACTTTATTTCAAATATATATATATATATATATATATATATATATATATATTTACAGAATATATAATGTCATGTGATTAATTTTTTTTGTAAACTTTTTTGTAGGATCCACCATTACGTCGACAGTTATTCGACGAGGAGCCTAGTACTGGTCTTAGTACTCAGGCCGGTGGTACGAGGAGGGTTCGTACCAGAGGTGGACGTAGAGCTGCGCGTGCCCGACTAGACCCTGCCCCTCCTAATGACATTTCAGCCTTCCCACATTCTGATCCCGGTGTGTCGTTAGGGACACATGGGGTATTTAGGCCTCCCATGTTTTCGCTACCTTCTGCATCTTCTTCCCCATCATTTTTACATCCCATGATGATTCCCACTCCCTAGTCAGCATCAGGCCATACAGCTGTTCCATCTTCTTTTCCTTATACTTCTGTCTCTCCGAGCTTTTATATTCCATCATCTTCGACTCCTGTTCCACCAAAGGGTGTTCCATCAGGTTCTGTGGATCCGGCACCACTCATTGATCAGACTAGCGCAGGTATATTTATAAAACCCTAACAAATTTTTATAGCAATATTTATTTTCATTATAACATTTTTTGATAAAATATTTGTTTTTCTTTCATGAAAGATACATCTACTAATAGGAGGCGGGGGCGGGGCCGTACACGCATGCGTTTGGTGTGGAACCGTCACACACAGGTTATGGTAGAATATAATGAAGACAATCAGATGGTTGAGAAAACAGGGCAGCAATGTCGGAGTTTTCTGGCGACGCTTTCCAAATACTCCGACATCATTCCCATCAGCCCGCTGTCGTGGAGACATTTGCCACATGAGGTCAAAGATAGAGCTTGGGCAGAGATATGGGTAAAAAAATCTGTTGTATTTAATGCCATGAATTATTTTTGTATTTATATGAATTAATATTTTGATTTCAGCTTCGATTTAATTATCCTGATAGTGAGGGTGCACGACTGGAACGTCTAAAGGATTTAGGCGAGCTTTGGAGAGCCTACAAGCATGAGCTGTATATTGGCTGGCGTGCTAGAGTTGGCACTGAGTTAGAGGCGGTACCAGTCGTGGATGATTGTCCTATAGAGCAGTATCGTCAGATGATTACTCATTGGACGAGTACCCAATTTAAGGTATGAATTACATTTGAGGTATTTAAATAATAACTTTCAAGTTTTGCATTAATATTATCCTTTTCATTATCGAATTTTATTTAGGAATCATCTGGAAAAAATAAAAAAAACATTGATGCAAAAAAATACCTCCATACACTAGGACGCACGACGATGCCGGATCATGAGAGGCAGCAGGTACGACAATTGTTTATAAGTTTTCTGTACGACTTACATTTTCTTTTGTTTCCTCAATTATTTAATAATTTGATAAAGTTTTTATATAACTTTTGTTTTCAATGTCATTGTAGAGGCAAGTACAAAATATTGAAGGACGTGTGCCTCAAGCAAAACTGTTTTTCTCGAGTAGACGAAAAAAGGATGGAAGTGCTGTCAACGAAGCGACTCAGCAGCAGATTGTAAGTTTTAATCTGTTGATTTTATATTTTAATATCTATTTCGTAACTTAATAATATATTTATATTTGTAACAGGATGCTTTAGAGGCCCTCGATGCCCAAGAAGCAGACAATTTTGGGCCATCTGATCACTTACATCAGGTGTTGGGAGAGGATCATTCTAGCAGAGTATGCTGCCGACCTAGGATAGGCCCGACGAGGTATTGGCCTGCCTCAGGTACAAGTTGTAGTGCCACCGAGCTGCAGAAAGTTAGGGCACAGGCAGAACAGGCTGAGAAAAGGGTCACAGAGACGGCAGAACAGTCTGCTAGGGCAAACAGTTCATTTATGAAATTTATTGAAGTTCTACGTCCAACACTTCCAGCAGAGGCCAGCCCAGCGATTGATGAATACATGTCGTCAATACATTCTATATATGGTGCACCAGGTGGCAGTTCCAGTGGTGGTCAGGCCGATATCCAGCTTGAAGATGATGATGGAGAGGAGTCTGATGCGGAAGAGGAGGGAGATGAGGAGGGCGAGGAGGAGGGTGAAGGCGAGGAGGAAGGCGTTGTGGAGGGTGAGGACGATGAGGAGGACGATGATGAGGGTGATGATGATGATGATGATGGTGATGGTGATGCTGATGTGGGACATATTGATCCGTTACATTTTTGACTTATATTACTGAGATTTGATGTTTAATCTATTCTAGTTGTTGGTTTTATCTAGACTCGTAGTATAGTATTGGAGTTGAGTTATTTTTATATATTGTCTGTTTTTATGGATGTTGTTGTCTTTTAGTGGTTGTGTGTTTGAGAACTCCCTGGACAACCCCACTCATTCTTGGACCCTGGACAACCCCCCCTCCCCCTTGGACCCCGAACACCCCCCAAACACCCCTCGGACAGCCCCGCGGACAGCCCCCTGGACAGCCCCCCGTACAGCCCCCAACCCTCCACCCTGGACCCCGGATAGCCCCCCGGACAGCCCCCCGGACAGCCCCCCGAACAACCCCCCCACCCTCCCCCTTGGACCCCGGACAACCCCCCAAACACCCCCCGGACAGCCCCCTGAACAACCCCAGAAAACCCCCTGAACAACCCCTGAACAACCCCTGAACAACCCCTGAACAACCCCCTGAACAACCCCCGGACAGCCCCCTAAAAAACCCCGGACAACCCCCTGAACAACCCCCAAACACCCCCCGGACAGACCCCGCACAGCCCCCCACCCTCCTCCTTGGTCCCCGGACAGCCCCCCGGACACCCACCGGACAGCCCCCCCGGACAGCCCCCCGGACAGCCCCTCCACCTTCCTTAATTTCATTAGCTCTGAAATGTTTCATAGCACAATCAACTAAAATCTAATCCATAATAAATATTATATAAAAATATTCTATATGAATTTCCATAAGATTTTAAGTGAAAACAAAAAGTGACATACGAAAAACTGACCAAACGCATTTTAAATGTGTTTATGCTTTAGGAAAACGATCCATGGGTCATATGTGATGTGTACGAATCAACCCCGCCTCAATCCGAGGCACGGTGTGGTTGGAACAACTCAAAGTGTATGTCTTTTGTTTCAAAAGGACATCATTTTAAGTGAAAAACATCAACTGGCATACGGAAAACCAGCCAAACGCATTCGGATTGTGTTGATACTTTAAGACAACGATCCATGGGTCATTTGAGACGTGTACGAGTCAACCCCGCCTAAATCCGAGATGCGGTGTGGTCGGGACCACTCTAAGTGACTTTCTTTTGTTTAAAATGGACAGTATTTTAAGTACATACGGAAAACCGACCAAACGCATTCGGTTTCTGTTGAAACTTTAGGAGAACGATCCATGGGTCATATGTGACGTGTACGAGTCAACGCCACCTCAATCCGAGGCGTGGTGTGGCCGACACCACTCAAAGTGTCTCTATTTTGTTTAAAATGGACTTCATTTTTAGTGAAAACAAAAAATGACACACGGAAAACCGACCAAACGCATTCGGTTTCTGTTGAAACTTTAGGAGAACGATCCATGGGTCATATGTGACGTGTACGAGCCAACGCCACCTCAATCCGAGGCGCGGTGTGGCCGACACCACTCAAAGTGTCTCTATTTTGTTTAAAATGGACAGTATTTTGGCCGTTTATGACACCAGAACTGCGTTGTCGGTCACCGCGGGCACATGGCACGTCCGATTGACGTACCGTCTACGCGTACACGTCATGAATAATAATTAGAATGTTTCACGGTGGTTTCAGGTCAATCTGAGGTCGTCTGCTATGAATTTGACCGTTTGACGCCCGCTTTGGCCGTTTATGACACTAGAACTACGTTGTCGGTCACTGCGGGCACACGGCACGTCCGATTGACGTTTCGTCTGCTCGACCACTTCATAAATCACTCACCCGTATTTTTCGTCTGATTTCAAGTCATTCCGACTTCGTTCGGCCCATTTGGACCACCCTCACGCTCGTTTACGAAGCGCGTGCATCACTTAAAATACGAATATTGAGCCGTATCGCGCAAACCGCACGTCCGATTGACGTGTCGTCTATGCGTACATGTCACGAATAATAATTAGAATGTTTCACGGTGGTTTCAGCTCAATATGAGGTCGTCCGCTATGAATTTGACCGTTGGACGCCCGTTTTGGCCGTTTATGACACCAGAACTGCGTTGTCGGTCACCGTGGGCACATGGCACGTCCAATTGACGTGCCGTCTACTCGACCACTTCAGAAATAAATCACCCGTATTTTTCATCTGATTTCAGGTCATTCCGACTTCGTTCGGCCCGTTTGGACCCCCATCACGCGCGTTTACGAAGCGCGTGCATCACTTAAAATACGAATATTGAGCCGTACCGCACAAACCGCACGTCCGATTGACGTGCCGTCTGTGCGTACACGTCAAAAATAATAATTAGAATGTTGCACGGTGGTTTCAGCTCAATCTGAGGTCGTCCGCTATGAATTTGACCGTTGGACGCCCGTTTTGGCCGTTTATGACACCAGAACTGCGTTGTCGGTCACCGCGGGCACACGGCACGTCCGATTGATGTGCCGTCTGCTCAACCACTTCAGAAATCACTGTCCCGTATTTGTCGTCTGATTCCAGGCCATTCCGACTTCGTTCGGCCTGTTTGGACCCCCCTCAGGCGCGTTTACGAAGCGCGCGCATCACTTAAAACACGAATATTGAGCCGTACCGCACAAACCGCACATCCGATTGGCGTACCGTCTATGCGTACATGTCACGAATAATAATTAGAATGTTGAACGGTGGTTTCAGGTCAATCTGAGGTCGTCTGCTATGAATTTGACCGTTTGACGCCTGTTTTGGCCGTTTATGACACCAGAACTGCGTTGTCGGTCACCGCGGGCACACGGCATGTCCGATTGATGTGCCGTCTGCTCGAACACTTCATAAATCACTCACCCGTATTTTTCGTCTGATTTCAGGCCATTCCGAAATCGTTCGTCCCGTTTGGACCACCCTCACGCGCGTTTACGAAGCGCGCACATCACTTAAAACACGAATATTGAGCCGTACCGCGCAAACCGCACATCCGATTGACGTGCCGTCTATGTGTACACATCACGAATAATAATTAGAATGTTTCATGGTGGTTTCAGGTCAATATGAGGTCGTCCGCTATGAATTTGACCGTTTGACGCCCGTTTTGGCCGTTTATGACACCAGAACTGCATTGTCGGTCACCGCGGGCACACGGCACGTCCGATTGACGTGCCGTCTGCTCGACCACTTCATAAATCACTCACCCGTATTTGTCGTCTGATTTCAGGCCATTCCGAAATCGTTCGGCCCGTTTGGACCACCCTCACGCGCGTTTACGAAGCGCGCGCATCACTTAAAACACGAATATTGAGTCGTACCGCGCAAACCGCACGTCCGATTGACGTGCCGTCTATGCGTACACGTCACGAATAATAATTAGAATGTTTCACGGTGGTTTGAGGTCAATCCAAGGTTGTCTGCTATGAATTTGACCGTTTGACGCCCGTTTTGGCCGTTTATGACACCAGAACTGCATTGTCGGTCACCGCGGGCACACGGCACGTCCGATTGACGTGCCGTCTGCTCGACCACTTCATAAATCACTCAACCGTATTTTTCGTCTGATTTCAGGCCATTCCGAAATCGTTCGGCCCGTTTGGACCACCCTCACGCGCGTTTGCGAAGCGCGCACATCACTTAAAACACGAATATTGAGCCGTACCGCGCAAACCGCACGTCCGATTGATATGCCGTCTGTGCGTACACATCAAGAATAACAATTAGAATGTTTCACGGTGGTTTCAGGTCAATCCGAGGTCGTCCGCTATGAATTTGACCGTTTGACGCCCGTTTTGGCCGTTTATGACACCAAAACTGCGTTGTCGGTCACCGCGGGCACACGACACGTCCGATTGACATGCCGTCTGCTCGACCACTTCATAAATCACTCACCCGTATTTTTTGTCTGATTTCAGGCCATTCTGAAATCGTTCGGCCCGTTTGGACCACCCTCACGCGCGTTTACGAAGCGCGCGCATCACTTAAAACACAAATATTGAGCCGTACCGCGCAAACTGCACGTCCGATTGACGTGCCGTCTATGCGTACACGTCAAAAATAATAATTAGAATGTTTCACGGTGGGTTCAGGTCAATCCGAGGTCGTCCGCTATGAATTTGACCGTTTGACGCCCGTTTTGGCCGTTTATGACACCATAACTACGTTGTCGGTCACCTCGGGCACACGACACATCCGATTGACGTACCGTCTGCTCAACCACTTCATAAATCACTCACCCGTATTTGTCGTCTGATTTCAGGCCATTCCGAAATCGATCGGCCCGTTTGGACCACCCTCACGCGCGTTTACGAAGCGCGCACATCACTTAAAACACGAATATTGAGCCGTACCGAGCAAACCGCATGTCCGATTGACATGCCGTCTATGCGTACACATCACGAATAATAATCAGAATGTTTCACGGTAGTTTCAGGTCAATCCGAGGTCGTCCGCTATGAATTTGACCGTTTGACGCCCGTTTTGGCCGTTTATGACACCAAAACTGCGTTGTCGGTCACCGCGGGCACATGGCACGTCCGATTGACGTTTCGTCTACTCGACCACTTCATAAATCACTCACCCGTATTTGTCGTCTGATTTCAGGCCATTCCGAAATCATTCGCCCCGTTTGGACCACCCTCACGCGCGTTTACGAAGCGCGCGGATCACTTAAAACACGAATATTGAGCCGTATCGCGCAAACCGCACGTCCGATTGACGTTCCGTCTACGCGTACACGTCACGAATAATAATTAGAATGTTTCACAATGGTTTCAGGTCAATCCTAGGTCGTCCTCTATGAATTTGACCGTTTGACGCCCGTTTTGGCCGTTTATGACACCAGAACTGCGTTGTCGGTCACCGCGGGCACACGGCACGTCCGATTGACGTGCCGTCTGCTCGACCACTTAATAAATCACTCACCCGTATTTTTTTTTTCTGATTACAGGCCATTCCGAAATCATTCGGCCCATTTGGACCACCCTCACGCGCGTTTACGAAGCGCGCGCATCACTTAAAACACGAATATTGAGCCGTACCACGCAAACCGCACGTCCGATTGAGGTTCCGTCTACGCGTACACATCACGAATAATAATTAGAATGTTTCACAGTGGTTTCAGGTAAATCTGAGATCGTCCGCTATGAATTTGACCGTTTGACGCCCGTTTTGGCCGTTTATGACACCAGAACTGCGTTGTCGGTCACCGCGGGCACACAGCACGTCCGATTGATGTGCCGTCTGCTCGACCACTTCATAAATCACTCACCCGTATTTTTCGTCTGATTTCAGGCCATTCCGAAATCATTCGGCCCATTTGGACCACCCTCATGCGCGTTTACGAAGCACGCGCATCACTTAAAACACGAATATTGAGCCGTACCGTGCAAACCGCACGTACGATTGATGTGCCGTCTGCGCGTACACATCACGAATAATAATTAGAATGTTTCACGGTGGTTTCAAGTCAATCCGAGGTCGTCCGCTATGAATTTGACCATTTGACGCCCGTTTTGGCCGTTTATGACACCAGAACTGCGTTGTCGGTCACCGCGGGAACAAGGCACGTCCAATTGACGTGCCGTCTGCTCGAACACTTCAGAAATCACTCACCCATATTTTTCGTCTGATTTAAGGTCATTCCGACTTCGTTCGGCCCGTTTGGACCCCCCTCACGCGCGTTTACGAAGCGCGTGCATCACTTAAAATACGAATATTGAGCCGTACCGTGCAAACCGCACGTCCGATTGACGTGCCGTCTGCGCGTACATGTCAAGAATAACAATTAGAATGTTTCACGGTGGTTTCAGGTCAATCCGAGGTCGTCCTCTATGAATTTGACCGTTGGACGCCCGTTTTGGCCGTTTATGACACCAGAACTGCGTTGTCGGTCACCGCGGGCACACGGCACGTCCGATTGACGTGCCGTCTTCTCGACCACTTCATAAATCACTCACTCGTATTTTTCGTCTGATTTCAGGCCATTCCGAAATCGTTCGTCCCGTTTGGACCACCCTCACGCGCGTTTACGAAGCACGCGCATCACTTAAAACATGAATATTGAGCCGTACCGCGCAAACCGCACGTCCTATTGACATTCCGTCTACGCGTACACGTCACAAATAATAATTAGAATGTTTCACGGTGGTTTCAGCTCAATCCGAGGTCGTACGCTATGAATTTGACCGTTTGACGCCCGTTTTGGCCGTTTATGACACCAGAACTGCGTTGTCGGTCACCGCGGGCACATGGAACGTCCAATTGACGTGCCGTCTGCTCAAACACTTCAGAAATCACTCACCCGTATTTTTCGTCTGATTTCATGCCATTCCGACTTCGTTCGGCCCGTTTGGACCCCCCCTCATGCGCGTTTACGAAGCGCGCACATCACTTAAAATATGAATATTGAGCCGTACCGCGCAAACCGCATGTCCGATTGATGTGCCGTCTGCACGTACACATCACGAATAATAATTAGAATGTTTCACGGTGGTTTCAGCTCAATCTGAGGTCGTCCTCTATGAATTCGACCATTGGACGCCCGTTTTGACCGTTTATGACACCAGAACTGCGTTGTCGGTCACCGCAGGCACACGGCACATCCGATTAACGTGCCGTCTGCTCGACCACTTCATAAATCACTCTCCCGTATTTTTTGTCTGATTTCAGGACATTCCGACTTCGTTTGGCCCGTTTGGACCCCCCTCACGCGCGTTTATGAAGCGCGCGCATCACTTAAAACATGAATATTGAGTCGTACCGCACAAACCGCACGTTCGATTGACATGAAGTCTACGCGTACACGTCACAAATAATAATTAGAATGTTTCACGGTGGTTTTAGCTCAATCCGGAGATGTGGTGTCGCCGACACCACTCAAAGTGTTCTTCTTTTGTTTCAAAAGGACGTCATTTTAAGTGAAAAGCATCAACTGACATACGGAAAACCGACCAAATGCATTCCGAATCTGTTGATAATTTATCCCAACAATCCATGGGTCATATGTGACGTGTACGAGCCAACCCGGGATGAATCTGAGTCGCGGTGTGGCCAGGATAAGTCTAAGTGGCTCTCTTTTGTTTAAAATGGACACCATTTTAAGTACGTATGGAAAAACGACCAAACGGATTCGGTTTCCATTGAAACTTTAGGATAACGATCCATGGGTCATATGTGACGTGTACGAATCATTCCCGCCTCAATCTGACATGCGGTGCGGCTGACACCACTCAAAGTGTCCGTCTTTTGTTTCAAAAGGACGTCATTTTAAGTGAAAGGCATCAACTGACATACGGAAGAACGACCAAACGCATTCGGATTCTATATATACTTTAGCACAATGATCCATGAGTCATATGTGACGTGTACAAGTCAACCCCGTCTTAATCCGAGATGCGGTGTGGCCGACACTGCTCTAACTCTGTCTCTTTTGTTTAAAATGGACATGATTATAAATGAAAAGAAGAACTGGCATATGCAAAACCGACCAAACGCATTCGTAATCTTTTGATAATTTATCACAACGATCCATGGGTCATATGTGACATGTACGAGCCAACCCGGGATGAATCTGAGTCGCGGTGTGGTCAGGATTAGTCTAAGTGTCACTCTTTTGTTTAAAATGGGCAACATTTTAAGTACATACGGAAAACTGACCAAACGCATTCAGTTTCCATTTAAACTTTAGGAGAACGATCCATGGGTCATATGTGACGTGTAAGAATCAACCCCGCCTCAATTGGATACGCGGTGTGGTCGGAACCACTCATAGTGTCTATCTTTTGTTTCAAAAGGACGTCATTTTAAGTGAAAAACATCAACTGGCATACGGAAAACCGACCAAATGCATTCGGATTGTGTAGATACTTTAGCACAACGATCCATGGGTCAAATGTGACGTGTACGAGTCAACCCCGCCTCAATATGAGGTGCGGTGTGGCCGGTATCACTTCAGGTGTATGTATTTTGTTTAAAATGGACATCATTTGAGGTAAAAATATATGGTATAGAAAAAACCGATCAAATTATGAATTGAATTTCGGATTCCACATATAATTGTCATCTAAATTTTAAATTGAATTCTATATTAATTATGTACGTTTATAATTACATTATGAATTCTAATTTAATTCTCATCTAAGTGTGGTCGGGACCACTCTAAGTGACTTTCTGTTGTTTAAAATGGACAACATTTTAAGTACATACGGAAAACTGACCAAATGCATTCGGTTTCCATTGAAACTTTAGGATAACGATCCATGGGTTATATGTGATGTGTACGATTCAACGCCACCTCAATCCGAGGCGTGGTGTGGCCGGTACAACTCAAAGTGTATGTCTTTTGTTTCAAAAGGACATCATTTTAAGTGAAAAACATCAACTGACATACGGAAAACCGGCCAAACGCATTCGGATTGTGTTGATACTTTAGGAAAATGATCCATGGGTCATTTGAGACGTGTAAGAGTCAACCCTGTCTAAATCCGTGACGCGGTGTGGACGGTACCACTCTGACTGTGTCTCTTTTGTTTAAAATAGACAAGATTATAAGTGAAATAAACAACTGACATATGAAAAACTGACCAAACGCATTAGGAATCTGTTGAAAATTTAGGACAACTATTCATGGGTCATATGTTACGTGTACGAGTTAACCACGCCTCAATCTAAGTCACGGTTTGGCCGAGACCACTCTAAGTGTATCTCTTTTCTTTAAAATGGACTACATTTTAAATTCATACGGAAAACCAACCAAACACATTCTGATTGTGTTTATATTTTAGCACAACAATCCATGGGTCATTTGTGATGTGTACGAGTTAACCCCGCCTCAATACGAGGCGCGGTGTGGCCAAAACCATTCAAAGTGTATCTCTTTTTTTTAAAAAACACTTCATTTTAAGTGAAAACAACAACTGACATACGGAAAACCGACCAAACGATTTCGGAATATGTTGATACTTTAGGACAACAATCAATGAGTAATTTGTGACGTGTAAGAGTTAACCTCGCCTCAATCCGAGGCACGGTGTGACCGGTATCATTCCAGATGTATGTATTTTGTTTAAAATGGATATCATTTCTATTAAAAATATATGGTATATGAAAAACCAATCAAATTATGAATTGAATTCCAGATTCCACATATGATTGTCATCTAAATTTTAAAATGAATTATAAATGAATTATGTATGTTTATAATTATGTTATGAATTCTGCTTTAATTATGGATGTGTATATTTTCAGGATGCATTATATGTGTTGGTTGGTTGGTTTGCATTATTTGTATGTGTTGGTTTGTTCTCTATATGTATACATTATATGTGTTACAGGTACAATAATTGGATTGAAAAATGAATTGAAAACAAGGTCATAATTGGATTGAAAATTGAATTGAAACCGAGGGTGAATGCCCAAAAACCAGACCTGCTGTGAAAATTGCAGGCTGCTGTGCAATTTTCACAGCAAAGCCTAAGCCAACGGTTTGAAAACCGTTGGCATAGGCTCTATGTAGCTGTTTTTACCAACGGTTCAAGGAACCGTTGGTAAAAACACCCTATCTAAACGGTTTGAAACCGTTGGGATATCCTGTTGAATGGTTGTTTTTACCAACAGTTCATAGAACTGTTGGTAAAAACCTTTCCCAAAGGTTTGTAAACCGTTGGGAAAGAAAATTCTCTGTTGATTTCCTAACGGGCCAAACCGTTGGGAAAGGCCTTTCCCAACGGTTTGGCATAACCATTGGGATAGGTTGATTTTTTCTAACCTACCCCAACGGTTCTCTATAAACCGTTGGGAAAAGCCTTTCCCAATGGCTTACTTCCCCACGGTTTGCAGAACCGTTGGTATAACATATACCAACGGTTCTGCAGCCTTTCCCAACGGTTCTAAACCGTTGGGAAATGATGGATTTCCAGTAGTGTGGATCTTCTTGATATCTGCCTACCATGCTTAGTGCATAGGAAACATCAAGCCTGGTACATAACATGGTATACATGATGGATCCTATAGCTGAGGCGTATGAGATCTTGCTCATCCTATCTTTCTCTTGTTGTGTATGAGGACACATTTTCTTAGAAAGATGTAAGCCATGTGAAACTGAAACCAATCCTATCTTGGATTGTTCCATACTAAATCTCTTTAGTATCTGGTCAATTTATGTACCCTGACTTAGTCCAAGCAACCTCTTGGATCTATCACGAATGATCTTGATCCCTAGAATGTAGGCTGCTTCACCTAAATCTTTCATGGAGAATCACTTGTTCAACCAGTCTTTAACTGAATGTAAGGCTGGTACGTAATTTCCAATAAGAAATATGTCATCAACATATACCACTAGGATGATGACCTCATTCCCATTAAACCACTTATAAACACATGGCTCACATTCGTTCTTAATGAAACCAAATTCCTTTATGGCTTCATCAAATCGAATGTTCCATGACCTGGATGCTTGCTTCAATCCATAAATGGATTTATGCAACTTGCAAACCCGTTTGGCTTCACCTGGTGTCACAAAACCTTCTGGTTGTGTCATATAGACATATTCCTGAAGGTTCCCATTAAGGAATGATGTTTTGACATCCATATGCCAAATCTCGTAGTCATGGTAAGATGATATGGAAAGTATGATTCTTATGGATTTAAACATGGAAACTAGCAAGAAGGTTTCATCATAGTCAATTCCTTGACGCTGTCTGAATCCTTTAGCCACTAGCCTTGATTTATAGGTGCTAACTTGAACTTCCATATCTAGATTTCTCTTGAATACCCATTTGCATCCAATAGGCTTTACATCAACTGGCTCATCGACCAGAACCCAAACTTGGTTCTGATACATGGAATCCATCTTAGAATTCATAGCTTCTAGCCATCTTGTAGCTTCTGAGCTTTCTACTACTACCTTGTAGGAGAGAGGCTCATCATTTTCCAACAATAATGATTCACCATCCTCGGTGACTAGGAAACCAAATCTCTCTGGTTCCCTTACCTCTCTCGAGCTCCTACGCAGTACTTGTGTTTCTAGAACCTCTTCCATGAGGACCTGTAGAACTTGTTCCTGTACCAACTCTTGTGTATCTTGAGCATCAAATTTGTCAAATTCAATCTTTCTCCCACTATACTTCTTGAGGATGTGCTCCCTCTCAAGAAAGACGGCTTGTCTAGAGACATTTACTTTCTTGTCTTGATGGTTATATAGGTAATATCCGTTCGTTTCCCTGGGATATCCTATAAAGATACACTTCATGCCCCGGGGTGCTAGTTTGTTGCCTGAGAAGGCCTTAACAAATGCCTCGCATCCCCATACACGTGTATGCGACAAGATGGGTTTCTTTCCATTCCATAACTCAGAGGGAATTCCATTTTCTACCTTATTTGGAACTCGGTTTAATGTGTATGCTGCAGTTTGTAATGCATATCCCCAAAAGGATAATGGAAGATCCGCATGAATCATCATCGACCTCACCATGTCCAACAAGGTGTGGTTCCTCCTTTCACTAACACCATTCCACTGTGGTGTATAAGGAGGAGTGAGCTGAGACAGAATCCCAGACTCCCATAGAAGATAGATGAACTCTTGGTTCAGATATTCTCCACCTCGATCCGATCGAAGCTTCTTTATCTTCTTACCAAGCTGATTATCTACTTCATTCTTGAATTCCTTAAATTTATCGAAGGCTTCTGACTTATACCTCATTAAGTAGACAAATCTGTATCTACTCAAATCATCAGTAAAAGTAATGAATTAAGAATATCCACCTCTATCTTCTATTGGAAATGGTCTACATACATCCGTGTGTACCAATCCTAGAAGCTCTGTTGCCCTTTCACCCTGTCCACTAAAAGGCGTCTTGGTCATTTTACCTTGTAAACAAGCGTGACATATATCAAGTGGTTTTAGCTTAGTAGAGTCTAAATAGCCATCTTGATAGAGCTTTTTCAAGTGCTTCTCGTTTACATGACCAAGGCGGTGATGCCACAATTGGGTGATGTATGAGTCACGTGAGTTTGTTTCATTATCGATTGCCAACACTTGGTTTTCGTAATTTAATACATACAAAACATTATTCAAATGTACCATACCATAACATATGTTGTTCTTATAAAAGAGACAACCCTTATTTCCAAACTTGAAAATAAATCCATCCATATCCAAAAAATATACAGAAATTATGTTCTTGGTAACACTAGGCACATAATAACAGTTACGTAAAACCAAAATCATCCCAGTCGGCAATGAGAGGTGGTAATCGCCAATAGCCAATACAGCTAGCCTTGTGCCATTGGAAGCTCGAAGATCCACATGTCCTATGGAAATATTTCTAAATATACTTGGTTCCTACATTTGAATACAGATTTGAGCCCCACAAGCTGTATCTAATACCCAATGTGTAGAAATAGAAAGATTACACTCGATAACGAACACACCTTTAGCGTCCCCATGCTTCTGGGTGCAGTTACTCTTCTAGTGGCCCTGCTTGCCACATTCAAAATACACTGCCTCCCATTCATTGCCCTGCCTCTGGATCTTCCCCTTCTTGGAGGGACGGTGCTCGAGGGCTTCAGACCGTTTATAAGTCTTTGGCCCCTTTGCCTTGTCCTTACTTTTCTTGTTCACCATAAGGACCGTGGGTTTGTCACACCCCATGTCCTTATCTACCTGGAGAATCAAGGTCAGAAGCTCCGATAGACTCTTCTCATTGCCGCTCATATTATAGTTGACAATGAAGCTAGAGAAGGTCTTGGGCAGTGATGATAGGATGAGATCTGTACGCAACTCATCCGGGAATTTAATCCCTAAGATGTCCAGGCGTTCAATGTTGCCAATAAGCTTGACTACATGAGGCCCAGCTGGCATAGACTCTCCAAGATTAGTTATAAACAAATATTTAGAGATCTCATACCTCTCCTGTATCGCCTTCTCTTGGTATAGATCCTTAAGGTGAGACATCATGCTATACACGTCCATGTTTTCATGTTGCTTCAAGAGCTCATTGGACATGGACGATAGCATGAAACACTGGACATCTGTGGCATAATCCATGTGTTTCATATAGAGAGATAATTCCTCATCATTGTCCTATTTCCCAAGCGCAACTGGAATAGTCTTTTCCAGCACATACAATTTCCTTTTGTGGTGAAGGATGACGCGTAAATGCCTCTGGCACTCTTGGAAATTGGTGCCGGTGAGAAGGTTTTCCTTCTCGAGTATGGTTCACAATGATATGTTTGAAGTCATTTTCTTGTCGTTTCTACAAATTAAGATGAGAAAAGGTTTAGTAATTTATTACAAAACTGAGACAAATAAATATATTAATACTTATTAGTCTCCCACTATTTTATCGAAATCCAATAGCCCTCAACATTGACTTCGGAATATTATGTTTCCTGAATATTCTAGTGGAAAGGATCCATATTGCCCTTCGCATTACCCCAACTAGGGTTAATCAAGCAACTTGAAGGGTTTTAGGTAGGCATTCCAAATGCCAACTGCATTAACTCGCAGCTCCTTGATCCACTGAGTGGACTCCCCAATCCTGAAATCCTTTTATTTTGGATTTCCTCAATCTTTGCCTCTTGGTCACACCAAGTCCTGCTGTGGAAGTCAACCCTTGATGCGAACCAAGTCAAGTCAACCCAAAACCTTGAATTATAATTCCCTGATAATTGAAAGCACCCCAACTAGGGTTGGTCAAGCACTTTGAACTATGGTTCGATTCTAACCAAGATTATGGAAGGCTACACCGACTTAATATTTCTTTTGAGGGATTTTATCCTTATACGTAAATTTCCATTTTATTATCTTTGATTACATGATTTTTAATATTAAGTGGGATATACTTAAGTGATTAACCATGTCTAAGATAATATTTACGTATAATATGGTTTTATTTTAGTTCCATCTTGCATGCTTGTTTAATTCATTAATTGTGTGATCGTGACAACACACCCACAATAAATAAACCATGCAAATGACAGAAATAAAATAAATGGTATGATCATGAGTGTTTTCTATTGGTTAGTTTATCTAGAGGTTGATAAACTAACCCAAGACCTAGTGGAGAATCACCTTGAACCTTTCGGGTTCGTGTTTACAGCTTTCCACCTGTCCACTTTTGTATCTCCTTGGATTGGTTTCACCTTGGCTCTTGACTTGAGCCGCCTCTACTAGCTTGGGAGCTCCATCCATTACATATGCATTTATCTCACACGCAGGTGAGGGGTAAAAAGGGGGTTTTTACATAAAAGAATCCTTGGGCACGCAGACCCTACATATTAATGAGGAGATGGCTCACAGGCCAACAAATTTAATTTAAATAAATAAATTAAATGAAACCATTCACATACAAATGTCTCGGTCTAGCTCATGATCATCCATACATGCAACGATATTTACGCATAAATAAAAATAGAATTCAATTATTTAATCATTCTTGTTTAAGATAAATCACGCTCGAATCAATTAATTATCTTTAATTAATCAATACTTTTATCTTAAACTCTTTTCTTAACTTCCTTGAGATTCTCATACATCATAATTTTAAACAAATAAATTCATTTAAAATTATCCTTGTACATAACTTGTACCTTGGAGGCAACCCGGTTAATTCCCGTTCATTACGCAGATGTTAAATTAAACACATATATATAAAACACATATCACGTGTTGTG
Source organism: Viscum album (assembly GCA_963277665.1). NCBI lineage: Eukaryota > Viridiplantae > Streptophyta > Magnoliopsida > Santalales > Viscaceae > Viscum > Viscum album. Next base: position 1,082,484,200 of record OY728146.1, on the reverse strand, counting down.
CCTCAGCTTTACGCCTATACCATGGTACACATATCAAGGGTTTGTATAATATAATAATAAATTTTAATAAATCTGTGTAATTTGGGTGAGTACACGGCGTGTAGTTTCGACTACACGACGTGTAATTTTGTTCACCGTCCATCCTAAGTACACGCCCGGGGACATGGCATGTTTATGTACTTCGGAAATTTTCGGAGTACACGGCGTGTTTTGTGGGACACACGTCATGTAGTTTCTGCGTTACACGGTTTTCAGCCGGGCAAGCCGTGTACGAGGTACACAGCCCAACCCTAACCCAAAGGGACTACACGCCGTGTTCATTGGACCACACAACGTGTAATCCGGAAACCGTGTGCCACCTATTTCTGGTCAACACACGATGTATTAAATTCTTAGAAAGAATCCAATACATGGCTTGATTTGGCGGATTAGTCAATGCATTGAACCTAGACTACACGACGTGTATTTTCGAATACACGTCGTGTATTCTTGTGTAGCACGGCCAGAAATGTTTGGCTCCTCCATATGAGTTCCTCTATTTTATTTTAATCAAAATTAAAAGAAAAATTCATTTCTGTGAGGTGGACGAGAAACGAGGGAGGAGGAACAGATCTCGAGATTCATATTTCTAGAACAATTAAACTTGAATTGAAACAACTAAATTATTAAATGTGTAAAACATCAACAAAAAAATAAATAATTATAATCAATGATATGACCCCCCTCTGATACCACTTTTAGGTTCTGGGCGCAGTGGAAGTGTGTTGGTGGGTTATCCCAACTTTAATTTTAGCATTAAACAACGTTCAATCCGAGATCCGTCACTATATAAAATGCCAGATCTTCAAAATGGAATGAAGAACGAAAAAGAAAAGAAGAATCCCAGAACCATTGATATAGGATCATCATATGTTGGTTATAATTAATTTAATTAATTCACAAGAATTACCTCGGTGGAATTATTTCTTCGTCGATGTCTCCGGTCACGATGTTGTGATCCGTCATTGCGTCGTAGAATCCAAGTATAGGATTCCTCTAGTGGTAATCCACACGTACTCCACGTATCTTTGGATGGCGCCGAAGGGATATTCGGGTGCTAGCGCGGAAGAACCTTCGCTTGCGATGTCTGCCTTCGATCGCCTTGATCCGGTGGAGGATCTTGCTCTCGTAACTTGAGGGCGTTCTTGGTGGAAAGGGAATTCTCTCTTGGCTTGAGAGTATTTCCAAACCCGTTGTGCACAACAATGGCTCTTGTGGAAAAAGTGTTGGGGTTGTGAGGATATTTATAATCGGGTTTGAGTTTAATAGAGTTATGACAATAAATAAGCGCGTTACGTGTTTTATTTATTTAATTAACTCTTATTGAAACCCCCATGTCGAATTATTAATTCCTTGACATGCACCCACACTGATTATAATTAATATAATTTAATAAAGCAATATTATATCCTCAAAATCCCGACTGGAAAACTACACGGCGTGTAATAATTAATACACGGCGTGTACTTGTTTTCCATAAAACTACACAGTGTGTATATTTAATATACACAGCGTGTACTTTTATTTTCCATTTTTCTCCACCATATTTATTAGACATTGAGTAATGGCTATTTATTTCTTAAATAAATGTAACTACATTACTCTCTAATAAATATATTATTTCGCCCACAATATATTCTCTCAAATAACTACTGTTGAAATAAATGCGATCAGGCATCCTTAAATAATTATTAAACCACAGTAGGGAATAATATTTATTTAACTTGTTAAATTAATATTTATCTGAGATACATGGACACACTTAGTGTGTGACCCTCTAGTCATATTTATCAGTGGCATTAGGCGGAGCCTGCCTAAAGTCCAAGGTTAGCATCTAGAAACACACCAAGGAACCCATAGAGAAATAAGTTAACGCAGCAATGATGTGTCACCTCCTACGAACACTTACCGTGTAATATAATCCCTTTGTCTCAATATCTCTAATCAAGCGAGTTGCATGCTAGTACCATCAACCCATGTGCTCGATTATTCTTTCTTTGACTTCCCGGAATTGAACTCGCCCATACCTTACCATGGCCATGGATTTATTTAGGCTATATCAATTCCATAAAAGGGCCTGAGATATCTACTTCCGTTATGGAACAGAAGGGAAAAATCCTCTCGCATTATCTATTAATGCAGTATTACTCATGACGCACCCAACGTATCCTACCTCACTGAGAATAGTGTGTCGTCACTGTTTTCGTCAATACATCTAAGTGCGCGAGTTTTAATACCCATTAATAATAATCTTAAAGTCTAAGGAACAATACACACATTCGCAGATAGAAACATCCAATGGCACTATGAAATGTGGATTTCCTACTGGCGGGTCTCATTCTCATAATATCCTCTTGGATATTATCAAGGGCGCACACCATGAGAAGGTGCCTCAAAGTTTTATGAGTCCTCACCCCTAATGACCTGTATTATTTGTGTCTCTCAAATAACATCATCCGACCATAGAACATATATTCAAGAACAGTGTTATGACACTTCCGGGTTCTTATCATAGCAGAGATCCACTATGACCCTTTAATGCAACAGCTGTCCTTAGGACATTATCACATGCATTTTCACACAGAAGAAAAATCAAAATGTGATAAGACATTTATTAATGAATAAAGTACAAAGTAGTTGGTTCTAGACCACCAACTCCAGCAACCCTTTCTTGGCCAAATCGCCTTTGGCGTGTAACAAACAACTGTCGCACAACTTATACTTGCGCGACCCACAACCACTTACGCGACCACTACACCTATGTGATGGGAGCACTAAATTTCTCCAAGTCTCGAACTTCGTTACAAATTAAGAGGGGTGGTCCTTTATTTATAGGTAAAAAGGACACCCTGTGCGGTGGTGCACAAGCCTCCTCTCGGCACGCAAGTTCCGGCACGCAGCTCCATCTTCACTAGCCTTTGTCGTGCAACTCACCTGCACAACCCTCTTTCCTTTTCCATATTTTGAATATATGATCAAAAAAAACATCTTGCACGCAACTTTCCAAACCTCCTAGGTACCTACACGCAAGTCCCTTCATGGCACGCAAGTCACCTGCGCGATCAAACCAATACTTGAAAGAACCTCTTTCCTTTTCTATATTTTGAAGTTCTGTTCTTGAAAAAAAAGGCACGCAAGTTCTCAAGCCTCCATGTAGTCAGTGTGCAGGTACCTTTTCCAAACAGGACTGTTTTCCCCTTTTGTCAATTTTGAGGTCCAGAAATTTGGTAAACACTGGAAAATGGTGCCACCTTCAATACTGTTATCAGCTTGACCTGAATGAGAACTTTTCTGGAACACATTCTGAGCTTCCTCTGAGGATTGACAACAAACACAAACCATTCTCTGAATAATTCATAGATGACCATGGTTCCAACACTATAAAATAAAATGTTAGTTTAATGTGTTTCTCCCATGTAGCGGTTCAACTGGGTATGGGGTTGGGGCACCCTAAAGTCACCCATAAGGAATAAAAAACTATGCATTTAGGGCTCTTGATTGTAGATGTTTATTCTCTTTTGAGGAGTGATTTGGGTTTCAATCCCTTGTTAAGGCGGGTTCAAGGTAGGCAAAGGAGGTTGAGGGGGCATGTGAGGTTTCTAGAATCAGTTCATTGAACCCCCCATATTATGATACTTTGAATAATGTTTTTAATTCCCCTCTATTAGGCCGGATAGGGTAATGGAAGATGGTCTAGAGGGGGTGAATAGACCAGATTAATAATTTTAATCAAATTAATTGATTAAATAAATTAATTATCAAAGTTAATTATTAAGGTTAATTAGCAGTAGAAAAGTAAATAATGCAAGGATTTTTTTAAAGTAGTTTGGTCCAATGTGGGCCTACTCTACTCTTATACCTCTCTACTCAGTGAGAGATACGTGTGCGCTAAAAAATTATTTTTAAAGGAGAATCATAACCCAATTTCAAAATCCTTTTCTAGTGGAGGGATAACCACGCCACTGACTTTTATGTGGAGAGTCACAACCCTTGAAACCTGACTTTAGACACCATGAGTCACAACCCAAGGATCCTGACTTTAGAATCTGGGAGTCAAAACCTGATGAAAAAGAATAACAAATAATGCTTTGTGAGAAAAAGCATAAACTGAAAAATAGAGTGTGTGTAAGATATGGGAAGTAGTGTTACATTCTCAAAACCAGATGAAAGAGAAGATAAAAATGGGTTTGAAGTTGCAAGCACCTGAATGTCAGCCTTCATAATTCATTCAGGATGGTCTTGATGTCTCCAAACAGCAAGAGAACCATGTTCCTGACAAGATTGTGATTTCACATACAATCACGAAAGGAGTTTCACTTTCTGAAAATCAGTTTATTAGCAAGGGTAAGAAGGTGAATATTGAAATTCCTCAATAGGATGATGAATCCTCCCATGTGAATTATAGTAAGATCCCCATTGTGGGGAAATCTTTGCTATGGAAGGACCAAAAAGGGGAAAAAACTATCGTGGACCCTGATCGTTTCGTCACTCCAATTCCTAGGAAGAATAGGAAGAAAAGGGGGAGTACTGGCCATGGGAGAACCATCACCACAAGATCATTTGCGGCTAAGAGCTCTATTTTTGAGGTTCCTCCTCAGCCTTTCCCCTCTGAACCTCTACCTGATTACTCCCAATCCTCTGATTGCTCTGATGAAGATGTTCATGAAGGAGGTTGAAAGTTTCTATAAAGATGCATTTTCTGATTTCATGAACTTTGATTGATTATTTCTGGGATATTCTGGGTTCCTGTTTGAATCTTGAAGCTCTCCCTAGCCGTTTGATATGTTTTATTCCAGTTTGATGCATTGATTCTCTTCTGAAGTTTGCATTGCGATTCTGCTTGAACTGTTTCAATTTTTTCTTGCATCTGTTCATGACCTGTTAAGACCCCTTTTAAAGGATTTGAATGGTTGCAGCCCTTGGCTATGAGACTCCAACTACATTTCTCTTATCTTGAAGTTGGATCATCTATATTTCTTGAAGGATGCATCTGTTTTCATTGAAATGTCTTATAATGAAGGATACTGCATGTATGGACAGTACACTGTGATGCTCCTGCAGTAGAGGTCATGGACTCTCGTTGGATCTTATTCGGGCCTGTTTGAAGCCTTGATTCTCGCGTATACCTGGATAAAGACGGCATGATTTTTCTGTTGCTACAACCTAGAATGCTGCAGGCCCAGAGTGAATTTTTTTGTGAGTTTTTGTTGCTGTTTACCCATGTTGTCAAAGCTGTTTTCTGTTGGTCGGGTTCTTGTTTTCAGGTGGTGTAAACACATTACACCTCGTGTACTCGATGTAAACTTACCTTTTTTTAATAAATTTATTTCGGCATGGATTGGGCAACCAATCCATGTCACCTTCTTAAAAAAAAGAAGATAAAAATTAAATCACATATACTGTTTTTTTAAGGTTTAGATCAGCACGTCTCTTCAATGCAATTGTACTCGAAGAAGATTTAATTCAGTACTTGAGGGAACGAGTAGGTTGTGAAGCAAAGTGTTACAGGACATTTCAAATGCACAGTAGGTTCAAAGTTCACAACACTTTCTATTTTTATTATAATTTTCCTCTTTTACCTATAAGAGAGAATGATATATATAGAGAATAAAATATATAGTAGGTATAGAAACTCCGCTTCCTTTGGATATTCAAAATTAATTGAGTTAAGAGCTCCCATAAATATCTCCATGAAAATTGTTGCACCATTGCTTCTTTATTCCTGTAGAATAAATATCTAATAAAGGAATTCAAAATATTTTGAATAAGTCTTCCAATAAAATCTCTAGAATAATAAAAACATTGAACGATTTAAAAAAGAATTTTAAATCCATTTAAAATGTTTTAAACATAGTCAAAAAAGTTCATGAAAACTAGTAGCAGATTCTGAAATTAAATTCAAACATTTGAATTTAAACAAATTTGAAATGTCCAAATTTATTTGTAAAATACGTTGTAAAAATTTATTGATTTTTCTCTCTAAATATAGCACCAAAAATAATAAAAACTCTTTGATTATGATCCTTATATTTAATGATAATTTTTTTTAAAAAATAATTAAAAAATAATCCATATATTTGTATAAAATTAATTTTTTTTAAAAATTACACGGAATGAACAGTAACTTCAGAATGAACAATAACTTCAGAGTGAACAGTAACTTCGAAGTGAACATTAACTTCAGAATGAACAGTAACTTCAGAATGAACAGTAACTTCAGAATGAGCAGTAATGTAAGGTTTCCAAACCATAATTTGTGAAATAAATAGCAAAGTAATGTGGGGATGATGAATATTAAATTAATGTCGGGATGATGAACAGTAAAGTAATGTAGGGATGATTAATAGTAAAGTAACATAGGGATGATGAATATTAAAGTAATGTAGGGTATGAACAGTAACGTAATATAGGGTATGAACAATAAAGTAATGTAAGGATGATGAATAGTAAAGTAACGTAGGGATGATGAACAATAAAGTAACATAGGGTTTGAATAGTAAATCATACTTTCGTGAAATAAATAGTAAACCATACTTTCATGAAATAAATAGTAAACCATACTTTCATGAAAAACCTGGACAGAATATTTTGAAAAACTTCAATGAATTTTTAACAACTCTTAACAGCATATTCATACTTTAGTCAAAACTAATGATTTTTAGAAAAACTTATTATTTTTCCAAAAAAAGAACCAATTAAAACCAACATATATAGATCCTAAAATCATCAAAAAATAGAAGCAACATAATTCTGAAAAAACTGCTACTACAAAACAACATAGTATAACTTCAAGTAATGAAAAGTCCATTCAAAAGATATTTTTAGACTTTAATATAAACTAATGAAATCAAGATAAACATTTTATATTTCTATAGAACCAGGTTTCATAAAAATCCAATAACTATATAATTTTTAGTAAAATAAATACATAAATGTTTTAAAATAGTGAAATGTAGAATTTCTGAAACCCAAGTAGCAACTTCATTGTATTTTTAGAGCATTTTCAAACTTCCTCATTAACTAATAATGTATAGATAAATATATTATCTTTCAAACATGATAAGAATCACAAAAATCAAAATAACATAAATTAATATATTATTAAAATATAGAGGAAAAGTAATCAAACAAAATCATATGAAATCAAATTAAAGTAAATATGCACATGCACAAACACCCTCAAGAGGTATTGATCAAGGAAATATGTGAGGATGGTTCTTCTGGTTTCATCAACCATAAAAATTAAAGACAAGGGGTTTGTATATATATAGGGGGAAAGTTGAGTTTTATGAACAAGACATATCCTGAAAGGGTGGAATGGTTTCATGGTGAGGCTAGTAAGCCTCCTTTATTACTGGCATAGGTAATTATTGTGCCAATAATAATGGTTCTCAGAACCATTTTTCTGTGTTGGGAGAAGACTTTTCCACCCTTTCGAGGAAGTAAATAATGATAAGGCAGTTCAAGAAGTGAATATTCCTTTATGGTTGTATGATAAATGAGTGGATAATGATTCTTCCTTAGAATCATGGTTCTCATATCCAAAGAAAGTGTAAATTTTAGAATAATATCTTCAATCATATTCAAATAAAGGAAAGAACTCCCTTATGGATTCACATGGATTTATTCATCATATGAGGAGGCTAAATAGAAAGAATAAATACTCAAATTTACCAAGACCTCCCAATTCAAGGTCCTCTAGAAATGTAAAACCCACCGAAAAGAGTTTGACTACTAGTGTAGACAAACCTAAGAGTAAGTACAAGGGGTCTATTGTGCATGTGGAGTCAGTGGGTGATGTGGTGAATGAAATACATGTAGGGAAAATAACTTACACTACTTAGGGGAATTATGAAAAGGAGTATATTTAACCATACAAAACCCATGATATCTTTATACATTCTGATGAAAAAATGATAGAGTATTTCTTCCTAATTAAAATTTTGAATGCAGACACACAAAAAATGTTAGAAATACCTTTTCATGTTGATTTGAATGAAGAAAAATTTTCTTGGATTGACAAAAATAATAATTATGATACATGGTTTCAACAAGGGGAAATAAATCATAGATGATCATGTGCAGACCTGGGATGATATGGAATTTCATTTCAAGGATCTCATGAAGGAAAATCTAGAAAGGGAGGTTACCTCCATCGAATGGTGACTATTTAAGGCAAATAATTATAACCAATTTAAATTTTTCTGGAATGGAATGATAATATATTTTGAGGTGTGAAATTTTTGTATTCCAAACCTCATCAGTTTTCCGCTTTTTCCTTAAAAGTTCTTCCTAAATAAAAATATTTTATTTTTCCATTATTTTTCACTATTCATAAAAAATGACACTTCATTGAAAAATACCCAAAATTCATCATATCCTAATTTTTATGTTTTTATTTAAATAATTAAGTTTAATTTTATATATAAAATAAAAAAAGTTCTAAAAAACTGTATTTAAAATAGGTTATTCATTAAAATGTGGTAAAAATGCCTTAATAAAAATATAGGTTTTTATGTGTAAAATCATGTTTGTTCATATCTTATACCTATAAAATATATAAGATGAATATAAAAATATTTTGTTTAATATATAATATATATTAAATTAATATCACCCATTAATTGTAATTAATTTAATTTATTAGGATAAAATAACTTTGCGAGAATAAAAATAGTTTTCTATAAAAACATTCCCTTTATATTCAATTGGTTCTTTATTTTTTTAAAATTAATTAGTAACCAAAAAATTAATTTCATACATGTATAAACCATATATTTTAATATGTTAGTTAATCATATTCATAAATTTTTATTTAATATATAGGTTATATCTTATTATTTTAATGAATAATATTTTGATAATATATTATTGTTTGGTAAAACTTGGTCTTACGTCTAATGCAAGCCATTAAGGTAACTCATTGTTATGTGATATGTATGATAACTCAATGTCACAAGAATTTCAAGCTATAAATTATATTTAATTTTTTTAAAATAGTAAATATATTATAAATTTTTAGGATATTATATTCCCTTACATGCTTAGTGTTGCGTGTCATACATGCTATCAAATACAATGTTCTCACTTTAGAATTTTGGGGAATTACGTTCTCCCCATCTTAAATAAATTGCATCCTCCAAATTTAAACTTGATATTGGTAATATATTGTTTGATATTTCCAATTTTTGAAATCCCAAATCATGAGAAGGGATCAAAATAAATCCTCTTAAAAAAGAGATAATGGGAAGTAAAAATTTCACATGGAATAACATATAACTAGGTATCTTAGTAAGAAAACATTAATGGAATATAGAGACACATACTTGGAGGAAAGGAATAAATATTTATAGGGAGTTATTGAGGCCATATATCACAAAAAAGTTGATGATCAATGGAAATTATAGGGCCTCAAAGACATAAATCTGTGATGGTTGAGAAGACCATTGGTTGAAAAAAATTAAGGAATTGGGACAACATATTTTTTTTATCATTTTCTTAATGTTGAGTAATTACTTTACTACCTAAGAATGTAAAGAAATACAATTGATTGATAAATTTAAATTTCATAACAATAATTTAATCTTTTGGTTGTGCTTTGATCATATTCTAATTCATCCCTTACTTTAAGAAATGGGTATTCACAAATTAACTTTTATTCCTGAAGCACTAAAATAATCATTTAACAGATCGTAAGTCCCATAAAAGAGTGGAAAGTCTTTAAATTTGTCTCTAACTATTCTCTAAAGACAATATGGTTAATACATTAATATCTAAACCTAAAAATCAGCACTATAGGTTCATTATTAATATTTATTAATCAAATTGTTTAACTAAAAACAATGACATATTAATTAGGAAATTGTGTAGGCCAATGGTTGGTGTGAAACCTTTATCATCATTTTATCATGGGTTCAAGACCTGTGGACTTATTGAACATGATTGGTTTTCACCTGACATACAATTTTTTCTTTTCTAAAAATATATTAATACAATTTCCAAAATAAATATGGTCGATATCCTTAAAATAAGTTTAATCACAAAATATCTTTTTAACTAAGGTTTTCAATAAAAACCTAATACATAAATACTTAAACCAATTTTTTCTACATAGTTCCTGCATTTTTCTAAAAATTATCCTTTAGAATAGGTTATTAAATTGGGTAATTTCATGTTTCAACACATTTACAACAAAGAACTATAAAATATTACTCAGGATGAGTTTCATTTCCTTCCATCACAACCTTCAATTTTCCTTGGAAATTTATTACATTATTTCCTTCTTTACAAAAAATAAATAATTTCCCCATTATATTTAGAAAATTTTATAGGTGTCTCCTACCACATTTCATGCATAATGGAAATCAATCATTCTCTTCTCCATGGTTTCCACCACTTGAGATCTTAGAAAACTCCATATTCATCTTCTCTGGTGAGATTTTATTTTGGTTAAGGTATATATTGATAATTTTATTTTAGGAAAATTGAATAGGTGTAACGCCCCGACCCTAGATTCCCAGAGTCGGTGCATTATTTTAATACATTGGCATGATAAAAAGGAATCAAGTCCCTAAAGACCAATCAGTTTAGCAGTCTTGGAAAATAGATTACATACATGAACGTTACATTACACTTTATAACATACATCACAAAAAAAATCCTTTGAAAATGCCATTGTTCCCATAGCTTAACCCTACATCTCAAATATAAAACAATTCTTGGGATCCTGGGAAAATAAAACATAAGAAAGGGGTGAGATTAGATGCTCAGTAAGGGTAAATAATTTAGCAGAAGCTATAAAATTTTAAGGCAAGATGTTTAATAAAAACAATAGCCTTTTAAACATAAACTTGAACATAATACAGAAAAAATAAATCAAACATTACCATATAAACATGCACATGGATATTCTACTAGTAGAATAATCACATGTAATAACTAATTTCATAATGAAGGAATGTATAGTACCAGAATTTAATTTCTATGTCAAAGCCTCGTGCTAGGACCTAGGGGATAACTATAACTGGGACCCAACCCGGAGAGCCTCTGTAACCGGACTCCAACCCAAAGAGCCTCTGTAACTGGACTCCAACCCTGAGAGCCTCTGTAACCGGACTCCAACCTCAAGGGTCTACTGTAACGAGACCCCAACCCAGAGGGATTACTTTTACCGGTCCCCAACCTAGAACATACTAGTCCAATACATTCATCTTAAGAAAAGGTTGAAATATAACATAAACATTCATATTAAAACTAGCATGCAACATTTCAATTCTTTAACCATAAACCATGAATGGACTAAAAATAACTCATCCACAGTCAAAAATATCACAAATACATCAATAAAATATTTAATATTTGTATCATAATAAATCAACTTCAAGCAAGCATAAAATTTTTCAAAGGATGTTGACATAGATGAAATCAAAACTATTTGAGAGAAATATCTCTTTCTATTTTGAAATCATTTAAGAGTCACATAATTATAAATAAAAAAATTATTTTTAAAATATTATTATAATATTTTAAGGTAAGATTCTATGATGTTATAATGGGGTAAAATAGCCTCACCCGCCGTATAAGTTAAAAAAAACATTCTTACATTAATTTTGCCGAAAAGGTCATAAAGTACCTTTTTTGGAAAACGATGGAAAGATTCCTTTATAAAAATCTTATAAAAAGTAAAACTAGGTTATAAATGACTTTATCCCATAGTCTAGTAAATATTAATTTTTTTAAAATATATTTTTAAGAAAACACGGATGTGGATGATAAAGATGTCCAAGTAGATAATTACGTATAAAAAATCTCAGAAAATGAAGAGATTGTGTAATTAACCCTTACCTTGTAATTTTAATTTGTCAAGGGTAATTTAACCTCCTGTATAATAGTTAAATAATTGTTATTAAATTATACATAAACCATATACATAATTATTATATCATATATGATCTTCTAATAATGCTTTTTAATGGTATTTTAGTACTATCGTCATTTCGGGTGTTAACTGATTCATTTTCCTTTATATTATTTGTTTCATGAGTCATGTTTGTTATACATGGGATGTTTCTTATTCATATACAGAATTATAAAAATTATTTAAACCTCATTTTTATTCATCAAATGAAAATTAGTCTTGAATGGTTACGATGGGGAATGATTCTCATCACGTTCGTGGAGATGGTAATCCGTACGTACACACGAGTGAAAATATAATTATTTTGATATTAAAATCATATATAATTGGGTGTTATATCATATATAGAGAATCATAATCATGTTATATTTATTATTTACATCAATTATACATCATTATTATAACCATCCAAATAATAATGTATTTAATAACAGCTACACCACGACGTGGAGATGGTAAGCCGTACGTATGCACGTATGGTGACATGTCATTCAAAGGATGGATAGAATAATGAATATTGTTGTACCATATTTATAATAACATCAAAGTATATAGAATATACTGGATTTATTATTTTATAATGGAAACAACAAGGAAAAAATAAGTGGAAGAAGAAAAGAACTTGAAAGAGGTGATGAAACATTTACCTCTTCTTCGGGTTCTTCCTTTGGATTTGATCAAAATGGATCCTTAAGTTGGCTTTATGACTAAATGAAATCCTTTAGGATGAAGGAAGGACAGTTTAGAGGATATTTGGGTAGGGGTTGGCCTAGCCAAATGGCTTTGAAGGTGTGAATTTGTGAGAAGGTGGAGTTCCCTTTTATAAGAGGGGTGAGGGGCACCTTAGGAAATGATTGAAATATTATTTAATAATAAAATCATATTCCATTTATAATGGCTAAAAATTGATTTATTTATAATCTAAAGTGGGTATGGGTATAAATAATTTTAACCAATATGTTTTATAAAAGTTTAGGTTTCCATTTTAACCTTATCTTTTAGATTTAACTCTAAGTTAAATAATTTAAATTTTACCGTGTCTTCTTGTATTCTTGCACTATATGGTTAATAAACTAACTATAAACATCCAAAAGAACCCTCAAGTGGTTCATTAATGGAATATATAATATTATTTAATCCCTTTGGACGAACCTTATATTTTTATAAATATTATATCAACCAATAATATAGTATTTGTTTTAAAAATTAATTTAGGTCAATTTTGACACTATTTGGTATTTTGTTTTTGTGAAAGTCATAAAAACATTATCACTTCGTAAAAAATTTATCTAATAAACCCTAACATGTCATATTAACCTATTAAATTAGTGGAATTCATCAAAAGTATAAAATTACATTTATTTGGATATTTATAATATCAATTATTTTAATCATTAATTAATAAGGTAATTACTTCTTCATCATTGTGTCATAAATAAATTAAATTATTTAATGTCTAAAAATTATAAATAAAATTACATTATGTAGAAAATATTTTTATATTTCTAATGAATATTTATAGTTGAATTTATTTTATTTATAACCATATATTAAAATGTTTTAGTTATGAAAACATGAATTTAACACTTTTAACTCTTCTTTAAATTAAATAATAATAAATGTCCTAATCTAATACAAGTGGACCTAAAGGGTCATATTTTATTTATAAGGTTGTTTTTTGTCACATTACACTTATCCAATAGAATTATTACATGTGTTAAGGTAATTATAATATCATTTTTACCCTTAATTACCCTATTTACTTTTAACTGTGGTAAATAAAAGTCCAAAGTTACTATTCACCAAAAATTATTATCATCTTATTGTACCAAATTTTAGTTACTATGGTTAACTGTGTCTCTCAAATTTTTGAAATTCAACTCACAAAAGTGGTAAAATTATGTTTTATACAAATTTCCAAATTCTCATAGAAGTTGGGTAAAAGACGGTAAAAAGTTCAATAAAATTTTATACATCTAATTTTTTTATAAAAAGATTCCAATGAATGAAATTGAACTAATATTTTTATTAGGTATCTATTTTGACTTAAAATAAATTTAAATAAAATATTTAAATATTTAAATAAAAAGTGGGTTTTAAACAATAACACAGTGTTTTTCACTATTCATCAAAAATTGAAAGTTTTCAGAAAAATACCAAAAATTCACCCTAAGATAATTTTGATATTATGAATTCAAAAATGAATTTTATTTTACCAATTTCTAAACATATATGTTTCATTAATTAATTTAAAATTAATTCCCGTTGTCAAAACCAAAAGGGGTATTTTTAAGAAATAATAAATATCAAAAGATTGACACTTATTTATGTCCAATTTCAAATTGAAATTAATTAAAATGACCATAATTGGATTAAATGGTCAAAATATAATCTATTTATACTTCAAAACCATTAAAATTTATAATTTAACACTATAAATTATTTTGATTAAAAAAGTTGTTTTCAGTTAAAATATAGTATTTTTGAATATTCACCCAAATATGAAAGTTATCAGAAAAACACCAAAAATTTATTAAAAATAAATTCTTATGTCCCGATTCTAAATAAGAAGTTTATTTTGTCCAATAAAATATATAAAAGTTTCAAATATTTGATTTAAAAAGGGTTTCCATTAAAAGGCGGTAAAATTGCATTTTTTTTGAAAAATACCTCTTTTATCTAAAAAAATGAATTTGTTCTTACATTATGTCTAAGAAACTCAAAATATGTATTCTAAAATTATAATGATCATATAAAGTTCAAAATTCAGTTAATACTATTCATAACCGCTTTTGAACAGTTAGTTTGGTAAATCGTGGTGCGCTTGAACTCGATGTTTCATGTAGTGAAAGTTATTGAATTACTTTGAAAAAATAACGTACTATGAAATCTTGAGGTGTTACATTCTTACCTCATTCAATAAATTTCATCCTCGCAATTTGAAATTGTTCTTTGAAAATAAAAGGTTGAAAATAGAAAATATCTTTGTGGGAAAACCCACATCGGAAATTAGGTTAATAAAATTTAGTCTTAATAAGAGGAAAATGGAAATGAAAGGGCCACCACCAAATTATGATCTTGATTAGGATAATATTGGTGGAAATTTTAGACACATAATAGGAGGAAAAACATAAATATTTATAGGGAGTTATTGAGGTCATCAATCACAAACAAGTGTAAAATTGAGGGCCTCAAATCCATCAATCTATGATGATATAAAATACCATCGGTTCAACAAAACATAAGGTATTAGGATAACACATGTTTGGTTTTAAGATCCCTTCCCTAAAGTTTAAGAATTAATTTACCCATATAATAAGAGGAAAAAAATTATATATATATATATATATATATATATTTGACAAGTAGAGTTTCATCCTTCAACTAATTCCTACCACAAACTCATCTTTCACTCCAAAAGATTTAAAAAAAATATTCTATTTATCCTAATCATATAGGGTTTAAAAAATAATGAATTTATAATTCACCTATCATACCCTTTAAAAAAACTAGATTATACAATCCAGGGACTTCACATAGTCCAGTGGTAGGTGATAAATCCCAATCGCACTATGGTTGTGGGTTCTATTCCGGAAACTTTGTCCGAAATGACGGATTGTCACACGGTCTACGTGTTGTCCTTTTTATAACATTTCAAAAATAACCTTAACAATAGTATCCAATTTCAAACTTAATCCATTCCAACCATTAGACATATACAAAATAATTCTATCCAAACTCACAGTCCAAAATTTATAAAAAAGTTAAACACAATGAAGATCCCTTTTGCCACGTAATAACATGTGAACACCTTCATCATGTATTATTTTAAAACATGGTAACACCCTGAATTACCCTAAAACCTTATTGATTACATTAATGATCTCTTATCCTTTATATAATACTGGATATATTTTTTATATCCAAATTTTTTGAATATTCCAACAATTATGAAATAAACAAACTATTAATCAGTTCCAAGGAAGTCAAGAATATCCAATATATTTTATCCAAATCAACCATCTATTATTCCAAAATCACTACCTCGTTATCAGGACCATATTAAGGATTACCTTTATTTCAACCATGTATTTTCCAAAAAAGTGTCGCTTACTATTAAGTCACTTTTCTTAGAACTATATAATATCAAATCCTCAATAAAATAGTACTGTAGTATAATCCTTATTTATCTCCATAGTTCATATAACCAGTATATTATTGATATAACACTCAAATGAAATAATTCTATAATAACAACATAAGAAAACTAGTCATTCCTATTCAACTGAGGTAGTATCATAACTTGATTATTATCCAATAGCATCATTTGTGGTATTCTCTGATGACTGGTACATTGATTTGCGTAGTGTCCCAACGCATTTCCGAATACGCATTTTACATTTGAAACCTTTTTCATACCCTTGAAATCACGTACTTGGTGTTCTTTTTCTCCACACTTATAACAGACTCCCATTCCCTTCAAGCATTTACCAAGGTGATTATTTTCACATTTATCACATTTAGAAAAATACTTCTTTCCCCTCTTCCCTTTATTCATATTTCTCTCTACCATCCTTTTATTCTCTTGATTCCATTCAAATCCATAGGACTCAGAGAAGTATTTACTTATCTTATTAACACATGATATTATTTCTTCATATGTTGAGAATACATGGGATACTATTTCTCTTCTAAATTTTGGATTAATACCATGAATGATATGATCCTTATTACTCTTTAGATCATATGTATTGCTGGAGTTCTCATTCCTTCTACTGGGAACCATTTCTATACAATGGTATACACTAGGTCAGTTTATGAATTGTAATGAATAATTCTAAACTTTTAAAATACCTAACATAAATTGAACAATTTATGGATATAATCCGTCATCATAAAAATATTTTATTTGAGGAGTTATATAATTATAAATCATTAATAATGATTTGTAAAGAAAATGAGAATTATCCTAAGCATATCCACGGGAGTGTCGTAACCAAGAGTGCAACAATGTCTGTTGTCGTGCACCGGTTCCTGTTCGAGTCTAGCTCAAAGCAGTGTTTTTGGGTTTTACCCCTAGGTACATCTGTGCCAGAGCTGCCTCTACCTGCTTATATCTAGACAGGGATGTATTTTCTTGGAAGACTCACAAAATCTCTACATTACCAAAATTCTAGGGTGTTCATCTATACTAATCCTCAAAGTCTATCTTAGGGTAATGTGCTCTTATTAGAGTTTATTTAAATCTAGTTTCCAAGGTTATTGTTAAACTTATTATGATACCAACTATAACACCCCGACCCTAGATTCCCAGAGTCGGTGCATTATTTTAATACATTGAAATGATTACAAGGAATCAAGTCCCAAAAGACCGATCAGTTTAGCAGTCTTGGAAAATAGATTACCTACATAAACGTTACATTACACTTTCTAACATACAACACAAAAAACAAATAATCCTTTGAGAATTCCATTGTTCCCATAGCTTAACCCTGCATATCAAACATAAAACACTTCTTGGGATCCTGGGAATATAAAACATAAGAAATGGGTGAGCTCAGATGCTCAGTAAGGGTAAATAATTTAGCAGAAGCTATAAACTTTTAAGGCAAGATGTGTAATAAAAACAATAGCCTTTTAAACATAAAATTAAACATAATATGGCAAAAATAAATCAAAAATCACCATATAAACATGCATATGGATATTATACTAGTTGAATAATCACATGTAATAACTAATTTCATAATGAGGGAATGTATAGTACTCGAATTTAATTTCCGTGTTAAATCCTCGTGCCAGGACCTAGGGGATAACTGTAACAGGACCCCAACCTAGAGATCCTCTGTAACCAGTCTCCAACCCAGAGAGCCTATGTAACCAGACTCCAAACCTGAGAGCCTCTGTAAACAGAATCCAACCCAGAGGGTCAGCTATAACCGGACCCCAACTCGGAGGGATAACTTTTACTGGTCCCCAACCAGGAACATACTAGTCCAATACATTCATCTTAATAAAAGGTTGAAACATAACATAAACATTCGTATTGAAACTAGCATATGAAATGTCAATACTTTAACTATAAACTATGAATGGACTAAAAAAAACTCTTCCACAATCAAACATATCACAAAACCTTCAATACAATATGGAATATTTGTATCATAATAAATCAACTTCAAACAAGTATAAAATTTATCAAAGGATGTTGACATAGATGAAATGAAAACTATTTGAGATAAATATCTATTTCTATTTTAGAAATCATTTAAGAGCTAAATAATTATAAAGAAAACATTTATTTTGAAAATATTCTTATAATATTGTAATGGAATATTCTACGATGTTATAATGATGGAAAATAGATGCACCCACCATATAAGTTAAAAAAACACTCTTACATTAATTTTGTCAAAAAGGTCATAAAGTACCTTGTTTGGAAAATGATGGAAATATTCCTCTATAAACATCTTATAAAAATTCAAAAAAGGGTATAAATTACTTTATCCCATATTCTAGTAAATAGTAATTTTTTTGAAATATATTTTTAAGAAAACACAGATGTGGATGATAAAGAGGTCCCAGTAGATAATTACGTATAAACAATCTCAGATAATGAAGAGATTGTGTAATTAATCCTTACCTTGTAATTTTCCTTGGTTGAGGGTATGTTAACATCCTTTATAGTAGTTAAATAATTCTTATTAAATTATAAAAAAACCATATACATAATTATGATATCATATATGATCTTCTAATAATTCTTTGTTAATGGTATTTTTGTATTATCATTGTTTCAGGTGTTAACTGATTCGTTTTACTTTATATTATTTGTTACATGAGTCATGTTTGTTAGGGATGGGATGTTTCTTATTCATATCCATAATGATATCATGTCTTTAAACATTATTTTTAATCATCAAATGAAAATTAGTCTTGAATATTTATGATGGAGAATGAATCTCATCACATTCGTGGAGACGGTAATCCATACATACGCACGAGTGACAATATCATTATTTTGATATTAAAATCATATATAATTGGATGGTATATCATATATAAAGAATAATCATCATGTTAAATTTATTATTGAAATCAATTATACATCATTATTATACCCATCTAAATAATAATGTATTGAATAAGAACTACACCACGACATGGAGACGGTAAGCCGTACAGACGCACGTATGGTGACATGTCATTAAAAGGATGGATAGAATAATGAATATGGTTGTAACATATTTATAATAACATCACAGTATATAGAATATACTGGATTTACTATTTTAGAATATAAACAGCAAGGAAATAAGAAGTGGAAGAATAAAATAACTTGAAAGAGGTGCTGAAATATTTACCTCTTCTTCGGGTTCTTCCTTTTGATTTGATCAAAAGGGCTCCTTAGGTTGGATTTATGACCAAAGGAAGGCCTCTAAGATGAATGGATAATAGTTTAGAGGTTATTTGGGTAGGGGTTGGCTGATCCAAATGGCTCTGAAGGTGTAAATTTGAGAGAAGGGGGAGTGCCCTTTTATAAGAGGGGCGATGGGCACCTTAGGAAATGATTGATATATTATTTTATAATAAAATCATATTAAGTTTATAATGGCTCCAAATTTATTTATTTTGAAGATAATGTGGTTATGGGTCTAAATAATCTCAACCAAAAGGTTTTAGACAATTTTGGTTTACCATTTTAACCTTATATTTTAGATTTAACTCTAAGTTAAATAATTTAACTTTTTTCGTGTCTTCATGTATTCTTACACTATATGGTTAATAAACTTACTATAAACATCCAAAATAACCTCAATTGGTTCATTACTTTCATATATAATATTATTTAATCCGTTTGGATGAACCTTATATTTTTAAGAATATTATATCAGCCAATAATATAGTATTTGTTTAAAAAATTAATTTATGTCAATTTTGACACAATTTGGTATTTTGTTTTTGTGAAAGCCATAACAACATTATCACGTTAAACAGAATTTATCTAATAAACCCAAACATGTCATATTAACCTATAAAATTAGTGTAATTCATCAAAAGTCTCAAATTACATTTATTTGGATATTTATAATATCACTTATTTTAATCTTTCATTAATAAGGTAATTACTTCATCATCATTGTGTCATAAATAATATAAATTATTTAATGTCTAAAAATTATAAATAAAATACCATTATGTAAAAAAGATTTTTATCTTTATAATGAATATTTATAGTCGAATTTTTCTTATATATAACCCTATATTAAAATGTTTTAGTTATGAAAACTTGAATTTAACACTTTTAACTCTTCTTTAAATTAAATAATAATAAATGTCCTAATCTAATCCAAGTGAAACAAAAGGGTCATATTTTATTCCTAAGGTTGTTTTTGGTCTAATTAAACTTATTCAATAGAATTAGGACATGTGTTAAGGTAATTATAATATCATTTTTACCCTTAATTACCCTATTTACTTTTAACTGTGGAAAATAAAAGTCAAAAGTTACTATTCACCAAAAATTATTTTCATCTTATTGAACCACATTTTACTTAATGAGGTTAACCGTGTCTTTTATATTTTTGAAATTCAACTCACATAAGTGTAAAATTAAGTTTTATACAAATTTCCAAATGCTCCTAAAAGGTGGGTAAAAGACGGTAAAAAGTTCAATAAAATTTTATACATCTAATTTTATTATAAAAAAGATTCCAATGAATTAAATTGAACTAATATTGTTATTATGTATCTATTTTGACTTAAAATAAATTTTTAAAAAATAATTAAATATTTAAATAAAAAGTGGGTTTTAAACAATAAGGTAGTGTTTTTCACTATTCATCAAAAATTGAAAGTTTTCAGAAAAATACCAAAAATTCACCCTAAGATAATTTTGATATTCTGAATTCAAAAATGAATTCTATTTTAACAATTTCAAAACATATAAGTTTCATTAATTAATTTAAAATTAATTCCCGTTGTCAAAACCAAAAGGCGTATTTTTATGAAATAATAACTATCAAAAGATTGACACTTGTTTATGTCCAATTTCAAAGTGAAATTACTTAAAATGACCATAATTGGATTAAATGGTAAAAATATAATCTATTTATACTTTCAAACCATTAAAATGTATAATCTAACACTATAAATTATTTTTATAAAAAAAGTTGTTTTCAGATAAAATATAGTATTTTTCACTATTCACCCAAATACGAAAGTTATCAGAAAAACACAAAACTTTTATTGAAACTAAATTCTTATGTACCGATTCTAAAGATGAAGTTTATTTTTTCAAATTAAATATATAAAATTTTCAAATATTGGATTTAAAAAGGGTTCTCCATTAAAAGGCGGTAAAATTGCATTTTTTTGAAAAATACTTCTTTTATCTGAAAAAATGAATTTGTTCTTAAATTATGTCTAAGAAACCCATAATATGGATTCTAAAATTATAATGATTATAAAAAGTTTAAAATTCATTTAATACTATTCATAACCGCTTTTGAACGACTAGTTTGGTAAGTCGTGGTGTGCTTGAACTTGGTGTTGCGTGTAGTGAAAGTTATTGAATTACTTTGAAGAAATAACGTACTATGAAATTTTGGGGTTTTATATTAGGAATAAACAATATATATTTAACTCTTAACAACACCTGATTTGTTTCTATTTGTCACCATCTTGTCCCTTATGTATAATGTTAACTTTACTCCTTTAGGTACCAACTATTGACTAAAACCAGAAAGTATAGTGTGAGTAACAATAGTCATAGAAAAATGAATAATTATTTATAAAATTTATAAATTAAGAAATATTATATTCAATCTCAAAAACCACAGATTTAATATAGGTTATTCATTGTAAAAGTCCTTCATAGTGGTTTGTAGAGAAAATGTGATTTATCTTAATCACATCTCCTAGGAGTGTCAAACCAAGTGCCTGGTAAGACCCATTGTCTTATACCAGGTAATATCAAGTCATGACTGATGAAATTTTTCAAATTTGTTACTCGTAGATACATCTATGCCAAAACCATGTCCACTTTTAGTATCTATACATGGATTTATTGATAGGAAGACCCACATAATCTTTCATTTTTCAAAATTATAGGGTATTATTCTATACTTATTCTCAAATTCTACCTCAGGGTTATGTCCTCTAATTTATTTTTTTCCTAAATCTAGTTCCCAAGATTGTTACTAAACTTCCTTTGATACCAACTATAATTTCCCAACCCCAGAGATCCTATAGATGGTTCCGTGTTACCATTACATTAGAATCATTACAAGTAATCAAATCCTAAAGTACCTAAGAGTTTAGTAGTATTGGTAAACTATATACATACACAAGTATTGTATTGCAAATGAATACACAAATTACAACATATTTTTTTTATTTCATGGAGAACATTTTCCCATCTAGCATATCCCTACATATCTATCGTAGTACACTTCTTTGATTCTTGGGGAAAGGGAAAAAATAAGGGTGATCTCAAATGCTTAGTAATGGTAAATTATAATTGAAAAAAAATAACAAATAAATTATAATAATAATTATGACATGGGAATAATTGAATACACATACCATTTAATCAATAAAATAAGAATTAAATTGATCCATATATTTTTTCATAGTGAAAATCTCATAGATAATAAATAATTAATAAAAATAAAGGCAATGCTTAATTATTGGAAGTCAAGTCTCATGAACATGAAAACCTATACTGTTAATATCCATCCTACAGAAACTTTAAAACTACAAGTAGAAACCTATTTAATTTTTTCAACTTATCTATCTCATGAGAACATGACGATGCATCAAGTGGATATATAATGTGTGGACCCCACCCATCATTACATGTCCAAAGAATTTCTCATATCAAATAATCAATTTAATTAATAAAAAACATGCCTTATCAAAAATCCTTATGGAATAAAGAATAAATATTTATCAATATTTCCCTAGATAACCAAATAACTATCAAATTAAGAATTGTATGTAAAATTATATATGGTTTAGGTAATAAACATATCCATGATAAATGATATAGATAATTAAGGGAAATTAAATGTCTAATAATCATGGGAAATTTAATATTTCAACAGGAATAAAAGGAATAAAGGAAGTGAATTTCAATACTATACATGGACAAATCAATAATAAACCATCTGGAGAAATAATAAGGATTGTATCAATAAAACATATCCCAATTGAAGTAAAAATAAAGGGTTGTTATCATTGATGAATAGAAATACTACAAAAATATATTTTAAAAACATACTTAAGGAAAATATCCTTTAGTTTTGAAAAACCTTTTAAAAAACATTTTCCTTAAATACAAATTTTTAAAACTTCTTTTAAAATAAAACTTTTAAACATGTAAAGGAAGATTCAATGAAATTATGGTGGTAAAATCTATACATGTTGTAGGAGGTGAAAAGAAAATTCCCTTTTCATAGTAAAAAGGTTAGAAAAATGCCTTATTCAAAAAGTGGTAAGAATATTCCTTTGAAAAAATGGTTAAAATACAAAAAGGGTAAAAATTTATTTAATAAATCATTTTTTAGATGTTAAAAACATTATTTTGAAAACCATTTTAGAAAACAAGTTTTTTTTAGGAAAATAGGTTCTCCGATTAAAGAGAGAATGATATCAGGTTTTCTTAAAAACATTTTCTAAAACATTTAAAGTACCAAAGAGTGTAAAAATGATAATATTACATGATAAATGACATGAATAACCATTAGGGAGGAAGATTAAAGGTTTTATTGAACAATGTTCATGTAATTTCCTTGAATGGAAATAAAATATCATTAAAATTATTCTTTAGGAAAATAATATTTAAACATTCCCATGTGCGTCGTACCACTTTGAAGCATTTTAAATCATAAGCCTCATGAAGTAATTACATTAAATGAAAGTTTTAAATATAATTAAGATAAAATTATTAATTATATAATATATAAAAATGGTAAGTAGATACACCACACAAAATAAGTAAGTGGTGAATATTACATTTATCTCGCATATGTAAAAAGTTAGATGAAAATACCTTACCTTGTGTCCGGCCTACCTCATGTGTATTTATATTCCTGAATGATAAAATAAAATTAGTTATTTACTTAATTAATAATATTTTTCATGTTTATCATAACATTTATTTAAAATATTACCATGTTGTATACAACTACTTAAACAATTAAATTTACATCAGGTGTTTTGACCAAATTTAGTTTATATGTCAAAAACAACATTGGTAGGTCAAATATGGTCCAATGTGTCATTATATAACATTTCAAGAATAATAATAATTACATAATTATAATATTTTTACATAAATTATAATTTTATAACCAATCATTAAATATGGTTATGAAAAACTAATCAATGTTACAATCATGGAGACAGTAGATCGTACATATGCATGAGTAACGTTCCCATTTTTCAATAATCATTATGGAAAGAATGTAAGTAACATCAATCATTAAAGAATAATAATTATATAATATATATCATATATAACATATTATTTAATCATATATACTTATATATATAATTATTGTGATGTAAAAGGAATCACATCAGGTCAATGAGGCGATAGTCCACATGTCCACGAACTACGTTATCACCTTTTAAGTGTCTGAAAGGTTAATAATATTTACATAAAGGTAATTATATAATGAATAAAATATTTTTTATGTCATATATTTTTAATTAAAATCATTCTTTATGAATTCAATGTATCGTGTGATTGAATCAAATTGCTTTTAGGAGGTTGTCATCCACACTTCCACAAACGATGTTATCATATTTACCCAAAATGGAAAGCATAAAGTTACATGTTATATAAGAATTAAAAAAGAATAAATAAACTATAAATATTATATATATCATATATAAATATAGTTTCCAACATAATTCCCTCTATTAGAGGTGGTAAAGGAAGAACAAACAATCATCATTTCGCGAGGTAATAGCTCACTGTACACATAAACGGTAAGTTCGTTACCCACTAGAAGGAAGTGTGTGTAAGAGTAGGTAAAAAAATTAAAATAAAAAAATATAAGAATATTTATTATACTGGTGTTGTTATACAATAATTTAATAAGAATAATTTAATTAGTTAAGAAATAAATAAAACTAAAGTTCTTGATGAATCATGTTACCTCTTAATCGGGTAACTCTTTTTGGTTTGAACCAAAGGGATTCAATGGATGGATTTTATCCAAAAGTGAAGATTATATGTTTATTTTAGGGGTTTTTAGGATATAATTAGTCAGATATCATTTGAGAAAAAATGGATTTATAGGTGCTACTAATTGAGAGTCTTGAATTCCTTTTTATAGTGGAGTAGGAGTGACACTCTTATAAATTTGGGAAAAAGGGAATTCCACCCACGTTTTTACCATTGGGTGTGGCTCTTATAATTATAAAAAGAAAATTAAATGGAGTATGGGGTCTAAATAAGATCATAAAATGTATTTTTTAAAAGTTTATAGGTCATTTTGGCCCTTAATTTTAAGGTTTAGTTCCTTGTTAAGCTAATTTTTTCTCTCAATCACCGTAATTAATTTTAATCACTTTTACTAATATTTTTGGTAAAAAACTAATTTTAAAATATTATAAATTTAAAATTATTCTTATTAAAAATATGAAATCCATTTTTCCAATTTAAAATCATGTAAATCGTATAAATTAATTTATAATTAATTTCACAGATGAGACAACAATGTAGATTTTTAAAGTAAAAATGTTCAAAAGTTTACAATATTTTCATATCCAATTTCATTGTGAAATTTATTAAAATGAACTAAATTATATTGATTAATAAAAAATTTATCTAATTAAACTTTAAAACCAGTTTAAAATATAATTTACGCTTATAAATAAATTATAAAAAAAGACAGTTTTGAATCTAAAATCAATATTTCACTATTCATCAAGAAATGAAACTTCATAGAAAACCACTAAAAATTCACCTTGACATGATTTATATATACTAATTTTAAATATTAAGTTTATTTTGACATATAAAATCAATAAAAGTTCCAAAAATTGTATTTGACATATGTTCTCCATTAAAAGGCGGTAAAACTACCCTTATAAAATATAGGTTTTTATGTGTAAAATTAGTTTTGTTCTTATATTATTCCTATAAAATCTACTGGATGAGTATAAAAATATTTGATTGAATATATAATATATATATTTAATTTATATCATTCACTAATTTTAATTAATATAATTTATTAGGATAAACAAAATTGTTAGAATAAAAATATTTTTCTATAAAATACCATCTATATTCAATTTGTTCTTATATTCGTCTCTAATTAATTAGTAACCAGTGAATTCATTTAATATTTATGTAAAAAATACATTTTCATAATTTAATTAATCCTATTAATAACCACTAATTTAACTGAAACTTTATATCATATTATATTAAAAAATAATATTTTAATAATAGACTATTGTTCAGTAAAACTTGGTCTTGCATGTAACATAAGCCATTGAAGAAACTTATTGTTGCGTGCAACATATAATAACTCAGTGCCACATGAATTTTAAGCTATAAATTATATTTAATTTATTTTAAATAGTAAATACATTATAAATTCTTGTGATATTATATTCCCTTATGTGCTTGGTGTTGCATGTGATACATGCTATCAAATACAATGTTCTTACTTTTTAATTTCAGGGAATTACATTCTCCACACCTTAAATAAATTGCATCCTTACAATTTAAAATTGATATTGGTAATATATTTTTTGATATTTACTATGTTTTAAATCCCACATTTCAAGAATGATTTATAAGTAATCCTCTAGAAAATATAGAATGGGAAGTACAAATGTAACATGGAATAATATATAACTAGGTCTCTAAGTAGGATAACATTAGTGGAAAGAAGAGATATGTACTTGTAGGGAAATTTTAAATGTTTATAGGAGTGACTAAGTTCATTAGTCACAAATAGGTGAATGATCAATGGGAAGTTGAGGGCCTCTGAGCCATAAATATTCAATGATTTATAAGACCATCAGTTCAAAAAAAATTAAGGTACTCAGAGAACTCATTTTTTTGATCATTTTCTTAATGATAAGTAATTATTTTACTAACTAAGAATATATTGAAATATAATTTCTTGATACATTTCAATTTCATAAGAACAATTTCATCTTTTGGTTCTATTTTTATCAAACTATAATTCATCCCTTACATCAAGAAATGGGTATCCAAAAATTAACTTTGATCCCTAAAGCACTAAAATAAACATTTAATATATCACAAGACCCATAAAAGAGTTAAAAATATTTACATTTTTCTCTAAATTTTCTCCAAATCCAATATGGTTTAGATATTAATCTCTAAACCTAAAAATAAACACTACCGGTTTATCAATAATTTTTATTCATCAAATTATTTAACTTAAAAGAATGAAATATTTACTAGGACATTTCATAGGACAATGGTTGGTGTGAAACACTTATCATCCTTTTATCATGGGTTCAAGACACACGACCTTATCAAACTTGTTTGGTTTTCACCTGGCATATAGGTTTTACTTTTCTAAAACCATATTAATATAATCTCCAAAATAAATATGGTGGGCATCCTTAAAATAAGGTTAATTAATAAAATATCCTTTTTACTAAGGTTTTCAATACAACCTCAATGCATAAATATTTAATCCACTTATTTCCACATATATCCTTTATTGGTATAGAGTTTATACTCTTAAAGAGGGCATTGAATTAGGTAATGTCTAGGATTCTTATATTTATAGAAATTATCTATAAATGATTCATTAGGATGAGTTTCATTTCCTTCAATCACACCCTTCATTTTTCCTTAACATTTTTTTTGTATTATGTTGTTTTCCCCATTCATAAAGAATTTCCTCATTACATTTAGTCACTTTAGTAGGTATCTCCTCCTATATTTATTTCATGAGGGAAATTGATCCTTATTCTCTCTATTGCCTTGACTATTTGAGCTTTTATAAAACTCCATCCTTTTCTTCTTTGGTGATCTTAGGAATTGGTTAACATATATGTTGTTAATAATATTTTGGGAAAAAAATTAGGCATAAACATGATATCTTTAACTTCTATCAACAACTCATTTGGTTTCTCATTTCCACCATGCTGTCCTTCATGTTTAATGATAACACGACTCCTTCGGGTACTAACCATTGACTAAAACCAGAAAGAATAGTGTGAGAAACAATAGTTATAGAAAAAAGTATAGTCATTTATAGAATATCTAAAACATAATAAATTATATTAAATATAAAAATACTTAGGATTAACCAAGGTTATTCATTGTCAAAAATTTTTATAGTGTTTTGTAAAGAATATGTGAACTATCTTAAGCCTATCCGCTAGGAGTGTCAAACTAAGTGCACATTAAGGCATGATGTCGTGTACCAGGTCACACTGAGTCAGGCCCGATGCACCTTTTTAGAGTTTTTACTCTTAGGTAAATCTATTACAGAACCAAATCCACTAGTAGTATCCAGACAATGATGTATTTTTAGGAAGACCCGCATAATATCAAATTTACCAAAACTCTAGGGTGTTATTATAAACTTATCCTCAAATTATACCTTAGAGTTATGTTCACTAATATATGTTTTCATAAATCTATTTCCCAAGGTTTTTACTAAAATACATCTAATACCAACTACAGTTTCCTGACCAAAGGAATCCCAGAGCCGATGTCAGGATACAATTAAATTGGTATGATTACAAGGAACCAAATCCCAATAGACAGAAGGGTTTAGTTGTCTTGGTAAACCAGATATGAAAATGAGTCTTGTATTACCAATGAATTCACTAATTTCAAAATGATTTTTTTCACTTGAGGATAAATTTGTTCTATCTAGTATATCCCTGCATATCTTTCATAGTATGCTTCTTGGATTCTTGGGGAAGTGAAAAAAATAATGG
Source organism: Viscum album (assembly GCA_963277665.1). Taxonomy (NCBI): domain Eukaryota; kingdom Viridiplantae; phylum Streptophyta; class Magnoliopsida; order Santalales; family Viscaceae; genus Viscum; species Viscum album. Next base: position 1,082,455,282 of record OY728146.1, on the reverse strand, counting down.
TTAGATCAAATGCTTATTAAAAGAAAACTATAGAGAAAAAATAACGAATCAATAAGAATAATAATTATGGTATGGTAAATAACTAAACATATATATCATTTAATAAATAAACTATGAATAAAATGCATCTATAGAATTTTTCAAATGGAAAATCTCTTGGATAATAAATATTGAATCAAAATTAAGGCAATGCTTAATTATTTGACATCATATATTAGGCACATGGAAACCACTAATATCAATATCCATCCTATAGAAAGTTTAAAACTATGGGTATAACCCTATTTAATTTGCACAAATAATTAGTCTCTTGAGAAACTATCAATGTATTAGGGGACTATATAAATTTTGGGCCCCACCCATCATTTCCTGTCTAAATCATTCCTTATATTGACTAATCGATTTAATTAATAAACAATATTCCTTATCAAATATCTGTATGGAATAAAGAATAAAGATTTATCAATATTTCCCTAAATAATAAAACAAATCTCAAAGTAAACACCATATATAAGATGATATATTGTTTATGAAATAAGTATATCCATGATAAATGATATGGATAATTAGGGGAAATTCAATGTCTAATGATCATTGTAAATTTAATATTTCAAGGGGAATAAAAGGAATTAAGAAATTTAATTTTAATAATATCCTTGTATAAATGAATAATAAACCATCACTAGGAAGAATAAGGATGGTATCAATACAACATATACCATGAGGAGTAAAAATAAATGTTTTATGTCATTGATAAATAAAAATACTATAAAAATATATTTTAAAAATATTCTCAGGGAAAATATTGATTTTTTCTAAAAAAACCTTTTGAAAAAAAATTTCTTTAAGGATAAAATTTGAATAAATTTTCTTTAAAAATTAAACATTTAAGCATGAAAAAGAAGGTTCAAAGAAATTATAGTTGGTAAATCGATACATGCTATACAAGGTAAAAAGAACATTCCTTTTTCATGTTAAAATGATTTGAAAAATACCATGTTTGAAATGCGACAAGAATATTCCTTTGAAAACATGGTTAAAAGAAAAAAAGGGTAAAATTTTATTTAATAAACCATTTTGGGAACTATTAAAACTTTTTTTGAAAATAAGGTTTTTAGAAGAAAACAGGTTTGCCGACTAAAGAGAGAATGAAGTCGGGTTTTGTTAAAAACATTTTATAAAAAAATTTAAGTACCAAAGAGTGGGAAAATGGTACTATTAATTGATAATAAAAATGAACAACTCTATGAGAGAAAAATGAAAGGTTTTATTGAAAAATGGTCATATAATTTCCTCGATTGAAAATGAATGATCATTAAAATTATTCTTGAGTAAAATGATCTTTAAACATTCCAAAGTGTCTCATACCACTTTGAAACATTTTAAATCATAAAACTTCTGAGGGAATAACATTAAATGAATGTTTTAAATACCATGAAGATAAATAGATTAATTATATAATGTATAAAAAGTGGTAGTAGATACAATACACAAAATAATTAAGTGTTGAATATGACTTTTATCTAATAGATGTAAAAATTGAGATGAAAATCCATTACCTTGAGTAAGAATTGTATCACGTGTCTTTATATTCCTTTAAAATAAACTTTTTTTTAAATTTTTTACTTGATTAATAACCCTTTTCATGTTTATCATAATTTTTATTTCACTTATTACCATGTTTTATACAACTACATAAACAATTAAGTTTATGTTGGGTGTTTTGACCAAATTCTGTTTATATGTCAAAAACAACTTTGGTAGGTCAACTATGGAATTAAATGGAATTTTATAAAAGAAAAAAGAAAACAATACAGGAAAAAGATATAATCATGGAACACCCAACAACCATAATGGATGGTTATGGTGTTGGAGATCAAAAACAAAAGCAACAAGAAACACCCAATGAAATAATGTGAGATCTGGATGTCAACAAAAGGATCGTCCTTTCTTTCCAAATCATAAGAACCACTCCAAGCACTCTAATACAATAACAACAATGATTCAGTCCACTCCAGACTGAGAGATCGGCTCTCCATGAACTACAAACAGAATAAAGAGGCCTGCTCATTTTAAATCCAGAAACAGTCCAACTTCAGAAACACAACCTCTCCAGCGACCCCCTGTGAAGAGAACCAACCACTGCATATGCTCACAAGTGACCCTTTAAGCTAGATAGAGATCCCATGAAATCAAACGAAGGCAATGAGGAATAATCTTGTTGAATTCCAATTTCAAAAATTCTCAACAAAGATAAAAAATAGGTCGCTGCATTCAATTCAACATCAAATAGAGATGAAAAAGAATGAGAAAAAAAAAACAATTGACATAAGAAAAAAACAGATATGATGAATCCCATTAGAAAAGAGGAAGCATGAGACAAGAAAGAATATAACCACAAGAGGCCCCTTCTGATACATAAACTGAATAATTCATTCAAGTGGATACACCTTGAAAACTAGTGCAGAAATTAACAGTGATCTGTAAACCTTCCACTTCATTACTATGGAAAAACATAGAAACAAACCAATCCAAATAATAATAAATAATTAAACTAAAAAAAAAGACCCCAAAAAATTAAAACACAACTCAAAAATGTAAAAAACATTACAAAAAAACCACTAACAGAGATAAGAGACATGTTAAACAAGTCTAAAAATGAGAGAATTATCATAATCCCTTTTAAGAAAAGGAAGAAGACCATTTAGAACTTGATCATACCAAACAAAATCAACTCTATTAATACCTTTATTTGCAATACCATCAGCAACCGAATTGGATTCCCTATAAATGTGAGTGATAATATGGTTCAAGGAAAATAGAGTATCCAAACAATTAATCCAACGATTAGTTAGCTTCCAAGACATATGAGAAAGACTCATCCTTATGAAAGAAACAACAACAGTAGAATCACTCTCGATCCATAAATTATCCTAACCACACTTCATAGCTTTATCCAAAGCAATGATAATGCCAATAATTTCAGCCTTAATTGAAGAGGCAAATCCACATGATCCATGAAAACAACCAAGGACATCCCCTTTATGATTTTTGAAAACAACCCCATAACTAGAAATCCCTGGATTACCTCTAGAAGAACCATCAGAATTAACTTTTAACCAACCAAAAAGAGGTTCCTTCCAAATAACTTCAAATGAACCTTACATAGGCCTAAAGTTTCCCTTAACACCTATCCGATTCAGAACGGACAAATCATGAACTGAGTTGAAGCAAAAATGCTTCCTTGGTATATCTACATTACACATAGCAGTACAAATAGATGATAAAACCCCACTGAACAAGAAAGAAAAGCTCTCATGAATCGCCTTATTCCGATAAAATCAAATAAAACGAATGAGTTCTGTTGTAGTGACCCAAAAAAGATCCATCAGTTGTGGAGAAAGCGATGTTGAATGACAACCTTGGAGGAAATGTTGGATTGAAGACATACCAAGAATAAGAATTTCAAAAATATCATAAACAACCTTCCATATTGATGAGGCAGTAACACAACAAAAAAACAAATGATGAATATCTTCCCTATGTTGATGAAAAAACACACATTAAGAACAGAGAGAAATGCCACATTTTTTGAAGGAAACAATCAGTATGATGCTTCCCATGAGCCAGTGTCAAGGAAAATGTTGTTCGAGAAGGCCTAATAAAGTTCATATGAAGACCACTCATCCACTTATAACCTATATTTCAAGATAGAGAATTTCTATAAATTTTTTAGAGGTCAGCAAGCCACTGATAGCAGGTTCCCATGCCCAAAAATCCTATCTATTAGAGAAAAAGTAACTGTTGATAATATTAAAAATATGATTAGGGAGACCCCCCATATTATGAAGATGATCTTTAATTGTAGAATCCAGATCAACATTGAAATCTTCATTCATCAAGGAATCAACTTGGGGACAACTAGCCCAGTTATCCTTCCAAAAGGATAAAGATGAGTTTCTGAAAAAAAGCCATCTAACATGAGAGTCAATGGAAGAAAAAATGGATTTAAAAGAATGCCAAACAGATGAATTAAGATGATTATAAACCCCATTACTAATCCTATCTCTGAATTTATTATGGAGAAATTCAAGAGACTCATAATTACTATTAATAATCCTTTAAATGAACGAAGTCTATATAGAATCATTAAACATCTCAAGATTTTTAATACCAAGACCCCGTACATCATAGGCTTTACAATAATTATTCCAAGAGACTGTAGCTAATTTCCTATCCCAAATATTACCACTCCAAATGAAATTTTTAATAGAAACATTAATGCTCTTGATGAGAGAGAGAGACCACTTATAGACCATGAAAGAATAAAAAAACTTAGAAATAATCGTAGCCTTAACCAAGAAAACATGACCCACCAGGGAGAGGGACTTACCCTTCCAAGTAGAAAGATCCCTTTTTATTTTACTAAGAATATAAGAAAAATAACATTCTTTAGTCCTCCCCCAAAATATAAGAACACCTAAATATGTAAAGGGAAGAACTCCTTCATAAATACCCAAATCCCTGATAATGTCTATCTTCCTACAGATAGGAAAATTCCTACCAAAGTAAACAAAGGACTTAATCTAACTAATCAATTTCCCATAGAATTTTTCATAATGAAAAAGGGCCCGCTTAATATTTTTAATATTTTTTTATCCCATTTAGTGAATAGAATAACATCATCAACATACAACAAGTGAGTGAGAGAAACAAATCCTCTACCAGCACGAATAGACTTCAGTTTCCCATTGCCATCCATAATAGAAAGTAATCTACTAAGATAATCCTCTGCAATGGAAAAAATAATGGTCGAGAGAGGTTCACCTTGTATGACACCTCTAGAACAAGGAAAATAGCCCTCAGGGATAGATTAACAATGGTAGAGATTTGAGTTGACTCAAAAATTATTTTAACCCAATTAATGAAAACATCATCCAAACCAAAAAAACACAGAACCTTATAAATGAAATTCCAATTTATAGTATCAAAAAGCATTCTTGACATCCAATTTGAGAGAAATATTATTACCCCTTGTGGATTTCATAATAAGGTTAACACATTCCAAGGTAGTAATAAGGAAATATTGAATAAACCTACCCTTAATAAATCCAAACTGATTAGGAGAAACAATCTTACTAGAAATAGAGGACAACCTCATGGCCAAGATTTTTGAAAATAATTTTAAAAGTTGTATTGATCATGGAAATAGGTATGAACAAATGAATCTCGTTATCATTCTCTGTCTTTGGAATGAGGGCAAGGAATTGAGCATTCAAACCCTGAGTAAGAGAGTCACCTTTAAAAAACAAGTAACCAACCTGAAAACATCATCATGAATGACATCCCAATATGTATGAAATAAAAAATTCCCAAAATCATCTAGACCAGGGGAGTTTTCATACATTAGACTAAAGTCCGCTTCCTTGATTTCAAAGTCCGAAGGGATAGATATAAGGTTTGAATTATCCTTTTGATTGACAAGACTCGGAATAATACTCTCTACTGGATCAGCAAGAGGGACATGACCACTAAATAGATCCTTAAAATAAGTAACAAAATGCTTAGAAAGTTCCTTTCTATTGTCAAAGACATTATTCCCATTTCTAACCAAAGAAATAGGCCTCGATACTTTCTTAATTCTCTGCAATGAGTTGAAAAATTTAGAAATTCTATCACCATCTCTCAACCAATTAGCCTTAAAATTTTCTCTTTCCAAAGAATATTTGAGATTCAAAAAATTATTAATCTTGGAAACCAGTCGAGTCTCACCCAGAACATCATTAGATAATTAATTTGAATAATTATTCTCCTGTATTTGTTGAAGAGATTCCTGAAGGGAGGAAATTTCAGAATCAAGGGAACTGAAAATATAAAAATGTATACATTCGATCTTTGAATATCTAGATTAATAATAATTTCAAAGGGTCATTATATAAAATATCTAGATTAATAATAATTTCATAATTATAATATTTATATATCAATTATACTTTTAAAACCAATAATTAAATATGGTTATGAAAAATGAACCAATATTACAATCATTGAGATGGTAGGGCGTACATACGCATAAGTAACATTCCCAATTTTCAATGATCGTTATGGAAAAAAGGTAAGTAACATTGATATTTCCAAAAATTACAATTTTATCATTTATACCTTATTTATTAATCATATATACTTATATATATAATTCTTGTTATGTAAAAGGAATCACACTGTGTCGAGGAGGCGGTAGTCCACACGTCCACGAACGGCGTTATCGCTTTTTAAGTGTGTGAAAAGTTAATTATATTTTCATAAAGTTAATTATAACATGAATATGATATATATGTTTTTATGTCACATATTTTTAGTTAAAACCATCCCTTATACATTCCAAGTATCATTTGATTGAATCACATTTCTTTTAGGAGGCAATAGTCCACACTTCCACAAACGATATTATTGTATTTACATAAAAATGGAAAGAATAAAGGTAAGTGTTATATAAGAATTAAAGAAGCATAAAGAAATTATAAATATTATATATATTATAAATAAATATATTTTCCATTATAATTACCACCATGATAGGTGGTAAAGTAAGAACAAATAATCATTGTTTCGTGAGGTGGTAGTTTTCCATACACATAAATGGTAAGTTCGTTACCCATTAGATGGAAGTGTGTGTATGTGTAGGTAAAAACCATAAAATAAAAACATATAGGTATATTTATTATAATTTTTTTATATAATAATTGAATAATAATAATTTGAATAGTGTAGAGATAAATAAAACTAAATATTTTGTTGAAGGTTGTTACCTCTTAATCGGGTAAATCTTTTTGGTTTGATCCAAAGGGATTCAACAGATGGATTTATCCGAAAGGTGAGGATTGTATATTTATATAAGGGATTTTGAGGATATATTTATTCAGATGTTGGTCAAGAAAAAGTGGCTTTATAGGCATGATGAAGTGGAAGTCTTGAGTGCCTTGTTATAGTGGAGGAGGAGTGATACTCTCATAAATTTTGGGAAAGGGAATTCCAACCCAGGTTTTCCATTAAAAGTGGATACAATAATGGTAAAAAGTTGATAAAATGAAGGATAGGGTATAAATATGAGCATAAAATGGAATTTGGACAAGTTTATATGTCATATTGACCCTTAATTTTAAGGTTTAGTCCCTTGTTAATTTATTTTTTCTCTTAATCGGCGTAATTAATTTTAATTACTTTAACGAATATTTTTGGTCAAAAAATAATTTTAAATTATTAGAAATTATAAATTATTCGGATTATCAAATATGGAATCCAATTTTCCAAATTACAATGACATAAATGGTATAAATTAATTTAAAATTAATCCCGTAGGGATGATAATGTGAGTTTTTAAAGTAAAAACGTTCGAAAGATTGAGATGTTTTTATATCCAGTTTTAATGTGAAATTGATTCCAATGACCTAAATTGGATTAATTAATAAAAATTTTCTCTAATTTAAATTTATAAATAGTTTAAAATATAATTTAACCTTATAAATAAATTAGGCCAAAAAGTAGTTTTGAATTAAAATTCAGTATTTTTCACTATTCATCAAAAATGAAACTTCACAAAAAATACCAAAAATTCACCCTAACCTAATTTTTATTGTATGATTTAAAATATGAATTTTTTGACATATAAAATCAATAAGTGTGCCAAAAATTTTATATAAAATTGGTTCTATATTAAAAGGTGGTAAAACTACCTTTATAAAAATATAGTTTTTTATGTGTATAATTGGGTTTGCTCTTATCTTATGTCTATAAAATATATTGGATGAATATAAAAATACTTTATTGAATATAATATATATATATATATATTAAATTATTATCACTCAATAATTGTAATTAATTTAATTTATTATGATAAAACAACTTTGTATGCATGAAAATAGTTTTCTATAAAAATATTCCTTTTATATTTGATTGGTTCTTATATTAATTTATAATTAATTAGTAAACAAGGAATTCATTTCATATTTTTGTAAACCATATATTTTAATAGGTTAGTTAATACTATTCATAATCTCTATTTTAATAGCTAGTTTATACCTTATTATATTAAATAATAATATATTAATAATATATTATTGTTCAGTAAAACTTAGTCTTACATTTAACGCAAGACATTGAAGAAACATGTTGTATCATGTGATGTACGCTAATACATTTTTGTGTGCATTTAAAAATATAAATTATATTGAAATTATTTTAAATAGTAAATATATTATAAATTTTTAGAATATTATATTCCCTTACGCTCTTTGTATTGCATTCCATACATGCTATCAAATAAAATGTTCTTAATTTTGAATTTCAGGGAATTTCACGCACTATGCATATCCGATTATGAATTTTTTTTGCTATGGAATGATTCATTCCATCATTGTGAACAATGAGTTATAGAGATAATCCTATCAATTATTAGAGATACCCCTCCCTATAATGGTTTGAATAATGCCCATAAATTCTTCTCCAACACTAGAGTGAATCACTTCTAATTTTAAAGATTCATTTGGGATGAAATATGATTAATGAAAGTGATGTATTCATCCGCACAAGCTCATGGAGAATTCTATAATAGTGATTGGAGGTTCATAGAGCATATATAGATCATCACCAAAGGGAATATACCATTGATTCTTATAACACAACGATGATATAGTATGAGTGGTCTACTAATTCATTGATGAAGAAAGAATTCAATTAAATCTAATAATTTAATTAAATAATTTAATTTCAAATTATATATGAAAATATTATCCCATCGTGGATTCCTAGAACACATTTCTATCTAGTTCTAAGGAAAAATTTGAAGAAGTTGATGGATTTTTTTGGGAACCGCCTGATACGCTTACACCGTGCTTTAAAACCTTTAAGTGATACTATAGAAATCACCCAATAATTTATAACCATTTATTATTCATTGATTGATTATTTTTAATTATTGTTAGATTTTTTGCATTGAGTTTATTTATTCTTTAATACATTTTTTAATTAAAATGTTATCAAGATATTATTTCTTTATTTTTAAGTTTTATATTATCTCAAATAAATTTAAAACAGATAAAAAATTATTTGAGTTTCCATATAGAGGTGTTGGGGAGTCAGACTCGTAGATAAAAACACCCAATTTGTGAACAATTTACACACTATGTACTGAAGCTCATTGTACCCAGATGTGTCACAGTATACATGATGAACGAGAAATAATAACATGCAAATAATTTTATGCACACCACATGCTTACCAGGACATCCTGACACATAATATATTAAACCACTTGATGTGTAACTATAATACACACTGTGTAGTCTATATGGTTTAGTGGTGAAATTGATATTAACCAACACTATAAGAAAATCTCATTTTTTTAGTGGTTTAAACTGCAACCAAATGTTTCTGTGAAAATTTTCAAAAACCACCCCCACAGTTTGTGTCAACGTACAACACATAGAGGTTCCTTACATTTAGTGTTGGTTTGTGGTAAGAGTCATAGAACATATATTGACAATCAGTTCTCTTCATTTTTTTCATCGATTTTCTTGAAAAAAAATAATGAAAATTGAGCAGTGGTTAAAACCATTTCTGAATTCTAAAGATATTTTGACCACAAAAGTGCAACTAAAAATAAGAAAACCACTGATAAATAATTGTATGGAATATTTAGTGACTATTTTAATAGCCACAAAAAATGTCATTATATATCGGTGGTTTAAAATTCTTAAAAAATGGAATATTTAGCGATGGTTTAAACCATTTCTATATGATGATTTAAAAAAAGATAGCTGCAGAATCTATAGCCCCAGAACAACTCTACAAAAAAACAAAACAATAATGCCCAAAATCTCATATACATGTATATACAAGATAAAAATTAAGATATTACATAATATCCTGAATGTAATTTTCTAACTTGGATACCATGACTTTATTTTCATTAGGTCATTTTGTGCTAATTGGGAAATAGTTATAACTTATTATACCTTGTATTGATTCAAGGAAAAAATCTCATCATCGCTTCACCCCATGCCATTATACTCATAACGCAGTGCATACCTAAAGACTCAGGGTGGGTATCATCTAATTATCTGACTGACAACCTAAAAAATTATACTAAATTCTTACATATGAATCCTAACCCACTACCTCATCAATCAAGTTAGTGTCCCTCATCCATGAATCTCCTTATACCGTGACCCAACCCTCTCACTCTGCATGGTCCACTACCACAACCCAATCTTAATTAAGGAAAGTTCCAATTTCCCAATGCAAGAATACTCAGGGAAATGTACTACTTCATGAACATAAGGAATCCATATCACCCTTGGTATTTTAGACAGATTCATCTCACTCATAGAGAGGCCAGACCTTAGGATCCTCTCCCCCACTAGGTTTATCACCTATCATAAGAACATAAAATCACACACATGAAATAAAAAATATTGCATGAATCTAATCACATAGATCACCAAAAAATCCCATGGTGCACATACCATGAGACCCATCCACTCATCTCAAAGCATGTCTTTCCTCTTAGGGAACTGACTAGATCCTCTATACCCATCATGATTTATATCATTAATATGATCTCATATCATTCACCTATTGGTCACAACACTACACAAAATATCCCCTGACCCAAACCTCAGGTCCTAGTCCAACTATACAAAATACATTATCTCTCTTATTCCCACTACCTAGGTATCATCCCAACCTATCATTATTTATACCCCTTGGAAGCATGATTCCATGTCTCAAACAACCCCCATGACCTGATCCTATGTTCAATTTCCCATATCTTAATGAAGACACTCAATCCTTCCACCTAGTTATAAACCTCCTCTATCACACATCATCTCATACCAAAGTAATCATCCCACTCATAGTGCTCATTAAGCCTCAACCCACACTTATGAGGGAATTTCTCATTAATTTTGATCCTATGGTCATATCACCCATTTTTTCACTGGTCTTCATCCTCTCATACATATCAGACCAGCCTTAGGAAAACCAATCAATGATACCCACATCAAGTCTCATATCTAGATACCATCTGAAAAATCTTTTAAACTTACACAATACACTCTAACCATGGTGAGCTTGTCACCAGAAAATTATAATTACGTATAGTGCTAAAGATAACTTATTACGAGCTTAAGAGGCCCAAAAAAATCATATATATTTATCTATAGTTTTCTTTGACCCAATTCACTTACACAGTCCCCTGAAACATTAATGAAGGAAAGTAATCATATATAAATAAATATATTAATTTAAAAGAACCATAACATTCCACCATATAGTAATACAAAAAAAATGATATAAATGGTTTTAGCCTATTTAAACATGGGAAATCTTAAAAATGTCATGTGGATACTCTATTAGACAAATGATACAAGAAAAAAAAACTCTATTTCTATATTGGTAAAATACATGAAAGAGATGACTAATCACTACCCAATGATGAACTCTGATCATCACCATCTCTATCTCCATCTCTATTTCCTTCATCCAGCACATGCAATACAATTATATTGAAAATTAAATAGTGTTGTATATTTAAATTTAAACTTAAAACCTATAAAAGTTTGTGAAATAAATGATTTTGAAGCGGTTGGATTTACCTGATCACCACTAGCCATAATTGAAATATCACTAGAGATAGATCTGACTGTCTTGTAATATAAATCAACCACCGCTTTCTGCAAAGCGGATATCTGAGCCGCCTGTTCCTAAATAGTGCTTTGTAAAGAAAAAAAATCTATTTGAGAATCTCAAGGCAGGGAGTGACTATAACTAGGAGTATATATAGCTGTAATACCCGATGTCCTGCTAAATACCTCTGATGGTAAGGTCCCCAAACCCATCCCACACACTCAACCAAGATTGTCCTTCTTAAGGACTTTACTAAATGGGTCATCCTGGGAGACTGAGAAGAACTACGTGGGATTGGAATCCCATATTTTTTTTAATTTTTAACTATAAATAAAATATCAATCATATTTGAAGAAATATATATTAATATAGTGACAATTGATAATAAATTATTATAATGAAAAATGAATTCATACCCCAACTTCTTTGGTAGTCTCATTAACATAATTCCCATCAAATTTTTTATGAACATCCAACCACAGTTCTGTTTGAGGGACTTAGTTCCCTAAATCCTATGAAAAAATTAAATATAGATAAATAGAAAATTTAATATATATGGAATAGATAATGACATGTTGGGAAAAAATACCTCAAGGCATCATTTAAGTATTTTTGAGGTGATTGTGTTTGTTGACAAAGTGAACATCTGTGTTGTGATTGTTGACAATGCAAACCATGACATAAAACTTTGTTGACTATCAAGACCCATCCTCGGGGCCCATGCCGTGACTACCCCAAGACCACCTTCCATAGGCCAGGGGCTGGTGACTAGCACCAAAGGCATAAATCCCAAAAAAAGGGAAGACATTGCCTTTATAAAGAAAACAAAAACCACAGAGTACACAAGCTGAAGTAAACACTAAGTAAACTGAGTACAAAAGTAAGTGTTGGAAAGTAAATGGGCCAGTATACAAACCCAACTGAAAGTACATTACAACTGAGAAAAGAAAGTATAATAGCTAAAAAGTAGAGCAGCAACCACCAAGACGTCCTCCGGAACTCCCACATGAAGGGTGAGTATAGATAGTCTCGTCGGCTCCTCGAGTCCGGCCGTCCACTTCGTGTATGTCCCGCCTGATAGTCCACCTCTGGGTACCATCCCGCTCCACAAGCCTCAACCACGATCAGCGCTGTCCGTCGTCTGCAACCAACACAATGTAGTGCGGGCATAGCCTGTGCAGGGGTGAGTATACGATACTCAGTAGGGACCCCGAGACCCCCGAAGGTCTCCCAGAATCCACAAAGGATAAACCACAAAGGAAAGATAAAAACACAAAGTATCAACCAAATCTACTTAGGTATATGCCCATACATATACCTAAGTTAACAATTCTAGTTCGGCTCCAACTCATGAGTCCAAGTACAACCCAGTCCACAAAGGAAAGCACAACCCAATCCACACAGGATAGCAAGTCAATCATATCAAAGATAATGATTGAAATTCAAGACTCAGATCACACAGGTATACTACTCACGAAGAGGGGTGGAGATGATAGATGTAGCCTCTGAATCATCTCCCCTTCCAAACCCACATAGGATCCAAGTACAGAAGTCGTCGCTGCCGAACCCACGTAGGATCCTAGAATAGTAACCATCGCTGCCAAACCCACGTAGGATCCAAGTACATTCATCATCGCTGCCGAACCCACGGAGGATCCATGTACAGTCTTCCTCGCTACCGAACCCACATAGGATCCAAGTACAGTCGTCATCGTCATCGCAGTCGCAACCAACTCTAGGGTTCCTGCACACAACATGCTCGGTTCCGGGAGGGTACGCTCCACGAGCCAAGGGGATCGATATATCAACTACCACGAAGTCCAGAGTTGATGTATCACAAAGTTCCGTCTCATCAATAGGAACTCAACGCGACAGACGGCGCGTCAACCAGACGCCCGGTCTGGGAGTTATTGGCCTTTTTGTCCCAGGTGCCCGGTTGGTTTTTAAGCTAAAACCAACCCGACCATACTCCAGCTATGTCTAAACCTCGATCGGAGTAATCCAAATGAACCGTCTCACTAATAGGAATCCAATAAAGTCAACAAAACATCAATCGGACGTCCGAAGATGAAGTTATAAGCGTTTCCGTTCCGAGGGCTCGGTTGGCTTCGTGTTCGAACCAACCCGGCCATACACAAATTTCTTTGAAACCTTGAGTGTAATATACCGAAATAACCGTCTCAATCCAAGGATCCCAACTCAACTGACGGTGCTTCGATCAGAGGTCCATAGCCCAAGATATAGGAGTTTGAACGGATCTGTCTGAAAACAGGGGGTTTGGGCCCGGTCCGACCCGGCCCAATACCTCCTGGGTCGACCCGACCTGGGTCCGGGTCCGGCCCGGTTGGGCGCGGTTTAGCCCGGAACTGGTGGTCCGGCCCGACGCGGTCGGTCTGGCCCGTGGCCGAGCGGGGCGCGAAATGGGGGGGGGGGGCGACCCCCCTTGTTTTGAAACGTCGCCCCCCTCTCGGTGGGGCCCGCCCTTTCTTGCTGGCCGGGGGTTGTAACCCCCGGTCTTTCCGAAAATGGCCAGACATAATGGCCGACCAGTGAGCTACCACGGGACCCCCGCGGGCCCTGCCTCCTGGTGTGTCAGCGGACGGCCGAGCCCAGCCGCCTCCTGCCGAACCGCCGCGGCCTAAGGCCACGACTTCCGTCCGTCCGGCACGGCGCGACGACGCCGTGCCCCTCCGCCACAGCTCGCTCCGGCCGCGGCCCATCGGTGCCCCGACGCGGTGCGATGGCGTCACTCCCCTCCACCGCGGCCCGCTCTTGGCTGCGGCCTCCTTCGGCCTCTCTGGCACGGCGCGATGGCGCCGCGCTCCACCGCCGCGGCCCGCTCCAGCCGTGGTCTTCATCGTTTCTGCGCGGTGCAACGGCACTGCGCTGTCTTCACCTCAAACGCCATTGTTAATAAACAAGATACGGGGTGGAGAATCAGCCGTGTTTGTGTGGTCTGATTTCCTCCCGCTACGTTGGTAACAATTGGAAAATTTAAACGAGATATGTCAACGTTAATTCAAAACACAATCTTAATTCACCAATAATGAATTTAACCCCTACCTCAAATCAATAAGGTTGATCGCTTGACGAAGGAAGGAAAAGCTTTCGTTGTTCTGTTGAAGTTGTCGTGGGATGACAACGTCGCTTCATCAACGTCGAGAAAAAGGAAGCCGAGGTTGGCGCTGGCGTTCTACGTGCTCTTCAACGAAGAAGATGAAGTTCTTTCTCCTCCCAAGCCCAACACAACGAGCCAACCCCCAAATAAAATAAGTCCACCCTTATTTTATTAAAGCATGTCATGCATTTAAAATTACAAAATTCAAAAACAACTCACTTAATTAATTAAACTTAAGTTGTCTAATTAATTAGGTGTTTTGTTGGCATGAGTTAATGTGGGAGAGTTACATAACTTATGAGGGGTTTAGAGGAGTTAGGGAATGTGAGGGGTTGGGATTGTGTGGGCCCCACCTCACCTTTAACCACTCAAGGGTGGTTAGTATCTAGCGGGTCCCACCCCAACTTCCACTCCTAGGATTAAACCACTTTGAAAAGAAATAAAATTGTAACACAATTTTATTTTACTCTTCATTTAATCCACACATTTTTCTACAACTCCTCCCAAGAAAATGAAACTCCAGTAAAGGTCTTCTTAAGCAATTACCAGCACTGCGGTTTCATCGGTGCCCTCAGATTTCGATTCCGATCACCAGTTCAAAAGTTAGGAAAACCCGCTCGTTCGTTCACTGAACGTACCTGAGCTAAACTTTGGAAATTGATTTTGGGCACACCGGGTCTCAGAATCAGGTGCCGTCAGAAACTGCGTATCCGTAAAATCCCAAAGAATTTAAGAAAAAAATTTCCTTGAAATTTAAGGGTCTTTAAATTGAAAAAGGGGATTTCATATTGAAATGTCGAGTTCAAGAGATGTGGTCAATGATCCATGTTTGATTCAAGAACGTAGACAAAGGAATGGATGATCTGGAGGCGGCATAAAAAGAACAGATACAAGGTGGCGCCGTTTTCTAGTGTTTGCCAAATTTTTGGGCCTGAAAATTGACAAATGAAGAAAAGTGGTTTTTGGAAAAGGGACTTGCAGATTGTGTACTTGATGGCTTGAAAAATTGTGCACCATATGTTTTTCAAGATCAGATCATCAAAATATGGAAAAGGAATAAGGGTCGCGCAAGTATTGAGTTGGTCGCGCAGGTGACTTGCGCACTGAGAGAAAGGAATTGCGTGCCGGTGCCTAGGAGGATTGGAAACCTGAGTGCTTGTTGTTTCTCAAGATCAGAACTTCAAAATATGGAAAAGGAAAGAGTTTCACGCATGTTTGGAAGTGGGTATCTCAGGTGACTTGCAGGGGAAGAGACCTGCGCACCGAGACTTGCGCACCGAGGGTTGACTTGTGCTCCATCACGCAGGGTGGTAAAATTGCCTATAAATACTGGACCACCCCTCCTCATTTGTCAACGAAGTTCAACACTTTGAAGATTCAGAGCTCCCATCGCGCAAGTGTGGTGGTCGCGCATGTGGTGGTGTGTCGCGCAAGTGGGACTTGCGCGCCAATGTTGGAAGTTGCGCGCCAAGTGTTAGTTGCGCACCTGAGGTGGTTTAGGCGAGGAAGGAAGTGAGTCACACATGTTTGGAGTTGTAGAAGCTTGTGTCGCACAAGTGGTTGAGGAAGACTTGTGTGCTAGTTGTGACTTGTGCACCGATACTTGCGCACCGGATTAGACTTGCGCGCCAAGTAAGGTTGTTTTTACAGCAGTGTTTTCATGCTGTGTGGAAGCTGGAAGTTTGCCCAATACCTTCGGTGCAAAGAGATATTCATCTACAGGTGAAAGTTGGACTTCAACAGAGCATCTACATACAGAAGAAGATGCATTATTTCATGAAAATGAAGAGACCTACAGGTCTATAAACTATAAGTGAATTATTTCTAGAGCAGTGAGCGAAGGAAGAGGAAGAAGGTGATCCTCTCCACCGGCAGTGAGCCAGAGAGAGAGAAACAGGGAGTGACCCTTGGGTAAGCAGTGATCTGAGCCTAAACCTTGTAAAGGCAGTGATCCTGGGACAGAGTGACTATGCCCGAACCTTGTAATCCACAGCTAGTGAAGTTTAGTGGAATTTGGTACAACCGACAACTAGTCGTCGTATGCTCCTTGGACGTATCCCTTAGCGGTGAACCAAGTAAAAATTGCTGCGTCCTGTGTTTTCTTTACTTTCTGTTTATACTGTGCAACAGGAAAGGGAGAGAAGAGTGTTTTTCTTAACAGTAAAACAAGATTATAACGGGATTTAATTTTAAATTAGTCATACCCTGATTCACCCCCCTCTCAAGGTACTCATCCTTGTGGACCTAACACGACGTCTTATAAATTTTTAAACTAATGAAATTATTACTAGATTTGATTAGTTTCTAGAAAAACTCTTTGACCTGGCAATGTCGGGGATGATTTTCTTAGTTCGACTTGATGCATTCTTCCTTGAAACATCCTGAAATAATAGACATTTAATTTAATATTAACTTTTGAAATTTCAATATAGAAACCCTGCTTTTCTTACATTACTTTTACACCATTTTAATTATAAAAAACATAAAAAACATTACACATTTATGATCCAAAGGTGTAGTGTCTTGGGAAAACTAGGACCATAAATAACATTTGGAACATAAAGCATAAACATTTATTTGACTCATTCTTCTCTAGATTCTTATTTTCACTTGACTTATCCTTAGTACAGGAAGTCACATAAGGATATACATCAAAAGGGGTGAGCTAAAATCCCATTATGATGATATATAAGAACATGAAACAATATTACATGGGGTGAGCATAATCATAACATCATCATCCTAACAAAGAGAAAAAGAATTAGATAATAGCATGAAATATGGAAATTCATAAAAATGAAAACTGATGTCTTAGTGGTTAACTACCACACATAGTTTTGAACAAATCTAGCATCATGTTCATTCATATTTCACTTTACTCACGAGGTTCTTTACATTACCCAATGCATTGGAGTGCTATATAATTCCGAGTGAACACGTCGCATCATAACATTTACATTATCATGAATGAAAATTAGAACATATATCATTCACAAACATAAAAAACACATTGAAATGAATGGGTTTCATCTCATAAGCATATATTCATATACTTTGGGTTCTCAAAATAAAGGTGGAATAACATACTTGATATAAGAATAATCAACCTTGAGTTAAAAGTAAAAAAATCATGATTTAAAAGATGAGTTCTTCTGTAAAACATTGTGTTTTTCATAAACTCCAGTATAAAAATTTATATCCCAGAAAAGATAAGATAATGATGAATAAACTATTTTTAATTAATAACCATAAAAAATGGAGTAAAAAAGGTAAAACCCAAAGAAAAAAGTTGGGTTTGAGAATTCCCCTTACCTTGTATCCAAATTCTTTCTTTACTTAAATGTCCTATATAATGATATTATATTCATTAATTAACAATTGAAAAACCTTTTATACATGAATATTCTTCATTATGGTTTCATTATGTTATTTTATGGACCTTTTTATGAGTTATAGAGTTTAAATTCATTGTTCAGGAGTGTTTTTTTATTAGTTTTCATTAATGGTTCACTTGTACACATGAATGGAAGTTCATGTAGAACATGGATAAAAATAAAGAGTTAAAATTACATGTTATTAAGTATATTCCATGAGTTTTAATGATATTATGATGAAGTTGGTTATATACTGTGAGGATGAATCATTAAATAAAATTTAATGATGATCGTTTTTGGTTAATTTGGGCGGTTTTTGGATCACAAAGAACATTTTTTGTTTTATCAAATAGTATTATGTATAAAAGTAGTTTTCCAGAACATAAAAGGGGTTAAAAAAATAATATTATAATCTGTTTTCAACCATTTAATGGTTTTATTGACATCCTTGAAGGCGTTGAAGGAAAATGAAGGTGCATTGGCCACGATGATGGTAAATTGGCACATCACGAGCAATGACTTCATTTTTTTAAAAAGGAGGGGATTTTAATGAATAATATTACATTAACATAAAATAATACTACTATATCACTCATAATATAGTTTTAATGACATTTGGATAAGATATTTTATGGAAAAGAGAAGAAAAGAAAAGAAATTTGAAAGGAAATTGAATAAAAAGAGAGAGAGGAATTACCTCTTGAATATATCTTCCTTGAGAGCCACTTTAGGGGAAAGGTTTTGTACTTTTTATGAGATATTGGGATAATGGATGTAGATGAGGATATTGGGAAGATATTTTAGAAAAATTTGGAGTATCCAAAAGGATTTAAAGGTGTGATGAAATGATGTTGTGAGTGGTGGTATTTATAGTGGAGGGGATATGGGGTTTCTCAATATTTAATTCATTAGTGTTTTAATATCCCTCAAGATAAGAAATAGTGATGATTACATGACTAAATAAAGTATTTAAGGAATTTAAGTTTGAACCAATGGATATTTACATCATCTATGAATCAAGCATGATGCATACATTCATTTATTTAGCATATTTTTTAAATTATTGAATTTCACTATTCACTAGAAATTAAAGTATTTTAGAAAAACCTCAAAAATTCACACTAACCATTTTTTGATGTGTAGAATTAAAAAATTAACTCCATTTTATGAATATAATTTTCTAAATATGAGTAATTAAATTTTTAATTAAAATCATAATTTATTTGAAAGATATAAATTTTAAAATTAAAATAGTTCTTCTAACACTTTGAAAAATTAATTAAGGTCTCATAAAATTACCATATAATCATAAGTTTTCAAAATACTAGTTTATGAATACATTTTATGTGATTTTTTTAAATTATTAAATTAATCATTAAATATTCATGACTTACAAAAATACCAACACAATAATATAATTATATCATACTGTCACTTATATAATGGATAAATTTTATTTATACTATCATTGGTAAGGTTCCTATTTACTTAGACAATTTACTATTCATAATATTAATATTACTATTCATAAGGGTAACATTACTATTCATAAAGGTGTGTTACTATTTACCCAAAATTAAGTTTGTCCTATCGGACTCAAAATATCATATTGATTGAAACTGTGTATGTCAGATTTTAGAAACTCAAGTCACAGAAGTGGAAAAACATTGTTTATAGGAAACATAGAATTTAGCAGATCATTTAAGAATTACATGGAATTATGTTTCCTAATGTGAGTTTATGTGATTATACTATATGAAATATTTATAATAAGGGAATTCCATTGATAGAACTTTGGGTATTTACATTCTTCTTCCCTTTTTAAATTTTGCCCTCAAAATTTCATTTTACAAAAACAGGTGAGGGTACTTCTCCGTCATCGACTCCTCTAGTTCCCAAGTTTCTTCTTCATACTTATGTTTCCTCCACAACACATTTACAAGGTGGGTTTTCTTTTTTCATAGAACCATATCTTTCTAGTCCAGAATCTTTACTCGCTGCTCCTCATAAGAGAGATCATCTTACAACTGTACCACCTCTGAGTTCAGTACATGTGAGGGATTTAGTATGTACTTGCTCAGGAGTGATACATGAAACACATCATGAACTTGATCCATATTCAATGTAACTGAAAGATGATAGTCTATAGATCATATGAATTCAAGGATCTCAAAGGGGCCAATGTACCTTGGTCGTAGCTTCCCATTCTTTCCAAACCATATGAATCTCTTCCACGGTGATATTTGAAGGAAGAATTTATCCCCCAGGGTGAACTCCAAGTCCCTTTTATGATTGTTAGCATAACTATTTTATAAACTCTAAGAAACTTTGATATTTTTTTGGATAACTTGAACCTTCTCTGTCATCTCTTGAAAAAGATCATATCCAAGTAGCTTTCTTTCTCTAAATTCAACCCAACAAGTTGAAGTTATACATCACTTTCCATACAGAGCTTTATATGGATCCATCAGAATACTCAAGTTGAATTTATTGTTGTATGAGGACTCAACCAATAGTATTTGTTTATCCCATCCACCTTTGAATTATAAATATTAGTCTATGATAATATCTTTTAGTGCCTAAATAGTCCTATCAGATTGACCATTAGTTTGGGGGGGGGATAGGTTGTGCAAAAATTCAATTCAGTACTCAAAGAATGTTGAAGACTCTTCCAGAATGTAGATTTGAACATGGGATCACGATCAGAGATAGTAGAGAGTGAAACCCCATGTAGTCTCACCACTTTACATATATCTTTTCATGTTTTTAAAGCGAGACATATTCTTGAATAGTGATAAAGTAATCAGTCTTGGTGAGTCGGTCCACCATAACCCGCATCATATTATTTTCATTTGATGTATTCGGGAGACTTAAGACAAAGTACATAGTGGCATTCTACCATTTCCAAGTGGGTATATGCAATGGTTACAACACCCCTTTGGACTTGTGTTGCTCTATTTTAACTTGATGACATATCAAGCACCTTGAGATATATTTAGCAATCTCTTTCTTCATGTTATCCCACCATAAGTGCTCTAAGAGATCTCAGTACATCTTGGTGCTACCAAGATGGACTTAGAATGTTGAGCTATGTTAATTTTCCAATAGATCCTTCTTTATCCCAGGTGATTAAGGCACACAAAGTCATGTTCAAAACCAAATCACGCCATCACTATTGATACATAACTCTTGCAACTTCCCTTCCTTTACTACATTCACCTTCTTTTGTAACTATAGATCATCCCTTTGTAACACATCAACCTTCTCTTGGATAGATGGTTAGGAAATCATTTGGGAAAAATTATATGTATTCCCTACCATTATTAATTCCAAATCCATCCTTTACATATCCATGAAGATATGGTCTATCTCAATCTATAACATGGATAGAGTATTAGGTTCATTTATACTAAGACATCAGCTACCTTATTCACCTTGCTAGGATGATAGTGAATATAGAAATTTTAGTGTTTGATTAGATCTAATTGTCTCATTTGATGCATGTTGAGACTCTTTTGTGTGAGTATATACTTTAGACTCTTTTGATCAGTATATATGTCACACTTATCACAAATATGTAGTGCCAACATATTTTCATGATAAAATTTACAACTGCTAGCTTCAGATCATGTGTTGGGTATTTCTGCTCATGGATCTTAAATTGTCGTGAGGCATAGGCTATCACATTATCATTCTTCATGAGTACACAACCTAATCCTCTCTTTTAAGAATCACTTTATATCACAAAATATTCTACACTTTTTGGTGATGTGAGTAAAGTTGTCGTGATCAACCTTTTCTTTAACTCTTTGAATATTTCCTCACATTTTTCTTTCCAGACATAATTTAGCCCTTTCCTTGTTAACTTAGTTAGCGGGCTTGAAAACCATGAGAAATTTTTCACAAAATGTCATTAGTACCTAGATAATCCAATAAAAATATGAATTTCTATGACACTAGAGGGTCTGGTCCATTCCTCAATCACCTTTATTTTTGAATGGTCTATATAAATTTTCTCACTTGTGATCACATGTCCTAAGAATATGTATTTCTTCATCCAAAAGTCACACTTTTTGAACATGGCGTACACCATCTCCTTTCTCAATGTCACCAACACAAGCCTTATATGTTCTTCATGTTCCTCCTTGATATTGGTGTAGATGATAATATCATCGATAAAAAATACCACAAAATTTTCAAGGTAATGTCTAAAGAATGTACTCATCAAATCCATTAATATTTTAGGAGCATTAGTAAGTCTAAAGGGAATCACCAGAAACTCATAGTGTCCATACATTGTATGGAAGATAGTCTTATTAATAACTTTCTTCTTCACCTTTAACTGATGATATCCTGAACAAATATCCACCTTTGAGAAGTATTGAGCTCATTGTATCTAATCTAATAAGTCTTCAATCCTTGGGAGAGGATACTTGTTCTTTATGGTGATCTTGTTGAGTTCCCTATAATCAATTCACAGCTACATTGATCCATCCTTCTTCTTCAAAAATAACACTAGCGCACCCCAAGGCGATTCACTAAGGAGTATGAACCCTTTGTCAGAATTATCTTTCATCTTCTTATTTAACTCCTCTAGTTTGATAGGAGCCATCCTATAGGAACAATTTGATATAAGAGTAGCTCTGGGTATGAGTTCTATTGAGAACTCTACCTCACAGTTTGAGGGTAGTCCGACTAACTCTTCAAGAAATACATCAATGTATTCCCTCATGATGGGAATTTACCCTTGGTTGATACCTTATTTTTAATTAACCATTTGAGAGAGGTATTCTTATTCATTGGGAATCAACACCCTCACCGTAGAAGGGTTTTTCAAAGGAGATCCACCATCTTCCTTTAATTTGTATAGGAGCATGGGATGGTTCATAATATGAAAAGATATTTCCTTTTCCCAACATTTGATGTGTGCTCTATGTAATGAGAGACAATCCATCCCCATTATAGCATCAAATTCCACCAAGGGAAGTGTTATGCGATTTTCTGGAAGAATTGTCCCACATACACCAACAGGAGAAGAGTCCAACACTTGGGTTACAATGATTGCACCACTAAGTGTTTTTACAGATATATCTACATCAAGGTTTTGAGGATTTTATTCGATAGTTATATAGAACTTGAAAGATATAAAGAAATGTGTAGAACCATAATTAAATAAGACCTTTTCAATGTTTGAGTGAATATGAACTATACCTTGGAAGACTTCATTTTCTTGATCAAATTCCGCAATAGTGATGGAATAACCCTACACTTTCTCCTTTGGATTTGGTGGTAGCTAATGATGATTACCCTCAAGGAATCAAGGTTTTGTGCACTAGATTTTATAGTTCCCTTGCTACCTAAATTTGTAGAATTGGACAATGGGTGGTCCTCTCTTTTCCAACACCACATTCTACGACCTTATCATGTATTTTTGACACTCTTGAGCTTGGTTTCCTTCTCTACCACACTTGAAGAATTTATCCATCCCTTTGAGGTAGTTCTAATGATGCTTTTTCCACATTTTTGATATGTGGGTTATTGAGTTTTCTTTCCACCTTTCTCTTTAGATCCTTCAGTATGAAACTCCATATTTCATTTATTATCACTATAGCTATGGGACCATTCTCTAAACTCCATCTCCACTTTAAGATAAAATCAAACAACTTCTTCATAACTCCAAAAGCCTTGAATTTCAATATCCTTTCAAAGGTTTGGTTTTAATCCACTAAAGAATCTATCAATTTTTCTATCATTGTTGATAACAAAACCTAAAGTATACCTTGAAATCATTGTGAAATTTTCTTTGTAGGTTATGAAATATTATATATCCTCTTTTTTTAGATCTATAAATTGTCTCTCCATATTCATATGAAGATTTCATGGGAAATACTTGTTAAGAAACATTATCTTAATGTCTTACTACTCTATCTATTCAATTTTATATCTCAACTTGGTGTACTTAATCAAATCACACCATTGGTTATCCTCCCCATCAAGACAATAAATGACTAGAGTCACCTTTTCCATATCCTAATAGTGAAGCGTAGAAAATATATTCTCTATTGTGTTGACCCACTATTCGGCAATGATTATATCAGAAGATCCACTAAACGTCGGTGGTCATTGCCACATAAAACACTCAACAACAAGTTGCTTCCTCTTAGGTGAAGGAAGAAGTTTCACATTATTCAAGTTATTATTCATAACCAAATACAACTGTGTAATCATCACCATGAAGTTTTGAACTCCACCTCCCAAATCATTGGGGATGTTTTTCATGCAATTTCTTTATTTTCCCTCGCACGGGTTGTTGGCCTGGTTTCTCCTGGTTCCCACCATTTTCTAAAATAGAAAAGGTTAGAAGAAAAAATAAGTCAACAAGTCATGAATAAATAAGTTATTACTTTGTGAAATTAACACCAAAAGCATATATAATGGGATCCTTATGATTAGAAAATCTTTTTTTTTGTTACATATACTTAGTATCATACTAGGGTTTTCACTAAGGTTCTCTAATCCTAATTCCCAAACTAACTAAACCTCCATATGATACAAACTATAGAGACCCTAATTTTCTTAATTTACTTTTACATTATTTTAATGATAAGAAACATAAAAATAATTACACATCAAGGATATAAAGGTTTAGTGTATTGAAAAAATTGGACCATACATAACATTTAAAAAAAGAAAGCATACACATTTATTGAATTCCTTATTCTCTAGCTTCTTATTTTCTCTTAACTTATCTTTAGTACAAGTAGTCACCTGAGGATATACATTAAAATGGGAGAGATAAAATTCCATTAAGAGGATAGATAAGAACATGAAACAATATAACATGGGGTGATCATAATCATAACATCATCATCATAATCATGAGAATAAGCATTATATAATAGCATTGAATGTGGCAGTGCATAAAAATGAAACCTTATGTATTAATGGTTAACTACCAAAAATAGTTGTGAATAAAGCTAGAATAATGTTCACACATTTTTTAATTTACTAATGAGGTTATTAACATTACCCAATGCAATAAATTACTATATAATTATGGGTACACCCATCACATCATAATATTTACATTGTGCTGTATAATTCCTGGGGCACCCATCGCATCATAACATTTACTTTATCATGTAAGCCATATAAAACATATGTCAATCATGAAAATAAATAACCCATGTAAAGTAATGGGTTTAATCTCATAATAATTCATTCATATACTTTGGGTTCCCAAAATAAAGGGGGAATAACATACTTGATATGAGAATCATCAACCATGAGTTTGAAGTAAAAGGTTTGTTTTGAAAGAAGAGTTCAATTGGAAAAAATTATGTTTTTCATAAACTATAGTATACAAAATATATATCATGGAAAATATAATATAATGATGAAGAAATTATTTTTAATTAATAACCATAACAAAAATTTAGTGAAAGAGGGAAAACTCGAAGAAAGAAAGTTGGGTTCAAGAGTTCCCCTCACCTTGTACCTGAATGCTTTAGTCACTTTAATGTCCTATATAATGACATCATATTCATTAATTAAAAATTATAAAACCTTTTTATACCTGAATATGGTTCATTATGGTTTCATTGAGTTCTTTTATGGGCTTTTGCGATGAGTTATATAGTTTAAATTCATTATTTGGGAGTGTTCTTTTTCTTAGTTTTCATGAATGGTTCACTTGTACACATGAATAGAAGTTCATGTAGAACATGGGTAAATATATAGAATTGACATTACATGATATTAATGATCTTACAGGAGTTTAAATGATCTTATAATGATGTTTTTATATACCATTATGATGAATCATTAGATAAAATTTAATAATGATCATTTTAGGTTAATTTGGGTGGTTTTAGGATCACAATGAACATGTTTTGTTTTATCATTTAGTATTTTGTATAAAATTTATTTTCTAGAACATAAAAGTAGTTAAAAAAATACATATTAAAATATTTTTTCAACCATTTAATGGTTTTATTGACATCCTTGAAGGCATTGAATTAAAATTAAGGTCCATCGCCCATGATGATGGTAAATTGACACACCACATGCAATGATTTCATTTTTTTAAAGAGAGAGAGTGGGAGGGAGGAGTTTCATGAATAATATAACATTAACCTGATAAAATACCTTTATATCAATAATAATAGAGTTATCATGATATTTGGATAAGATATGTTGATGATAAGAGATGAAAAGAAATGAAATTTGAAAGGAAATTGAAAGAAAAGAGAGAGAGAGAAGAATTACCTCTTGAATATATATTCCATGAGAGACTCATTAGGGGAGAGGTTTTGGTATTTTTATGATTCCAAGGGATAAAGGAATTGAGGGAGTATCTTGGGATGAGATATTAGAAGAATTTAGAGTATCCATGATTCTAGAGAGGTGTGAGGAAATGAGGTTGTGGGGGTGGTATTTATAGTGGCAGGGAGAGGGGTTTTCTCAATATTGAATTCATTAGTTTATTATTTTCACTCAAGACTAGAAATAGTGATGATATCATGACTAAATATAGTAAATAGGTCATGTGAGTTAGAACCAATGGCTATTTACATCATCAATATCTCATTAATGATGTTGAAATTCATTTATTTAGCATATTTTGTAAATTATCGAATCTCACTATTCACAAAAATTTCACTATTTCAGAAAAATCTCAAAAAACCATCCTAACAATTTTGGAAATGTAGAATTAGAAAATGAACTCCATTTTTCGAAAATAATTTTCTAAATATAATTAATTTAATTTTTAATTAAAATTATAATTTATTTGAAAAATAAAAATGTTAAAATTTAAACAATTCTTCTAACACTTTAAAATATTAATTAACGTCTCAAAAAATTACCATATAATCATAAGACTTTAAAATAATATCTTATGAATACATTTTATGAATTTTTTTTGAAATTATTAAATTAATCACTAAATATTCATGACTTAAAAAAATACCAACACCACAATATAATTATATCATATTGTCACTTATTGTATGGATAAATTTTATTTACACTATCATTGGTAAGGTTCCTATTCACTTGGTCAATTTATTATTCATAAGGGTCATATTACTATTCATAATGGTAATATTACTATTCATAAGTGAATGTTACTATTCACTAAAAATTAAGTTTGTCCAATCAGGGTTCAAACATCTTACTGATCACACCCGTGTATGTTTGATTTTCAAAATTCAAATCACAGAAGTGGAAAAATTATGTTTAAAGGACACATAGAATTTAATAGTTCATTTAAGCATGACATGGAATTGTGTTTCCAAATATGATTTTATGTGATTATAATATATAACATAATTATAATAATGGAATTACATTGATAAAACTTTGGGTTGTTACAGTCATATCCTTATCTTATGCATGTATAAATATAAAAATAGATTAATATAATAATATATATTTAAATACCATGTGATTCTCATTAAGATGGATATCAAAATAAACTTTAACTTTATCTCTAGGTACCCCATTGGGTACCTTATCATACATTTTCTAGGTGCTCAATGAAGTATCATTGAATTTATTCCATAATCTCCATTTGAAATCCTTCCATTTCTTACTCAATTTTTTCTATGTACACTTTTGTGTAATAAGATTAGCAATGAGAAAGTGGAAAAACATCTATATAAAGATATTTATTTAGAGAATATTTTAATTTAATAACATAATGAAATTCAATTACACCATAATGTATTAAAAATACCTTTATATCTGAATAAAAAACTTCATTTTCCAAGATGAAGGTATATGCCTCCAATCAGCATACGTAATCAGAAGGGTAATCGGCTCCGCAACCCACTAGCCAAGAATCTGGCCAAATAATCCCACACCTTCATCTGTAGGGACCACATAGCAGTCAAATGGGACAACTATCTTCTGTCCATTCAGATTATAGACATATGAACTTTTCACATTTCTCTATGTAGTAGAATTGTTTCCATGTTTTATGAAAAACATTTATTAGTATAAAAAAGTTCAATAACATTATTCATATTAAAATTTTTACTTATAACTGTCACCCTGAAATATCACCATGGAGAACCAGGAGTGGCGACCCACTCCACTGCTGAGGCTGCTGAATGGAGAGGAGTTGGATGAGCTATTGATGGGATGCTGATGGTTGGTGTGAGAGACATTGTATGAGGTAAGTGGAGGGTGTCTTAGATGCTGTAGGAAGGGAGGCTGATGGATCATCATCTATCAATATATTTGTGGTAATGTTGACTGAGAGTCAACTAAAATCAATATAACACTTCTTCTTTAGCATTATTGTAATTTAATCAAATAAAATTAACTTTAGAACATATATTTCAAAAAATTCATGAAAAATAAAATTATAAATGGTAATAGATGCATAGTACTACAAAAAAATATGCATAGCTATGATGATGAATGACTGCACAAATAACATAAGTGGTTGATAAATGAATGGATTATTGTACATAAAATTATTTTTTTCTTCAATCATTTCATTTTCTTACTCTATCATTACTTCATCTACTTCATCCACACTTTCAAGACTAATATTTTCAATATCATTATGGAAAAATAATTTCTCTTATTATTTTTGATGGGATTCAATGTTAGAGGTCAAATATCCTACTTCATCACCCATATCATACAAGTCTATTCGTTTAACATTAGAAACTACACTCCACCCTTCATCCATGAAATCTTCCACATGATAAACCATTTTTTCTTATGATGATGTGATATATGGATCATGTAATTCACAGTCACTAACATCCATCAAGGGAGAGAAGTTCACAGAAGTAAATTTCAAGAATGTCTTTTAGCACCCCTAATAATACCAACCCAATTTCATCTGAAAAATTCCATAGTTTTTTTTACTCAATAATATAAATCAACTTTCTATAGTATCCCACTTCAAAAAACATAAATATACCACTATTATATGTTTTCAAACCCTCTTCCTGATTGAATGTATAAAATTTAAAGCCATTCACATTGTAACTGTCGAAATTTCTTGTATGTTTTAGAGGACCTTGAGCAAGAAACTTCAAATCTTGTAATAAATCATCCTGAGTATTAGTATTCATGATATACAAAAAGTAATATAAATTATTATATTTAGAAAATATACATGTCAACGTAATATCCATATTGATTGAAATATTTATGAACTTACACATCATGCAAACCATTCTAGAAGTTCTTTATTAACAAATTTTGTAATATATTTCTCATTTTGTGTTTGGACTCTCATTCATCTATTTGTTTTCATCGTTAAATCCTAAATAGATAGATTTTAAATTTCACTATTCAGTATCACATATCTATGTTCATGTAATAATTCCATTTCTGACAGTGTAACATTTGACCTCCTCCCAACTGATCATCCAATAAAAGAAACATTTTTGATTTCCAAGGTAGTTGAGATTGAGTTTATGTGTCATCAATATGTATAAAATGATTTAATATTGACTCAAAATCATCCAAGTATCTAGAACAAAAGGTAATACACTCCTCTTCCAAATAGCCTTTAGGTTGAGCTTTATTTTTCACGTATTATTTCAAATGAACAAGATATCTGTGAAACAAAAAATAATAATTGTGTATTTAATGATGTGATAATAATTTTTTACTTAAATTAAAAACATATAAATAAATTACATCTCAATTGGATACATCCATAGATAATGTATGGGGCCTCCTAGTATAACTTCCTTGACCAAATGCACAGATAAATGCATCATGATAGTAAAAAAAGAAGTAGAAAATATAATCTCAATTGTAACAAGTGTCAATAAAAATATCTCCTAAAGGTTGTGAAGCTCAAATTATTATAGAGTTTTCTCACATAGTTGTCTAAATAATGTAAAAATCTGGAGTACAACAGCAATAACCTTTTCAAGTAATAATGTATGCAATGAAAGTAGTAGCAACTACTATAACAAAATTTGTGAATCATGAATTTTAAATCCATGTAACCTATAATGATTTAAGTTAACCCACCATGATATGTCACTTAAATAACTATAAAATACCTTCACATGTTTTAAAATGTGAAGGAATGTATCTTTATCCCTATTTTTCGTTTCTAAAATTTCCAGAGCATAAATTCGATTCTAATATGGCCAGAGATCTTGCTTTATATTAATTTTTATAATCCTTTCTAAGAATTGAGAGGATCCTTTGATTTTCCATTCTAATTAAGTGATGTGAAGATCAAATTGTCACAAATATTCTTCTCAATATGCATAACAACAAAATTATTCCATAATAAATTAAATTCCCAATATATAAGTTTTAAGAATATATATTTTTTCTTCTATTATTGTGTTCCAATTTCAATTAATGATGCACTTCGAACTCATTTCCCACTATCATTATAATGATTCACCTTCCCAAATTTTATTTTAGCATTTATATATTATTATAATATTTCATAACCTGTTAACAAATTTGGAGGTGGTCTACGATCAATAGAACCATTGAATCTTGACTTGTTCAACAAAAATCTATGAGATGCATCAAGAAATATTCGATGACACAAGAAGCTCCATTTTTTACTGGGTGGTAGTCATTGGAGATCAAAATAAATGTTACAAATAGGAAAATCCAAACCCATGTAAGTGTTCTAACTATCTAAATTCACATGTCTAGGGAAGTCACTAATGGTTTACAATAGAGAAACTTTCATATTGAAAATTTTTCTAGAAGATGCATCATATATCTCAACAAAATTTCTTCATAAGAACTATAATTATTCAATTAGAGTCTATAATTATACATCAATATAATTTAAAGGAATTTTTTTTCTAGGAATAATCATTAAAATTATAAAAGATTTTTTTTTCATACACATACACGAAGGCAGATTTTAAGGGAACAAAATAACTAGCCAAATGCTATTACTAGTGCTTAAATTCCCAAATGGGTTGAATCCATCTATAGAAAATCCCAATCAAATGTTCCTAGGATTGGATGAGTAATCTGGATATTGCAAATAAAATTTCCTCCACGATTGTGAATCTCTTAGATTCTTTATTAACGAATCATTGTTATTATCTATAGAATACCACTTCATGCGTTCATCAGTTTTTAAATTCATGAATAATTTTTTCAATCAAGGATTTAAAGGAAAGTAACGCAAAACCATTTTTGGTGTGTTCCTTTTATTATTTTACATAATATTATGTTGATTTAGACTTCTAACATCACCCATTGAATTCCATCTAGAATAAGAACATTTTTAGAATCCAATCTTCTTGAATCCTTTACCCAATAAAGCATACAATCATTGGGACAATTGTATTTTTGTATAGTTCAGACCAAACTTGTTAATTTTTTTCATATAATAAAATGTATCAGGTATATTTGATTCAATAAATACATCACACAACACTTCATATATCATGTACATTGCCTTATTTTTAATTTCACATAGCCATTTGATATGGTACAACTTCATTAGAAAAGAAAGCTCTGAATATTCAAAAAATACACTATACAACTCTTGATTTCCATCATCAACTAAACCATGAAATGAATTTTTATTCTTAGTATATTTTTCTCTTAAATTAGTCACCATATAATCAACATGACAATATAATTATATGTTATAATCTTGATCTTGTTGTCCTATAGTATCAAGAATATAAATTTTTGAATTTTTATTTGTAGCACCCTCAACTAGTTGTTCTGATTTGTGTTTATGGTAATGTTGGTGTCTTGAAATTATGAATGCATAATTTATATGGGTTTTAATTTTATTTTCTATTGTATATGAATTTGGGAGATAATTATATCGATTGACATCAGTGTTCAAAATTTCTATAGCATTCTATTCTCTCTGCCAAATCCAACACAAATATTGGGAAGGGAATTGCTTCAATATCAAGTGTTTATAAACTTTATCTCTCTTCAACCATATTCTATATTTATATTTAATAAATTGAAATATTATTCTCCCATCAACATATAGATTGGAAATTATAAAATCTAAAAACTCCTCCAAACCCCTAACATACTGAGGTGTGTTCCTCAGCAATGTGGCTTCACATAATGCTTCACTCCCATTGCTAGTGGTGATCTAAGAGATTCTATTTATGTATGTAACATTATATTTTTCCTTATTTACTGATGGTACATATCAAACCAAATATATTGTTTTTAAAATTACATAACAGATCCACTACATTCCAAGTAATAGTATTTGAATATGTTCCATTTGGAATTAATAATTTGATCTTCCATGCTGATTTTTATGTTTTCTTCATGCAGGAGGATATGAACTCTTCTTAGTCACCTATCATCTTGGATAAACCTTTCCTATAAATATAAAATGCAATCATAAATGTCCATGAAGGTACTATAATAATGGATTTTGGTTAAAATGTTTTCCACTTTAATATTTTTAATTCCATAATGTACCTAAAATAAGAGAACTCCATTTTTTAAATTGTCACATTATGATGAGTATAATCCATGTGAAGAAAGTTGTTTGCTATATTTTTTTTTTCATTTGGGAATCAAATCCAGATTTGAAAATTTGAAGAAAAACAATTGGGAGAATCATAAATATTATATACATCCATCTAAAGATGAAATTACTTTTGATTTATTTAATTGATTTTACTATTTACTGAATTAAAAAGTTTTTGATACTTCATCTCTTTCATAGGAAGTTTAATTCATGGAGTTATGTAACCCAAATCTATCTTTATCTTTAATAAAGCCTCTATATATATAATTGAAACTATTTCCTACTAATTTAACATATGTATTTCTAATAGAGAAAAAAAGACACCAATGATAATTTTAGGAAAATTTTATTTTAATAAAGAACAAAAGATGATTGATATTTTGAGAGAAAATTCAGAAATTATAAAATAGAAATAAGCAGACATTCTTGGAATAATTTCTATAATCTGTATATATATAATTTTATTAGAAAGTGAGGAAAATATTTTAGGTAACCCTAAATAATACTTAACCCAAAAATTATGGGAGTAGTTGATAAGGAAATTAAGAAGTAATTGGAAGACTAAATCATTCATCAAATTTCTAATTCAAAGTGGGTCATCCCCATTCACTTTATGCCCAAGAAAATCAGAATTTCTATTGCGAAGATGAAAAACTTGAGTTAATTCCTATATGATTACAATACATTTTGAGAGTTTTTATTTATTATATAAAACTGAATCGACACATAATAAATGATCGTTTTCCCATACCATTGTTTACCAAATGTAAAAAAAAATGTTTAAAACCCATTACTTTAATTTAAATGGATTTTTATGGTATTTTCGTGTGCCCATTATACCTAAGTACCATAAAAAGACAACTTTCACTTGTATTTAGGAAATTTTTTCTTACATAAAAATAATATTTGAACTATGAAATACAATAGGTACATTTAAAAGATACATGGTAATCATTTTCACTGATTTGATTAAATTCTGTCAATGTTTTGGTTGATGATTTCACTCTATTTTTAATTCCCATTAATCAATATTTGGAATATTTTGAAAATATTTTGAAAACATGTATTAAATAAAATATTTTTTTTTGAATTTGGAAATTCTTCATTTCATGGTTGAAAGAATAATTATAATTGAATATTTAATTTCACAAATTGGTATTGAGTTTGAAGAGTCTAAAATTGAAATTTCAATGCATTACCTTTCCCAAATTGAGTGAAACATATTAGATACTTTTTTGTACATGCATGATTTTATAAAAGATTCATCAAATATTTTAGCAAGATAACTCATCTACTATCTAGAATACTTTTAAAATATTTTTACTTCATTGTTTATAATCATTATAGGCATTCTTTTGATGATTTAAATAGTAGTATAATCGCAGAAGTAGTTTTCCAATCACCTCTTCCTATCTAGATTAGCCTACCCAAGAACATTAGGTTTCTTATAAGGTTTTAACAACAAGAAAAAAAGGCAATAGAAAATATTTTATTAAGCATTAAATGAAAAAGACTCTTTAAAATACATATAATCATTTAGAAAACCAAATAAAGAATCATTATTAAGGTTTAAAGTCACTATTTTTGTTATTATACCATTTACATTTACACATTTATGTATATACATATATCATGTTGCACAAATTCACATTTTCTAAAGTGAATTTTTACACATAGACACATATATGTATACTTATGTATATGTGTGGAACCAATATATATATATATATATATATATATCAAAATACATCTTAAAAACATATAACTATAACAAATATTTTTAGGATAAGAGATAACCCCACTTTTAAAACCAAAACCTCTATTAAAACATTTAACTTATTAATTGAAGGTTGTTAGTGAATTTACAAAACATTCAGTGTGTGAAAAGAATTAAAGTAGGATTTTTATAAACATTAAATTAAAGAAAAAATATAGAATTGAATTAGAAATCCATTGAATTCTGTTTTCCACGTGAAATACATTTTGAACATAATTCTTATTATAATTTTATATCCAAACAAAGGATTAAAAATAGAATTAAGCAATGTTCTAAGATTTAAAGACCAAATAGAGGTTTGCTTAACTGAATCTCATTGTCTTTGAAAATGGTGGCACTATCTCACCATAAAAAGGTCTAAGATACCCTAGAGAACAAAGTGGGACTTAAAAATCAATAAAATCCTAATTAAAATTGACCCAAAATGGAATGATGAACCAAAACACAACCTGTAATCAATGGAGTAGTGGTGGGGATATGATGGAGAAGGGTTAGAGGCGAGGTGGAGGAGTGGTGGGGTGGCGACCAAAGGGGGCAAAGACCATGACAGTTTGGGGGAGAGAGGGTTTTAAGGCTCGAGCTTAGGCTTGAATATGTTAGAGGATAAGGGGGATGATAATTAGGTCTTGGATTTAGGGGAGTAGGGCATGAAGGGGGCCAAAGATGATGGATAATCCCAGTGGTAAAGGACACTAGAGAATCCTGGCGGTGAGGGGGCATGGGTTTGACATGATCGGGGGAAGAGGGTTTGATAAGCTCGGGGGAAGAGGGTTGGGGGTGTCAGGTTTGGGGGGGGGGGTCAGGGAAGAAGTTCCAAATCTATGAAAACTAAAAGTTTTAGTGGTAGTTTTTTAGAAACCACCGCTATATTTTGGAATTATTTTTAGTGATTTAAGAAACTTACACTAAAAAACTGCTGCTAATTACTAATTTTGGTGTAGTTAAAGTAGTTAAATATTCTAAAAATGCTTCATTAGATTGAAATTCTATATCATTAGTGAGATACATGATTGATAACTATCACACACACCATGTGACTCATTAATTCCTATATTCAAAAAAAAAGTAGTCGATAGGTGAGCTATGTAGACACACAACAAGAAGAATAAATGACATGTAATGTTATTACATTCCATGTAACTTGGATTAGATACACATCAAGTCCTTAGGAGTTAATCCTAGATACTTGGAAAGTAAAAAACATGGTGTGTAGAACATTAATACATACCTTGTAGTTACCCTGTAAATAATATAATTAAATTACATAAATTATAATTAATTGCAACATTAAAAACCTAATTACACTGTTAACATTTGATGTGTTGGGTATGTAATAAAGGTTTTTGGAATTACTAAATGAATAATTAATTTCATTTAATTATCAATATTTATCGGTCAAACAATTTATTTTTCTTGTCTCGTTTTTATAAGTATCCCCAAGATAATTCTAATGATCATTAAGATAAATGGAAAAAATTAATTAATTTAGTTAATTAAAGAACTTTTATATTAATAATAAATAATGAATTGAAATGAATTCTAGCTAGTATACTTTTTTATATCTGGTGAATTTTATGTGGATGGCCATGAGATTAGACGATTTTGTGTATGTGATTAGATTATTTAATTTATTATCATTGCATGGTTTTCTTAATGGATTATTAAATTTAATAAGGTCCTAAGAGTCATTACCCTCATCTCATTATTTAAGGGACTATGTTCCCATATTTTATTTTATGTAAACCCCCTTAAATAACCCTTTGTTTCAACTCACCCTTATGTGAGTAAAATTATGTAATGAATAGATATCCCAAGTGAGTGGTGGTAGTTCAAGTTTAATGATGAGGTGAAACCAATCAAAGATGTACACTAGAGTAAATGTGGAATAATTCAAATTGAACTAGGAATGGCTCCATGAGTTAATTCATAGGGTCAAGGATTATTTTATAATATTCTAGATTAACTAACCATTAGAGAAGCTCATGGAAATTCCACTTTATTTATTTTATTTTTATTAATTTTAAGGTTAATTATTTATGGCTATTTATTTCATTAAATTAATTAATTAACAAGAATTCAAGATAGAATTAAAATAAATATTATAATATGTGTAAAATTTATCTAGACATAGTTAATCACTTACGTAAAATACACTTAATATTGACAAGCATGTAACAAGAGAAAATGGACAGTTTACACAAAAAGATAAAAATACCTCAAATTAAATATTATTTTTGTATAGCCTTCTACTAACTGAGTTAGAATTGAACAATAGTTCAAAGTGATTGACTGGACTAAGTCAGAGTGCTTTCAATTTTCATATAATTTTATCTTGAGTTCTTGGGTTGGTTTAAATTATTTCACATCATAGGTTGATTTTCATAGCATGAATAAGTGTATATAATAGGTAAAGAATTGGGGAAATTATTATCTAGGATTTTTGGATTTGGGATTCTAATCAAAAAATCATGGATCTTTGAGTTAATGTTGTTTACAAGTTAGAACTACCGAAAACCCTTAAAATAACTTTTTATCACCAAGTTGAGGTTATGAGAAGGGACTCATGGATCCTTAAAACTAGAATATCCTTATAATGAGATATTCCAAAACCAATGTTGAGGGATATCAGGTTTCAATAAAATGGTGGGAGATAAATAACTTAAATTTAAAATTTATCATCTAAATAATTAATCTAGATAAAGTACTAAAAGTATGATCATATTTATTTTAGAAGTAATTACCCACACGATTTTGACAATATCACTATGACCCATTCCAGAGAAGGATATCCTTCTCACAAGCATGAATTATTAGGAATGATATAGGTTTCTACGTGTTATACTATGACATGAAAAAAATTATATTTGATGTAAACCACTATTCTTGAGGTTCTTAGAAGGAGTCCTATGAGGAAGAACTCTCTCTATATATGAAACATTTGGATAATTCCATAGATGTCCAATATTTCATACTATCATCCATGTATAGTGAGATTTTAAAGAAACATGTAGATGTGGTTGTGTATAGAATCATGTCTCATCTTAATTATATTTATCAAGAGAAGATAATACAAGATAGATATGAGATCTCTAATGCACTATTCATTTTCATTATTAAAGTGTTGGTTCCATATGGGCCTTATGTAGTCAAGATGATTGGCTACATTTAACACTTAGAATTCATGGGGTTTTTGGATGAGCTATGTACAGATCTCATTTTATCCTCACTAGATATGAATTTATCAGGTTTTATTATTAATTATTATACAAAAAATAGTTATAGTACTATTTTAGAACTCCTTACTCTTATTCTACAAGTTGATAAGTACATGGGGTGTGACAAACTAACTATCCTTATGGTGAATAAAAAAATAAGAATAGTGAAAAGGGTCCCTAGTCCAAATATCTTACACACTATACTTCCAAGAAACACAAGTAGAAAATGTTTTTAACATTAGTGTTTTTAATTTAAATGTCATTTTTAACTGATGTCTAAGATGTTGTAACATCCCCAACCCAAGATCTACTAAAATGGTGCTATGATCTGGGTCGCCACACAACCTCAAGAATACCTCCCTATATTTTAGAGGTTTTTGAGTAGTGGCTAGGGTTTAATAGACAATGTGGGGAGATTATAACATCTTTTTCAGAGTAATACATAGAAGAAAAATAAATAAAATAACATAATCAACATGTAATAACCAATGGACATGCATTAAAAATTATCTCCCAAATCTGGGTACAAATAATATCCAAGATTAAATATGTCATGGCATGATAACAATGAAAAATGAACAAAAACCAAAATAAATACAAACTATGTAATCCCCAAAATGGTTCTGAACCCAAGTCTCTATCCTCATACATGCACATGCCAAGCCCGACTCAACTCTCAAGCACTTGGCCTTTTCCATTATCCTGATCTGAAATCATGAAATCTTCTTGGGTACCCAATTATGGCCTGAGTAGGGTTTGAGTAAAACCCTGCAGGACAACAAAAATTGTGTCTAAAAATATCCATTCTAAACATATAGTTTATATAAATACTAAATAAATAAAAATTAAATAAAAGAAATTTTGGGTGCCATTAGTTAACCATATTTATGTTAACTATTTATAACATTAGTACCATTTCATCATTTACATCATCTTATTTACTTTGTCCATTTCCTTCATGTGTCCCATTAGTTAGCCATTTAAAACATTTACCAAGGTTTAAGGACATCAATATTAAGAATATAGGAAAGTCAGGTCCCCATATCACTAGGGATAAACACATCACAACTTAACTTGGAGCTTCAATCTAGGTAATCTCATCAAATGTAACCATTAAGGGCATATAACATTAGTCCAACTCCCTAAACCATGAATTCTTGGGTAGGGTTAGAGCATCAGTCTAATCTGACCCATTGGGGGAGCCTCAATCCTTTATCCCACCATGAAACCATGTGCACATGCTTATATATATATATACATATATATCAAATTTATCATAAATACCAAATAAAACCACACTTTAAAAAATATAAATAACCACCACAATACATCTAACTCAACATGGGATTCAATATTATTCCATAACCCATTATCACATTAGAATTTACATTACAATTATATTTATCCTAATTACCATTTCATATGATTATAATCATTAAGAATATCTAATCATTTTCATACATCAACCCATTTAACATATTCAAAAATTAATTAATGTTATCTCACTCAACTCATTCATCATTTCTCATGTATTGTCCCCCTTATTCATTCCAAATATAAATCACAAACCATTTATAACATTCACATTA
Organism: Viscum album; assembly: GCA_963277665.1. NCBI lineage: Eukaryota > Viridiplantae > Streptophyta > Magnoliopsida > Santalales > Viscaceae > Viscum > Viscum album. Next base: position 1,082,416,036 of record OY728146.1, on the reverse strand, counting down.
AATTCTATTTAACCCATTTTCATTCCAATACAAAAAATCCCTCATCTATTAACCACAGCTATAAAAAACTATCTATTTTATTTCTTAATCAAGAAACTAACCATTCAACATGTTCATCATGGGATATATTAAATTACAAGTCAATCTCTCACTTAACAATTCCATTAACCATGTTTGGAATGGTCGATGCACCCCATGGGTAGACCTAAATCAGTCAAGTCATCCTCCATGCATCCCACGAGGATCATGAAGGGGTTAAATTAATCATTTAGAACACAAGTTTATATGTACAAATACTCATAAAAACTATGGGATATAACATTTATACCACCAACCTCAAATTCATTGATGAACACACTCTTAATTAAAGCCTAAGACCCAAATTCAAGTTTACCTTGAAGCTTTATCCTATATTACACCACAAAACGAATATTTTAGGTATTAAATAGAATATCTCCCAAGAAAGAATCCCTAATCCAAAAAAAAAGAATAAAGAAGAGGATTAGACTTACCTGGAGCTTCTATCTACAACCAAAAACACTCCAAATGACCTAAAAATGATGGAGATTGATCCTTGGGAGCTCTTGATGGTTATATTTTTCACTAGGGATGGAGTTAGGAGAAATGGGGAGAAAAATTGGAGAGACATAACAATCCCCAAAGTGGTAAAAATTTAATTTGATAACTTTTAAAGGGGTGCACAATTTACCTGCACTATTTTCCAAAATATGCGCAAATCATGGAAAATCTACTGAATAAGGGAAAAATGAGATGCATGGTTACCTGGAGAGCCCTATATAGTCTGGAAAATGAGCACTAATATTATGGAATGACACTATCCAAAACTACATAGCCTGGAATCCAAACTTGTATAGTTTTCTTAATCATGCTCCAACCATGCACCAACTCTACACCTTGCACATGTTGGCCCAATTTTCCATTCATTCATGCATCGAACCCCCGAAACACCCTTAGATCCCCTCATACTCTCAAAAAACACTTAATAATCCAAAAAAGATATTTAAACCAAATTTTAAATAAGTACATACCTCCACAAATTCTGAGATCTTGAAACCTCTCCACTTTATAATGGATCATTCTCAATCCACATTCATAGGCATCACTAATCCTTTGAAACAAAGAGGTCAGGACACTTGGCCCGAATTTTCTATTCTCACTCCCAGGTTTCTTCTTTAACATTTATATACTACCATAGAAAATTAACTAAAGGCACAAATTTTCCCCGTAATACTTTATCTCTATGATAAACTATATGAACGAGACGTTCCTAAAAGGAAACATCAACATCAAGGTGAACATCCTCAATGTCAACCATGGGAGATGGATCGGGGTGATATTGTTGTGCTGTGAAACATGAAAAACATCTTTCATACCACCATACTACTCTGTGAGATCTAATCATTAAGCCACCAATATTATGCTCTCCACAATCTCAAACGACCCCATGTACCTGGGTGCCAACTTGACCTGTTTCTGAATTTTAAAGTGTCCCCAAACTGGCAACACCTAAAGAAACACACTACCACCCACTATAAAATCAAGAGATTTATGAAACTGATATGAATATGAATTCTGTCAACTCTGAGATGTTTCCATAATTTTTTTTATCAATTGAACTTTTTCTGATATCTCATGCATGAGACTCAGTCCCAAAAACTCAGATTCTATAGCTTCTCACAAAAACAATAGAGATCTACATGGTCACCCATAGAGTACCTCAAACAGTTCCATTTGAATTGTATCATGGAAGCTATTATTGTAAAAAAAACTCAACAAGAGACAAGTGTTTTTACTATGAACCACTGAAATCCAGGACACATACCCTCAAAATGTCCTCCAACGTCTAGATCGTATTCTTTGACTACCCATCCATCTATGGGTAAAAATTCATAATAAAAACACTTGTGAAACAAGAACATTTTGTAGTACCTTACAAAAGCATTACATGAAATGTAGATCGCAATCAGAAATGATAGTCCTTGGTACTCCATGCAACCGCACTATCTCCCAAACATATAACTCACTCAACTGATCAAAAATGAAAGTCTCTTAGATTGAAAAGAAATGATCCACTTTAGTTAATCGATCCACTACCACCCATTGTTAATCACTACTTATAGGTGTCCTCGAAAGAACCACCACAAAATCCATCATTACATCATCCCACTTCCATTTCAGAATGGGAAATGGTTATAAAAAACCACCTGGACACTAATGCTTAGCCTTTACCTACTGATAAGTAAGGTATCACGCTACGAATCTCACAACCTCCTTATCATTCTCAACCACCAATATTTCCTAAAAAGGTCATGATACATCTTTGTCAAACCAGGTTGTACTACCCACCTTGATTCATGTGACTCATGAATCAACTCTTACTGCATACCCATTGTCACCACAATATGATGACGGACAAAAAACCCAATAATCACCAATACTACAACTTGAAGGCAACTCTACACCTATAATAATTTACTTCATAGCCAAACATTCTAGATCCTTAGGATGACTCTCCTTGATCTGACTCAAGATCACAATCCCAACTACTATGGATGCAAGAGTCATCTACCTTTTCCCATCCTGCACCTCTAGGTGCATCTTAGAAAACAAGGCCATCATCCTGCACTCAGGGTTGGACTCTTGAAAACCCTGACATTGATTTTTCCAACTTAAAGAATTTGCAAAACTATTTCCCTTTCCCAGTGTGTAAACCAACTCAAAATAAAAAAACTACATATATTCGACCCATATTAATTGTCGAAGACTCAAATCACCCTGAGTGAAAATTTACTTAAGAATTTTATGATTTTTAAACACATTGAACCTCTATCCAAACAAGTAATGCCTCCAACAATTTAATCCACATACCACATAGGCCAACTCAAGATCATGAGTAGGGTAATTTATTTCATGAGGCCTCGACTTCCTTAACCCATATCCTATAACCTGGTCATCCTACATCAATACTTCCCCAAGTCAAACACTATACCCATCACAAAACATGGTGTACCACTTACCTGGATTGGGTAAGATCATGATTGGTGCAGTCGTCAATTGCTTCTTCAACTCTTGAAAAACATTCTTGCATGCCTCAGACCACACAAACTTTACTCTCTACTTGGTTAAGCATAAAAGTGGAACTAAAAAATGAGATAAATATTTAATGAAACTTTGGTAATAACCAGACAATCCAAGAAAAATATGTACATTTCAAACATTCATATGATTCTCCCAAGCCACAACAACATGCACTTTCTCCACATCCACCCACACAACTTCCTCTAAGATAATGTGACCCAAGAAATTTACCATATCAATTGGCACTTGGATAGATTGGTGTATAGACAAAGATCTATTACTATACTTAGGATGATGTCAAGATTTTTGGCATGATTGTCCTAGGTTATAGAGTATACCAAGATGTAATCAATCAAGATGACTACAAAATGATATAGATATGGGTGAAATATTTGCTTCATCGAGGACATGAACATATCTTGTGCATTGTTCAACCCAAAAAACATCACTAAAAACTCATGCAACCGAACCTACTCCTAAAATCTATCCACAGTATATCAGAAGTCATCACTCTAAGCCGATGATACCCCAATATCAAATCCATCTTAGAAAACATCGAAGAACTTATCAACTGGGAAAACATATCATCAATTCAAAGAAGAGGGTAGAGATTCTTGATTTTCATATTATTCAACTCTCCATAATCCACACAAAACTGTAATGATCCATCAATCTTCTTGGAAAACAGAACCGGATATCCCCATGGTGATGTTATAGGATGTATGAAACCTTTTTTCTATAGATCCTATAACTGAGCCTTAAGCTCTTAAACATATGCTGGAACCATTATATAATGAGGAATGAAAACTAGCTCCACCATCAAAACAACTCTATTATGAACTCAACATCCCTCTTGGGTGGAAACCCTAAGAAGTCCTCAGGAAACACATCCTGAAACTGATCCACCACCGAAGGAGATAAGGTCTGCTTCAGTCCCCTATCATCAAGAATAAGACCAGAAACTTGGTCTATGAGTTCACTCAACAACTAAGAAATTTCCCCTACACGACCTTCTCAAACATCCCATTCACCACAAATGACATAACCTTGTTCCCCAAGAGATGTAAACATTAACCTATAAAAATAAAATTTGATATGGGCATGATACAACACCATCCAATCCATACCCAAAATCAGATCAAAACCGAACATTTCAAGGACAAACACGTTCCATAGAAAATGGTGCCCACCAACCATTAGAGAAAAACCATTAAACTATATGATATACTTTGTTCTCACCACTAAAAACATATTGATTGACATGATTTCACTCCAACTCTCCACCTTTTTATTGAAAAAGAATATCAACTGTGTAGAAATAAAAGAATACGAGGCACCTGCATAGAATAAAACACTCAAAAGCATGGAAGTAATAAGAATTATAACTGAAAAAATTGATGGTATAATCTCACCACTCATGGTGTAGACTAGACTTCATGAAGATGGCCCTCCCCTCTACTCTAGGCCCAAGTCAGAGTTCCTAGTGATACACTTCCCTATTGATATTGACAATCTTGCATAAAAGTACCACGTCTGCTGCCTCTACTAGTATGACCAGTCAATCTCCAACTAGCTTCCTGGTATGGGGTAACCGACCCCTTCTTATAATATGCACTGGACTCACCCTCCATCACCTCCTGACTACCATAGTTTCCAATAAAACATATACAAATAGACCAATCATCCACATGCTCGACACTCAACTTGTGGTTGGGAACACTAACTATGCACATTTCTCGACCTACCACATTGATAGTAGAGAAATTGGTCCCTAATCTGAGAGGCTTGTTCCTTTTTCTACCTTCCCTATCCACCACTACTCTGGTGAAAACTCTCTAAGAGGCGCTTCCTACCATCAAAAGCTACACCATTGGTTCACCCAACTGGAACCAAATGTATACTACGATAAACCTCCTTGAGGTTTCCTTCTGATATAAGGGCTTGATCCACCACTTCAGTGACCCTCTTAAAATGAAATATATTCACCTGAAACTTGATCTCAAACTTGATTCAATATTGTAAATGTATGTTCATGGCTGCCTCATCTCCCACCAATGTTGGAACAAAATGTTTCAAGTCGGTGAAATGACTAACATATTACATGACCTTCATCGATCCCTAATCCAACCTCATAAAATCCATATCGTTTTCTTGCCTCAAGGTTTTAGGATAAAAGGGTTCCTTAAACATATCTTGATAATATTTCCAACCCATACTATCATCTTGTTGTGTCTGAACTCGAACATCCCATCAATGCTTTTCTTGGCCTCACAACATATAAGTTTCCAACTTTACCCTCTTCTCTTTAGGAGTCTATATGCGATCCAAAATCATCTAAACCGACTCCATCCATAAATAAATTACCTCAATCCCACCATATCTAGAAGAAATTGGAGGGTGTTGTAGTTGAAACTCTCTAGTTAGCTCAAATATGCTCGAGATAACCCACCCTAGGCCCCTTTATATCATCTGCATGAAATGATCAAAGTTATCACGAAACTAATCTTCTCCCATGTTGACCTGAATCTATATATTTTCTTGATCCACATTTGGAGGATAATTCTTGATGACATCCTCTTATCGTTCAACTGGTACACATCTTCATGATTTCATTTTCCTACAATACCAAGCACCCATATCAGAACACATAATACAAGGCTTTCATAGTTCGTATCAAACAAGGACCTCTACTGGCCATAAACATATCATTGCATAAACTACCCCAAATGTTATCATCACATTCCAAACACTACCATCGACCATCCATATCAAGGGACATGGATAACATGGTTAAACCAACTTAAATGGTTAAAAGTATTACATTGGACACTATTTTAGAACCATTCCATACATACAACAGAAAACTTTCCTCCTAGAAACGTTTACCATTTTACAATTATTCAAAATAAACATCATGACTCATTTACAACCTTTTGTTAGGCATGATTATATAAAAACTATTCTACATTTTACTTCCCTTTTCCCATTTTTATCATTTTACTAGACACCATTTTGTTTAAGTTGTTCAGGAAGGTCCAATTTATTCTACCCTTTATGTCCCAAACACATATCCAATGTCTGTACCTATCAAGATTCATGCCACCTATATACCGAGGGGCCTAAAATAATGCAATAATAAACAATCTAGTTCCATTACATCCACAAGAAAAATACCATAAAACTATCACATAGCACAATAAGTGCATCACTCAATGGTGAAATATCATCAATTTTAATGACACACAACATGAAAAACAATTCCCACCATGGGTGACTTGGGGTTTCCCTCAAAAATGGGTTAAATACTCCCTTCCATGAGCTAATTAAAAAATCCAAACACATCTTATTCTCATTTATACCATCCCAAATAATAATACTACATAAAAGAACCACTCTAATACCACTTTGTAGCATCCCCATCCCAGGAGCTACTAAACAGGTGCTCCAAGACAGGGTTCCAGAAGACCTCAAATATGCCTCCCCAAATTCCAGTGGTTGTCGAATAGAAGAGAGTGTCTAATTGACCACATGGGGAGACTATACCCTCTTTTTTAGATTAATCCATAGCAGAAACAACATGAAATTACCAATGAACATGCATAAAAAATTATCTCCCAAATCTGGGTAAAAACTATAGACCAAATTAAATATGGCATGACATGCTAACAGTTTCAAATGACTGAAACCCAAAATAACGACAAACCATGAAATATACAAAAGGGTCCTAACCCCTTTTCTAGAACCTCATCCATGCACATCTCAAGCCTGACTCAACTTCCAAGCATTGGGACTTTTCCCTTTCCCTGACATGCAATCATGAAATCTGCTCGGGTAACCAATGATGACCTGATCAGGGTGTGAGTACAACTTAGTAGGCCACCACCAATGGTGTCTACAAATATCCAGTCTAAATAGTGAATGTAAATACTAAATAAATGAAAATTAAATAAAATATAGTTTGGGTGCCACAGGTTAACCATATTTACTTTAAACATTTCTAATATTAGTCCCTTTTCATCATTTACTTCATATTTTTTACTTTGTCTATTTCTATCATGTGTCCCATTTTTTATCCATTTACAATATTTACCAATGTTTAAGGCCTTCAATATTAAGAATAAGGGAAATTAAAGTACCCATATCACTAGGGATAAACAAATCACAACTTACCTAAGAGCCTTCGTTTAGGTAATCTCATCGAATGAAACCATTAAGCATATAGAGCATCATTCCAACTCCATAACCCATTAATTCCTAGGTGGGGTTAGAGAATTAGTCCCACTCGACTCGTGGGAGGAGCCTCAGTCCATTATCCCATCACCAATCCATGTGCACATACTTATATATATATATATATCCAATTCATCAAACATACAAAATCACAACCACACTTTAAATAATATACATAACCACCACAATACATCCAACTCAACATGGGAGTCAATATTATGCCATAACCCATTATCAAATTACCATTTACATTACATTTCCATTTATCCCAATTCCCATTTCTTAAGAATAAACTCATTAAGAATATTCTCTAGTTTCCATACATCAACCCTTTTAACATATTCAACAATTACAACATATTATCTCACTTGGACTCATTCATCATTTCCCATGTATCAACCCCCCATATGCATTCCAAATATAAATCTCAGACCATTACGAACATTCACATTAAATTACATTTAAACCATTTCAATTCCAAGACAAATAATCCCTTATACGTTAACCACATCTAGACAAAACTATCCATTTCCCTTCTTATTAAAAAAACTAACTATTCAGCATGTCCATCATGAGATTTATTAAATAAAAAGTCAATATTACACTTAAAATTTCTGTTAACCATGTTTTGGAAGGTCGGCATACCCCATAGGTGGCCCTAAATCAGTAAAGTAATCCTCCATGAATCCCACAGGAATCATGAGGGGTTCAATCCATCATTTAGACACCCATTTCACCAAATTTCTCTAACAGAACTAAGAACACAACAAGGGAAATCAAGAAAAAAAGTTTATATGCACAAATACTCTTAAAAACTATGGGATAACATATAGACCACTTACCTTGAATATATTGATGAACATACTCCTAATCGAATACTAAGACCCAAATTCAAGCATGCCTTGAATATTTAACCTATATTCCACCATAAAATGAATGTTTTAGGGATTAAAATAAGATCACCCAATATACAATCCCTAATCCGAAAAAGAGAAGAAATGAGAGTATTAGACTTACCCAAATCTTTGATTGGAAAACAACGACACTCCAAACAACCTAGAAATGAGGGAGATCAATCATTGGGAGATACTGAAGGTTCTAGTTCATCACTAGGGATGGAGGAATAAGAAAATTGGAGAAAATTGGGGAGACATAAAAATCCCAAAGTGGAAAAATTTTAGTTTTCCCAACTTTTAATGGGGCACACGATTTACCAGTATGGTTTTCAAAACCGTGAAAAAAACATGCACAAGAAACTATCTAAGGAAAAAGTGATCCACATGGTTAATTAGGGAGCCCCACATGATTTGTACTCCATTATCCAACTATGAAGAATTCCACTATCCAAAACTACACATCTTGGCCCCCCACCTCGCATGGTTTACTTAATCGTGGGCCAGTTGCACGCCAACTATGCATATTTCATAACTTAAGACATCCATAACTTTTAATCTGTATGTTTTTTTAGCTCTAAGACCTGTCCAATAAAATCTTGGAAAACGAGCTACAACTTTTTTGAAATTTTTGGTGTTGGTTATTTAAAAAAATAGTGACAAAATTTACATTTAACTTTGTTTTCGGAAAAAAATAGAGGTTAAAATTATTCTAATATTTAACTTATGACATCCATAACTTTTGATATATAAGTCCATTTTAGCTTCAAGAATATTAAAATAGAATCTTGGTAAATTATATACAACTTGGTTAATATTTTTGTCATCATTTATTTGAAAAACCGATGCCAAAAGTTACTTTTAATATCAGTTATTGAAAAAACTGATGTTAAAAGTCTTCTAATGTTAAACTTATGAAATTAATTACATTTTATCTATAAGTATGTTTTAGCTCTAGGAAATGTCAAATTGAATCTTGAGAAATGAGATATAAATTGGTTAACATTTTTGACAACAGTCACTTGAAAAAATGATTCCAAAAGTTAATTTTAACATTTGTTTCTGAAAAAAGAGATGTTAAAATTGACATTTTAACATCAGTTCATAAATAAAAAATGTTAAAAGTCCTAGTGAAAGACTTTTAACATCGGTATCTAAGAACAAAAGTTAAAATTCCAATGTTGAAGACCATTTTTTTCTAGTAAAAATGAAGATCTAGAGGCTGGTAAAGGAAAATGATGTAGTATGTTTTTCATGTGGCAAGCTACGTCAATAGAATAAGAACTATACCCAGTTAAATAAGTAAGGTAAAGCTACATGTGTGTTTATTATTGAGTGAAATATTCTTATATCTATATATTTTTAATTGGATACAAATTTGGGTGCTTAGATATGTATTCAAATGTATGAACTAAGTAGATTTCAAAATATTTACAAAGGAGTTTTGGATTTATGGGCTCTAAATGGTGTGAGGATAGCTACTACAGCCATTTGAGACTACCACCTTCCATTTCCAACTAGGATGGTATTGGTTTTAAAATATTATTATTATGTAAAATAGATACCAAAAACCTAATTTATTTATTATAATTAGATACATATAGTTTAATTTTCATTTTTGGAAATAAAATCTATTTATTTTATAAATAAAACAAATTTTATGGTATGGTAAATTTAATTAATAGTCATTATATTTTAAATTATAAAAAACAAGCATTGGAATATGATAATAAATCAAGTTTGCATGAATCATTACAAACCTAGTTTTGGAATGACCATCGTGGTCATTTAAATGAGAAACATTTGACAAATATATATCGATATTATTACTTACAATATTTTTAGATAAAACCAATTGAAAAAATTAATGCTTTTTTACAAGAAAAAATGACCAATATACTTTTTAGTGGGAATTATAAAAGACCTAAAGAGCTTATAAAATCAGTACACACAGATGTGTACATACTAATTCCAATTAGATTTAGTGGTGGGTATTATTTCTTCATTAATTTTATTGATGACTTGTGTAGATATGGATATGTATACTTAATGAAGTATAAGGTGGAATATTTTGTGAAATTCAAATAATTAAAGAACGAAGTAGAGAATCAACTTGGTAAGAAGATAAATATGTTTTTATATGATCAAGGTGATTAATATATACACTAATAATTTATCGAATTTCCATGGGAGTTTGATATTATACCGCAACCCACTCCTCCATATACACCACAGTGAAATAGTGTTAGTAAAAGGATTAAGTATACCTTTCTTGGAATGTTAAGATTTATGGCGAGCCATGAAAGTAACTTTGATAAAGTTAATGACAAAGATACACAATATTTATTACATGAAATTCTTCCATAGGTCCCCATGAAGGATGTTGTTCCTATAACAAAATTACTATTTATGATTACAAGAGAGGTTAGAGAACAAGAAAGATAAGGTTTTCTAGTCAGAGAAGATGGTGAATCATTATTAATTGGAAATAACAATCCCCATTCCTAAAAATAGGTATTAGATAGATCAAAAGATTCCATATGAAAAAAAATGTATTCTAAGATGGATTTCATTTATTAGAACCATGTTTGGGTTTGATATTTCTACTTTTTGTTGTAAATCCTATAGGGTGAAAATGGGCATTCAATAGAAAACTTTTAATGTCTTGGATTTTTCCATGTATTATTTTAATATTATAAAAGAACTATTTCGAGACCAGGTTTTGAGACGGCATGAAGTTCCGAGGCCCGGTGAGCCCAAAACAAATGTTTGAATTTAATTAAATAATTAAATAACACACACATGTGGTTTTCCTAAAAAAGTGGGATAACACCTGAATGGGTGCTCGGATCAGAAATCTGAGGGCACCGTTGCGTCTAGAGCAATGATTTTACCCTAGGAGAGACCTAACATCGACTAGCACAGTTCGGTGGTGAAATTCAGTTTTTGGACGCAACCATAATAAAATATTTAATTAAAATATTTCATTAAATCTTGTGGCGGTGAATATTTTTTTATCCTTTTTAAATAAAGTCTTGTGCAGGGGTCCAGGGTTATAGACCTCATAACCTTAAAACCCCTGGAGGCTCTGGGAAAGCTCTGAAGGAAACCCCCAATGCGGCGACAACGTTCTTGACGAATTTCACCGGCGGTGATGACGTGACAACCAGATATTTGCCAATGAACACCAAAAATCTAGGTAGGATGTTTGATTTTGATTTCCTTTCCCAGTTTTTTATTCCTACGAGGAATGTGGACTAATCCATGAACAGATTAGCCCACTGATCGATTGTATTTTCGGGATGAGCTTTTTTTTGTGGGGATTTTGGGGATCCGATTCTTAAAGTTATTTTGGTTCATTAATCTTATAACGGTGAAGAACCAAGATCGACACGAACATCGATCAAGGTTTTTCCCTCTCAATTGTGGTGCCTTTCTTCCTCGATTTCTCGCATTCTTCATGTGCATTCTACGCGTTCTTCATGGAGATATGAACGATGGATCATTGCACATCCGTTGTGCGACGCAACAATCCCAAATTTAAGATATGGCGTCAGTACAAACCCACAGAGGTGTGGCTGCGGTGGCGACAAACGAATCAAAGCAGATCAGAAGATATCGTTCTTCGAACAATTTCCGCACGGATGACCGGAATTGGATTTTGGAGCTGATCGAAGGCCCAAAACCCATGGATTTGGCATCAAAACGATGAGGCGACCCACGATCTTGAGTTTCGCGGCAAACGGACAAGAGAAATGTGATCCGGAGATCCGTCCGAGGTGCGTGGAGGAAGATGAAGATTATGGAAAAATCCAGACTACACGACGTGTGTTCGTCGGTAGACTACCTGGAATGTACTTCGGGAGTACACAGACACTGGTTGGGTACATAGCCAAGGACATGACATGCATCCCCTTCCCCGGCCAGACCCGGCTAGATACACGGGGTACCCCGTGTACTGGTACACGGGCATGCGACACGGACAAAGACCGTGTACGGGCACATGGTCAGTGTACATGGAGCGAACCCCAGGTGCTCAGACACGACATGTAATCCTAGTACATGTCGTGTAGTTACTTTTATATGACAAGCCTAGAGACACGGGCCATTTACACGGGCAGTACCCGGAGTCAAGGAACACGGCGTGTGATCCTACTACACGTCGTGTAGTCTAGTTTTACACACCTGGACTGGAGACACGGGCCATTTACACGGGCAGTATCCAGAGTCAAGTAACACAGCGTGTAACCGTACTACACGCCATGTAATAACCCCATAACTATTGATTGTGATCCTCATATGAACATCGTATTCTCAAGTACTTGGGGAGTGTGTTCTCTCAGAATGAGTACTTTGTATCTCTCTCTTCATACCTAGGAGTGTGTTCTCCTTGTTACGTGCTTATTGGAATCTTCGAGCTGGATCTTAGTGGTGGTTTCGTGATAGTCGACCATGTATGAGTATATCTGGATATTCTTGTTATATGTTCTATAAACATATACTGTGTATAGCTGACTGTATCATTCCTTTGTGGTATTTACTTTGTTGTATTCCTTTGTGGTTTTCAGGGTGTCCTACTGGGTATTGTTATACTCACCCCTGCACGGGCTTTGTCCGCACGTGTCGTGTCTTGTGCAGACGAGCAAGCCTTTGAAAGGATTCTAGGTAGACCAGGACCGGACGGTTCTCAGTGAGATCAGGAAGGCCAATGTGTGTTCCTATGGCTATAGATTGCAGTCCCAGTACCTTTCTTATAGGTTGGACTTTGTTGCAGACTCTCTTTTGGTGGGCTTGTACTTTTGGCCCAGGGTTTTACATTACTGTACTTTACCTTCCTATCGTACTCTATTGGTTGGGATTTTAGTGTATTCATGCATTTCCATTTTTAGTAGTTTTTACTTTTCATCTTTGTGGGCTTGGAGATGTGTGTGCATGTGTACAGGTTTATAGGCAATTCCTCCCATGTTAGTAGCATGCCTACTCAGTGCTAGTCACCAGCCCCAGGATTATTGGTGGCGGGCTTGGGGAGTTGCGGCTCGGGCCCCACTGGGACGGGTCGTGACAGAGTGGTATCAGAGGCGGTCAGTTATACCTTAGGACCGAGAGTCTGTGAGTTGGTTTGGGGCAACATTGTTAAGTGTTTCGAGTTTGGATTTCAGGCCAGGGACCCTAGTGTTGGTGTGGGCGGCTGACGTATCCATACACCAGGACTCTGATAACTTGCTTTTCAAATCAGAACATGAGAACACTAGTTGCAGGGGAAAATAATGGTACATGCATCAGATAGGAATGAGTTGTGGTTTCCATGTCCTTCTTGAGTCAGATCTACAGATATACTCACTGACTAAGATACATCTTGTTTCTTTACAGGATGCCTCCGCGACGCGCACCCGCTAGGATCCAACAGCTCGATCACGAGGATGACCCCCTCAGTGATGAAGCTTCGATATAGGGACCAGATCCCCTAGTTTTACCATCAGGTGGTGTTCCAGTTATTCCACCACCTGTGGAGCAGTTTTTATTGCATGTTGTACCAGTAGAGGAGGAGCGCAGTCTGAGCGCACTCCATGAGTTTCAGAGACAGAGACCCATCAGGTTTCAAGGCAAGCTTGACCCTCAGGCAGTAGAGGACTGGATTGAGGCAGTGACCAGAGTCTTCCATTTGGTCAGGACACAAGCAGATCAAATGGTGATCCTGGCAGTGAGCCTTCTACAGGTCTCGGCAGGACGATGGTGGAGTTTGGTTATCCAGACTCACGAAGAGGCAACTCTTTCATGGTCAGAGTTTTAGAATCTCTTCAGAGGGGAGTTTTCACCTGTTACCCTAAGAGAAGTACGTATACAAGAGCTTCTTCATCTCCAGCAGGGAACCATGACGGTGGCTGACTATTCATCGAGGTTTACCGATCTCTCACGGTACTCGATGGATATGGTCATGAATCATTACTTCTGATCTCGGACTTTTGAGAGGGTCTTGCGCAAAGACATTTGAGCTAGCATCATCCCTATGAGCATTCCTACTTATGATGGGGTGCTCGAGCGGGATTTGGTGGTCGATAGCTTCTTGGAAGAGCAGAGAAAGCCGACAGTTTTCAGTAGTGAGCGAGCTAGAGTAGTGACCTCGGCATTAGGGAGCCGATGTTAGGGACCCATGAGTGGGAGACGTTTTCAGAGGAGATCCCAGGATAAGGGATCTTCCGTATAGGGTTCACAGGGCGCATCCATCCAGCCTCGAGAGAGGCGATGCTACTCTTATGATTATAGGGGACATCTCACTAGAGATTTTCCAACCCTCCGTACTACTGACATGGGAACAATGGATGGACCACCGAGGCTGAGGAAACATGTGGAGCAGACAGATCTGCGGGGTAACGAATGTGGTAGAAGAGCTAGGAGAGTAGCTGTAGGTGGTCGGCGTTTTGACCTTTTACCACCACCACCCCCAGGAGGTCCACCCCAGGCTCAGGGAGATGGTGGAAAGAGGCAGGGACAACTACAGGCAGTAGAGGCTTATGAAGCAGGTACTCCCGGAATTATTAGAGGTACAATATGTGTCTTCTCTACTTTAGCTGTCGAACTGATAGGCACAGGTGCTAGTAATTCTTTTTTGACTGCTTATCTTGTTCGAGAGCTTGAGATTCCAGTTGAGCTGTTGAATCGACCCTTACGCTTAGAAACATTGACTGGAGAAGATTCAGAGATCACACACCTTTATAGACAGTGTGACTTGACCCTTGGAGGCGAGAGTTTCGGTTGGAACCTCTTGGTGGTAGCATCGAGGACTTATGATGTCATTCTTGGTATGGATTGGCTATCCAAATTTCATGCACAGATTGACTGTTTTAGGAAAAGGGTGCGGTGTGTCTGTAGTGATGGAACGAGGTTCTCATTCATCTGTGAAAAGGAGACCCATGCAACGCAGGATAGACTCGTTCATAGGAAGGTACAACCAATTTCACATCAGTTGGCTAGTCTTTCCCATGGTGCAATAGACTTTACGAGTTTCCAGTTTCCAGCAGTAGTGACTGAGTACGAGGACGTCTTTCCGGAGGATGTCCCCAGACTACCTCCCTGTCGGGAGATAGATTTATGCATTGAGTTGAAACCCTGGACGACACTGATATCTACATCAGCATATCAGATGGCTCCTGTAGAGCTTTGAAAGAAAAGAGTGTATTTAGAAGACTTGCAGAAGGAGGGCTTCGTGAGACCCAGTGTTTCACCCTGGGTGGCCCTAGTATTGTTTTCCAAGAAGGCAGATGGGAGCTTGAGGTTGTGTGTGGATTACTGGTTCTTGAATCAAGTGACCGTGAAGAACCGGTATCCACTACCGAGGATCGATGACCTCTTCGACCAGTTAAGAGGGGCATGATGGTTCTCAAAGGTTGACCTATGATCAGGCTATCACCAGTTGCAAGTATGGGATGAGGATATACCGAAGACAGCTTTCAGATGACTCTATGGTCACTATGAGTACTTGGTGATGCCCTTCGGCGTGATGAACACCCCATCAGTGTTTATGGGACTCATGAATCGGATCTTTCATCCCTATCTAGATCGGTTCGTGGTGGTATTCATCGATGACATCCTTGTGTACTCTACGTTTGAGGAGGAGCACGCGAGGCACCTAAGGATGCTCCTGGACACACTCCGAGAGCACCAGTTGTACGAGAAACTCTCAAAGTTTCAATTCTGGATACAGGAGGTCCACTTTTTGGGAAATGTTATCCTAGCAGATGGTGTAGCAGTAGACCCAGCAAAGGTAGAGGCAATGTTATCATGGGAGCCACCCCAGAGCGTGATGGAGGTACGAAGTTTCCTTGGGTTGGTAGGCTACTATCGGAGATTCATCCTTGATTTCTCCAGAATTTCAACACCCATGACAGATTTGACCTGAAAGGGGCAGCCTTTCGTATGGATCGAGAGATGCCAGTAGGCTTTACAGCAGTTGAGACAGAGTCTGACGAGTGCCCCGATCTTGAGACTAACAGAAGAGGGTGTCGAGTACATAGTGTTCTGCGACACATCAGGAACATGGCTTGGTTGTGTACTGATGCAGAGGAAAGTAGTGATTGCCTATGGATCACATCAGTTGAGGCCACACCAGCATAACTACGCGACCCATGATCTTGAGTTGGCAGCATTAGTCTTCACTTTGATGATGTGGCATCACTACCTGATGGGAGAGCGGTTTATCTTCTAATTTGATCATAAGAGTATCAGATATATCTTTTCTCAGAGGGATCTGAATTTGAGACAGAGGTGGTGGCTTGAGTTCCTATAGTATTATGGCTTTGAGATCGTTTATACTCCTGGGAAGGGGAATTTTGTGGTAGATGCTCTCAACAAGAAATCCAGTTCGCAGTTTCTGGATGAGGTGACGAGGCATTTGGCCTCTTTATAGTTATCCTTCATGGATAGAGATTAGGGAGATTACCTTCAATCGATGGTTGTTACCCATCCACTCTTACAGCGAGTCAGGGAAGCGTAGCTCGAGGATTTTAGCTACGAGACTATGCGTGCTCAGATATCCATAGGTGATGCTGCTAATGGATATTCAAGAGGTGGGGAGCACGTTGTTCTTTTCAGAGAGAGCACATTAGTACCAGTGATGTTGCGGGAGGAGGTTCTGAGGGAGTTCCATAAATCTCCTTTGGCGGTGCATCCAGGAATGGCAAAGATGTACCGGGACCTCCAACGTCAGTTCTGGTGGCCAGGAATGAAGAAGAGTGTGGCAGAGTTTGTTTCTCAGTGCCTTACTTGTCAGCAAGTAAAGGCTGAGCACCAGGCACCAGCAAGTTTGAATCATCCCCTTAAGGTGCCAGAGTGGAAGTGGGATTGGATATCCATGGAATTCGTGATGGGTTTACCACGTATGTCCTGGGGACATGATGCCATCTGGGTGATCGTTGACTGACTCACCAAGTCCGACCACTTCCTAGCCATACGGGAATAGAGTTCAGTAGAGAGCTTGGGATGTCTCTACATGCAGAAGATAGTTCGGATTCATTGAGTGCCATTATTTATCATCTTAGATCATGATTCTCATTTCACATCCCATTTGTGGAAGGGATTGCAGAAAGATTTTGGGACTCAGTTATGCTTGTGCAGAACATTTCATCCTCAGACTGATAGACAGACAGAGCGGACCATCCAGGTTCTGGAGGATATGCTACGAGCTTACATACTTGACTTCGGTCATAGCTGGGAAGAAAACCTACCACTAGTAGAATTTTCTTATAACAACCGTTATCATTACACTATTGGTATGACACCATTCAAGGCTTTGTACGGGCGACCTTGCAGGTCACCACTTTTCTAGACTAACCCAGGAGAGTCAGCACTCATGGGCCCAAAGATGGTGCGAGCTACTATGGAAAAGGTGCAGGTTATCCACGAGCAGATGAAGACTTCACAGAGTTGGAAGAAGTCTTATGCCGACAGGAGACAGAGTCCCTTGGAGTTCTAGGAGGGAGACCATGTGTTCCTTCGGGTCTCACCTCGACAGGGATTGCAGAGATTTGGTCGAGACAACAAGCTATCTCCGAGGATCATCAACCCTTTTCAGATTTTGATTAGGGTTGGAGATGTGGAATACCTCTTGGATCTAACTCCTTATATAGACCGAGTACACAACGTCTTCCATGTGTCGCAGCTGCGGAGGTACGTGCATGATCCATCACACGTTATCGACTGGGGCGAGCTGGACATCGATGATGGAGCGACCTTTTCTGAGTACCCAATAGAGATCAAGGATCGGCAGGAGAAGATCCTTCATGGGCGAGCTATTACCATGGTGCGTGTCCGATGGCAGCACGAGATTATCCAGGAGAGTACGTGGGGGCGAGAGGCTAAGATTCGTGTTTAGTACCCCCATCTTTTTGAGTAGCCTTTGTTTTGACTTTTCAGGGATGTAAATCCCTAAGGTGTGTGTGATGTAATGTCCTGGATTTTTCCATGTATTATTTTAATATTATAAGGGAACTATTTTGAGACTAGTCTTTGAGATGGCGTGCAGTTCCGAGGCCCGGTGAGCCCAGGAAAAATGTTTGAATTTAATTAAATAATTAAATAACATGCGCATGTGGTTTTCCTGAAAAGGTGGGATAACTCCTGAACGGGTGCTCAGATTGGAAATCCGAGGGCACCATTGCATCCAGAGCAGCGAGTTTACAATAGGAGGGACCTAACATCGGTTGGCATAGGTCGGTGGTGAAATCTAGTTTTTAGACACAACTGTAATAAAATATTTAATTAAAATATTTTATTAAATATTGTGGCGGAGAATATTGTTTTATCATTTTTAAATAAAGACTTACACAGGGGTCTAGGGTTACAGACCTCATAACCTTGAAACCCCTGGAGGCTCTCGGAAAGCTCTGGAGGAAACCCCCAATGTGGCAATGATGTTCTTGATGAATTTCACCGATGACGATGACGCAACGACCGAATCTTCAACAACGAACGCCGCGAATCCAGGTAGGATGTTTTATTTTGATTTCATTTCCCCATTTTTGATTCCTATGGCGAACGCGGACTAATCCACAAACAGATTATCCCGCGGATCAATTGTATTTGTGGGATGAGATTTTTTTGTGGGGATTTTGGGGATCCGATTCTTGAAGTTATTTTGGTTTGCTAATCTTCTAATGGTGGTGAACCAAGATCGACACAAACATCGATCGAGGTTCATCCCTCTCGATTGTGGTGCCTTTCTTCCTTTATTTCTCGCATTCTTTGTGTGCATTCTACGCGTTATTCATGGAGATATGAATGAAGGATCGTTGCACATACGTTGTGTGATGCAACGATCCCAAATTGAAGATCTTGCGTTGGTACAACCCCACAAAGGTGCGACTACGGTGGCGACGGGCGGATCGAAGTGGATCAGAAGATATCGTTCTTTGAATGATTTCTGCATAAATGACTGGAATCGGATTTTAGAGCCGATCGAAGGACTGAAACCCACATATTTAGCATCACGACGGCGAGGCGACCCATGATCTTGAGTTTCGCGGAAAATGGACAAGAGAAAAGTGATCCGGAGATCCGGACGAGGTGCGAGGAGGAAGATGGTGTTTCTGGAGAAATCCTAACTACACGGCATGTAGTATGGGATACACGACATGTGTTAATCAGCGGAATACTTGGTGTGTACTCCGGGAGTACACAGACACAGTTTGGGTACATGGCCAAGGACACGACGTGTATCCCCTTCCCCAGTCAGACCTGGCCTGATACATGGGGTACCCCATGTACTGGTAAACGGGCAGGCGACACGGACAAAGACCGTGTACGGGCACATGGACAGCATACACGGAGCGAACCCCGAGTTCTCGGAAATGGCGTGTAATCCTACTACACACTGTGTAGTTACTTTTATATGATAAGCCTAGAGACACAGGCAGTTTACACGGGTAGTACCTAGAGTCAAGGAACATGGTGTGTGATCTCACTACACGCCATGTAGTCTAGTTTTACACACCTGATCTGGAGACACGGTCCGTTTACACGAGTAGTACTCAGAGTCAAGGAAGACGGTATGTAACCATACTACACGCCGTTTAACCTATTTTACATGGCTTGAGCCAGTGGTCTTCTATGACTTGGACTAGTTTCCTTATGGTTCATCCCCTTGGTCTTTCCCCTAAAGGTTTCCTAGCATCATTTCTTATGTACAAGAGTATGATCCCTTCAACAGGACTTCCTGAATAGATTTGTTGGAATCCCCTCTATGAGACTTAGAGCCAGATCCTCTATTCTTTCATGGAACCCTAAGTAGTGTTCTTGGTATCGATGTGACCAGCTTTACCCAGGTACCGATCCTCTACTTAGTGGATTAGTTCAGACTGAGTTGTTGGAATCACCCCATAGCTATTGGTTGTGATCCTCATCTGAACATCGTACTCTCAAGTACTTGTGGAGTGTGTTCTCCCGGAATGAGTACATAATATCTCTCTATTTAGACCTAGGAGTGTGTTCTCCTTGTTACGTGCTTAGTGGAATCTTCAAGCTGGATCTTAGTGGTGGTTTCGCTATAGTCGATCGTGTATGAGTATATCTGGATATTCTTGTTATATGTTCTGTAAACATATACTGTGTAGAGCTGACTGTATCATTCCTTTGTGGTATTTCATTTGTTTTATTCCTTTGTGGTTTTTGGGGTGTCCTACTAGGTATTGTTATACTCACACCTACATGGGCTTTTCCCGCACGTGTTGTGTATTGTGCAGACGAGCGAGCCTTTGACAAGATTCTAGGTGGATCAGGACCGGACGGTGCTTAGTGGGATCAAGTAGGCCGAGGTGTGTTACTATTTCTATGGATTGAAGTCTCAGTACCTTTCTTACAGGTTGGACTTTGTTGCAGACTCTATTTTGGTGGGCTTGTACTTTTGGCCCTGGGTTTTACATTACTGTACTTTACCTTCCTATCACACTCTTTTGGTTGGGATTTTAGTGTATGCATGCATTTCCATTTTTAGTAGTTTTTAATTTTCAGATTTTTGGGATTGGAGATGTGTGTGCATGTGTACAGGTTTATAGGAAATGCCTCCCATGTTAGTAGCATGCCTACTCGATGCTAGTCACCAGCCCCTGGCCTATTGGAGGCAGGTTTGGGGAGTTGCGGATCGGGCCCCACTGGGACGGGTTGTGAAAAAACTGGACATCAAGGGTAATGTGTGTACCTATAAAGAAAGGATAGTGGGTAATAGTTTTAAAAATATTCATGGAATTGGTTATGATAAAACAATTTCTCAAGTTTCCATGATTAAATCCATCAGAATTATACTAACCACAATAACTTTCCATGACTATGATATTTGGTAGATTGATTTCAGAATAACTCTCCATAATAAACAAATTATTGAAGGTTTATATTTGATTCAACCTAAAGGGATTGTGACTCTAATAAATTCCAATATGATACATAGTTTGTAGAGATCCATTTATGAGTTAAATAATGCATATATTTTAGTGGAAATTTATTTTGATGAATCCATAAGAGAATTTGGTTTCATAAAGAATGAATGTGAGACATGTGTTTACAATAGGTTTATTGGGAGTGTAGTCATATTCCCAGTAGTGCATGTTGATGAAATATTAGTTATTATAAATTAAATATATGTCATACATTTTTTTAAGTAATAGTTAAATATATACTTCTACATAAAGGATATAGGTGAATCAATATATATCCTTAAAATCAAGATCATTTGTGATAGATTCAAAAGGGTTCGTAGACTAAGTCAAAGTACAAAATTTGACTAGATATTAATGAGATTTAATATAGAACAATCCATGAGGGGATTCATTCTAGTGTCACATGGTATACATCTATATAATAAAATGTTTCCTTAGACACAACTGGGGAGAGAGTGAGAGATAGATAGAGAGAGAGAGAGAATGGTTAGGGTCCTATATGAAACTGTAATAAGGTCTATCATATATTCCATGTTTTATACTAGGATTGA
The DNA here is from genome assembly GCA_963277665.1 of Viscum album. Lineage (NCBI taxonomy): Eukaryota > Viridiplantae > Streptophyta > Magnoliopsida > Santalales > Viscaceae > Viscum > Viscum album. The sequence goes on along the minus strand of OY728146.1, from coordinate 1,082,394,340 downwards.
TGTTTTTAGTGTATTAGTCCTAGAAGTTTGATATAAAAATGATCCAAGAGAATAACATTGGTCTACTATTATGGCTATCCTTAAGTATCTGAGGTATTGTAATGGTATATTATAGGTATATGGGTGATATGAGGAACTAATCTTAAAAGGATATAATGATTATCATTTCAAAATAGATTATAATGATTAGAAGTAACAATAAGGATATATGTTAAGTCTCAATGGAGGATTTTTGAGATGAAAGAGTTCAAAGTATCCAATTTTTCACTGATTCTATTATAGATTCCAAGTACATAGTGTATTCTGATGCAGCCAACAATGATGTTTGGATTTGAAACTTCTTGAAAGATATGTATATAATACATAATAGTAGATATCCTACCATATTATATTGTGATAATAATTTAGCAGTGTATCTCTCAATGGAGACAAGGTCACATAAATGGATAAAGTATATACTCTATAAAAACACCTATTGATGGATTTTTCTCAAATGGGTAATGTCACTAAGAGAAAATTATCCATGAAGGAAAACCTAGAAGACCCGTTAACTAAATCCTAAAACTAATTAGAAGCCTGAAAATCATGTGATCACTAATAGGATGAAGGTTTTTATTTGTTGGATCTAGTGCAAGCGGGAGCCTGTTAGAGTTTATTTTTTAGAAACAAATTATATGTACTTTATGATTTATTTTATTCTTGTATTTTAATTTTAATAAAATATCTCATATTATAATGATTATTATTCTATGTGACATAGTATGTGATAATTTTCAAATTGTACTTATCACACTGAAATGATATAGTAGTTCCCTATTATGATGGGAACCTAGAAGTTCAATGACGATTTTCTTAAATATATGTTATATGGATGGATGGTATCATTTGATGAGACACAAATGATACAACCTATTAGGGGTAAAGGCTTATAATGTTTTAGAGATTTTCCCATTGTGTATGCCCATGGTAATATTTAGTTCATGATATTATGATAACCCGACCCACCAATAGGAACTCCACATTTATATGTGTCAATGGATATTCATATCTATGGAAAGGTGTAATGATCCTTATAATTTAATATTATTATTGATACATTTCATGAATTATGTAATTTTATGTATTCATAAAAACTATGATGACATATCCTCACAGTAATGTAGGATACATTTGGTTCATCAAGAGGTGTGTTTTATTAATGAATAATGTGGGATAGGATTTATCCCTTCAGTTTTTAATGAAATGTTATATATTAGGACCTTTGATGGTAACAAAATTGATTGATTAAGCCTAAAGTCTTGGTGGTGTTTTTGTAAAGTTCATTTCATGTAATTAAAGAAAGAGAAATCAAACATATAGGTCAATGACACTAGTATAAAAGCTTATTAATTAGAGATAGCAAGATAAAGGGATTATATTACACAATTTATGTTCTTAGAAGGTTATATTTCATTGAAAAATTAACATCTTTATCCTTGGGATCCTTGGTGGGTTTCTATATTCTAAAATTCTACTGTAGATAATATAGCCAAATAACATTGAAAATGGGACTTAGAGCACCCCACACTAAGTGTATTCAAAACCTCAATTAAATTCCATATGAACTTAACGTGTTAGATAAATATTATTATCATATGTGATTTAATAAGTATTCATGTAGGTTTGATCATATATATTCAATCACCAGTTATTCGAAAGAATATATATATATATATATATCTAATTTGAATATTTAATAAACATATATTCACCACAATTTTTTTTATTTAATTAAATTAATAGAAAATATTTATTTATTATAGTTTATTAAGAAGGTAATTTTTTTTGTAGTCATGTGAATCTTCAATAAATATTTATTAACCATTTCAGTTAATATACTATTTTTATATTTATTGGTAAAAAATGTAGTGAAATTTATTTAAGGAATAAATAGTCATTCTTCATGGTCTGATAAACATTAAGGTGGATTGATAGACTAAGTTAAATAGCCTGATGTGAAATTTAAAATATTAAATATTATTTGGATAAATTGTAATTTATTTATTCATTAAAAATAATATTTATTTTATCCTTGAGTTTAGTACATGTCATGTAAATAATAATAATTTTATTATTAATAGAAATTAATTTTTCTAAGGATTATTAAAATAATAAGGGATCATGTAGAATTATTTATTTTCTAACCGTAGAACTATATAAACCCAGTTATGAATTTTTTTGGATTGACAAGATTCATTACATCATTGTGAACAATGATTTTTAGAGATAATTTTCTCAATCTATTCATTTTTTCCTCCCTAAAAGGCTCTGAAGGACACAAAGAAATTTTCTTCCTCCACCAGAGTGAATCCCATCCCCTATAATAGATTCTGTTGTGATCAATGATGATTAACACACATGTTATATTCATCCATGCTAACACCCACAAAATTCTATATCAATGATTAGAGGTTCATGAAGAATGTGTGGATCACTGTTAGAGGAAATATACCCTTGATTTCTCTAATGCAATGATGTTATAAAAATAGTTTCCCACTAATTCATTGCTAATGAAAGTATTGAAAAAAGAAAATTATTTAATTAAATAAATTAATTATAGATTGTATGTTAAAAATTCATCTCTTCATTGATTTTGGGAACATATTTGTATCTAGTTCTATGGATAAATCCAAAAAATATGATAAATACATTTGTTTGGAAATGACTGACATGCTTCTACTTTGTGCAAGAACCTTCATTATCCTCACTGAATCCTCACATCATGAATCATTCCCTATAATTAAGGACTCTCTCAAGACACCTCACTCTAAAAGTTTTAGAAACCCAATTACAAGACATCTAGATGACCCCATTAACTTGTAATTGAGAATTTTCTAATATTGATATCATAAGAGCTATTAACCCAATTCATGGAGGAAAACCCTTTACATCACACTTTGTCTAGCCCCTGAAGGATCATCTTACCCATGGTTTACAAAAAATATCAATCCCCCCTCTAGAGGGTTCCCCTTACTAGGAATGAGATATAGGGTTGTATCACCCATCCTTTCAGGCATATTCTTTTCATACAAACCCAACTAGACATTGGAAATCAATATAGGCCACTCCCTTTACACCTCAAATCCCAATACTTACCCACGATATCACAATAACTCCACAAGAACCTTCACCCTTGGTGACATAGTCACCATGTGGTTCCAATTTACCAAAAATTATATGGGTTCACTTTTTATATATTGAGGAGTCTCAATGGAATCATCTCTCTTCAACCAAGGGTGATATTGATCCCAAGCTATTTACCCAATCCCATGAAAACATGAAGTAATACACAATCATGCATAAAAAAATCATACAATATTATATTAAAGGACAAAATACATAGACCACATAGTTTACATCAAATTCAATCTCCTATAATTCTCTAACTAACCCACTTATGCCTTATAAAATATCAAACTAACACCCAAGATATTCAATCTAGACATAAATTCTAAGATAATTAATTATAACAATTTATAATTAATTAATCAACTTAAGAAAAAGAATAATGTATTATGAAAAACTCAACATGCATCTTTTCCTCACTAAAACTACACAAAACCTTCTAGGATAATCATTTAAATACCTTGTTTAGACGTTTTTATAAAATCCCCATCATTACCACCCAATTACACCATGATCTGGTTGAATTGGCATTGACGAATTAGCTTGAATAATAGAAAAATTAGAGGGATTCAAGTGAAATAGAGTAAATAACATAAGAAAACACCTATAATCACCTCCAAAACATGAAAAAAATACCTCACATCAAAGGGGGGTCAGGAGGGGTATGATAGTGGAGGATCTAGTGGAAATAGCAGCCCCTTCGCCCATATGGCCTAAAATTCAAGGAGGATGAAAAGTAAAATTTCAGTCTTAAAATTCTAAAAAAATTGGATAGGATATGTGTTATGACTTGATTATGAGTGTTGTATCATGATTACTATAATCCAGGTCTTTTTAAGGAATAAACACCTCAAGGAAGAGGATTATCCCTTAGCTTGGAACCCATCATAGTGTGGAAGCTATGGGTTGTGGTGTGATGTGCCTCACCCATGTGAGGCCTAAGATCCAAGAACATAGCTTCTCCTCACACAACATGGTATCCCATAAAACCATACACAATACTCACCTTTATAAAGGATGTCAGAAAATGACTAAGGTGTTGGGGTGCAATGAATTTATACAGCCGAAACTAGAAAAGGGGATGGTTCACCATAACCCCAATCTGCTACTCACTTGACCACCCAAAATACCTCCTTAGCATCAATACATATAAAAAAAATCTCATAGAGATGTTTCAACCATCATATTCCCAATATATGCCTCAATTATCAGAACACCTATAGGTACCCGACCCCAGAATCCTAGAGTCGGTGTCTACTACTAATTACAGTTTCATGATTACAAGGAATCATTCCCCAAAAGACTGATCAGTTTAGTGGTCTTTGTAAACTAGATACGTAAATGAGTATTTTATTACAAATGAGTACACTAATTATAACATATTTTTTAATTATTTAAAAATAAATAACTTAAATTATAACTTTATTCCATCATGTAAATCATTGTATATATTTTATAGTACACTTTATGGATTCATGGGGAAAGAAACATAACAAGGGTTATCTCAAATTCTAAATAAAGAAAAAATATAGCAAAAGAAATAATGAATCAATGAAAGTAAAAATTATGGCTTGGTAAATAACTGAACAAACATACTACATAATCAACAAACTGAGAAGAAAGTGCATAAAAAATTGGAAAGGTAATAACTAGAAACACATGATATTAAAATAACTAAATAAGGAAAAATCAATATATAAAGGTAATAAACTATAATAAATCCCATCTAATAAATTAACTAAAATGAAATGTATCCATAGATATTTCAATGCAAAATTTCATGGATGAATAATAAAAAAAATCATCAATAATGGAAATGTTGAATTATTAGATGTCATGTGCCTTATCAAAATGTATCCATACTGAATAGAAGATACATATTTATCAATATTTAAATAAATAATCAAAAAACTTTCAAAGTATACACCATATGAAAAATGTTATATGGTTTTGGAAATAATCATATCCGTGAAAAATGATATGGATATTTGGGGGGAAATTCAATGTAAATGATCATAGAAAATTGAATATTTGAAGGGGAATAAAAGGAATAATGGAAGTGAATTTGAATAAAATTCTTGTCCAAATAAAACATTAACCATACATAATAAGGTTAATGATGGTATTAATAAAACATAACCCATGTTGAGTAAAATAAAGTGTTGTTGTCATTGATGAATAGAAACATTATAAAAATATATTTTAAAAAAATTATTGAGGAAGATATAATTTTGTTTTGAAAAACTTTTTATTTGAATATAATTTTGGAAAAAAAATTCTTTATAAAATAATATTTTAAACATTCAAAGGATTTTTTAATGAAATGATGGCAGGTAAATCAGTACAAGCCGTATGAGGTAAAAAGAGCATTCCTTTTGCACAACTAAAGGTTTAAAAACGACTTATTTGGAAAGTGACAAAAGGATTACTTTTTGAGAAAATTGGTAAAATAAAAAAGAGTAAAAATGTATTTAAAAAATAATTTTAATTATTTTGAATAGATTTTAATAAAACATACGTTTTAGAAGAAAATAGGTTCTCTGACTAAAGCGAGATACAATGTCAGATTTTCAAAAAAAAAACTCTTTCTAAAACATTTTGAGTACAAATGAGTGAAAAAATGGTAATAATACTTGAAAATTTTCAGGAATAACCATTGGATATAAAATTATAGGTTTTATAGAAAACTTTTAATATAATTTCCTCGAATGGAAATACCATTTAAAGATCATTAAAGTTATTGTTGAGGAAAATAATCATTAAACATTCCAAAGTCTCCCATACCACTTTGAAACATTTTAAATTATAATCCTCATGGAATAATAAAATTAAATTAAAGTTTAAAATACCATAAAAATTAAATTATTAATGATATAATATAATAAAATGTGTAGTAGATACACCACACAAAATATGTAAGTGGTGAACACGACATTGATCTCAGTGATGTAAAAAGTGATATGAGAATCCCTTACCTTATGTTTTCTTTTGGGTGAAAATTCTTTAACTTCTAGTATAATTGTTTTAAACATGTTAATAAATTACTTAAGAACCATATTAATAGTTATTATATCATATATGATCCTATTATAATATCTTATTACCTGTTTGTTAATAACCATTCATTATTTTAACTATTTATGGTGTTAATTACCTAGTTTTCCGAGTGTGTTTTAACTTGTTCTTTGTTGTTATTATTAAGTATAACATGATTAAATCATATCCAGAATTTAAACCATTATGTGAATATAATATATTTCTAGTATACATTTATCTATAATAAACCATAATATCTAGAGATAATAAATGGAATGCACCATTCATGGAGACGGTAAGCCGTACGTATGCATGAATGTTACTTCCATTTATTTGTCATATTTTAAAATAATGAAAAGTAAATGATATGTATATAAATGCATATTATAATTCTAGTACACAATTTATGTAATATATTTCATATATTTTTTAATTAAAATTGATCCTTAATACGTTCTTGGTTTTGTGTGAATGAGTCACATCGATTTGAGGGGGTGGTAGTATACACTTCCTCAAACGATGTTATCGTATTAATGAAAATAGAAAGTATTAAATGTATGTGTTATAAAAGTATTAAAAGAATTATAAATAAAAAATAAATATCATATATAACATATATAAACATATTTTCTAACATAATCTCCAACCACGAAGATTGGTAAAGGAAAAATTAACAATCATCGTTTCGTGAGGTTGTAGTTCGTCGTGCACATAAAAAATATGTTCGTTACACATTATATGGATGTGTGTGTAAGTGTAGTTATAACCCATATAATAAAAAAATAATTGTATATTTATGATACTGGTGTTTTTATACAAGAATATAATAATAATATTTGAGTGGTTGGAGAATAAAAATAAAATTTAAAAATATTGAGAGAAGACGTTACCTATTAATCGGGAAACAACTTTTGGTTTGTACCAAAAGGATTACTTGGATTTATTCCTACCCAAGGGTATGATTCAAGGTCTATGGGATGTATTTTTGTAAGATATTTAGGTATATATCTTACAAAACTATGTGGTTTTAGGGGTGTGAGGATTCATGAGAGTTGGTGATATTTTATAAGGGAGAAAAATGATTCACTTGGTATTTTGAAAAAAAGTCAGGTTTACGCACGTTTTTACCTAATAAAAGTCATAAAAAACCAAACAATTTCAATAATTTAATATTAATGGTCTAATTATTTCCATAAAATGGTTTTTTTACAAGTGGATAGGTCATTTGGGTCTCTAATATAAAGGTTTAGTCCATTCTTAAGCTTAATTTTACCTTAATGATTGTAATTAATTTCAATTACTTTCACTAATTTTTTTTTCAAAAAAAGTTGGTATTATTATAAATAATAAATTATTATGATTATAAATATAGAATACATTTTCCAAATTCAAATCATATTAGTGGTAGAAATTAATTTAAATCTCGTCCTGCAGGAGGGACGATAATGCATATTTTTAAAGTAAAATCATCCAAAAGTTTACTATGTTTTTATACAAAATTTCAAAGTGAAATCTATTAAAATGAAATAATTTATATTAATTGGTAAAAATATTATCTAATTAAACTTTAAAACCAATTAAAATTATAATTTTACCTTCTAAATAAATTAGATGAAAAACTATTTTCGAACTAAAATTCAGTATTTTTAACTATTCATTAAAAATGATATGTTTTTGAAAAATATCAAAAATTAAACCTAACGTAATTTTTATGTTTTTATTTAAAATATAAAGTTTATTTTGAAATATTAAATCAATTAATTTTTAAAAATTCATAATTAAAATGGTTTCTCCATTAAAAGGTGGTAAAATTTCCTTTATAAAAATATAATTTTTTATATCTAAAATAGGGTTTGTTTTTATCTTATGCCTATAAAAATGAATGGATGAATATCAGAAATATTTTATTGAATATATAACACAAATATTTCATTAAAATGATGAACTAATTGTGATTAATTTTTTTATTAATACAAAACTCCTTTGGAATCATACCTATAATTATATTTCTTTTTATATCCTATTGGTTATTATTTTCATTTCTAATTAATTGGTAACCAATGAATTAATTTTATATTTGTGTAAAACATATATTTTTGTAAGTTAGTAAATACTATTAATAACCGCTAACATAACTTCTAAGTAATATCATATTATATTAAATAATAATATTTTAATAATAGATTGTTATTTGGTGAAGCTATGTCTTTCGTGTAACACAAGCTATCATGGAAGGTCGCTCTTTCATGTAATGAAATCTGTTGAGGAAGTTTTATCTTGCATGTAACACAAGCTATCAAGTAAGTTCAATATTTTGTGTAATGGAATCTAACATAGTGTTTCATACATTATAAGCTATAGAATATATAATATTTATTTAAGGTAGTAAATATATTATATTATATTAGGTTAATATATTACCTTTATACACTTGATGTTGTGTGTTATAAAAACTATTGAATATAAAGTTTTAATTTATAATTTTGGGTTATTACATTCTCCCCACCATTATTAAATTACGTCTATACAATTTAAACTCAATATTGGTAATAGATTGGTTGATATTTTCTATGTTGAAATCCAACATCATGAGAAGGTGTACTAAATAATCCTCTAGAAAAGAGAGAATGAGAAGTGAAAAGGTCACAAGAAATACCATGCAACTAGGTATATAAGTATAAAAGCATTAGTGGCATGTGAAAATATGTACTTTGAGGAAAAGTGTAAATAATTTTAGGGGTGAATGAGGTAGTAAATCATTTAAAAGTGATTGATAAATAGAATATTGAGGGCCTCAAAGCCATAAATCTATGATGATTTAGATGGCCATCAGTTCAACATAAATTATGGTATTAAATCAACATTTTATTTAGAACTCATTTTCTTAATTTTGGTAATTATTATACTTATTATGTATACTTACTTGATATATTTATATAAATATAATTTCAATATTTTGTTAAGATTTGATCTATTTTCCAATTCATTCAAAAATTAGTATTTATTCATGAATCAAAAAAAAATTAAAGGATCTTATGGCCCATAAAATAGTGACATGTATAACTATTTGTCTTTAACTATATTCCAAAACCAATATGGTTTATATATGAATCACTAATCCTCAAAATTGATACTATTGGTTCATCATTAATATTTATTCAACAAATTGTTTAACCAAAATAATGAAAAATTTACCAAGAAATTGTGTAGGTTAGTGTGAAACACTTATTTTCCTTCGGTCATGTGTCCAAGACCCATGACCTTGCCATATTTGATTGGTTGTCACCCAACTTATAGGTTGTACATTTCTAAAACCATATCAATATAAATACAAAAAATAAATATGATAGACATCCTTTAAATTTAATAATTAAATAGACTATTGACTATGGTTTTCAATACATACTCAATACATAAATACTTCATCCATTTATTTCCACATCGGTCCTTCCTTGGTCTAGGGTATATCCATAATATCATTTTTAGGATTTCTAAATAATGACACCTTATCTTCAATCTAAAACACATTAGGTTATTCATTTTCATTATCCATTCAAATTATTTACAATGGTTGGTAAATAAAAATTTTCCTAAGAATATCCCCTAGGAGTGTCAAACCAGGTGTGCAGCAAGATCCATTGGCATGTACCATGTTACCTTGAGTCCGGCTCAGAACACCTTGTCAGAGTTATGACTCCTAGGTACATATGTGTCATATCTATGTCCACTTTTAGTATCCAAATAAATATGTATTTCTAGGAAGACCTACATATTCTCTACCTTTCCAAAATTATAGGATGTTATTCTTTGCATATCTTCAAAATATACCATATGGTTATGTTATCTGACCTATGTTTTTCTAAATCTAATTCCCAAGGTTGCTACTAAACTTTATCTAATACCAACTGTAGAAACTCAAACCCAGAATCCTGGAGCCAATGTCTGCTAATAATTATATTAACACGATTATAAGGAATCAATCCTTGATGGACCGATGAATTTACTAGTCTTGGTAAACTAGACACAAAAATGAGTCTTCTATTGAAAATGACTACTCTAATTACAACATAATTTTTTTCTTCTTTTAAAAAATAACTTTGAAGATAACTTTATTCCATCTAGTAAATCCTTACATATATTTATAGAATCATTCTTGGATTATTGGGGAAACAAATATAAAAAGGGTGACATCAAATGATCAGTAAAAGAAAAATATATCAAAATCAATAACGAATCAATGAGATTAAAAATTATAGAATGGTATATAAATGAAAAAACATACCATGTAATCTGAAAACAGAGAAGGAATTGCATAAATAACATAGAAAGGTAATAACTAGAAACACATTTCATTCAAATAACTAGATAAGGAATAATCAATATACCAAGGTAATAAACTAAAACACATTCCATCTAATCAATGAACTAAAATGAAAGGTATCCATATATATGTCAACGAAAAATCTCATGGATGAATAATAATAAAAAAAATTCTCAATAAAGGCAAGGCTTTATTATTGCATGTCATGTTTCCCTAACACATGATACGTTCATCATCAAGAGATATTTTAAACTTTTCCAATCTATGCAACTAATTTATCTCATGAGACTATATATGCATCTAGGGGCTTGCATTAACTGGTCCCTAACCCATAGGGATTTTTATAAACGGTCCCAAACCCATGTACTGCATGTCCAAATAATTCATCATATGTTGAATAAATAATGTGCCTTATCTAAATGCATACATATTGAATATAATATGAGGATTTATCAATTTCCCCAAATAATAAAATAACATTCAAAGTAAACACCATATGAAAAATGTTATACAATTTAGGAAATAATATTATCCATGAAAAATGATATAGATATTAAGGGGAAATTCAATTTCAAATTATCATAGAAAATTGAATATTTAAAGGGGACTAAAAATAATCAAGGATGTTAATGTGAATACTATCCTTGGACAAATCAATCCATAGTGAAATTAAGGATGATATTAATTCAATATAACCTAAGTGGAGTAAAATAAAGAGTTGTTTTTGCTGAGTATTATAAAAATATATTTTAAAAACATTAATGAGAAAAATAACCTTTTGTGTTGAAAAACCTTTTCTTTGAAAATAATCTTTGAAAACATTTTCTTTAAAAAGTAAATTTTTAAAAATGAAAGGGAAACTTTAAATAAATTATTATGGGTAAATATAAACAAGACTTATGAGGTAAAAATAACATTACTTTTACATGGTTAAGGGTTAGAAAAAAATCCTTATTTAGTAAGAGACAGTAGGATTTCTTTGAAAACATTGGTAAAAGAATAAAAAGGGTAAAAATTCCTCTATAAAATCATTTTAAAATCATTTTTGAAAAAATTTTAATTATAAAATGGGTTTATATAAGTGTAATGTCTTATAATTTCTGTGTATTTTTCTAAATTATATGAAATTATTTTGAGACATGGCACTTTGAAAGTACTTGATTCCGAGGCCCGGTGAGTCCGGAATGAAAATTTGAACTTTTTTTAAGTATATTAAGTTAATGTGTGTGTGGGTTTTATTACTTTTGAACTGGTATTTGGATAAAAAATATGAGGGAACTGTTGAACTTGGAATGTCGTGATTCACCTTGAAAGTACATAACATTGATTGGAAAGGGTCATAAGAAATGTTATTTTTTGGAATTTTCAAAAAATAATAAAATAACTTTAAAAAGTTATTTTATTTATTTTCTCAACCATTGAGCGGTGGAAAAAGGCACTGCAATGCGACAATGAGGCTCATTAAATGAGGATCATTAATGGATCATTATGAAATCATAACAGCTACACTGTTTTATAAATTAAACATCATAATGACACAACGTCGCAACATAACATAAACGATGCGATGTGTTCCCTTTTTTATTAGCTAATGTGTTGGAGAGTGGGAATTAAATGCTGGGGATTCTCTAAAGAATCTATGGGGGAATTGATCTCCAACAGATAACAAAAAACACCAGTGAGTCATAATTGAGAGGCGATGAATGGAGACGAACACTGACGAAGCTAAGAAGCGACAATCACTGATGAAGCTTGAACCCCCAAGAACGGAACGCTTCTGCAATGAGCATCAAATCGAGGTAGTGGGTTTGTTCTGATTCATTTTTTCCCCATTCTTGTTCTAAATGACGAACATAGATCAATCCCAAAATAGGTTGATCTACAGATCATCTATTCTTGAGGGAGGGTTATTTTTAGGGGATTTTCTTTTCAAGATTGAAGTATTGTTGATCGAACATCATTCACAAGCCTCCTCTATTTTAATCTTCTAATGCAGAGGGCGTATGCCAAAACGAACAAGGCCCAACCCCCTCCACCTTGTGTGTTATTGAAGGAAGAATTTTTTAAATGGAGGAAAGGAAATATCAAGGCTATCTCAGGGAAGAAGAAAACCCTATAGTCTTGTAGGCATAGATAGATCAAAAAATGGACCATCTGATTAACTCTGGTGGCCCGAAGAATGAACAACCGGTGCGTCGACAGTGGACCATGGTGGCAGAAATACACACTTGGTTGGCAGCGATGGTAGAAAGCTACACCCGAACGACCATGGTGGCCCAAATCCACACCTGGTTGGCCGTGGTGACAGAAAGACACACCTGGAAATCCACGAAGGTATGGATACGTGATGCTAACCGACGCCACATGGAGGTGGTAGCCTACGTCTAGGCTGCCTGGGTGAACGACAGAGGCCACGACCACAATGGTTGCGGTGATAGAGACCCGCGGTGCCATGCTGGCACCTCATTGCTGATTCAACCCATGGATAGGGTCTGTGGGTGATGTTGGTGGACGCGGCTGCTTGGGAGCGTGCGGTGCAGCATGTGGTGGACTGTGGTCGCTTGAACGCGGTGGAAGGGAGTCCCCACGCCCGCAGGGAAGAAAAAAAGATGGATGCGGATCCCCACCACACCTCAGTCAGGACAAAGGCCAGTCTGCCTCTGGGGAACTGAGCAAACCCTTGGGCCGGGCGGACCCATGGCCCAACAGGACCACGAGATGGGTCGGGTCGGGTCTGTCTGACTGGACTCGGACCCAATCGTCCCTTTTTTTGGAAAAACGTCAATAACTTGCAGACCTGACATCCGATTGATGTGCCGTCGGTAGAACAAGGACCCTTGTAATGAGGTGATCCTTATGAAATAATGTATGTGAGTTCTGGAAGATATTGGCATATGGACAGGTTGGATCAAACTCTAATCCAACTGGACCCTTTTTACAAAAATGCCCATATCTTACAGACCGGGCGTCCATTCGACGTGCTGTCTGTTGCGTTAGGCCCTTACGATGAGATAATCCTTTAGGTTAATTTATGTGGGAATTTGTGGTGGTAGAGTTAATACCTATGGCTTGAGGAGTAGATCATCCAAAAATCAAGCATTGTAAGTGCAAGAATCTAGTGGTTGGTCGTGACGTAAAGAATGAAGAGCGACCCTTTGTGGATCAATATAAGAGCCACCCTTGATGGATCAGCATAAGAGAGAAACTTCATGGATCAAAATAAGAGAGACCCTTCCTGGATCAGCATAATAGCGACCCTTCATGGATCAGAATGAGAGAGACCCTTCGTGGATCAGTAGTAGCGTGACCCGTTGCGGATCAGCTATAGAGTGACCCATCATGGATCAGCAGTAGAGAGACCCTTTGTGGATCAGCAGTAGAACCACTCTTCATGGATCATTAGTTGAGCCTCTCAACAGAATAAGATGATATAGCTTTATGACTAATAATCTTTACCTATGTACTTAAGTTATACCTGGTGTGATCTATGTCTTGTGATTTGTGCTTTACTTTGAGATATTACTTTGTGGTATTCTTCCTTTGTGGATTTATGTGAGACCCGAGATGGTCTCAGGGTTCTAACTGAGTATTGTTGTACTCACCCCTGCATGGGCTTCACCCACACCTATTGTGTCTTGTGAAGATGAGAGAAAACTTTGACTGGGACTTTGTGGAGCTAGGACTAGACAGTTCTCAGAGGCAGATCGATAGATGTGGTGCCCTATAGTGACATTCGATAGTGAAATGTACCTACCCTTTAGGTAGGATCCTTGGAGGATGACCTCCAAAGCTTGTAATTCTTTTTTTTACTTTTTATTCATTTGGTATTTTATTATTCCCCCCATTTCTTTCATTTTACACCTTTAACTCTCAATGGTGGTACTTTTGTGGTGGTTGTACTACTTTCTTTTCTTTGTGATATACTATTTGTAGTATGCCCTATCTGTTTGTGTACAGGTGTAAAGGAAATGACTTTCCTTTTTGGGATATGCCTTTTCAGTACTAGTCACCATCCCATGGCTTATGGAAGGTGGGCTTGGGGTAGTCATGGAACGGGCCCTTGGGGATGAGTTGTGACAAAGTGGTATCAGAGGGTGGTATACTCTACCATAAGAACTAAAAGTATATATTTTTAATGGGGGAAATAGTTTTAACTCTCTTGAGTATAAATTTTAGTCTTAGGAGTGCAGTGTTGGTGCAGCGGTAGATGTATCCATACACCAGGACACTGAATTCTATTTTCTAACATGGTACATGAAAACATTGGTTACATGTGTTATGATTTTTTTTTTTTCTGTTGATCTGTTTTGATTTAGCTCATCGAGTAGAACTTATTAACAGTGGCTCATATGATTCCATAAATGATTCCTCCACAAAGATAGCCATCTAGGATTCTAGTGAGAGATCATGAAGATGGAGCATTGAGAAATGAGGCATCGGTGCAGGGACCAGTTACAATGATTTCACCTTTGGGTGGTTTACTAGAATCACCACCACCCATAGAGAAGTAGTTGCTACTAACCACACCAGAAGATAGTGAATGCAGAATGATCACACTGAATAAGTTCTAGAGATATATGCCTCCAAGGTTTTGAGACGAGGCATATCCTCAGGCAGATGAGGATTGGAAGGAGACAGTTACATGGGTTTTTTTTCAACTGGTAGGGAAACCTACAGACCAGATAGTAGTCCTAGACACTAGAATTTTTTAGGTCATGATAGGGAGAGGGTGGATCTTGATGCTTGAGACACAAGAGGAGGTAACCCTTTCCTGATTGTACTTCGAGAGCCTCTTCAGGTCAGAGTTTATACCAGTGACACTATGCTCAATGCGTATTCCGGATCTACTGCACCTACAGCAGGGCAGCCTGACTGTGGCCCAATACTAAGTGAGGTTTACCAACCTCTCCCACTACTCCACCGACATGGTACGAGACCCTTTCTTCAGGGATCATACCTTTGAGCTGGGACTCCGATTGGAGATCATGGTGTTGATGATTTCACCCAACATCACGATGCGAGCTAGAGTGTTAGAGCAAGATCTAATGGCGGAGAGCTTCCTAACCAAACTGGCATCGATAGTGAGATCCACCACTGGAAAAAAGGTGGCTTATTCATCTAAAACATGTAGTAGGAAGATAATGTATAGGCCTAAATGAGATAGACCTTTCAGAGGATGACCCCAGGATGTAGGGTCAGAGGTGCGGAGCTCGTAAGGCAGAGGAGGATAGCTGAGGACCAGAGTTTGTTACTTGTGTGGTGAAAAGTGGAACATAACTTGTGACTGTATGACTCCCCACATGGATGATCAATAGATGGTAAAGGGACCGCTGACACAACGATAGAGGTTCAAGCGAGGAGGTCTGTATGGAGACGTACAAGGCAGGGGAGCAAGTTGAGTGACATGCAGTTGATGACAGTTTGAGGTACTACCACCACCACCCCCAGGTGGTCCACCAAGGGCTCATGGAGCTGACAGAGAGGGGTGAGGACTGCTTTAGGTGATAGAGGCATATGACCATGGTTCTCTAGAGATGAATAGAGGTACAATCTCTGTCTACTCAACCATTTCTATAATTCTTATAGACATAGGTTCTAGTCACTCTTTCCTTGACATGAACCTCATGTGAGGCTTGAAGATTCTGGTGGATTCATTGGCTCAATCCTTACGATTAGAGGAGCATATAGGAGGGGATTCAACAATTAGACATTGGTGCTAGCAGTTTGATCTTACTCTAGAAGGAAAGATATTAGTTTGGGATCTCGTAGTATCATCGTCGAGGCCTTACGACGTCATATTGGGTATGGACAGGTTATCCATAGTCCATGATAAGATCGAATATTTTTGGGGAAAAGTGTGGTGTGTCTGCAAGTATGGGACTAGGTTTTTCTTCATCAGTAAGAAGGGAACCTTTTGTAGCACATTATTCACTTTCTTGGAGGAGGGTTCAGATGGTCACTCACAAGTTGGCTAGCATCACCCTTAGTGTGGGGGACAAGAGGAGTCTGAGCTTCCATGTAGTGGTGGATGAGTATGATGATGTCTTTCTGAAAGATATCCCAAGACTATCTCCTTGCAGAGAGGTAGACATCTGCATTGAATTGTACCCTGGGACTACATCGATATCTAAAACTACATATCGTATGGTTCCTACATATATTTGTGAGTTGAGGGTATAAATGGAGGACTTTCAAAGGAAGGGGTTTGTAAGGCCCAATTTTCTCCAAGGGTAGCCTCAATGTTGTTTTTCAAAAATGTAGATGAGAGATTGAGACTATGTGTGGACTTTCGACGCTTGAACTAGGTGAATGTGAAGGAAAAGTATCCATTGATAAGAATTGATGACCTCTTAGATCTGTTGAAGGGAGTGAGGTGGTTCCCTAAGATCGACCTCAGATTAGGCTATCATCAGCTTCACATACGGGATGAAGACATACTAAAGACTACCTTTAGATGCCAATATGGCCACTACGAGTTCTTGGTGATTCCCTACGGTGTAACCAATTCTTTTAAAATGTCCATGGGACTCATTAACATGATATTATAGACTTACCACGATCATTTTGTGGTATTATTCATTTATTACATCTTGGTGTACTCGATATTAGAGGAGGAGCATGATGCACACCAGCAGATAGTCCTGGATAAACTCTGAGAGCACCAGCATTAGGGTAATCTCTCAAAGTGACATTTTTGGATTCATGAAGTCCACTTTATAGGACACGTCATCATAGAGGTTGGATTCACACTTGATCTGGCTAAGATAGAGGTGGTGCTTACTTGGGAGCCACCCAGGAGTGTGACTGAGGTGCGATGTTTCATGGGGTTGGATGGATACTACCGGAGGTTTGTGCTTGACTTCTACAGAGTAGAAGGACATATGAAAACATTTATTAAGAAGAGAAAACCTTTCATGTTGATAGATAAATTCCAAAAGATCTTCCAGTAGCTGAGGCAGAGCTTTACCATCACTCCCATATTGAGATTTCCAGAGGAGGGCATCGACTACATGGTCTATTGTGATGCATTAGAGACTGGACTAGGTTATGTCCAGATGAAGGAGTGAACAATTATCTACTACGACTCATGGAAGATGAGGCAGCATGATCAAAACTATGTGATCCATGACTTGGAGTTATCAACATTGTTTTTTCCTTGAAGACATGGCATTACTACTTGATGGGTGAACGGTTTACCTTCCACTCTGACCACAAGAGTCTCATGTATATCTTCTCATAGAAGGACCTAAACCCGAGATATCGGTGATGGTTAAAGTTCCTCCAGGACTATGAATTTGAGATAGTCTATACTCTTAGGAAAGAGAATGTGGTGGCAGATGTGCTCAATAGGAGGAATGATTTACAACTACTGAGTGAGGTGATGGAGCAGCTAGCTATGATGCAGATATCCTTCATGGATGATGATGGAGTAGCAAACCTCTAGTCTATGAAAATCACTCCCCCACTCCTTCAGTGAGTGAGGGTGGAGAAACTTTTGAATGTTGAATGTGAGGCCCGACATGCTCAGATATCCTCAAGATAGGCTTTTAATGAATTTTTGATAGGTGGGGAGCATATCATCCTTTTCAGAGGACATACCGTAGTACCAGTGATGTTACGGTATGATATTTTGATCGAGTTACATACTTCCCCTTTGGTAGTACATCCTGGTGTGGAGAAGATGTACAAAGACCTCCAATGTCAGTAATGGTGGACAGGGATGAATAAAATAGTGGCATAGTTCATTTCACGATGCCTCACTTGTCAGCAAGTGAAGACCAAGAATTAGGTCCCACCAGGCTTGGCACAACCACTTGAGTTTCCAGAGTGGAAGTCATATGGTATCTCCATAGACTTTGTGATGGGGTTACCACGCATGTCCATGGGCCATGACTCTATCTGGGTGATCGTTGACCAACTCACCAAGTCGGATCACTTTCTAACCATCTGAGAGTAGGGATCAATAGAGGGATTGAGACGCCTCTATTCCTAAGAGATAGTGCGGATTCACGAGGTACATTTGATGATCATATAATATGATGAGGCACGATTTACATGCCCATTATGGAAAGGGTAGATGGAGGAATTCGGGACCCATCTGCGCTTGATCATAGCTTTTCACCCCCATAAATATGGTCAAACTAAGCGGACCATAGAGACCTTGGAGGACATGGTTTGGGCCTATGTCCTAGATTTTGGTCTTAGTTGAGAGGACCACCTACCACTGGTGGAGTTTTCATACAACAATATCTATCACTCCACCATTGGCATGAAACCATTTGTGGCCTTGAATGGACATCCATGCAGATCACCTCTATAATGGACAGACCTAGGGGAGTCATCACTCATGGGTCCAGAGTTGGTACGGGCTTCCACTAAGAAGGTATAGATCATCTGAGAGCATATGAGGACAACACATAGTAGGAACAATTCATATGATGATAGGATATGGAGACCCTTGGAGTTCAAGGAGGGAGACCATGTTTTCTTTGGGTCTCACCCCAGTAGGGATTACTGAGATTTGGCTAGGGTGGAAAGCTATCTCTGAGGATCATCAGACATTTCTACATTTTCAGCAGATTTGGTGAGGCATCATACCACCTATATCTTCCCCCAATGATGCACAAAGTGCATGATGTTTTTCACATGTCACAAATGATTAGGTACGTGCATGATCCATCACACGTCATCGACTAGGGAGAGATGGAAATTGACGATGGGGTGGCGTTTGCAGAAATCCAGGTGGAGATAGAGGATCAACAGAGGGTCTTTCGTGGATGATCAATTCCTTTAGTATGAGTTTGGTGGCAGCACAAGAACCTTCAGAAGAGCACATGGGAGTGGGAGGCTCATATTTGTGCTCAGTACCCCCATTTGTTTTATTTTCCTTTATTTTGGATTTCAGGGATGTAAAGCCCTAAGGTGGAGAGAACGTAATGTCCTAGAATTTACGATTAAATTTTTTTTTTAAAATTATATGGAATTATTTTGAGACCAAGAAGTTTTATAGAACATGATTTCGAGGCTCGATGAGCCTAGAATGGAATTTTGAACTTTTTTAAGTAAGTTCAGTAAATGTGTGAGTGGGTTTTTCTAACTTTTGAACTAGTGCTCAGATCAAAAATCAAAGGGGACCATTGAACTCAGAATTCCAGGAATCTCTGAGAAAGGACTTGACATAGACTGAAAAGGTTTAGATGAAAATTTTATTTTTCATACTTTTCAAAAAATAATAAAATAACTTTTAAAAGTTATTTTTATTTATTTTTTCAACTATTGAGCGGCCGATGATGGTGTTGTAGTGAAATGATGAGGATCATTAAACAAAGATAATTAATGGATAATTGTGAAATTGTAACATCTATGCTATTTATCAAATGAAACAACATAATTATGCAATGTTGCAGCGTAACTGAAATGTCGTGACATGTTCCCTTTTTAATTAGCTAATGCATTGGAGATGAGACTTTAACATTGTGGATTTTCCGAAGAAGCTATGGTGGAATTAATCTCAAAAGAAGTTAGAAAAAAAAACTAGTGGGATAGATTTGAGAGATGAAGAATGATGAAAAACACTAATGAAGTTGGGAAGCGACAATCACCGACAAATCTCGAACCCCCACAAACAGAATTCTTTGGCAGCGAGCATTAAATTGAGATAGGGGGTTAGTTTTGATTCATGTTTTCCCCATTATTCTTCTAAATGACAAACACAGATCAAACCAAGAAAATTTTTATTCGTGGATCATCTATTCTTGCAAGAGGGTGATTTTTCTAGAATTTTCTTTTCAAGATTGAAGTATTTTTAATTGAACAACATTCCTGAGCATTCACTGTTTTAAACTTCTAACACAGAGGGCACATGCTGGACACAAACAAGGCCTGATCCCCCTCCACCTTGTGCATTCTTGGTGGAATAATTATTTTAAATGGTGGAAAGAAAAGATCAAGGATGTAGTAGAGAAGACAACATCACTACAGTATTGTAGGCACAGATGGTTCAAAAAAAAACCACCAGAGAAACTCTGGTGGCCCGCAGAAGGAATCGCCGGTGCGCTGGCCAAGGGCAGAGGGAGATGGAAAGCCCGTCAGTGTGCCATGGCTGGCTGGCCATAACGGCATGGAGAAGAAGTGATAAATGACTCCATGTGGAGGTGGGGGATCATATCTGAGCTACATGGGTGAACGAAGGAGGCCGCGACCACCGCGACCGTAACACTGGAGACTTGCGGCGCCACACTGGTGCCACATTGACTGGTCAACACGCAGACTGGGTTTGTGGGTGACATGGGAGGATGTGGATGCTCGACTTCATTAGATGACCTATGTGGTGTGGAACGCAGTGGGCCGTGGTCGCTTGACTGTGGCGAATGGGAGGCCCCGTATCCGTGGGGTAACAAAGGAGATGGATGCGGCTCCCAGTAATGTCCCGACCTGGCTGAATGCCGATCCACCATTGGCAGAACATCCTGACCCTCCCCATTAGTCAGGGCCAGAACTGTGGCCCAACAGGCCTATGAATCAACTAGATGGACCTGGTTCGGGGTCGGGTCGGGTCGGTCTGGCCAAGTCGGACTGGACCCAGACCCAACTGACCTTTTTTTTGGAAAAATATCAATAACTTGCAGACCTGGAATCCGATGGACGCATCGTCTGTGGCATGAGGACCCTTAAGATGAGGCAGTCCTTTTCAGATAGTCTATGTGAGTTTTTTATAGATTGGTGTATGTCCAGGTTGGATCTGACTCAAATATTACCAGGCCTTTTTTACGAAAATTCACATATCTTACAAACTAGGTGTCTGTTCGACACATCATCTATTACATTAGGACCCTTACAATGAGACGGTCCTTTGGGTTACTACATGTGGGACTTTTTGGTTGTTAAGGTAAGATAGATGGATTGAGGAGAAGATACTCCAGAAATCAAGTGTACTAAGTGCGGGAATCCATTGACTCGCTATGACATGAAGAATGAAGAGAGACCCTTCATGGATCAGCATAAGAGCGACCCTTCATGGATCAGAATAAGAGCACCCATTCATGGATCAAAATATGAGAAACCATTATTCATTCAACATGAGATATACCCTTCATGGATCATCAGTAGCGTGACCCATCATGGATCGGCTGTATAGCGACCCGTTATGGATCAGCAATAGAGCGACCCTTCGTGGATCAGTAGCAGAGCGACTCTTCATTGATCAGTAGTAGAGCCTTTAAATAGAATAATATGATCTATAATTAATACTAATCATCTTTACTTCTAACTTAAGTTATACCTAGTGTGAGCTGTATCATGTGATTTGTTCTTTACTTTGAGATCTTGCTTTGTGGTATTCTTTCTTTGTGGATTCCTGTGAGACCTGAGCTGATCTCAGGGTCCCTAATGAGTATTATTATACTCACCCATGCATTGGATTTGCCTGCACCTGTTGTGTCTTGTACAGACGACATAATACTTTGACTGTGACTTTGGGAATCCAGGGAAAGACGATGCTCGTAGGTGTATTGATAGATGTGATGCCTTGTAGAGACATCGGATAGTGAGTTGTACCTACCCTTCAGGTTGGATCCTTGGCGGACGACCTCTGAAGCTTGTACTTATTTTTCTGTACTTTCCTATCATTTAGGCTGGTATTTTGGCCCCCTTTAATTTTAGTCTACACCTTTTACTCATAGTGGTGGTACTTTGTGGTGGTTTTACTACTTTCTTTACTTTGTGGGATTCTTTGTGCAGTATACCTTGTCTATGTGTGTACAAGTTTAAAGGAAATGCACTCCATTTTTGGGACAAGTCTTTCCGATTCTAGTCACCAACCCTTGGACTTTAGAAGGTGGGATTGGGGTTGTCATGGAACAGGTCTCGTGGGATGGGTCGTGACAATACAAAAACAGGTTCTACGACTAAGGATATATACACAGTCGGGTTTTCTGAAAAACATTTTGAGTACCAATGAGTGAAAAAATGGTAATAATAATTGAAAATGGTCATGAATAACTAGAGGAGAGAAAATTAAAGGTTTTATTGAAAAATGTCCATATAATTTCCTCTAATGGAAATACCATTTAAAGATCATTAATGTTATTGTTGAGGAAAATAATCTTTAGACATTCCTAAGTGTCACATACCATTTTGAAACATTTTAAATCATAATAATCATGGAGGAATAACATTAAATGAATGTTTAAAATAACATGAAGATAAAATTATTGATGATATAATATAAAAAATGGGAAGTATATACACAAAAATATGTAAGTGGTGAATATGACATTTATCTCACAGATGTAAAAAGTGAGATGAGAATCCCTTACCTTGCATTTCCTTTTAGGTGAACATACTTTAAATTATTATATAATAGTTTTAAACATGTTACTAAATTTTTTAATACCCAAATTAATACTTATTATATCATATATGATCCTATCGTAATATATTATTACCTGTTTGTTAATAAACTTTCATTTTTTTAACTATTTTGGCTGTTAATTTCCTAGTTTGTCTAGTATGTTTTAACATTTTATTTGTGTTTATTATTAAATATTTCAAGGTTAAATAATATCTAGAATGTAAAAAATGATGTTAATATCATATATATCAAGTATATATGTATCTATAATAAACCATAATGTCTATAGATAATAAATGGAATGCACTATTCATGAATACGATAAGTCATACTTACACATGAATGATACTTCCTTTTCTTTGTCGAATTTTAAAAGAATGAAAATTAAATGATATTTATATACATGTATCATAAAATTATAGTATCCTGTTTATTTAATATATTACATTTTTTTAAAATTGATCCCTAAAATGTTCCATGTTTAGTTTGAATGAATCACATCGCTTTGAGGGGGCGGTAGTCCACACTTCCTTAAACGATGTTATCATATTAATGAAAAAATAGAAAGTATTAAATATATGTGTTATAAAATAATTAAAGAAGTATAAATACATAATAAATATCATATATAACATATATAAACAAATTTTCCTTTATAATGTCCAACCTTGAAGGTTGTAAAGGAAAAATGAACAATCATTGTTTCGTGGGGGAGCAGTTTGTTGTACATAGAAACGATATGTCTGTTACCCATTATATGGATGTGTGTGTAAGTGTAGGTATAAAAAGTATAATAAAAACATCCAAGTGAATTTAGGATATTTTTTAATTATAAAAATTTATAATAATAAGATTTTAGGGGATAGATAATGATAATAAAATTAAAAATCTTGAGAGAAGACATTACCTCTTAATAGGGTAACCACTTTTTATATGTACCAAAATACTTCATTGGATTGATTCCCTCCCAAGGGGAGGATTAAAAGTATATTTTAGGGATATTTGAAATCTATTTTGGAAGATTTTGTCTGATCATAAGTTGTTTTAGAGGTATTATTAATGGGGATATGTGGGGGCATTTTATAAGGAAGGAAAAAGACTCGATATTTTAAAAACAAGTAAGTTGTACCCATGTTTTTACCTAAAAAAGTCATAAAACCAACCAAACTCAATAATGGAAGGTTAATGGATAAATTATTTCCATCCAATGGGTTCTGGATAAGTTTCTAGGTCATTTGGGACCCTATGATAAATGTTTAGTCCTTTATTAAGCTTAATTTTACCCTAACAATTGTAATTAATTTTAATAATTTTCACTAATATTTTTGGTCAAAAAAATTTGTATTATTAGACATTATAAATTATTATAATTAAAAATATTTAATCCATTTTTCCAAATTCCAATCATATAAGTGGTATAAATTAATTTAAAATTCACCCCGTAGGCGGGACAATAATGTTGTTTTAAAAGTAAAAATGTCCAAAAGATTGAAATGTTTTTGTAATCAATATCAAAATTAGATTGATTATAATGAAATAAATTGTATTAATTTATAAAAATATTATCTAATTAAACTTTAAAACCAATTAAAATTATAATTTTACCTTATAAATAAATTAGGAGAAAAAGTAGTTTTGAACAAAAATTCTATATTTTTTTACTATTCATTAAAAAATATATGTTTCTGAAAAATATAAAAAATTCACCCTAATCAAATTTCTATGTTTGTATTTCAAATATGAAGTATATTTTGAAATATTAAATCAATTAAAGTGTCAAAATGTATATTTAAAATGGGTTATTCATTAAAATGTGGTAAAATTACCTTTAAAAAAATATAGGTTTTTATCTGTAAAATAGGGTTTGTTCTTATGTTATGCATATGAGAAATGATGTGTGAATATAAAAAATATTTTATTTAATACATAACATATATATTTCATTAAAATCAGTAAATAAGTGTAATTAATTTTTTTATTAAGACAAAACTCTTTAGGAAGCATAAAAATAATAATATTTATTTTTATGTCCTCTTGGTTATTATTTTCAATTCTCATTAATTGGTAACTAATGAATTTATTTTATATTTGTTTAAAAAATAGATTTTTATAAGTTATTTAATACTATTCATAACTAATAAAAAAACTTCTAGGTAATACCTTATTATATTAAATAATAATATTTTAGTAATACATTATTATTTGGTGAAACTCGGTCTTCCATGTAACACAAGATATCATGGAAGGTTGCTCTTTTCTGTAACACAAGATGTCAGGGAATGTTTCTTTTTAATTTAGTGAAATCTATAGAGGAAGGCCTATATTTCATTTAATGTAATCTAAGTCAGTGTTACATGCATTTCAAGCTATGGAATATATTATATTTATTTAAGATAGTAAATATATTGTAATGTATAGGGTTAAACACTATCGATGTTTCATGTCATAAACACTATTGAATATAAAGTTTTACTTTATAATTTCAGGTTGTTAAACCACCCCTACATCAAGGAAAAAAAATAAAACATCATTTGAATTTCAGAACTTGTAACTACGTGGATCTTTACTAAGACTGGGCTATGGTTATTACAAAACAGAATCTGAGTAGCATTTTATTTTTATTAAGATATAAGACTTGGTAATAATGGTTAAAATTGGTTGAAACTTGTGATAAAATATATCTTTTTTCTTTACCAATATAAGTATTGGTGGAGATGCATGTTGATTGGGAGGTGAGTGTAATGAATCATGTTATTAGGTTCCATGGGGACAAATGAAATTTTGAATTTCATGTATTAGGAGTTGGGGTGTTTAAAAATTTTATATTTGATTTAGATTTTCAAGGATTGAAATATATTAAAAGGTTGTTTTTAAATAAATTTGGAGTATATGAGTGAATTTTTAGGTATCCATTTATAAAATGGAATGAGTGTTATTCTATAGTTAAAAAACTATTGATACCACATGGTATCCAATGGAGGCCCAACGAGTACTCTGTGGTGATGACAATGGGGTAGAAAGCCTAGGTTATCCACTAGATAACTCATGGATAAATAACTGGTAGCTAGTATCCCATAAACTACCTAATTGGATTTTTATTTTTTAAAATTTTATGTTAATTAAATATTTATAAAAACTAAATACCCCCCCCCCCCATTTTAGCCACTTGGACCGACACCCTTAAGTGTACCCCTCCAATATTCTTGTACCCCCTCTCTACATCCAAGGATATATGATAATTCCCTCTCACATGATCAACATTACAACTATGATAGTGGAACCATGTGATCAAGTATAAGTTAATCCCTATGGTTGTTCATACTTCTTTTGTTCACTGCACGTGTATTTTACCAGAAATACCTAAATATTATTTTTTATTATTTTTTTTATTTTAGGGGAATGGATCTAAATCAATAGAAAATATTGGATGTGGTAATTTCTATAAGAATTAGATATGTGTTTCCTAACATATTTAGAAATGTATTTCATGTTTATGGGTGATTCCATGTGCATATATAGGTGTTTAGGATTTGTGAAAACAAAATTAGGTCTATAAATATTCTAAAATTGCGAATTGGGTATGGAAAAGATTCCATTGATCAGATCGATTGTTTTCTTCATGTTGTAAAATTTTATGAATTCCCATTGACTATTTCACTAATTGGAATTAGTTCATGGAATTTCAAATGGACCTGAGATGGGTCTATTGGATTGGAAAAAAATGTTAATTGATTAGGGAAGGATTTATGGGGTTAGTGAAAGGGGTACAAATCTGATGATTAGTTAGTGAGGTGGTTTCTTGGCATGGTATATTTTTGGGAACCTACACTTAAATAATGGTTAGAGTCTTGGGTTTCATGTTTCAGTGGGATAATCCTCTTTTATTTTGTATACCATCTAAAGGATATCCTCAAGGACTATCTTGAGGGTTTATTATTAACGATGGTTCAACATGATGGATTCCATCGTAGAGTGAGTGACATAATTGGATTTTTTTCATGAATTATCCTATAATAGAATATGATGGATATTAAGGCAGGGAACTCAAGTTAATAATTTAGAAAGATTTGGATTCTTGGGTAAGTATACTATTGAGTGGTATGTTGGGAGATGGGTTTTACAATGTGAATATGTGTATAAGATAGTATTGGGAATTGATATGGAAATTGTGACCACGATGAAAGTAGATGGGAAAATATTGATATTACATGTTAGGTTTGTGTAAACCAAATGAGACTAGAGTTAGGGGAAACTTAAAGGTTTCAAAAATCATCATGAGGTGTTGAGAATGGATTAGTGTTAGTTTATAAGGGATGATATTAGAGACTGGGGAATCAAGTGATATGTTTTACCTTATACAATGTGGTATAACTGATCAATTCAACTTATCATAACTAGTGAGTTTTGGCATGGAAAAATAGGGTTTTCTTGTGTGGTTGAGTGACTAAGGATTGTGATATGGGTAAAGTAAGTTTGACCAAGGATGACCAATGCATTTTTTTTGATTCAGGATATGAGATATAAAAAATATGATAGATTCTAATGGAGATCCCAGGCTTGGGGTAGTGTATGCCATATTTTGTTGTTTATTTACCTTTATCTTAATATAATATGGTGTTTATGTTTGGATATGAATATATTCTGATAGTGGATCAAACTCTTAGGAAATGAGGATCTGATTTAGGTTTATTATTTGTCATTTATAGAATTTATTGAAAAATAAAATGGTATTATCAGTACTCCTTTCTAGTCCATGGATGGGAAAATATAGTTATATTACATATAATCCATTTTAGTCTATTACTTGGATAGATTACTTGAATGACTAGGAATTTTATGGGTATATGTATTGGATAACCCAATTGTGTTTTATATAATCCTTACTATAATATGTATTAATCATAGTGATCATAGGATATTATTCCTTTATAGTATACAATGTGTCTTGGTACAACATCAATACATCTCAAGTAATGAATGAACAAGATAGGTTTATGTGTTATGGTGACCTAGTTAACATATTATGACCTGACATGATTACTTGTAATCTATATGTTATTAATTAATTTATTTTCCCATTCATATAATAATTTATTATGGTATATATTATAGGCTCTATTAGTGGTGGCTAATTGATTTTTGTCCATACACCATGCACATACACATTGTTGGAAATGAAAAACTTATATATGATATACATGTCAAAGAAAAGTTATATTGGTTACAAATTTGGAGTAGATTTATGGATTTGAAGAAGAGATCAAGTTAAGGATCATGATTTGTTATGGAGGTTACCTTGTGTGTTTTTACATTTTTTTATATTCTATATATGGTAAACCCAATGGGATATTCCTTTAGAGGTATATGATGAATCACCTATATATTATTTTATTATATAAGGTAAGTATGGAAACATTAAAAGGGGAGTGCATTGAAGAAAAAATAATTTTAATTTTAACATTTGGTAAATTAAGATGATTAAAAGTTATATTTTTTACCATATCCAATTTTATCAAAGTGAACATGCAGTGAAAAAAAATAAGACAATCGAATGTTTAAAAACTTAATTGATAAGTCAATATAATCCAAAAAAATAGAAATATAAAATAATACACAAAGTTAAGTATAATAATAGTTTAACTCATTTAAAATATTTATTAAATGATATATTTCTCTAATCAAGTTAGCCCTTTCTTTTATCCCAAAGAAGCACATGGTTTGATAACTATAACCAAGGTATATATGTTCCACATGATAAACATCTTTGATATATCCCCAATTAGAAGATAAAAGTTCCAACCAATACCTCTATGAAAAACATTTATAGAAGGTATATCTATCCCAAATATCCTCATTGATTAATATGATTGATATTAAAAATCATGACACTTTACATCATCAAAATTTATAGTTTGAAAGTAGAAGATTCCACACCCAGAATCTCATTGATCATATTGATTAGAAGAAATAATTACAATAAGACCTCAAACATGAAAGATCATAAGAAATCACATTGAAAAAAATACAATTATAATCACTAAAAGTAGTGATATTATGAATAACTTGATAATGTATTAAAATAGTTTCATATATTTAAATCCATGAAGATTGGTTTGAATTATAGAAAAAAATATTAAAAAATATAACAAGATCTTTGTGTTTGAATTAAATATAAATGACATAAGATCTATCTTTTGATGAAATAAATTCAATGTTTCTTAATTGATATTCCAAAATTATATTATTTTGATGGTTCACCAAAATATATAATCAAAATATATTAGCTACACAAAAATAACTTAAAAAATAATCATGTTAGATAAAATCAAAATTAAAGTGTATTGTGATTTTAAATATTATGATACAAAAGATTCATTTTACTCAATAGTATCACCGCATTTAAAAATCTCAAAACAAAGAAGAAATATAAGTTTGAAATTAAGAAAAAACTTATTGTAGCTTTTGATGAAACATCTATATGATTTTAATATCTATAAGAGTTATATTCTTTATTCTCTCCAATCCCCCCATTCATTATTAATAACTCAACTCAACAAACACATTAGTATAGAAAATTATTTTCAATAAATTATAGTAAAATCAACAAAAGGAAAAAACATACTTTTTAAATGTCTTTTTCCCTTGGGGGTTTTTAAAAATAGAAACAAAAAATTAGAGAAACAAATGAACATGAAGAGTAAATAAATAAGTACAAAGTATAAAAATAAGAATAATTAAATGTATAAATCTCTATTTAACGTTAATGAATTTTACTCCCCTTTTAGATATGAAATGGATATATAAGAGTAAACTACTCTTCATTAACTTCTATTTTCCCTTCATATAATTTACTTTTCCCCTTTACTAAGCCATAAAAAGAAAATTATTTTCTCCCCCTTTAGGATTAATTGAAATATAAAAACACATCAGTGATAATAATCAATGGATGATAAGAAGAAATTAAATGAATCATCTAGAAATTTTCATATGATGAAAATGGATGATATTATTTTGTTGAAGATGGTTATAGAATATATTCTAAATTATTTCTCTTATATTCCAAAAGATCAATTTTAAAAATAAAAGATTTTGATGTAACAAAAAGCAAAACAAATCTTCAATTCTCTAGGGTTAATCAAAATAAAGAATAAAATATCATAAAAAATAAATATTACAATAAAAGGTAAATTCAGTCAATCATATTGAATCATAATAGTGACCTTAAAGATATATAAAATAATATTAATGATTCATAAAGGTAAGTTGAAACTTTTGAGGATACATTAAAGTAAAATATAGATAATGTAAGTTTAAATTATAATTGGTGTTATTCATGTAAGATTAAACCATGAAGTAGATAATATCCTATAAAATATAAAAATATTTAAGTACATGAGTAAAAAAACTTTTTTTAGGTGTAGTTACAGTAGTTTTTTGAGTATTAATTAATATGTTTTGTTCCAAAAAATTCTAGAATTTATGAATAATCTATATAAATATTTATCACAATTCTAAAAAATAATGTCCTCCCCATTTCTCAATTAGTTTTTCAGTGTTAAGAAATAAATAAATAATAAGATAAAAATGACCACTTGGAACTCATCATACCTTGCTTATGATAAATGTATTAAAATATATCAAAATTTAAAGGTTTTTTGAAAATGTTATGAAAATGAAGTTTAGTTATGATAATCATGGGAAAACATATCATTTATGGGTGTGAACCTTGAAAGAAGTGGTGCCTTATATCTATGTTCTTAGAACATGAATGATGTGCTCAATTCATAGATAAAAATGATACCCCTTATCCTATTATAAATAATCAATGTTTGAGTAAAACACATCTAGAAATTATAAAGTGTGTATTGTATCCACAAAAATAGAGTGTGAAAACACCTAGGTAGTACATATTCATCTTCATTAGTGAAAAGTGAAATCAAATGTTTCTTCTTGATGGACAAAGATTCTAAAGATTCGCGAAGAAAGTGACATGTTTCTAAAGTACTCTCTTGATCCTTTCTACAAACAATATTTAAAAAAAGAAAACAAATTAGTAATGTAATTTATTTTTAAAAAAATAATTAATTTAACATTGATAGTAATTAAAGATAATGTTGGATAAAGGAAATTTGAGGTATATATAATAATTATAAAACATATATGTTAGTTAAAAATATGATGGCTAGAATATTAACTTGAACATTAACAAAAATAATTTGATCATTAGAATAATAACTCAATTGTTGGATTAATAAAACAATAATTTGTTATCTTATGAAATAAAAATATTAGAAATTTATATCATAAGACAATTAAGTAAAAGTTTTAAGTATTGTTAAATGATGATTTGACATAAAGAAACCATAATTTCGTTTTTATAAAATATCTATTTATAATTTCTATTGAAAAGAATTTTGATGATAAATTTAAAAATATTAAACAATAGTTTTTTCCTTATAAATTGGTTTAAAAATAGTTATTTTTATATAAATAATAACATAAGTTTATATAATTATAATTAATTTTTATAAGAGTCATAAATTTTATCATGTCATCTAAATTGGTATTTTTCCATTAATAAAGATCTTATTTAAAATGTATATTTCTAAAATTTATATTTTTTAGATAAGATGTGAGTATCTTTTTTGAATAATCCCATATAAATAAGGTTAGAATGAGGTTTTTATATTTTTCTTACGTAATAAAATACTGAGTTGAATAATACAAGATCGTATAAGTACCAAATAAATACATCCTTTTGTAATAGTGTATATAAATGAATTTTTGAGGCTTATATGTATTAGATTAATATTTTAATGTCTTATTTCTTATTAAATCATAAGGAAATTAATATTTAATCACATGTTTTATCAATATTTGAATGTATAATATTTTATTCTAAAATTTCCCTCTCCCCCCTTATAGATACCACTCCCACAACCATTTATATTCACATTTAAAATAGATTTACCTATCCAAACACTATAAATATACCTCCAAAACACTATTAGATATGTACTAGACATTCTATACTCACTAAAATACCATTATAATAATGGTTAATGTTCATTCTAAAAGATCCACATCGAAGTGCTAATGTAATTTTTCTATTTTTTAAACCCTTCAATTTATTTTTCTTATTATTCCCCTCTTTAAAATTATCATAAAAATTAATTTATTATTATAATTAATAATATAATTATAATTTAATATGAATTATATTACCATGTTATTCATAAAATCCATTTTTATAAAAATTTATAACACCCATCCCTTATAATTCATTTTAACTGCCTCTATGGATGATGTAATAAAACATATATTACCACCTTACATGTCTAGTTTTAAAAATATATTTAATGAATATATATAATATGTATTATGTAATTATCATTTTGGAAATATAAATTGAGAATTATATTTGTGATATTAATAATAAATGTCCATGATAATTTTAACCATATAAATGAGTATATAAAGACACTTCATAATATTTGAAAATATTTAAGACCATCTATAAAAGATTATAAATTTTTTCCAATAATATGATAAATAATCATGGCCTCTATAATTATTTACATCATGGAAATATTTGATAACATCTTTAACCGTGAAAAACATATTGTAGTAGTTTTGGAGAAGTAGATCAAACAACCCTAAGAGACTGATGTGAGAAAAAAATATATAATAAATGAATGACTTATGATAATATATGGATTTTAATGAATTAAATATACATTATAAATATTAAAAAAAAAATATTTAATAAATTTAATTTGGTTACTCAAGAAGTTAGATGTGTTGGAATCGGGCATGCAGCGGAAGCCCCAAACAGGTGGGTTTTTAAAAAAAATTCACCGACGGTCGACGTAAACTTGTCGGCGTCAGAGAAGAGCAGCCCAGTCTTAGCCGAGGACCACACATGGAGGATTTTAAGCACAAAATTAAACTGTAAAATACCTCGTTTAAATCCGAAGCCATGCACGACGTCTGCTTGTCATTGGTGATCACTGCTCGAATAATCCGAAGTCGAATTCCTCTAGATCGTCCACACGCGCTTCAAGGAATCCGTGGGAGCACCGTTTGTCGTAATCCGGGTGCTAGCGTGGATTTGCGACGATGCCTTCGATGCTCCAACGACCACCGCATCACATCACTAGCGATGCCCAAGAGAGAGCTCTATCCGAGCTCCTTGGATCCAGAGCATCTCTCTCTAGAATGTGGGAGAGAGGAGAGGAGAGATAATCTCCATGAAAAGTGTTTGGCAAATGCCCCTCCTCTTCTATTTATAGTGCACAATTAAAATACCCGGTATCACCTCGCCGGCCCCCGAACACTTAACGCACTATCAATGACATTTATGACTACTACACTGAGCCATAAATATTATTATCATTTACTTGTAATATATTAAAATATATTACATGATAATAATTGAATCATTAACTCGACTCGTCGGTCCCATAAATATTAATTGAACCTTGAATAATTTAATATTCGTCAATTAATATTTTTTTCATGTCTTTACTTAAAAACTCATAAATAAATTTTATAAATAAATTCAATACTCATTATTTTAAACTCGAATAATATGAATTTATTTATTGCATTGGTGATCGTTTAACTTTGGACAAATCCCAGACCCCTGTGGCAGGGCCCACCCTGTCCAAAAATCCTATTCAACTAAATAGGGCAGATTCTTGAATACGCTATTGTGTGTGACCCTCTAGGCCCTTATTTCGACAGCAACTCATCATGGACCCTGAAGAAATAAGGATTGTCACAGCAGCAACAACCAACCTACGAACACGCACTGTGTAATATAATCTCTTTGTCTATAATATCTCATAAAGCAGGACGCACTCTCGTGTCATTTCCCTTTTCTTGCTTTATTGTTTTTTGATGTAACTGGATGGATTTACCCTCGACTTTTATGGCCATGGTCTTATAAAGGTACAACCATCCATATCAACATGTCTAGAGATATATTACTTCCATAACCTGGAAGCGACAAATCCTTTCTTGACCATTAATCCAATGTCATGCCACCAATGACGCACCCAACACAAACTACCTCGCCACGACTTCATTGACATGGTTTTCATCTTGCATCAAAGTACGCAATCAAATGACATACATTGGTAATGATCTCAAGTCAGGAGACCATTACACATGATCGTAGATTGGAACATCCAATGACACCCGAAACATGTGGTGTTCCCATTGGCGGGTCAGTCCTCATGATCTCACTACTAGAGATCACCAAGTGCGAACTTCATGAGAAGAAGTCTCAATTCTTATGAGCCCCCAGCACCTGATGGTCATACATCTACTATGTCCAATTAGTAAGATGTATCTAGACTATAGAACATATATTTAAGATTATTTTCATAGTATCTAGAGGTTCTCATTATAGCCTGGGAACTACTATAACCTTTCGATAGGACAATTAATATTTGGACATTACCATTTCAATAGTGGATGTAGAAAAGTCTACGCTATAATGGTAAGATGACATCATTCATAGTTGACTCTATACATGATATGGTAATCAAAAGAACATAATAGTTGGGTCTAGGACACCCACTATTTCAACACTCCCACTTGAACTAGAGACAACTTTCTAACCAAACTTGTTAGCTATTCACATGATAAGCATCATGTTTCTGCTAAGTAAAGGCCTTAGATACTGGGTCCACCACGGTTCCACGGCGTGGCTATTCTGCTATAGCGACCTCATCTCTTTGATTAAAAATTCTTTAGAGATGGTATCCCGAGTATATACCTTTTTTTCCACTGTCATAACTTGATATATTGGCTAGTAATAATATCATAATTTACATTATGATAATACTTTTCTCACCATGTGCGATTCCAATAAATGGAACAAATCATTGCATTTAACTGCTTCTTAGATATCTTAGAAGCTGCAATGTACTCGGTCTTGTAGATATGGCCACCACAGGCTTATATGAGCTTGACTCGCTCATCGCCTTTAGCCTAACTGCAATACTAGATCACATTGATCAATGGAAGACTAATTCATATCCCCAAAAACTAGTATCCTTTCTTCTCCACTTACCAGGTACATATCTTTTGTACTTGCCGAAGTACAGTTAGATTGTTATGACTGTATCCCTTGCAGTGCTCCTGGATATAACTAATATTTGCCTATCGTAAAATATACCTTGGCAATATCAGTTCTTATACATATCATGGCATACATGATTATTCCATCGCTCCGACCTATGGATTTCAACTCACCACATTTATCTCTTCTCATGTCATGGACATGTCAACATGGAGAGATTATACCCTGTGACATAGGCAACAATTCATCTCTTGAATTGTTCCAACATGTATCTTTCAATACAATGTCACTATTTGTATGATTGGCTAGGACCAAGCAACCTATAGATCTACCTTAGTAGATCCTGTTCCCTAGAAATTAGGTTGCTACTTTAATTCAATCATTGGAGAGTAAATTTCATTTTGGTCTTAACTACTTGTAAGACCAATGTCTATTTTCCATATGTTGTCGAACATATTTTTTCTTGGAAAATATTGGTACTCCCAATAACTTCTGGTAGACACGTGGAAAACATTTGTTTTAAATGTATATACTATGATTATGTTGCTTACTTTAATACTAAAAGGATTTTAGTAACTTTCAACCTTTATTAGCATTCTGTGATGTGACCTTCCCTTTCTGGTTGCGTCATACAGACACCATCCAAAATTGGCGGTCATGACATCCAATGCTAAATAAATTGATCATAGATATTAGCTATGATAAGTAAAATTCTAACTGATTTAGGAATAACAACTTGGTGAAACCAATCGAGCCTTATTGGTACTACACTTGTACCATCCATGTATCAACTCACTTGAATACCCACCGCAATATTCAAAATAATAAGCCCCCTTTTTACAATTTGATACATGGAATCCATTAATTTAATTTTAGTTAGTCTTATCAATTTTATCTATTTTCCATATACTGCTTAATTGTAAGAAATATTATTCACATTGAATAATAGATCACCATACACGGTGAATATAAAAACCATCACCATGGTTTTATCCTCCCTACGCAGTATGTGTCTCGAGAACATACTTTGTTCCACATGCGCTTGTGGAACTAGATCCTATGCCAACTACTTGTGCATTTTGAGCATTGACTAAACACAAGTCAATATAGCTCCCACTATCTCTAATAAAGATGTGAACCCTTATATAGAAGTGTAGTCTATTGCTTGACTACCTACTCTTCTATCTTAGGGATTTATGTAACATCCTAAACGATTGTTAGGATTATTACACTAAATACACAATGTGTTTGTCTTGATGCTAGTTTTTTTATGTCCTAACAAACTCTTTGCATCCAAACACATGTTCTTATGACATAATGGGTTTACATCATACTATGACTCGTATGATATCCTTTTTTCATTATAGTTGTAATATGGTTGTGGGATATCGCTGTTATTTGCAAAGCATTTAATGTATTATAATGGAAGTTTCTGCTAGTTCCAACATTGATATTACTTACATCAATACTTTGATGTATAAAATGTGTGTTTAGGAATTACTCCATGCTACATTTTGTTGATCAATATTGATATGTAATACTTCATAATCAATCCTCCCCATTAACATCAATGTCATGATTTCGATAAGGTAATGTGCGTTTAGGAATTGGTCCACACTATATTATCATGATTGATGAATGCTTGGTTGAGATATTCTTCAATATCCCAACCCGAAGCAACTCATATCTTCTGACCATGAAAATACTTCACTTTGATATTCCTTAATTACTTAAAAGAATCTTATGAAGTATGTAGAGACCCCGATCCCCAAGTGCCTCATGAGACATGATATACTGGAATTTTATTACAAAATTTACAAATAATATATCATGTCCCATTACTACAAAAGATCATGAGGCTCAGGATTCTGGGAAACCAGCTGCTTCTGATAAACTTCATTAGTACAAACCATGCCTAAATTTTTTAAAACAAAACGTAGGGTGAGAAAATATGCCCAGTAAGGGGTTTTAGAAACATTTTAAGAAAAATCTTTCTCAAAGTAGTCATTTTGAATATAGCACTTCACTAAAACAAAACAAAGCATTATCTTTTCTTAGAACATGTAAATCTTACATTTTTGAAAACCACTTGCACAGAAAAGAAGTACGAACTCATAATAAACTTTAAAGTAAACATAATTAGAGAGCGCAAACACATGAAGAATAGAAGATACATAATTTACAACCAAGATTACTTTAGTTCTAAAAATCTGTGAGTAAGCAGGGAAAAATATTCATAACATGATTCATGGGCACATAAAGGTATTATAACAACTTACCACATGAATTACAATTCTTATCTCATGATTTCATTCTCATAGTCAAGGGAATTTTCAACTAGGGGATGTCTTGTTAGTTGGACTAACCCCCGGTTGACCATTTATCAATACATGAAGAGGGGATGTATAATTCCTAGACTTTTCAGGACCTTGTGTCATGATATTAAAACATAACTTAGTACGGGTCAAGGAAAACCGCCAATCCCATTTCCCATGGTAGCACAAGCCAAGGCTAACTGCCAAGACCGTCGCACATAAAAGCACAAGACAAGGCTAACCACCAAGACCGTCACACATAATATCACAAGCCAAGGCTAACCGCCAAGACCGTCACACATAATGTCTCATGAGACTCTTACTTTACCCAATGCATTGGAGCGCTATATAATTCCGGGTGCACCCGTCCATAAACACTTAATTCCAAAACATATCTTGACATGGTCTATCTTTCATAGGGTTTCATTCATACATTCATAATCAAAACCCCTTTTTACATACATATTTATGACTTGAGAGGGATCATATCGTAAATGTAAAAAGAACTAGGTTTTTGGCTTCAGATTAAGAAGTGATGTAAATAATTTAAATCAACTTACTCTTGTACATGCAAAAATAACTGGAACACTGAACATAATGGATTTTCATGTAAAATTACGTCATGTTCATTGAATAAAACCCATAAATTCATAGTTCATCTCTTTAAAACATGCAGAAACTCGTTCTTTACAAGTATAAATTTCATCGAGGGTACAAAACTTTGCAGGTTAAGCCGGTCCACTGGTGCAACATACATGTTGTCTTAGCATCCAATAAAATTATTAGAAACTTACATGTGTCAAAGACGTAAACCAAGTCCTGATAATAATTAATTGAAACAAGGTTTTGGAAACTGAACTTATGAATACACACTCACCTGGCCACATACAAATGCTTAAGGGGTTCACGCCACACTTTTTTTTTACAAAAAGTGCATGAATTGTCAAAATGCTGATAAATCAGATTTTCAGTTGAAAGAACTATTTTTATATAAAACTTATCCTTAAACTCCATCATGTATACAAACATGTATATACATAATTTTCTTTGTATTATTCTTGAAATAATAATATTTAGGGGTAAAAAAAATAATTCTAATAAATCGATAAATTTTAAAACAAGTAATCAAGCTCATCCCTTCTGCTCACACATAGATGTATATATACATCTATATAATCACATGTACATATATATCTATGTGCTCCATATACTTGTATAATATTACATGTCTATAAAAAAAATTACTCGAACTCTCCATTTTTCATACGGCAGAGTAAATCAAGGGTTATTTACATGTACAAGAAATGTGTACATGTTCATGTAACATCTTATATATATATGAATACATATATATTTACACACAAAGAGTATATGGGTAAATGCAACCATTAATACCGAAACAAAACAAACCCCATAAACAACCTTATCCCCAGTTGAATCTTGGAAAAAGGAGGACAACAATAACAGGTTCTTGAGGCCTTATATAGATTTATATACACACACATGAAATATATATAACCAAAACAGATGAAATTTTTAAAAAAAAGGAAGATCTACCTTCCTCGGTTTGATTATAGGAAGGGGAAAGGGGTGTGAATCGGTTCAAGAGGTCTTGTATATATATCCATACATATTTATATAAAAAGTGTATACACATATGTATAAATATTGAAAATGAAGGGAAACGACACAAAAGAGTTTCCTTTACTCCGGTCTTGGGACTCCATACAGAAGGAGAAAAAAAACGACTCTCAAAGCCATGCATAGGGGTATTAACAAGGTGTATATACATATATGTTTATATATAAACATATATATAAATATGTATATACCTAATCTAAAAAAAAGAAAGGCTTTTCCCTTACCGGTTCGAAGAGGAGGAGATGGGGGCAAGAGGTCTCGGAGGCTTCTGAAGGAGGTGCTTGGAGAGAAACCCGAAGGAACCTCCCTGCTACGGTGCAACTCCCGGTTAAAAAAAAGAAAAGAAGACAACCAAGTATGAAGAGGCGTCGAGGGTATCGAGGCCGGATATTAAAGGGCGGTGCCGAATTTTGTGGTAAGAGGGAGAAAGGATGGGTCTACACGCTAGCCTAGGGAAGAAGAAGAAGCTGAATATCCTACTGGTACAGCAGCGCGAGGAAGAAGAAAACCGCGGGGGAAGAAGATCCGTATTCCAACGGACGACCCAGATTTGACGAGATTGAATCGGATGGCCAAGACATGATGCGGTATTAAAAGGGACAGACGACCGGGATTGCACGGGTAAGGATCGGACGGTCCGAGATTACTGCGGTGTCTTAAAAGAGAAGGAAGCTTCATTTTTAACGTCTAATCATAATATATATATATATATATATATTTCAACGTTTTTATCATATAAAATCTGTTATTTTATTATTTTATTAAACCTATTATAAAATCATTATTATTATTAATATAACCTTATTATTAAACTATTAATATCTTAAGTCAAGGGTTATAAATACACTTATATATTAAACTATAAACCCTACCTAAAGCATAAGTTATATTATCATTTCCCTCTATCTATTTAATTTATCAAATTATATACTTTAATATCACTTATCCTTTATTTATTGTCATTTATCTTAATTTACATCTTCATGTTAATATCTATATGTTATTAAAACAAAAAGATTATTTAACCCAAAATTTCAAAATAATAAATTTTCATTCTACGTTGAAGAAAAACATAATTTTATAATGTATGGTAACTTAATATAATTATGCCAATATGAAAATATATATAAAAAAAGAATGTGTTTATATATATATTTATGTTGTTTCATTAGAACTTAGACCATAAATCAAAAATATTCATTAATAATTATTTAAAATAAAATATTCTTAATTATTATGACTGTATTTAGCAAGACCCCTAAGGCCTTCGGATTTAAATCCCAACGGTCACTTTGAAAAGACAACAACGGTAAAATTGCAATGGCTATGTGGAACCTTTATAAATATAAAGTCTTGGTATTCATATTTTGAAGTCGGTTTGTCAGCTAAGGATGGTTCTCTACATTGCACTGGTACTCAGCACGGCTTCCGTGGCATTGGCCATCCTGATGCTTATGATGGATCCTAGTGATCCACACTACGAAGTCGGGCTTGTTTTTATCTTGAGTAGCCTTCCGGTGATCGTACTAGGGTTTTTTTGGCATTTATGGTTAGTGATCCTTCCATGTAATCTCAGTATGTTGTAAGACACTTCGGTGTTGAGTTATTAAATAAAAAGTTATGTGTTATTATCTTTTACATTCCGATTGATTTAAATAGAAAACTTCAATGGCACAAAACACCCAATTTTCATTTATAAGGTTTGAAAACTTTGGGGTGTTACATTATTCCCCCCTTCAAAGAATTGCGTGCTCTCAATTCTATTCATAAAAATAAAAACAGAAACCTCAGTCGTACAACTCTACCGAAACAGGGGATCCAGATCAGTTAACGGAATACTAAAGTTGGTACATAGTTCTTCCGTTTCCCTAGCCCAGATGCACTTTGAACAGTAGGTGTTGAACTCCTGCTCGTGCGTACTGCACACAGGTTTCCAAAAGGAGGCTCGTGCGGTGAAAATCTCAGAAACGTCCAAGTAGATAAACTCCCTGATAACTCTCTGGGCCACATCACGCTCGAGGTAGTCGAGAGGAATGATGCGATTGAGGAGACTGAAATTCAAGAGCTAGAACATATAGGCTGCACTAAGCTTTCCATCCTGGGAAGCTATGAGGAAGCACGCTCTGGCAGAGAAGTTTTGCGCCAGAGTAAAACACTGAAAGAGACCTTCAAAGTATCTTCCCCTTCGCCTATATTAGGGGAGTTGAGAAGTGGTGATAAGGTGAAAAACACGATCATCCTCTTGACACAAACGAAGAATCTCAGGACCGTTTGCTAGATCGAGCAGATGCTGGCAGGACCCTCACAGGTGGAGAAAGGATGGATAATCCACCGTGCATGCCCTGATCATGATAACCTCTACTAAATCATCGGGTAGTGATGAGATGTTTGTTTGAACAACCATCTAAAAAAACATTAGAAAGAAAACACTTAACAACACTGATAAGGTAGAGGCAGGAAAGAAAACAGAAAACTTTCATTTACACAAAAGTTTACATAACAAAGCCTGAGTTTACTAAATAAACACCACAAAGAGAGGCAAAACTCCCTAACTCTTCAAACCACACACAAGATAAACAGACGGGGTTAAACTCATGGGAACATCTATGACGCCTCTTGAGTTTAGCATGAGGGGTATGGAGTTGGGAAACATCATTATACACCTCTTACCTAAGAGAAAATCGGGTGGACTCATCTTCCAATACCCCAAAGTTCATCAACTGGCCCTAGAAGCCATAGTGAAAAATCTGACATAGGTAGGCTGCTCGGAGGTCTCCAGCAGCATCAGCTTCTTGAAAGGGGTTATCGAGCATCGTGCCAAATTCTTCACCAGTCATGAACACTCAGAAGAGTCCCTCGTGGTACCTTCCCCGACGTGCATAAGAGGGAAATTAGGTCATCATCATTAGAAGATAATCCACCCCCAATCCCTGGTGAAGACTAAGCACACTAGGCGAGTTTGACACATCATACAAGTGCTTGCATGACATGCGGATATGGGCATAATTAAGGAAGTTCTCCCGACTCGCCAGAGATACAATGTTTTCTAGAGCCTCAATGGGAAGTGACAGTAGGTCGGTAGGTACATTTTCATCAGCCATCTGAAAGTTATAACATTTTTACTTAGTCAATCATAGTAATATATTCATACCACCTAGTTTTACAGAGTTCCCTGAACCCATCCTCTGATACCAACTGTAGAGACCCCGATCCCCGGGTGCCTCATGAGACATGATATACCCGCATTTTATTACAACATTTACAAATAATATATCATGTCCCATTACTACAGAAGATCACGAGGCTCAGGATTCTGGGAAACTAGCTGCTTCTGATAAAATTCATTAGTAAAAACCATGCCTGAAAAATTTAAAACAAAACATAGGGTGAGCAAATATGCCCAGTAAGGGGTTTTAAAAACATTTTTAGAAAACTCTTACTCAAAGAAGTCATTTTGAATATAGCACTTCACTAAAACAAAACAAAGAATTATCTTTTCTTAGAACATGTAAATCTTACATTTTTGAAAACCGCTTGCACAGAAAAGAAGTACGAACTCGCAATAAACTTTAAAGTAAACATAATCAGAGAGCGCAAACACATAAAGAATAGAAGATGCATAATTTACAACCAAGATTACTTCAGTTCTAAAAATCTGTGAGTAAGGAGGGAAAAATATCCATAACATGATTCATTGTCACATAAAGGTCTTATAACAACTTACCACATGAATTACAATTCTTATCTCATTATTTCATTCTCATAGTCAAGGGAATTTTCAATTAGGGGATGATTTGTTAGTTGGACTAACCCCCGGTTGACCATTTATCATTACATAAAGAGGGGTTGTATAATGCCTAGACTAGTCAGGACCTTGTGTCATGATCTTAAAACATAACTTAGTACGAGTCAAGGCAAATTGCCAATCCCGTTTCCCATGGTAGCACAAGCCAAGGCTAACTGCCAAGACCGTCACACATAAAAGCACAATCCAAGGATAACCGCCAAGACCGTCACACATAATAGCACAAGACAAGGCTAACCGCCAAGACCGTCGCACGTAACGTCTCATGAGACTCTTACTTTACCCAATTCATTGGAGCGGTATATAATTCTGGGTGCACCCTTACATAAACACTTAAGTCTAAAACATATCTTGACATGGTCTTTCTTTCATAGGGTTTCATTCATACATTCATAATCAAAACCCCTTTTTACATACATATTCATTACTTGAGAGGGATCATATCGTAAATGTAAAAAGAACTAGGTTTTTGGATTCAGATTAAGCAGTGATGTAAATAATTTAAATCAAATTACTCTTGTACATGAAAAAATAATTGGAACACTGAACATAATGGATTGTCATGTAAAATTACATCATGTTCGTTGAATAAAACCCATAAATTCATAGTTTATCTCTTTAAAACATGCAGAAACTCGTTCTTTACAAGTATAAATTTCATCGAGGGTACAAAACTTTGCAGGTTAAGCCGGTCCCCTGGTGCAACATACATTTTGGCTTAGCATCCAATAAAATTATTAGAAACTTACATGTGTCAAAGACGTAAACCAAGTCCTGATAATAATTAATTGAAACAAGGTTTTGGAAACTGAACTTATGAATACACACTCACTTGGACACATGCAAATGCTTAAGGGGTTCACGCCACACTTTTTTTTTACAAAAAGTGCATGAATTGTCAAAATGCTGATAAATCAGATTTTCAGTTGAAAGAACTATTTTTATATAAAACTTATCCTTAAACTCCATCATGTACACAAACATGTATATACAGAATTTTCTT
Source organism: Viscum album (assembly GCA_963277665.1). Taxonomy (NCBI): domain Eukaryota; kingdom Viridiplantae; phylum Streptophyta; class Magnoliopsida; order Santalales; family Viscaceae; genus Viscum; species Viscum album. The sequence goes on along the minus strand of OY728146.1, from coordinate 1,082,350,611 downwards.
TGTATTATTCTTGAAATAATAATCTTTAGGGGTAAAAAAAAGAATTCTAATATATTGATAAATTTTAAAACAAGTAATCAAGCTCGTCCCTTCTGCTCGCACATAGATGTACATATACATATAAATAATCACATGTACATATATATCTATGTTCTCCATATACTTGTATAATCTTACATGTTTATAAAAGAAAATTACCCGAACTCTCCATTTTTCATACGGCAGAGTAAAGCTAGGGTTATTTACATGTACAAGAAATGTGTACATGTTATATATGTATGAATACATATATATTTACACACAAAGAGTATATGGGTAAATGCAACCATTAATACCGAAACAAAACAAACCCCATAAACATCCTTTATCCCCGGTTGAATCTTGGAAAAAGGAGGACAAAAATAACGGGTTCTTGAGGCCTTATATAGATTTATATACACACGCATGAAATATATATAACCAAAACAGATGAAATTTTAAAAAAAAGGAAGATATCCCTTCCTCGGTTCGATTATAGGAAGGGGAAAGGGGTGTGAATCGGTTCAAGAGGTCTTGTATATATATCCATACATATTTATATAAAAAGTGTATACACATATGTATAACTATTGAAAATGAAGGGAAACGACACAAAAGAGTTTCCTTTACTCCGGTCTTGGGACTCCATACAGAAGGAGTAAAAAAAGACTCTCAAAGCCATGCATACAGGTATTAACAAGGTGTATATACATATTGGTTTATATATAAACATATATATAAATATGTATATACCGAAGCTAAAAAAGAAGAAGCAAGGCTTGTCCCTTACCGGTTCGAAGAGGAGGAGATGGGGGCAAGAGGTAGCGAAGGCTTCCAAAGGAGGTTCTTGGAGAGAAACCCGAAGGAACCTCCCTGCTACGGTGCAAATCCCGGTAAAAATAAAAGAAAAGAAGACAACCAAGTATGAAGAGGCATCGAGGGTATCGAGGCCGGATATTAAAGGGCGGTGCCGACTTTTTTGGTAAGAGGGAGCAAGGATGGGTCCACACACCGGCCTAGGGAAGAAGAAGACGCTGCATATCCTACTGGTACAGCGACACGAGGAAGAAGAAAACCGCGGGGGAAGAAGATCCGTATTCCAATGGACGACCCAGATTTGACGAGATTGAATCGGATGGCCAAGACACGATGCAGTATTAAAAGGGACAGACGGCCGGGATTGCACGGGTAAGGATCAGACGGTCCGAGATTGCTGCGGTGTCTTAAAAGAGAAGGCGGCTTCATTTTTAACGTCTTAGCATAATATATATATATATATATTTCAACCTTTTTATCATATAAAATATGTTATTTCATTATTTTATTAAACCTATTATAAAATCATTATTATTATTAATATAACCTTATTATTAAACTATTATTATCTTAAGTCAAGGGTTATAAATACACCTATATATTAAACTATTAACCCCTACCTAAAACACAAGTTATATTATCATTTCCCTCTATTTATTTAATTTATCAAATTATATACTTTAATATCACTTATCCTTTATTTATTGTCATTTATCTTAATTTACATCTTCATTCTAATATCTATATGTTATTAAAACAAAAATATTATTTAACCTAAAATTTCAAAATAATAAATTTTCATTTTACGTTGAAGAAAAACATAATTTTATAAAGTATGGTAACTTAATATAATTATGCCAATATGAAAATATATATATATATATAAAAGAATGTGTTTATATATATATTTATGTTGTTTCATTATAACTTAGACCATAAATAAAAAAAATCATTAAGAATTATTTAAAATAAAATAGTCTTAATTATTATGACGGTATTTAGCAAGACCCATAAGACCTTCGGATTTAAATCCCAACAGTCATTTGGAAAAGACAACAACGGTAAAATTGCAATGGATATATGGAACCTTTATAAATATGAATTCTTGGTATTCATATTTTGAAGTTGGTTTGTCAGCTAAGGATGGTTCTCTACATTGCACTGGTACTCAGCACGACCGCCGTGGCATTGGCCATCCTGATGCTTATGATGGATCCTAGTGATCCACACTACGAAGTCGGGTTTGTTTTTATCCTGAGTAGCCTTCCAGTGATCGTACTAGGGTTTTTATTTGGTATTTATGGTTAGTGATCTTTCCATGTAATCTCAGTATGTTTTAAGACACTTCGATGTTGAGTTATTAAATAAAAAGTTATGTGTTATTATCTTTTACATTCCGATTGATTTAAAGAGAAAACTTAAATGGAACAAAACACCCAATTTTCATTTATAAGTTTTGAAAACTTCGGGGTGTTACAAAGTATATATACCTCTAGCTTATACTTGGAATAGTTAACACTTTCGTGTTGAACTATTACCAAAAGATTTGTGATGTACCTTTATTTCTAAAGGATCCTTTGTCCAAACTAAAGACATTGATAATACCAAAAGTATTTAGCTGTGCCGAGCCTAAATACCATACTTTGTATATTCATGACGTCCATTTTTTAGTATTAATTGACAAAGAATTATCCTATCACAACTGGGTATAAGTCTTACATTTATATTCATCACTAATTGCCTATGATTCATGTATCACTGAACTAGTGATTGAGTTTACCAAAAACAACATTCATTTCAGAAACTAAAAGAACGTCTCCTTGCGTCCAAGGATAGATGAGATTAATGTCTGTGGTTATACTCAACAATAGTTCAACATGAATCTTTCACTTGGAAATTAAAGAAGTCATGTACTTCTCACCAATGGCCTAGGTATCACCCTTTCACAGCCACTTGGAGAATACACCTGACTTCTAGTAAGGTTTCTTTACTAACTTTTTTATCGTATTAGAATACACATATGTTACCAACATATTGTATTTAATACCCAATTAGTAAAAGAGAAACATTAAATTGATGAATACGCATGATGTAGAATCGGGAAATTGATCTTTTAAATCAGGTTATTGCTTTTAAAATTACATAGTATTATTTTATAATATGCAATGAAAATAACCTCTGTTAATACCTCATTAATTGAAGGATGTTGCGAATGTGTCATTGACATTAAATTCCTTTGACCTTTTCACATTGTATTTCAATTTATCCACCATAAGAATTAAAGCTTAATTGCCTTTTATTCTTATTCACTTGGAGAACCTTACCTAGATAGGTAATGAAGCGTTTACTCAATACTTGTTCATTTTGTAACTTAAAACGAGACTTGAGTAATGTGGTGAAAATGATATTTAAAGATCATGATCAATCATTAAATTTACACATGCCGGTGTAAACTTCTCCTTATTCATATCATTGCTTCACTTTCTCCTTGCAAACATCTCGGAGATGAGACTTTATGTTATATCATCTATGTCCTGGTGTAGCGATCACAACTGACACCGGACTTTGATTAAAGCATAATGATATAACTATCATATGCTTTGTAAATTAGTCTCCTGTAAGTAATTTTTACCCTTGCTTCTTGAGGTAGTTTAACAATGTTGGGGACACTGACACCTTGAGTTTCCTATATCATAGTACTATGCGCACACGCCTGTACTATTCATGGATACTCGTGTCACTGTGGACATTTACTTTGTCCATTATAATATTGTAGTTTTAATCTTGTGGTATAACTTTCCATTTTTTCTACAAAAAGAATTTTAGCAGATGAGTGCCTTTTATCTGGATTACCGGTTTAGACATTTTGATTAATTACTTAAATCATTTTATGTCTCCCACTATTTTATCGGATTCTAGGAACCCTCTGTGCTAGAATCGGAATATGTTGTCGCTTGAGTATTCTAGTGGCAAGGATCCTGGAACCACCCCTTATAGTCTACAAGCTAAGGCTACGCCACTACTTGGATGGTTCTAGGTAGGCTTTTGGCTGGCTGACCTCTTTAACTTGCAGTTCCTTGATCTGTTGAGTGAAGTCCCATATTCTTAAAATCAAAATTTGATTTACTCAACGCTTGCCTCTAAAATTATAGCAATTTAGATAGGGATAATCCTTACTAGCACTTTAGTTAAGTCGACCCATCATTCTTATAAGGAATCCACAGTAGTAATAGGCACCCTCAGCTAAGGCATGAACCGACACCTCAAACAGCTAGTTTTGTCCAAATTTGAATGATGGAAGGCTGTTAAGACTTAATATATTTTTGAGGGTTTTATTATTTTTAGTGTGACAAATGAAATCATTTTTTAATTTTATAAGCACATACTAGGTGATCACACTCACAACTGATCGTGCAAGAAATAGAAATTCCATCGCGTCACATGTTCATTTTATCTTGCATGTTTGTTTATTATTATACTATGTGATCGCACAATAAATTACACAAGCACAAAAATAATAAACCATGCAGAAATAAAATGAACACCTGATCATGAGCCGGTACTATTGGTTGATTCGTTGAGTGAATAACGAACCAACCAAAACCCTAGGGGTAAATACCTTTAGTCACGTGGCTTGCAACTTGAATAGAAATGTCTGCTCATCCAATGCATCCAACTCCTGTCTTGTGTGTCGCCGTCACTTGGCGTGAAATGCGTCACCGGTCGTCTCTTCATTATACAATTGTACTCGCACGTAGGTGAGGGGGTCTCAGGGTATAAATATACAACTCTGAGAATGAGCACGCAAGCCCTTATACATATAACGACTCTGAGACGACACACAGATCTCCATTTTATTTAAAATAATTATTACAAAACCACATGCAATAATTAAATAAATAATTAAATAAATAAAAAAACACCAGACATGCATTGGTAGGTCTCAGCTCATGATCAGTCATATACACATTAAGCTCGCGTATATTCAATAAATGCAGAATAAAAATTAAACTTACATTAAAATTAAAATTGAGGGCATTTTAATTGAATTAAAAATTTCACTCTAATTTTTAATCCAATATTTACGTCGTTCGGTCCCATTTAATTAATTTAATTTTAAAACTAAAATTAAATTAATTATCTAATTTAATTAATCACCCAATTAAATTAATTATGCCACAATAATTATTAAATCAAAAATTAATATTTAATTAATTTAATTTTCAACTGTAATTAAATCAATTATCTTAATTAATTTTTGATTATTTAAAAAAAATAACTCGGGTCCCGATAACCGAGCATGGCCTGTGCGGGTCGGGGAAAACCTGCACAGGCCCTGTCCGTGCCTTGCATACCCCGTGCAGGGGATTATCGGGATGGGCAGGTCTGCCAAAGCCTGTTTCGGGCTAGGCAGACCCATCCGGGCCGGTTTCGGGACAGAGCAAGTTACTTTCCTGCTAGGAGGATCGGGCGGGTGGCGGAACAACGCAGGTCTAGGGCAAAGTGGGCCGGCCGAACTGCGTCTATCCAGCAGGAGTAGTCACACCTTGCCAGGCTCACGAAACAAAATTTACAGGGTTGGAGCGATGCGACACTAGAGGCAGCTGGCCGGTTCTACCACTCTGGGGAGTTACGGTCGGCTGACCGAGGTGGAGCGGGCTGGTCTGAGATGGCAGTGGGAGGAGGGTAACCGGGAGGCACAGGCCAAGGGAGAGGCGGCCCGAGGCTCTGCCTCCCGCGCCCGGGTGCAGCGCAGGACGCCTGCAACAGGGAGGAGGAAGACCGCTGCACGCTGCAACAGGAGGAAGTCCGCCTGTTTTTTTGTGTGCCACGCCTCACTGTGCGCAGGGGAAGAGCTGTGCAGGCTCCATGGGAGAGGTCGGGTGAGGTGGTCCGCACGGCTGGGAGGCACTTCCTCTGGTGCGGACTTCTGTAGGAGGGCTCGGGCTTGCTGCCGGTGCGACGCCTGGAGCAGAGGGGAGACATGCATGCATGTTGGCAGCCGGGTGCATGAAGGTGCAGGAAGGGAGGAGGCCCGATGGGAGGAGGCGACCCAGCTGCTCCTGCGATGCGGGGAGGGAGGAACGAGGTGTAGGTTTTCTGGGGTGGAACAGGGAGGTGAGGGAGGATGGCCCTACCCACGCGGCCTGGTTGGGACCTGAACCCGTAGGGAATGCCGACGGGAGAGCGAGGGCAGGCCGTTCGGCGTGCTACAGTGCACCAAGAGAGGAGGCACAATTTTTTTTCCACGACCTGCACATGTAGGCCGTCAACCCCCCCCCCCCTTTTTGAATTCCAGCTGCTGTTTTTTTACTTGACCTTCAAAATCAAGTCATTCTCCAATATTTGTTTTTTTAAGGACCTGCTTTACGGGTCTTCTTAAATTTTTGAACAAAAAAAAACTTGACCCACAAAGGTGGGTCATCTCCCTTTATATATATATTTTTTAAAATTTTCTAAAGTCTACATTTAGGCTAGAAAATATTAAAGCATATAATAATAAAATATTATTATAATATAATATTATAATAATAAAATTATTATTATAATTAAACAATTAATATTATAATAAAATTATTATAACAATAAAATTAATAATCTTCACCGGAAAATACTATTCCAATGTAAAAGGATTAAGATAAAATTGGTTCATCAAATTAGAACCTCATTAAACTATCAGTTTTAATCCAAATTTAGAACTTCAGATGACCGTAGAATCGTCATCCGGTATCGGATTAAAACGTGGTCTGCGGCGTTGGTACTGTAACGATGCCATCTTTATATTTTAATGAAAATTTAATTATTTTGGCTTAAAATCGACACACACTCGCTCTGATACCACTTGTTGGAACCGGGCATGCAGCGGAAGCCCCAAACAGGTGGGTTTTTAAAAAAAATTCACCGATGGTCGACGTAAACTTGTCGACGTCGGAAAAGAGCATCCCGGTCTTAGCCGAGGACCACGCGTGGAGGATTTTAAGCAAAAAATTAAACCATAAAATACCTGGTTTAAATCTGAAGCTGCGCACGATGTCTGCTTGTTGTTGGCGATCGCTGCTCGAAGAATCTGAAGTCGAATTCCTCTAGATCATCTACACGTGCTTCAAGGAATCCATGGGAGCACCGTTCGTCGTAATCCGGGTGCTAGCACCGATTTGCGACGATGCCTTCAACGCTCCAACGACCACCGCATCACATCGCTAGCGATGCCCGAGAGAGAGCTCCATCTGAGCTCCTTGGATCCAGAGCATCTATCTCTAGAAGGTGGGAGAGAGGATAGGAGAGATAAAATTCATGAATAGTGTTTGGAAAATTCCCCTCCTCTTCTATTTATAGTGCACAATTAAAATATCCGGTATCGCCTCGCCAGTCCCTGAATACTTAACGTACTATCAACAACATTTATGACTACTACACTGAGTCATAAATATTGTTATCATTTACTTGTAATATATTAAAATATATTACATGCTAATAATTGAATCATTAACTCGACTCGTCGCTCCCATAAATATTAATTGAACCTTGAATAATTTAATATTCGTCAATTAATATTTTTTCATGTATTTACATAAAACTCATAAATACATTTAATAAATAAATTCAATGCTCATTATTCTAAACTCGAATAATATGAATTTATTTATTGGATTGGTGATTGTTTAACTTTGGACAAATCTCAGACCCCTGTGGCGGGGCCCACCATGTCCAAAAACCCTATTCAACTAAATAGGGTAGATTCTTGAATACGCTATTGTGTGTGACCCTCTAGGCCCTTATTTCGACAGTTGTGAATAGTATTCATAGACCAAGAGCAGGATCTAGCAACCCATCATGGCCCCTGAAGAAATAAGGATTGTCACAACACCGAAAACCAACCTACGAACATGCACTGTGTAATATAATCTCTTTGTCTATAATATCTCATACAGCAGGACACACTCTCGTGTCATCGCCCTTTTCTTGATTTATTGTTTGTTGATGTAACTAGATGGATTTACCCTCGACTGCCATGGACATGGTCTTATAAAGGTACTTCCATCCATATCAACATGGCCAGAGATATATTACTTCCATAACCTGGAAGCGACAAATCCTTTCTTGACCATTCAACCAATGTCATGCCACCAATGACGCACCCGACACAAACTACCTCACCATGACTTCATTGTCATGGTTTTCATCTTGAATCAAAGTACAAAATCAAATGACATACATTGGTAATGATCTCAATTCAGGAGACCATTACACATGATCGTAGATAGGAACATCCAATGACACCCGAAACATGTGGTGTTCCTATTGGCAGGTCAGTCCTCATGATCTCACTACTAGAGATCACCAAGTGAGAACTTCATGAGAAGAAGTCTCAATGCTTATGAACCCCCAACACCTGATGGTAATACATCTACTATTTCCAATTATTAAGATGTATCTAGAACATAGAACATATATTTAAGATTAATGTCATAGTATCTAGAGGTTATCATTATAGCCTGGGAACTGCTATAACCTTTCGATACGATAATTAATATTTGGACATTACCATTTCAATAGTGGACGCAGAAAAGTCTACACTATAATGGTAAGATGACATCATGCATAGTTAACTCTATACATGATATGGTAATCAAAACCACATAATAGTTGGGTCTAGGGAACCCACTATTTCAACAAGATGAGCATATCAAGCATGTCAGGACCTAAGGTAAGGGAACTCTGAAAGCTTCCCCACTTATTTTGGTTTATCATTTATCTATATTTACCTATATTCCTCTCCATTTTATTCACATGTAATTATATTATATTCTATATATATGTTCCTAACATATATACCTAGTTTATCTTCCCTTAATTTTATAGAGATATTTTTTAATCTCCCATCTCACTATTTTCTTAAAAGAAAACTAAATTAAAGGGAACTATTCTATTATTTATTCCATTTTATGTATAACACTTTTAAAGTGTCTTATCCTTCATTATTTTAAAAAATAATATCTATTTTATGGAAAAAATATTATTGTTCATTTCTAGTTTTAAGGAAAACACTATGTGATGACCTTTATCAAAAGTTATTTACTCATTTACTAAAACTTATTTTTAAGAGGCTTATTTATATAACTACTTCTCCACTTATTTCTTATAATTTTTTGTTTAATTTACTTCCATATTCATGAATTTTATTCTTTATTTAATTATAAATTTACAAAAAATATTTAATCATTTGTTTTCTTGGGAATCCATATGATATATATTTTTGTTATGCTTTAATACACAATTATGTGACCAATTCCCATATAATGGGTTTTTTATATACTTATATTTTATGCATTTTTCATTTTGTGGTAAATATATGCACATACATATTATGATATGACATGTGTTCCCAGAATTATACACCCCCGTAATGAATTGTGTAATGTTTTTATCTCATGATATACTATGTATGGTGCATAAAAAAATATTCCTAGAACACTTTATTATGTTGTTTTGGGAGTGATCCTTGACTCATGATTATGATGTCAAGTTTTATGTTGTTGGTGAATTATTATAATTACATTATCTTATGATATAATCTCTATAATACCATTATTACATGTGGTTATATATTATCATCCTCTTTTATGATATTATGTTATGCCTCTTGACTCATATGTTTTATATAATTATCATGTTTCCCCTATAATAAGATTTATAATATCACCCTTTTATTTTATATATATCCCTAGGGTATACTATGAAGTAATATAAGTTCAATTGTATTTAGGATCACGTTATGGATATTAAAAATAAATAAGATGTAGTTTCGTTTTAAATTAATTTACCACGTATCTAATCTTCTAATGAAATTAGACCTCTATGTTTCTTGTTTTTTTATATATTTTAAGCTAAAAATAATGTAATAATATATGTATAATACTTTAGATTATACATATGGTATCATATAAAGTTCTAATTATTATTTAAAATTAGGTTAGATAATATAATAGGAAATATTCCAATAATAACCTCTATTGAAACCTTGTAATTCCTAAGATTGGATATATATGTCATTTATGAGTTATTAATTATAAATTCCTATATTTTTCACATGATGATTATTTTTTATATTAGTATCCATAACATTACTTTATATGTAGTAAAATATTTAAACTAGATTCTAATACAAAAAGGTACACATATTACAAATTTATGAAAATAAAATTCTTTATATGAATATGGATCTACACATTATTTCATATAATACATGTTTAGTTGACATATTTAAAGACCACCTCAAGTCAGGGAGGTTTATTTATCAACAAAAACCCCAAGTGGATAATTTTAATAAGAATATCCCATGAAACATTGTTATAATAACTTTATTAGAATTTGATGATATATTGGGATGAGATTTACTATTTTAAACAGAGATAACATAAACTATTGAGAGATAGAGATAAGTAAATTTCCATATCCCAAATCATCCCCCAATTATATACAAGTTCATGTAGAGTGATGAATATCCTTTGGAAATTCATTCTAAAGCATGATTATTTTTTATATTATGCGAAATAATATCAAGTTAAAATAATTCATGGAAAGGAGGGGATCATAATTGATGAATTTACCATTATGAGGGAATATATTAATATGTTTCCCATAGAGTTTCCAAGTATTGTTCTTGATATAGAGGTTATGTTATGAATTGAACTTATTCCTTGAGCTCTTCTTATATCCATGAGTCTTGATAAAATGTACTCCATTGAACTAGGATAAATAAATAAGAAACTACAATATAATCTAGATAAGGGTTTCATAAACCCAAGTGTTTCATCCTAAGGAAATCATGGCTTTTGTCTCATAAAATAAGGATACTTCAACGAATCTATAGATTTATTATCAAGAAATAAATAAGACCATGATAAATAAAAAGTAACCCCTAAAATAGATTGATGAATTATTTAATTAAATAGGAGGGTATAAATACTTATTTAATGTATATCTTCAATTAAGATATCATCAATTGATGTTGAAGAAGGATGATACTCCCAATAAAGTCTTTTTTACAAGCTATGAACACTATTAGTCTATAGTTATTCCATTCAAACTCAAAAATTGCTCTAGAAATTCTCATGGACTTGATGAATAGAGTATTTAGAGATTAACTTGAAAAATTTATGGTTTTTTTATAGATGATATTCTCATATACTCTAAAATAAAGGAGGAAAATTAGTAATATTTTAGTACTATTCTAAATAATTTGAGAAAGGACAAGTTATATGAACATTATATCCAATGTTAATTTTGGATAGAGTAAGTAATATTCTTGGGGCATGTTATCACAAGCAAGGGGATATATGTGGATAATTTAAAAAATAATTTAGGAATTAATAATACCATTATATTTAATGTAGATTGATATATTCCTTGTATTATATTGGTATTATAGATTAACTATGAGGAACTTATCAGGGTTATCAAACCCCAAAACCATGCTAACTCAAAATAGAGTAAAGTTGTTCAAAACTAGTGAATTTGAATAAAGATTCAAGGAGTTGAAGAATAGGAGAATTAAGACACCTCTACTAACACTACCCTCAATTAGGTAACAATTTTTGATATATAGGGATGTATAAAATAATGGATAGGGTTGTTTACTCATAAAAATTATAGGGTGATAATACATGCCTCAAGAAAATTAATGGATCATGAAAAAAACTATCTAAAAGTGATATAGAGTTTGATGTAGTGATATTTACATTAAATTTATAGAAATATTATCACTATATATAGAAGTGTGAAAGATATACATATATATCATAATATATTGCATATGTATTCACGTAGAAGGATCTTGACATGAAACAAAATAGATGTCTAGAGGTGATAATGGAATTTAATTTTTCAATCTGTTAACATCTTGGAAAAAAATTGGTATATTCTCTAAGTAGAAAAGATCTATAAAACATACACATGAATAGGATTGAGAATAACCCAATCACCTTAGAAATTAAAATGATGCACATGAAAATCATAAATAATGTAAAAACACTCTACCATATACAAATGATCACTTATCCATCAATTCCAGAGAAGATTAAGAAATATTATATGGAGGATATAAAGATATAGTATAAGTAGTATATTATAAGGAATGATAAATACTAAGAATTAAACATTGATAAATACTGAGTTGTGAGATTTAGGAAATTTCTATTTGTACCATCAGAACTTGATATAAATGAAGAGTTATTAGATGATGCTCAATGACCAACATTCTCTATCCATTATATGAGTACAAAGACGTATATAGATCTCTGAGAGAACAAATGGTGGTAAAATATATTGAATAAGCTTACTAAATATTCATCAATGTGTTTATAATTACAAACAGTGAAAGAAGAAATAAGAAATTTCAAGGGGGTTATACCACCAATACCCAAACCTATAGACAAATGGGGGAACATCACCATATATTTTATCAGGGGTCTTCCAAAGAAATCCAAAGGAAATAATTCCTTATGGGTTTTAGTGGAATATATTATAAGTACTACTAACTTCATCTCTATTTGAGATTACTTAACACTTTAAAAAATTTCAAATATATACATTCGATAAGTGGAGAGGCAACATGGAACTCCACTATCAATTATATTTGATCGAGATCCGAGGTTTATCATAATGTTTTGAAAAATATTTCAACATGACTTGAAAATTGATAAGATATTTAGTATGGACTATAACTCCTAGAATGATATCCAATTTTAAAGGACTATCTAGACACTTTAGGATATGATGAGATAATTTTATACAGGCTTCAAAGGAGGCAAAGATGAACATCTTCCTCTGGTTTAATTCTCATAAACAACACCACCAAATCATTCATTTAAGTGGATTCTTATGAATATCTCTATGAGAATAAATGTAAAACTAAATTATATTGGGATTAAATAGTAGAACATAAGATTTTGGGACTTGAAATTGTCATTGAAATGGAAGAGTTGGTCAAATACATTCCTTAACACATCTAGGAAGTATAGAGTTGACAGAACATCAATATTGGCAATAATTAATGATACGTAGAGTTTAGGGTTGGAGACTATGTTTTCCTTCACATATATCCATGGAAGAGAGTAATAAGGTTAAGGAGGAAATGAAATCTATGTTTGAGATACATTGTCCCCATTATGATTTTTTATTGTATTAACACCATGGCCTATTGATTAACACTCCCAAAAATCCTATCCCAAGTGCATGACATGTTTCACATATCTATATTGAGTAAGTACATAAAAAATCCATTAAATTTACTAAATCAAGATGTGGTACAATTTTAGAAAGATATCTCTTACGAGGGGTGAAAGACATATATATTGGTTTGTAGAGAAAATTTTCTACTAAACAATACAACTCACCCAATTAAAGTACATTGAAGAAACCATAAGTATGAAGAGGCAACATGGGAACCCAAGGATGTAATAAAATATAAATACCATTATATATTCTCAACTAAGGATACGTGTTGATGTTACAAGGATAAAATTTATAAATAAGAAATAATTTAACAACTTATACATTTATATATGGAAGGTTTTGGGCATAGTTTAATCTAGTTGTGTCCATTCCCAACAATGTGTTTTCATCATTTTTGATGAATATACCATAAAAAATGATGAATAATGACATATATCATGATTATATCTAAAGATAAATGATGAAAGAGTCCCAAAAAAAATGAAATTATCTTTCATATTAAATTTATAATTAATTTAATAATAAGATAAAAACTTAAATCATGATATATTTCTATGATGATGATTTTGATTGTTCTAATAGAATTTTAGCTTTACCTTCATGCTAAGAGGATCCAAAATAAAATCCCTCTAGTAGTGATCCACACATGCCAATTGATCTATAAATAACAAAGGAGAAAATATGGGTGCTAGAATTAATTTTTCGAAAATATTTCATTGTTCATATTGATCATAACACATCCTTTTGGCTTGAAGGATTATCCGACTTATTCTCTCATTTTGAGAGAAATTAAGGAGATAGAAGAGTATTTTCAGTATTGAAATAAATCATACAAATGCTCTTCATTGAGAGAAAATTATCTAGATGGAATTCATTGTGAAAAATGGTATCTCTTAGTACTAATATTAGGAAATGATATAACCATATTTATATTGATCTTTTTTAGAGAATACATAATTACACAAAGGCCCTTTATTATTATCTTAATTAATAGAGAAACCCATATATACTAATAATAATAATAATAACAACAAAAATAGTATTATTATTATTTAATTATTGCACAAATATATTGATGATGAAATAAATATAATTCTGTAAATAAATTAATATTTATTTAAATGGTTTTTAATATATCATTCCCATCGAACCCTTTAACTTGGTCTGAGTTTCCCCCTTAACATTCACTTATCCTCGAATACTAAATATTATATATTCAATAAATAATTATTATATTCATGATTTTGTCAAAAAATATATATTTTAATATTTACATAACTTTTGGCACCAAAATTGTAGAAGAAGATGAAGAAACAAAAAGCCTCAAGGGGTTGCCTTGTGAATACCATTTGTGGAGCCCCAATCGCATTGCGCACACCACAGAGCAAGGAGGCGGGAAACTCCATGAACGGATTTGACGTTCACGAAGCTACTACAAAGCAAGGAGGCGGTAACAATCCGCAACCACCCTTGACCTTCACAAGCCCGCCATGAAGCAAGGAGGCGGTAATGCTCTGCGAGCACCCTTGACGTTTGCTAGCCCGCTGCGGAACAAAGATGCGATAACGCTACGCGACCGCATTTGACGTTCGCGAGCCCATCGCGGAGCAAGCTTGGTCTTCACACCGAGTGTGCTCTACTTCGCGGTGCCTCTCCATTATAAATACCGGCCTCCCCCCAAGTCCCGAAGGTGGATTATCCAACCTTTAAACTTCCTAGATCGCGAATCATGAAGAGCCTTCTGCTCTGTGAGCCATGAGTTGTGCGAGGTACTTCTGCACTGTGAAGTGCCTCCCCTTTTCCTTGCTTTAACCCCCTCTTTCGAGAGGGATGCCTTTCGTGTAGCCTAAGGGCCTCCGTGAAGGAAGGGGATCCCCAAGGGGACCCGAGTCATCATAGAGAATTTATGATTTTCGAAACACCCTTCCTTTACATGTGATCTACATGCTAAGGCGAGGTCATTGTACTTCACGAAGCACATTGCTTAACAATACCTTAATTCGTGAGGCACCTTTTCTATGCATGAAAGTTCTTTGAGAATACCTTTCAACTTCACGAAGCACCTCTTATATTCCCCTCTTCCGTATGCTTAGGCTGAGGCACCCCACTTCGTGATGCACACCCCTTCGCAAGTACCCTCCGCCATGCGGAGTAGCAGAGTTTCACAAGGCCCTTGCCTATGAACCCATTTGATTTTGAATTTCTTTTCCCGTGTGACCCTACAAGTTTTAACTATGTGACTTCAAAGTCCCTTGTAAGATACTGACCATTGTGTTGCTTCACCTCATGCTTCTTCGCATAGGCATGCTAACGACTATTTCTTATTCGCATAGCCATGCTAACGTGGACCCCCCAATGGTTCGATCCATAACACCCCATAGCCATGGCGTTTCCTGCCCATTCTCTTCACCAAGGAGAAGAGGGGACTGGTTATGTAAGTCCTAGGGGTGTGGAGAAAACCCACCTCGTCCGAGCTGTAGGACGTTAAACTGCCAAGCACCATCGTCCTCAGCACATGACATTAAACTATGTCCTCACCCCATGCCTCGCACCCAGGGTGCCCCCACCTTGGACATTCACTGCACCCACTGGTCTCTACGAGGATGAGATCCTCCCGCACATAGGATGATATCCTCCTTATCAGAGTGATATTTTTCCATGGGGAAAGGGCGACCATCTCGGTGTAAGCCCCCTAGATTTCTTACAGGATGCAACATCCCTGTTCCTTCTTTCTTCTTTGGTCCTAAGGACCATGGGGGAATGGACACCAGACCCTCCTTTCTTAGGTACCAAATCCCTCTCCCACTGGGCTTTGTCACCATCGGGCCTCCATCCCGAAGTAAGTCCCAACCTCTTCGGACCGCTAACTACGTGTAATCCCCACTTCACCTCCCACAGATTCACCTTTCACGACGTGATTGTTAGGTCTCTGCTACCTCTTGTTTCTCACACTGAGCATGACTCACGTGGGCTTTGAGTGAGCACCGACCATGAAATCTTCTTCAGGAAACCTAGAGTGTAATCCCCACACTACCTGAACTACGCGGTCTTTGATCCTTACTAAGGCAGGGTAAGTAGGAATCCTCCATGAGGTTCAAGCCCACCACCCATGGGACCCCAGGTCCTCCTTCACGTCGGTTCACCGACCCACCTAAACTACAAGTTATTTGATACATTCCAAGGAAAGGTACGTAGGAAGCCTCCATAAGGTTCAATCCCAACATAAATTGGTTACGACCCCCTTCACGTCGGTTAACCAACACTCTGGGCAGCCAAGAGTGTAAGCCCCACACCATACCTAAACTAAGTGGTATTTGATCCCTTCCAAGATAGGGTATGTAGGAAGCCTCTATGAGGTTCATTCCCACCAACCATTGGTCGCTCCGACCCCCTTCATGTCAGTTCACCAACACTCTGGGCAGCCTAGAGTGTAAGCCCCATGCCATCCTGAACTACGGGGTCTTTGATCCTTACTAAGACAGGGTACGTATGAAGCCTCCACGAGGTTCAAGCCCACCACCCATGGGACCCCAGATCCTCCTTTACATTGGTTCATCGACCCAACTAAACTATGAGGTCTTTGATCTTGCAAAGGCAAGGTACGTAGGAAGCCTCCGTGAGGTTCAATCCCAATACCCATTGGTTCCGACCCCCTTCATATCGGTTCACCAACACTTCGGGTAGCCTAGAGTGTAAGCCACACAACCATACCTGAACTATGTGGTCTTTGATCCTTTCTAAGGAAGGGTATATTGGAATCCTCAATGAGGTTCAATCCCACCACCCATTGGTCACTCCGACCCCCTTCACGTCGGTTCACTAACACTATGGGCAGCCTAGAGTGTAAGCCCCATGCCCACCTAAACTACGAGGTCTTCAATCCTTACCAAGGCAAGGTACGTAGGAATCCTCCCTGAGGTTCAAGACCAATATTCGGTCGGTCCAACCATCTTCACATCGGTTCGCCCCCGTCCCACATGAAGTTAAACTGTGGACCTCTTTCAGCGGTAAGCCGTTGTTATTCCATTCAGCGGTATGTCGTTGTCATCCTCTTTCAGTGGTAAGCTGTTGTCACTCCATTCAGCGGTAAGCCATTTCCAGCCTCTTTCAGCGGTAAGTCGTTGTCACTACATTCAGCGGTATGCCGTTGGAACCCCAATAAGCGGTAATCCGTCGTCATATGAACTAAATAGACTTTGATTCCCTGTAATGAGGATATGTAGGAAGCCTCTTTGCGGCTCAATCCCAAAACTATCGTCATAATCATGGAGGTTCCATCCCATTCACCATCTAATTAATTCAACCACTCCATTTTCCATCCTGATTCTTACCCAGGCCGCCATATCCTGGTGGGATTATTACACCTCATACCCCATTCCCCTCAACAGTAACCAAGAGGTCAACCACGTGTTGGCCCCAACATCAGTGTTCCCTCTGGGGGTCGCACTCATCTAATCCACTCTAATCAGTGTTCTGATCAGTCTGGTCCATCTCCGCCAGACGTTAAACTTGCGGCATACTCTGTGATAAACATGGGAAGATGAGGAAAACCTCAGATACATGCCCATGACATATGATTCCCCGCAATCGATGTGGGATGCCTCAAACTTCTGCGCCCTCGAGAAGCCCTATAATAAGGGACAGAAGACAGATTCACCAATGTCCCAGTGCTCAGACCTGCCAGTGATGCTCAACATGACTACTCCCCTGACTGAAGGTTGCTTCCCTGACTGGACCCCTTGTAATGTCCTGACAGAAGTAGTGTAATTAACTGGTGTCCATGAAGATATTCCACTAGGAATAGTTTCACGAACAATGTCTTAAGTATATAAGGGAGACCTGGACTACGTGAAGAGTTCCGAGAAGGAATCTACAGAAGGAAGAACCAAAATCCCATCATCCTATTTCAATCAAGGAGAAATATTCCATAAATAAGTGATAGATGCTGCCTGCCTTTGGAAAGCGGGAATGTGGGGCAACCGATGCATGTCCTCCATAGACGGATGTGCACGCACCCCAGCGAAAGTGTCAGAAATAGAAATAGTGAACCCGATTTGAAATTATTCTCCTTAATATGGAGATTATTAGCACTCAAGGAATCAATGGATTAACGTGTCATCAGATCCAGTTATCCGGCACAGGGTCCCGCTAAGCAAATAGCAGGCCTTCTATGTAACTCACCTGTAGTTGGGGCAGTAGAATGTTGGAAATTCCATTATGTGACATTTTTAGCATGGATCCCTCTTACCGGCCATGGAAGACGAGATGATTCTAGGGTATTGGTCATCAATTCCTTTTTCTTTCAGCAATGACGAGTTAATCTCCCTGCTCTCAGGAATCAAGTTGCTGCTTCGGGGATGAGATCACCGCCTGCCCATCGACGTAGGGGCAGGGGCAGTGCCCACATGGCTGTTTCACATGGCTTCACCTCTTCCATGAAGTCCTATACATCTATGACCATGGGGGCACCCACACCCCCTCTCCCCATCCGAGGTCATTCAACATAGGGTAATCAATGACCTCGTGCACCGCTACAAGGAGGAGGGAATAATCCCGACCCGGGATATGGCCCTCCAGGATCGGGAGTCATCTGCGCCTCATCACAAATGATGCCTCTAAGGGCCACGCAGGGAGCCATTGCTCCCAGCCCCGACATACAACCGTTTCAGGAGCCTATCCCTGGAGCGCTATGATGAATCCCTGCCTTATACTGACGATGTAGGTGACATCCGTCCCAACCCAGCCAGAGTCCCATTTCAGGGGCTCCCAACGAGGGCTCCCACCCAACCACATCAGTGCCGCCACCCGGTATTGCTGGAAGAGGAGAAGTTAAGCTATGTACTTGCACCACCGGCCCCGATTCATCTTACCCGACGCCAGCGTCGGGCGCAATCTTAGGAGGACACCCACCAAGGGGCGTCAATGTCGACGAATACTGTGGCCCGAGCCACCACTGACACATATTACCAGTTCCTTACATACATTGAGCAGGGGAACTTATATTCCCGACTAGGATTGAGGCTCCAACTGCCCCACGGGCAGGCTGGGTCGACTCTCTTGGTCACTAGCACAAGCAGTGGCCGCTGTGAACCAAGCCGCAGCGATGTCACCCAGTATGGAGCTCCTCCCCATACCACTACCACAAAAAGCGCGGGACTTCCCCACTTTGAGGCTTGACATGGAGGTCTGCCCTAGGCCACCCCTAATATGAATGAGAAAATTCCCCACGGCAGTGATACTCGGCACAAAAGCCTCTCCCGTTCCCATTACACTGGCTATAGATTCATTCCTCCTGCCCCTGACCACCGGTGTAGGGACATTGCCCATCCAGTCTCTCTTCAACGTGGGGATCCTCCCCATGCCCTCTTAGAAATTGGTGAATGTCCTCCTCACCTTGGTAAATAGAGTGGGGAAGGCCAGCCTCACGCCACCTACACCCAGCACGGGGGTCCTACCCGTGTTTAACTAGACCAGTGCAAGGACCCCATCGTACTGAGGTCACCCAAGAAAAAAATCATGAAGGTCCTCCACAAGATTCTCCCAGTTCCAAAGGAGGTCTTTCCAGATCCAGTGCAACCCATGGAGGTCCTCCCCATGTCCCTTTTTACATTTTTCCTGGTGCTCCTCACACCCTGGCTTTCTCAGGTGGAAACCCTCTCCACCCCAGCACCAGTGCGGCCGAAGGACCTCGTGTCAGAAATCTGACCTCTCCCGAGGAGCCACCTAAGGGTAGGAAGGCGGGTTGTCACCACCATAAGAGGAATTATGCAAATTTCCAGACAGAGATTAGACCAGTCTTCTTTTCAGACTCTGAGGCGGAGTACAACTCTGCGCAGGAACCCTCCTCTCACTCATTCGAGTCAAGGGCTGGGGCAGGGATGAGGCACATCATCCTGTTGCTCCCAGAATGAGAGGTCCATCGTATTCCCACCTCTCTCTGTAGGTATATCCAGGAGGATGAAAATCTGGCAACCCCATAGGTTACGGTCATGCAATCACCACCATCATCACCAAAATCGCTCTCTACCTCCACAAGAGATCACAAAGAGATATTATGGAGACTAATGGCAGGCGAGAAGCATCGCGGACTATCAACAATATCCCTTGACCATGATCCGGGAACTTCGATTGTCATCCCATCCTATCGTGACATAGCGTCCAGGTCGCTACACTCTTCGGAAGATAGCCCGAGATTCGGCGGCCAGTCAGCTTGTTCGCCATACTATCTACTGGCCAGCCTGCCGTCCCAGTGGTATGCCTTAGTACCGCTTCCAGTAACTTAGCCACCCCTAGATGAAGAGTCAGGAAATCAAGGTCCATACCCTTAATCTAATTCAAGGAGTTTATGGAACATCCTCGTATTAGACCACTTCCCCGAGAAGTTCTGGCCCGTGGCAGCACCGAATTTCTGCATACCATAATCCCCCACCCTAGAGGAGGTTGATTATTTCTACCACACCCTCTGGGTGATGCATTTTAGTATTCATAATTGGTGATTGGTTTATCCTAGGATCCAAGCGCATTTAGAATACATCAGTGAGAAATGCCGTTTGGTCGATTTGGCCGCACTCCCTATGGCCTAGCACCCCAAGTCACCAGGTCACCGTGAGGCCCTCCGGCAACAATGAATTCAGAGTACCAAGGTACTCCACAAAATTATCAAGGAGGCTACCCCCCATGCGCAATTATGTGGCTGGGGGCAGTATGCTTCCCTCCTCTTCAGTCCTATCCAATGGCAACCTGACTTGCTAGGCGACATCAAAGACAAGCCCCCGGGAAGGGTCACAATCAACATGGACGACATAGTGGATGAGAAGGAAGAGTTGGAAATTTTCGATGGAGAATTACCCCCTGAGGGTGTTCCACCACTATTGGACCCATTGGGAAGGATTACTCATCAGTAGATGAACATACTTGGTCTCCCTGCGCCCATTGAGGCATTGGTACTCAGCAGGAATTCTAGTAAGGGCATAGAGCACGTCAAAGATTTCAAGCACCCCAACCCGTCCACCTCGGTGCAGAAGACAGAGGAATACCCTGAGAAGTCCACGATGCACCAAAAACTTTATGAGTATAAGATGTTGGTCAACAAAATCCTGGTTGAACGTGCTGCATAGCGACGACCTGACTACATAAATCCTAGGCCAGTACTGCAAGGGCAGGAACAACCTACCCTTGGCGATCCGCCCTCAGGAAACCCTTATCATGATACTCCTACGGACATGGATGAAGTAGGAGCTCATGGCCAGAGGGCATGATATGTCTCGCCAAACCCTCCAGAACAGCACGACAATCCAAGGAACCTAGCTCGAGTTCCCCCAGCTACCCTGCAGGTCGCCCCGCCAGCCACTCCACGAGCCGCTGAGCCTATCTACCATGTTGAAGAACCAACCAACACACTCGTAGTTAGGGATCCCCTTCAAGACAGGGACCCCACCCAGATGATCCAAACGAGGCACTCATTGCCCTCCTGGAGGCATTAAAAACATGACAGGTGGCAATCCCACATGATGGTAATCCATACCCTGCATGGGTGGATGATATGCCAGCACCTCCAGGTTTTGGGAATCCCACCTTCTCCCCCTTTAACGGGATGGGGGACCCACCGTAGCACCTATCCCACATCCACTCAAGGTTTGGGCACATTTTAGGGTCTTTAGCATAGCAGGAGGCTGCCAAACTCTGCTGTTTTGTATAGACATTGGAGGGCCCGACATTTGTCTGGTATAACCAGCTCCCCGTCGGATTTGTAACTAGCTGGGAGGACCTTCGCAGGCAATTCCTATACCAGTTTAGTTCCACCACATGGAAAAAAAGTATCACAGACCTTTTCAAGTGCAAACAAAGGTCTGATGAGCGTATCACAGACTTTATTTCCCAGTGGAAAGGGCTCACATACTCCCTTGACATGCCACTAACTCAGGAGCAATTACTGATGATGTGCGTAGTGTATGTCTAGACGGAACTGGTTCATTCTCTGATCACCTAGAACTACCCTAGAGGATTCTGAGACTTCTTCAATATGGAATAGTGCCTGGAGGAAGCCTTGAAATAGGCCCACCTCGGTGGACCAAATAGAAGCCCCTAGGAAACTAGAATTGCTACTAATGACACCAGCCCCGCAGCCTCGTAGAGGACCTCCACCTCAGGCGTAGCCTCCCACTCAGCATCATCTGCCTCAGAATCGACAGATTCCCCCATGTAATGCACCGTTGCCACCCAGGCGGGACAATCAGGGTCTGCCCCCTCGATAGGCTCCTCCAGTAACTCGTTAGTGTCAGGCTCCATGGGACCCCTTCCTGGACAGGAGAAACCGAACCTACTCATTCAATGAGAATCAGGTATTTGGTTTCTTTTGTATCACCTTAGAGTAGGGGAGTGTACGGTTGCCTCAGTGAAAAAGGCCAGAAGAGGCGAGTCTCACTGATCGCCCTAACCATTGCCCCTATCATCAGATTTTGGGGCACACCATCAAGTAGTGCTATGTGTTCAAAGACTGGATTCAGGACTAGGTCGACAACAACATAGTAAGGCTGGGCCCGACACCACCATAAGTGGAATGCATCTTCATAAGGCTAGATAGCAGCAGTGAAAGAAAGGGTGAGTGGCATAAGGTTTCTAACCACGAGTCGCAGAAGTATGATGATTGTATGGCTCACAAAACGGTTGCTCGTTCCCATGGTATCATTCATGCATGCTTGAATCAGCCGGAGCCTTCAGAGGCTGCAGCTGCCGCTTCTGTGTTGTCTTCCCAACCAACCACTTCCTAGAAGAACAAGCATTGGTGGTGCAAGGGAAAGCAACGCACCCCACCAATGCCATCATCATCCTACACTCTCATGACTTCATGCCTCAAAAAATGGGGATTCCTCCCAGAATCCACCCAGTAGTGGATGAAACTTCAAGTGATAGAAAAGGGTACGCTTCGGTTAATACCATGGAGTTGGTAAATCCCTATATGACTCCCTACGATGGGGAGAGCCCGACGAACCTCCCCAAAATCCCCAGCCGACGCCAACGTCGGCGGAGTCATGACCACATGGGTCGTCGAGGCACATCAGTTGGCACCTCCAGCTAGGCTGTGCAAGCCACTGAGACCAAATTCTAAGCCCAACATTGAGCTCAGCACACGCAACCTCATCATATGGTGTCGTCGGGCCCACCTCCCCCACCATTTGTGCTATTGGATCAGGCAGAGCTACCTTGACCATGCCACGACCATCCTTTCCCTGCTACAGGATGATCTCATTCATCCGGTCCACATCCGGAAGCTACTCCCCGGGCTTCGATAAGTGAACAGCGGGACATGCCCAAAACCAACCAGCTGCCGGTCCATCCGATAGGTCCTGCCAATCCTCTTGTCACAGAGCGGCCTCCTACAAGCAGAAGTTCACACCTGGAATGGAAATGTGATGCCCTAAAGCACCTTGAAAGAATCCCAATGCGGATTTCCGTCCTCGAGGCCCTTCGCCTATCATTAGATATGCATGAGGCCCTCACAGAGGCTGTAAGATGCCCCCTCTAGTTTGAGACAGAGGTAGCAGCTGCAAAAGATTTTCATGCTGAAGCGGTTGAGAATGATGAATGACAGGCCATCATTTCATTCTCTAGATTGGATGAAGGCTCTCCCATATAGGGGAACATCCTCCCACTTTACATCACTGGCCAATTTAACAGCGTGGAGGTTCACCGTTGTCTTGTTGACACCGACTTATCCCGACACAGACACTGTTGATGATGGGGTTATCCGAAGATGACCAGACTCCCTCTGATTTAAGAATCTAGGGATATGATAGGACAGAGCAGACCCCAGTCAGTAAGTTCCATTTGGAGATCCAGTTCAGTGGCCTAGTTTCCAGCACCGAGTTTATGGTTGTCTCCCAGGACACCACATACAATGCATTGATGGACAGACCATGGCTCCACCTGCATGCGACGGTCCCCTCATCGTATTACCAGTGCCTCAAGTACTCCCTTAATGATCGAGTAGTCGTACTCCAAGGTGATGCATCTCATTTTCCCTCTTGTAAAGCTTGCTACCTAGATGATGACTATTACAAGAGCAAGGAAAAATAGATTCAGGAAAGTGAAGTTGAGCCCGCCACGATCGCAACTGACCCCTGGGCAGGTCTGGATGACACCTATGTCTTCTTGATCCATTGATTGGAGGCCACAACCTCCGACATCGGGCAATGTTTTTTTGTCTCTGGTATAAGAGGAAAGCATATTCCCATGTCCAAGAGATGACAAAAAATCATCTCGTACTCCTAAACAAACCAGGATCAGGTGATTCCAGAGTTTATTACCTCAATACAATATCTGGATGTCTGCCCCATGGCAACTAAAGTACGTCATATGTGTCTATTTCACCAGTCTGGGATTAACCAGCTCAAGCTGACGCCCCACTACTGCTTTTATATCATCATACGTGGACCCTTAGGCCAAATACCAGATGAGATCAGATCAACTGCCTTCATTCCTATGGTTTCAGTAGCACGTGAATCTCCCGATATGCTTTCCACCACTGCCCAGGCTGGTACCAGCCTCTTGTCGGGATCCGTCGACCCAAAGGAAGCACCTCCAGCTGGAGATCCCCCCTCCGTAAGTGAAGAAGTGGATCTGGAGGATTCTCTCCCCGCCTTGTGAAGAGGGAGTCTCCGCTATGGTTGATGAACTGGTACAGGGGAACCTCGGTAGCGAGGTGGACCCGAGACCCACATTGATCAGTGACGCCATGTCCCTTGAGGAGCAGAATTGGTACATAGAATTCCTAAATCAGCATCATGATGTATTCACCTATACCTACGACTATATTCTAGAATTCGATCCTCATGTAGTCATCCACCACCTCGGTCTCCCTACAAATCATCGCGGGTTCATGCAGACTCCCAGAAAGATGCACCCTTATCACAATGCCGTGGTCAAGGAAAAAGTTGACAATCTTATCAGATCCAACATAGTTAAGTAGTTCTAGTACTCCAAGTGTCTATCCAACATTGTGCCAATCAGGAAGAAGAACAGACAGATCAGGGTCTACATCGAATTCCTAGATCTCAACTTTCACTGTCATAAGGATGACTTTCACCTTCCGGTGACAGAATTGTTGATCAATGCTATGGATGGGTTCCAAGAACTCTCCTTCATGGATGGTTACTCCGGATACAACCAGATACGAATGGCCCCCGAGGAATAAGAGTCCACAGCTTTCAGGACTTCCCAAGGTACTTTATGTTACCTGGTTATGCCCTTCGGCCTGAAGAATGCAGGTGCCACCTATCAGCGGTCCATGCACCGCATATTCAATCCAATCCTCAGGGCATTGGTGGAATGCTATGTGGATGATCTGGTGGTCAAATCTCGCCAGTTCTAGGACCATCTCAAGGACTTTGAAAAAGTGTTCGTCTTCTTCCATTCCCGCCACATGAAGATGAACCTGTTGAAGTGTGCCTTCAGGGTCACCTCCAGGAAGTTTCTTGGATTTTTTGTCAGGTACTGAGGCATCAGGATCAACCCAGAGAAGATCAAGTCCATCAGCTAGATGCCTCCCCCGAGAAATATTCAAAAGCTTTGAGGTTTCCAAGGCCACTTAGCCTACATACGCCGATTCATTGAGAATTTGTCTAGAAAGTGAAATCCCTTTTCTTGGCTCATGAAAAAAGGCTCCACCTACGAGTGGGATGAAGAGTTACAGACCGCGTTCGAGGAAATAAAGAAGTATCTGCTCCAACCTCCAGTCATGATGCCACCCATCTCTATAAAAACACTGATCTTGTATGTTACTTTCTCAGAACAATCTCTCAGTGCCCTCCTCGCCCAGAAGAACAATGAGGGAACTGAAAACGGCCTCTACTACCTCAGCCACATTCTCCTAGATACGGAGACTAGATACTCCCCCATTGAAAAGAGCTGCCTTGCGCTGGTATTCACAGTACATAAATTACGACACTACTTGAAACACAATGAGGTACAACTGGTGTCTCGAGTAGACCCGCTGAAGTACATTCTGAACTACCCCATGTTGGCCAGCCATCTAGCACGATGGGTAGTAATCCTCCAGCAGCTCGACATCAGGTTCGTGCCTCAGAAGGATGTCAAGGGACAAGCATTGACAGATTTTCTAGCTGCCCATCCAACCCCTTGACTTGGATTTTCCCGAAGAGGCAATCCTCTTGGTATATCATGCCATCCCATGTTGGCAGATGCATTTTGATGGTGCCTCCCAGAGCCCCACCGACATGAGACTCAATGATCCTAGACTCAACAGAGTGGGCTTGGGTATTGTCTTCATTACCCCAGTGCAAACCATTCTGCCGTAGTCATTCCTATTGTCAGAAGGCTACACCAACAACGAGGTAGAGTATCAGGCTCTTATCTCTGGACCCGAGCTGGCCCTTGAGATTGATGTGCCCCACTTTCCTGTGAAAGGGGATTCCAAACTAGTCATCAAGAAAATCAACAGTGACTACATCGTCAGAAAGCTAGAGATCGTACAATTTTTGGAGCGCACCCTCCAGCAATGGCCCAGTTTCTATCTCGGTTGGATGTTACCCATGTCCCTCGATCTCAGAACGGTCAAGTCGATGCCCTGGCCAGCCTGGCTGCATCACTTGTAGAACCCAAGTAGGATGATCTGATTATACACGTGGAACATTGGAGATTCATTGCTTCCATCACCCCAGATGATGACGACGACCTATGAGTAAGCCATCTTACCATTGGATCCCCCACGTCGGAACCCCCAGGTTCCTCAGATGTAGTGTTTGAAGTGACCCCCGATTGGAGAGCCCCTTTTGTCGACTATCTCCAAAATGGTTACCTCCTGGCTGATCGGGCTGAGCACGAGTGAATCCGATGCCACGCGCTGCAGTTTACCCTCTAGAGTGGTCCCAATCTTGAGAAGATCCTCTACAAGTGTGGGTTCGATGGTGTTATCCTCCATTGCATCCAAGGAGTCGATATTTATCAAGTCATGTTGGAGGTTCACGCTGGTTCCTATGGGGCTCACCAGATTGGGCTAAAGCTATTCCATCAGATCTGGAGATAGGGGTACTTCTGGCCCTCCAAGATCCATGATTGCATGGAGTTCACCAAGAGATGTCATGTGTGCCAAATTCATGTTAACTTCTTGCATCGTCCGCCATAACCTCTCCACTCCACCAAGAACTCTTGGCCATTCGTGGTGTGGGGACTCGATGTCATGGGACCATATCCACCGGCAGCAGCTTGCTAGTGTAGGTTCATCCTGACCGCCAAAGATTTCTTTTCCATGTGGGAAGAGGAAGTTCCACTCAAGGAGGTCAAGGCTCATTCAATCATTGACTTCTTGAGCTCCAATATAATCTACCAGTTTGGAGTCCCTCATTCCTTCCTCACCGATAATGGCACCGACTTCCGTGCAGCTAAGCTGAAGAAATTTTACGCCAAGTACAAAATCTGTTCGAACCGTACCTCCCGCTACTACGCGCATGCAAATTGACAGATCGAGACGTTCAAAAAAACCCTCTATATCATTTTGCAGAAAATAGTAGGTCATAATAAGAAGAGTTGGCCAGAAAATCTCCCCAACACCCTCTGGGCTTATTAGATGACGACTCATAATTCTACCCAGGTGACTGCACATTCCCTGGTGTACAGAGATGAGGGTGTCCTACCCGTCGAGATCCAATCGCCTTTGTTATGCACAATGGTCTATGACTAACAGACACTAGATAAGGTAGCTGAAATTCATCTGGATGAATTGGAATCACTTTACGAGAATAGGCTTCGCTCCCTGCACAATCTGGAAAGGCATCAGAATAAGATAGCAAGAGCCTTCAACAAGAAGGTTCGCATATGCTCTTTCCTGCAAGGCGACTTGGTATTGTCCCTCTGGACACCAATGATCTCTGGCAGGAAACAACCCGAGTTGGATCCCAAGTGGGAAGAACCTTACATGATTAATAGGTTTTACCCCAATAGATCATACTCCCTGGTGACCATGGATGGTGAGCGTATAACTCCTCCCACCAATGAAAAGTTTCTCAAGCAATACTTTGACTAAGACAGCTGGTCCAACATGACCTTAAACTATCCAGTCCTACATGACTTTAAACTGTACATTGTCCTACATGACGTTAAAATGCATCTTCATAACTAAGTGTGGCTTGATTCCCATACTCATGGGATATGTAGGAACGATCAAGCGTTTCATCTTGAGACCAACCCCCAAAATCTTCTCTTTGATTATCCCCCCTGGGTATAGATCTCAAAGAGGATCATTTCATGATATGGTGTAGGTTTCCTTAGACCCACTCATGATAGGATTATAATGGTCACACCATGTGGCCACTCCCCATTCTTCTATCCTCCCACATCCTCACCGCATGAAGTTAAACTGCATGGCCTTCAATAACTACATACAACTTGATTCCCATCCTTATGGGATATGTAGGAATGTCTGGACATTTCTTCTGTTGGCCCAACCCAAATGCCAGAACCTACCATCGGGTCAAGAAATATGGTGTGGTGTAGGTTCTTGCCTCAATACATGTCGAGTTCATCTCGATTCTTACGTACGTCCCACTCCCTAGAGGTGTCCACCTCTTTCACCACCCTGCTAGATTTTAAAATGTATGGGTACAACTATGATTCACCCACTCCTGTGATTGGGAATCTATCATCCTTTACATCCAGAAGGGCCCCTAAATGATAGAGATTCTAGGCCCAAGGGTTCTATTACCACTTTGGGACAACACCCTCAATGATGTTGAGCAACAAATTGATACAAGTCCCATGTTGCGAATATGGTCAGCGGTCGATGCTCATTTGTTATTCCCATTCCAGGTCACTATAGGGATGTTGTGTTTAGAATGTGGTCAATAACTATCCTTTTTCATTAGAGCCACCCCAAGATGTCCCAAACATCGAGTTCAGTGGTTCATTCTGCCCCATTGTATATCCAAGCGACAAACTCCCATCGGGCGATGTCAACTATTATACCCCCATATGATGGGAAAAGCCGAGTCCGGATCTTTTTTTCCCACACTGAGCACTGCTCACGTGGGCTTAGGAGCTATGATGAGGAGGTAACCACACAAGAGGTCGTATGGCTAACATTGTCCGGGACACCCAGCCTCAGGCCCATTGGCCATTTCAGGCCCCCGACCCAAGTTTCTATTTAGGGTTGTACGGTGTGGTATGAGATTATGTTTTCATTCACGCCGGGTTACTTGCCACGCCATACACCTCCCTTGTTTGGGGTATCTTACCCCTATCTTCATCCTCACTACAAGATGTTAAACTGCAAATTGACCATGCCTTCTCATCTGAGGCCCAGCCCCAGGCCCCATGGCCTTTTCGGGCCCCGACCCAAGTTACTATTTAGGGTTGTACAATGTGGTATGGGATTATGTCCTCATTCACGTTGGGTTACTCGACATTCCATACACCCCCCTCGTTAGGGTATCTTACCCCTATGTGCGATTCCAGAAGTACCTATGGCTTGATTCCCATCCTCATGGGATACATAGGACCACCCGAGCATCTCATCTTCGGGTCCAGCCCCATCTTGGACCCTTGGCCTGCATTCCCCCCAGAGAGAGGAATATATGGTATGGTATGGGATTATGTTCTCACTCACTTCGGGTTTTGTAAAAACCATGCCATTTACCTCCTCCTCCTGAGAGTTTTCCATCCCCTTGTGTTATCCTCATCTTTTTCAAACCGACCGCTCTCAAGGTGAGCCCCTCGGCCCTCTTCGGCAATTCACCAATTTTCCTAAGGGTACTATGGTTTAGTACCTGGAATGTTGGACTCTACTTGGACATGCTTTCAACCATTTTTCAGGATTCATGTTCTCCATAATTAGGGCTTCCATCACACTTCACATCCAAAGGGACCCCCCGAATGGCATGGATTCTCAGCCCAAGGGCCTTCCTACCATTACGGGCCAACATCTTCAAGGGTTTTGAGCAAAAAATTGATACAAGTCCCATATACTCTGGTTCAACGTTTGGAGTGTTGAGCACCCTCCTTCATATTGGTTACTCTCAAGTTGAGAACCCTCCTGGACCCTCGTCGACGATGCACTAATCTTCTTAAGAGTACTCTGGTTTAGCATTGGGAGTGTTGGATTTTACGTGGACACACTTTCGCCCATTTTTCAGGCTTCGTGTTCTGCTTCATTTGGGCTTCCATAATCTTCCACACCCGAAGGGATCCCCAAATGGCATGGATTCTAGGCCTAAGGGATCTTCTACCATCACAAGCCAATGCCCTCAAGGGTTTCAGACAACAAATCGATACAAGTACCGCATTATGAATATGGTCAGCGACCAATGCTCATTTTTTGTCCTCATTACAAGATAACACGATATGGATGGTGTGTTTTGAACACGCTCAATAGTCATCCTCTATCATCACGCCAACCCCTTTAAACCTTGAATATTGGTTACATGATTCACATCATTGTCCACCCCATCATGTCCAAGTGTAATTTTAACACTCATAACACTATCCCTCAGTTCCCATTTTCACATTAGGAGGACAAATCCGTGGTAAAGGCGTCATTCAAGGCTACACACCGACTTCCCTTCTCCATGGTCCGAGATCTAAGACCATAAACAAAGACCCCTTTTTATAACTACGTGTGGCTTGATTCCCATTCTCATGGGATATGTAAGAACACCCAGACGTCTCATTTTTGGGTCCAAATCAATTGGGATCTAGTTTCTCCTACCCCTTTCCCTCTTACCTCTATTTTGAACCCTTGGCCCGAGGTTTATTTCATGGAATCGCGTACGTTGTGGTATGGGATTATGCCCTCATTCGCATCGAGTATGTTTTATTGCACTTTGCACATTCCCCCTTTAGGCTCATCCCTACTACATCTATTCCATATGACGTTAAAATGAATTCTTGGTCCCATCACATGGCCAAAAACTGTGACATTATCGTCCTATCCGCACGACAAAAAACGGCACTACATCGTGACGTCCTCACTCAAGGGGGCACCATGTTTGGTATCAGTCACATCCCATACCATTTTTCAATGCCTTCATATGGCTTGATTCTTGTGGTGATGCTAGGACTTGCTATCCTAGGCATGTCGCATCACAAAAAAAAAAACCATTCACCTTAAAGGACAAAGAAGATACATCAAATACCGATTCTTTTGGCGTGCGAGCCACAACCACACACCCCTTTTATCCCTGGAACTGGTACCTTACCGTGGCACCCCTTAGAACTATGTAAAGATTGATTCTCATTTTAATGAGATACCTAGGAACACCCAAGAACTTCCCCATAGTCCCAGCCTAACTTTCGTGTTTGGCCCATTGACCTAAACACTCTCCCAAGGAACACATGGTACCCTGGACTCCGGTTCCTCATTCACGTCGGGTTTTATAATTACCCCACCAGGTGTCTCCCTCATTTCCTACCATCCATGGTCTGAGCTCTATGACCATAAAATAAGACCACTATGCATCCTTGTTGAAGACATTAAACTGCACGACATATTCCTGAACTACATATGCCTTGATTCCCATCCTCATGGCATACATAGAGACACCCAGGCATTTCACCTTGGGTTGTGCCCTAGGAATCATAAATCCTATTCCTCTTCATTTCCGGCTCCCTCGCTAGAGAGGTACTATCTAAAAGAAGGAATGATCCATGATAAAACTGATGTACCCAACTAATGTGCTTCCATGATGGTGGCGTAATTTCAAGAGTGTTGGATTCTATTCGAACAAACCATCACTCCACATTCGACGCTTTGTGTGCCCCTTATTTGGACCCTCATCCTCTTTCATGTCTAAGGGAACCCCCTAACAGTATGGATGCCCGGCCTATGCCCGACCTATTGTCTTGGGCCAATGTTCCGGAAGACTAATGGATGAAATTTTGAGTCAGGCCCCATGTTTCGAACATGATTAGTGGTTGGCCCTCATTTTCTATCCCCATTCCAAGCTAACACAATAAGGATATTGTGTTTCTAATGCGGTCAACAATTATTCATTATTATCATGACACCCCCACATGTTCCGAGACTTGGGTATTGTGATTCACACCTTCCATTCCCATCTGTTTGGATTTATTCCAACGCCTTTGTCATTACCCCGTTCGTTCACAAGATCACACTAGGAAAATGGTAATTCGGCTGTTCTGAGAGCTTCATTATCCAGTCAGGTCTCTCCCATTTCCTTCGAAAATCCGGGCCGGTTGTTCAAACCTCGAATTCCTGAAACTTGGTTTGCACTCCTACATTTAGATGGGGGTGATAAGGTGGTCATACCTTATTTCTCACATCAGGCTTGACCCACGCGAGCTTAGGGAATGATCGCTGGACGCTCCACAAATATCATGAGAATCCAATAAACCAATGTAAACAACAGAACTCATGCATTCTATGACATTAAACAATCAAATCATGAAAGTACGTTTTAGTTTTAGTAATCATTACAGTATGTGAGGGTTGCTTTCCCCCATGGATGGGTTAACCTCATAAAAAGAGCATCGCAACTCTGTCACCATATGGCTGGTGGTGTCCAGGAGTTGCTGACGCCTGTTCAGATCCTGCTCCTCCTCGACAGTGATGGGGCGCAATTCATCGACCGCCATCTGGGCCCGATCTACATTAGTCTAAATGAAGGTCATCTTCTTAGAGGATCTCTTCATGCCCTCTTCGACTGCCACCATCTGGGATTTTATCCATGAGACGAGCTCTGATTGTATGCCAAGGGAAGATGAATGCTCATCCGCCCAGGCCTGCAGCTGTTGAACCTCATCTTCAGCCTCCTGGAGGCTTTTGATGTTTACCACTTTCCACTGCTGCCAGCCCACACTGAGGAAACAGTCATACTCATAAATATTTTCCGCCATAAGATCTCAGACGAGCATGTGGGGATGCCGGGCATCCACTCCCCCAACACACAGTTCACGCAGTCACGAGTGAAGTCTATCCATCTCATCCAACCATATTGATTGGGGGGTGTCATCAATGAAGAACTTGATCAAATTCCATGATCGGTGACAGACTGTCTTGCTATCCTCTTCGTCAGAGGCCGTCTCATCCCAGTCAGCACGATTGGCTGGATCATACATGGGGAACGCCCCCATGGACTCTTTAGGAGGGTCCACGTCTAGTGTTTGATCGGGCATGGAAGGACCTGGACTATCTGATCGATACTCATCATTGGATCCTACCTCAATGATCTTGGGTTTAGCCCCTCTTACAGTCCCACCTGTGTTCGAGAGTGCCTCCGCTCGGTCGGTTTGGTGCTCCGCCTCCATGATCATCGACATTCCCCTGGGAAGGAAGCCGTAAAAATCCCCGACCAACCTTGCCAAGGTGACCCACACCATTTGAAGAAATGTACGCACCAAAAAAGGACATGGACGTCAGTAACCATGTTTAGGGGATGAAAGTCATAAAATTGGTAGAGGGGACTTACAGAGACCGAATTACTGGTCTCATTCTTGGGCTGATGTCATTAGGACCCCGAAGCGTGGCCCCCCGTATATGTTAGGAAGGTTTGAAAACTCCGGAGGGGTCGTCTCAGGTGTCCTAGCCCCACTGGATGCAAAAATATATGCGGTGACAGGCATAGATCCTGAAGGTCCCACGTCTGCATCCACTGAGGGATGAGAATGAGTTCTGTATATAAGAATCTCTTACATGGTTCAAATGTTAACAAGGAGTCCGGAATGACCTCAAAGAAAGTATTGAAGAAGGGTGTTTCAGATTTCTTACCTCAAGGGCTTATGCGAACTCTTCAAGATCCGAGTGTTGATCTCCAACTTTTCCCTCCTCCAATGGGCTCCCTCTCCCGGCTTCATCTCCCTAGGAGGACTACTATTAGTTTTCCAAAAGAGGGGAGCGCTCTCTTAAATCAGCGGACGACAACTGCGAGGGAGTAGTGAAACCTAGCAACACTTTGACATGGTCCGTAATTGGACAAGGGACACCCCAGGAATGCAAAAGGTCCTCCAAATCTGCCAGGTACCGCTCTTCCTCTACCTAGGGCATCGTAAAGCCAGGCCGGATAGGGCCTATCCCTGGTAAATCCATCACGAGATGGTTTAGGTGTTGCCACAACTCGGAGGGGATGAGGAATTACCTATTGAATTCCCAGATGTCCCAGGCCTCCGGGAAGACAAAATCCCCCAGCATGTCGATATGGCACAGCCACTTCCCCTAAGCCCGGGTGGGTATCCTGCGGAATCCTCTTGGCGGCCTCCCCTATAGATGGCTCTGTTCTTCTGGAACCACCGGGTCTGCTACCACTACATGATCTAAGGCTGCTTTCTCACCCTCATCTGGTGTGGGCCTCACCGCCATGACAGCCCCTCCACTATGGGATGCCCTTGCTACCTTCCAGCCCCGACCCTGAGGTCGGGGAGGTTCACTATCACTGACCCAAATGGTTGGTTTCTTTAGCATCTCCCCTAGATAAGATGCCTCCCAGCTTATGGCATACTCCTTCACCAGCCCAAAGGCGACAATAGGCAGAGGCAGTTTGTTCCACATCTTCTCATCTTCCCATGTGTACATGAGCCACATCTGCCTCATCACACATGGATGTTCCTCGTGGTGCACCTCCAAATAGACCCGTGGGGCCTGTCTCTGCATGCACCAAAATTTCCTTGCAAATCGGTGTGGGGTGTACGACTCGTAGAGGGGCTCACGGTCCACCCTTGCCACCGAGACTCCACCTTGAAAGGCCAAGAGATATGCCCAGTGCTCTTCTGTTCCCTGGTCATCATCAGTGAATACCCTCATCAGCAACAAAAACGGGTGAAAATTGAACTCTTTATCCTTCCACACCCGTTTCAATATTAACGGTGTGGTCAACTTGGCTGAAAATCTCCCCACGGAGTTCAGGATTGATGGGTGGAAGTTCGATCCCAGAGGAGAGATAGGGTTTGGGTATTCATAAACCCCCCTGATATGTGCCGCTATCCACCCATATAGGAGGTGGAATGGCCTACATTCCCTCTGTGGCCTGTTCCCCTCACCGATATGCCACAACATCTTATATAGTTTGGCGAGCATCGGTATTCCTAGGTTGACCTGCCCTCCTATCACCAACATGGATGCCATGATAAATGTGCATGGGCGTACTCCCATGTTGGTATCCCTCACCGGAAGGATCCAACCATAGATAAGAGCTGTGATAAATGCCACCAGCCTGACTATTGGCTGCTGCTTAGTGCTGATGATAAACCCCTAGGTCTTCTACTGGCTGTCCATCAAAAGCCACTAGCATGAGTGCTCCTTACCCCGTTGATCCCCCTTTGGGCAAGTCCGAGGCCTCTCCGGAAAATGTCGGTCTACCGGGAAATTCAGGAACTGCTTGAACCACCGCTGAAAGTGGACATCTTTCACTGATTCTTTGTCCTCTCCTGACACCATCTCCATCAATTCCATTGCCTGTTGTAGAATCTACTTCGGATCCTCCCACATGCTCATGATAGGGAGGAATTCATCGTACATATCCCCCAGTATTGGGACCCCAGAAATCTGGTGGACATCTCACAAGCTAATACCAACCTCCCTATGGTGTAAATAGAAAGTATTGGTCCTCGATGACCACATGCTCAAAAGCTAAAACATTATCTTTTTCGGTTGATAGATGTGGAATTGGGGGGCCAAAGCCACCTTGTACAAACCCACTCTCAGATCAGCCCCGAAATCCTCACACGAGGTGCCAACCTAGTAGGCCTAGGCCCAATCGTCAGTAAAGTTGCCACCTTGGCATAGGTCCGACACATCAGACCACCCATTACTCATGTTCCTCAAAGATTCCTTTAGTATCCTGTGGTATAGAGGAGAAGACGTCTCCAGCTGCAATGCCTTCCCATTGACGTTATTCATGTGGTTGTATAGGCAGTCAACAACGATGGGTGTGAAGTCTTCCTAGGCATGGCCGTTAGCCTCCTTGAACCATTGGCACTGGTACAACGTACTCCTGAACCAGTAAGCTGGTTCATCCCTACTTGCTTCAGGAATGAAGATGTAATCCCTCAGCCCAAAGCCATACAAAGGCATCCTCTTACACATTGGGTAGTTCTTCTGGATCTCCGACAGTAGCGCCACCAACGAATCATGGTCGGAGTGGCTCTGGACTAACTCTCTTAGACCCAGACTATTTTCCATCTCATCCCTCTAGGTGAAATCCGCAAGAACCCCCACTACAGCTTCTTGAAGAGCCATTAAGTTTTAGAACTTGGATGATTTTCATGTTGGGTCGCAATGCTCGTTCATGGATAGAATTCGTGAAGCCTGGTCACGGAGTCCTGCCTACGCCTTTAAGAGTAATATCGTGAAGTGCTGTTGCAGAGTCAAAAACTCTCTCTGCGCCGTGAAGTGAAAACCCGATTCGCATAGAGAAATCATGGAGTACGTGGAGCTTCGCGAATCGAGAGCGCAAAAAGACAATTTCATGGAGAGGGGTAAGGAAAAAAGATAGGTCAACTCCCATTTATATAGGAAAAGACCTTAGAAGCTTCATGGCATGTCCATTTCGTGCCGAGCATCATGGAACGCTCAGACTGCACATCTCCTATCCACCTCACGATCCTTCTTCGCGATATATCTTCGTGAATGACTGAGGATTTTGGCGATTGACCCTCAGACTTTGACCCTAGATTTCTCTACAGCTCCAAAATTGAGGGGGGGCATTTGTTGGCGCCAAAATGGGAGAAGAAGACAAAGAAACAGAAAGCCTCAAAGGGATACCTTGCGAAGACCATTCACAGAGCTCCAATCACACCACGCCCGCCGCGAAGAAAGTAGGCGGGCCGCTCCATGAACGGATTTGACGTTTGTGAGGCCGCCGTGAAGCAAGGAGGTGGTAACGCTCTATGACCGCCCTTGATGTTTGGGAGACCACCTTGGAGCAAGGAGGAGGTAACGCTCCATGATCTCCCTTGATGTTTGTGAGCCCACCGCGGAGCAAGGAGGAAGTAACACTCCGTGACTGAATTTGACATTCGAGAGCCCGCCGCGTAGCAAGATTCGTCTCCATGCTGAGAGATCTCTTCTTCACAGTGCCACTCCCTTATAAATACTGGCCTCCCCCCAAGTCTCGGAGGTGGATCATACAACCTTTCAACTTCCTAGCTCCCGAATCGTGAAGCACCTTCTACTTTGAGAACCATGAGATGTGCGAGGTACTTCTTCTCTGTGAAGTGCCTCCCCTTTGCCTTGATTTAACCCACTCTTTCAAGAGGGATGCCTTTTGTGGAGCCTAAGGGCCTCCACGAAGGAAGGGGATCCCCAAGGGGACCCGGGTCATCATGGAGCATTTTTTCTTTGCGAAACACCCTTCCTGTACATGTGATCCACATGATTAGGCGGGGTCACTGTACTTCGCGAAGCACATTGCTTCACAACACCTTGCTTCACAAGGCACCTTTGCTCTGCAAGGCAGTGCTCTGTGAATACCTTTCCAATTCGCAAAGCACATCTTATACACACCACTGCTTTATGATTAGGTTGAGGCTCCCCACTTTGCGAAGCACACCCCTTTTCAAGTACCCTCCACCATGCGGAGAAACATAGTTTCACAAGGCCCCTTCCTATAAACCCCTCTGCTTTGAAATTCCTTTTCTTGTGAGACCCTCCAGGTTTACACGATGTGATTTTAAAGTCTCTTGGATGATACTACCTATTGTGTTGCTTCGCCTCATGCTTCTTTGCATAGGCACGCTAACGACTATTGCTTCTTCGTATAGCCATGCTAACGTGGACCCCCCAACGGTTTGCTCCATAACACCCCCTAGACACAATGTTGCCTGCCCCTTCTCTTCACCATGGAGCAGAGGGTACTGGTTATATAAGTCATAGGGGTGTGGAGCAAACCCACCTTGTCCAAGATATAGGACGTTAAACCTCCAAGCTCCATCATCCTCAGCACATGACATTAAACTGTGACCTTACCCCGTGCCTCGCACGTGGGGTGCCCCCACCTTGAACATTCTCCATGCCCACTGGTCTCCATGAGGATGAGATCTTCCCTCACATGGGATGATATCTTCCTTATCAGAGTGGTGTTTGTTTGTGGGGAAAGGGAGACCATATCGGTGTAATACCCCTATCTTTCTTGCGAGAGGAAGCATCCCTGCACCTCCTTTCTTCTTTAGTCCCAAGGACCAGGGGGAATGGACACCGGACACCTCCTTTCTTTGGTACCAAACCCCTCTCCCACTGAACTTTTTCTCCACTAGGCCTCCATCCCGGAGTAAGTACCAACCTCTTCGGGCCGCTAACTATGTGTAAGCCCCACTTCACCTCCCACGTACGCACCTTTCATGACATGATCGTCAGGTCTATGCTACATCTTGTTTCTCACACCGAGCATGAATCACGTGGACTTAGAGTGAGTACAGACCATGAAATCTTCTATGGGTAGCCTAGAGTGTAAGCCCCACACCACCTGAACTACATGGTCTTTGATCTTTTCTAATGTAGGGTACGTAGGAAGCCTCCACAAGGTTCAATCCCACCACCCATGGGAACCCAGGTCCTCCTTCACATCGGTTCATCGACCCACCTAAACTTTGAGGTCTTTGATCCTTGCCAAGGAAAGGTATGTAGGAAGGCTCCCTGAGGTTCAATCCCAACAACCACTGGTTCCAACCCCCTTCACATTGGTTCACCAACACTCTAGGCAGCCTAGAGTGTAAGCCCCACACCATACCTGAACTATGTGGTCTTTGATCCTTGCCAAGGTAGGGTACGTAGGAAGCCTCCACGAGGTTATAGCCCACCACCCATTGGTCACTCCGACCCCCTTCATGTCGGTTCACCAACACTCTGGGCAGCGTAGCGTGTAATCCCCAAGCCATCCTGAACTTCGGGGTCTTTGATCCTTTATAATTTAGGGTATGTAGGAAACCTCTACAAGGTTCAATCCCACCACCCATGGGACCCCAGGTCCTCCTTCACATCAGTTCACTGAACCACCTGAACTACGAGGTCTTTGATCCTTGCCAAGGAAAGGTACATAGGAAGCCTACCTGAGGTTCAAGCCCAACAACCATTGGTTCTGACCCCCTTCACGTCGGTTCACCGACACTCCTGGAAGCCTAGAGTTTAAGCCACACAACCATACCTGAACTATGTGGTATTTTATCCTTGCCAAGGCAGGGTACGTAGGAAGCCTCCATGAGGTTCAAGCCCACCACCCATTGGTCGCTCCGACCCCCTTCACGTCGGTTCACCAACACTCCAAGCAAACTAGAGTGTAATCCCCATGACCACCTGAACTACGAGGTCTTTGATCCTTTCCAAGGAAAGGTATGTAGGAAGCCTCCCTGAGTTTCAATCCCAAAATCCAGTCGTTCTGATCATCTTCACGTCGGTTCACCCTCGTCCCACATGACTTTAAAATATGGACCTCTTTCAGCGATAAGTCGTTGTCACTCTATTAAGTGGTAAGCCATTGGCAGCCTCTTTCAGTGGTAAACCATTGTCACTCCATTTAGCGGAATGTTGTTGCCAGACTCTTTTAGCAGTAAGAAATTGTCACTCCATTCAGCGGTAAGCCATTGGAACCCCAATCTGCGGTAAGCCGTCGTCAGATGAACTATATAGACTTTGATTCCCTTCCACGAGGATACGTAGGAATCCTCTTCGAGGCTCAAGCTCAAAACTATCATTATCCTCATGTAGGTTCCACCCCATTGACCATCCACTTCATTCAACCACTCCATAATCTGTCATGATTCTCACCCGGGTTGCCACATCCCAGTGTGATCATGCCGCCTCATACCCCATTCACCTCAAATGTAACCGGGAGGTCAACCACGCGTTGTCCCCAAAATCAATGTTCCCTCCGAGGGTCTCACTCATCTGATCCACTCTAATCAGTGTTCTGTTCAGTCTGATCCATCTCTGCTAGATGTTAAACTTGTGGTATACCATATGATAAACATTGGAACCTGAGGAAAACCTCAGATACATGCCCATGGAATAAGATTCCCCATGATCGATGTGGGATGCCTCGGGCTTCTGCGCCCTCGAGAAGCACTATAATAAGGGACAGAAGATAGATGCACCGGTTTACCAGTGCTCAGAAATGCCAGTGATTCCCAACGTGAGTACTCCCTTGACTGAAGGTTTCTACCCTGACCAAACCCCTTGGA
The DNA here is from genome assembly GCA_963277665.1 of Viscum album. Classification (NCBI taxonomy): domain Eukaryota; kingdom Viridiplantae; phylum Streptophyta; class Magnoliopsida; order Santalales; family Viscaceae; genus Viscum; species Viscum album. The sequence continues at coordinate 1,082,310,408 of OY728146.1, read as the reverse complement.
ATACTCCGACAGAAGCAGTGTAATTAACTGGTGTCAATGAAGATATAGCGTTAGGAAGAGCTTCATGAACAACGTATTAAATCTATAAGGGAGACCCAGACTAGGTGAAGAGTTACGAGGAAGAATCCTTTAAAGGAAGAACCGACATCCCATCATCCCATTTCGATTAAGGAGCAAACGTCCCTGAATAAACGACAGATGCCGCCCGCCTTTGGAAAGCGGGAATTCAGGGAAATAGCTGTGCGTCCTCCACAGACGGATGTGCACGCACCCCGAAGGAAGCATCAAAAATAATAACTAAATAAATATTTATTAATAATAAATATTTATTAATAATAAATACTATTTATTACCTTATAAAAAATCAAGTGGTTAATAAATATTATATTCAATAGTTTTATCAATAAATTTTTATTTATTTATTCAACCCACATTTGTGATTTAATAATACAATTCAAATAAAATATCCAGAATAAATATTTGTACTAAATGTTAATATTAATAGAAATGATGGGACATCAGAGTTGGTCACCCAACCCATACCCATGAAAAATGTATTAATGAAGAAAACCATTATAGTACACATACGTGGTGAAAAGGGATTACACTGTATAAAAATTGAAGGATATTACATCCCAGATGACCTCAAACACATATTATAGAAGTGGGATACTCTATCTTAGAAATCCATGTTTAGGGGTGCATAATGAAGATAGTCTCATTAGGTGAATTAGCATTACCACCGATCATCCAAATTTCACTCTAAGGATAGAGAGTTCTACCAAAGTCTCAACAATAATATAACAAATAGAGTGTACACATACAAGGTGAGACCTATAGCAACACATGATTAACATACATGGATATTACATTATTTTAGATAAATATTCATCACATTACAAAAGTACAATCATGAGGACCATAATAGTTTAGTGTCTTTGGATACATAGAAATATAATCTTTTAACATGGTAAAAGATCTTAAACATATCCCTTAAAGATCATACCCTTTAGTACTCCAACTTAAGACCTTTATTCAAAACCTAGGGAAAGGAAACATATGAAAATACTGAGCTCAGATGCTTAGAAAGAGTAAAAAATGGAGATAAGTAAGCGTAACCTAAGAATAAGGTTATGAGAACATGATGGCAATATTAAAAGATCATAACCTACATATCAGAGATCATAATCAAAATTCATGGAAAAAATATTATAAGTTCATAATAAATGAATCATAAGATTGATAAATCATTCTGAATCAATCATGAACCATAATATCATGTCATATAAGTGTGTAACAATTATAACTATAGAAAACCATTTCATGTGACAAGGTTAACTACCAAGAACATTAATATAATAGATCATGACACACCTGTCTTCCTTTTTTTGGATCAAGAAAAACCTATTTCCCATTGTGGATCAAGACACACATGTTTACCATAGTGGATTAGGACACACTTGTTTCCCATTTTTGATTAGGGCACAATTTTTTACCATTTTGGATCAGGAAACACCTATTTACCATTATGGATAAAGACCATTGAATTGTTTACTATCATTATATCATTAAATATAAATCATTACCCAATGAATTAGAGAGATATATAGGTCCCAAACATCACATAATAACATTTTAAATAAATTTTCCACAAGATAACAAAACATTTATCATATCAGCACCCATAAAAAGAGATGGGTTTCATAAACATCATATCATAACCCACGAAATGAAATGGGTATCATTAACATTTCATCGTATCATTACTTATGGGAAATAGATATGTCTCATAGTCATTTCATCAAAGAATAACCCATGAAAAGAAGTTGTTTTCAAAAAAATATAACCCATAGAAGAGAAACATGTGTCAAAAATATCATTCTACAAAAACAAAAACCATTAAATAAAAAATATGAATGGTATTATTGGATCATATCCCTAGTAAATCCTAAACTATAACAAAGTATGTCATTATAGATGAAGAAGTATGTTAAAACATCACATATAAAATTTCCTGAGGAAAATAGCCTTTCATTTAAAATTCTTTTCATAAAACCGTTTAATGTTTTTCTCATAGAGAATGATTTATAATTTAATTTAAAAAATTTCTTGAGGAAAATACCTTTTCATTTTTGAAAACCACTTTTCAAAACCTATAGAATTTTCAAAATAGTTTTCTTTTAAAATAGATTTTAAAACAAAAAAAGGAGGCTTGAGAACTTCTTGAAAACTGTTTCCATCAATAACTAATAAAATAATCTTAAAAATACATTGAAAACATGTTTCCTTGAAAACTTATAAGAGAAGCTTGAAAAAATTTTGAAAACCTTTTTCCTTGACAACTAATATAAGAATCTTAATTTTTTTGAAAAATTTGTTCCTTGAAAACTTATAAGATAATATTGAAATAATTTTGATTTTTTTTAAAATAAAACATTTTTGAAAACATTTTTAAGAAAAACATGGTTTTAAAGGAACTCAAATGCTCAACAAAAGAGAGAGAAAAAGTCATAATTTCTTATAAACACTTTCTTAATTATCATAAGTACCAAAGAAGGGAAAAATGGTACCAATACATGGAGATATCATGGGTAGCTAGAGTAAAATAAAATTCATGAGAGTTCATGAGATATGGATCATAATATTTCATCAAGGGAAGAATAATCATAAAAAATATTGATAAATGATGAGATTGTAGAAAGAAACTCTCACCAGTTAAGTAATAATATCCATGAGATAATATCATTACATGAAAATTTTATTATCATAAAAAGAAGAATATTCATGATATAACATGTCAAGGTATATTATATACACATTATAAAATAATATAGGTTCATAACATAACACGTGTCTTAGAGAAGGAAAATTGAGACAAAATTACCTAACCGATTTGGTAACATTCAAAAAATAAATCCCATGAAAGAGATATAATTTAATGGATATTTAAATCCCCATTAATTTAATTATAATGATCTTAGAATACATTCATGCGAAGTACATAAATCATACAAAATAAATGAGTGGTGAACATTCCATGTATTTCACGAATATAAAAAGTGAGATGAGAAAACCATTACCTTAAATCTTGAATTTATTTGTACTCATTAAAATATATTTTATAATAAATATAAATTTTATGCATATAAAAAAGAACCATATTCATATATATCGTACCATATATGATTCACTTATGACATTATATTACATATTTATTAACAATTCCACGTTAAAGTAACATTTTGGGTAATAACCACTATGTTTATCGTATGTGTTTTGACATGTTATTCTTAATCCTATTACATAGACAATGATTTAATTAGTTATAGAATTTAAAACATGATTTATATATCATATATATTAATTATATAAATATTTATAATAATATATAAAATATAGATATATGAAATGGAATACACCATTCTTAGAGATGGTAGACCGTACGTATTCATGAACATTGTTTCTGTTTTTTTGTCATATTGAAGGTAAAGTAAATAAAATATAAGTATATATATATATATATATGTATATGTAATATCATTACAGCATAATTATCATGTCATATATATCATATAATTTTACTAAATCCATCCTTAATACATTTGATGTAAAGTGTGAAGGAATTTCATTACTTTGAGGAGGCACACTACCACAGACCTGGGCAAGGGATGCGCCGACTTTTATTAGCGCTATAAAGAAAGCGCTAATAAAAGGGAATCCTTTATTAGTGCTAGCTAAAAGCATTGATAAATCTTCCATTTATCAGGGCTAAAAAGAGAGTTCATAAAGGGTAGATTTATCAGCGCAATTATTAGCGCCGATACAAGTTTTTAATAAAAAATATTATTAAATTGTAGAAAATTATTATGTTTATATTAAAATAAAATGTTTATTTGTACAAATTAAATAAAAACACATGTTTATAATTAATATATATATTTTTAGTAATTTCTATATATAAATATATATAATGTTTAAAAAAATATATTTATAATATTACAATTAAATAAATATATATTTAAATAATTATAATATTATAATAAATTTCCTTAAATAAAAAATATATTTATTAGATTTATAATTATATATAAATACTTTTTAAATATATATAAGTATAATTATAATTATAAATAAATAAATATATGTTTCTAATGAAATTGTTTAATAAATATATTGGTGCGTGAGTATAATTGATATGCATATATATTTTCTATTAATCATAAATGTTCATTTATAGATCACACCCTTCTAATTATTCATATTGTCCATATGTGACAACTCATTTTTTATTATCTATACTTTACTAGGTATATGATTCATTCATGTTAAACCCATGAATCTATTACATTCTAAAAATATTTATAAAATTATAATAAATATATGTATTATATTTACAATTATAAAATTTTAATTATATATAAATACTTTTTAAATATATATTTGTAATTATATATATATAAATTATTATAAAATTATAATAAATACATATTTTATAATTTCATATATAAATAAATATATATTTATAATTATATACAAATATTTATTAATATATTTATTAACAGTTATAATTTTATATATATGTAAATAATTATAAAATTATAATAAATATATTTATTATAATTATACAGTTATAAATATATATAATTAAATAAATATATTTATAAATATATACAAATATTTATAAATAAATATAAATAATTATAATTATAATTCTAAATAAATATAGATATATTTAAATAATTATAAAATAACAGTAAATATATTAATTATATATATTTAAATAAAAATATTTAAAAATAAATAAAATATTTATAATTATAATTTTAAATAAATATAGATATATTCAAATAATTATAAAATTATAATAAATATATTAATTACATATATTTATAAAATTATAAATATATTTGTTACAATTTTATAAGTATTTAAATAAATAAATGAATTTATTTATAATTATATCTATAAATAAATAAATATTTATTATAATTTTTAATAATAAATAATTATATATTTATTTATAGTTATAATTAAAAATAAAAAAATATTTATTTAAATAATTATAAATTTATAAAAAATATATTTATTATTCTTATAATGTTTTATATAATCATATAAATATATTTATAAATATATAAAAATATTGATAATTAGATACAGATATTTATAATTATAAATATAAATAACTACATATATATTTATTTAATTATAGAATTATAACAAATATATTAATTATATATATTAAAAAAATTATAACAAATATATTATTAAATTTATAATTTTTTAATATATATAATTAATATATTTATTATAAATTTAAAAATATAAATAAGTAAATATTTATTTATAGTTATAATTATAAATAAATAAATAAATATTTATTATATATATAGTTTTATAAATATATATAATAATATAAATAAATTATTAACATTATATCTTTATCATTTCTTTTTTAGTGCTGATAATGATAGACATTTATTATCCCTAAAAAATCACTGATAAATGCATGTTTTAGCAGCGCTTTCTATTTTGGTGTTGATAAAACATGCCTTTATCAGTACTTTTTAACAAGCACTGATAAAAGTTTCACCCAATTTTATAAATGAACCCCAACAGTCAGCTTATTCTCTCACACACCTCAAGCTCTTGCAGAATCCAACCCTTGCACTGTAATGAACCAGATCCCAGAAGCCCAGAGTTGGTTCCTGAAACATGGTGTGCAATTTTATCTTTCATAGAAACATGAATACAAAAATTAGACATCTTTTTTCAATACAGAGGATCGATTCGGTTTAAGTTCTGAAAAACCAGATACTGTAGATACACTTCTTCTAAAAACTTGACAAAGTTAAGATTCATATTGATGTCGTCACATAAGAGTACTCAAATCTTGTAATAATCTACTAAAACTTGTAAAATAAATAGAAAACATAGGGTGAGCGTAAGAATGCCTATTAAGGGGTTTTAAAACAATTTGAAGAAATTCCTTTTTTAAAACGACGACCTTTAAAATAATAACCAAATGTTCTCTTAAGGAACTTCATCATCGGTTTTCAAAGGTTACTTGATAACATTTTCATAAAAACCTCTTACGTAAGAATCATATGTGTTTATTTAAAAACTGTTGGTAAAACCTAAATCAGAGTGCACATATTTTTACAAGAAATTCATGAAATACACATAATTCATAAATTAATCAATCAAACTATAAATATGACACGTAGAGTGTAAACCTAAGCAATCATGTCATTATTCATTAGCACATAATTTAAATTCATGTAACCTTAACTTTAGTTACCCCTTCCTTGTATAACATTCCATTTTCATACATTATCATGCCATATGCATTCATTACCATCGTCATAGAAGATTCTTAACCAAGGGGTATTCCATTTGTCAAATAATTACTTGAATGGTCTTATACCCAAACATAATGAGGGAATGTATAATTCTAGACTTTATAAAGGCATTGTTCCAATACCATACATAAAACATGATCTAGTACAAGTTAAGGCTAATCGCCAATCATGTTTCCCATAGTAGTATGGGCCTAGGCTAACTGGCAATCCTGTTTCCCATAGAAGCACAAGACAAGGCTAACCGCCAAGACCGTTGGATATAACATCTCATGATACTCAACTTTATCCAATGCATTAGAGAACTATCTGGGAACACCCATATTATCATTTAAGTCCAATAAATTACTCATATGCCTATTATGGTCTTATATTAATAATGTCCCATACTACATTGAATACTTACATTCTTATTCCATAATCTTTTTTTATTCATATTCATAACTGAAAAGTATTATTTCATAAATGTAAAAAGGGCTAAATTTATTAGTATCAGATTTAACAGTGATGTGCATGGACTAAAACGACATACTATTGCACATGTAGTCAGAACTAGTACATGAAAAATAATAATTCTTGTATTAAACCCTTTAAATTTTGAGCCTTTTCATTCCATGGTTTACATGTTTTTACTTTGAGATACTTGTATAAAACCGTGCAACATCAATTATATCAAAATAGATTAAAAACAATCTTAAATAATCAAATGGAATCCTTATGGTAAATTGGAATATAATGTATGGATCATTTCATGTGAAGTATTCCTACATAATAGAAATAATTAAACATGTGTGCTCATGCCTGAATGTATATTTATGCTTAAACCTGAAAACCATCCTACAACCTGCTTGAGGAATCAAGTTTGAAATATATATATGTATTCATGTGGGTTTGAAAATATTATAAACCTTATATATATATACACACAAAGTTTATGTTTGGGATCTTCATAACCCAAAACAAGGTTTAATAAATCCTTATAACTGTTTTATGCTTTAAATAAAATAGGTTTTATGAAATCCTAATTCGCATTACAATTAAAACCCATATATATACACGTAACCATATGTGTTCATACATGTTTTTATGGTACAATTAAATATTACCATGTTTATTCCTTACATGATTTACATGTTCATAAGGTCATTATTTTTAAAAAAATATTTTCATCATTTAAAAACCATAGAAGAAGACTAGGATTGTTTTATAAATATACATATGGTTTAATTTAACACAAAATAATGTGAACCCTTGTATGTACAATATGTATTATGAACACCATCTTGGAACGAATATCATTTGAAAATCATAAAACCCAAACAGACTTGTAATATAAAAAAATATATATATGAATAACCAAATATACATAAGTCGTAAAAAAGTGTTTTTCATATTAAAAAGTTGATGAACTAAACCCCTACATGCATATCTTTTTTAAGAAATAAATTAAAAACAAATGATCTCCATTCAAAAGTCATAAACCCAAATTGATTTTTTTACATAAAGAAATCGTATAAGTATACATATATACACATAGTTTTAAACATAAAACAATTTTTCCCTTACATGCATCTTATACTTTAAAAACATTAGTTTTACACTGAAGATAGTTTTTATAAAATCCTAAAATGAGATTAGAAAGAATTATATACATAAACATATACCTGTGAAAAATAAAAATATATAATAGGGGGTTTGAAAATTTATAGTGAGTCAAAATGATCCCTTACCTGGATTCAAGAGAGAGGGAGGCCCGGTAGGGGTTGTTCGCACTTTGAGGAGAATAAAATCAGTTGAAATTACAAATGGAAAATATAGGGTTTATATAGGCAGTGTACATATATATTTTATATATAACGTTTCATACATATATTATAATCAAAGACTAAAAAATATGGATTAAACAAACCAAAACCAGCATCTTACTTAGAATAAATCTGAAACCAAATGGTGATTATATTATATATATAAACACATAAATCCTGTAGGAACTTGAAAGTGGAAAAAATAAAATAATAAAAAATGGAAGATCAACTGACACACATGGTAGAAATTGATGGACAATTAGAATATGATGGTTGGGAATCTCTAGGTAGAAGAAAAAATAAGAAGGAAGAAGAAGAAAATAGTGGGTGGCCACTAGTTTGGAATGAGGAAGAAGAATAAACATGAGAAAAAATAGAAAAGAAATAGACGGTCCTGATCACACGGTATCTGATCAGATGACTAGGGTGTTTCTGTGGTTTTTAAAAAATGATGGAGGGACAAGATTAAATCTTTGTTTGATTGGACAACTAAGGAATGACGTGGGATTTAAAATGGATTGAATGGTGGAGATCAGTTGAGTCTGTGATCAGACAGTCCAGAGAAAAAGTTATATTAATACCGCGGTGGTGGAGTTTGAAGGGTGGACTGATCGGATGGTCCAAATATTGCACAGCATGATTGGATGGCTGGGATTCGATTTCTGCTAAAAAAGTTCATACCAAATCAAATTGGGAGGGTTTTCGATCCGGATTTATGAGCCTAGTGCTACTAGTGCTTCACCAGAAATCCCCCTCCCCTCCTAGTACTGTCTCGTACCGGTCTTCTGCAGGCATGCTTCTACGCCCACCCCTGTCGTCATGCCTCATCGCACGATGGAGTGCTTCTCAATTCTTCCGTGCATGCTTGTAGGCGCGCACAAATGCCTACGACTGGCCTGTACTGTGGCTAAAGGGTATAGGCTCGGCCGCCCACTCTTTAAGTAGTGCGACTTTCCTCCTTCAGCCCAGCTAGATGGCTAACCCTATGAGGCTTATATTTTTTATAAACCCAAAATTCAAAAAAATTATATCTTAAATAATATAAAAATAAATGAAAATTACAACTAATCACTTTCATTAACTAAAAAATGTTTTTAATTTTATAAAACATAATTCCTACTTTATTTTAAACTTTGGAAAATAAATGTACACAAATAAAAATATAAATTATACTTTGTCATCACATAACCAAGAGTATAACTTTTGACTAATAAAATTATTCATAAACACATTTTTAAATTCAAATACATAGTTTTTTACCATAACAAAATGAATGCTTCTCTTTATATTGATTGAAGTAAACATACATAATTATACTTATACTAAAACCCTAAAGTCATGGTTTCAAAATCATTTTAGGTTTTTTTAAACATTATGCTTCCAAAATATAAAGATAAGTTCAATTAAATATGTCCAAAGATACAAATTTAAAGTACTCAAATACTTAGAACATTCAAGATGAATTTATACTTAGAATACATAAAAAATTATTATTTTTTATGTTTAAAAAGGAATAGCTAAATAGAAAATTAATTTATAAAATATGAATATTTTTTTAACTAAAACATTAATTAAAAACATATTTAAAATACCATTATAACCCTAGGATATTTAAAACATTTGAAACATTTAAAAAGTATTTAAAATACTTACCTATGTTTTGAAATCATACTAAGTTTCAGAAAATATGATTTTAAATTTAAAACAATGATGTTAAAAAATAAAACATAAGATATGTAAAACATATCAAAACAATTAAAATGCTTAAGGAAATTATATTTGTTTTATGAAAAATTATACAAATATCATTCACTTAAATTATTTTGGTTTAATATGATACTAATGATCACATCATTTTAAACTCCAAAATCCCTAAAAGGTTAAATATTTGTCATATGTATTTCCAATGGTCCGAAAGATTATTATAAATACATGTTTATGGTATTTCATATCTTTAAATCATTTTGGAATATAAGGATAGTTCTCTACAATCCTCTCATGATTAGTATGATTATTTTGGTTCTTGTTATAATGATCTTCACCGTGAGAGATCCAAATGACCCCCACTATTTTCTTGGGATTTTTGTTGTATTTGGTGGTCTCCCTGTGATTTTGAGGACCCCCATTATTTTCATGGAATGTTTTTTATATTTGGTGGTCTCCCTATGATTTTGATCGGTCTCTTAGTAGGTGTCCTAGGGTAGTTTGACTCTTTTTGTTTTATTATAATGTAATAGTTTCAGTGTTTAATTAAATAAAACATGCCTTGTTTTTATTTTGAAAACATTGTTTAGATAGTATGAAAATTAAATGAAGTAAAACCATTCAATATTATTATTACACATGAAAATGGTTCGGGGTGTCACACTGTCTCCCCCTCCAAGGAATTGTGATCTCGCAATTATAAATCATTCGTACACTTCTACTAGAAAAACCAGACATACATCACTCCTGTGGTCCCCCCTTACCAGGACCACCACTACAGAAAATCAGATGATGTACCTAGGTGGATTCCCAGATTAGTTTCTAGTTCCTCGACCTCTTTGACCCATAAACACCATGAGAATCTTAGATCAACCATATGCATAAATCATTAGAGTTTCTAGGGGAAGGCATGAGAGGTTTGGAGATCAAAGATTTGAGAGTGGACTAGCTCCTTATAAATCCCTCGAACTACATCATGCTAAAAAACATAGATGTCTTAGAGCATCCCAAAAATATTAAAACTTAGGAATTGGAAAATATAGGCCACTCTATAGTCACCCTCAAAAGTAGATTCATGAAACATTCCCAAATCTTGGTTGTTCTCGGACATGGTGAAATATAAGAAAAGACCTTTTTGGTACTTCCCCCTATGCCTATACTCTGAAAATTGTGCATTTGTGATACAGTTATAGATGTATCTCTCTCCTTTGTTGGAATGGAGGATATTTGAGTTGCGGGACACTTTATAGAGGTGTTTTCAAGACAGTCATATGTTTTCAAAAGGGTCGTAGTCTTCTAAAAATGACTTGATGATTATGGAATCTAGTAATTTGGTAGGAAGTGATATTAGGTTTGTTGGTAAAACCGCTTCTTCCATCCAAAAATTTCAAGGGACAAGTTTTACTCTGTAGGGAATAACCATATTAAAACTGAGATGTTACTTTGTAAAAGCATATTAAGATACCAATTCATAGAATATAACATTATAAATTGAAAACAAAGTTCATGAAATATGAATGTACTAAATATTTATTCATTTCCTCTCATAATCTCATTCGCATAAACTTCTTGGCATCCACCACGGAGTCCCTTTGTAGGTTCCACTAACATTGACGATTTCCCCAGTTCTCAGTTAAGCAGATCCCTAAAGCGGTTCCAAACTCTTCGATCTCTTTGGTCCAGATATAACACTGAAAACTTGGATCAATGGGGTGTGAACATCTAAAGTTCCATGTGAGAAAGAAATTACATGTATCAAGTTGAGTGATATCAACAAGAACATGATTTCGATAAAACAAATGGGAAGACTCATCCCTAAAAACCTCAAAGTCCCTAACTTGACCATGTAGACTTTAGGTCAAGAGTTGATAAAGATATGTCACTTGGAGTTCACCCTTTTGTGCATCATCTTGGATGTCCTCTAGGGATGGAATATTTCTAGCTAGGGTAAAGCATTTTAAAAGACCCTCAAAGTACTTTCCCTTACATGCATAGAACAGAAATTGAGCGTTTATCATAAGGGAATAGTCGAAGCCTAATCCTTAGTGGAGTTGAAGTACATGAGGAGAATTGGATACACAGTAGAGGTGTTTACATGTCAGAAAAAGGTTTTCAAAGGTCTCATAGACTTCTAAACATGATTTTCCCACTATAGTCTATAGTATATCCATTGGAAGATATAGAAGGCTTGATTCGTCTGCCATCTGAATATTATAAGATGAATTCTACATAGTACGAAATAATCAAGTTTTTAATGATTTTATAATTTTCCAGAGTTTTTCTAAACCGATCCTATTATAACAACTATAACGAACCCAATCCCAAAATCCTGGAGTTGGTGCTTGAAACATGGTGTGAATTTTTTTTTCGTAGACACATGAATAGAAAAATTAAACATATTATTCTAATACAGAGGATAAATTCAGTTTAAGTTCTGGAAAACCAAATGCTACTGATACACTTATTCTAAAAACATGACAAATTTAAGCTTCATATTGATACCGTCACATAAGAGTACACAAATCTTTAAATAATCTACTGAACAATGTAAAATAAATTGAAAACATAGGGTGAGCATAAGAATGCCCAGTAAGGGGTTTTAAAACAATTTTATGAAATTCATTTTTTAAAACAAATATTTTTTAAATAATAAAAAAAATATTATGTCAAGGAATGTCATCATTAATTTTAAAAGGATACTTGATAATATTTTGAAAAAAACCTCTTATATAAGAATAATATGTGTTTATATATAAAATGTAGGTAAAACATAAATCTGAGTGCGTATATCTGTACAAGAAATGCATAAAATTCACATAATTCATAAATTGATCAATCCAACTATAAATGTGACATGTAGACAGTAAAAATAAGAAATCATGTCAATATTCATTAGAACTTAATTGAAATTCATTTAACCTTAACTTTAGATACCCCTTGTTTGTATAAATTTCCATTTGCATACTTAAGCATTCCATATGCACTCATTATCATTTTCATATAAGATTCTTAACCAAGGGGTATTCCATTTTTCGAATAATTACTTAAATGGTATTATAATAAAAAATAACGAGGGAATGTATAATTATTGAATTTTTCAAGACATTGCACCAAGACCATACATAAAACATGACTTAGTATGAGTCAAGGCTAACCGCCAATCTCTTTTCCCATAGTAGTATGAGCCAAGGATAACCGCCAATCCCATTTACCATAGTAGGAGAAGCCAAGGCTAACCACCAAGACCGTTTCACATAACATCTCATGAGACTCAACTTTACCCAATGAATTAGAGAGATATTTAGGCACACCCATCATATCATTTAAGTCCAATACATTCCTCATATGACTAATACGGTCTTATATTCATAGTGTTCCATACCACATTTAATACTTACATTTTTATTCCATAATCTTTTTTCATTCAAATTCGTAACTAAAAGGAAATATTCTGTAAATTTAAAAAGGATTAGATTTGTTAGTTTTGGATTCAATAGTGACGTGCATGGAAGAAAATGACATACTTGTGCACATGTAGTAAGAACTAGTACACAAAAAATAATAATTCTTATATTTAACCATTTTGAATGTAAGCCTTTTCATGACATGGTTTACACATTTTGACTTTGAGATACTTTTATAAAACCATGAAATGTCAATTATATCAAAATAGATTGAACATAATCTTAAATAATAAATGGTAATCCTTGTGGTAAATTCAAATACAAAGTATGGATTATTTCATGTGAAGTATTCATGAATAAAATAAAAAATTAAATATATGTTCTCATGCAAGAATGTATATTTATGCTTAAACATGAAACCCATCATACATCCTGCTTGAGGAGTCAAGTTCGAAATACATATATGTATTCATGTGGGTTTGAAAATCATGAAAAACCTTATATATATACACCCACACAAAGTGTATGTTTGGTACTTGAATAACCCAAAACATGGTTAAAAAAATTCTTATAACTATTTTATGCTTCAACTAAAATAGGTTTTATTAAATCCTAATTAGAATTATAATTAAAACCCATATATATGTATATATATATATATACACGTAATTGTATGTGTGCATATATGTTTTCGTGGTACAATTAAATATTATGAAGTTGATTATTGACATGATTTACATGTTCTTAATGAAATTAAAAAAAAATATTTTCATCATTCGAAAACCATAGAAGCATATTAGTTTTTTTATAAATATACATAGGGTTTAATTTAACAAAAAACAAGGTGAACCCTTGTATGTATGATATGTTTTATGAACACCATCTATGAACAAATATCATTTTGAAATCATAAAACCCAAAAAAACTTGTAATATAAAAAACATATATATGTATAACCGTATATACATAATTTGTAAGTAACGGTTTTTCATATTAACAACATGATAAACTAAACCCCTACATGTATTTCTATTTTTAAGAAAATCACTTAAAAACAAATGATCACCATTCAAAATTCATAAACCGGGATTGATTTTTTATATATAAAGAAATCATATAAGTATACATATATACAATATTTTTAAACATAAAACAATTTTAACCCTTATGGGCATCTTATAATTTAAAAACATCAGTTTAACATCGATATTAGTTTTGTTTGAAATCCTAAAACAATATTGGACAAAATTATATACATAAACTTATACCCATGAAACATAAAAATATATAACATGGGGTTTTCAAATTGAAAGTGATGAAAAATGATCCCTTACCTGGCTACAAGAGAGAGGGAGGTCCGGAAAGGGTTGTTTTTATGTTGAGGAGAAGAAAATCAGGTTAAATTACAAGTGAAAAATATAAGGTTTATATAGGAGGTGTACATATATATTTTATATATAACATTTCATACATAAATTATAATCAAATACTCAAAATATAGATTAAACAAACTAAAACAAGAGTCTTAAATAGAATAATAATGAAATAAAATAGTGATTATATTATATATATAAACACATAAAGCTTGCGGGAACTTGAAAGTGTAGAAAATAAAATAACAAAAAAAGAAGATCAACTGAGACTTATGGTTGAAATTCACAGATGATATGAAGAGGATGGTGGAGAATCTTGAGGGAGAAGAAAAAATAAGAATAATAAGAAAACAGTGGGTGGCCACTGGTTTGGCATGAGGAAGAAGAAGAAACATGGAGAGAAAAACAGAAAAGAAACAAACAGTCCCAATCACATGGGATCTGATCAGATGGCTAGGGTGTTTCTGTGGTTTTTAAAAAATGATAGAGGGAAGAGATTAAATCTTAGTTTAATCAGATATCTAAGGTATGACACATGATTTAAAATAAATTGAATAGTGGAGATCAGTTGAGTCCGTGATCAGATGGTCTAGAGAAAACACGGTATTTATACCGTGACAGTGGAGTTCGAAGGGTGGACTGATCAGATTGTCCAAATCTTGTGCAGCGTGATTGGACAGATGAGATTCTATTTTCTCTAAAAAAGTTCTTCCCACATCAATTTGGGATGGTTTTCGAGCTGACTTTAAAATCCAAGCGCTGCTTCACCAAAAACCCCCCTCCCCCTCCCGATACCGCCCTGTACCTGTATTCTATGGGCACGATTCTGTGCCCACCCCTGGCATCGCGCCGCACCACCCAGTGGATCATTTCTCAGTTCCTCCATGCATGCCTATAGATGTGCACACATGACCATAGCTAGCCCGTGTTGTGGCTGAAGGGTATAGACTCGGTCGCCTACTCTTGAAGTTGTGCGAGATGCCTCTTTCAGCCTAGAAAGAGGGTTGGCCCTATGGGGTTTATATTTTTTATAAACCCAATATTCAAAATAAACCATATCTAAAACAATATAAAAATAAATGAAAATTACAACTAATCAATTTTATTAAATAAATAATTTCTTTAATTTTATAAAACACGATTCTCACTATATTTTAAACTTTGGAACAACAAAGTACAAAAAAGAAAATATAAATTAAACTTTTTCATCACATAACCAAGAGTATAAGTTTTGATTAATAAAAGTATTTATAAACATGTTCTCAAATTCAAATATGTAGTTTTTTTACCCTAAAAAATGCATGCTTCTCTTTGAATTTATTGAAGTAAACATATGTACTTCTCCTTATACTAAAACCCAAAAGTCATGATTTCAAATTCATTTGAGGTTTATTTTTAAAAACATTATACTACCCAAATATAAAGATAAGTTCAATTAAATTTTTCCAAAGATATAACTTTAAAGTACTCAAATACTTAGAACGTTCAAGATGATTTTATACTTAAAATACATAGAGAAATTATTATTTGTTTTGTTTAAAAAGGAATATCTAAACAAAAAATTAATTTATAAATACCAAATATTTATATTAACAAAACCATTAATTAAAAACATATTTAAAATATCATTATAACACTATGATATTTAAAACACATGAAATATTTAAAATTATTTGAAATACTTGCCTAAGTTTTGAAATCATAATAGGTTTTATAAAATATTCTTTTAAATTTAAAACCATGATTTTAAAGATAAATCTTATGTTATGTAAAACATATAAAAACAATTAAAATGATTAAGGAAAATAATTAGATTTTATGAAAAATTATAAAATATTTCTTTCACTTAAATTATTTTGGTTTAATAAGATACTAATAGTCACTTCATTTTAATCTCCAACGACCTTGAAAAGGGAAATAATGGACATATGAATTTCCAACAGTCAAGAAGTCCCTTACAAATACATGTTTAGGGTATTTCATATCTTTAAATCAGTTTTTCTTATAAATATGGTTATATAAATTCCTCTCATGTGTAGTATGGTTACTATGGTTATGTCTATAATGATGTTCATCGTGACAGATCCGAAGGACCCCAACTATTTTATTTGGATTTTTGTTTTATTTGGTGGTCTCCCTATGATTTTGATAGGTCTTTTAGTAGGTATAATAGGGTAGTTGGACTCCTTTGGATTTCTTTAACTGTAATCATTTCAGTGTTTAATTAAATAAAACATTCCTTGTTTTTATTTTGAAAAAAAATGTTTGGATAATATGAAAATTAAATGAAGTAAAACAATTCTATGTTATTATATACATGAAAAAGGTTCAGGGTGACACATGCACCACCACCCCTCTTTTACCTAGACCTCACCTCTACCACTTCTAACCCCTCCTCTTCCGCCGAACCCCCCTATTCTACCATGAATCCCTTCTCTACTACTGCACACCACTCCTCCACTGCAAAACCACATCCACTGAAAACCCTCATTCACAACAAACCCTCCTACATAGAAATCCCACATCCACCGTACACTAATCCTCACCTTTTTCCATGAATCCTTCCTCTACCGCAAACCCTCATCTTCCATGAACCCTCCTCCACCGTGAACCCAACTTTTTCGTGAACCCCACCTCCATTGAAAACCCCTACGTGGTTCCAGCCGCCTCCGCCTACCCCTACTCCACCACCATCAGACCCTACCGCTGTTGTTGGAGGGTTATGAAATTTCCACATTATTTTGAATTCCTAATATATAGATAGATATTGGCTTGGTTTTGGTATGTTCTTAAATTACATTTAATATGAAAGAAATTCCCTTAAATACCTTCAAATGGAGTGTTACTTATTAAAAAACCCTATTATCATCATAAAAATCCATTAAAACATATATATATTCTATAATTTCCATAATAACATTATTTTAATTATTAATAGGAGAGGTTTTAGAAAAAGTCCATTCCCCCTTCTAAACTTAACAAGACTCTAAAATTTACATTCCCATATCTTGTGAAAAGAAACTATCATATTTAGATCCCCTACAACTATTTTGATCCAGTGGAATTATAATACCTTATTTATTTTGACTTTCAATGACTATCATTGGATCTTCATTCAACACCATTGATGTTGTAACATTCACCATAAACTAATCCAAAAATCAATAAAATTATGTCCCTTCATATTATGTTTGTTTTATTCATTTGAACATTTATATCATTCTTCCGACCTCACCATTTTATTCCATTCCATATACTCAACAAACTCATTTTTTCATAATTTATTTATCTATATTTATATCACGTCATGATTATTATTCTGTTTAACATTAATTTTTTAATGTCTTTGGAATATAATTCACATTAATAGGTTATTATAGTTTCCCAAAATAATGATAAAATAAATATTCCATAAAAACATTCTTAAATCAATATATCATATATTCTAGATTCATCTATCTTACACGACATAGACAATGGTTGAATATCCGGTGATGGAGTCTCACATGAAATTGATAAAACTTTTCATGAAGTCCACACTTGGTTATCTCTATGAATAATTATCCCAAGGAAATACCCACTAATATGAATTCCTTATGTTTTATGTGTCATTTGATATTACTCTATAAAAAAATGTTTATTTTACCTAAAACTATTTTTTTGGTTTTTCTTAAAAAATGAATGGTATAAAATCTTTGACGATATCATACTAGGATATTTTATCACACCATACATATACAAATTGGTGAATATATTGACTTATTTTTCTATGATACAAGTAAAAGGAAAGGGTAAAACATTTATAGTGGTGTTCCATAGTCACTTGTTAAAGATATAATGATAAAGGGATGTGGAGGTCACCATACAACATAAAGTGACAATATTTATTATGTGTTATTTTAATATATTTACTATAAAGTTCCTATGTTAGAAATAAATTTATTTTTGGTTTACCTTTATATTTTGGATCATGTATAAACGTTTTATAGCTTTATATTTTATAAAATTTTGGTTATTTATTTATTCATGTATCTTTTATAAAGTATATCTATTGGGATTTATGTCTTTGTGAAAATGCCTAAGTTGATATTTTAAAATGATATAAGTGTTTTTAAATGTTTCTTAAGAAATTATATGTGTTCAAAATATCCTTTTTGATTTTAAATAGATTTAAAAATATTTAAACACATGACATGGAATCATGTTGCATACCAAGTGTTTTTCAACTCAACTGATTTGCTTTCATAAGGGTATGTGATTTTTTTGAAAGCATATTTAATGATGGTTTCATTTTAACATAGGGTGTGTAATGTTTTAAATGAAAATTTGAAAAATATAGATGGTTGTAGCTAATTTTAAATGATTAAGATAGTTGGTTCATGATGTTTCCTTGAATTCTTTAAAAAAATGAATTGAGGTTTTGGGAAAGATTTGTTGGGATTTATTAGTTTATTTTTAAAATAGTGGATTATTTTAAAGTGGAATTTGTGTAAATGGTTGGTTTTTTTAATGAGATTTGAAATGTGATCTTATAAATAATTTTCAAAGGACATCTGAAATATTGTTTTCTGTAATATTTAATGTTTATTTTTTTATATAATTAGTAAAAACCAATACATTATATAGGGAAGACAAGTAGATTGATTATAACACCATGGAAAGGGCATGCCACTAACTCTATATAACCCATAAGATATCTATCATGATCTCACTCCTACAAAAGGTGAGTTAGTGTTTAACCCCATTGTAACTCCTAAACCAACTTTTAATCCAACATCACTTGCAAGGTTTAAATTAGGCCCCCTTGTTTGATATGTATTTTTACGCCTTTTTTCCATCATAGGGATGCGATTGATTGTTAGTATGAAATTCTTGATGCTTATTCATGGATGTGAAAATGGTCTCTTTCTTGTGAGGGTGATAGATTTTACATGTGATTTAATACTTATAATATATTTATTCATTTGATGATCGTTTGATTTTTGTTTCTCACTTCAACTTGTTTAGCTACATAGGAACCCTATGAATTGAGTAATAGGTCTAGATGTATACTACACTATTTATCTCACACACTAGCTAGTTTCCCCTAGTTGTATGGTTTTCTTAGTCTATAATAGAATCCTTAATGAGGAATGTGTGTGAAATTTAGGTATATTTTCTATTTTTTAGGAATAAACATAGGGAGACTATTGGTCTCATTGTAGTGTGAGTATAGAATGAATGAATAATTGAATTACCTATATGATTTTGATACATTGAAGATAACATAATTGGAACTAGGAAATAGGAACCTATAGAACAATTAGATTCATCATTTAAAAGAGAATGTAAATGATATGAAATATTGCAAAGTGTCTCTAGTGGTTAATGTATTTCAATAGTTAAAAGAATTAGATTTCGATTATATTTTTTATCCTACTATAAAGCATATAATAATTTAGATGGTTATCTTCTTGGTTTCCATTAAAGGTTTATCTCTAGAACAAATAGATTTCATGAATATATTCAATCATGGAGATTCAGAGGAATATATCTGCATAGATCAACTAGAAGGTTTCATGCTAAATAGAATAAAAGGTTCAGTTATAGTCTCAAAATGCAGTTTTTTGGGGAGGAAGTAGGGACCAAGATACTGTAGCTCAAATTTCAATGCTTTCCTGGAAGAATTAATGTTCATGTAGTGTAATGTAAAAAATTTATACTATATGAAGGTTTATTAGGATGGGAGTTTTGTCATTTTACTTATTTATGTTGATGAATTTCTCTTAGTTGGACCAATGAAAGAAATAATTAAAGAACCATTGATTTATTTATCTAGAAGATCCCAAATGAAGGACCATGGCTCTCAAAAGTGGATATTATGGAAAAATATTTAAAGAGACATAAATTCTATAACTTTTTTTACCCTTGGTTAATTTTTATATCAACATTTGTGTTTTTATTTTGTAAAATATTAATATTACTAAATCAAATAGGATGAATATGAATAAAGAATGGATGGATTCCAATCATATGATAAAATAGTATGAATATGGAGTGAAAAAGTTCATAAATTTTTCAAAAGATCATGCATATGTCCCTAATCAAATCCTTTGTCCATGTTTATGCTATTTTTTATCTAGACAAATTAGTCCAGAGGAGTTGGAAGAACACTTGATCTATCAAAGAATAGATTGAAGATACAAATTCTTAAATAAAAATGGGGAAAAATAAAATATAGCTAGTGGTTGGGATATCACTATGTTTTATGGATTATCTAATATGATTTCATGTGTGGAAAATAAAAAAATACTATATCAAGGATGTGATTATAGATATTAATGGTAATAACCCGAATCTTCTTTTTAGGTATGTTTTATTTTTTCTGGTGTTTTTGAGGAAGATGATTTTCTAGAATTTTTTTAAGTACATGCCATGTACTTTATGAGTACACACCATGTACACGGTTACCGCGGGTAGCCATGTGCTGGCCATGTCACGACTATGCACATGGCCATGTGTGGTGACCTGGATACTGCCTAAAGCAGGGCTCAGTAAGGGCAAGTACACACCGTGTACTTCCAAAGTACACACCATGTACTTTCCTTTTTTTCATTAAACGTACCGACGTCGCATCTGATGGACATAACCTTCTCCTTCTAGGTCTGGTTCATCTGAGAGAAATTGTACAACCAAAATCTTTCCTCGAGCCCCTGATCGAGCATCCGATCTCCAAATTGATCGTCGTCGATTGTGTTGGGATCACATCTGTATACTCTTCCTTATTCCAGAGCTTAGTTTTCAGATTCCACCTCTTTTACATGTTATCCTATGTTTAATATTTTAGACATTTTTGTAGATCTATGGTGTTATTAAGAGATTCAAGTCTTGAGGATCACATATAATGATCTCCCAATGTCGAGGTAGGTGGTTTGTGCCTTTCTGTAGAGATTCTTTGAGTTATATGTGCAAAAGTGCCCAATACCCTTGAAAGCGGTCTTGCGTGTTTACTATTTTAGCCTTATTAATTGCCTGTAATGCTTCTATGCTTGTGTAGAGGTCGATTGAATGTGAACAGGGTTATTTGATATGCTTTGGAAGTGTTTTCCCATGCATGTTTTCTTGTTTTGGCCATTTCGCCTAGTTTTCCTGGTAGGATACTGTTGTTTTCCCGTGCCTAGTATTGTAGGATGGAGTGTGATTGTTTAATTTTACATGTTGATATGTTGTAGACTATTATCCAAGTATTTCTTGAGGCTTAGTTTGGCTGATATGCATTTCCATGCTGGTTTGACATACACTGGGCTATGAGAACCTGATGTGGTAGACCATAGGGAGAATGGACATAAGGGCTTCTCCAGAGTGTCTGTTTTTACTATTATGATGTGAGACCAAAGAGGGAATTGACGTAAGTGCTTCTTCAGAGTGTCTGTAGTTCCTCGACTTGGGCCACATGGGGAATGTGAAGTAAGTGCTTCCCCAGAGTGCCTTTAGTTACTAATACATGACTATAGGATGAATTTAAGGCGAGTGCTTCCTCAGAGAGTCTATGCTTAAGTTGAACCAGAGGGGTTAGACTGTGTGTACTTCCCAAAGGGTTTCTTGTTCTTGTTTGGGTGAACCAGAGGGGTTAGGTTGAGAGTAATTCTTATAGGTATACCTGCTTTGATTATCTGCTTACTTGATATATGGAATTGAATGAAATTGGACTGTGGATTTGTTTACTACAAAGTACTTCTTTATTACTTCTTCCTTTAACTTTTTTCCTGCCAAATAATCACTAACTGTTATGAATAGATCTTTGGGTGGTTTCCTACTAGGAATTAGTCTCACACCCTATTTGGTCATACTTTTGGGCCCAAACAGGTTATATTTCTGTAGGTATAGATAAGGGCAAGCACCCTTCTACTTCAGGTTCTTGACTACTTTGGAGTTGGAGAGCATAGGACCAAGCTGAGGCTTTCAATGCTGTAGAGTTTTTATCTATTTTACTTTGTAAATTAGTTTAGTAATACTTTTATTCCATCATTGTGGTTTGTTTGGATTCTATCCTAGACATATGTATCATGTATCATTTATATATGTGCTCCAGTTGCTTCTTACTTTCAGTTTTCCTGTTTAATGTTGTATGATATTATTACTGATTCTGTTATTGTATATCTATTTTACTTCTGATGTGTTACTCTACCAATGAGGGCATAGTTTTTCCACTACCATACCCAAGGCACTCGCTTCTAGTCGATAGCCTCTAGCAAATTGGGAAATGCGCTTGAGGCCATCTGACCAACCGGGTACGGGGAACCTCTGGGTGGCTTCCAGAATTGGGACATTACAAAGTGGTATCAAAGGATATCTTTCCTATTGAATTACTGTTTGGATACTATATCCGGGGATAGGAAGGAATATGTACTTTGTAATAAGCTGTTCCAGGGAGTAGCTAACTCGTGTACAGGGAAAAGCCAACTTACATCGTTATTGCGATTTTTCTGATTTTTCAATTTTACAGTTGATTTGATTTCACTATTTGGTGATTCACATGTTTTGTGCTATTACTATTGATGCTAATGAGGTTCTATTTCTGTTGCAACCCAATGAGATGAGGGCATTCCATCTCATGCATTATATAGACATTTTCTAGAAATAACATGTCATGCATTATTTCCATTCTATTTAGGGTGCTTTAGCAATTGAATATTGTTGTGATAGATGTTGTGCTAGATATGCATGCTGTTGTGATAGTTTTCTTAATAAAATACCTGCTATTTGGTAGGGTATTGTTTGTGTAAGTCTTTGTTAGAATGAACACCAAACATTAGTTATTAAGGTGTTATGGGCCCTCATAGAACAAAATTTGGTGGATCATTGCATTGTTCTACTTGTTTATAAAATGTTTAAGATGACAAGCTTTGATTCGTGGGTAGTAAGGGCCCTCACGGATCAGAATTTGGCACTTTAAATGTTCTTTTTAGTGTTTTATAGGTTCCAGGATAGTTTTTGAGGCTTACTGTCTGGAAGAACCTTGAATACATGACGTTTAATGTTGAATATAGATCATGTGTTATTCTGTTTGGGAAGAACATGTTTTTATTAAGTACTTTCTATTTACCATATGTACACGCCGTGTATTCTCTAACCGTGTATCATAATGTGTGGGAAGAGACACAGGGTTGGAAATATTTGGTAGGACATTTCGTGTACCTAATTTACAAGCCGTGTTGTAGAACCGTGTAAATGGATACATCACTAACTACACAGGTCGGTTGAGTCTTTTCTAATACACTCCATGTCTATCTAGAACATGCCGTGTAGTGTAACCCGAGTATCCAGATGTGTAGAGAGCAATATGGGTTAGTTAGATATTATTTTATACTCCGTGTCTTGAAAAAACATGCCGTGTATAGTCATCCGTGTGTTCACCCATGAACTAACAACATGGGTAGTTGAAACCTAAGAAGTACATGCCATGTCCATCAGGAACACACTGTGTAGGGTGAGCCATGTAACTGGCTGTGTGACTAATAACATAGGTCGATGAAGTTCGTCTGGTACACGCCGTTTTTGGCACTAACACACCATGTAGTCTTGTTCTAGGAGATCTGTGTGGCTTAGCTGTGTAGGAGAACTCTAGTAGGGGAAGATGATTCAAGTACACACCGTGTGTTAAGACAACACACCATGTGTTTGGGGCATTACACGATCAGTTGTGGAAGGAGTACACACCCATGCGAAGGGATTCAAGGAACACACTATGTAGTCATTATACCTGCCGTGTATCCATGTTTAAAAAAAACTTGAATTCTTTCTTTCTCCTTTCCCTTCCTTAACTTCTAGTTTTCTGTCCCTGTTAATCTTGATCTAAGGTGTGCGCTTGACCTTGTAGAGTCATACCACCAATACGTCCTCTGGTTGTACGATAGTTTCAAGGCAGTGATCAGACACCGAACATGGATGATCAGGGAATACTAGAAGATCCTCCAGTTGTGCCAGTATTGGCACTAGCCTTTATTCCAGACACAGGTGATGAAACATAGTTCAGAGAGGGCTTCATGATGTTCATGCAGAACTTCCACGGAGTACCTCATCCTTCCTTGTCTATGGCAGAGTTGATGCGGGTTTTCCAACAGTAGCATCCTCCCACCTTCACAATGGAAGGAGGACCTCAGGCAGCAGAGTCATGGTTAGAAGCCATGATTTCTATCTTCAAGCATCTGGAGATGCCTCCAGAGAGGAGGGTCAAGCTAGCTATATATATTCTTTCGGATTCCGCCAAGAGATGGTGGTATGTGATATCACAGGAAGGACGCCAGCAGAATATGGCTTGGGATGAGTTTCAACGCACCATCTATGATTACTTCATCCTAGAGACCTTGAGGTCCAATTGAGCCTGAGAGTTCATGAGTCTAGATCAGGGTACTCTTTCTATTATGGAGTATTCATCTCGCTTCACTGAGCTGTAATGCTTCACGCCTATTCTAGGAGGTGATGATTTATTCCTGGAAGGGATGTTTGAAGATGGTCTCAGGCACAACATCTGATCTCAGGTGAACATCTTCCAGTTGACTTCCATCACTTCTATAGTCAACCATGCACTGATCACGGAGTGAAATCTGAGGGATTCTGGAGTTGTGAGCCTGGGTGACTTGACATCTAGAGTTAGTATCCCTCCTACTGACAGTAGGAAGCACCGTAGGGAGTCCTCACGTGGATATCCGAGGAGGTGAGAGACATCTTTCGGTAGCCATGTGGTGTACTACCAGTGCGAGAAGAGTGGGAATGTGAGACCACACTACTCAAGAGACCTAGTGGAGTGTTGATCTTGTAGAAATATGGGGGTATATTCAGCGGTTCTGTCAAATCTTCTCACCAACAGTTGGTGACATGGGGGTCTTCTATGACTCCTTGTTCAGGAGAAGCACCACCAGTTTCTCACCAGTCAGGGAACTAGAGTTCTTCTGGCCATTCAGGCCGAGGTGGAGGTCACAGCCATGGTAGTCAGTCACCAGGCTTTTAGCAACAGTAGGGTGGATCAGATCAGAGTGGTCATGTTGGGTCACAAGGCCTCAGTACATGCCAGACATTTGCAATGGAGCATGCCCTGTAGGAGAAGGATCCTGGACCCTCTACAGTCGAGGTACGATTCTAGTTGTCTCAGTTTTAGATTCTACGCTTTTCGATACAGGGGATTCCCATAACTTTATATCTGCTGATATTGTGGAGAGTCTTGGACTCTGTGTCTTTTCTTCTGCTTATATCTTGACGTTAGACACTCCGTTGGGGACAAGAACGACTATTGTATGTCAGTGCAAGGAGTTCCCTCTTGAGGTTGGTGGGTGTCACTTCTTATGGGACCTATATGTCTTAGAGATGACATGATATAATGTCATTCTCATAATGTATTGGTTAGTTCCCTTCCAGGAAGTTGTCGATTGCTATCTTCGTAGGGTGAGTTTCACATCACCAGAGGGAGGATCGTTTCTTCATAAGGGCAAAGGGGTTATCCAACCAAGTAGAGCAGGACCTGATTATCATGGGTTGAGTGGAGTTACAACCTAGATTGTTAGTCTATATCTGGATGGCCAGGGGACTTCACTATTGGACTTTCCTCTAGTGGTAGATCATTTTAGGGATGTCTTTCCAAAAGATTTTCTAGGTTTTCCTCCGAAGTGAGAGGTAGACTTTTCTATTGAGCTTGTGCTAGGGGCGGCACCAGTTTCCATTACTCCTTATAGGATGGATACACCAGAGTTACTGGAGCTCAAGAAGAAGTTGGAGGAGTTGCAGGAAAAGGGTTTCATCTGACCCAGTACTTCTCCTTGGGGTTTGCCTATCCTATTTGTGAAGAAGGTGGATGGTACCCTCAAACATTGTGTGGATTATCAGAAGTTGAACCAGTGGATGACCAAGAACTGTTATCCCTTGCCAAGGATTGATGATCTCTTTGATCAGCTTCAAGGTGCCCAGTTGTTCTCGAAGATTGACTTGAGATCTGGTTATCATCAGTTGCGTGTTAGACCATTAAATATACCTCTTACAGCCTTCCGGAGTAGGTATGGTCAATACGAGTATGTGGTTATGTCGTTTGGTCTCATGAACACGCCTGCAGTTTTCATGGCACTGATGAACCGATTGTTCCATCCATACTTGGACTCTTTCATGGTAGTCTTTGTGGACAATATCTTGTTGTACTATTACACTCTACATGACCATTCCGTACATTTTGAGATCATTTTGAGTACACTGAGGGAGCATCAGTTGTATGCTAGTCTCACAAAATGCCACTTTTGGATAGACCAGATTCACTTCTTGGGTCAGGTTATCTCAGAGACAGGAGTATCAGTAGACCTTGAGAATGTGAGGGCAGTAGCTTCCTGGGTGTAGCCGAATAATGTCTTTGAGGTATAGAGTTTTCTAGGGCTGGCTGGATACTACAAACGTTTCATGCAGGAATTTTCACACTTAGCATCACCATTGACGAGTTTGACTAAGAAGGGTGCGAAGTTCTTATGGTCAGATTCTTGTGAGTCAGCCTTTCAGGAGCTGAAAGGGGGGTTGACTTCATCACTGATACTAGTATTTCCAGAGTCATGAAAGATCTACACTATGTACTGTGATGATTCAGGTATCGTTTTGGGATTTTTGATTATTCAGGGGGAGGGATTCATTGCGTATGGGTCTCAGAAGTTGAGGCCACATGAGAAGAATTACCCGACGCATGATCTAGAGTTGGATGCTATTGTTCATGCCTTAAACTATTGGTAAAATTATCTTATGGGATAGCATTTTGTGCTTTTAACCAACCAAAAAAGTCTCAAGTACATCTTCACTTAGTGTGATTTGAATTTAAGACAATGAAGGTGGGTTGATTACCTTTAGTACTTTGACTTCGAGCTTGCCAATACGCCGGGGAAAAGCAATGCTGTGGCTGATGTGTTGAGAAAGAGAACTTAGATACAGGCAGTTCAGGAGGCCATTTGTGAGTGGAAGCTTATGTCTATATTCTCTGAGATGCATTTGTAGGTGCATAATAGACAGGGGAAGACTTTTCCTTCTTCTGTAGTAGTTACCTCTACTTTTCTTGATCAAGTGCGAATAAGGTAGCTATCAGATTTTGAAGGCCTAGTCCTATGGGAGAGTGTGTCATGAGAGGACCATATTCTTGGATGGACCATAGGTGAGGATGAGATCTTGTGTTTCTAGGGGCGCATATGGGTGATAGTAGATGTACGTGAGGAGATGATGTAGGACTTTAATTCCTCAGATTTGGTAGTTCATCCTAGTGTCACCCAGATGTATCGTGATCTACACTGTCAGTATTGGTGGCCAGGTATGAAGAGAGATATTGCCGGTTTTTTCATGAGGTGTTCCACCTGTCATTAGGTGAAGGCAGAGCATCAGCGACCATCTGGGCTTTTGCAGTAGTTACCCATTCCCGAGTGGAAGTAGAAAGATATAGCGATGGAATTCGTGATAGGTTTTCCAAGGTCGCCTCGAGGGAATGATGTAGTATGGGTTGTCATTGACAGACTCACGAAGGTTTCTCACTTCTTACCGATTAAGGATACCTTTATTTTTGTTGATTTGGGACGTTTGTACATTGATGATATTGTACATTTACATGGAGTTCCACACTCCATTGTTTAAGACAGGGATGCCCATTTTACTTCTCGAGTCTAGTAGGGGCTACAGAAGGCTTTGGGTACACATGTACTTTTGAGTATAGCTTACCACCCTCAGACAGATGGACAGTCCGAGCGTAGGATTCAAGTGCTTGAGGACATTCTTCGAGCATGAATACTTGATTTTGGAGGTTCTTGGGAGAAGCACATACTTCTTGTAAAGTTTTCCTACAATAATAGTTTTCAAGAAACTATTCAGATTTCCCCTTATGAGGATTTGTACGGTAGGCCATGCTGATCACCCTTATGTTGGCTAGAGGCAGGAGAGATAGCTATGCTGGGACCTCGTCTTGTCCAGGAGACAATAAAGCAGATAGAGTTGATTTGGAAGAGAATGACTACTGTACAGTCATGACATAAGTCTTTTTATGATCGACAGAGACAACCTCTAGAGTTTGAGTTCAGAGATCATGCCTTCTTGCATGTCACACCAAGGATGGGAAACATGAGGATTAAGAGATAGGGTAAGCTTTCGCGAAGGTACGTCAGGCTGTTTGAGGTTTTTCAGAGAGTAGGACTGGTTGCCTATCAGTTGCAGTTACCTCAAAGGTACTAGTCTATGCATGATGTCTTCTACATTTCTCAGCTCCGATGTTACCTCTCAGACCCATCTCATGTTCTCCAACCCGAGGAGGTTGAGCTTGAAGTGGAAGCATCTTTTGAGGAGTGTCCTTTTTGGATTGTTGATCTAAGTATGAAGGTTCTCTGTGGCTAGTATGTTCCTCAGGTATGAGTTCTACGATAGTACGAGCAATTACATGAAAAGACTTGGAAGAGGGATGCCGATGTACGATCATAGTGGCCGGAGCTGTTCGGTGTTTCTTCTTCTATGCCGCCTTACTCAGGAAATTTGGGGAAAAAATTATTTAAGGGGGAAAGTTGGTAAGAACTTGGATCATATTTTCTGGATTTTTTCCTTTTTCTGGTGTTTTTGAGGAAAGAGGAGTTTCTGGAAATTTTTAAAGCACACACTGTGTACTTTATGAGTACAAACCGTGTACCTGGTTAACATAGGTAGCCATGTACTGGCCGTGTCACGGATGTGCACACGACCGTGTGTGGTGACCTAGAGACTACCTAAAGCAGGGCTCAGTAAGTGAAAGTACACGCCATGTACATCAAAAGTACACTCCATGTACTTTTTTTTTCTATTGAACGTACCGGGGTCGCGTCTAACAGACAAAACTATCTCCTTATAGGACTAGTTCATCCAAGAGAGACAGTACAACCACGATCTTTACCTGATCCCACCAATCACACATCCGATCTCCAAATTGACCACCATTGATTGCATTGGGATCACCTCAGTATGATCTCCCTTATTCTAGAGCTTCATTTCCTAGTTCCTCCTATTTTCCAAGTTATCTACCATTGAAAGATTAAGATTTTTTTGTAGATCTACGATGTTCTTGGTCGATTCAAGTCTTGAGGTTCATGTACAATGATCTCCCAATGCCGAGGTAGGTGGTTTGTGCCTTTCTATGGAGAGTCTTTGAGTAATATGTGCAAAAGTGCCCAATACCCTTGAACGGGGTATTGCGTGTTTACTGTTTTAGCCCTGTTAATTTCCTTCTATGCTTGTATACTTGTGTAGAGGGTAATTGAATGTGAATAGGGTTATTTTCTATGCTTTGTAAGTGTTTAACCATGAATTTTTGCTTGTTTTGGTCATTTTACCAAGTTTTCCTGATAGGCTACTATTGTCTTCCCATGTCTAGTATTGTAGGATGGAGTGTGATTGTTTAATTTGACATGCTGATATGCTGTAGATTGTGAGGTGAGTAGTTCTTGATGTTTACTTTGGCCGATACACATTTCCATGTTTGTTTGACTTAAACAGGCATGTGAGAACTAGGTGTGGTGGGCCATAACGAGAATGGATGTAAGGGCTTCTCCAGAGTGTTTGTTTTTACTATTACGATGTAAGACCATCGGGGGAATTGATGTAAGTGATTCCTCAGAGTGTATGTAGTTCCTTGACGTAGACCACATGGGGAATGTGATGTAAGTGCTTCCCCAGAGCACCGTTAGTTACCGATATGAGACTATAGGACTAATTGATGGTGAGTGCTTCCTTAGATATTCTATTCTTAAGCTGAACCAGAGGTTTTAGACTGTGTGTACTTCCCAGAGAGTTGCTTGTTCTTGTTTGGGCTAAACAGAGGGTTTAGGCTGAGAGTACTTCTCAGAGGGTTACCTGCTTTGATTTGTTGCTTAATTGATATATGGAATTGAATGAAATTGGACTATGTACTTGTTTACTGTCGAGTACTTCCTTATTACTGTTTCCTTTAAATTATTTCCTAGCATATATTCACTGACTGTTAGGAATAGATCATTGGGTTGTTGCCTACATAGATTTAGTCTCAATACTAATTTGGGTCATGCTATTGGGACCAAATAGATTATATTGCTGTAGGTATAGATAAGGGCAAGCTCCCTTCTACTTCATGTTCTTGACTGCTTTATAGGTGGAGATCATAGGACCAAGACGAGGCTTGCGATGCTAAGAAGTTGTTATCTATTTTCCTTTGCACTTTGGTTTAGTACTGCTTTTATTCCAGCATTGTAGTTTGTTTGGATACTTTCCTAGACATATATATCACGCATCATTTATGTATGTGCTCTAGTTTCTTGTTACTTTTAGTTTCCCTATTTATTGTTGTATGATACTATTACTGCTTCTGTTATTGTATATATATTTTTACTTTCTCTCTGTTACTCTGCTAATGAGGGAATAATTTTCCCACTATCTCACCCAATGCCCTCACTGCTAGTCGGCAGCCTATAGCATTTGGGGAAATGTGCTTGATGCCTTGTGACCAACCAGGTATGGGGCACCACTGGGTGGATTCAGGAACCGGTACATTACATGAATGATGAAGAATATCATATTGAGGAACTAAAAGGGATAGTTGAATAAGATCTTTCTTGTTTGCCCAAAATTGTTTTAGAAGTTAAAGAGTTGTGAAAATATGACATTGTTTGCTAGATTCACTAAATATACTACATTGTGAGATGCACTGAAGTTTCATAATTTAAAATAATGCAATTTATGGAGTGAAAATAGTTTTACGGAACTAATTTCTCTCTTAAATGACATTCAGTCAAAATAAAATGAGCTCTCGATCCAAACATACGATGCCAAACAAATGATACACTCTATTGGTATGATATCTGAGAGAATACAAACCTACCTGAATGATTGTATACTATTTCTCAAGGAACAAAAATCACTTACAAAATTCGCAAAGTGTGGTGCTTCTCAATACAACAAATATTAATCCCTTCCTATGAAATCTTATGGTACTTTACAATAATTACAAGGTTTATGAATCTATATGGAAGTGAGAAGACTATAGGGAAATTGACATGGAAAGTAGATACACGAATTAAACATAGGAAACTAAATCACTCGACAGACTCTTCTCAGTGGAAGAGAATTAATCAAGAGTATCCTGAATTTAGAAACGAGATGAGAAAACTTCATCTTGTGTTATCAATATATGGAGGGAATCCTTTTGGTTTTCAAAGAAGTACCCACATTACCTTGCTAGTTATGTTGGTAAATTATAAATTTCCATCGTGGTTATGCATGAAATGAAAATACATCATGTTATCTATTCTTATATTAGGACCAAAACAACAATGCAATGATATTGATATTTATTTTTCTCCATCGATCGAGGATTTGAAGTTATTGTGGGATTGAAGTGTTACATTGTTTGATGATTATAGAAATAATGATTTAACATTGAGAGCCATGTTGTATAGAATGATTAATGAATTTATTTATTTTGGAAATTTATCAGGATATAGCATTAAAGGAAGTCAAGGGTGTCCTTTTTGAAAACAAGGTACATAGTCAAATTGGTTTCAACATTCATCAAAAACCGTGTTTCTTGGACATCGTATATTTATACCATGATGGAATAAGTACCAATCTTGGACAACATCATTTGATGGATGTTTTGAAGAGTTCACAACACCATATACACTACCAGGTGATCAATTGTTTTATAAATTAAAATATGTGGACACAACTTTTAGTAAATTGTTTTCAAAAAACCTTATAAAATCCAGTTGGAAAAAGGGATCCATTTTTTTGAATTATAATGGTGTAATTATTTGTACATCAGGTATTTTATTGATGTTATTAATATTGAAAAAAATGTGTGTTATAGTGATATATGCACGTTTTCAAATGAACCCATAAAAAAGGATGGAATTAAGGCTATATTGGACGTGGTTGACATGGGAATATGATAAGATCTGGCACCAGTGAAGGGTGAAAAACGAAAATTTCTTCCTCCAACTGTTTACACTCTTCCTGGGAAAGATAGATATCTATTTTGAAACTTCTGGAATGACATAATGTTTCTAGACGGGTATTCATCAAAGATCAAGAACATCATGTCAATGACCAATTTAATGTTAAAGGGTCTAAAATCACATAACTGCCTTTTTTGATGAAATATCTAATTCCTATAGTTTTTTATTTCAATTTTCACAAGAATGTCCACCATAAATTAACTAAACTATGTTTTTTCTTCAAATCTATATGAAACAAATTTATATACCTAGTGAAATTACTGACTATGGAAGGGAAAATTTCTATCATATTATATTAATTGGAAATGTCCTTCCCATAAAAAATATTTGATATGATGGTTAATTTTATGGCTCACTTGGTGGGATAGGTTTGACTATGTGGTCTTGTACACTATAGATGGATGCACCCCATTGAATGACATATGAATATTTTAAAAGGGTGTGTCAAAAATCAAATTTGTCTAAATGGTTGTATTGTATAGAAATATATTGTTGAGGAAGCCATTTAATTATTTACAAAATACATGTCTAGTGTATAAATAATTGGTCTACCATAATCTCGTCACACTAGGTGACTTGCTGGTGAAGGAACTTCTGGAAGATATTTTTTCACAATCAATAATTTAGATCGAGAATAGGGACACCTTTAAATTTTTCATAATAATTTTGAGGTTTCCCCATATGTTGAAATCTACAAAGAAATTCTTAGGCATTTGAATACATTAAGGGATGGAATATAGACATCAAATACAAATAATAAACAGTTTATTGGATGGTTTATAACCATATTTTTAAGAAGTCAGATAAAAATCTAGATTCAATTTTAGAACATCTTTGATTGCTTGTCAAAGGATCAAGGGTGGTTGTATAATTATACAATGGTTATGTAATTAATGGTTATATATTTTTTACAAATGAGCATGATGAAGATATTACCATGAAAAATAGTGTAGTTACACTTGTGGATGAAGTGATGTATGTTACTGGTACTAAGGATAGATTTCCAATTTATGTGAATATGTCATACATTTTCATCATCAAACATATATTGGAGTTGGATTATACAATATTCTAATTGTTGATTTTTCAATGAAAGTGGGTTGATAATAGGAGTGATACTAAAATAGATGAATTAGGATTCATGAAAGTTGATATTAGTAAGGAAGAGTACAAATTAGAACTGTTTATAATTGAATCACATGTAGTACAAGTATTTTATGTTCAAGATCCTACAACCCAAAAGTGGTCAATTTTTATGTTATTGAGCAAAACCACTGAAGGGTCAGATGAAAATTCAATAGGGGATGACCCTTTAATTGGGAAACCATAATCATTTCACAGTGGTCCCAATATAGACGACATTTTTTATTTTATAGGTGACCACATTGAAGGAATTTGGATAATCGATATAGGGGTAAAATTCATTTAACCAATAAAAAATAAAAAGAGAGTTCAATAATCAGGTTATTGTTTTGAAATATACATCATGTTACCTCATATTATTATATTTTTCTGCTATATTTGTGTAAT
This sequence comes from Viscum album, assembly GCA_963277665.1. Taxonomy (NCBI): domain Eukaryota; kingdom Viridiplantae; phylum Streptophyta; class Magnoliopsida; order Santalales; family Viscaceae; genus Viscum; species Viscum album. The sequence continues at coordinate 1,082,276,246 of OY728146.1, read as the reverse complement.
ATAAATTAAAGGTTAATCCAATTCTGTAGATAATGACTTCTATATATACTAGATCTCCCAATCTGGAGGCACAACAGGTATCTCAACATGATGATTCTCATAGTGCAGAGGAACAATGACCTTTTTCACATGTTAGTGCTCCCAATGTTGAGGAACAATAGGTTTATCAACCTACTTCTTCTCATAGTGTAGAGGTACAATGACCATATACACATGTTGATGCTAACACTCTAGAGGAACATATTAACGTTGTTGAATATGAGGAAATGGTAGGAAACGAAGACCCAACGACGCCGGAAAAATAGGAGAACTATAGTTTGATGGTGTTAAAAAAAATAATTAAGGAGAAAATCAAAGGCATCAAATACGAGGTCAGATGAAATACACATGGCCAACATGATAACCCTAATAAGGCCATGTTCTGTAGCTACAATGGAATTGTCAATCAGAAAAGTGTTTCAATTGATGTAGATTTTTGGCACCATGTTTTTTCTGTATTGAATAAACTAATGTGGGAAGAGATTATAGTAACATTATGATATCATTTCTATATTTTTCTAAAAAAATAAAATAATGAAAGGTTTACTTACTCTTCATCATCTATTTTAGAGTACATTTATAATGGTTGAATCCCATAATAAATATGTATTAATTCTTTCTAGAAGGATTCACAGAGGAGTTCATACAATTCTAATGATACATTATCCTAAATATGATGACAGGAAAATAAAACCACACCCACCACTTATTTATGCACACCTGATAACCCCAGAAGTGTGGGATGTATTTACTGGTCATCGGGAAGATGAATATTTTCAGTTAATTTGTGTCTAGTAATACATTGTTTTATGATAGATGTATTCATCAATTTGATTGAATTTTTTTATTTATGAAACAATAACCGAGTGTTGGAAATAAAGAACATGTAAAAAAACTAGCATACCCCTACCATAAAGCATGAATGTATATGCTTCACTTGAAAAATAATTGGTACATATTTTAAATCCACCGTAACACTTTAATGTTACTTGAAACAACACAATAATTTTTTTATCAATTTATATGAATATTTATGACTCAAAATCCAAAGCCACTTCCATCCCATGACATGTGATATGGAAGGAGGGATGTGTAAATAAATATGAGATTCTAATATTTGAAAACACACAAAAAATTTGGAAAACATGTGTATGTTTTACATAATAAAAATTTGTTTTCCTTTAAATAACTATTATATAACAATGATAACTTATTTTATATTATTTTATTTCCAACATAGTCCCATGAATTATCAGAATCTGTATCAGATGAACACATACAATCAGTGGACTTGAAGCAACTAGAATAGCATGGTCGCGTCAAGTGTGTGGGTTTTGGGGTGACACCCCGAACATATTTTGAGAAAAAAAGAAAGAGGAGGATCAAAGTGAAGAAATTAAATGGATGAAAGAAAGACTATATACCCTTGAAGAAAAAAATCCAATGGCATAGAGAGACGATGGAAACTTTTATGGGGATAAGAATAGAGAAGAAACAAGTCAATAACAACCACTATATGAAGATCTCTCCCCACCCCCACTATCTTAGAGGTGAGTAATTCCACTCAAAGAGTTGTCTTAGCTGATGAAATAAATGTTCTAATAATTGTTTCCATGAAATGTGAATTAGATAGAAACTATTACATTTCCTATAATGATATTCTATATGGTTATAATGAATGTGATTTATATCTATCAACACCCACCCATCACCTTATAGTGAGGGATACAATGTTCAATATCCAAAACAAAAATCCACATAATAGAAAAATTCCAACAGATCATGTAAGATTATAGATTAGCATAGCCCATGAGCTGTGCTCCAAGATAAATGTTCCAATTGATGAGGAATATATTCATACAGTAGAAAAAACTATTGGAACATTCATCGCATGACCATCACATGTTCTTAAAAACATATCGACAAATAGGTATTCATTTCCAATTTATTTTCTAATCTAAAACTTTAAAAATTAATTAAAAAAGCTCTAAACTAATAAATGTTATTACAATCTGACAAAGGTAATGGGTGAAACAAAATACTAAATCAAAAGCATCTAAATAATTGACCTACCGATTGAAAATATGTACTTAAAGCACCATTACCCTGCTCGATCTATATCCACATTTACTAGCATTGATAGTTCAAGTGTATAAAAGGGTAAAATATGGTAGTAGTCACATAATTTTTTTAAATAAAATATGTATGAATTGGAATTTCAAGACTTCATCGGTGTTGATAATGTAAGTGAAATCTATAACTATTATTGGCTATATATCTCAGTTGTAAATGTATTCATGATATATATTTTCATAATTTGATTTTCCAAAAGATAATTTACTATGTTCATTACGAATAAATAAATTTTATATTTTTGGTAGGCGTATATATGGAAAAAAATTAAAGGGATTTTCCCATGAATGTTTTTGGAATCATTAGACCTCACATCACCTCTATATAAAAACAAAAAATAGATAAAAAATGATGAAATAGTGATACGTCTGGTCAAATAGTTTGAATTTTTTTTGGTTAACACACACTATTTAATACCAATGATATAGGAGTAAAACTCTAAAATTTAATCATATAAAATTTATTTTGATTTATTTCATTACATATTCCTTTTTTTTTGTTTTTAAGTATCAATGGAAGCTTATTGCGGTAAATTTGGATACTCTAAATATTTATTTTCAGAATTCAATTCATGGATATCCAAACAAATGTCTATACATGATGGATTTTTTAAATTTGTAATACACTACAATAAAAGTTTTATAACTAATCCTCAATTTATAAAATTTATATTATATTTTTATGAGGATTATATTATGATAGGGTAGTGCATCAATATCCTAAAAAACAAGTAATGAGCCTAGGGGATAAGCATGAGGGCCATGAAAAGTTCTATGAATGAGCGAGTATCGGGGTATATATAATAATATTTCACTATATAAACACATAAAAGAACAAATTACTTCTTCTACTCAATGTTTTTTTTGCAGTTTTTGAAATAAACCAATGAAAAAGATTGTGGTTATTATGTTTGTAAATTTATGAGAGAGATCATATTCCATGAACAAAGTAGCATCCTTGAAGAGGTATTTTCAAAGATAATTAAAATTTAATTTAAAATTTTTACTAATCCTTTCTGTATTTTTATTGTTCTTGTACTACTACGACTCTCAAAAATACTTATATTCACAAGGTGATATAAATGTTCTTAGAAGCGAATGGTCAATATACACAATGGAAGAATGTACACAAATAAAATTAAGATGTGACTTTCATAGAATTTGCGGACTATTTCATATTTATGTTTAATTTAATTATTTTTAGTACTAATAAAATAATATTCTTTATATATATAGGTGGAATCATTTGTTCGAGTCGGGGAATTTTGTTCAAATATACACATGCTCATGGGGGATCAGACTTCAAGGTTGCAACTCAAATAATGACAACAAATAAATGGGCCAAGAATGTATAAAGGTGAATTCCAACTTATTATATAATAAATTATTTTTTTCATCATTTTATCTAAAAATTTTAATTTAATTTTCTTATCATTTTTATCTAATACTTATTTAGTTTTTTACAGATCTTTTGGGAAGTCATACTTTCCTTTTAACTACCTATAACAATCCAGAAAGGAGAGAACATGTTCCTTTATAGTGGAAGAGGAAACCACATGGTGCATGAAATGTGAATTGAATCTTAAGGATAAATATAAAAATGGATTTATTCATATTTGAATGAAAATTATGAATTCCCAAAATATCTTTCATGAACATTTTCCTGAACAGTGTAATGATCAGTCGTATATCAATCTGATACATAGTGTGATCGGTATGGCTCAATGTGTATGTTTTTAGTTTATAATATTATTTTATCCTTTAAGATTAATGTATTCTTAACTACCATGGTTTTACCCATGACTCATGATTATGATCTATGATATGTAGGGTATGAATTTCTAATGTTAATATCACCTTCTAACATCTTTATGCTCATGTTATCCTTATATGATCATTGATATCATCCTTGTTTACACCTATTGAGAATATATGATCATGATTTATTATGTTTAATATCCTTATGTTATTAAGAATGGTTTTATAAATGATATTTCTAAGAAGGTTTCAAGTAAATAATAACTTAATGAGAGACACTTATGAACTAGTTCTTTATATTCCCATGTTTCCAAAAGTAGTAGGCCTAAACTATTTTGGCATGGATCATTATGTTTTGTAAGGAATATTAATCTAATAAGATTTGATATCTATGTATGAAATGTATGGTTCAATATATTTTTTATTAGAGGACCTGAACTAATAAAAAACGAGAAAAAAGAACAAGTGACCGGTATCACTCAAAGTGTCCCTTTTTATTTAAAATTGACATTACTTTTAGTAAAAAGAAAAAGTGACATACAGAAAACTGAGAAAATTCATTCATATTTTTTTTATACATTAGTAAAATGGTCCATAATTCATTTTTATGTGTTGGAAAATACCACACCTCAATTTGATGCATGATGTGTCCAACATGACCTTATGTGTGTATTTTTATATTAAATTAACACTAAATTTAACAAAAAGAACAAGTAACATACTAAAAACCATGAAAATGAATTTGTAATATTTTTATATATTGTGGAAATGACCCATGAGTAATGTTGGACGTTTAGGAATCAACCACACCATAATTCTATTCACGATGTAACTGGTATGACTAGAATTTTCCATTATCAGTTTAAAATTGACATTTTAGATCAAAACGTGACACTCATTAAAAACCAATAAAACATGCTCCAATTATATTCATAGTTTAGGAAAAATATTCATAAGTAATTTTTATGTGTATGAAAAAGTTTCACATCAAAATGTCACACGATGCGATCAGTATGACTCAAAATTCGTGTTTCCAGTTTGAAATGACATTTTAGTAAAAAAACACAAATAGCAAACTGAAAACTGAAAAAATAGATTCATATTATTTTGATCCTTTAGGAAAATTATCTAAAAGTCATTTTTGGTGTTTATTAATTATCCTCATATCAATATGATTCATAGTGAGGTCATTATAACTCAAAGCACCTATTTTTATTTAAAATTGATATTAATTTGTGTAAAAATAACATGTTACATACTAAAAACCAAGAAATTGAATTAATATTGTTTAAATATTTTAGGAAAAAGATATATGAGTCATTTATGATGTTTGGAGTCAAAAAAACCTCAATATGACACACAATGTGACCGTTAAGACTCCATGTGTGTTAGTTTATTTATAATAAACATTAATTTAAGTAAAAATAACAAGTGACATATTGAAAACTTGGAAAATGAATTCATATCATTTTTATATTTTAGGAAACTTTTCCATAAGTAATTTATGATATGTGGAATTCAAAATAACCTCAATACTACATATGTTGTGATCGGTATGACTCCAAGTGTGTCTTTTTTATTTAAAAATGACATTAATTTTAGTTAAAAGAACAAGTGGAAAAATAAAAACTTATAAAACACATTTTTATTGTTTTGATAATTTTGGAAAATAATAAATGATTCATTTTTGACATGTAGGAATAAACTCCACCTTAATCTGATGCACAATGTGATTGGTATGACTAAAAGTGTCCGTTATGAGTTTAAAATTGACATTTTAGTTCAAAACATGCCACTCACTAAAAAACAAGGAAACACTCTATGATTATATTGATAATTTATAACAATGATTAATATGTAATTTGGGACATGTATGAAGTAGTCTCACATCAAACTGATGCATGATGTGACCAGTATGACTCATAATGCATGTTTCTAGTTTGAAATGTCATTTATTAAAAACACAACTGGCATACTGAAAACTGAGAAAAAACATTCGTATTTTTTTGATACTTTATAAAAATGATATATAAGTAATTTATAACATGTAGTAATCATTTAAACCTCAATAAAATGAAAAATGTAACCGTCATGAATCCTAGTGTGCCTTTTTTAATTAAAATTGACATTAATTTAAGTAAAAACAACAAGTGACATACTGAAAATTAAGAAAAAGCATTCAAATTATTTTGATATTTTAGGAAAATTATCCATGTGTAATTTTTTACATATAAGAGTTAAAATTACCAAAATATGATTCACAGTGTGACCGGTATGACTCCACGTGTTTATTTTTATTTAAAATTGACATTAATTTAATTGAAAAGAAAAAGGAACATACTGAAAACTGAGAAAACACATTCAGATTGTTTTAATATTTTATGAAAATGATCCATAAGTAATTTTTGACATATAGGATTTATATTATCCTAAATCAGATGCATGGTGTTACCGGTATGACTCCAAGTGTGTATTTCTATTTAAAATTGACATTAATTTAAGTAAAAAAGAACAAGTGGCATACTGAATACCAATAAAACACATTAATATTATTTTTATATTATGAAAAATGATCCACAAGTTAGTTGTGACATGTAGGAATCAACCACATCTCAATATGACGCACTGTGTGACCAATATAACTAAAAGTGTCTGTTATTAGTTTAAAATTCACATTTTTGTTCAAAATGTGTCACTCACTAAAAAACAAGAAAACATGTCTTGATTGTCTTGATAATTTAGGAAAATGATTCATAAGTCAATTTTTGACATGTATGAAGTGTTCCCATGTCAAACTGATGCACTATGTGACTGGTATGACTCATAATGTGTGTTTCCAGTTTGAAATGACATTTTAGTAAAAAAACACATCTAACATTCTAAAAACCAAGAAAATGAATTACGATTGTATTGATACTTTAAAAAAATTATCCATTAGTAATTTTTGATAGGTAGGAATTAGCCACACCTCAATATAACAAATAGTGTGACCGGTATAACTCCAAACATGTCGTTATTTAAAATTGACATTAATTTTAGTAAAAGAACAAGTGGCATACTCAAAACTAGGAAAACACATTCGAATTGTTTTAATATTTTAGGAAAATGATCCATCACTCATTTTTGATGTGTAGGAATCAAACCCACCTTAATAAGAAGCATGGTGTGACCAGTATAAATCAAATTGTTTATTTTTATTAAATATTGTAATTTTATTATCGTATTCTTTCATAGTAATGCGTAATTTATTTCTTTATAAAATTACTAACATAATGTTTGTTTTTCAATATAGGAGGAATCATTTCATAGAGTTAATATTATTTTTTCAAAAACTAATACCATGGGAAGAAATTTTTGAAAGGGGATCATAAGCACCAGAAGATGAAATATTAGTGTTTAAAAATGTTTTTTTTGTATATTTGTAAATATAATTAAATAAAACATTGTTTGAAATGTAAATAACAGTGTTTTTGTATATACCATGGGTGGAATTATTTTTATTTATGATGTAAATTAAATTGATATAGAATTATATAAATTATAGGTTATATATAATATTGTTTGAAATTAAATTTTGTATATAGAATTGTTTGAAATGACATGTTTTTTGTTGGGTGTGATGTTATATTAAAAGCACATTGTAGCCAGAAGACCTTTATCAGTGCTTTTTTAGAATGGATAAAGTCCTCCCTTTATAAGTGTTTTCTAGAACTGATAGAGTGGACCCACCTTTATTATTTCTATGATTAATAGTGTTTTTTAACATTTTTAAAAGGAAATCTTCACGCTATTAAAGACTATATGTGTAGTAGTGGTGGTAGACCACACTTCCACAAACAAAGATATCGTATTTAAAAAAATGTAATGTATGAAGGTATGTGTTATAAAACAATTAAATAAGAATAAATATAATATATATCATATAAAAATAGAGTTTCCAACATAATTCTCAACCATTAGAGGTGGTTAAGGAAAAACAAACAGTATCGTTTTGTGAGGTTGTAGTTCATCATACACAATAACGGTAAGTTTGTTACCCATTAGATGGAAGTGTGTGTAAGTGTAGGTATAACCATTATAGTAAAGAATGTCAATATATTTATGATACTTAATTTATTATATAATAATGTAATAATAATAATTTAGGTTGTAAATAATGAAAATGAAACAAAAGATCTTGTAAAGGGATGTTACCTCTTCTTTGAGTAACTATTTTGGTTTAAACTAAAGGGATTCATTGGTTGGATTTTTCCCAAAGTGAGGATCTTATGTTTTTTGGAGGGATATTTGGAGGTATTTGGGAAAATTTTAGATGATACAAATGGATTGAGAGTTGTGTAGAAGTGAGGGCGGGGGGGGGGGGAGTTCCCTTTTATAGTGGTGGAGTGAGATTCTTGTAAATATAAAAAGGTAAACACTATTGAGAGGTCTATCTTACATAAATTGAATCCAATAATTGTAAAAATTAAAAAAATAGTTAACTTTTTTTAAATATGTCCATAAAATGGATTTTGGAAATTTTTTAAGGTCATTTGACCCTTAAAATTAATGTTTAACTATTATGTAATCTAATTTTTTACCTTAGTTGCTGTAATTAATTTTAATTACTTGAACAAATATTTTTTGTCAAAAACTTATTGGAAATTACTATATACTATAAATTATTATTTTTAGAAATAAGGAATCCATTTTACCAAATTATAATAATATAATTGACAGAAATTAATTTTAAAATTAATCCCATAGGCATGTCGAGACGACAAGTTTTTAAGCCAAAATGATTAAAAGATTATGATGTTTTTATATCCAATTTCAATGGGAAATTGGTTCCAATTAAAAAATTATATTAATTTATATAAAATATATCTAATTAAAAATAAGAACAAATTAAAAATATAATTTAACCTTATAAATTATTAAGATGAAAAATATGTTTTGGATTAAAATTCAGTGTTTTTTCACTATTCCACAGAATATGAAACTTCTCTAAAAAATACGAAAAATTTACCAGAAGTAAATTTTTATATTCCTATTTAAAAAATAAAGTTTAATTTTTCAAATAGAAATAATTAGTGTTAAAAATTATATTTAAAATAGTTTCTCCATTAAAATGTGGTAAAATTACCTTTTTAAAATATACATTGTTTTATTAATAAAATTGGATTAATTCTTATATTATTACTATTAAAACTATTGTATGAGTGTCCAAAAATATGGTTGAATATATAATATATATATTTTATTAAAAACATTCATCAATATTTGTTTTTTTAATTTATTGTCATTAAATGATGTCAGTATATAGTTTTCTTAGAAAATGAAATTCATCCTTTTCAGATAGTTCTTTCTTTAATTTCTATGTAATTAATAACCAATGGATTCGTTTTATGTACATGTGTAATTTTTTTTCATGATTAAATTAATCCAATTTATAAATCATATTCCAATAGCTATGTATTAACTATAATGATATTTAAAAAAAAATATTAATAGTATATTGTTGTTTGGTAAAACTCGGCCTTGCATGTAATGTAAGATATCAAAGGAACTCAACATTGTGTGTAACAAAAGAAAAGAATAATGTTGTGTGTACAAATATATAGTGTAAGTGATGTTTTTAGTGCAATATTAACTTATTATTGCATACAGTACAAGCCAAAATTAGTGTTTTCATATAACAAAAGCTATATTTAATGTTGTGTGAAATGTAAAATATCTAAAAGATTAAATTAATTTGAAATAAAATAATTCACAAAATTTTTGGGTGTTACATTATACCTCAATTTAAATTAATATATCCCTAGAAAATTTTCTAGGTTATAAATGTTTTAATACTTTAAAGGTATATTCATATAATCTCACATCATAAAAATGAATACTAAAATTTTCTTTAAAAAAGAAAGGTTGAAAACATAACGGTTTCCCAAAGTAACTCATAACATGGTTTCCACATGAGATAACATAGTTGGAAATTGAAATCATGGGCATGGAAAAGAAATATAACTATAATGTTTTGGTGGAGAGTGATAGAGAACATGTTTAGGAGAAGTTAATGATTAGAAATCCATTACCCAGAAAGGCTTTAAAAGGACATTGGTAACATTAAAAATGATGATACACCGACACCATTTTATTTAATGACCATTTTTCTTAAAGTTGAATAATTTTCAGGAAAATATATACTTACATGATTTTATTACAACATTACATTTTATATGACTTGATCAACATATATGTCATCTCTTATTCAATGAAATAAAGGTGAATTTTTCATCCCTAAAGCATTAATAGATCACTAGATCCCTAAATAGAATGAAAGGTCATTCCATCTGGCATTATCGCAAAAAATGTTATCACATGTTATAAAACATGCATAAATCCTTATATAGAGAGATAATAATTTAATCCTTAAAACCTCATATGAAGTTTAATATAAACCATTATATAAATGGTTAACCTTATAACTATTTCAAAAGATGGAAGTCCAAGAATTTATAATTAAGGTCACAAAATTTATGACAAATATATTAGAATTGATCCCCTATATATCATAAAGTATCTATTTTTTACAAAAACCAAACATGTGAATACATTTATCATGTATTTTCTTATCACATGGTAATAACCTAAATTACCGTAAATCCTTATTCATAACATTCATATTTCCTTATTCCAATGTTTATTGGATATATTTCACAAATCCAAAAATGTTTTAAATTTAATCAATTATATCATAAACCAATTATAAACAATTTCTTAACAAGTTCCAGGGTAATTAGTACCATCTAATTTACTTATTCATATCCAATATATCTTTATCCAAATATCATTATCTTATCAAAAGGAACACATTAAGGGTTATCATTCCCTTAATCATATGTTCCCCATTAACACCACCTTTCTATTAAATAACTTTTCTAGTCCATTAGAACCATTAAACATATTATTATAAATACTTAGTGAAAACATAAACTAAACAATCCTTATATACTTCATGATTCATATAACATAATATTTTAATTCAAAAAAATATACACTTTAATTATCCGACTTTATTCTTAAACAATTACTTAGGATTCATCAAATTATTCCTTAAAATATATTTCCTAGAATATAAAATATGAATCATGTATTAAGGTTCCTCAACCTCAATCTAATCAAGCTTCATACATTTAGTGTAAAAAATACTAGATTAACATCCCATACCTTTCACATGCCATTTTCAATATCTTTATCTTCAGCGATATAACCAATACTCATAAAAACTTCCTAATTCATTTCATGATATTTCCAATTAGGAAATTGACTTTCATAATTCCCATACTTTCCATATTTGAGACATTTAATTTTAACCAAGTACCTTCTTGTTCCCAACATTGGATTAAACTACAAATCATAGTCTGAGAAACACTTATCATAATAGAAAACCACATAATCATGGAGAATTTTTTATTGGATGTCTAAATCACAACACCTTAGGTTTATCCTAAGTTATTCATAGTAATATTATATTTAAATCATTCATGATGGTTCATAATATGGTTTTGAATTTATAAAGAATATCCCTTAAGAGTATCAAACTAGGTGCGAAGAAAGACCCTTTGTCACACACAAGTTATCGATTGAGTCTCGCTCAATATGGTATTTTTGATTAACCCCTATATACATCTATTCTAGAGAAACATACACATGTAGTATATTGAAATGGATGTATTTCTAGGAAACCACTACCTCTATCCTTTACCAAAATTCAAGGACATTTTCCTAAAAATTAACTCATTATTATACTTATCCTTAGAGATATCCCTAGACATATACTTAGATGTATACCTAGGGATCTCACAGAAGTTTTATCGTCTTAGTTTCCAAAGGTTGACTATACCTTTCCTATAACACCAACTATATAGACTAAACCATAACATAAATAGATATTACATCATTTAAAATAATATTCAACACATTAAACAAGTGTATTTTTTGGAATTATAAAAGTTTAGTGTCATTGGAAACATGGAATCATAACATTATAACTTGGTGAAAGATCTCAACATCTCCCTTAATGATATTACAATTTAACACTCCAACTTAAAACCATTATTCATAACTTGGGGAGAGTAAACATTAGAAAAGAGAGATCTAAGATTCTAAGTAATGGTAAATAAGTGAGATATGTAAGAATAACATGAGTATAAGGGTATGAGAACATGATCCCAACATTATAAGATCATACCATACATATTAAAGATCATAATAAAGAGTCATGGAATAAATATTAATAGTTGATAAGAAATAAGTTATAAGGGTGATAAATCATCCTAAATCAATTGTGAACCATAAGTTTATGTAATATTATCATGAAACCATTATAACTAAATAAACCCATTTCAGGTGTCAATGTTAACTTCCAAGACCCTCGATATAGTGGATTAAGACACACTTGTCTCCCATTTTTAGACTAGGAAACACCTGTTTTGCATAGTGGAACCAGTTTCCTATAGTAGATCATGACACACCTGTTTCCTAGTTTGGATCAGGGCACACCTATTTCTCATTTTATATAAGGACACACCTATTTCCTATTATGGATCAAGCTCATCGACATTTTCCCATGATTATATTAGGAGATATATATATATATATATATATATATATATTTACCAAATTCAATTGAGGGAGATATATTCCCCACCCATCACATAATAACATCATACATATATTTTCCACAAGATACTAAAACTTTCATCATATAATGACCCATAAAAAGAGATGGGATTCTTAAACATCATATTATAACCTAGGAAATGAAATGTGTATAAGAATTTCATCATATTATTACCTATGGAAAATACACCGGTCTCAAAATAATTTCTTGAAAGTATAACCCATGAAAAAAGTGGGTTTTAAAAGAAGATAACCCGTGGAAGAGAAACATGTGTCATAAACATCATTCCATTAAAACATAAACCATTCAAGAAAGAATATGAATAATATTCTTGGATCATATCCATAATAAAGCATAAACTATTACAAAGTATATCATTTGAGATGGAGAAGGATTTTAAAACATCACATGGAACATTTCATAAGGTAAATATAATTTCTTTGAAAATCCTTTTCATAAAACCATTTGAGAAATATATTTCATATAAAGAAGACTTTATAATTTCATTTAAAACATTTCTTTGGGAAAATATATTTTATGTTTTGAAAAACACTTTTTAAAATATAAAACCTTTCAAAACATTTTTATTTTAAAATGGATTTTAATACTTAAAAATAAATCAGGAAAACATCTTAAAAACCTTTTTCCTGGAAAACTTATAAAACAATATTAAAGTCCCTTTTAAAATCTATTTTTTTGAAAACTTATAAGGGAATCTTGAAATCATTTTGAAAACACTTTTCCATGAAAAGTTATAAAATAAGCCTGAACAACTTTTGAAAACCTTTTTCCATAAAAAATTATAAGAGAAGATTTCATATATTTTTAAAACATTTTTAAACATTTTTTTTGAAAACCATTATTAGAAAAACATGGTTTTTAAGGAACATAGATTTCCAACCAAAGACAGATATAGTCAGATTTTCTTAAAAACGGTTTTCTAATTATCTTAAGTACTAAATAGTGGAAAAATTATTCCAATACATGAAGATATCATAGATAAATATAGGTAAAAAATTCATGATATTTATTATGATATGGATTATAAGGTTTTATCAATGGAAGTATAATCGTAAACAATCTTAATAAACAGAGAGATTGTAACAATAAACTCTTACCACATTGGTGACATTAAATCATAATACGCATGATAAAAAAACATTAAATGAAACTTTTATTATAATAAAAGTAATACTATTCATTATATAACATTTCAAGGTAAATTATATACACCTTATAAAATAATATAGGTTCATAGCATAACATGTGTCTCAAAAAAGGAAAACTGAGACAAAATTAACTAATCGATTTGGAAACTTTAGAACCTTAAACCCCATGAAAGAGATATCATGAAATGGATATGTAAATAAACATAAATTTAAGTATAAATACCATAAGATACATTCATGGGTATTATATACAACACACAAAATAAACATGTGGTGAAAATGGAATGCATCTCATAGATATAAAAGTGAGATAAGAAAACCCTTACCTTAAGTCTTGAATTTCATTATAAACATTCAAAACAACAATATAATAAATATAAGTTTATTATAAATCTACCTAATATCCATATAAATATATATAATACCATATATTATTCAATTAAGACTATATATTACCTTTTTATTAACAATTCCATGTTAAAGAACCATTTTGTGAAATAACCGCTTTGTTTATCGTACATGCTCTGACTTGTTATTCTTGATACTCTTAAAAATAAAAAGATTAAATTATTTATATAATGTAAAACATGATTTATATATCATATATATTTATTTTATAAATATTTATAACTTTATATAAAATATAGATATATGAAATGAAATACACCATTCATGGAGACGGTAGGTCCTATATACGCATGGACAATGTTTCCGTTTTCTTATCGTATCGAAAGAAAAGTAAATGATATATATTTATATATATAATATAATTAGATTAAAATTATTATGTCATATATATCATATAATTTCACTAAAACCATTATAAATACATTCCATGTATAGTGTGAATGAATCACATCGCTTTAAGGAGGCGTCCACACTTCCACAAACGAAATTATCATATTCACCCAAAATGGAAAACATGAAGGTATGTATTATATAATAATTAAAAAAGAATAAATACATCATAAATATCATATATATCATATAAAAATATAATTTTCATCATAATTATCAACCATGAGAGGTGGTAAAGGAAAAATGAACAACATCATTTCGTGGGGTGGTAGTTCGCCGTACACAAGAATGGTAAGTTTGTTACCCATTAAATGGAAGTGTGTGTATATTTAAGTAGGACCCTCATAATAACAACATATAAGTATATTAAGGATAATGAGTTTATTATATAATCATCTAATAATAATAATTTATGTGGTTTAGAATTAAAATAAAACAAAATATCATGTGAAAGGATGCCACCTCTTCTTTGAGTAACTCATGTTGGTTTACACCAAAGGGATTCCTTGGTTCAATTTTTTGACCAATTTAAGGTTCATAGTTTGATAAGGGGGATTTTGGTATATTTTTTTAGGATTTAGAAAATACAAAGGGCTTGAGATGTGTGTAGAAGTGAGGGGTGTGGGGGGGGAGTGCCCTTTTATAGAGGAGGAGTGAACATAATGTAAATATAAAAAAGTAAACACTACTGAGGGGTATCCCTTACATCCAAAGAATACAATAATTTTTTCAAATTAAAGAAAAGATATAAATTCGTCGAAATATGTCATGAAAATGGATTTTGGACATGTTTCTATGTCATTTTCCCCTTATGATCAAAGTTTAACCATTAAGTAAACTAATTTTTACCTTAATCACTGTAATTAATATTATTTACTTCCAATAATAATTTTGGTAAAAAATTAAGTTTTCCTTATTATAAATTAGAAATTATTATGATTAAAAATATTGAATAAAATTTTCCAAATTCTAATCATATAATTTACGTAAATTAATTTATGATCAATCCCATAGACATGTCACGACAATTTGTTTTTTCAAGAAACAACTGTTTAAAAGTTTGGGAAGTTTTTATATACAATTTCAATAAATAAATGGTTTTAATGATCTAAATTGGATTAATTTATTTACAAGTGATATAATGAAACTTTAAAATTAATTCAAAATATAATTTTACCCGATAAATTATTTAGATGAAAAAGCAGTTTTGGATTAAAATTTAGTGATTTTCACTATTCCTCAAATATCAAAATTCTATAAAAGATACCAGACATTTACCCAAAGTAAATTTCAATATTGTTCTTTTAAAAAATAAAGTTTAATTTTCCATATAATAATATAAAAGTTTTAAAAATTATATTTAAAATGGGTTCTTCTTTAAAAGGAAGTAAAATTACCTTTTAGAAATATACATATTTTTATTCATAAAATTGAATTTATTCTTATCTTATCACTATAAAAAAATTGGATGAGTTTCAAAAAATTTGTTTGAATATATAATATATAAATTTTACTAAAAAAATTCATCAATATTTGATTTTTTAATTTATTGAGATAAAATAGTTTTTGTACATAGTTTTCATAGAAAAGAAATTTCATCATTTTCAAATAAATCTTAATTTAATTTATAACTAATTGATAACCAATGGATTCATTTTATATACATGTTTAAACCCTATTTTCTTAATTCAATTAATCCTATTCATAACTCTTATTCCAGTTGCTAAGTGGTAACTATAATGATATTTTAATAATAATTTTAATACTATATTGTAGTTTGGTAAAACTCCACCTTATGTGTAACACAAGCTATCGAAGGAACTCGACAATGTGTATAACACAATACATATATAATTTTGTATGTACCACAAGATAATATAACTATTTTTATAGTGAAATATTAATTTGGTGTTGCGTATAATGTAATCCAAACCTAGAACTTTCATATAAAAATTTATATTCAGTTTTTCATGAAATATAAAATATCCACAAGATTAAATTAATTCAAAAAAATTACAAAATATCATGGTGTTACAAGGAAAAAATCCATAATTTGATACATTGAAGTTTCTAAATTAGCACCAAATCCCTTCTGAATTAGTAGTATAACAAGGAAGAAACAAAATTACCACACTGTTATGATATCCATCAACACCAGCCGTTTAGTAGGAATCCCATCTTAATCAATTTTCCAACAAACTAATAGAACCCTGAAGGAGGAGACATAAAAATTGAAGGTAGGAAATTATTAAATTTGGAAAATTGATAAAAATTAGTGGATCCCAATATAATTCCACATTAAGTAAGATTTACTAAATTCCAATATTATTATTTAGAAACATATAAAGCCACATATAGAAGAATAAGTTAATGTTATAAGGACTATAACTGTACATAAACACTCATTATTAAATAAAATAAAATTTTCTATATATGCAATTGATTAGTTTCTATTCTCATGTTATCAACCTTTGTTCTTAATATATATTTATTTAACTTCCAAAAGTGAACCTATCATACACAATGGAAATTATTTTTAGTTTGAAGGATCCATTTTTATCAAAGGGATTAAATATAATCTTATCATCTTGGAAGGGGAAAATCTTTTATTGACATATTCAATAATTCTATATCACTCATGTTTCACCCAATATATCCTACTTCTCAGTGCATATATAACTTCGCTATTTTTATCAATATATTAAAGTACACGAACCGTGACACGAATTAACAATAATATCATGTTTAATAAAAAATATACCCATTTTATAATAGAAATATACAATGACATGAAAATATATTCAATTACAAATTATATGGTTTAATGAATGACGTCATTACGAGTTGAAAATTATTGAGGTAATTTGCACTATAAATTTGGTCAATCATCTATTTTAAAAACCAATACTTGGGTTGGAAAACTGAAGGTTTTAACATCCCAAAATAGCATTCTTAGAAGTTGGTAGATGTTTTGGGGAGACCTCGGTGTTTAAGAAGAATCTAGAGAGTGGATGGTCAAGCTTGGTGGTTGTAGTAGCCACTGGTTAGCCTAGTGATCCAAGGCCCCTACTGGGCTCATCAGCCAACTAATGGTCTCATGTTGGGATTATTTAAATAAAAAACTTTTTAATCATTTTTCTTGTAATGGATTTCAGTATTTATATAGGTAAGGGGATCAAGAAAAGAAATTAATTGTCTTAATTTTCCCTTTCCTTACTCTCTACTAATCCACTTCATTTTGGGAGGAATCCGAGTGTGTTGTAACAACAATTCAATGTAAGATCATACATTTTATTCCATTATTGAACAACTCTAATATAGACACTTAATTACCAAAATTTCATTTTTTTATTTATCATTGATTCCACCAGAGGATGGAATAATTGATAGAGGAAAATGGCGAATCTATGGAGCTCACATAGAAGATGACATGTGATACTATCTGCACACTATTCATCATCATTTAGTTGGAGTTAATCAACTTCCCAAATATTATATAAGGGTTGTGCTATAATTGGATGAAATTTACGATTTTTTTAGATATCATATGATATGTATTTCATGTGGGGATATGCCGAGGGTGTGTTGTGGGAATTCTGTGGTGGGTTGGTCAAGGTTATGACACAACAGTGGTGCCCAGTGAGCTTTCCAAAAATTATGCCACATTGTATTAAATTAAATAATTAATTATAATGGTTTATACTTAATTAATTATGAGACATATTGTAAATTAGGAGATCAAGTGGTGGTAATGGCTCAAATGAGGCATATTCAGAATTGGTAGAGTCTTGGTTGAGAAAAGTGAGGTTGGTAACTCCATTTGAAGTTGTTTTCCCCTATCAGAAGAAACTATATATATTTTTATGAAATAGTGTATATGTGTGTGGGAATTATACATGGGATTGGGTAGAATGAACAAAGACCAATTGACCCTTATGCTATGTGACAAGGGTGACATTATTAATTATACCTTGGATACATTTTTGGAAGAACTTAGAATGTTCTTATTCATTCGATGAACATGTATCCAAGAGAAGATGGTGTTGGTTTCTTTTAAAAGAGAACTTGCGAGGTCTCAGGATGTGATATGGGTAATGGGAATAGACTAGATATTTTTCCTAGAGCCTTTCAGGTAGTTATTAGTGGTTTTTGGATGACTGCTACTTGGTGTCCTTGGGGAGAAATGAGATGAGACCACATCTTGGGTCATGGTAAATAATAAAGGATTTTTAAATTGGTATTCCATGTGGATTTTGGATAGGAAATGGGCCTCTATTATTGAGGCTAGTTTTTAGGTGAGAGTTTAAGCTATGATATCACTATAGAAAGTCCTTATCATTGGGTCATTTGTATGAGATTTATGGGGAATATTGTTCATGTGTGTGTGTGTGTGTGAATATATATGAGGACTATTTTGTGATATGGTATAATTATCTGTGTATGAATGGATTATGATACCTATTCTAGATTTGATTTTCATAGTGTACATGTGTGGTCCGTGAGACCTATAAATTAGCTGACGTGTTTGTTCCCATATGTGCTATTCTTTGTTATGTGTGAATTATCAACATGTGAAGGTTTTTTTCTAGAATCAATGTGAAAAGTTGGACTATCATGGATGGTTTAGTCTTAGAGTCAGATCATGTGCAAGTATGAAATGTGATAATGATGAAAATCATACCCAATGGAAGGAAAGGGGTATAATGACCTTGTGGCCTGACCTAAGATAGATAATTGGATACGATAGCCTTATGACCTGTCCTGAGATAGTGGATGGGGATAAAATGGCCTTATGGGATGACCTAAGGCTGATGACAAGGTGAAAAAAAAAACGTATGGAACAACCTAGTAAAGGTTGGGGAACAATTGTCTTATGGTCTAACCTAAGGCCAAGCTAGGGGTGCACAAGCCTTGTAACCAGAAATGGAGATTGATTGGATATGGGCATAGATCCAACCATTTGGTGTCCTTACAAACTAGTGCAATATGTGATGATGTACGTGACTTGCCTTATGAAATGGAACTGATGTAGGTATGGTAGGGTGTCACAGTGTCTTGGTTAACATCTGATGACCTGAAAGGTATCTGCGTATATCTAAGGGTAACTATGGAATGGTTATCACATGATTAATTTATGACCATGTTTATTTATGTATTTATTTTCCTCACACACACACACACACACACATGACAATTTATATTCATGGTTCTTGGTGAGACCCTACTTAGTTTATTCTTATACCACGCACAAGAATCTTGGTGCACATACAGACCTGAAGTTTTTTTCATGCTAGATTACAAAATGTGTATTGGATCAAGCTTGTGCAACTCAACTAGTATGTGGAGAAAGATATTGGGATGAGGGTTAAGGTTGTAGGAGTAACCCCCTTTTTATATTTTTTCTTTTGTATATGTCTTTGGACCAGTTGTGAGCCAATTATATATTTTTATATATGATTTACATCATAATTTATTATGGCATCTTTTTATAGTGTTTATGTATAATTTATTGATTATTATGGATTACCATATTTTTAGTTTTTTCTGTTATAATTTTATAATTTTATGTGAGTGAATAGTTTCACCACTATTATTCTAGTCCCTTTCCAATTGTTGGAAACCTCTCACATACAAGGATTCTAGATTCAGGTCATGTGACCCTCTAGCCCAATCCTGAAGATTCTTTTCAGGGGACTCACAAATTAGTATTAGAGGAAGTTTTTTTATGATTTGGGTATTTGGTAGATATGTGTTAGAGAAATGTGCCATAATATATGATAGACCGTGGAATGAAGTGTTATGAACACCTTTTCTATGGGATGTTCTGGTTATCGAGGCAATTGGATTACTGCTCTTACTTTGCGCTATTGTGATTACTATTTTTATTTTATATGAAATGTTAAAAATATGAGATTTTTATGGATCGTATTTTCAAATATTAGAAAGAGGCCAATGTTCATTCATCTTACTAGGAATATAGGCATCACATGACATGTACATGTTTGTGTGAGATTTTCTTTATGTTCATATAATGAAAGGTCATGTGGATCCCAGTAGAGGTCAAACTATGGTGATAAATGGAGTCCCTTCATAAAGAGATGTTTGGGGACTATTAGTGGGTATGTGGAGGAATGTAATTCCCCCAAAAATGGAATGTGGTTGGTTTTTAAGGACCTACATTGTTATAGGTTGAAAATTCGTGAAAAATATTTAACAATCTAATTGGCGGATGATCTGTTTTTAGAATCGATGCTAAGGTTGAAAGTCCTGAGGTTTTGAAATACTAAAATTTTATTCATGAAAATGGTTGGAAGTTCAATGGATACCCTTGGTGTTTAAGAAGAATCTAGACAATGGATAGAATATCTGGTGATCCAAGGCCCCTTTTGGGTGCTGGTGGGCCACCAATTTTCATGTGTGACCCAACATCTTTCTATATGTGTAAGACCACAATACTTTACAATATTTTTCTTTTAGAATAAATTTAATTTTTTCCAAAGATTTATTTATAAAAAAAAACAATTTAATTTCATGTTATAAACAATATAAAGATTAACTTTATATATATAGAATGCCAAGGTTATCTTAAATTACATACAAGATAGACTTTCCTTGATGGCTATCGTAACACACAAGACCGAGTTTTACCGAATAATAATATGTTATTAAAAATATAATTATTTAACATAATGAAATATAATATAGTCAATAAATTTATTTTTATGAAAATTATTAACTATCTTATTAGAATAAATTGTGGAATTCATTGGTTACAAATTAATATGAACTGAATATGACAACCAATTAAATATAAAGTGATTTTTTTATAAAAAACTATTTTTAGGCTCATGAAGCCTCTTTATCGTAATAAATTAAATTATTTAAAACTTGTGAGTGATATTAATGTAATATATATGTTATATATTCAATAAAATATTTTTTATATTCACCCAATTGTTTTTATAGGCATAATATGAGAATAAACCAAATATTACACATAGAAACCTTTATTTTAATAAAAGCACTTTTACCACCTTTTAATGGAGAACCTATTTTAAATATAAATATTGAAAATTTAAAAAAATTTATATGTAAAAAGTAAACATAATTTTTTAAAT
This sequence comes from Viscum album, assembly GCA_963277665.1. Classification (NCBI taxonomy): domain Eukaryota; kingdom Viridiplantae; phylum Streptophyta; class Magnoliopsida; order Santalales; family Viscaceae; genus Viscum; species Viscum album. The sequence continues at coordinate 1,082,254,570 of OY728146.1, read as the reverse complement.
ATAAACATAATAATTAGTCTATGGTTGATCTTTTGTATTTTTCTGTGAAGTCTCATTTTTTGATGAATAGTGAAAAGTGCTGATTTTTAATTCAAAAATCCTTTTTCTTCTAATTTTTATATAAGGATAAATTTTATTTTAAAGTGGATTTAAAGTTTACTAAATATGTTTTTATTAGTTAATCCAATTTAAGTCATTTGAATCCTTTTCACTTTTAAATTGGATATAAAAACTCACCAAATTTTTGGATGTTTTTACTTCAAAAACACGCATTGCCATCCTATCTATGGGGTTAATTTTAAATTAATTTCCGCCACTTATGTGATTGTAATTTTAAAAAATGGATTAAATATTTTGAATCAGAATAATTTATAATTTATAATAATTTCAATAGAGTTTTTTACCAAAAAATTTAGTAAAAATAATTAAAGTTAATTACAATGATTAAGCAGGATATTAGATTAACAAGAGACTAAACTTTAATCCTAACAACCAAAACGACCTAGAAACAAATAAAAAATCTATTGGATGTTTATATTTTGAACATATAATCTATTGGATCAAACTATTTCTATTATTGGAGTCACTTTTCATAGGAAAAACGTGGGTGGAATTCCCTTTCAAAAAATTTACAACCCCTCATCAACTATAAAAGGCACTCAACCCTACAACTTCATCACACCTATAAATCCATTTATGTCGACCATGATCTTTCCAAATATCTATTAAACATATATCCCATAAAACTATAAGAATAATATTAGGAATAAATATATCCAAGGAATCATTTTTGTGGAAACTAAAAAGAGTTACCCAAAGAAGAGGTAACATCTTTCCTTATGTTCTTTAGTTTTATTTTCATTATCCACCCAATAAAAAATTATTATTCCAAGATTATATAATAACATAATTATAATCAATATGCAGTTATATTTTATGTTAATTTTTTGAACTTCACTTACACACACATTCATCTTATGGGTAACGAACCTATCATTTATGTGTACAGAGAACTACCGCCTCACAAAACAGTGATTGTTCAGTTTTAATTTACCACCACTAATGGTATGAATTATGATGAACACAATATTTATATATGATATATATTATATTTATAATTAATTTATTCCTATTTATTTTTTATATAACACATACCATTATTATTTTTATTTTGTGTAATTATGATAACATCATTTGTGGAAATGTGGACAACCGCCCCCTCAAAGAATTGTGACTCGTTCACACTATCCATGGAATGTATAATGGATGGTTTTCATAAAAATTTGTGACATATATAAAATATATATGATACTGAAATTATAATATACATATATATCACTTAATTTTAAATCTTTTATTATGAAAAAGAAATGAAAGTAGTGTTCATGCGTCCATACGACCTATCGTTTTCATGAATAGTGAATTTAATTTATTAAATACATATATTATGGATTATTATAAATAAATATATAATAAATATATATGATATTTAAATCATGTTTTAAATTCTAGATATGTTTAAATTATGATCTAATTAATATTAATAACAAGTAATAAGTCAAAATATACTTGAGAAACTAGACAATTGACACCTGAAATAGAGAAAATAATGAAAGATTAATAAAAAATATGAAATAAGATATTATAAAAAGATCATATATGATATCATAAATATGAATATGGTTCTAGTTTAATTTATTAACATGTTTTAAAGAACTATAAACTAGGTTAAATACTACAAAAAAATCAAGAATAAGGTAAAATATTTCATCGCAATTTATATTCCATTGAGACTTATTTGTTTTTATGAACGAATTCACTTTTTTATGATGTATATACTTACCATTGAAATTTTATATCATGAATATTTTTATTATCATAATATTTTAAGATTTATTTAATGTTATTTCTTCAAGGGAGTTATGATTTCAAATGTTTTAAAGCAGTATGTGACACTATGGAATGTTTAATGATTATTTTCCTCATGAATGTGTTAATTTTAATTAAATAGTATTTCCATTAATCAAATTTAACAACCCTTTTTGTTAACTATACTTCGTTGTAGAATTATTGATAAATTCATATCCTTTATTAAATACAAATATTTGATAAGGCATATCTTTTTAATAATTGAATCGATTATTTGATATGAGTAATGCTTTGGAAATGTATGACATGGGCGAGGAATGATTATATAGAGCCCCTCGATAAATTGGTAGTCTCATGAGATTAACTAGTTGGCCAAATTAGATGTGCTTTTACCTGATAATCTAAATTGTCTTGTGAACGGTCTTTTTGGTAAATGTACCATGTACCTAGGAATCATGGAATCCAATAATTAAGCATTTAAGTCATTTAGATTCAGTTATTATTTATACATGATATTTTTCATGGAAATATATATATACCTATTTTATTCTCAGTTTATTGATTAAATGGAATGTGTTAAATTTTCTTACCTTTCCATATTGATTAGGCCTTATCTTGTTATTTGATATAACATACATTATCAGTTATTTACCTTTCCATGTTTATTATTATCATCAATTTATTTTTTATTCTAAATTACTTACCCTTAATGAGAATTTGATATCACCATGATTAATTTTCCTTTCCATAGTTTATGAAAAAAGAAATATCAGAATAAGCTTTTAAGGAGACTATTCATCCCATTTTATTATGTATTATTTTTTATTTTTTATTTCCCAATGTATTACGGGTATTGTGAATATAATATTGTTTTCCAGAAAAGCTAAATTGATTGGTCCTTTAAAATTTGATTCCTTGAAATCATGTCAATGTGATAAAATAATTAATCGGCTATAAGATTCTGGGGTTGGGGTGTTACAGTTTTCATCAATGGAATATTAGAATAAACCTTGGATATAATATTTAGAAAAATTATATTAGGAAAAATAAACCTAAGGCTGAATTTTAGGATAAGAATAAAAGAACATCCAAGAATTTTGGTAAGGTAGAGATTATGTGTGTATTCTTAGTAATACATCCCTACCTAGATATTATAAGTTGATATGGTTTTGGAAAAAATATACATAGAGGTAAAAACTCAGACAAGTTACACCGGGCCTGAGTTGGCATAACCTGGTGCATGACAATGGGCCTTACTGTGTAACTGGTTTTACATTCATGGGGGATACACTTAAGATAATTCAAAATTTATTTACAAACCATTATGAATGATTTAAATGTAATGATATCACCAAAGAAACAATTTTTATAATTATGAGATTAGTTGTGGAATTGTTTTTCAATTTATGATTAGTGTTTTAATATTTTTGGGATTATACATTATTTTTGAATAATTTTATGATCTTATTTAGTATATGACATTGTTTTGAATCAGAACCTGGAAGGAATAATGGTATCATTACTCATGGAAAATGTAGAGACTTCCCTATTGTGGAATCAAATACAGCTAGTATTGGAACTGATAATGTTATTGAAATATCAGGGTAGATTAATCATGTTATGATACATAAGCTTGACAAGAATGTGAAATGTATTCCACATAAATATTCTATGATATTGGATTGATTTTTTCTATAAAGGCCACCATCAATTACTGAGACTACTGACCCAATGGGGGTTGAGCAATGAGTTAAGTCTTTGGAGAAGATATTCATGGAATTTGGATGTGTTTAAAAGAAAATGTTACACTTTCAGAATATAATCTGAAAGTGATACAGATCAATGGTGGTAATTGATATATAATACCAAGAAGAAAAATGAAATAGAACTCATGGAATAAAGAACATTCAAAGAATACATTATTCTATAAATACTTTCGTCATGAGAAACAAAGTGAGATGAAGATAAAGTTCCTTAGGTTAAAGAATAAGGTGGAAGAAAGTGTTTTGGAATATGAATCTACCTTTTACAAGTTAGCGAAGTATTTTATATATTTCATATGCTATATGGAATAAAATATTGATCATTTATTTGAAGGACCTAAACCATGTATCTAATGGGAACTATTGTCTCCAATTTTTTCTTCATATGATGAAATAGTTTTATGTGCTATCTAGATAGGGAAATAATTCTCCAAGTCTTATAGAATCAAAGGTAATAATGATAATAAGATAAAGGCAGATTAAATGATGGATAAAGGGTAGGAGGGAAACAATTATTTTCCCACATGTGATAACGGTGGAAAAAATTACCTTGTAAAATAATTGAAAGGATTGAGAGTTTTTTATAAATGTGGGTAAAAGGGTGACCATGAAAAATAATGCAAAGTGAAGAAGTAAAATTCTAATATTTAATGTTATAACTACAAGAATATGGGGCATTATTGAAACAAAGTTCCCCAGCATTAATAGAATATACATCCTAATAATCTAAATGGTCAAGGTCAACCATATGTCATTGACACAACTGAAGTGGAATAATTAATGTACTTCTATATTTGGATCTAAGAAATATGTTTTTAAAGTATATTATTTATGATTTTATCATCATAAGATTTATAAAATAAATAAGGATTATACCACATTACTTTTTCATTAAGGATTTAAGATCATATGCTAAATGGTACCAAGAAAATTTATTTAGTAAAAATTAAAACTTTTTGGAAAACACATGGTTAAGGGAAAGAAAACCATTAATATGTTCCTAATTTTATGAAAATGATGTTTAGATAAATAAATTATTGGTTTATAAAATGTAAATTAGATATGTTCTGTCTACTTTGGAAGTGAGTAATGATCTGTTGAATAAGTGGTTTAAGATATCATTGATGGAGTTTAAATAATTTTTGGATTTAAGGAATATATCCAATAATATATATTATATTTAATGAATAAGAATAATGCATGTTTTCAATAATTTTTTATGCTAATTAAAGTTATTAACATATTCATAAGTTTGGTATGTGATTATTAAAAGACACTTCATGTTATTTGATAAGTTCATTTGGTAACATTCCGTTTAAAGTGTGAGATCATAATCTCTTGATAAAGTTAACCATTTATTAAATGGTTTAAATTGATATTTGGATGAGGTTTTAGAGGTTAATGTATTACTTAAACTTATTAAGAAAACTATGGTAAGGAATTAAGTAAAAATAGTTCAATTCACAAATGAAGGATAGGATTGTGCTTATTAAATAGAAATGTACCAAGTAATTATATTTCATTACATTATTATAGAGTGATAGAATTCCTCAATAATAGGAAAATGATCTTCAAAAAAAATATTTTCCTATTATCATCATTTTTATGATATTAATATCTTTTTCATAACAATAGTATAAGGATATTTGGTTATCAACTTTTAGATGAACATGTTCTCCAGCACTCTCCGTAAGAACTTGATAGATATATTTTTCTTCCATATCTATGTTTCCATTTCCCACCCATGTTCTCCTACCAGGGAACTTAGTTACGTAACCATTGTACTTTACATTATCTCTTATTAAGAATATGTGTTATTAACCCTACTCTTGATGTAGGTTTTCAACAATAGTTTATTTTCAAATACCAACCCATTGATTTCCGAGATTGAGTTTGAATTTCTAGGAAGAAGTTTATTTAAGGTGGGTAAAATGCAACACCCCAAGACTTTACAATATTTTACTTTTAGAATAAATTTATTTTTTGTTTTTAGATTTCTTTATATGCAACAAAAATTTATTCTTATGTTACATGAAAAATAAATTATAACTTAATTTTTATAGAGCACCGATTTTATCTTGTGTTACATGGAAGACTTACTTTCTTTAATGGCTTGCATAACACATAAGACAGAGTTTTAACAAACAATAATATATTATTAAAAATATTATTATTTAATATAATTAGATATAATATATCCATTAAATTTATGGTTATGAACCTGATTAACTAACTTATGAAAATATATGGTTTAACTCATTGGTTACAAATTATTTATAAATAAATATAAGAACCAATTGAATATAAATGGAATGTTTTCATAAGAAAACTGTTTTCATGTTCACAAAGTGATTTAATCATAATAAAAAAATTAATTAAAATTAGTGATTGATACTAATGTAATATATATTTCATATATTAAATAATATATTCTTTTATTCATCCAATTTATTTTATAGGCATAATATGAGAACATACCCAATATTACAAAAAAAACCTATATTTTTATAAAATATGTTTTATAATATTTTTATGGTGAACCTATTTTAAATATATATATCTTTTACTTTGATAAATTTAATTTTTTAAAATAAAACTCATTTTTTAATTCAAAAAATAAAAATTCAGTTAGGGTGAATCTTTGGTATTTTTTGGTGAAGTTTCACTTTTGGATGAATAGTAAAAAATACTAAATTTTAATTAAATGCTGATTTTTATTCAAATTTGTTTATATGGATTTGTTATATTTTAAATTGGTTTCAATCTTACATAAGATATTTTTTATTAATTAATCCAATTTAATTAATTGGAATCAATTTAACTTCGATATTGGATTTGAAAATTTAGCAAACTTTGGGAAATTTTTACTTAAAAAAATAGCATTGTCATCCCACCTGTAAGATTTATTTTAAATTAATTTCTACAAATTATGTGATTGGAATTTGGGGAAAAGGATTACATATTTTTAAAAAGCATAATTTTTTATAATTTATAAAGTCAATTTTTTTTGAAAAAAATAATAGTATATTTAATTAAAACTAATTACAATTATTAAGAGGAAAATTTTCTTAAAAAGGGATTAACCATAAATTTAATGACCAAAATTTCATAAAAACTTGTCCAAAATCCATTTGATATCCATATTTATAACCTATAATCCATTTAATTTACATTTTACCATTATTGGTTCCACTTTTCATAGAAAAAAATGGATGTAATTCCTTTTCCAATAATTTACAAGAACGCCACACCTCCTCTAAGGACCCGACCTTAAAACATTACTTAATACTGAATTAAATGAATAATTCACATAGAGGATCTTTTCAGGTTTAGAGTTTTAGAGAATTAGGACATAACTATTACATCTCAAAGATTACAAAGTAGACACTTCAACTAAATTACCATAAAATATAAACTCTTAAAAAGAAACATGTCTAGATCCATGTTTTAGATAGCACGTCTTTCCTTGATCCCATCCTCGACCCTATTCATCTTTAAGTCCTGTGTAAAACATTTCAAAAACTTGGGATGAGCATATAAAGCCCAGTAAAGGATACATAAAGAAGGAAAACTGTTAGTTTTTAAAATAATAAGTAAACCATGAATACTTTATCAAAGTAATAATTTTCACCTTTATGAAGTAGTAAATACTCTTCACTGAATAAAAGATCATTACTTACCCTTTTTTAACCAAAAGATTACCATAAAACCCATATAAAGAACACATAACATATAAAGGTAACTTTTGACATAAACATACATAGATTGAATAACCATATGGTCGACCTCCACACATATCACTAAATGGAATAGCCATACGGCTGACTTCCATACCCAATGCATTGGAGGTTATAATTTAACCACCTATCATGGTATTCACGACACCACCCATCATATGATTTATCACGTAACCACCCGTCAAATTTCTAAGTACCATTATAAAATCATAAGACATAAAACAAATATAATTGAAAGAAAACATTTCCACATTTCGATCACAATATATCACTTAAATATATTTACATAACAAATCCATTATAAAAACCATTTTCAATAAAAAAATACATAAAAGAGTATATGGTATTTATTTCATTTTAAAAACATTACGGCTTGTTGAGGAATCCAAAGACCAAATAATACTCGCGGCAGCAGAAAAGGTCGTTGTCACCATGTACGTTAAAATAAAAATCCCTTTTTGTCATTTAGTAAAACTCTTCTTAGAAAAAAGTTCCATTTGAATGAAATGAAAAGTAAAAGGTGTTTTATACAACGTATAAAAGAAAGTCTTGTATTAGAACAAAATATGCCTCAATGAAAGGAGATTGAGACGAAGTCCCTTACAAAGACGGTATCCTTAGATTAAGGATAAATCAATTACTTAATTATGTGTGAAAAATATAAATACACCCAATATAAGTGGATATTAAGTGTAAAAAAATCAGATTAATTCACACATATTCATATAATTACATATTCAAGGAGTAAAAGTTTGACCCAAAGAATTGAAATTGAGTTAAGAAGTTCCCTTGCAAGAATTCGACAGCCTAACGACGTCACTTTAAAATTCAGAAAATGAGTTTATGAGAGAGAAAATGGTATCTCATCACATGGAAATAATATTTACATCAATAAGGATATAGAAGAACATATCCCAACATAAAAATATGTAAATTAAAAGACCCAACAAAAAGAAGTATTTTAAAAAAAGGAGGGTGAAAGGTCCCCTTACCGATTTGGGTAACTTTCGAAACGTACACCCCATGGAAGAAGGGTCATACAATGAAGATGTAAATACCCATAAATGAAATTATATTACAAAAATAGTATAACAATGGGCAGTAAATACACCAATCAAAGTAAATGGTGGAAAATGTAGCATAAATCTCATGGGAATTAAAGTGAGATGAAAAATCCATTACGAAAACTCGACAGCCTAACAGTGCCACTTAGAAATTCAAAAAAAAAAAGGATTGAAGAGATAAAATAAGGTCTCTCATCATATTAACATAAAATTTACAGTAATAGGAATATAAAATAACATCCCCCAACATAAGAAAAAGGAGCTTAAAGGAAATGACATAAAAGAGAGTACTTAAAAGGAAAGAGAGAGGTATGATGCCTTACCTCATGTCCGACATGACTCAATCATTATTTAATCTCCTGAATAATAAACTAGAGTTAATTTATACTTTCTTAATAACCTTTTTATGTTAATTATTACTTTTATATAATTTATTACCATTTCATGAACATTATGTAATTATTTAAGTTAATAACGGTCGTTTTATCGATCATTGGTACTTGAGTCAAAAATAAAATTCTTATAATTACAAGTTGTTCATGTGGTAAAATATCCATTATATCCAGAATTGTATTCATGATTTATATATCATATATATATCATATATATCTAGTATATACATTCAGTTATAATATTACATAACATTTAGAGGTAAGAAATGAAATGCAACGTTCATGGAGACAGTAAGCCGTACATACGCATAAATGCTACTTTCATTTCTATTTCATATTTAATGGAATGAAATCATAATTATATAGAGGTATATTATAATTCCAGTATAATATAATATATAATATCATTAAATCCATCATTTATACGTCCCACCTATGGAATTAACGAATCAAATCACTTTGAGGGGGTGGTAGTCCGCACTTCCTAAAATGAAGGTATCACATTTTCCCATAATGGAAACCATAAAGGTATGCAATAATTAAAAAATACAGAAGAATAAGAAAAAAATAAACATAATATATATCATATATAAATATAGTGACATCTTAATGGCCACCATGAAAGGTGTTAAAAGAAGATTGAACAATCATTGTTTTGTGAGGAAGAAATTCACCATCCACAGAAACAATATGTTCTTTAACCATTAGACGAAGGTGTGTGTAAGTTTAGCTCTGAAACTTCACATAAAAACATACTAGTATATTTATGATACTTTTGTTGTTACAAAATAAATAGATAAAAAGAGTTTAGGGGGTTGGAGAAGCAAAATAAAACAAAATAACACAAGTGAAGACATTACCTTTAAATCAGATAACTCTTTTTGATTTGAGCTCAAAGGCATCCTTGGAAAGATTTCTGCTCAAAGTTAGGATTATAATAGTAAGAGAGGGATTTGGAGAGACAATATGAGAAGAGGTTGGACGATCCAAGGGATTGATATGTGTGGGTAAATAGGTAGAGGTGGGGGCCTTTTATAAGAGGGAGGAGGGGCACTATTGGAATGTCTTGAAAAGTTACTTTATTATAAAATTATTTTTGGATATTAAAGGTCACCCAATTATATATATCAAGGTTAAGGTGATAAGGGTTCAAAATCCATCCATCCAATAGGTTTTTGACAAGTATAATTCTTATATTTTACCTTATCTTTTCATTTTATTTAAATCGTTCATTAATGAGGTAATCCCTGCATCATCATGGTGTCATAACTAAATTTATTTATTTAATGTCTAAAATTTATAAAAAAAATATCATGATGTAGGAAATAATTTTATATTTATAATTAATATTTATAGTAAGAAATATGACTTGTATAACCCCATGTAAAAATTGTTTTAGTAAAACAATACATGTTTGTGACATTTTTATTTTAACTTTAAATAAAAAGTTATTAATGTCATTTTCCTACCAAAGTGGCTCCATGGGGTCCCCAAGTTGACCCATGAATTGTCTTGGTCGGCCATGACTCATCCAATAAGGTTAGGACATGTGTCAAAGTCATTTCATATTATTATAACCTTATCTTTACCTTAAATTACACTAATTACCTTTAATCGTGATTTATAAAACTTAAAAGTTACTATTCACAAAAATATTATTTTAATCCCATTGAACCAAATTTTACATCCTAATGAAAACAATGTATGTTGGATTTTTAAAAATAAAATCACAGAAGTGGTAAAGTTTCATTTAAAAGTAAAATCAGTTTTTAACTACTACTTAGTGGTTTCACTATTCATAAAAAATTGAAGTTTTTCAGAAAAATACAAAAAATTCACCCTAAGATATATTTGATATTCCGAATTCAAAAATGATGTCTATTTTAAAATATTAAAAACATATAAGTTTCATTAATTAATTTAATAATTAATTCCCACTATCAAAATAAATAGCGTGTTTTTAAGAAACAATATCTATTAAAAGATTGACACTAGTTTAAGTCCAATTTCAATGTGAAATTAATTCCAATGACCAACATTAGATTAAATTGTAAAAATATATTCTAATTTCACTTTAAAACCAATTCAAAATATTATCTAATCATATAAATAAATTTTATTAAAAAGAGGTTTTGAATTAAAATACAACATTTTTCACATATTTATTAAAAATGAACTTTATCAAAAAATAACAAAAACATACACAAAGTAAATTTTGATGTCCCGATTCTAAAGAAGGACTTTATTTGGTCCAATATAATATATGAAATTGTCAAAAAGTGGATTTAAAAAGGGTTCTCCATCAAAAGGTGGTTAATCGACCTTTTAAAGAATATTATAATGTTTACGCTTAAAATTGGATTCATTCGCAGTTTTAATCCTCTAACATTTATTGTAAAAAGTAAAAATATTTGACAAAAATATATAATAATTTTTTAGTTAGTTATTTTCATTCCCGCCATTACAACGGCTAGGTGTTAACTACCATTTAAAATAATATTATTTTATTATTAGAGTGCAACGTAAGATTTCAAAGAAACTCGTTGTTGCGTATTGTGTACGCCATCGAGCATAGAGTTCCCTTTAAATTAATATTAAAATTTTATTCACAAATATGGATAAATATAAAAATGTAATATTCTTTATTTACCTAGGGTGTTACATCCTTACCCCCTTTTGGGAATTACTTCCTCGCAATTTTAAAATTGGGCTCAGAAACTTCATTGAAAGTCCCACATCGGAACAAGAGTCGGTAAAAATATCACTTTAAAATAAATAAAGAGAAGTACAAAGGTCACACGAGTTAACCCATAATAGGATTCCATGAAAACATGGATATGGAAGAAAAAACAAAGGGTCATGTTCTGAGGGAGAGTGATAGAAAACATGTTTAGGAGAAAGTTAACCACCAGAAAATCACAAACTTGTGATGGGTTAAACGGTATTTGATTACCCAGTAGGAAAAGTTAACAGACAAAATTTTTGTTTTAAGTTAATTTTCATTGAGGAATTTATTTATGAGCTTAACTAAATCATAAGGAAACATACTTACTTGTCATGTTGACTTTCAAATTTTACTAGATTTCTTACACAAACTCATATTTTCTCCAAAAGACGAGTATTTAGGAAGACTTGTTCACATTAAGAGTACTATAATCAACTTCTAGAGAATCAACTAATCCACAAAAGAGAACTATATAATTCCCATGTATTTAGACCTTAACCAAAACCAAAATTGTTAGAACAAGATCCACAAAAGGATAATCCTTTATAAAAATAAAATCTATTCTTAATCTCCAAAATTTGTCCAACACAACCCAAAGTCCAACGAAGACCATTCGATAAAAAATTTGTCCATAAAATTCTTCAATATAAACCAAACTAAGATTGAAACCCAAATATTTGAAGTATTTAATCACATAGTCTTCCAAGGTAAAAATTAACATTTATCTCCAAATAACATCAGTTGCTCTCGAAGTCTCATATTGAAAAGTAATTAACCTAATCATATATCCTCCATGATAGGTCAATAATTTTCTAGATAACCCAAAATAAATTTATTCTTGATTCATAAAATTATATAACTAAAAAGAATTTTTCATACTAACCAGGGACTTCACGTAGTCTAGTTCTAGGCGATAAATACTAGTCACACTTTGGTTGTGGGTTCGATTCCCACAACTTTGTCCGACGCGATGGGTTGTCACACGGTCTGCGTGTTTTCCTTTTTCCAAAACTATATAATTCTCAAAACATTCCCCAAAAGAGATAAAATCATCAAAAAAATAACCATAACATAATTTAACCTCAATTTTATCTCATGCCTTTCATTTTCCATTATAACATATAGTAACCCATAATTACCTCAAAAGTAAGGATCATATAAACCCAAATGGTTCTTTATAACTATGTCCACAAAAGAACAAATAACAATTCCTTCAATAAAATTTTCATATATCAGACATCAGGGTTACACATACTATAAAAAGTCTTGTAATGTAACCCCATAATCAAAAGAGACTTAATACTTTTAAGAATTTTACCATCCTACAATCTACCATAACTCTTGAATCCATTATATGTTGACTTCTTACTCATTAAAAATTCTTCATGATCTATTAACCATTCCTTTCCATATTATTCTGAAATAATTCTTTCCTACAAACAAAATTATGAATCATATCCTAAGATTCCAAAATCAGAAAACATATGTTAAGAAATAATCCATACCTTTGATTGGTCATTGTCAGTTTCTTCATCCTCAATCATAATAGCATTAGGTATTAGTAAAATAATATTTGTACGATCTTGGTGATCCCATTCTCGAAACTTCTTCGTAGGACATGTGTTTGCATAATGACCATGCACACCACATTTAAAACATTCAATTGATCCCTCAGAAAGAACTTATTTCCCTTTCCTCGAGTCAATTGGATGCTTCATTTTTCTATGGCAAGTTCTTGCTTTATGACCTTTATTTCCACATCTATAGCATCTTTTTATCCCTTTGAAACATTTTCATAGGTGTTTCTTTCCACATCTTTGACACATAGGTTTTTGAACACACTTACCTTTATGATTATTACCTAAACTTCCATAGGGATTTGTTTCTTTCATATATGTTGCCTTATAAAAATCACCAAGGTTTAGGTGGTCAATCATGACTCCAAATAGTTGGATGAGGATAAACACAAGAGTTCTCATTGTAGCTCCCATATCATTCAGTTTCTCGCTCAGAAAATTTTCACAGTTTCCTTCACATCCATTGTTACTTTGGTGCCTGCTAGTTCCAGCCATTTACTAAAACCAAAAAGGTCAGTGTGAGCATATCAGTAAAATCATCATATAATAATGAGGAAGATAAAAACTAAGATATAGTTATCCAAGTTATCTCAAACTCATTCCAGATTTCAAAAAAAAGCAATGAATCCCTCTAATATACTACCCATTGTGGTTATACAAAACTTGTCACTTATACTTAAACAACACTCTAACCTATAAAGTTATCTAAACCGACCTCTGATAACAACTATAAGGACCTGACCTTAAAAAATTACTTAATACTGAATTAAATGAATAATTCACATAGAGGATCTTTTCAGGTTTAGAGTTTTAGAGAATTAGGACATAACTATTACATCTCAAAGACTACAAAGTAGACACTTCAACTAAATTCCCATAAAATAAAAACTCTTAAAAAGAAACATGTCTAGTTCCATTTTTTAGATAGCATGTCTTTTCTTGATCCCATCCTTGACCCTATTCATCTTTAAGTCCTGTGGTAAACATTTCAAAAACTTGGGATGAGCATAAAAATCCCAGTAAAGGATACACAAAGAAGGAAAACTGTTAGTTTTTCAAAACAACAAGTAAACCATGAATACTTTATCAAACTAATACTTTTCACCTTTATGAAGTAGTAAATATTATTCACTGAATAAAAGATCATTAATTTCCCTTTTGTAACTAAAATATTACCATGAAACCCATATTAATAACACATAACATATACAGGTAACTTGGGACATAAACATACATAGATGGAATAACCATATGGTTGACTTCCACACATATCACTAAATGGAATAGCCATACGGCTGACTTCCATACCCAATTAATTGGAGGTTATAACATAACCACTTGTCCTTGTATTCACGTCACCACCCGTCATATGGTTTATCACGTAATCACCCGTCAAATGTCCAAGTTCCATTATAAAATCATAAGACATAAAACAAATATAATTGAAAGAAAACATTTACACATTTCGATCACAATATATAACTTAAATATATTCACATAAAAAATCCATTATAAAAACCGTTTTCAATACCAAAATACATAAAAGAGTATATGGTATTTATTTCATTTTAAAAACATTACGGCTTATTGAGGAAGCCAAAGACTAAATAATACTCGCGGCAGCGGAAAAGGTCGTTGTCACCGCGTACGTTAAAATAAACATTCCTTTTTATCATTTAGTAAAACGCTTCGTAGAAAAATATTCCCTTTGAATGAAATGAAAATTAAAAGGTTTTTTATACAGTGTATAAAATAATGTCTTGTATTAGAACAAAATATGCCTCAATGAAAGGAGATTGAGATGAAGTCCCTTACAAAGACGATATCCTTCGATTAAGGATAAATCAATTACTTAATTTTGTGTGACAAATATAAATACACCCAATATAAGTGGATATTAAGTGTAAAACAAACAGATTAATTCACACATATTCATAGAATGACATATTCAAGGAGTATAAGTTTAACCCAAATAATTGAAATTGAGTTAAGAAGTTCCCTTGCAAAAATTCGACAGCCTAATGACGTCACTTTAAAATTCAGAAAATGAGTTGATAGGAGAGAAAATGGTATCTCATCACATGGACATAAAATTTAAATCAATAAGGATATATAATAACATATCCCAACATAACAATTTGTAAATTAAAATACCCAAAAAAAAGAGAAGTGTTTTAAAAAAGGAGTGTGAAAGGTCCCCTTACCGATTTGGGTAATTTTTGAAAAGTACACCCCATGGAAGAAGGGTCTTACAATGAAGATGTAAATACCCATAAATGAAATTATATTACACAAAGAGTACAATAATGGTAAGTACATACACCACTCAAAGTAAATGGTGGCAAATGTAGCATAAATCTCACAGGAATTAAGGTGAGATGAAAAATCCATTACGAAAACTCGGTAGCCTAACAGCGCCACTTAAAACTTCAAAAAAAATGGACTGATGAGATCAAATAGGGTCTCTCATCATATTAACATAAAATTTAAGTAAGAAGACTATAAAATAACATCCCCCAACATAATAAAAATGAGCTTAAAGGAAATGACATAAAAGAGAGTACTTAAAAGGAAAGAGAGAGGTAAGATCCCTTACCTCATGTCCGACTTGACTCGATCGATATTTAATCTCATAAATAATAAAATAGAGTTAATTTATACTTTCTTAAGAACTATTTTTAAGTTAATTATTCCTTTTATATCATTTATTACCATTTCATGAACATTATGTAATTATTTAAGTTAATAACGGTCGTTTTGTCGATCATTGGTACTTGAGTCAAAAATAAACTTCTTATAATTAAAAGTTGTTCATGTGGTAAAAGATCCATTATATCCAGAATTACATTAATGATGTAGATATCATATATATCATATATATCCAGTATATACATGCATTTATAATATTACATAACATTTAGAGGTAAGAAATGAAATGCACCGTTCATGGAGACGGTAAACCGTACATACGCATGAAGGATACTTTCATTTCTATTTCATATTTAATGGAATGAAATCATAATTATATAGAGTTATATTATAATTCCAGTATAATATCATATATAATATCATTAACTCCATCCTTTATACGTCCCACATATGGCATTAACGAATCAAATCACTTTGAGGGGGCGGTAGTCCGCACTTCCTAAAATGAAGATATCGCGTTTAACCATAATGGAAACCATAAAGGTATGTCATAAATGAAAAATAAAGAAGCATAAAGAAAACATAAAGACAATATATATCATATAAAAATAGAGTGACATCTTAATGGCCACCATTAAAGGTGTTAAAAGAAGACTGAACAATCATCGTTTCGTGAGGCAGAAATTCGCCATCCACAGAAACAGTATGTTCTTTAACCATTAGAAGAAGGTGTGTGTAAGTTTAGCTCGAACCCTTCAAATAAAAACATCCTAGTATATTGAAGATACTGGTTTTGTTACAAAAGAAAGGGATAAAAACAGTTTAAGGGGTTGGAGAAGCAAAATAAAACAAAAGAACACAAGTGAAGACAATACCTTTAAATCAGATAACTCTTTTTGATTTGAGCTCAAAGGATTATTTGGAAATACTTCTGCTCAAAGTGAGGATTTTAGGAGTAAGAGAGTTATTTTAAGAGACAATATGATCAGAGGTTTGATGATACAAGGGCTTGAGAGGTGCAGATAAAGAGGTAGAGGTGGGGGCCTTTTATAAGAGGGAGGAGGGGCACTCTTGGAATGTCTTCAAAAGTTACTTTATTATAAAATGATTTTAGGATATTAAAGGTCCCACAATTATATATTTAGAGGTTAAGGTGATAAGGGTTCTAAATACACCCATAAAATAGGTTTTTTACAAGTTTAAGTCTTAGATTTTACCTTATCATCTCATTTTATTTAAATCGTCCATTAATGAGGTAATCACTACATCATTATGGTGTCATAACTAAATTTATTTATTTAATGTATAAAAGTTATAAAAAAATATCATGATGTATGAAATATTTTTATATTTCTAATGAATATTTATAGTAAAAAATATGACTTGTATAACCCCATGTAAAAATTGTTTTAGTAAAACAATACATGTTTGTGACATTTTTATTTTAACTTTAAATGAAAAGTTATTAATGTCATTTTCCTACCAAAGTGGCTCCACAGGGTCCCCAAGTTGACCCATGAATTGTATTGGTAGGACATGACTCATAAAATAAGGTTAGGACATGTTTCATGGTCATTTCATATTATTATAACATTATCTTTACCTTAAATTACACTAATTACCTTTAATCGCGATTAATAAAACATAAAAGTTACTATTCACCAAAATATTATTTTAATCCCATTGAACCAAATTTTATATCCTAATGAAAACCATGTATTTTTGATTTTAGAAAATCAAATCACAGAAGTGGTAAAGTTTCATTTAAACAAAAAATCAGTTTTTTAACTACCACTTAGTGGTTTCACTATTCATCAAAAATTGAAGTTTTTTAGAAAAATACCAAAAATTCACCATAAGCTATATTTGATATTTCCAATTCAAAAATTATGTCTATTTTACAAAATTAAAAACATATAAGTTGCATTAATTAATTTAATAATTAATTTCCACTGTCAAAACAAATAGCACGTTTTTAAGAAACAATATCTATTAAAAGATTGACACTAGTTTAAGTCCAATTTCAATGTGAAATTAATTCCAATGACCACCATTAGATTTAATGGTAAAAATATATTCTAATTTCACTTTAAAACCAATTCAAAAGATGATCTAATCATATAAATAAATTAGATTAAAAATAGGTTTTGAATTAAAATACAACATTTTTCACATATTCATTAAAAATGAACTTTATCGAAAAAATAAAAAAAACATACACAAAGTAAATTTTGATGTCCTAATTCTAAAGAAGGACTTTATTTGTTCCAATATAATATATGAAATTGTCAAATAGTGGATTTAAAAAGGGTTCGCCATCAAAAGGCGGTTAATCGGCCTTTTAAAGAATATTAGAATGTTTACGCTTAAAATTGGATTCATTCGCATTTTTAATCCTCTAACATTTATTGTAAAAAGTAAAAATATTTTACAAACATATATAATAATTTTGTAGTTAGTTCTATTCATTCCCTCCATTACAATGGCTAGGCTTTAACTACCATTTAATATAATATTATTTTATTATTATAGTGCAACGTAAGATTTCAAAGAAACCCGTTGTTGCGTATTGGGTACGCCATCGAGCATAGCGTTACATTTAAATTAATATTAACATTTTATTCATAGATATAGATAAATATAAAAATGTCATATTCTTTATTTACCTGGGGTGTTACATCTCCTCCACTATAAAATGACACTCATCCCTCCCACTTCATTATACATATAATGCCCTTTGAATATAACAATATATTTTAAAATGTATCCTAAACATACCTTCCCTCATATTATAAGCCCCACCTTAGGAATAAATCCATCCAAGGATTCCTCACTACTGGAAAATGACCATATACCCAGGGTTTTGAAAAAAACCGTGGGTATAGGTCACCCTGATATCTATGGTGGAATTTTTTTAAAGATGAACCTATACCCATGTTTCTTTTACTCACACCACTTTTAGAATTATAACTCAACCAAAATCTGAAAAATTATCTTCTCCATTTCTATATCCATATCCTAGTGGTTTTATTCTTCCCAAAAGAGAAACCCTAGATGTCAAGACCCTGGCCCTATTAGCCAAGTGTCGATGTTTACTTATTTATAATGGAATATGATATGAGGAATAACATCCTAAAGGATAGAATAGTTTAACAGTGTTGTTAAACTATACATACACTTTAAATTCACATTAAAATTTATAACATAAAATAAAAAAATGTTTTTTATTCAAGAACATCATATTTCCCCTTAGCATATCCTGGTATATAAATTATGAAACACTTTATAGTATCCTTTGTAAAATAAAACATAATAATGTTGTGATCTTAGATGCTTAGTAAGGGTATGAATATAGTAGAAGCTATCATGAATATATAATCATAATCAATATGGAAATGTAAATAGCTAAAAAACATTCCATTCAATTAATTACTTAAGCCTAATATGGTAGGAACAAATGATGATCAAATAATGCCATATAAATAATCATATGAGCTTGAATCTTAACCACTAATGTTTTAACTAATATAATAATCTCACGAAACATCAATAAAAAATTTCATAATGAGGGAATTCATAATTTTTCACATCATAAACCTAATATCAAGGCTCCGTGCCAAGAAATATTACATAAATGGGTAAGGCTTTGACCAAAAACCCAAGCCAGTCTATCATAATTGACCCACTAATGCATTGAGGTAATAAATAGGGCCATACACATAGAATTTTAAGTCCAAATCATTCCCCATATATAAGGGTTAAAAAAAATCAATATATAAATTCATATTGACAAACTAGTATATGAATTGTAAACAATTATCCCAATCACTAAACATAACCGTAAACCATCCAGAGAAATATGAATGATATAAAACTAGTAAAAACTTAGTAAAACTGACCATAAAACATATATAGATATATTAATGATGGTATAATTAAACAATTTCTTGATTGGATCATAATTACAATAAATGGATGATGTCATTCATGAATAGGAAAACCATAAAAATTCCATTACAACATTCATGAGAAACATAAAATTTTTTACTTTAAAATTATTTTAAAAACTAAAAGTTCAGAAAATATTTTGTAAATAGTTTTTTTAAAAATAACCTTTTATACTTATAATGTATTCTATAAAAAATCTAGTGTTAATTTTAGTGGAAATATTATACATGTCATTCACATTAAAGCAAATATTCCTTTCACATTTTTTGTAAAAACCAAAGAGGTATTTTTTGGAAAATGGTATGAAAATTATTCACAATTTTTTATTGTAAAAATTCCAAAATTGGTGAAAAAATATTCAATAATTTTTTTATAATGTTATTTTTTATGAATACATTGTTTTGGAAGAAAAAAGTTTTTTCATCTAAAGAGAAAAATAAATCCATATTTTCTTAAAAAAGTTTTCTCAATCATTTTATGTAAAATAGTGTATAAAAATGATAATATTAATTTATAAACATAATTAATAAAAAATAATAATAAAATATATTTATTTTAAGATATAAATATCTAATTATTTCTTTAATGGAGACTTAAATATAATCAATCGAGAATAATGATGGGATTGTGAAATAAACCCTAACCACTTTGGTAACTTTGGAATCATAAGGCCTATGTAATAAATTAAATCAAATGAAACATTAAATAACATGTAGAGAAATATATTAATTATATAATATAAAAAAATTGTAATTAAATACAATACATATACAACTAATTAGTGGATATGGCATATGTCTCACGAAAGTAAAAGTGAGATGAGAAACCCTTACCTTTGGTTTGAACTCCTTCATATGTTTATTGAATCCCTCTATAATAAATATATTTTTATTATAAATATAAAAAATTACCATAATCATATATATAATACCATATATGAGTAACTTATGGCCTTTTATTTCTCGTTCATTAACAATTCTTTTTTAAAATCACTATTTTGTGTCATAAAAACCTTTTTTCATGTATATTTGGATTTGGTTTTTTGGGTCCTTTTACTTATATCATGATATAATCAACAAAATAATGTTAATATTTTTATAAATTTCATATATATACAATATATTTATTTATATTATTCAATAGAATTTATTGATAAAAAATGGATTACACCTTTCATGGAAATAGTAGGTGGTGCGTTTACAAGAATGATGTTTCCATTTTCTTTCTCGAAAGATGGGATGTGTAACGACCCGAATATTTGGAAAAGGTAGGGATCATTAGTTTTAATTCAAATCATTTCTTTAAGCTTGTTTAATGTGTGTAACACCATAAGGAAGGTCTAGGGAGTGTCCGGGGTTTGTTCGGAGTCTGGGAGTTTGAGAAATGGACTTGCAGATAGTGGCGCACAATCTACACACGATTTGCGCACGGTTTGGGATAAACCTTACGGCTGTAAATAGAGGCACCTGCAGGGGTGCACGACCATGAGGACCAGGCCGCATGACCATATAGCTGTTGTCTGGGAGGCAGTGAGGTGCGGAAGGTTTGGGTAAACCGTGTGCCTAAACCGTGCGACCCTGTTCTGGGTAAAAATTACCATTTTGCCCTTAAATTCTATTTAAGCCTAAAATCTTTCTTTTCTCTTTCCCATGGACAAAACAGAAGGGAACCCTCTTTTGAACTCCAAAACTCTCCTCCCTCTAATTTCTTGGTGGGTTCTTCATCCAGAATCTGTTTCTCGATCCCTCGAAGGCGATGGATCCCCCTCCGTAAGGCTTACCTCACGCACCCTTCTTTCCTTAGTGAATCTTGGTTTTCATTTCGTTATTTTTCTACAGGCTCATATGCCCTATTTCTAGGGTATTAGACCAGAACTTAGATCCCTTCCAACATATTGTGAATCTGAGGTCGATATTAGGCGAGCCTACGCCTACAGGTCTAAGGTAGGTGGTCACATGGTTTCCATTTCAGGTTTTCACCGCTGTGAGTTTATATCATCGTGCTGTGGTTTGTCTTTTGTGAAAACCCTTATTTATAGTGACATATTCATATAAAAATGACCCATGTGGTATGAGAATGATTAATCTATCATCGATAGGGAATTTAGATGAGGTATGGACTGGGTAAGGTCAACCATAGGTGTTATTCCTTAAGATTTGGACCTTTTTCACCTCTGGACCTTAACGATATGTCTTGAAAGGCATTTTCCATGTTAGGAAAATGGGATGACTTGGTTAGAGGTTGGGAAGGATGAGATACCCTTAACCCCTTGAATGAATTGAATTGTATGTTTCCTTGAGATGTGTTTATGTGATATTATAAGATGGAAATGCCATGATTCTTTAATGGGATATGATATAAGATGGATTGAATTATATATTGTGATATGATATAAGATGGATTGCCTTATATATTGTGATGTGAATTGTTATACCATACTATGTTGAAATGCTTATGATAACCTATGTGTGGGCGGGAGTCATTCTTACCCTGTGCCAGGTGAACCTCCATGTGTGGGCAGGAGGCATTCTTACCCCATGTCAGCTGAATCTTTGTGTAATGGGATGGGAAGCATTTATACCTCGTGCCTATATATCCTTTGTGGATGGGAGGCATTATTCCCCATGACAGCTACAATGCTTGTGGATGAGAGGCATTCATACCTCGTGCCAGTGATGATTATACGTACGTGAGAAGCATGGACGAGAGGCATGCTTACCTCATGCCAGTGATAACCTATATCTATGTACTTACACTCTGGTCATTTGTTTAGAATACCAGCTATGAGCTGAAGCAGTTAGAACTGCCAGGTGTCCTTTCAGAACCTAAGCGAGAGGGTTGGTTATTTACTTTTCTTTACTTACTTGCAGTCTATTACTCACTGTTGCTTGCGAACACCTTTTTGGATTACACGTAGACACCGTTGGTGGTGGCCTACTGAGAATTGTCTCACACCCTACCCAGGCGGCCTCCTTGGCACCCATGTAGACATTACTACTGCAGGTACTAGTAGGGGAAAGTTCCCAAATTTAGGTTGTTGATACATGTATGTTCTAGCTAGAGATCCAGATCAGAGGACCGAGCTTAGCTATAGATTCTCGTGGACTACTTTTTTTCTTTGTTCTCTTTTTTTATTACTGTATAGCATGATTTCTAGAAATTTCTACTATATCAGGATTCCATACATCCATTTTTTATTAGACACTTCCTATGTGGCTTTTGTATATCTATCAGGGGTTTTCTTACTTCTGTTGTTTGGTTGGTATATTTCCCTTTTTCTCCTGTTTACCATTGGTTGTGCTTCCGATATTTTTGCTACTTTATTGCTTTCCGCTGTGTGCTCTGAAAAGGGGGTAAAGTCTCCCCATTGACTTACCATGACACTCCCGCTGCTATTTGGAAGCCCCTGGCATATGGGGAGATGGGCCAGGGGTCATGTGGCCAACCGGGCTCGGGGCTTGGGTTGAGGGGTAGCCAGGTCTGGGATGTCACAAAGTGGTATCAAAGGGGTTTTCTTTATTTCTTTCTTTACTATTTGGAAATGATAGACTAGGAGACTGGGAATGCTTAGGGACTTTTACATGAGCCGTTCTTGGGTGTCGCGAACCCATGTATGGGGTATGGGCCATGTTTCTGATTTTTGTGTTGTTATTGATTCTGCTATTTACTGTTGATACCATTTCACCGTTGGGTTCTTCACATGTTTTGTGATGTTATTGAGATTTTTAATGTTGGAATTTGGATTTCATGGTTCGACCCGATGAAATGAGGGTTATGCATTAGAACATGCATCACGATATGCATAATATGATTAGGCCATGCATCTTGCCATGCCAAATCTAAATTTTCGGCAAGCATTGCCTGTTGTTTATTTCCATGCCTTGTTAATATGTGAGAAACTGTGCTAACCCTTCTTGCAGGTTGTAAATTAAGGAATGATGTGGTTTTGGTGGGTGACACTCTTTGGTTCATAAGGTGTATGGGCCCTTATGGATCAGAAAATTACATTCCAACTAAACCAATCATTTTCTTTAAAAGAAATTCAAATACTTAATTAGCACAAGTAAATGAGAAATGACATCCAAGTGTGTGTCATCTTTCAGTTCATGAGAAGTATGAGCCCTTATGGGCTGGGAAATTCCATATCACTGAATTAAGTTAAATTTGAATAGTTACAGGTTTTACCAAGAATTCCACTGTTTCTGCAGGACTTTTCACCCCAAGGCCTAGTGAGTAAGGATCTGTACCTACTCCACGATCTGGTGCTGGATCAGAAGGATCACGTCAGTCAGGTGGCTGGAATACCGCCGGCCGATCAGGACGTGGTGGAAGTCGAGGAAGAGGTAATTAGGTGTTTGACTCTCAGCGCAAGAAGGAAGGGTCTACTCAGGGTAGCCAGGCTATGACTTAGGGCCATGGTACCGGCCAGTTGTATGTAGTCGAGCCTACGCCATAGGAACAGTACACCGGACCATCTACTGTACGAGGTACGATTCTAGTTGCCTCTACGCTAGTATCTATTTTGTTTGACATAAGGGTTTCTCACTCGTTTATATCGGAGGAGATTATTGGAAGTTTGGGCCTCAATGTTGGGCCATATCATGGTATGATCACATTAGATACCCCTTTAGGTATCCGTTTAGAGGGCGTTTGTCATTTTCAGATTTGTCCCCTCGAGGTGGGAAGTTACCTTTTAATGTGGAACCTGTATGTTCTGGATATGACATGTTTTGATATAATAATCGGGATGTACTGGTTAGTTACCTATAGAGCCTGGATTGACTACTATCATCGGAGGGTGGTGTTTACGTCACCAGACGATGCCAAACATATGCATAAGGGAGAATGGGATCTTAGTGCGACACGAGCAGGAACAAAACACCATAGTTTAGGTGGTATCATGACACAGGTTTCCAGTTTTATCTCGATGAACAAGGGTTACAACCCACAATTTATCCTCCTGTGGTGGAGCATTTCAGTGATTTCTTTCCTAATGACTTATCTAGTCTACCTCTAGTGCGAGAGGTGGAATTTAATATTGATATTATACTAGGAGCAGCACCAGTGACCATTCCTCCTTATAGGATGGCACCTAAGGAACTTATGGAGCTCAAGAGTCACCTAGAGGACTTGGAAGCAAAAGGATTTATACATCCTAGTACTTATCTTTGGGGATCACATGTTCTCTTTTACAAGAAGGCAGATGGTACCCTTTGTCTTTACGTGGATTATCATAAGTTAAATCAGCTAACTTTTAAGAATCGGTATCCTTTACCTCAAATTGACGACCTCTTCGATCAGATCTGAGGAGAAAAGGTGTTTTCAAAGATAGATTTGAGGTCGAGCTATCATCAGGTACATGTTAGGACTTCAGACATACCTTGAACGACGTTCAGGAGTAGGTATGGTCTCTATGAGTACCTAGTCATGCCGCTTGGTCTTACTAATGCACCTGCAGTGTTCATGGCTCTTATGAATCAGATTTTTCACCCATACTTTGATTCTTTTGTGGTTGTATTTGTGGATGATATCTTAGTCTATTCACACTCAAAACATGACCATGAAACCAATATTGAGATCGTGTGGAATACACTAAGAGAGCATCAGTTTTATGTTAAGCTCAGTAAATGCCACTTTTGGATAAATAAGGTTCACTTTCTTGGTCACATTATTTCTGAGTCTAGAGTTTTAGTTGACCCTGAGAAGGTGAGTACTGTAATTTCTTGGGAGTATCCCAAGAACGTATTTGATATTAGGATTTTCTTGGATATTTCTGGATATTATAGGTGGTTCATTTAGGACTATTCATGCTAAGCATCACCGCTTATTGCTTTGACCAAAAAGGGGGTGTGATTCGATTGGTCAGAACCTTGTGAACTAGCTTTTTAGAAACTGAAGGGAAGACTAAATTCATCACCGATACTAATATTTCTGGAGCTATACAGAGCTTATATGGTCTATTGTGACGCATTAGACATCGGGCTTGGAGATTTCTTGATGTAGGATGAGCGAGTTGTTGCATATGGTTCTCATCAGTTAAATCCTCATGAACGAAATTATCTAACGCACGACCTTGAGCTCGCAGTGGTTGTACATGCCTTATGCTGTTGGAGACACTATTTGTTGGGAGAGCATTGTCTGGCATTCACTGACCACAAAAGCCTCAAATATATCTTCTCTCAGCAAGATCTAAATCTCAGGAAATGCAGGTGGGTCGATTACCTGAAATCCTTTGATTTCAAACTGGCATACACTCCTGGGAAAGGAAATCCAGTAGCCGATGCGCTGAGTCAGAAAACTCAGTCACAAGTGGTTCAAGAATCTAATGAGGAGTGAAAGATGATGGACCTATTTTTGGAGATGCATGTTGAGGTTCAGGAGGGACAGGGTGAAAATGTTTTCTCAGCCTTAGTAGTGACATCTAATCTTTTGAAACGGGTCAGGTCAAGACAGTTATCAGATCCAGAAGGCATTGTTCTATAATAATGTTTCGCTGATGATTCCTCTATAGATTGGACTGTGGATGAAGGTGATACTTTATTGTTCCGCGGGTGTGTATGGGTCCCAATAGACATCAGAGAGGAGCTGATGAGGGATTTCCATGCCTCAACATGGGTAGTTCACCCAGGCATCACCAAAATGTATTGTGATTTGCGACGATAGTACTGGTGGCCTAACATGAAGCGGAAGATAGCTGGTTTTATTACGGGTTGTTCCACCTTTCAGTAAGTGAAGGTGGAACATCAACATCTGACAAGGATTTTTCATCCATTGTCCATTTCGGAGTGGAAATGGGACGATGTTTTTATGGAATTTGTAACCAATTTACCCAGGTCACCTTGTGGCAATGATGCAGTATGGGTTATCGTCGACCGTCTGACGAAGGTCACACATTTCTTACATGTGCGGGAGAACTTCATGGTTGATGACGTGGGAAGACTGTATGTCATGTAAATAGTGTGCCTTCATGGAACACCTCATTCTGTTGTCTCAGAAAGAGATCTTCATTTTACATCTCGGTTTTGGTAGGGTTTACAGAAGGCCTTGGGTACGTAGGTACTTTTGAGCATGGCCTATCACCTGCAGACTAAAGGATAGACCGAGCAGACTATACAGGTACTAGAGGATATGTTATGTGCCTGTGTTCTCAATTTTAGAGGTTTATGGGAGAAAAAAATTCCTCTT
Organism: Viscum album; assembly: GCA_963277665.1. Taxonomy (NCBI): domain Eukaryota; kingdom Viridiplantae; phylum Streptophyta; class Magnoliopsida; order Santalales; family Viscaceae; genus Viscum; species Viscum album. The sequence continues at coordinate 1,082,227,661 of OY728146.1, read as the reverse complement.
GTCGAGTTTAGTTATAACAATAGTATCCAGGCTACCATTGAGATGTCCCCCTACGAAGCCTTATATGGTAGGCCCTGTTGCTCGCCTTTGTGTTGGCTTGAATAAGGGGAGGCAACTAATCTAGGACCAAGTCTTGTGGATGAGACTACAAAGAAGATACAACTTATTAGGAAACTTATGCAGAAAACTCAATCTAGACAGCAGTCCTATGCTAACAAGCCCCAGCCACCTCTTGAGTTTGAGGTTGGGAACCGAGTTTTCTTGAAGGTATCACCCTGGTTGGAGAAAAGACGTATATGGAAGAAGGGTATGCTTTCACTGAGGTTCGTAGGAACCTTTGAGGTGATGAAGCAGATCAGACCAGTATCTTACCAGCTTGCACTTCCACAGAGATATCAGGCCATGCACGATGTTTTTCATGTATCTTAGCTACGACGGTACTTTTCAGATCCGACTCATGTTTTTCAGCCTAATGAGGTTGAACTGGATATGGATTCTTCCTTCAAGGAGTATCCGATGCGAATTGTTGACCGGAGTGTGAAGACACTCCGTGGCAGGTCTGTTCCTCTTATATGGGTGCTATGGTAGCACGATCGGGTCAGGATGAGACCTGAGAGCGGGGGGCTGATATACATTCTCAGTGGCTAGAGCTTTTCGTTAATGACACCTCAGTACCCTCGGAAGACCAACTCGGGGACGAGTTTCTTTAATGAGGGGAGGTTGTAACGACCTGAATATTTGGAAAAGGTACGGATTGTTAGTTTTCTTTCAAATATTTCCTTTAAGCTTGTTTAATGTGTGTAACACCCTAAGGAAGGTCCGGGGACTGTTCGAGGTTTGTTCGGAGCCCAGGAGTTTGAGAAATGGACTTGCAGACAGTGGCGCACGGCCTACGCATGGTCTGCGCACGGTTTGGGATAAACTGTGCGGTTGTAAACAAGGGCACCTGCAGGGGAGCATGGCCATGCGGACCAGGTCACATGACCATGAGGCTATTATTTGGGAGGTAGTGATGTGCGCACGGTTTGTGCATGGTTTGGGTAAACCGTGTTCCAAAACCATGCGACCCTGTTCTCGATAAAAATTACCATTTGTCCCTTAAATTAAATTTAAGCCTAAACTCTTTCTTTTCTCTTTCTCACGGACAGAATAGAGGGGAGCCCTCTTTTGAGCTCCAAAACCCTCCTACCTCTAATTTCTTGGTGGGTTCTTCATCCGGAATCCATTTCTCGATCCGTTGAAGGCGTTGGATCCCCCTCAGTAAGGCTTACCTCACACACCCTTCTTTCCTAGGTGAATCTTGGTTTTCGTTTCTCTATTTTTCTGTAAGCTCAAATACCCTATTTCCAAGGCATTGGACTAGAACTCAGATCACTTCCAACCTACTGCAAATCTGAGGTCGATATCAGGCGATCCTATGCCTACAACTCTAAGGTAGGTGGTCACGTGGTTTCCATTTCAAGTTTTCGCTGCTGTGAGTTTATATCATTGTGTCGTGGTTGGTCTTTTCCCAAACCCTTTATTTATAATGACTTCTTTATATCTAAATGACCCTTGTGGTATGAGATTGATGAATTTAACCTGGATAGGGAGTTTAGATGAGGTATAGACTGGGTAAGGTCAACCATAAGTGTTATTCCTTAAGATTCGACCATTTTTCACCTTTGTACCTTAACGATATGTCTTGAAAGGAATTTTCCATGTTAGGCAAAATCGATGACTTGGTTAGAGGTTGGCTAGGATGAGATAGCTTGAACCCTTTGAATGAATTGAATTGTATGTTTCCTTGAGATGTGATTATGTGATATTATAAGATTGAAATTCCATGCTTTGTTAATGTGATATAATATAAGATGGATTTACTTATATATTGTGATATGATATAAGATGGATTGCCTTATATATTGTGATGTGAATGGTTATGCGATACTATTTTGATATGCTTGTGATAACCCATGTGTGGGAGGGAGGCATTCTTGCCCCGTACCATATGAACCTATATGTGTGGGTGGGGGGTATTATTACCCCATGCCAGCTGAATCTTTGTGTAATGGGACGAGAAGAATTTATACCTCGTGCCTATATATCCTTTGTGGGTGGGAGGCATTCTTCCCCACGCTAGCTACAGTGCTTGTGGACAAGAGGCATTTATACCTCATGCCAATGATGATTATATGTACGCGAGAAGCATAGACGAGAGGCATGCTTACCTCGTGCCAGTGATAACCTATATCTATGTATTTACACTCTGGTGATTTGTTTAGACTACCGGCTATGAGATGAAGCAAGTAGACCTGCCAGGTGTCCTTTCAGAACCTGAGCGAGAGGGTTGGTTATTTACTTTGCTTTACTTACTTGCAGTCTATTACTCACTGTTTCTTGTGAACACCTTTTTGGATTACACGTAGACACCGTTGGTGGTGGTCTACTAACAGTTCTCTCACACCCTACCCGGGCGGCCTCCTTGGAAATCATTTAGATTTTACTACTGCAGGTACTAGTAGGTGCAAAGGACCAGCTTCAGGTTGTTGATACATGTATGTTCTAGCTGGAGATCCATAGCAGAGGACCGAGCTTGGTTATAGATGCTCGTGAAATTCTTTTGTTCTTTGTTCTCTTTTTGTATTAATGTATAGCATGATTTCTAGCTATTTCTACTGTATCGGCATGCCATACATCCATTTTTTATTAGAAACTTCTTATGTGATTTTTTATATCTATCAGGGGTTTTCTTACTTCTATTGTTTGGCTGGTATGTTTCCCTTTTTCTTCTGTTTACCATTAATTGTGCTTCCGCTATTTTTGCTACTTTACTGCTTTCCACTGTGTACTCTGAAAAGGGGGTAAAGTCTCCCCACTGACTTACCATGACACTCTCGCTGCTATTCGGCATCCTCTGGCATATGGGGAGATGGTCCATGGGTCATGTGGCCAACCGGGCTCGGGGCTCAGGTTGAGGGGAAGCCAAGTCCGGGACGTCACAGGATGAAAGTAAAAAAAATATTAATTTAACTTTAAACCTTAATTATTCTGTCAAATTTATCATTTATCTTAATCAAATACATCCTTATTAACATACATGTAAAAGTAAATTGAAAAACTTTTCACATCACTATGTGGAAGCAGCAGTCCACACGTTTGCACGAGTGACATTATTGTTTTCAAAAATATTGAAAGATTAGAATTTAGATTTGATATTATATTTATAGAGGTATTATAAGGTCATAAATATTAGATATATTAATTAATACTTAACTTAATAACTTTCATGTAAAATTTATGTGAAAAATGAATCAATCGCTTTGCGAGGCAGCAGTCCGCCGTACACATGAACGACATTATCGTATCCCCCAACGAGTGAAAACTGAAAAGGTATATGAGATATAATAATTTAAAAAGTATAATAATTTCAAAAATATTAGAAAAAATTGTTTAATACATTATTCTATGCACTCTAGAGAGGTGGTGATGGAAAGATAATTACATCTGTTCGCAAGACAATAGTCCACTATATACACGATCGTCGCTTTCATTTCCCACTTTATGGAAGAGAAGATAAATATAAGCAATACCACTAACATAATAAAATTTTATTATATTTTATATATTGGTTTTATAATATTAGTATTATTGAATAATATTTTAGTGACGTGGAAGAATAAATATAATAAAAACAATTTTTTTAAGAATGTTACCTCTTATTCCGAGAGCCTCTTTAGGTTTATACCTAAAGCCTTCCGACGAGAGATTTATAATAAAAATAAGGCCTCTATGATTTTTAAAGTGAATTAAAGTGGATATTTGGGTAGGTATTTTCTTAACCAAAGTGTTTTAGAAGTGTGAATATGGGAGGATTGTGGGTAACCATTTATAATAAGGGGAGAGGATACACATGGATTTTTTGAAAGGATAAAGTTATATCAATGTTTTTTCTCATTAAAAAGCATAAAAAATGGGACATTATAAGACCTTAGAGGTTATACGGCCTAAATAAGTCTATATAATTCGTTTTGAACATGTTTTAGTCTATTTTTAAACCATAAATTCTTAGTTCAACCCTTTTTAAACTTATTTTTACTTTAACCATGATAATTATTTTTAACTATTATCACTATTAATATGGTCAAAAATTAATTTCATATTATTATATAATATTAATTATTATTATTAAAAATATGTAATCCATTTTTAAAAATTCAATTCATAGATGTGGTATAATTCAATTTAAAATTCAACCCACTGACATGCCAAAAAATTGATTATCAAGAAATATATTTTTCAGGGATAATATGACCTTATATTAACTATATGAATAGACTTAATCAATTTATGAATTTAAAAATAAAAAGGTTGGTGTAAAATATATAAATTTAAATTAAAATATTCCACATTAGTGGTAATTTTTATTAATTAAAATGGGGAAGAATTATGACCATTAAAATAGATATAAGAGAAATATACTTTTAATCAACACATAGATTAAAAAATTCAAGTATACTAGTTAGGTTTTACTCCCAAATTATATCCTGAAACATATTCAATAATCTTTCATTCATTTCATTGATTCATTTATATTTCACCCCTTAAGTTTAGACTTCATTTCAAGTGCTCCTTACAATGATGTACATTGGGGTTCCTATGGCCCAACGACCATGGTCGACGGTGTTGTCCCTCCCCCTTTCACGAGGAGGAGGGACAATTTGGGCCCTGATCATCCTCATACTTTCTTACCTATAAATGATCCATATATATTCCATCCATTCCCTACCTTCATGATTGATCCCAATTTTATTTATTTTGATGAGTTATTCTCAAAGTTGGTTCTCTCTTTAAGAGAGTTTACTAATGCCATGAACCTACACAGGTTCTCCTTGGTGGCCTACTTTTTTCAGACTTAACCATCAATTGATGCTTTTGACCAATTCATATCTACTTTATGGGATCTACAATATCATGCAATATTAGGGATTATAGACCCCCTAAATTTCATCATTTGGTTCGAGATAAAGGATGATCGTATCTCTATATGTATATGTAGTTGAAATTCTTTCAACAACATATGTTTATTCCTCTTCTAGTGGTCCTTCAATTTCCATTTACACTATAATCCTTTAACCACTAAAATTTGGGTATGATTTCATATGATTTTATTGTTTTTTCAAAACCCATAAATACTCAAGATTGTTGAAAATTTATTCAAAAGATTTTTATGCTTGGATAATAGATTTTGATCCCAATTTCATCATATATCTTCTTATATTTGTGTTGAAATAAATCTGTCCAAGCCTCCGGTTGAATTTGTGTGGATTGATATTGAAGGAGAGTACCATTTTAAATAGGCGGTGTCGTTTTAATATAATAAAATATTGTTCTCATCATAATTTAATATGGGAAATCAATAACTGGAGTGTAGGAATGGTCCAATCATCCATATTTATGAGTCTACTTCTCTGATGTGTGATGTTGAGAATGGAGATATTGAAATAGTGATGTCCTATGTAGTTGCATCCTCCTCACAAAGTGGAAGGATAGGTTAGTTTGATGACATTATAGGTGGAAATGGTATTGAGGATCATTCCCGATGGAGGAGATAGTTCATAATAAGGAAATTTTTATGGTGCATTCACCTGAGGGAGTTCAACTGGGTGATCCTGCAGTGGGCCGTATGGTGCAAGAAAGACATTCTATTATTGATGCCAAGAAAAAGGTGAATATAATATTTTAAATTCATAACATATTATATAGTTTTGGAGGTCAAACTATTGGTTTGTATGGTGATTAAGGATGGTAATTAGTTAAATGAAAAAGGAACAAGAAGATTACTCATTTTAAGGGACCGAAATAGATTTCCACAGACCTACTACAGGATATACAAAACATCTTATGTGATAGTGAATTTGATCCCATATCTGATTCAAAGTGGGAGAAATATAAATATACCATAATTTATATTGGATGAATTTTGAGGAACATGAATCAAGGCTACGTAACTTATGAAAATTTTCTAGTCAGAAAGAAGAAAAATACTAGGCAGTCCAAGGAATACTCTAGTCTTATCAACCCTATGGTCACTAGATCGATTGGATAATTATAGATAGATAAGGTAGAGTATTGGTCAACACCAATGAAAATTCAAAACATTATAATTCGAATGGGAATAGTATCACATCTATGTGATTAGGACGTTTTCCTTATGATTCTCCTACATTCTAAGGAAGATATATTTGATGAATATTTCAATATCAACATTTCAAAGGAGGATACTGATATGATGTAGGCGAGATCAAATATATTTATTCTCAATGATGATCAAAATGATTAGATAAACAAAAAATATGAGATATTTTATTGATTAATCAACTCGTGGATGACTAAAATTGATTAATATATCTCGTCGTTGGACAAGATGGCCGACCATTTCGTTGATCTTATCAAGAAAACTACAAGTAAGTATCTAATTATGCTGCAATGTGGCTTATACAGGGTGAGTAAATCTAATAATATTTTTTTATTTAATGATTTTGATATTTCATTATGTATGTCACACAAATGTATGACATGATCTGTTCCCCACTTTTTCCTCAAAAATGTTTAGGAAATAAAAATTTATTTTTATGGTGTTTTTAAACCCAAAAATAAACTTATACTAAAATATTTTATAAATGTGATTAAAATTAAACAAATTAGATTAAGGAAAACAAAATTATAATTTTGTAACTTGAAAAACAAACTCAAATAATAATGGTACTTTAAAATTACTTAATTTATTTAAAATAAATGATTGTTTTTCCAAAATCGGTATTTTTACACTATTCACTGAAAATCAATATTATCCGAACAATCCCAAAATTTCAGCCTAATTTTTTTTGAAATGGTTTAAAAAAAATAAAATTCATATTTTATAATTTATATTCTATATTTGGTAATAAATAATTTTAAATTATGTATGAAAAGTAAACAAACTTTTAGAAAAATATATTCTTTTAGACAACACTCTTTTTTATATCAAATAGATATTATTTTATTTCTAATCAATAGATAAACCTTGAATTTATTTTATAAAAATGTAAAAAATATAATTTTTATAATTTATTTAGACCTATTAATACCCTTTAACATAATATATTGGTTATAATTTTCATATTTTAATAATAATATTTTATAGAGTATCGAGTTTCATTTAAACCCGATATTGCATGCATTGAAAGATATCAGGGAGATTTAATTTAATTAAAAAGAAATGTATCATAAATTATTCGGGATTTAAATTCTATTATAATCTTAGTATTTCATGTCATATAAAGTATCAAGCTTGGTCTCCCTCTTTTAAAAACTCATGGTGTTATATTTTACCCCTAAATAAATTAAGTCCTCACAATTTGATGTTTACCTAAGTAATAATGTTTCTTGAATTTGAAAATACCTTTCTTAGGATCCCATATTTCATAACTAGTTAATAAAACATCCAATCAATAAAATGGAATGGTAATTATGATGGTCATATAGAATAAAACATTACTAGGTTTCTATGTATGAAAAGATTTGTGGGAAGTGACGATATAGACATAGAATAAAAGCATAAATAATTACGGAGTGTAATAGATATCATTGATCACAATAAAGTTAATGATTAATAAAAAGTTAAGTACTTAAAAACCATAAATATTTTATTAGTTAAAAGACCATTTGATTTATCAGGTATAATGGTAACATGATATTTTTTCTCAAGATCATTTTCTTAGAGTTGAGGCATTTTTTTATTATCATGATAGAGAACACCAAAAAATATAATTACTATTTAAACCAATGGTTATTCTTTTATCAAATTACAATTAATTCATAATCCATGAAATGAATATTCAATATGATTTCTTTATGCCTGATTTACTAAAATTATATTTCAACGGAACATAAGATGACTAAAAGAGTATAATTTCCTTTCATATACCGATAAATATCTACCAAAACCAAAATAGTTATCACAAGTAATCAAATATAATATATTAATCTCTAAACCTTAAAAGCAACACCCAAATTCCATCTTAATCCATTCCATATCTATTTTTCCACAAAATGTTTTATGTAAAAATAATTTCATATGAACCATAACTTCACGTAAGCCAATTGAATCTTATTCACCCTTAGCATTCTTCAGTTGTGGATTCAAACCTAGTGGCCTCACTAGATGCGATGAGTTTTGACCTGGAATACAAGTTTTCCTTTTTCTAAGACTATATTAATATAATTATTTCAATTTTACTAAAATATAATATGCCAAAATTATTTCAAAATAAAAGATAAGATAAACCCTAAATTCTACCCACAACTTTATATTTTTTTCCCAAAAAACTTGAAGTCATTCGTCCTTAAATAACTTATTTAATTAAACATATACTAACCTAATGGGTTGTATGTCAATAATTGTCTCAAAAAATATCCATATTGGTAAAATACAATATTACTAAACCATAAAAGGGGGTTTTAAGACATTGACCTTATGATCAACCTTAAACTAATAAACCTATGATGTTTTCCATAATTATTAAGTTAGTGAATACATATATGAATAATAAATTCAACATATCCCTTAGATGTTTAGTGATTCTTATAACCAAAATATAATTAATAGAAATGATTATTCATTCAATTATTGAATCCAAATACATAAATACTTCAACCTATTTACTTCAATATATATCCTTACTTTGTCCATGGTTTAACATTTAAAAAAGGGTATTGACTCAGATAATGCCCAAGTTCCCCACATTAACGGAAACAAACTATAAATAGATATCTAAGATGAACCTTATTTCCATCCATTTAAAAATTCATTTATTCTAAAAAATCATTTTTTTGTTATTTTTCACACATAAAAAAATTTCATTCTCTTTTGAGACACTTTCTTGGGTGTCTCTTTCCAAATTTCTAACATGAAGTAAATCAAACCTTTATTCTTCTATAGTCTTAATCACTTGAGATCTTAGAAAAACTCAATCATTCACTTATTTTGTGAGTCTATGATTTGGTTATTGAATAGATTTTTAATCATGATTCGAGATAACTGATTAGGAATAATCATTATATCCTTCACAATAGTTATAATCCCATTTGGTTTCACATAAATTCCACATTTTCCTTTATATTCAATGTCAACATTATTACATCAGGTTTAGACCATTTAATAAATCCAAAAAGGATAGTGTGGTAAATAATAATCATAGCAGTAAAACTAAATAAAAATTTATTGTATGTCTACATAAGGACATATTATTTTCGATCTAAGACACCATAGGCTTACCCCCGGTGATTAATTGTCCTTATCAATTCAATTAATTCATAATTGTTTTCAAAGATAATATTAAATAAAAAAATTTATTCTATAGTAGTGTCAAACTAGGTACATTGTAAGGCCCATTTCCATATACTAGGTAACTCTTGAGTTAAGCCTGACATGCCTTTTTTAGGGTTATTACCCCTAGGCACATCTATTCCAGAACCACATCCACATGTAGTATTCAGATAAGGATGTGCTTCTAAGAAAAAAACACATAATCTATTCCTTACCAAAACATTAGAATGTTCTTTAATACTTATTCTTAGTGTCTATCATAAGGTTATGTTCCTTAATATATGTTTTCTTAAATATATATCCTAAGGTTTCTACTAAACTTACTCTAATACCAACTGTAAATACCACAACCCTAGTAGGCTAGAGTCAATGGTCACTTTATTATATTGATATAAGATACAAGGAATCACACCCTAAATGACCAAAATGTTTAATATTTTTTCTAAACTAGATACATAATTGAATTTTAAATTTCAATTTAAAATAAGGAATATATGAAGTATTTATGTTTAAAATTTCATATGTCCTTTTAGAATATCCCTACATACGAATCATAAAACTCTTCTTGTTATCCTAGGGAAAATAAAACATAAGAAATGGGTGAGATTAGATGCACAATAAAAGTATGCGTATAGTTTTAGATATAATGAATAAATAAAAATAATAAACATGGAAAGGTAAATAATTGAAAAACATGTCATTCGATCAATTACATGAGAAGAATATGACATGAATAAATAATAATCAAATAATTTTATATAAATAATCAAATGTTTCTTATACATAACCATTGATATTATAACTAATATAATAATCAAATGGAACATCAATAAAAAATATAATAATGATATAATTCATAATTCCAGTCATCATAACTATACTATCAAGGCCTTATTCCAAGAAATCTTATATAAATAGATAAGACCTTAGCCAAAAACCCAAGAAAGTTTGTAACATGAGACCTATGTATTTATCAAGGTTCTATAGAGGGCCCTTCCCATCACTTATTAAATCCAATTCATTACTTATATGAAAGGGGTGAAACATAATCAACATTAACATTAATATTGAATGATCTAATTATTAAATGTTAATAACTAACCTTATTAATAAACATAGTCATAAACCATCCATAGAAAATTGAATGGTATAAAACTGGTACATCCCTAGTCAAACTAATCATAAATAACAAGGAGAAATAATAATAATTATATAACTACAACATATCCCCAGTAGAGAATATGTTTAATAAATGGTTAATGTTTTTGACAAATAAAAAATAAAGAAAAAGTTCATTCAGAAAATTCTTGAGGAAAATAAAACTTTTCCTTTGAAAATATTTTCCTAAAATAAAAGTTTATAAAATATTATGAAAATCATTTTCCTTGAAAATATATTTGGAAACATATAAAGTAAATTTTAAAACATTGAGTTGTAATGAAAATAGTAATTCTATACATTTTAAAATTATGATTCATTTAACATTTTCAGTAAAAGAAAAACAAGTCTTTTCTGGAAAATGACATGAATATTACTTTAAAATAATTTTATTAAAATTAATAAAATGGGTAAAAAATAATTTAATAAATCATTTTGAGAATTTTAAAAACAATTTTGACAAAATATTTTGAAAACATTGTTTTAGAGGAAATATGATTTTGGACCAAAGAAGGAAATAAAGTTGGATTTTATTAAAAAAAATTATTATCCTTTTTAAGTAAAAAATAGAGGAAAAATTGTTCTCTTAATTTAAAAAGTCCATGAATAACCATTGGTGAAAAAAATAAATCATGTTTATGACATAAATATCAAACACTTTCTCTTAGGGATAATTAAACATAAAAAATCCCAATAATTGACGAGATTGTGAAATAAACCCTTAAAACATTTGTAAATTTTAGATCATAAAACCCATGAAAGAAATAACTTCAAATAAAACTTTAAAATCCATGAAGTGTAATAGATTCATGATATAACATACCAAAATGGGTAGTATATACTCCACACATAGGAATAAGTCATGAATAAGGAACATGTCTCATGGAAGTAAAAGTGATATGAGAAACCATTACCTTAGGTTAGAATTCCTTCATATGTGTCCAAACCTAATGTATAATAAATATATGTTTATTATAAATATAATAAATAAACATACACATATATTTCATATCATATATGATTTTCTTACATAATTTTATCTCTGTTTCATATTTATTCTGTTATTTCTGCTACTCTTATATTATTTTTCTGCTAATATTGAACCTCTCTACGAAAGGGTATAGTCTCCCCTCTATAATAATTACACCCTCTCTACTAGTTAGTATCCATTGAAATATTGGAAGGCACACCTGAGGACACATAGCCAACCGAATTAGTTATTTGAGGGTGAATTGGGATGATAATGCAACAATTAGCTGAACTAAATGGTTTGGGAGAGGTGAATAAGGGATGAGAGGGGGTGACCTTTTATAAGTGTGTGAGAGGATTCACATTAAATTTTTGAAAAGATAAAGTGATACCCATGTTTTTTATCATTCTAGAAGCCTCTGAAATGGGTTATTATCGACCCTTATAGGTGATAAGTTTGTAATATGTCCATAAAATGGGTGTTTGACAATTTTTAGGTCATTTTATCCCTTCTCTTCATAGTTTAACATCAGATAAACCCATTGTTACCTTAACCATGATAATTAATTTTTATTATTTTCACTATTCATTATAGTAAAAAATTAACTTGAAATTACAATAAAATATTAATTATTATAATTAAAAATATGGAATCCATTTTTAAAAATTCAATTCTCAAAAGTTGCAGAGTTCACTTTAAAATTAAACCCAAAGATGTGATGAAAAAATAGTTTCAAAGAAATGTATTTTTCAGAGAAAAGATTATCTTATATTAACTGTATGAATAGAAATAATTATTATATGAATTTAAACATGAGAATTTATATGTATAATATTTACATATAATTTAAATAATTACCCATTATGGGTTATTTTTATTAATTAAAATGGGGAAAATTATGAACATTAAAATAGTTTTTGAACAAATGTGTTTTTAAAATAAAAAAAACCTATAATAAAATCTAGTAAACATGTCATTTAAATGTAAATAATTAGATTTAATATAATGAGATAATACTTATTTTACCTTAAATAAAATTCAAATCATAATGTTACTTTTAAATTACTTAAATAATTTTAATGAAATTAAAATTTTACAAAAATCAGCATCTTTATATTTTCAATAAAAAATCAAGATTTTCTAAAAAATCAAAAAATTTCAACCTAAGTAAATTTTTATATAAAAATCTCTAAAATAATTTAATTTTTTAAAATAATATTTCCAAAATTGAAAAAAATTATTTTAAATTATGTGCATAAAGATTGACTAAATAATATTTTAGAAAAATACTATTTTTAGATAACACTTATTTTTCATTAAAATGGTTCTTATTTTTTTTATAATCAGTATATAACCATTGAATTTATTTTATACATGTGTAAACCTTATATTTTTCATAATTTATTTAGTATTATTCATACCTAAAAACATAATGGTTAAGCTATAAATGTAATGTTTAAAGAATAATATTTAATTGATTATTTCCTTTCATTTAAACCTAGTGTTTCATACATTACAAGATATCAAAGTGATTGAATTTATTTTAAAATAAATATATCACAAATTATTTGGATGTTCAATTATCTTCTAAACTTAGTGTTGTGTGTCATATACAACATCGAACATTATTTTATTTTCTTAAAATCTCATGGTACTATATTATACAACCTTAAATAAATTTCACCCTCACAATTTAATATTGACCTCAATAATCAAGAGTTTGGACTTAAAAAAACATTTATGAAATCCCACATTGTTAAAATGGTTAATAAAAAATTCTACTGATAATAGGGAAACAAAATTACAAATTTCAACTAAAATAACACCTTACCGGGTTTCTAAGAAGGACACCAATAGTGGGAAGTGATCATATGAACATGAAAGAAAATAATAAATAATTATGGACATTAATAATGATCATTAGTCACAAGAAAGTGAATTATTAATATACTTTTAAGGACTTAAAAACTATAAATATGTGATGAGTTGAAATGTTATTTTATTCCTCAGATATGAAGGTAATATGATAACATTTGTGTTTCTTGGTCCTTTTTTTTAGATTTGAGGGATTATTTTAATATAATGATAAAACAAAATATACTTACTATTTTATACTTCAGTTATTATATGATTCATTTATTCTTAATTTCATTCTATAAGTAAGGAATATCCAAGATGATCTTTTATTCAAAAAGAAATAAAAATTTCATTTAACAGATAATAAGTTCTATAAAAGAGTAGAAAGTCCTTCCGTAGATATATAAATATTTACCAAAACCAAAATGGTTTGAAAGAGTCATCAAATATAATATATTAATCTCAAAACATTAAAAGTAACACCCAAATTTCAACTTAATCTATTCCATTAGTATTTGTCCTTATAATAATTTAAGTAAAAAAAATTTCATATTAACCATAATATCACACATGATAGTGGTAGGCACTGCACCCTTATATCCCATTAGTTGTGTTTTCAATCCCCATAGCCTCGTTGGATGCGACAGTTTGTCACCAAAAATGAAGGTTATCATTTTTTATAAATTATATTAATACAATTTCTATTACATTACTGAAGTGTAATAACCAATAATTACCATAACAACAAAGATAAGATAAACCATAAAGGCTACCCATTCCATTAAACTTATTCCCACAATATGTAAAATCAATGTTCCTTAAATTAACTTTTCACTAAAACATATACTAAACCAATGGGTTATGTTTCTATGTATGACTCTCAAAATATCATTAATCTTGGAAAACTCCCATCACATAAATTCTTAAAATGGGTGTTTAGGACTTTGAACTTACGACAAATATTAAACTCACAAACTCAAGATTCTATCTATAAATCTTAATTTATATGGTTCCAAAATTCAATAGAATCCATATATGTTTCATGACTATAATAAAAAAAATACCATTGATAAAAATGATTATATAATTTAATTCTTGAATTCCAACACATAAATACTTCAACCTTTTAACATCATCATAAGTCCTTCCCCTGTCTACGGTTTGAACTTTATAAGAGGTCACCGACATCGATAATACCAAGGTTACCAAAATTTAACATATTAAACTATAAATGGATCCCTAGGATGAAATTAATTCTGTTTCGTTGTACTCATTATTTTTCTTGGGAAATTCATTTCTTTTTGCCCTTATTTTCCACACATCTAAAATTTTCATATTTATTTGTGCCACTTTCTTGGGTGTCTCTTTCCACATTTCTAAAATCAAATAAATGAAGACTCCTTTCATACATAGTATGTATCACATGATCACATATAAGACTCCATACTTCTCTTATTTAGTGAGTCTGGTATTTGGTTAAGGACCATGCTGTGAATTGTGTTTTTGAGATAACTGATTAGGTATAATCACCATTTCTTTAAAACTAGTCATAATCCCATTTAGTTTCTCAAATTCACCACATTATCCTTTATTTTCAAGGTTAACATTATTCATTTGGGTTCTATCCATTTAATAAAATAAAAAATCATAGTGTAAGAAACAATAATCAGTGTGGAAAAACCACTTAATCATTTATATGATGTCTAAATAATGACACATTCTTTTTAATATAAGACACCTTAGGTTTAATCAAGGTCATTCATTATAATCATAAATTAAAATACCTTATAAAGTATTAAATATAAATTATGAATTAAACTAAAAAATATTTTATGGGGATATCAAACCAGGTGTGCTGTAAGGCCCATTTCATGTTCCAGTTAATTCCCATGACAAGATCAACATGCCTTTTTCTTGGTTATTACCCTTAGATATATCTATTCCAGATCCAAATCCACCTCTCATATTTATACAAGGATATATTGATAAATAAACATATAATATCAACCATAAAAAACTTTAGGATGTTCGTATATACTTATACCTAAGGTTTACCATAGGTTTATGTTCCATAATATATGTTTTAATAAATATATTTACCAAGGTTTCTAGTGAAATTTCATTGATAACAACTCTAAAGAACCTAACCCTAGAATCCCAAAGTTGGGGGTTACTTTATCATATTGGAATAATATATAAGGAAACACTTCTCAAATGACCAAATAACTTAGTAGTCTTTGTAAACTGATACATACATGAAATTCACATTACAATTGAAAAAATAAAATATGTAAATGCTTTCTTTGGGAATGTCATATTTCCCCTTAGCATATCCCTGTATATCAATCATAAAACACTGCATGGTTTCAATTGGAAAATGAAATATAACAAAGGTGTGAGCTTATATGCTTAGTAAGGGTATGATTACACCTAAATATATCATGAATAAATAAGCATAATCAATATGGAAAGGTAAAAAACCAAAACACATGACATTCATCAATTATTTGAGCATAATATGGAAGGAATAAATTATGATTAAATGATTCAATATAAATAATCACATGAACTTGAAAAAGATTCATGTACATTATAAATAATAAAATAATCACATAGAACACTAATAAAAACCTAATAATGAGGGAATACATAATATCGTTCATCATAACTACACTATAAAGGCTTTATTCTAAGAAAACTTACATAAATGGGTAAGGCATTGCCCAAAAACCCAAACTAGTTTGTATTATGAGGCCCAAAGATGCATCGGGGGGCTATATAAGGCCGCAAACATCACTTATTATGTATAATACATTCCTAATATAAAAGGTGTGAAACATAATCGACATAAAAAATTGTTTTGAAGACCAGCATACAAAATTTTAACAATTAATCCCATCAAAAAAGATAATAAAAAACTATCCATAGAAATATGAATGGTATCAAACTAGTACCACTACGGGAAAAATAGTTTTTTTACGACGGTTTATTTGCGATGGTAATAAATCCCATCGCAAATAACCAGTTATTTGTGGTGGGAATAGGTGCCCCGCCACAAAAACATACGCGCGGATTGGCGTGATTTGCACGCCAAACCGCATGAAAGGGTATTTTGGATGGGTAGGCACTTCCTGTCGCAACTACCGGGAGACAGTAAGAACTAGTTGTGATAGGAGATCCCCCATTGCAACTGGTTCGACCGCCAGAGGGTATTTGCGACAGTCCCGCCACAAATAACCAGCGGTGAAAAAAACCTATTTACGATGCAATGTTTTCCTGTTGCAAATAGTGTGTCGGCATGTTACTTTTTTCAACGAGGCCCATTGCAAATAACCTTTTAACCGCCGACCGTAATTAATGCGGCTGAAGGTATTTACGACGGGTCCCATCACAAAAAAAAATTATTTGCGATGGGATTCCCATCGCAAATTGTGCGTCGGTAGGTCACTTTTTGCGACGGGGCTCGTCGCAAATAACCTTCTAACCACCGAACGTAATTAATTAGGCCGAAGGTATTTTCAACGGGTCCCTTCACAAAAACTATTATTTGCGACGGGAATCCCGTGTCCAACTAATCAAACCTATATATACCCCCCATATGTTTTTTTTCTTCCCTCCTCTTGAATTCCTTCTTCCTCTACTTTTTTAAACTCTAAATTTAGACTGAAAATTTTTGAGAGTTAGTTTTTTTACGAAGAAGTTGTGAAGCCATCTACAAATATAAGGGATTAATTTTAAAGATATTTATGTTTTATTTTATTTTAGTATTTATTTCATTTCTTTATATTAATTTTAATTATTGTTCATTTGTTCTAATTAAGTTAGATTTAAATTGTTTTGTCATCAGTATTTATTTGTAATAATAAAATTAAATTATTAGTACTAATTCTTAATAATTAGTAATAATTAATAATTCTTAATGATAATTCATAGTGTATATAAATAATTAGCAGTTATTAGTAATTAGTAGCTGTATATTTCAGTAATTAATAGTAATTAACACTAATTAGAAATAATTAGAAATAAATAGTAATAATTATAAAAAAGATTAATAAATATTTACAATTAGTAATAAATAGTATTAATTAGTAATAATTAGTAATAAATACTAATAATTAGTAATAAATACTAATAAACTATAATAAATACTAATAAATAGTAATAAATACAAATTAATAGTAATAAATTATAATAAATCGCAATAAATAGTAATAAATTCTAATAAATACTAATAATTAGTAATAAATATAAATAATTAGTAATAAATATTAATAATTATTAATAATCACTAATAAATAGTAATAAATACTTATAAGTAGTAATAAATACTAATAAATAGTAATAAATACTAATAAATAGTAAAAAATACTAATAAATACTAATAAATACTAATAAATACTAATAAATACTAATAAATAGTAAAAAATACTAAAAAATAGTAATAAATAGTAATAATTAGTAATAAATAGTAATAAATAGTAATAAATAGTAATAAATAGTTATAATTAGTTATAATTATTAATCAATAGTAATAAATAATAATAAATAGTAATAAATAGTAAAAAATAGTAATAAATAGTAATAAATAGTAATAAATAGTAATAAATAGTAATAAATAGTAATAAATAGTAATAAATAGTAATAATTAGAAATAATGAGTAATAAATAGTAATAAATAGTAATAAATAGTAATAAATAGTAATAAATAGTTACAAATAGTAATAAATAATACTAAATAGTAATAAATAGTAATAAAAAAATAGTAAAAAATAGTTATAATTAGTAATAATTAGTAATAAATAGTAATAAATAGTAAAAAATAGTAAAAATAGTAATAAATGGTAATAAATAGGAATAATTTGAAATAAATAGTAATAAATAGTAATAATTAGGAATAATTAGAAATAATTTGGAACAAATAGAAATAATTAGAAACAATTATGTAGATATGGTTTGGATTAGTGGTAGGCACCCTGTAATCCTAAATGAAAAATGAGGGTTCAAAACCCATTGGGCGTAGATAATATAGTAGTACTATATCGCACTGTAGTAGTGGCATAACTATAGCAACAGAGGGTACTGTAGTGGTGGCAGGTCACTATAGCGGCGACAGGGCACTGTAGCAGTGGCGAGTACTGTGTGGTACTGTAGTAGGTGGGTACGGTAGTAGTACTATTCACAGAATTGGCCTTTGGTCCAAAATTTGGGCCTACAGACCATGTAATGGGCTAACTGCCCACTGGTCCTTCAGGCTATGTAATGGCTCTCCCATTACCCAGTTAAAGAGGTCTTTACTTTGTTATAATTATAAATGAGGATTTAGCCTCAACCTTTAAAAAAATAGTAATAATTAGCAATACTTTGGAGTAATTGCGAGCTCAAACTGAGCCTATAGAGAGTTTACAAAAGCAGTAGGAAGAGACGCGCCAACAACATGGGGAGGACATTTGTCGATGAAAGTAGTAGAAGCATGATCAAATGGAGTATATGTGCCATGTGATATGTAGTTTAGGGTTGGAGTTTCCTCCACCATCTCCTCCAGCTCCACCAGCTCCTCAAGAAGACTACCCCCAGTGATTTCTTTATTCTATTAAAAACATTTGAATTCAAAATTTTTTGTAATATAAACTATTTAAAATTTTTGTATTTTAATATTTTTTATTTTTTTTATTAATTTAAAAATATTAATATTATTTTTTCATTAATTATAATTATATTATTATTTTTTATTTTATTAATTATTTGTGATGGGGCCTTTTGCGATGACATCCCGTCATAAATAGATTATATATTTATTTTTTAAAAATTATTTTTGACGGGCCTTTTGCAATAGGTTCATAACATAAATATATTTATGATGGGCCTTTGTCATGTCATGAATACTTTTTGTGATGGGGCCATTGTAAATACTTTTTTGTGATGGGCCTATTGAAATAAGTTCTTGTATATATTAGATATTTAATTAGAGATTGATTTTTGATGGGACAGCTTCCCATCGCATGTAGTATTTTTTGTGAGGGCCCATCGCAAAAAATTCTAGTTGTGATACTATTTTATGCAATAAACTATTTGTGATGGGACCCTGTCACAAAAGAGTTTTTGCGACGATTTCCCGTCACAAATAGCCCGTCACAAATATCCGAAATTCCAGTAGTGTATATCCCTTTTCAAACTGATCATAAACCATAAAAATAAAAAATAAGGATGATATAATTAAAACATATTCACAGTGTAGAATAAATACAATAATTATATTATTATGTTGATAAATAGGTATTCAGTAAAAATGAACTTTAAAACATTCTTGAGGAAAATAAACCTTTTTTACATTAAAATTATTTATGATACTATAATTTCCCAAAAATATTTAAAAAATAATTTTATTTGAAATAAATTTTTAAAAATAATTTTTTTTAATACATTGGTTGGTCTTGAAGCTTGAATTTTTTTACATTTTGTACACATTAAAAAATAGATTCATTTCACATTTTTGGTAAAAACCAAACATGCCTTGTTTGGAAAATGACATAAAGATTCATTTCAATCCATATTTTAAAAATTAAAAAAATTAAAAAAATGTCTTTAATAAATCATTTTGATCATGTTAAAAACTTTTTTAGTAAATTTTTTAGAGAACCTGGTTTTGGAAGAAAAAACAATTTGTGACAGAAGAGAGAAATAAAGTTGGATTTTCTTAGAAACATTTTATCAATAATTTTACATAAAAATGTGATAGAAAATATTACTATTAATTTAAAAAATTTCATGAATAAACAAATTATAATAATATATATTGAGATTAATATAGAGATATTAAATATTTTTTCCAAGGTAGAAATAAACATTAATAATCCTGAATAATGACGAGATTGTGAAAGAATCCATTGACACTTTGGTAAATTTTGAATCATAAGACCCATGAAAGAAATAACATCAAATGAAAAATTAAATAACATGCAGAGAAATAGATTCATGATATATGATTTAAAATGGCTTAGTATATACACCACACATAGGAATAAGTGCTGAATTTGAAATATGTCTCACAGAAGTAAAAATGAGATGAGAAACCCTTACCTCAGATTCAACTTTCGACGTAAGTATTTAAACCTCATGTATAATAAATATAGGTTTATAATAAATCTATTATATAAACATAATCATATATATCATACCTTATATTATTTAAATATGGTATTTTATCACCCATTCATTAACAATCCTCTATTAAAATAACTATTTCTTGTAATAACATCTTTTTTTAATGTATGTTTTGATTTGGAATTATCAATAATTTTACTTAAGTCCTGGATTGATTATATAATTTTTTTAATTATGATATAAATGTAATATATATTCATTATATATATATATAGTAATCTATATAAATTAGATATAGAAAATATATTACACTGATGAAGGAGATAGTATGTAAAGACCCGAAAATTTCAAGGAATTTTTTTTCTTAATTTTCTATGGGATTTTACGAGAACACAGTTTTTGACGGCGCCTGATTCCGAGGCCCGGTGTGCCCAGAATCATTTTCCGAAGTTTAGCTCGGGTACGTTCAGTGAACGAACGAGTGAGTTTTTCTATCTTTTGAACCGATGCTCGGAATTGAAATCCGAGGGCACCGATGAAACCGCATCACCGGTAATTGCTTAAAAAAGACCTTTTCCAGAGTTGCGTTTGCTCAGGAAGAGTTGTTTAGTTTTGTGGATAAAGACTTCTGAGAAATAAAATTTGTGCAACTAATTTTATTTCTTTAAAGTGGTTAAATCCTAAGGATGGAGGTTGGGTGAACCTAACTACCTAAGTGAGGTTAAATGTGAGGTGGAGTCCACACGAACCCCACCCCTTCACATTCCTTAAACCTCCTCTAACTCCCCCATTAAGTGGGTGACCTCTCATCTTCCATAACTCTCTCCAACCCCCCTTGACACCCCTTAAATTTAATGTGCCAAGTCCTTAATTCAATTTATTGAATTGAGTTTTTAAATTTTAAACTCTTGGAATGAATTAATAAAATAAGTGGAGCTTATTTTATTATTGGGTTAGTTTTGTGGTGTTAAGGTTTGGGAGAGAATACTCAAAAACTAGAGGAAACTTTATCTTCTTCATTGGAGAACGCGAAGAAGGTCAAGACCCTGCCGAAGAACTCCATCACCGCAAGGAGTTATCGGCATGCCTTTCTTCTCCTCTCCGCAGCCGGTGTGAGATGTTGCTCCACCTCGGACGATCTCCGTCAAGCGCATATGGAGTTTTACCTCGCGACGCCGTTTCCACGACACTCTTCAATCGTCAATCGTTGGTGAGGTAGGGGATTGAATATATGTTCGTTAATATTTGAGCATTCTTAGTAATCTTAGCTGCTTGAAATCGATTAACAGGAGGGGGCCGGACCGCACAAACAAGGCCGACCCTCCTCCCTTAATTCTGTTGTTGACCTTGTTGTGGTTTTGGAACGGAGATGGTGTGGTGCCGTCGCACCGCGCGGGATCATGCGACGAGGATGCACGACACTGTTGCGCCACACCGTTGAAGTCGAAAAAGGTCGCGGCGCCGTCGCGCCACGCCGAAGAATCACGAGAACACCACGGCCGGAGCGGGGCCGCGGCGGAGGGGCGTAGTGCCGTCGCGCCGCGCCGGTCGGACCAAGGCTGCGGCCTTCGGCCGCGGTAGAGCAGGGAGCGGCGGCCGACTTCTGGCCACCGGCATCGGAGCAGGGGGACGGGACCGCGCAGGTCCCGTGGCGGCAGCTGCCAGCCGGCCGGCCGGTCAGGGGAGAAACCGGGGGTTCGTAACCCCCCTCTCGAAGGGGGGAGCGCCCCCCCCCACGTGGGGGCCACGTTTAATTAAATAGGGGGGAAGAGCACCCCCCTTGTTTTCCCAGCTTGGTCATGCCGAGCTGGCCAGCGGACCGCGCCAGCCCGCCGGACCAAGACCCGGTTCGGGCAGACCCAGGGGGTCTCGGGCCGTGTCGGACCGGGCCCGAATCCCCTATTTTCATGCAGTTTCCGTTAAAACGTCCATAACATGGGCTATGGACCTCCGATCGATGCACCGTCAGTTGTGATACGATCCTTGGATCGAGACGGTCGTTTCGGTATATTACACTCTAGGTTTCAGAGAACTTTGTGTATGGCCGGGTTGGTTCAATCACGAAACCAACCGGGCCCTCGGAGTGGAAACATTTATATCTCGAGCTCCGGACGTCCGATTGACGTGCCACCGACTTTGTTGGATTCCTCTTGATGAGGCAGAACTTTTGGAATACTTCTCCTGAGATTTGGATGCAGTTGGATAGTGGACAGGTTGGATTGTACCCGAAATCCAACCGGGCCCCTGGAACGGAAAAGCTGATAACTTTCAGACCGGACGTCCGTTTAACGAACCGTCAGCGGCATTGGTGATCACGTTGGGAAACGGTTCCTATGAGTATACCCTATGAGAGTTTGGGGTACCGTCGAGATATGGTCCGGTTGGTTCGCACACGAAACCAACCGGCCCCCTAGGATGAAAAAGCTAATAACTCACAGACCGAGCGTCCGTTTGATGCACCGTCTGTTGCATTGAGACCCCTATGAAGAGGCGGTCCTTTGAGATACTTCTTAGTGGGACTTTGTGATACTTGGAGTATCTACCTGTAGCTCATGGAGAGGACCCTCTCGGAGATGAGCGTACGGAGTACGGAGACCGTGTAGGTGGCTGATACTTGATGACTGCTTGTCCGATTCGATTCAGAGTGACTAGCATAGCCCTCTGGGGAGCACTACATTGTGAGGTGGCAGACCCATGGAGGAGGAGCA
Organism: Viscum album; assembly: GCA_963277665.1. NCBI lineage: Eukaryota > Viridiplantae > Streptophyta > Magnoliopsida > Santalales > Viscaceae > Viscum > Viscum album. The sequence goes on along the minus strand of OY728146.1, from coordinate 1,082,204,518 downwards.
ATACTTTGTGAGGTGGCAGACTCGCGGTACTCTACATGAGGAGTACCTCTGTAGGCTTTGAGGGGGAGCACTAGTGTGTGAGGTGGCTGACCCATGGCGGAGGAGCACTACTATGTGAGGTGGAAGACCCACAGTACTCGACAGGAGGAGTACCTCAATAGTCTTAGGTTAGTGAGCAGTACCTCAGAGTCTTGAAAGGATCACTGTACTTTCCAGAGACGGAGCTCTTCAGCAGTAATGGTTTCGATAATGAAAATCTTGGTTTGAGTTGAGTCTTCGACCTTTGTGTTTCCTCATGATTGAGATGGGTCACTTGATAACTTAGGTGTATGTATGGGCATATACCTAGGTGGTGGTTATCTGTTGATTTCATAACCTTTTTGTTTCCTCATGATTGAGATGGGTTACTTGATAAATTAGGTATAAGTATGGGCTTATACGTAAGTAAGTGTTATCTGTTGAGATTCTTCTTTGTGGTTATCCTTGTTGGATTTAGTGAGACCTTGAGGGTCTTGGGGTCCCTACTGAGTATCGTATACTCACCCTTGCTCGAGCTATACCCACACCTCATTGTGTTGGTTGCAGATGACGGACAGTGCTGATAGAGGCCGAGTATTCGAGGACTGTACGGTACCCAGAGGTGGACCTCACGACGAGTCAGTATCCGGAGGTGGACTTCACGACGAGACAACACTCGGAGGAGGTTGACGGGAGAGAGCGTTGTGGAGGCTATCTGTACCTACCCTTCAGGTAGGATCCGTGGTGGACGATCCAGGAGCTACACTATCTGTACCTACCCTTCAGGTAGGATCCGAGGAGGATGACCTAGGAGCTGCTTCCATTATTCCAGATGTTTGTCTTTTCTATTGTACTTTCGTTCAGTTGTAGCTGTACTTTCAGTTGGGTTTGTATTCTGGCCCAATTTCTTTTCAGCACTTTCTTTTGTACTTAGTGTATTACATCCGCTTGTACTCTGTGATGTTTTTTTTGCTATTATAAAGGCAATGCATTTCCAGTTATCGGGATTTACGCCTTTGGTGCTGGTCGCCGGCCCATGGCCTATGGAAGGCGGGCTTGGGGTAGTCACGACATGGGCCCCAAGGATGGGTCATGACAAATTGGTATCAGAGGAGTCGGTTCTACTGTAGAACTTATAACTCGGATATTTTATTCTATGAAGCAATATTGTTAAGGGTACCGAGTGTGGTTTTCAGTTCAGGGAGTCTAGTGTTGGTGCAGGCGACTGACGTATCCATACACTAGGACCCTGAAAACTGATTTCTGACTTTGTGCACAAAAACACTGATTGCGTGTGTGTTTTCAAAAGTTTCTTTTAAAATAGCTCAAACCAGGTCAGCTCACCAGGTATAAATTTTTTGACCATGTCACGTTTGTTTCTTTCAGGATGCCTCCCCGCGGACGACCAGCTAGAGCCCTGAGGGTTGTACGTACTGACAGCCCGCCGAGTGACGTGGCCTCAGTACACGGCCCTATTCCAGTTGAGGTACCAGAAGAGGCACCAATGGTACCACTACCCATTGGGCCACTGATGCCACCAGCCCCAGCAGCAGAGGGTGCACGTCTCTTGAGCGCACTGCACGAGTTCCAGTGCCAGAGGCCACCCAGGTTCAAGGGAGAGACAGACCCGCAGACGGCTGAGGATTGGCTGGAGGATGTGGTGAGAGTCTTCAGTCTAGTGGGGATGCCAGCAAACTTCATGGTGATCCTTGCTGCCAGCCTTCTTCAGGAAGCAGCAGGAAGATGGTGGAGCTTGATGATCCAGATGCATAACGAGGTGACACTTCTATGGGCAGACTTCGAGAGCCTGTTCCGGGCAGAGTTTGTACCAGCCACCCTTCGAGCGGTGCGTATACAGGAGCTTCTGCATCTCAGTAGGGTAGCATGACGGTGGCACAGTACTCAACGAGGTTCACATACCTCTCGCGCTACTCCACATATATGGTACGAGACTCGTTCTTCAGGGCCCGAACCTTCGAGCAGGGGCTCAGGCGAGAGATTAGAGCTTCTGTTGTTTCTCACAGCATCCCGACGTAGACAGGGGTGTTGGAGTGAGCCCTCTTAATGGAGAGTTTCCTTGCTGAGCAGTCTCCAGCAGTAGAACCCACCACTAGCCGACATGCGACAGAGTCTTCTGTAGCAGGCAGTAGACAGATGAAATAGAGGTCCAAGAGGACCAGACCTACAGGTGGTCGACCGCATGACTCAGGGTTGGTAGTGCAAGGCACCAAGGGGAATGACAGAGCCAGACCTGCCATGTAGTGTTACTCCTGCGGCGGGATTGGTCACATGGCATGTGATTGTCCGACCCGCCATGCAGATGACCAGTAGTTAAATGAAGAACCTCCCAGGCAGAGGCAGAGGTTCGATCAAGGCGGACTGCTAGGAGCATAAGGATGAGGGAGGGGAGCTGGCCGTGCAGCTGGAGGTGGACGACACTTCGAGGTGTTTCCACCACCACCACCCGGAGGTCCATGCCGACCGCAGGGAACAGGTGGACATGGGAGAGCTCAGCTTCAGGCAACAGAAGGATACGACTACGGAGCTCTGGAAGCAAGTGGACAGGAGCGGAACTAGTGGTTTCCTTTTGTTATTTGTACTTCTAGTTCCATGTTGTTGTTACATTTGTGTCTTTGTACTATGAGCTGCAATAATAAAAAGACACTTACCTTTGTGACATTTGATTCTTTAATTTTTGAGTACTAAGAGGTTTCGTTTTAAACTGTTGACTTGACCCTCACTTTCGAGATTCCTACTGGAGGAGACCCAGTTACCTCATGCTGATGCCGACAGTGTGAATCGACCTTTAGATGTGAGAGTGATGGTTGGATCTCTTGGTAATAACGTCGAGGCCTTACGACACCGTCCATGGAATGAATACATCATTCATGTCCGGATTGACTGTATTAGGCAAATAACGTGGTTCATCTAGGGGATGAGACCAGATTTCTCTTATCGGCAAAGAAGAAATCATAGCAGCTCTTGTGGGACCAGAGTGGTCCAGGCCACGACAGAGAATGTCCAGGTCATCCAAGAGCGGATGAGGACAGCTCAGAGCCGACAGAAGCCTTATACTGACAAGATTCAGAGACCACTAGAGTTCGAGGATGGCGACCAAGTTTTCTTATGGGTCTCACCTCGACGTGGAATTACGGAGATTTGGCTGAGGTAGAAAGTTATCTTCGCGCTTCATCAGATTCTTCAAGGTCCTCAGCAGGGCAGGCGAGGTGGTTTACTACTTGACCTTTCCACCTCAGTTGCACCAGGTGCATGAAATCATCCACGTACCTCAACTGAGGAGCTACGTACATGATCCTTAACACATCATCGACCTCAGGGAGTTGGACGTCGATGACAGGGCGACATGCGCGGAGATTCCAGTGGAGATCGTGGATCGACAGGAGCGGGTCCTACATAAACAATCAATTCCTCCACTTCGCTTTCACTGGAAGCACAGGAACCTCCAGGGGAGCACCTAGGAGCGGAAGGCTCAGATGCATGCTCAGTACCGCTTTTGTATCCCTAGTTTGTGTTAAAGCTTTATGGGGACGTAAAGCCCTGAGGTGAGAGTAATGTAAAGACCCAGAAATTTCAAGGAAATTTTTTTCTTAATTTTCTTTGGGATTTTACGAGAACGCAGTTTCTGACGGCGCCTGATTCTGAGGCCCGGTGTTCCCGGAATTATTTTCTGAAGTTTAGCTCGGGTACGTTCAGTGAACGAATTAGCGGGTTTTTATATCTTTTGAACCGGTGCTTGGAATTGAAATCTAAGGGAACCGATGGAACCACAACGCCGATAATTGATTAAAAAATACCTTTTCTAGAGTTGCGTTTGCTCAGGAAGAGTTGTTTAGTTTTGTGGATAAAGACATCCGAGAAATAAAATTTGTGCAACTAATTTTATTTCTATAAAGTGGTTAAATCCTAAGGATGGAGGTTGGGTGAACCTAACTACCTAAGTGGGGTTAAATGTGAGGTGGGTCCCACACAAACCCCACCCCTTAACATTCCTTAAACCTCCTCTAACTCCCCCATTAAGTGGGTAAAATATCATCTTCTATAACTCTCTGCAACCCCCTTGACACCCCTTAAATTTAATGTTCCAAGTCCTTAATTCAATTTATTGAATTGAGTTTTTAAATTTTAAACTCTTGGCATGACTTAATAAAATAAGTGGAGATTATTTTTTTATTGGGTTAGTTTTGTGGTGTTAAGGTTTGGGAGAGAATACTCAAAAGCTAGAGGAAACTTTATCTTCATCATTGGAGAACGCGAAGAACGTCAAGACCCCGATGAAGAAAACCGTCACCACAAGAAGTGATCGTCATGCCTTTCTTCTCCTCTGAGAAACCGGTGTGAGACGCTGCTCCACCTTGGACGATCTCCGTCAAGGGCATACGGAGTTTTACCTCGTGACTCCATTTCCACGACGCTCTTCGATCGTCAACCGTTGTTGAGGTAGGGGTTTGAATATATGTTCATGAATATTCGAGCGTTCTTCGTAATCTTAGCCACTTACAATCGATTAACGGGAGGGGGACAAACCACACAAACGCGGCCGACCCTCCTCCATTAATTCTTTTGTTGACCTTGTTGTGGTTCTGGAATGGAGATGGCGCGGTGTCGTCGCACCGCGCGGGATCATGCGGTGAGGATGCGCGGTGCCGTCGCGCTGTGCCGTTGAAGTCGAACAAGGTCGTGGCACCGTCGCGCCGCCCCGGAGAATCACGAGAACACCATGGCCGGAGCGGAGCCGCAACGGAGGGGTGCGGTGCCATCGTGCCGCGCCGGTCGGACCAAGGCCAAGGCCACGGCCATCGGCCGCGGCAGAGTAGGGAGCGGCGGCCAGCTTCCGGCCACCGGTGTTGGAGCAGGGGGACGGGACCGCGCCGGTCCCGTAGCGGCAGCAGCCGGCTGGCCGGAGCGGGCCGGTCGGTCAGGGGAGAAACCGGTGGTTCGTAACCCCCGGCTGGAAGGGAGGAGCGGCCCCCCACGTGGGGGCCGAGTTTAATTAAACAGGGGGGCAACACCCCCCCCCCCTGTCCGCCCAGCTCGGTCACGCTGAGCTAGCCAGCGGACCATGCCAGTGCGCCGGGCCGCGCCACGCCCAAGCGGGCCGAACCCGGACCCGGTCCGGGTCGACCCAGTTCGGGCCAACCCAGGGGGTCTCGGGCTGGGTCGGACTGGGCCCGAACCCCCTATTTTCGGGCAATTTCCGTTCAAACGTCCATAACTTGGGCTACGGACCTCCGATAGATGAACCGTCAGTTGTGATGCGATCCTTGGATTGAGACGGTCGTTTCTTTATATTACACTCAGGGATTCAGAGAACTTTGGGTATGGCCGGGTTGGTTCAATCACGAAACCAACCGGGCCCTCGGAGCGGAAACACTTATATCTCGATCTCCGGGTGTCCGATTGATGTGCCGTCGACTTTGTTGGATTCCTCTTGATGAGATGGAACTTTTGGTATACTTCTCCTGAGATTTGGATGCAGTTGGATAGTGGATGGGTTGGATTGTACCCGAAATCCAACCAGGCCCCTGGAACGGAAAAGCTGATAACTTTCAGACTGGACGTCTGTTTGACGAACCGTCAGCGGAGTTGGTGATCACATTGGGAAAAAATACCTATGAGTATACTCTATGAGAGTTTGGAGTACAGTCGAGATACGGTCAGGTTGGTTCGCACACGAAACCAACCGGGCCCCTGGGACGAAAAGGATAATAACTCACAGACCGGGCGTCCGTTTGACGCGCCGTCTGTTGCGTTGAGACCCCTATGACGAGACAGTCCTTTGAGATACTTCTTCGTGGGACTTTGTGATACTTGGAGTATCGACCATTAGCTCATGGAGAGGACCCTCCCGGAGACGAGCGTACGGAGTACAAAGACCGTGTAGCTGGATGAGACCTGATGACTGCTTGTCCGATTCGATTCAGAGTGACTAGCATAGCCCAGTGGGGAGCATTACTTTGTGAGGTGGCAGAACCATTGCGGAGGAGAACTACTTTGTGAGGTGGAAGACCCATGGTACTCGACAGGAGGAGTACCTCTGTAGGCTATGAGGGGGAGCACTACTGTGTGAGGTGGCAGACCCATGGCGGAGGAGAACTACTGTGTGAGGTGGCAGACCCACGGTACTCGACAGGAGGAGTATCTGAACAGTCTTAGGTTAGTGAGAAGTACCTCGGAGTCGTGACAGGATCACTGTACTTTCCAGAGACGGAGCTCTTCAGCAGTTACAATTTCGATAATGAAAATCCTAGTTTGAGCTGAGTCTTTGACCTTTGTGTTTTCTCATGATTGAGATGGGTCAATTGATAACTTAGGTGTATGTATGGGCATATACCTAGGCAGTGGTTATCCATTGATTTCATAACCTTTGTGTTTCCTCATGATTGAGATGGGTTACTTGATAAATTAGGTATAAGTATGGGCTTATACCTAAGTAAGGGTTATCTGTTGAGATTCTTCTTTGTGGTTATCCTTGTTGGATTTAGTGAGACCTTGAGGGAATCGGGGTCCCTACTGAGTATCGTATACTCACCCCTGCACGGGCTATGCCCACACCTCGTTGTGTTGGTTGCAGACGACGGACAACATTGACAGAGGCCGAGTGTTCGAGGACTGGATGGTACCCGGAGGTGGACCTCACGACGAGTTAGTATCCGGAGGTGGACTTCACGATGAGACGATACTCGGAGGAGGTTGACGGGCGAGAGCGTTGTGGAGGCTATCTGTACCTACCCTTCAGGTAGGATCCGTGGTGGATGATCCAGGAGCTGCGCTATTTGTACCTACCCTTCAGGTAGGATCCAAGGAGGAAGACCCAGGAGCTGCTTCCATTCTTCCAGCTGTTTGTCTTTTCTGTTGTACTTTCGTTCAGTTGTAGCTGTACTTTTAGTTGGGTTTGTATTCTGGCCCACTTTCTTTTCAGCTCCTTCTTTTGTACTTAGTGTATTACTTCCGCTTGTACTCTGTGATGTTTTGTTTGTTATTATAAAGGAAAAGCCTTCCCAGTTATCGGGATTTACGCCTTTGGTGATAGTTTCCAGCCCCTGGCCTATGGAAGGTGGGCTTGGGGTAGTCACGGCACGGGCACCGAGGACGGGTCGTGACATAGTAAGCCACATGTACGCATGAGATCATTTTCCATTTATTTGTTGATGGATAGAAAAAAGGGAAATAAATATTAATTCTCCTTTATAGACATATATATCATGTATATTAACCAAATATATCGTTATTATCATCCATGTAAAAATAAAATGATAAAAAATTCACATTGCTACATGGAGGTGGTAGTCCACACGTACGTATGCGAGAGGTTAATGTTTTCCAATGGATTGGAAGTTAAGAAGCTATATGCAGTATTATATTTAAATAAGTATTATTATGTCATAAATGTCACATATTTTCAATAAATTTAACCTTACTACCTTTAATATAAAGTTTAAGTGAAAAAATGAATCACATCGCTTTGTGAGGCGGTAGTTTATCATACCCACGAGTGACATTATTATATCTACCATGAAATAGAAAATGAGAAGGTATATTTGATTTAATAATTCAATAAGTATAATAATTTAATAAATAACACATATATATGTTATATACATAATTGTATCAAAAAATGAGAGGCGATATATAAAAAAATTACATCGATTCGTGAGGCGGTAGTCCTCCACACACACGATTAACAATTCTGTTTCAGACTTGATCGAATAGAATATAGATGTAGTTCATTCCATTTACAAAATAATATCTCAGTATATAGGATATATAGGTGATATTATATTATCATTATTAAATATTATTTTAAGGATGTGTAAGATGAAATAGAGTAAAAACACAACTTTATAAAAGTTACCTCTTCATTGGAGAGACTATTTAGGTTTATTCATAAAGGCTTATTTAGAGTAATTAATAATAAAATTACGTTATATATTATTTTTAGGGATTTAGGGAATATATTTGGGTTGTTATTTTCTATATAAAATGTTTTTATAAGTTTTATGGGGGTAGGAGAGGGGGTCTCCTTTTATAAGTGGGGGAGAGGACCCACACAAATGTTTTGAAAATATAAAATGATACCAAAGATTTTATCTTGCAAAAAGCCACCAAAATGAGTCATTATCCACCATTATAGGTAATAAGGTCTACATATTTCAATAAAATATGTTTTTTAAATGTTTTGAGTCATTTTAATCACAATATTATTATTTTAACATTCCAATAAACCCATTTTTACCTTATCTGTAGTAATTAATTTTTATTATTTTCATTATTCATTATGGTTAAATACAAATATGAAATTATTACAGAATATTAATTATTTATAATTAATATATATAATAAATTTTTTAAAAATTCAATTCATAAAAGTGGCACAATTCAATTTAAAATTAAACATACAGACACAAAGAAATGACGATTTTTAGGAAATGTATTTTTTAGGGAGAATATAATCTTATATTTAATATAAAAATTGAAATAATAATTATATGAATTTAAATATAAAAATTTAGGTTTATAATATACACATGAAATTTAAATAATCTCTCATTATGGGTTATTTTTATTAATTAAAATGTGGAAATATTATGTACTTTTAAAATAGTTTTCCAAAAAATACGTTTTTAAGACTAAAAATAAACTTACAGTAAAATAAGTATAAATGGGATTAAATTGTAATTAATTATATTAAATATAAAAAAATAAATATTATATTACTTTAAATGTTATTAAAATCATAATGCTCCTTTTAAATTACTTAATTTATTGTAGTGACATGATAGTTTTACCAAAAATTGGTATTTTTCAATATCCATTGAAAAATAAATATTTTCTAATAAATCTCAAAATTTAACCTGAATTAAATTTTCCTATGATGGTTTTATACATTAATTTCAATTTTTTGAATAATTTTTCCAAAATTTTTGATTTTTTTTTTAAAATTATATGCGTAAAGCATGACTAAACAAGCATTTAGATAAATTTATTTTTTTAGACAACACTTATTTTTCATTCAAATTATTGTTATTTTGTTTCTAAATAATAAATAACCATTTTTTTTTTTATAAATTTGTAAAAAATATAATATTAATTATTTACATAGTCATATTCATACCCACCAACATAATTACTAGGCTATAAATGTCACGTTTAAAGAGAAATATTTAATGGAGTATCATGTTTTGTTTAAACCTGGTGTGGTGTGTATTGCAATCTACCATAGAGATTGAATTTATTTAAAAATAAATATCTGTTAAAGACTCAAGGTTTTAAATTATATTTTAATATTGGTTATTTATTTCGTATACACTATTTAAAATTATTTTCCTCTTTTAAAATATTGTGGTGTTACATTCTACATCCCCTTAAAAAATTACATCATTGAAGTTTAATATAGACCTCAATAATCAAGGATTTTTCATTTAAACATACCTTTTTTGAAATAACACATTGTAAAAAGGGTTAATGCAACATACTCTTGATATGATAGAAGGTGAAGTATGAAGTTCATCTAGAATAACATATTACTACGTTTACATGTAGGGAAACATTTGTTGGAAGTGATAATATGGACATGGAAGAAAATCATAAATAATTATTGAGACTAACAAATATTATTGATCATAATAAAGTGAATGTTTAATATAAATACAAGTATCTAAAAACTCTAAATCTATGATGAGTTAATAGACAATTTCATTCATTAGATATGAATGTAATATGATTTTTTTCAATATCCTTTTTCTAGAGTTGAGGGATTATTTTATTATCCTTACAGAGGACACCATGAAATATACTTACTATTTCATTTTTTAGTTTTTATTCAATAAATTTACACTTCATTTGTTACTACAAGAAATTAATATACAAGAAGATTTTTTAGTGGTGCGAAAATTAACTTTTAACTGATAATAAGATCCATAAAAGAGTGAAAAGTCATTACGCATGCCTATCAATATTTACCAATGAAAAAATGGTGTTCATGAGTCATCCAATATAAGAAATTAATCTCCAAATCTCAATAGTAACACCATAATTTCAACTTAATTGAGTAAATATGTATTTTTCTATGAAATTTTTTAAGTTAAAACAATTTAATATTAACCAAAACATCACATAGGCCGGTGGTAGGCGCTACAACCTTATCCTTATTTGGTTGGGGGTGCAAGCCCTATGTCCTTTCCAGATACACTGAGTTTCCACCCAACATGTTGGTAGTCCTTTTTCTAAAACTATATTAATATAATTCTTATAAGGTTTCAAAAATGTAATAACCTATAATTAAATTAACATCAAAGATAATATAAACCCTAATGACTACCCATACCATTAAACTCATGCCCAATAAATTTAAATTCATTATTCATTAAATATATTTTTCACTAAAACATATAATAAACCAATTTATTATAAATCCATAAAATTTTCCCAAAATATCCTTATTCTTGGTAAAATATCATCACATAAAATATAATAGAGGTGTTTAATACATTCAACTTATGATCAACCTTACACTCATAAAACTTGTTTGTATCCACAACTCTTAAGTTAATGAAGTCTTATTTAATTATAAAACTCAACATAATCCTTAAATTTCTCATGATTATTATAACCAAAATTCCATTGATAAAAATGATTCTTCAATTTAATTCTTGAATACCAATACCTAAACAATTAAACTATTTTACTTAAACATATTTCATTTATTGTTCTATAGTTTATCCTTTAGAATAATTCATTGACTAAGATAATTCCTAGGTTCCCCACATTTAATACAAAAAACTATAAACATATCCATAAGATGATTTTTTCCTTCCATCACACTCTTAATATTTCATCGAAAATGAATTAATTTATGACCTTATTTTACACACATAGAATATATTTATATTTCTTAGAGAAACTTTCATGGATGTCTATTTCCATATTTTTGACATGATAAAAATATATCATTCTTTCCTCCATGGCATACATCAACCAATATCTTAGATAACATCATCATTTTCTCATTTAGCAAGTTCATGTTTTAATTAGGGGATAAGTTATTAAATATTTTTTATATAAATGATTAGGCCTAATCATGATATCTTTCACATTAGTTTTCATATAATTTGGTTTCTCATAGTCAATGCATTGTGTTTCGTACTCATTGTTAACACGATTCCTTTGGGTTTTATCCATTAACTAAAACCAAAAATAATAGTGTGACCAACAATAATAATAATGGGAAGTCCAATTAATGATTTTTAGGTTTTTAAAATCATGACATGTTCTTTTCAATTGGATACAGTATAGGTTTAACATTTTTCATTCATTGTCATCATCAATTGAAATCTTTCATAAAGTTTTGTAAAGATAATGTGAATTGACCCAAATATATACCTCAATAGTGTGAAACTGTATGCATAATAAGGACCAATTTCATGTACTATATAACACTTTAGTCAAGCCTGACATTCTTTGTTCAAGGTTATTACCCCTAGGTATATCTATTCCAAAACCACATCCAATTGTAGTATCCAAACAAGGATGAATTTATATGAAAAATCACATAATATCTACCATATAAAAACATTATATTTTTATTCTATAATTATGATTAATTTCTATCATAGGGTTATATTCCCTAATCTAAGTTGTTCTAAATATTGTTCCCTAGGTTTCTACTAAACATTCTCTGATATTAACTGTAAATATTCTCACAATAGTAAAATATAGTTAGGGGCTACTTTATTACATTCAAATCAGATATAAGGAATCATATCCAAATAGACCGAATAGTTTAATATTCTTGGTAAAATTGATGCACACATTAAATTCACATTACAATTGAAAACATAAAATAAAAAAGTTTTCTCTTTGAGAACACCATATATCCTCTTAGAATATCCCTTCATATCAATCATAAAATGATTCTTGGTATCCTAGAGAAAATGAAACATAAGAAAGTGGTGAGCTCATATGAACAGTAATGGTATGTGTATAAAAGAAGTTACCATGAATAAATAACAATAATCAATATAGAAAGGTAAATAGTTAAAACATATGAAATTACATCAAGTAATTAAGCATAATATGGAAAAAATAAATGATGATCAAATAATTCCACAAAAAATAATCACATGATCATGAAATATAACCGTGAATATTATAACTAATTGAATAATCACATGGAACATCGATAACTAATCTCGTAATGATTTAATTCATCAGTCTAGACATCGTAACCATACTTTCAAGGCCTCATGCAAGAACATCTTACATAAATAGGTATGATGTTGGCCAAAAACCCAAGTTAGTTTGTCTCATGAGACCTATCAATTCATTGAGGGTCTATAGAGGGCCCCACCCAACACTTATTTGTCCCAATGAATTCCTCATATAACAGGTTTGAAACATAATCAAAATAGACATTCTTATTTAAAAACTAGTAGGTGAAGAGTTAATAATGACCGTAATAAATAAATGAAATCATAAACCATACATAAAAATAAGGAGTGTTTGAAAATGGTTCAATCCTAACAAAATAACCATAAAAAACCTTTATAAAAAATATGGATGGTATAATTACAACATATCCCTATTGTAAAATATGTAAAATAAAGGTTTTATGTTATTAATGAAGAAAAATACTACAAAAAATGTCATTAAAAATATTCTTGAATAAATAAACTTTTTATATTAATTTTTTTTCTATAACTAAAATTTCTTTACATATTTTAAAAATAATTCTCTTTGAAAATAACCTTTTAAACTCATAAAATAATTATTAAAACATCAAGTGTTCATAATTATAGAAGTTATATATATGTTGTACACATTAAAATACTCTTTTCATATTTTTAGTAAAATCTAAAGAGACTTTATTTATGAATTTGATATGAATATTAGTTTCAAATATTTTTGAAAAAAATTCAATAATGGGCAAAAATTTATTTGATAAATCATTTTTATAATGTTAAAAACATTTTTCTTAAAAAATATTTCACAGTAATTTTATGTACCAAAGAGAGTAAAAATGGTAATATTAATTTAAAAAGTTCATGAATAACTAATTGATAATAAAATATATTTATTTTATTATATAAATATCAAAAAATTCCCCTAAGGGATACTTAAACATAAACAATATTGAATAATGATTAGATTGTGAAATAAACATTTACCACTTTGGTAACATTTGAATCATAAGACATGGGAAAGAAATAAAATTTATTAAAATTTAAATAATATGAATAGAAATATATTCATGATATAACATATCAAAATGGGATTATATACAACACAAAGAAATAAGTGGTGAATATGGCATATGTATCATGGAATAAAAAGTGATATGGGAAACCCCTACCTCAGGTTTAAGTTATTTATTATGTGTTAAAAACTCATGTATAATAAATATATATTTATTATTAATTTATTAAATAAATATAAATATATATATATATATATATTGTACCATATATGATTTTCTTATGTTCTTTTATCTCCAATTCAATAACATTTCATTTGTTAAAATCAATATTTTAGGTAATAAAACCTTTTTTTTCATGTATTTTTTGATTTTTTATTTTAATTACTTATAATAATATCATGGAATAATCATCTAAATAATTTTAAAACTGATATTAATGTCATATATATTCATTATATATGTATTTAGAGTAATATATAAATGTTATATATTCAAAAATGGACCACACTTTTCATTGAGACGGTAGACCATACGTAACATCCCAGGTAAATAAATAAATAATACATTTTCATTTAAATTAATATTTTTGAATTAATTATTAATTTTACTTTATAGGGGTTTCTATGTTCGATGGCGCACCCGATACACTACAACGTGTTTCTTTGAAATCTTACGTTGCACAAAAATAATATAATATTATTATTTTAAATGGTAGTTAATGCCTACCCATTGTATTGGAGGGAATGAACAGAACTAACTACAATATTAATATAAATGTTTTTAACTATTTTTAAATTTATCCAATAAATTTTAGAGGCTTAAAATAATAAATAATCTGAATTTAAGCATAAATACTCTAATATTCATTAAAAGGTTGATTTACCGCCTTTTGATGGAAAACCCTATTTAAATCTAATTTTGGTCACTTTTAAATTTTATATTTAACAAAATAAAATTCTTCTTTATAATCGAGACAACAAAATTTACTTTGGATGAAATTTTTGTATTTTTCTGATAAAATTCATTTTTTAGTGAATAGCGAAAAATATAGTATTTTAATTCAAAAACGCCTTTTAATATAATTTATTTATAAGGATAGATTATTTTTTAACTAGTTATAAAGTGTAATTATATTATTTTTTACTATCTAAGGCAATTTTGGTCATTGGAAGTAATTTTACTTTTAAATTGGACATAAATAACTGTCAATCTTTTAATGGTTATTATTTTTTAAAAACACACTTTTCATATTGACAACGAGAATTAATTTTTAATTAATTTCTTCCACTTATGTGTTTTGAATTAAGAAAAATGTATTCTATATATGGAATCAGGTGTTCCAAATTGTGTAAATAGATAAATTTTATTTTTAGACATTATGAATATTTACTTCAGTAAATATTTTATTTTCCATGGTTAAAGGGTTTAACTAGTAAATAAGGGTAAAAAAATATTATTATAATAATATAAATTTCCCTAACATGTATCCTAATCCTATTTTTTGATACATATACTGCCATGAGCATCCTTGGGTCGATTTTGGGACCCCATGGAGCCACCTGGGAGTGATAATGACACATTATATTAATTAATTTAAAGTAAAGACAGAAATGACATAAAAAAATATCTTTTAGTAAATTAACTTTTACATAAGGTTATATAAGTTATATTTTAGACTATAAATATTATTTGCAAATATTAAAGGATTTACTAAATCATGGTATTTTTTTTTAATTTTTAGACATGAAATAAATAAAATTATTTACGACATAATAATGATGGAGTGTTTACCTCATTAATAAATTATTTAAATAAATAATATTATAAAGATTAACAAAATATCCAAAACCTATCCAATTATTATTGGATGATTTTATTTCAACCATGAGTCATCTTATCTTTGACATTAATTAGTTTTGGCCCTTTAGAAACCGAAAATCCTTATATAATAAAATAATATTTTCACACTTTCCTAAAGAGCCCCTTCCCCCGCTTATAAAGAGCCCTCATCTATAAACCATTCCTCACACCTCTCAAGCCCCTTGGATCATCCAAACCCGGCCCAAATAATCTCTCTAGATAACTCTATTCCTCCTGGAAGCCTTACCTTAGGCATAAGTCACTTTAAGAAGTCCTTTTGGTTAAATCAAAGGGAGTTACCCAAATTAAAGGTAATGATTTCTCTTAAATTATATTCTTTTATTTTATATCTCCAACCAATAAACTCTTTTTATTCCATTATTTTATAACAAAACTAGTATCATCAATATAATAGATTTTTTATGAGAAGTATTCAAAGTACACTTACACACACCTCCATCTAATGGGTAAAGTACATACTGTTTCTGTGGAAGGAAAACTAATGCCTCACGAAATGATGATTGTTCAATTATATATTACCACCTCTCATGGTGGCCATTATAATAGAATTGTATTTATATATGATTCATATTATGTTTATGTTTTCTTTATGCTTCTTTATTTTCCATTTATAGCATACCTTTATGGTTTCTATTATGGGTAAATGCGATGATTTCATTTGAGGAAGTGCGGACTACCGCCCCCTTATAGTGATATGCATCGTTAATGCCATATGTGGGGCTTATAAAGGATGGAGTTAATGATATTATATATTATATTATACTGGAATTATAATATACCTATGTGTCATTATGTTTTAATTCCATTGAAATACAAAATAGAAATGAAAGTAGCGTTCATGCGTACGTACGGCTTACCGTCTCCATGAACGGTGCATTTCATTTCTTACCTCTAAATGTTATGTACTATTATAAATACATGTATATACTAGATATATATTATATATATGATATCTAAATCATTAATATCATTCTGTATTTAATAGAATTTTGACCACATAGACAATTTGTAAATATAAGAAGTTTATTTTTGTCTAAAGTACAAAATATCGACAAAATGACCGTTATTAACTTAAAGGATTACATATTGTTTATAACATAGTAATAATTGATATAAAAGGAATAATAATCATGAAAAAGGTTCTTAGGAAAGTATAAATTAATTTTAGTTTATTATTCATGAGATTAAAGAACGAACATGTCATGTTGGACACGAGGTAAGGGACTTTGTCTCAATCTTCTTTCATTGAGGCATATTTTGTTTTAATACATGACTTTATTTTATAGGCTATATAAAAACCTTTTAATTTTAATTTCATTCAAAGGGAATCTATTTTTTCTAAGCATTTTACTAAACTACAAAAAAAGTTTCTTTTTAACGTAAGTGGCGACAACGACCTTTCCACCGCTGTGAGTATTATTTGATCTTTGGCTTCCTTAATAAGCTGTAATATTTTTAAAAAGAAAATAAATAACATATAATTTTTTATGTATTTTGGTATTGAAAATGGTTTTGATAATGGACGTGTTATGTCAATATATTTTAATGTTATATTGTGATTGAAATGTGGAAATGTTATCTTTTTTTTATTTTTGTTTTATTGGTTATGAATATGTTATGGCTCTTGGAAATTGTTTTTTATACGAGTGGTTCTATGATAAGCCTAGGGTATGTGAGCCTCAGATATCTCTGCAATGTATTGGTAACATGATAGAGGTAAATGTGAATTTTTCTCCTAAGAGATTTATGGAATATACTGTGATGGGTATTCCAAATGTAACTCCATACATAGTTGTGATAGCTATAATGTAAGTATGATATGGATGTCACAAGTTAACTTTATGATTTATGATTTCTATGTGTTATTCATAAATATTATGATTTCATGAGGTATGTTAAAGAGCTTATGCTATGTATGTATTGATGAAATATTGTTTTCTTTCTTTTTTTATAACCCTTAATGAGTTTTTATGCTCATCCCAAGTTTTGAAATGTTTTTCATAGGACATAAAATAAATAGGGTCAAGGATGGGATCAAAGAAAAGTCATGCTATCTAAAACATGGAACTAGACATGAATCTTTTTAAGAGTTTTTATTCTGTTAAAAAATGGAAACTGAGTAGAAGTGTCTACTTTGTAATTATTGAGATGTAAGGTGATAGTTATGGCATACTTCTCTAAAACTATAAACCTGAAAAGATCCCTGATGTGAATTATTCATTTAATTGAAGATTATGTAATGTTTTAAGGCCTATTACTTATAGTTGGTACCAGAGGTCGGTTTAGGTAACATTAAGATTTATGGAATTGTTAAATTAATATCCATAAATTAATTAATGTTAATATTTAAATGATAGCATTTACATATTACCATGTCACTTTGCCTAAGATATCTCTGTGCTCAGAATGGTTTTACACAAAGGAAATAGGGCATCTATGTTGGGATGACATCAGGAGGAAGACAACCTTCCAAATTAGCAACCTCATATGGTCAGAATTGGAACTTAATAGTTTGTTGCAGTTATGGAATAATTTAATCTAGCTATAAATGGTGGTGGTATCCATGCATGAGAACAGCCAGGTCAACCACAAAGGAACATGTCAGTAGTGGAGTATCCCATGAGGCAACTTCCCCCATCATTCAGAGGATCATTTGACACTGTGCTAGCTGAATGGTGAACTAAAGCACTATAAAAGATTTTCAATGTTACGGTGTGTTCAGAACATCAAAAGGTTAGTCTCACTATTTACCATTTTGAAGGTAAAGATGATCAGTGGTGGTCGATGGTGAAAAATATCAGGGATAGTAAAGATATTGATGCTCTTGATTGGGATGAATTCAGAGGTATGCTTCTTGAGAAATATTTTTATAAGGTGGTTCATCTTAGGATGGGAAAACAATTCCAGGAATTTAGGTAGGAGGATGACTCAATGGCTACTTATGAACCAAAATACACTCGACTGGAAAGGTATGCTCTAAATTTAATATGAGATCATGATAGTAAAATAAACCATTTTTACTAAGGATTAAAGCCAATTTATCAAAGAGATTTAGCTTCTCGTGAGTTAAAATGTTATGAAAAATTTGTTCTATGTGAGGAGAAGGTGGAAATGGAGTTTGATGATGATTAGGTCTTCTTGGACAAAAAACAGAATAAGCATTCGAGATGGATGGAAAAAGGGAAGAACTCTTCAAAAAGTCTGATGGTAAGAAACTTAAGTTTAAAATTTGTGAAAATTGTGGTAAGAAGCATACTGAGGAATGTATTTTTAATTCTGGTAAGTACTACCGATGTGGTAAAATGGGACATAAAGCTCATAATTGCACTGTAAATGATTAGGGTAATGGTAAGACAAAATCTGATTTACAATCAGTAAAATGTTTTAAGTACAATGAAATGAGTCTTAATGTAAATGAGTGTCTAATGAAGAACTCAACTGAGGTAAAGAAACCAGACTACAAGCATAAATGAGTGGTTAAGTCCTTTGCAACTACTTTAGCAGATGATGGGCCATCGAATAAAGTTGTATCAGGTACACTGTTTGTTTGTTCAGGTCATACCAATGTGTAGTTTGATTTGGGGTCTACACATTCATTCATTTATGAGAAGTTTTATAGTAAAATAAGAATTCCATATCAAGATATGAATCTTGAACTTATGGTAAAAACACCTAGATAAAATGTTGAGAAAAAAAGAAATTATAAGAACCTTCCAGTCCCAGTGTGCAGAAAGAATCTACCGACAAACCTTATTTTTTTTCCTCTAATAAGGTTTAATGTTGTTATGGGTATGGATTGGATTTCTGTTTATCATGATAAGATTGACTGCGGAGGTAAAAAGGTTTCTTTTCAGAAATATTTTCAGTTTGTGTACAAGAATGAACCCTTAATTTTGATAACATATCAGGAATCTGGGAAGCTAGTAAAAGATGGAAATGAATGTTACATTGCACATATTGTTGAAAAAAAGGAACTGTTCATATTAATGATGCGCCAGTGGTAAATGAGTACCTTGATGTTTTTCTAATGAGTTTCTTAGTATTATACCTAATTAGGAAGTTGAATTTACTATTGACTTAGTTCCCGATGCTAAACCAATTTCAAAAACCCCTTATCGAATGGATCAAATTTAATATTTAGAGTTAAAGAAGCAATTATAGGAGTTATTAGATAAATGTTTCATTCGACCTGGCACATCACCATGGGGTTATCTTGTCTTATTTGTTAAAAATAAAGATGGTTCAATGAGACATTGCATTGATTATAGAGCATTGAATAACATCACTGTTAAGAAAAAGTATCCTTTGCCTTATATCGATGATTTGTTTGATCAGATCCAGGGAGGTCAGTATTTTTCAAAGATTAACATGAGGTTAGGTACCATCAATTGAAAGTAAATGAAAAAGACACTCTAATGACCACGTTTTGTACTAGATATTTCCACTATGAATTTGTAGTTATACCTTTTGGTTTAACCAATGCACCTACTGTATTCAAGAATCTTATGAATTGAATTTTCTGTGAAATCTTGGATAAGTTTGTGGCTGTGTTCATTGATGATATTTTGGTTTATTATAAAAGTAAAGAGGTTCATGGAAGTCATTTAAGGGTTGTCTTTAAAACCTTTAAATAAATAAAACTATTTGGGAAATTCAGCAAGTTTGAGTTTTGGTTACAGAAAATTTATTTTCTTGGTCACATTGTTTCAAAAAATGGCGTAACTATTGATCATCCTAAAACAAAAGTTGTTGAAGAATGGAAATGAATCCCAAATATAACTGATATCCGTAGTTTTATTTGTTTCATAGGTTATTATTGTAGGTTTTTTGAAACTTTTTCACGGTTATCTAGTCCAATGACTAAGTTAACTTGAAAAGCTGTTAATTTCTTCTGGACAGAAGATGTGATGATTATTTTTAGGAATTGAAAAGAAGATTGGTGAATGCTCCAGTTTTGGCTCTACCTTCCAAAAATGGTGAGTTTTTTATTTACAGTGATGCTTCGTTGAAAGTACTTGGTTGATTCTTTATACAGAATGATTAGGTAATTTCATATGCTTCACGTCATTTGAAACCACATGAGTTAAATTACCCTACACATGCTTTGGAATTAGTTATTGTTGTTTTTTGCTTTTAAAATTTGGAGACATCATCTGTATGGAGTAAAATGTGAAATATATACTGACCAGAAAAGTTTAAAGTATATATTCACTTAGAATGAATTGAACATGAGACAAAGGAGACAGTTGGAATTAATCAAGGATTATGATTGCACAATTCATTATCATCTAGGAAAGGAAAATAAAGTGGCTGATGCTTTGAGTCGAAAACGTAATGCTACATTAACTTTATTGTGTTTGGAATAAGATCCTTTGATTAAATATTTGATGAACTTTGGCATAGAAGTTGTTGGTACATGAAATTCCTCTGTTTTGTTTTAGGTGTTAGTGAAATCATCTCTATCAGACAGAATTAAGCAAGCGCAAAAGGAAGACAATGAGTTACAGAAAAAGGTAGAGATATTTTAGAAGGATAAGTTTCCTAAATTTAACATTTTTAATGACTGTGTTTTGAGATTTGGAAAGATATTATGTGTACCTTGTGATTCAATGTTGAAGAATGAGTTGTTCTGTGATGCTCATAGTTCCTTGTATTTAGTTCGTCCTAGCATTACTAAGATGTACAGAGATCTTCAGGAGTATTACTGGTGGGATGAAATGAAAAGAGATATTTCTGAATTTACAATGAGGTGTTTGACTTGTCAGTAGGTTAAAGTAGAGTGGCAATTACCAAATGGGATGCTTCGGTCTTTACCGGTACCAGAGTGAAGATGGGAAAATATATCCATGGACATCATTGTGGGATTACCGAAGACATCTCAAGGTAACAATGTAATCTGGGTTATTTCTTATTAGTTGACGAAATATGCTAATTTCCTTCCTATTTAAGATACTTTGTCTCTAGATCAAATTTCTTGGTTGTATGTTAAATAGATAGCCAGGTTGCATGGTGTTCCCCTCTCCATTGTATCTGATCGTGATCCCAGGTTTACTTATAACTTTTGGAAAGGCCTTCATAAGTCATTGGGTACTGAATTAAATTTTAGTAAATCTTTTCATCCGCAATCAGATGGGAAATAAGAATGAACAATTCAGACCTTGGAGGATATGATACGTTCTTGTTCACTAGATTTCTAGGGATGTTGGGACCAAAATCTTTCTCTGGTTGAATTTTTATATAATAATAGTTTTCATTCCAGTATACAGATGGATCCATTTGAGACATTATATGGAAAGTGTTGTCGAAATCCATATTTTTGGGATGAAGTAGGTGAAAGGAAGTTGATGGGACCAAAATTGGTAGAATAGATGGTAGAAAAAATTCAGTTGACTCAGAAGCACATGAGGACATCTCAGAGCAGGTAGAAAAGTTTTGCGGATAATCTAAGGAAGGGTATTTCTTTTGAGGTAGGTGATCATGTATTTCTCAAAGTTTCTCCATGTAAAAGTGTGATGTGTTATGGTAAGAAGGGAAAGTTGAGTCTGAGGTTCATTAGACCTTATGAAATCATGGAAAAAGTTGGATCAGTTGCATACAGAGTGTCTTTACCTCCATGTTTGTCCCAGGTACACAATGTTTTTCATGTTTCAATGTGGAGAAAGAATATGCCAGATCAATCTAATGTTTCAAGTCCAGAGGTAGTTCAGTTGGAAGAGAATCTCTCTTATGAAGAACAACCAGTCCAGATTCTTGACCAGAAAGAGTATATGTTGTGGAATAATGTAATTCACCAGGTAAATGTTTTGTGGAAGAACCATATGGTTGAAGAGGTAACATGGGAATCTGAAAAATGCTGTGAGGGATAAATACCCCCACTTATTTTCAAAGTGAATAAAATTGAGAGGACACAATTTCCAAAATATGGGAAGGATGCTACATCCTAGGTAAATAAAGAAATAATAAATTTTCATTTCAATTAATATTTTGTGAATTAAATATTAATTTTACTTTAAAGGGGTTTCTATATTCGATGGAGTACTTGATATGCAACAATAGATTTCTTTGAAACCTAACATTGCACAATAATAATAAAATATTATTATTTTAAATGGTAGTTAATGCCAAGCCATTTTATTTGAGATAATGAATAAAACTAACTAAAATATGAATATAAATGTTTGTTAAATGTTTTTATAGTTATCCAATAAATTTTAGAGGCTTAAAATATGAAAGAATCTGATTCTATGCATAAATAGTCTAATATTCATTAAAAGGTCGATTTACCACCTTCTAATGGCGAACCCTATTTAAATATAGTTTTGGTCAATTTTATATGTTCAATTTTACAAAATAAAATTCTTCTTTAGAATTGAGACATCAAAATTTACTTTGTATGAAATTTTGGTATTTTTATGATAAAATTAATTTTTTAATGAATAGTGAAAAATATTGTATTTTAATTCCAAACTACCTTTTAATATAATTTATTTATAAGGATAGATTATATTTTTAATTGGTTTTAAAGTTTAATTATATTATGTTTTTACCACTTAATCTAATTTCGGTCATTGGAGGTAATTTCACTTTTAAATTGGACATAAACAAGTGCCAATCTTTTGATAATTATTATTTCTTAAAAACACGCTTTTTTGTTTTGGAAGTGGGAATTAATTTAAAATTAATTTCTACCACTTCTATGTTTTGAATTTTAAAAAATGGATTCTATATTTGGAATCAGTAGGTACAAATTGTGTAAATAGGTAACATTTATTTTTAGACATTATGAATATTTACTTGAGTAAATATTTTATTTACCATGGTTAAAGGGTAAATCTGTAAATAAGGGATAAAAAATATTATTATAATAATATAAAATTAACCTAACATGTGTTATAATCCTATTGGTTGGTACATATCCGACCATGGGAATCTTTGGGACGATTTTGGGATGCCATGGAGCCACATGGAAGTGACAATGACACATTATATTAATTAATTTAACGTAAAGACAAAAATGACATAAACAAATATCTTCTAGTAAATTAATTTGTACATAGGGTTATATGAGTTATATTTTCAAATATGAAAATTATTTGGGAAGATAAAAATATTTCATACGTCATGGTATTTTTTTTATATTTTTTAGACATCAAATAATAAAAATTATTTATAAAACAATAATGATGCAGTGTTTACCTCATTAATAAATGATTTAAATAAATAATATTATAAATATTAAAAAAATATCCAAAACCTATCCAATTATTATTGGATGATTTTATTTCTGCCACAAGTCATCTTATCTTTGAATTTAATTAGTTTTGGACCTTTCAAAACTGAAAATTATTATATAATAAAATAATATTTTCACACTTTCCAAAAGAGATCCTCCTCCCCCTTATAAAAATGCCTCATGTCTAACTCATTACTCACACCTCCAAATCTCCCTTGTATTTTCCAACACTTGTCCAAATAAGTTTTTAATATACCTCTCTTCCTTCTAGAATCCTTACCTTAGGAATAAGGCACTTCAAGAAGTTCTTTTGGTTCAAACCAAAGGGAGTTACCTGAATTAAAGGTAATCGTTTCTCTTAAATTCTATTATTTTATTTTACTTCTCCAACTTCTAAACTCTTTTTATTACATTATTTTATAAAAAAAAATTATACTAAAAATACTAGGTTCTTGTTATGAGAATTATTCAAACTACAATTACACACACCTCTATCTAATGGGTAAAGAACATACAGTTTCTGTGGATGGTAAACAAACGCCTCACGAAACGATGATTGCTCAATTATCTTCTACCTCCTCTCATGGTGGACATTATAATGGAAGTGTATTTATATATGATATATATTATTTTTATGTTTTCTTTATTCTTCTTTATTTTCCATTCATATAATACCTTTATAGTTTCCATTATGGGTAAATGCGATAATTTCATTTGAGGAAGTGCGGACTACCGCCCCCTCAAGGTGATATGACTCGTTATTTCCATATGTGGAACATATAAAGAATGGAGTTAATGATATTATATATGATATTATACTGGAATTATATTATACCTATGTACCATTATGTTTTAATTCCATTAAAATAAAAAATAGAATTGGAAGTAGCATTCATGCGTACATACGACTTCTATCTCAATGAACGGTGCATTTCATTTCTTACCTCTAAATGTTATGTAATACTATAAATAAATCAATATAATGGATATATATTATATATATGATATATAAATCATTAATATCCTTCTGTATATAATAAACTTTTGACGACATAGACAACTTGTAAATATAAGAAGTTCATTTTTCACTCAGGTACCAAATATCGACAAAACAACCGTTATTAACTTAAATGATTACATAATGTTTATAACATGGTAATAATTGATTTAAAAGGAATAATAAACTTGAAATAGGTTCTTAATAAATTATATATTAACTTTAGTTTATTATTCACGATATTAAAGAATGAATGGGTCAAGTCAGACACGAGGTTATGGACTTTATCTCGATCTCCTTTCATTGAGGCATATTTTGTTTCAATACACAACTTTATTTTATACACTGTATAAATATCTTTGAATTTTCATTTCATTAAAAGGGAATATTTTTCAATGAAGCATTTTACTAAATGAAAAAAATGTTTCGTTTTAACGTAACTGGTGAAAATTACTTTTCTTCCACTCTGAGTATGATTCAATCTTTGGCTTCCTTAACAAGGTGTAATGTTTTTAAAACGAAAATAAATACCATATAATCTTTTACATATTTTGGTATTTAAAATGGTTTTGATAATGTATTTGTTATGTCAATATATTTAAATGATATATTTTGATTTAAATGTGGAAATTTTATCTTTATTTTATGTGTTATGAATATGTTATGGATCTTGGGAATTGTTTATGTATACGGGTGGTTCTGTGATAAACCTAGCATAGGTGAGCCTGAGATAGCTCTCCAATGCATTGGGTAACATGATGGAGGTAAATGTGAATGTTTATCCTAAGAGATTTATGGAATATACTTTGATGGTTATTCCAAATGTAACTCCCTACATAACTATGATAGCTACTATGTAAGTATGATATGGATGCCAAAAGTTACCTTTAAGATTTATGATTTCTATGTTTTATTCATAAATCTTATAATTTAATGAGGTTTGTTAAAGAGCTTATGTTATGTATGTATTGATGAAGTAATATTTTATTACTTTTTTTATATCCCTTACTGAGCTTTTTATTCTCATTCCATGTTTTGAAATGTTTTTCATAGGACTTAAAGATGAATAGGGTCAAGGATGAGATCAAGGAAAAGTCATGATATCTAAAACATGGAACCAGACATGACTATTTTTTTAAGAGTTTTTATTTCATGAAAAAAATTGAAACTAAGTATAAGTGTCTACTTTGTAATTCCTGAGATGTAATGTAATAGTTATAGCCTAATTCTCTAACACTCTAAACTTGAAAAGTTCCTAAATGTGAATTATTTATTTAATTCAATATTATGTAATGTTTTATGGTCGGGTCCTTATAATGTACGTACGCTTGAACACTATTTCCAATCTTTTCTTGTTTGAAGAAATGAAATAAAAATATTTTTTTTTCAAATTTAAATATTTTTTTTAATATATAAAATTTATATTTATAAAATAGATCTCTATTACCAACCATGAATAAATAAATTGAAAAATATTTCACATCACTACATAGGGGTGGTATTTCACAAGTACACACGAGCGACATTATTGTTTTCCAATGGATTTAAAGGTAAGAATTTAGATGTAATATTATAATAAAAATCGTTTTTAGGTCATAAATATCAAATATAATCAATAATTTTAACCTTACTACCTTCCATGTAAATTACTAGTGAGAAATGAATCACACCCCTTCACGATACGATAGTTTTCCATACACATGATTGACGTTATCATATACCATTTGGAAAGTAAAGTGAGAAGGTATATTTGATATCAAAATTAAATAATCATACTAATTTAATAAATATCATATAAATATTTTTTATCCCTTATTATATCCAATCATAAGAGTCTTTGATGAAAAATAAATTACATCAGTTTGTGAGGTAGTAGTCCTCGTACACACAATCAACAACTAAGTTTTCCACTTGATGGAAGAAGGGATGGATTTAGTTTATTTAATTAACACAATAAAATCAAATTATTTGGTATAAAATGAAAATTTTATATTATAATTATTGAATAAGATTTTATGGAGGTGGAATAAGAAATAAAATTAAAATTATTGTTTAATAATATTACCTATTCTTTAGAGAGCCTATTTAGGTTTATATCTAAAGCCATATGATGAGGGATTAATTATCAATATAAGGATTATATAATGTGGTTAGGGAATTAATACTGATATTTGGGTAGGTCTTGGATGAGAAAATGGTTCTGTAAGTGTGAAGTGAGGAGGATAAGTTGTGTCCTTTTATAAGTTTGGTCGATGACACACATTGGATTTTTGAAAAGATAAAGTGATATCCTTGTTATTCGAATGAAAAATCCTAGAAAGGTGTTATTATAGACCTCAAACATTATTAAGTTGAAATATGTCCATAAAATTGGTTTTTGAAAATTTTATGTCATTTTCAACCCTTATCTTCTTAGTTTAACCCCCAGTAAACACATTTTTATGTTAATTGTGATAATTAATTTTTATTTTTTTCACTATTCATTATAGTAAAAAATTAATTTGAACTTATTATATAGTATTAATTATTATAATTTTAAATTCTGAATCCAATTTTTAAAATCCAATTCACATAATTGGAAAAATTAAATTTAAAATTAAACCCATAGGCGTGATGAAAAAATAGTTTTCAAGAAATGTATTTTTCAAGGAAAAGATGATCTTAACTTAACTATATGAAAATAAATCACTATTATATGAATTTAAAATTACGAAGTTATATATATCATCTTTAATTTTTTTTAATCATTAGTTACTATTGTGTTTTTTTATTAATTATAATGGGGAATCATTATGCACTTTAAAACAGTCTTAAGAAAAATGTGTTTTTAAACCCAAATATAAACTTACTCTAAAATATAGGATAAAGGTGATTAAAATGTAAATAATAGGATTGATTATAACTAAATAATAATTATTTTTTTAATTAAAATTCAAATCATAATGGTCATTTGAAATTTATTAATTTTTTGTAAGAAGGACAATTTTCTAAAAATTTGTATTTGTTCACTATTCATTGAAAAATCTATACTATTTTTTGAAAAAACACACAATTTCACCCATTGTAAATTTTTATATTTTGATTTAAAAAATAAACTAAATTTTTTAAAAGAAAATTTCTAAAATTTTTATTCAATAACTTTAAATTTAGTTCACAATGAATGATCAAACCACCTTTTAGAAAAATATACTTATTTTTCAAACAACACTTATTTTTATTTCAAATGGTTCTTATTTTATTTATTATCAATAGATAACCATTGATTTTATTTTATAATAGTGTAAAACAAATAATTTTTATAATTTATTTATTCCTATTAATACCCTCTAACTTAATGTCTTGGTTATAAATTTCATGTTTAAATAATAATATTTAATGAAGTCTCACTTTTTTTAATCCTGATGTTTTATGCATCACAAGCTATTGAAGAGATTGAATTTATATAAAAATAAATATATCATAAATTATTGGGGTGTTAAATTATCCTATATTATTGTTATATAATTTCATATATGATATATAACCATAATTTATCATTTTAAAATCTTAGTGTGTTATAGTGGATCCCCATAGAGGAGATATAAAGGGGTCATTTCAAAGAAGTGATACTTTTCTGAATCAATCAATTTCTTTTAAATTTTTATTTAAACTCATATAAATATAATTTATTCTTTATAAAATAATAAATTAAGTTTCCTAAAAAAACTATAATGTTATTATGATTATTAAAACACTGTTATACACCATCTTTACCATTTAATGGGAAGCGAAAGTATCGCTCATGCGTATGTACGAATTACCTTCTAAACATTGAGAAACAATTAATTTCTCATAAATTTTCTTTATGGAGGTGTATTTTGATGGGTTTTATGTTTATATATAATAATTATAACATAATTATACTTCTTAAATGATAATATCATATCTACCTTCTTATCTTTCAAATAGTTTGAAACCAATAATGTCGATCAAGCATAGGTCTGGAGTACCACTTCCATGAAGCGATGTGATTCATTTTTCATTTATATTTTACTTTTATAGTAATAATGATGGATTTAATGAATATATATAATAAATATTATATAAAAATGATAATGGAAATGAAAATTAATTTTTACATTTCATTCATTCTATCAATTGAGAAATGAAAATAGCGTTCATGTGTATGTACGACTTACCATCTCTATGAACAATGTAATTAATTATTTTATCCCTGAAAAATATAGATAGATATAAATAAATATAAATAATTAATATATATGATATATATACTCGTATAGTATTTCTGGATATTGTGTAACAATTATCCAAGTTCAAGGACTGAAAATAATAAACCAAAACTTATATGAAAAACGAAGCAATTATCATCCAAAATGGTGATTTTAATAAGGAATTAATAGTAAATGGGTGATAAAAGGTTCAAATTAAATCAAATATTGTTTTATACATATGATTATGGATTATGAAGAATATTTATAATAAACCTATATTTATTATATTTTATGTTAATAAAAGTATGAATAAATTCATGCATGAGGTAAGGGGGATTATGTTTCAATCTCATTGTTTATAAGGATTATTTTTGATTGAGTTATAATGATGAAATATTATGTTAAACCTCTCAATATACTCATAAATTTTCTTATATTATGTTTATTTAATGAAAATAAATTTTCCTTTTCGTTTACGTCACCTTATGCACTCAAGATAAAAAATATATGTTTTAAAGAAAATCGACATCATTTCTCTCTTTAGTTGAAAATCCTTTTTCTTCGATATACATGTTTTCTAAAAGTGTTTAATAGAAGGTATTTAATATTATATTATAATGTATTAATGTGTTTTTTACCCATGATCAACTTTTTACAAATTTTTTTGAAAGGAATCTTTCTATTTTTTTTCCAAATGGCATACTTTGTGACTTTCTGATAAAAGTATAAAAGAAATGTTTTTTAACTTATACAACATGGAGAAAATTTTCCATGATCATGACAGATCAATATTTTCATGATTCCTTTATAAGATCCCATTTTTATTTTCAAATAACTTTTTTTCTATAATATATTAGAAATTCTTATATTTGGAAGAAATGATTTTCAAAATACAAAGGTTATTTTCCTCAAGAATATTTCAAATATATTTTGATTCATTAACCACAAAACCTTCAACGATGATTATTATTTACTAGTAATATGATCCAAGGATACCATGAATATTCTTTATCAGTATTGATTATATTTATGATGGATTGATTTTATGAAAACCATTCTTTTTTGTTGGGTTATTCTTTGATTAAATGTTTATACAACACATTTTTTGATGGGTTCTGATATGATGAATGGTTTATTATCTTGTCACACACATATATATGATTTTTATTATTAAACTAGTGGGACCTATATCTACCTATAATAAATTTGGTAAATATTGATATCTCAAGAGATAAACAAGGATATAATAAGGATTTAATCCAATTATTTAAAAGACTTTGTACACCATGATAGTCTTGGTAGTAAAATTTTACTACTATGACAATTTAGGGAGTGAAACCATTCAAATATGATAATTTTATTAAAGATAATTTACTAATAAGGAACTGATTTTATATTCTTATGTGTATACCATAATTCCATGTCTTATTCCTATATTATGGTCTCATGGCTCATGTTATTTGATTAATTTTTGATGCATGTTTTTTTAACTACAAATATTTATACCATGACTCAATATTATGATATATGACACATATGTCATGATTTTAAATTGTTTAGATCATGTTTCAATACCCTTATTTTATATTATTATTATATGACCATTGATAACTTCCTTGTTTAACCTTACTAGTCATCAGATCTAACCTTTTATTATGTGTCTTTTCCCAGGTTATGAAAAAAGGTTTTATGTATGATATATCTAATAGTGGTGATAGTTAGGAAGATCCAATTGGTAGAGTATTTTTAATATTATTTTTCCATTTTTTATGTTTCCATTCATTCAAAAATACTATCCCTAAATAATGTTGGCATGTTTTGGAATGTTATATAATGAATTATTATCAATTTAGATGTAATACTTATGTATGGAAAGTATGTTTAGCTATAGTTTTAATCAGATAATGGTTTAGCTAACCTTTAGAAACTAGTATAAAAACACTAAATTGAGAAACTTGGGTATAAGTATAATTATAGGATAAAATCCTAATGTTTTGGTAATGATCATTAAATACCTAGGTAAAACCTAATTTTTCATATAAGGTGTCTTACTTTACTCATCCTATAAATGATTTTTCTTGACTATGTGGTTTCCCATAATGATTATTATTACTCACACTATGATTTTGGTTCTATTAAGTGGATAGAACCTGAAAGAATTATATTAATACTTAATGAGATGGAAAATGAAATAATTTTCCTATTAAGAAACCAAATATTATGGGATATGGAATGAAAAATATAGTAGATATGCTAACAAAACTTCTCAAGATATAAATCATACTATGATTAAAATAATAAGTGAAGGGAAAAATGATCTACTGAGTCCTTCATGTGGAAAATCCACCTTATTTTAGTAGGTCTACTGACCTACTAGTCTCTAAGAAATGGATCAGTACTACTGAAAAGATATTTTATGTTCTCTAATATTTTTAGTATAAAAAATATATTCTTTATTTTCATCATTTAGAAGGAAAATCATATTAATGGTGGAATATTTTTAATAACACAAGTAAATAGGATGAAATTGTCTCCATGGAGTAGGATTAGTTTAATAACATATTCCTTAATAAATACTTTCCTCATATTATTCTTTGTAAAATAGAGAAGGAATTCCTTGAGTGGAAACATAAGGATGATGAATCTGTTAGTACCTACGATGAATGTTTTACAAGAATTTTGTGGAATGATTTTTTTATTATTATCCCACATTAAATTAAGTTTTATCAATTAATTAGTGGACTAAAACCAAGTATTTTAAGGGAACTAGCTGTAACAGACACCAGTGTCTATGAAGAAATCGTTCGATGTGATATCAAGGTGGAGATGGAGACTAAAGTTACCAATAAATATCTTGGTTTTAACAAGAAATGAAAAATAGAATACAATGTAAAATCTAAATACCATGGAGGAAAGAAGATAAGCTTTCCTTTATGCTAAAAATGTTGACAGAAAAATTGGGGAAATTGTCTTATGGGAACTGGTAAATTTTCCAAGTGTGAAAAGTAAGGTCATCAAGTAGTCAAATGCTAAAGTGATGGGAAAAAAGTATCTAATGTTGCAAATAGGGATAAAGAACCAAAAAATACACCACCCATACTACATTGTTTAAATGCAATCAGTATTGGAATTATGATAACCAGTTCTCAAATCCAAAGGATAATAGTAATGATTGACTTCAACAACCTCTTAATCCCATATACAAAGGTAAATATCATGCGATCACTATTTCTAATAGGGATTATGACAATGACATATTGAGAGGTTCAATTACCAGGCACCATTGAACAAATAATGTATTATTTTATTCTTGACCAACCTACTCTTTTATATCTAAATTAATTTATAAGGATATCTTAGTATGATCTAAAAAATTATATGTCGAGATAGTAATAAAAACCCATAATGTCATGATGACTGCATCCCAAGTATATGATTCTTCCCTAGTTGATGTTTTTGTGAATACGCTTACTGTAAATATTATAATTATTCATCTACATGAATTCAATGTTATTTTGGGAATGGATTGCATTTATTTAAATAAATATCACATAAATTTCCAATTAAGGAATGTTATATTTTATATTCTGATCAATCCTATGATCTTAAATTCGTGTGATCAAAAAATGAACTTTCAATGGATATTATAACTGTAATGCCCCGCCCTAGAATCTTGGAGCCGGTAAATTAATTTAATATATTAGCATGATTACAAGGAATAATGTCCCGAAGGACCTATCTCTTTAGTAGTCTTGGAAAATAGATTACATATGAGAACATAACATTACAATTTCTATCATAATATACAACATAGATAATCCTTTGAAAAATCCATTATTATCCTATCTTAACCCTTCATATCAATCATTATACACTTCTAGAAATCCTTGGAAATTAAAACACAAAAAAAGGGGTGAGCTCAGATGCTCAATAAGGGTAAATAATTCAGCGGAATCTATGGACATTTAAGGCAAAATATATAATAAAAACACCATCCTTGTAAACATAAAATTGAACATAATATGAAAAGAATAAAATTACCCTATAAACATGAACATGAATATTCTAATAGTCAAATAATAAAATGTAATAAAAAATTTCATAATGAGGGAACACATAATTCTAGATATAATAACTATTAAGACAAGGCCTTGTGCCAAGAAAATTAAAATATATTCGGTCGAGACCTTGTGCCAAGACACTAGTTTGTCTCGTGAGACCTACCAATGCATCAATGGTCTACAATGTGCCCCTACAATCACTTACTAATTTTGATGTATTCCTCATATGAAAAGGTTAAAACATAACATAAACATTCATATTATAACTAGCATATGAAATGTTACTACTTTATCTATAAATCATAAATGGTATAAAAATAACACATACACTGTTAAACATATCACAAAACCTTCAATACAATATGGGAAACTGTATCATAATAAATCAACTTCAAATATGCATAAAATACAACAAATTATGTTGACATAGATGAAAATAATTTAATAGATTCATTAAAAATATTTGAGGAATATATCCATTTTATATTAAAACATTTAAAAGAAATTAAATTTTAAATTAAAATAATTATTTTGAAAATAACCTTGAAATATTGTAAGGGAAGCTTAAAAATGGTAATCCAACATAACAGAGGAAAATAGATGCTCGCTCTATATAAGTTAAAAAACATTCTTTCCTTAATTTTTCTAAAAGGTTATACAGTACATCTCTTGGAAAAAACCGAAAGATTAATTTCCTTAAATTTTATAAAAATTAAAACATGGGTAAAAATGACTCTAAAAATAAATTTGATTATTTTAAAACATTTTATGAAACTATTTTTAGAAACATGTACATAGATGATAAATATGTCCTAGTAGATACTCACACATCAACAACCTCGAATAATAATGAGATTGTGAGATTAACCATTACCTTAGGTCCAATACTCTTCATATGTGTTCGAAAAAATTGTATAATATGTTTAAACATTTTATTAACATATATCAGAATAATAATAATACTTATGATATGATATATGATTCTTTTATGACTTTATATTACCAGTTTATTAATGAATCTAAGTTAATGGAACATTTCTTGTAATAATCGCTTGGTTTATCCTATATGTTTTGACTTATTATTATTGATCATATTACTTAGATAATGATTTAATTACTTCCAGAGTTTATAATATGATATATATATATCATAAATATAAATATATATATTAAATAGATATATTAAATTGAATACTCCATTAATGGAGATGGTAGTCCGTACGTATGCATGAACATTGTTTCCATTTTCGTATTGTATGGAAGTAAGTGAATGACATATATTTTTATATATATATATCATACTAGTAGCATTATTATGTCATATATTTCATAATTATTATTAATATTTATTCTTATAATAATTCTTGTATGGTTAACATAGAAGACGAGTCTCACCGCATCGTGGAGATGGTAAGCCGTACGTATGCACGAGCGACAATATAATTTTCATAATGGTTAAATGGTATGGAATTGGTTGGAATATAAATTTTATAGAAACAATATCATGTTATATTTCTTATTTAAATTGATTATATTCATTATTATACCCATATAAATAAAGTGCACATGAATTTTTTTTACACCAGGGCGAAGAGACGGTAAGCCGTACATACACATACATGGTGGTATAAATTTCCATAGGATGGGTAAAAAGAGGAATATGGTTGTCCCATAATCTTAAAGATATATCTTCATATATTATATTTTGTAGTTATTTTTTAGTATGATAACAACTTATTAAGAGGAAGAAGAAGAATAAATGAACTTTGAAAGAACAGATAAAAAAATTACATCTTCTTATAGGGTCTCATTTTGATTTGCACAAAAGGACTCCTTAATTTGGATTTATTCCCAATTTTTTTACTCTAAGATAAATTGAGGGAAGTTATGAGGAGATTTGGATAGGTTTTTTTTGAACTAATGTGCTTTGGAGGTGTTAATTAAAGAGAAATGGAGGTACTCTTTTATAAGAGAGGTTAAAGAAACTTTTGGAATACCTTGAAATATCATTTTATTTTAAAATGGTTTTCGGTTTTTAATATATAAAAATTAATTAATTTAGAGGATATGATGTGTAGGGGTCTATATGTTATCAACCAATAGGTTTTAGGTATTTTTAGGTAATAAAATTATCCTTATCTTTTGGGATTAACCCTCAGTTAAACAATTTAACTCTTACCATGTCTTCTTGTATTTTTATATTATAGGATTAATTTATTTACTATAAAATTCCAAGGGAACCTAAAGTGGATAATTATGGATTTATTTAACATTATATAAGTCAGTTTTCTGAATATTTTATTTTTAGTATTTTTATATCCTTTAGTAAAATAGTATTTAAAAAAAAACTGATTTATGTCAATTTTGACAGTATTTAGTAATTATTTTTTTGTTAAAGTCATAGAAACTTGATTACTTCAAAAAAAGGCATTCAATCATACCTAATATGTAAATGTAATCCATAAAATTCTTGTATGTCATAAAAACATTTTAATTACATTTATTTTAATAATTATAATATCATTTATTTGATTCTTTCATTAAAAAGGAAAATACTACATTATTATTGTGTCATAAATAAATTTAATTAATTAATGTATAAAAATGAAAAATAAAATATGATTATGTAGGAAATATTTTTTATTACTAATGAAAATTTATAGTCAATGATAAAAGTCATATAACACTATATTTAATTTGTTTAGTAAAAGATATTTTTTATGCTGTATTTATCTTTTCATTAACTTAATTCTTTTAAAATGACATTATCACACCCAAGTGGTCCCATGGGGTCCTAAAATATTCATAAGGATGAATATGGTTGTAAATATATTATCCAATAGGATTATGAAATGTGTTAGGGTAGTTTTATATAATATTATTTTTACCCTTATTTACTTGATTTAGCCTTTAATCATGGTAAATAAAAATAATTACTAAAGATACAATTTATAATGTCCAAAAATAAAAGGTACCTATTTAAAAAATTTGGACCTTATGATTCCAAATATGGAATACATATTTCCTAATTCAAAACATATAAGTTACTATAATTATTTCAAAATCAATTCCCCTTGTCAAAACAAAAAAGTGGGTTTTTAAGAAGTAAAAACTATCAAAAATTAACATGTGTTTATGCATAATTTAAAAATTAAATTACATAAAATGAAATATATTATACTAAATTATAAAAATATAATCTACTTATAATTTAAAACCAATAAAATGTATAAACTAACATTATAAATTATTTCGATTCAAAAAGCCATTTTCAATTAAAATTTATTATTTTTCACAATTAATCAAAATATGAAAGTTTTCAGAAAAGTACTAAAAATTTATACAGACTAAATTTTTATGTACTAAATATAAATAATAATTTAATTTTGGAAAATTTAATATATAAAAATTTCAAATATTTCATTTAAAAAGGGTTTTCCATTAAAAGGCAGAAAAATTGCAATTTTTTGAAAAATATTTCCTTTATCTGAAATATTGAATTTTTCTTCATATTATGTCTATGAAACATAAAATATTAATTTTAAAATAATATGACACATATAAAATTTAGAATTTGGTTGATATTATTCATAACCACTTTTTAAACGGCTCGTTTGATAGGTCGTGGTGTGCTTGAACTCGGTGTTGTGTACATCACATGTTATTGAATTATTTAAAAAGGAAGCACACCCTGGAAGAATGGGGTGTTAAATTATACCCTCTATAAATAAATTTTGGCCTTACAATTTAAACATGAGATCAAAAACAAGGAAACATTTCAAAATATCATAGTTGAAATTCGACATCAAAAAATGGATTAATGAGGCCTCTATTTTAAAATAAAGAAAGGTATGTATGGAGGCTACTAGATATAACAAGTACTAGGGTTCCATGTAGAAAAACATGGATATGGAAGAGAAAAAAACCATCAAGTTATGATAGAGAGTGATATAGAATATTATTAGGATAAAGTTATCAACTAGAAAGCTTTAAATCTACAATGATCTAACTGACCATTTGATTCATGCCAAAAGAAAGTAATAGGATTGTTTTTTGGGTTTTATGATACTTTCACTAGTGTTGTATAATTAATTTAATTACTAGACTAAGAACACAAGAAAGAATACATAATTTACATATAGAGTTTCATCCGTTAGCTAATTCCTACCATAATCTCGTCTTTCTCATCAAAAGATAAAATTTAAAAATATTCTATTTCTATCAATTGTATAAGGTTACAAATATAAACATTTACCATTTAAATGAAGAAAACTATTTTATAATGACCAGGGACTTATTTTATTCCAATGGTATGTGATAATGTCTCATCAAACTTTATTTGTGAGTTTGATTCCCGTAGCTTTGTTCAACACGACGGGTTATCACCCGACATGTTGGTTGTCCTTTTTCTAAAACTATAGTAGTATAATATTCCAAAAATAATCTTAAGAAATTATTTAACCTTAAATAGTAATATCTAAATTTCAACATAATCTATTCCAATATTTAGTGTTATCCAAAAAAATTATATCTAATCTCTGTCTAAAAGGTCTCTATATATCCAAAATCGATTGTAACATCTGACTCCCCAAACAACATAATGTTGATCTTATTATTACATATTGAATATATGATTACCTTTACCATATTAAAACCTTAATGAAAACAAATAGTATTGCAGTACAATCCTTATATATATAAATATATCAAATTCTTCTTATAACCAAAATATAATTCTTGAATCCTAAAAACAAAAATACATTAATTATTCCACTTGTACTATAGTAACAACATAAGCTTTACCTGGATAAATTTGATTTTTCTGAGCTATATTTCCTTGACACTTTGGAAAATAATTTTCATAATTTATCTTATATTTACAATTATAACATTGCACATATTTTTTCTTTCCCTTACAATCATGATCCTGGTGACCTTTTCCATTACATTTGATAGAAACTCCCATTCTTTTTAGGCAAGTACCAGGGTGTTTCTTCCCACAGTTATCACATAATGGAAAATAATTATTTCCCCTTTTCAATTTATCTACCACTTGATCCATTTTTTTCGTCTTCTCCTACTTTACATTAATTTCAAAATACATAGAGAATTATTTGTTTGTCTTGATAATACATGAGTCAATATCTTCACATGATGAGAAAGATTGTGAGACCAATTCCCATTAGGGGAAAGGTTTTAACCCACAAAATAATTGATAAATCTTACTTCTTGGTTTACGTATGTAGTCTGCAGCGTGCCTAGATAACCTTGTGAATTTAGCCTCATAATTTGCAACATTCTCATCCTCTTTTTTCCTTTGGCTGAGAAATTATCTTTCCATATCATCTTGTTTTTCACGAGGAAAGTATTTCTATAGAAAAATTTCATTAAACTTAATCTATTCGATATTTACCAATTCTTCAACATCATTTGTGTTTTGAATTAATTACCACCATTGGTCTGCATCTCTTGAGAGACAATAAACCACCATGACATCCTTTTTTCCTTTCGTTACTTCCCAAATAAAGAAATGTTTTATCTAAGGAACTTATCCACTGCTCAGCTACAAAATGATTTGTAGTCTCATTGAATATTGAAGGTTTTTGTCTCATGAAGTGGTATAACAATGATCCTCTGCATTGTGGATCAGGATGGTCCATACTGGTAAGGTTATTATTCATAACCTAATTCAACTGTCCCAGTATGGTTATAAGTTGATCCGTACAAGTTGTTTCACCAGAACCACTATCATTATCTTTCATAGGAGGTCAATCCCTACATGTATTATGTGCGTTGATATGATTTCTATTTCTTCCACTAGGAACCATTTCTAAAAAATTTCATTCACTATATTAGTTTATGAATCATAATGCATAATTCCAAATTAATAAAATACTTAACATTAATTGATTTAACTTTGCATATCTAATCCATAATCATAAATATGGTTCCTTTTAGGACATATTTAGTCATAAATCCTTCAAAATGGTTTGTAAAGAAAATATTAATTATCATAAACATATCCCATGGGAGTGTCAAACTAGGTGTACAGTAAGGCTCGTTGTCATGTACCAGGATATCCCAAGTAAAGACCGAAGCACCTTGTCAGAGTTTTCACACCATGGTACATATGTTCCAGAACCAAGTCCACATGTAATATCTAGACCTGGATATACTTCTTGGAATATCCACGTAATCCCTACTTTACCAAAATTCTAGGGGGTTCTTCTATACATATCCTCAAAGTCTATCTTAGTGTTATGATACCTAATATATGTTTTGTAAATCTATTTCCAAGGTTGTTGCTAAACTTCCTCTGATACCAACTGTAACACCCAGACCCCAGAAGCTTGGCTCCAATGCATTTTTAATACATTGGAATGATTACAAGGAATCAAGTCCTGAATTGAAGATAAGTTTTTTAGTCTTAAAAAATAGATTACGTACAAGAACATAACATTACAATTTCTAACAAAAAATAAAGAATAGATAATCCTTTGAGAAAGCCATTATTTACTTTGATTAACCCTGTAAATCAATCAAAATAAACTTCTTATCATCCTGGGAAAATAAAACATAAGAAAGGGGTGAGATCATATGCTTAGTATGGGTAAATAATTCAGCAAAAGCTATAAAATTTAAAGTCAAGATGTATAATAAAAACAACAAACTTTTGAATATAAACAAAAAAACATAATATGGAGAAAATAAATCAAAAATTAAAATATAAACATTCACATGGATCTTCTGATAGTATAATAATCACATGTAATAACTAATTTCATAATGAGGGAATGCACAATTTCAGGTATAATAACTACTTCTTCAAGGCATTGTGCAAATACAATTCAAAAATATTATATCGAGGCCTTGGGACAAGACACTATTTTGTCCCATGAGACCTACCGATGCATATAGGGATATAGCGGGCCTCAAACATCACTTACTAAGTCCAATTCATTCCTCATATGAAAAAGTTTTAAATATAACATAAATATTCTCATTAAAACATTAATACGAAATATTAAAACATTAATTATAAACCAATAATGGTATAAAAATAAAACATACATAGTTAAACATATCACAAAACCTTCAATACAATATTAATGATTGTATCATAATAATTCAACTTCAAACAAGAATAAAATCCAACAAAGGTTGTTTCTTTAGATGAAAATAATTTAATAAATTCTATAAAACTATTTGAGGAAAATATCTATTTTACTTTAAAACATTTTGAAATCGTGAAATTTGAAAATTATATATTTATTTTGAAAATAAAATTGTTAGATTTTAAGGGAATCTTAAAAATGGTAAGGAGACACAACAACGGAAAATAGACTCTCACACTATAAATGTCAAAAAAAAAATCTTTCCTTAATTTGTCAAAAATGTCCCAAAAACCTCGTTTGGAAAAAGACCGAAAGATTCCTTTCAAAACATTTTATAAAATGTCAATCATTTGTAAAAATTTCTCTAAAAATCCATTTGATTATAGTAAAACATTTTATGAAAAAATTTTAGAAACATGGACATGGATGATAAAGATGTCCTAGTAGATACTTACACATCAACAACCTCATATAATAATGAGATTGTGAGATTAACCCTTACATGAGGTCTGATAATCCCCACACGTGTCCAAAATTTCTATATAATGTGTTGAAACACATTATTAACTTAAATCATAATCATAATAATATTTATGATATCATATATGATTATTTAGTACTTTATATTACCCGTTTATTAAGAATTCCATGTTAATGCAACATTTTGGGTAATAATCTCTTTATTTATCGTATGTTTTTTGATTTGTTATTCTTAATAATATTACTTAGATCATGATTTTATTACTTCTATAATGTATAATATGATTTATATATCATAAATATAAATATATATAATAAATATATATATTAAAATGAATGCTCCGTTCATGGAGACTGTAGTCCGTACATACGCATGAACGATGTTTCCATTTTCGTATCATATGGATGTAAGTTAATGACATATTTATATATATAATCCTAGTAGAATTATTCTGTCATATATTTCATAATTATTAATAATATTTTTTCTTATAATCATTCATGGATAGTGAATATAGAAGATGACTCTAATCGCATCGTGGAGACGGTAAGTCGTACGTACGCACGAGCGACAATATCATTTTCTTAATGGTTAAAGGGTATGTAATTGGATGGAATATGAATTTTAAAGATATAATATCATGTTATATTTATTATTTAAATCCATTATATTAATTTATATACCCATTTAAAAAAAGTGTACATGAAAAACAATTTACACCACGACGTGGAGGCAGTAAGTCGTACGTACGCATACATAATGGTATTGTTTTCCATAGAATGGGATAAAAGAGGAATATGGTTGTAACATAATATTAAAAAAACTCATCATATATTATATTTTGGATTTAATTTTCATAATGGTAACAACTTATTAAGAGGAAGTAGAAGAACAAATGAACTTTGAAAGAAGGGATAAAACAATTAACTCTTCTTCGAGTGTCTCCTTTTGACTTGCAGAGAAGGACTGATTAGGTAGGCTTTCTGCCCAATGTTTTTTTATAGGATAAAGTGATAGATGTTGTTAGGATATCTTTATAGGGTCTGGCCAAGCCAAAGGGCTCTGTAGGTGTGAATTAAATAGAAAGGGAGGTACCATTTTATAATGGAGGTACCCTTTTATAAGGGAGGTTAGGAGCACAATAGGAAAATCATGAAATGTTAATTTATTATAAATTGATTTTCGGTTTATAATAGCTCAAAATTGATTTATTTATAGTATAAGATGAGTATGTTTCTAAATTAACTCAACTAATATGGTTTACACATGTTTTGGTCATAAAATTATCATTATCATTTGG
Organism: Viscum album; assembly: GCA_963277665.1. Lineage (NCBI taxonomy): Eukaryota > Viridiplantae > Streptophyta > Magnoliopsida > Santalales > Viscaceae > Viscum > Viscum album. The sequence continues at coordinate 1,082,163,008 of OY728146.1, read as the reverse complement.
GATTAACCCATTGTTAAACAGTTTAACTCTTACCACATCTTCTTGTATTTTTATACTATTAGATTAATCTAGTTACAATAAAATTACAAGGGAACCTCAAGTGGATAATTAATAACATTTTTAACATTATTTAAGTCAGTTTTAAGAATATTATATTTTTTGGATTTTAATATCATTTAATAAAATAGTATTTGTTTTAAAAACTCATTTACATCAAATTTGACACCATTTAGTAATTTATTTTTGTTAAAATCAGAAGAAAATTACTAATTATAAATAAAGGATTTAACTGATAACTAATATGTAAATTTCATCCATTAAATTAGTTTATTAAATCAAAACTTTCAAATTACATTTATTTTAATATTTATAATATCTTTATTTGATTCTTTCACTAATAAGGAAAATACTCCATCATTATTGGGTCATAAATATATTTTATTATTTAATGTATAAAATTAAAATATAAAATAACATGATGTATAATATATTTTTATCTTCTAATTATTATTTATAGTCAAAGATATCAGTCATATTACCCTATATTAAATTTTTTTTAGTGAAAGATATATGTTATGTTATATTTATCTTTACTTTAAATTAATTCTTAAAACATATCATTATCACACCCCTGTGGTCCCATTGGGTCCTAAAATCTTACTAAGGATTCCCATGGTTTTAAATATCTCATGAAATAGGATTTGGACATGTGTTAGGCTAGATTTATATAATATTATTTTTAACCCTTATTTACCTGATTTACCATTTAAACATGGTAAATAAAAATAAGTTTTGAAGTTTCTATTTATAATGTACAAAAATAAAAGGTAATTGTTTAAGAAATTTAGACATTTTGATTCCAAATATTGAATCCATATTTCTAAATTCAAAACACAAAAGTTTCAGAAATTAATTTAAAATTAATTCTTGTTGTCTAAACCGAAAAGTGGGTTTTTAAGATGTAAAATCCATCAAAAGATTGATATGTGTTTATATAAAAATTAAATATAAAATTAAATCCAATGAGGTAAATTATATTAAATTATAACAATATAATATAATTATTATTTAAAACCACTGAAATATATTATTTAACACTATAAATTATTTCAATTAAAAAAGTTGTTTTCAAATAAAATTTATTATTTTTCAATATTAATCAAAATATGAAACATATCAGAAAAAGTACAAAAAGATATCCAAACAAAATTTTTATGTACCTATTCTAAATAATAATTTATTTTAATCAAATTGAATATATGAAAATGTCAAATATTGGATTTAAAAAGGGTTTCCCATTAAAAGGAAGAAAAACTGCATTTTTTTTAAAAATACTTCTTTTATCTGAAAAATAGAATTTATCCTCATATTATGTCTATGAAACAAAAAATATGAATTTTAAAATTATATGGGATATATATAATTCAAAATTTGGTTAATACTATTCATAATTTCTTTTTTAAACGGCTCGTTTGATAGGTCATGGTGCGCATGAACTCGGTGTTGTGTACATCACACACTATTGAATTATTTAAAAAGGTTTTGTACTGTGGAAGCTGGGGGTTTTAAATTACCACCTAATTCAATAAATTTCATTTTCTAAATTTATACTTGGGATTGAAAACTAGGGTTTGAAATTTCAAAATATCTTTGTTGAAATGCCACATCAAAAAATAGATTAATGAGGCCTATATTTTAAAATAATGAATGGTAAGTATGAAGGTTACTAGAAATAACACATACTAGGGTTCAATGTAAGAAAACATGGATATGGAAGGGAAAACATACCATAATATTTCTATGTTGAGTGATAGAGAAAATTAGTAAAAGAAAGTTAACAACCATAATTTTATAAATCTGCGATGATCTAAAGGACTATTTGATTCATCGTAAAAGAAAGTACTATGAAAACATTTTTGGTTTTATGATCCTTTTATTAGTGTTATAGAATTAATTAAATTCATATACTAGGAACACAAATAATAATACTTAATTTACATGTAGAGTTTCATTCTTTAACAAATTCCTATTATAAACTCATCTTTCTCTTCATAATATAAACAAAGAAATTTTCTATTTATCTCAATTGCATAAGTTTCAAAATGTAGAAATATAAAATTTAAATGAAGAAAAATATTTTACAATAACCAAGTACTTCTTATAGTCTAGTGGTAGGTGATTAAGCCTTATCTCACTTCGATTGTGGGTTTGATTCCCACAAATTTGTCCAACGCGACGGGTTATCGCCCGACCTGCATGCTGTTCTTTTTCTAAAACTAAAGTTTTATAACATTGAAAAAATAATCTTAAGAAATGTTTTAACCATATTCAATAATATCCAAATTTCAACATAATCCATTCCAACCATTAGAGTTATCCAAAATACTTCTTCCCTATCTCTATCTAAAAGGTCTCCAAATTTCCAAAATGAATTGTAACATCAGATTCCCCAAACAAAGTACTGTTTATCTTTTTTTCACATAATGAATATATGATTACCTTCAATATAGTAATACCCTAATGAAAAGATTACTATAGCACAATCCTTATATATATATATATATCAAATTCTTCTTATAACCAGAATATAATTCTTGAATCTAAAAACACAAATACATTAATTATTCCACATCAAATTTAGTAACAGCATATGCTTTAACTTGATTCATTTTGTTTTTCTAAGATATATTTCCTTAATGCTTTGGACTATCATCTTCATAATTACCCATATCATTACAATTATAACATTTCACATATTCTTTCTTTCCCATACAATCATGAGCCTAGTGACCTTTTTCTCCACATTTGTAACTAACACTCCTTCATTTTAGTCAAGTACCATAGTGTTTCTTCCCACAATTATAACATAAGGGAAAATCCATTTCCCTTTTTCCCTTTATCTGCCTGTTGCTCCACTATTATATTGTTCTCATACATTACTTTAATGTCATAAGACTTAGAGAATTCATTTTCTGTCTTGATAGCACACGAGACTATATCTTCGTAAGATGAGAAAGATTGCGAGAACAATGCCCGTAGGAAGAAAGGTTTTAACTCATTAAAGAATCGATCAATCTTACATTTTGGGTTATGTATTTATTTTTTAGAATTTCTTGCTAACCTTTTGAATATAGACTCATACTTTTCAACATTCTCTTCCTCCTTTTTCCTCAGGCTCATAAATTATATTTCCATATAAGCTCACTTTTCACGAGGAATGTATTTCTATATAGAAAGTTCTTAAAACTTACTATATTCTATATTTCCCACCTATTCATCAACATTTGTGTTTTGAATTAATTATAACCATTGATACGTATATCCTGAGAGATAATAAACTTCAATTCCAACATTTTCCCTTTCATTACTTCCCAAAGTAAGAAATATTTTCTCTAAGGAACTTATCCTCTACTAAGTTACATAAAGTATTTGTTGTCCCATTGAATGTTGGAGGATGTTGTCTCATGAGGTGGTCTAACATTGATCCTCCACGTTGTGGATCAGGATGCTCCATACAACTATGTTTATTATTCATAACCCCAGTCAGTTGTCCTAGTATGGTTATAAGCTGTTCAGTACTAGTTGTGACACCAGCTCCACTATCATTATCTTTCTTAAGAGTGAAATACCTACATTTATTATGTGAATTGATACGATTTAAGTTCCTTATACTATTCACCATTTCTAAACAATGGCATACACTAGATTAGGTTGTAAAACATAATTCAAAATTCTATACTAGTAAAATTGCTTACATAAATTGAACAATTTATGCATATCTAATCTATAATCATAAATATGGTTCCTTTGAGGAAATATTTAATCATAAATATTTCATTATTCTTTGTAAAGAAAATATGAATTATCCTAAGAATATTCCCCAGGAGTCTTAAACTAGGTGTGCAGTAAGGTCGGTTGTTGGGTACTAGGGTACCTCGAGTCAAGCCCAAAATACCTTGTTAGAGTTTTAACCCGATGGTACATGTGCTCTATAACCACCTCAACATTTAGTATCTAGATACGGATGCACTTATTGTAATATCCATATAATCCCTACTTTACCTAAATTATATGGGGTTCTATACTTATCCTCAAATTCTATCGCAGGGTTAGGATCCCTAATCTAAGTTTACTAAATATATTTCTAAGGTTTTTGCAAAACTTCCTATGATACCAACTATGACTCCTTGACCAAATAATCCTAGATCTAGTGCATTATTTTAATACATTTTCATGAATACAAGGAATCAAGTCCTAAAGGACCAATCAGTTTTACAGTCTTGAAAAATAGATTACACAGAAGAACTTAACATTTCAATTTATAACATAAAATACTGCATATATGATCATTTTAAAACACCATTATTCCCCAATATTAACCATGAATGTCAATAATAATTCATTTCTGGGCATCGTGGGAAAATAAAACATAATAAAGGGGTGATATCAGATGCCTAGTAAGGGTAAATAATTCTACAAAAGCGGTAATCTTTTACGGCATTAAGTATAATAAAGACAACAACCTTTTAAACATAAACTTGAACATAATATGGAAAAAATTACCTTATAAACATGAACATGGATATTATACTAGTTTAATAATCACATGTAATAACTAATCTCAAAACGAGGGATTGAATAATTCCTGACATAATAACTACTACATCAATCCCTTATTCCAAGACCATTCAAAAATATTTTATTGAGGCCTTATTCCAAGACACTAGTTTGTCTCATGAGACCTACCGATGCATCGAGGGGCTATAGTAGACCCCACCCATCAATTACTATGTCCAATGCATTCATTATATGAAAATGTTGAAACATAACATAATTATTCATATTAAAACTAGCATACAAAATGTTAAAACTTTAACTGTAAACCAAGAATGGTATAAAATTAGACAATACATTGTTTAAAATATCATAAAAACTTTAATACAATATTCAAGATTGAATCATAATAATTCAACTTCAAAAAAGCATAAAATATAACAATGGATGTTAACTTAGATGAAAATAATAAATAAATTTATTAAAACTCTTTGAAAAAAACATCCCTTTTACTTTAAAACATTTAAAAGCTGTGAAAATTTAAAATAAAACTTTTTTTTGAAAATAACCTTGTAATATTAGAATAGAAGCTTAAAAATGGTTAGGATATAGAATAATTGAATATAGCCTCTCACACTTTGTAAGTTAAAAAAAATTCTATAATTTGTCAAATAGGTCATAAAGTAAATCATTTGGAAAATGGCCGAAAGATTCCTTTCAAAACAATTTATAAAAATTAGAAAATGGGTAAAAATGAGGCTTAAAATCCATAGGATTATATTATAAAATTTTGTGAAAACATTTTTAGAAACATGGACAAGGATGATAAGGATGTCCCAGTAGATACTTACACATCAACAACCTCGAAAAATAATGAGACTGTGAGATTAACCCCTACATTAGGATCGATACACTCTATACTTGTCTGAAACTACTGTATAATGTGTTTATACATACTAATAAATTATATCATAATCATAATAATATTTATGATATCATAAATGATTCTTTTATGACATTATATTACCCATCTATTAACAATTCAAAGTTAATGCAACATTTCGGGTAATAATCGCTTTGTTTATCATACGGGTTTTGAATTGTTATTATTGATAATATTACTCAGATAATTATTTAATTAATAAAAAATGTATAATATTATTTGTATATCATAAATATAAATATATATAATAAATAGATATATTAAATGGAATACTCCATTCAAGGAGAAGGTAGGTCGTACGTACGCATGAACGCTATTTCCATTTTCATATCCTATGGATGTAAGTGAATGAAATATATGTTTATATATATATATATCATCCTAGTATGATCATGTTTCATATATTTCATAATTATAAATAATATTTATTCTTATAATGTGTACATGAAAAACAATTTACACCACAGTGTGGAGATGGTAAGCCCTATGTACGCACACATGGTGATATTATTTTTCATAAGATGAGTAAAAAAATAAAATATGGTTGTACCATAATATTAAAAAAATAATAGAATATATTATATTCTATAGTTATTTTTAGTATGGTAATAACTTAGTAAGAGGAAGTATAAGAATAAATGAACTTTGAAAAATGGGATAAAACGAATTCTCTTCTTTGGGTGTCTCCATTTGATTTGCAGAAAATAACTCATTAAGTAAGATTTCTACCAATATTTGAGCCTCTAGTATGAATTTAGGGAAGTTGGGAGGATATTTGGATAGTTTTTGTTGAGCCAAATGGATTTGGAGTTGTGATGTAAAGAGAAAGGGAAGAACTCTTTCATAAGATAGGTGAGGGGCACTTTAGGAAAGGCTTAAAATTTTAATTTAATATAATTTTTTTATGTTTATAATAGATAAAATTTTATTTATTTATATTATAATATGATTTTGTTTATAAATCCTCTCAACCATTAGGTTTTAGACATGTTTAGGTCATAAAATAATCCATATCTTTTGGGATTAACCCTTAGTTAAACAGTTTATCTCTTAGCATGTCTTCTGGAATTTTTATACTATAGGATTAATTTAGATATTATAAAATGAAAAGAGAACCTAAAATGGATAATTAATGACATTTATAACATTATATATGTCATTTTTCAAAATCACAGATTTTTAGGATTTTTATATCATTTAATAAAATAGTATTTTTTAAACTCTTTTCTGTCAATTTTGGCACTATTTAGTAATTGATTCTTTAATGTCATAAAAACATGATTCCTTCAAACCAAAGGCATTAAATCATACCTCATATGTAAATTTCATCTATCAAATTAGTGGATGATATAAAAACATTAAAAGTACATTTATTTTAATATTTATACTATCATTTATTAGATTCTTTCATTAATAAGCAAAATACTTCACCATTATTGTGTCATAAATAATATTAACTATTTAATTTCTAAAAATTAAAAATAAAAACCATGATTTAGGAAATAGTTTTATCTATATAATTAATATTATAGTCAAAGGGATCAATCATATAACCCTATATTAAAATTGATTTAGTAAAAGATATATGTTTATGTTATATTTATCTTTACTTTATAAATTAATTTTTATAATATGTCATTATCACAACCAAGAGGTCCCATGGGGTCCTAAAATAGTCATAAGGATGAATATGGATGTAAATATCTCATAAAATAGGATTAGGAAATGTTTCATTATAGTTTTATATAATACTATTTTTTACCCTTATTTACATGATTTACCCTTTAACCATGGTAAATAAAAATATTTACTGAAGTTACTTATCATAATGTCCAAAAATAAAAGGTACCTATTTAAAAAATTTGGAAATTATAATTTCAAATATGAAATACATATTTTAAAATTCAAAATAAAGAATTTGCAGTAATTAATTTGAAATTAATTTATGTTTTCAAAACCAAAAAGTGGGTTTTTTAAGAAATAGAAACTGTCAAATGATTGACATATGTTTATGTACAATTTAAATGTTAAATTACACACAATGACATAAATTATATTTAATTATAAAAATATAATCTAATTATACTTTATAACCACTCAAATGTATAATTTAACAATATAAATTATTTCGATTTTAATAGTTGGTTTCAATTTTAATTTAGTATTTTTCACAATTCATCAAAATATAAAAGATATAAAAAAATTTCCAAATATTTATACAAACTAAATTTTTATGTCCCTATTATAATGAAAAACTTAATTTAATAAAATTTAATATTTAAAAATTTCATGTATTGGATTTAAAGAGGGTTTTCCATTAAAAGGCGGAAAAACTGATTTTTTTTGAAAAATACTTCTTTTTTCTGAAAAATTGAATTTTTCCACATATTATGTCTATGAAACAAAAAATATTAATGCTAAAATTACATTGTATATATAAAATTCAAAATTTAGTTAATAATATTCATAACCATTTTTTAAATGGCTCATTTGATAGGTCGTGGTGCCCTTGAACTCGATGTTGCGTACATCGCATGCTATTGAATTATTTAAAAAGGAAGAATACTGTGGAAGCTGGGGATGTTACAAAATACATTGTGTGGGTCATAATTCATGTTAAAAAGGGTATTTTATCTTAGATGGTTGTGGAGAAACTCATCATTAAGGATATTCCTATTGTGTGAGAGTTTATTCATTCCTTTATAGAATAATTTTCTGGTCTTCCACTATATTGTCAAGTTGAGTTTTAAATATAAGTAATTACAAGTGCTAAAAATATTTATAGGACTCAATATATAATGGCATTGATTTAGTTGCAAGAATTTAAGAAAAAAATCTTGGAGAATATTGACAATGGATTAATTCATCCAAGTTAATCACCTTAGGGTTATCCTATTTTATTTTTAAGAAGAAATATAGATCAATGTGATTTTGGATTGATTATCAAGATCCTAACAAATCCACTATCAAGAAAAAGTATCTAATACCCCATATTTGTTACTATTTTAATCAAATACATGAAGCTAATAAGTTTTATAAGACTAATAATCATTTTGGATTTGATCAATTGAGGGTCAAGAAGGAGGATATACCCAAGAAAAAATTTAATACAAAGTATATATTCATATTGATTCCAGTTAGTCTTAATAATGAAATATCCATCTTCATGTATTTAATTAATATATTGTTTAGAGAATACCTTTAGCAGTTTTTGGTAGTATTTATAGATGAAATTTTTATATATTCAAATAAAATGGAATATCATTGAGATTATTTATATATTATGCTGAAGACCCTAATGAAGTAGAAGACTTATGAAAAATTTACTAATTATTAATTTTCGCTTTCTATTTTTTCAGTCTTGGGTCATATAATCTCATATGAGGGTACATCAATAAACCCTTCAAATACATAATTTATTAATCATAGTCCCATTCCAGTAATTGTGACTAATATCTATAGTTTTCTTGGGTTTTTATGGATATTATCAGCTCCATGTGGAGAATTTTTCATTGATATTAAATCCACTCACCAAGTTAACATGGAAGGGATCCAAGTTCCCTTGGATGAATTAATGTGAGGAATGATTTAAGGAAATAAATAAAAGTTTAGTTAGTGAACCTGTGATTGCACTAAACTGTAGTGTATAAGTCTTTTTAATCTATATTGATGAATTAAAAAATGTATAGAGGTGTTTCCTCATGCATAAAGATATGATTTTATATTAATTATCATGAAAATTGAAATTCCATGATCAAAATTAACCAACTAATGATTTGGAGTTTACTGTAGAAATTTTCACATTAAATATATGGAGGTATTATCTCTATTGAGAAAGGTGTGAAAATTATACTAATAAAAAATTATTAAATTATATGTTAACTCAAAAAGTGTTGATAATGCATAAAGGAATATGGTTGGAGCTTATTGAAGAGTATGATTTCTCAAAACAATGCCACCATGGGAAAGTGAAAAAGGTGGCTGATTATTTGAGCTGAATGGATCATATTATCTTATCTATGATGAGGATCACAATAGATCCAAAATTTCTAGACTTATGAAGAATGAATCTTGCAATCATGAAGGAATAAGAGAAATATTATCTTTTTCAAATTAATGTTCAACCATATATCTAAGTAAATATTAATGCAGCAGACAAGGAAGATATAGAATTACAAAAGAAGGTGAGAAATTTCCCTAAGTTCATCCATGATTGGGATTGAATATTAAGGATGAAGAACCATGTATGTGTCCCTTATGTACCAGATTTGAAGTAGGATTTGTTGGATAAATCTCATAGTTCAACACTCTCTATTCATCATTAAATTATGATGATTTATATAGTTTTTAAAGAGTAATTTTGGTTGGATGAAATTTAGGGAGATATTACTGAGTATGTTTCCTAGTTCTTATTATATCAATATTTTAAGGATGAGAGATTAAATTCTAAGGGAATGTTACTAATATTACCCATTCTATAAATAAAATGGGAAAACATCACCATGGATTTATTTATTAGACTCCCCAAAAAATATATAGGGAATAATGCTATATGGGTTGTATTTTATTTCCTTAAAAAGTTAGAACACTTTATCTCTATTACAGAATATTCATCTCTAGATCGACATACTCAGTTATACAATAAAGAAGTGGTAAGATTGTATAGTGTACCACTTATAATTTTATTTTATTTATTTCTAAGGCTTATCTTGATGATTTGGATAATTATTCTATAGGCTTTGGATACAGAGTTAAGTTTTATCAATACTTATCCTTATAAAAATTATCATTATGATAGGACTATTCGAGATAAAAAAGAGAATTGAGTGTTTCTTCTATGGATTTAAAAGTTTGTTGGTATCAACACCTTCCTTTGGTGTAATTTTCTTATCATAATAGCCCGAAATCAAGAATTTAGATGGCTCTTTGTGAAGTCATCTATGGAAGGAAGTGAAAAACTCAAACTTAGTGGAATGAATCTGGAGAAATAAGGTATTTATACTTGATATAGATTAGGAATTTTTAATGAAGGTTCGATCCTTACAACAACACATAATATTATCTCAAAGATGATAAAAATGTCATACTAGATATCACTAAATAGATATATAGTTTAAAATAGGTGAAAAGAAATACCTATGAATATCTAACTAGAAGTGGGAGAAGATATTTAGAAATAATGGAAATCTAATCCCTAGGTATATTAGTCTTTTTGAAAATTTTGATCTAATCATTAGGGTTTTTTATCGATTGGAACTCCTAGAAAATTAGTCTCAAGTTCATGATGTGTTCCATGTATCTCTCCCACAGATTTTTATAATGAATCCTTCATACAAACTGAATTAAAAGATAGTATGAATAGTTTGAGATAATAATTTTTAGGAACAACAAATAGAGATTATAGATCATAGAGTGAAAGAGTTACAAAATAAAACAACTCACTTGGTCAATGTTTTGTGGTGAAGCCAAAAATTAATGAAAGCTACATGGAAACTTGAGGATATAATGTTGAAAAAGTATCCACATTTGTTTGTATAAGAGTAAACAAATTTATGGTGAAATTATTTTAGATAGGGGTAGAATGTAACACTAAGATATTTTAAGAAATATTTATTTTTCAAATAAATTTCCCTGATAGCTTGTGTTAAATGAAAGAATGAGTTTAGACATACCGTAATATATTATTAAAATATTTTCATCACCTATCCATTTGATTGGAGGGTTTGAATTTTTATAAATAAATTATTAAAATTTATTGTTTACACATATATAAAATAAATTTATTAGTTATATACTAATTAGAAATAAAAATAATAAACATTTGAAAATAAAGAAAACTGTTTTCAGAAAAACTATTTTTATGTGTACAACATATTTTTATCTTAATAAACTAAATTAATCACTATTGGTGAATAATTTTTTTAAATTTATATATTATATATTCAATCATTTTTTTAACATTCATCTAATATTTTATTATGCATTAGATAATAAATAATCTAGTTTTATGTTTAAAAATGTATTTTTCTAAAAATTGGTTCTTTATCATTTTGTACATTTAATTAAAAATTAATTTCATCTATTTATAGGTATTTAATTAGATATAATTACTTTAATTTTTTTAATCAATAGTTTTATATTTTTTAAATAGGATCGTTTTATTTTTATTCAACATGAATAGTAACCGTGGTAAAATTTATCTCCTTAAAAAGGGTAAATGAGGTTAATCTTGTTAAAAATAAGAGGAAATGCCCTAAATTTTTATAATAATAAATATTTTATGAATTGAATTTCAATATTTTCATCATTGGAATGAAATTTAATATTTTAATGGACACTTGTCCATGAAAATGGCGTATATTATATTTAAATAAAAGAAAGTCATAAAATGTCACTCTCTATGTTTTTAATATCTCTTATGTGTCCACATAGATAAAAAATAATGTTATGAATGAATATATGTGTTTATATTAATATTAGTAAAATTATTTTTGTTATATAAATTTATTTTAAATTTTTAGTGATTATATAATGACAGTAATTTCTTATGCAACACCGATGCATTATTTTTCTATTTAATAAAAAATATAATAAATTATTTTACAAATATTAAAACTAATATAATTTTAATGAGTTAATGTTTAAAAAGAATTTTTAATATCTATATGAAATAATAGGTAGGTTCTAAATCAATATATTTGAATTACCTTTTTTCTTGATGTATTTAATGTTAAATTAAATGAATAGGGTTAAAATAAAATTAATGATATTTTATAATTAATAATATTTTATTAAATGATATATAAATTCATAAAAATAATTTATTTGGACAATTATGGGGATATGGTTGTAAAATTAATCCATTGACCATTTATGGGCCCTTTTCATTTTATTATAACATTATTAACTCTAAAATGGTAAAAAAATTTAATACTACAATAATTGTTAAAAGGGTTAATGGGATTGAAAAATAAATGATAATGGTAAAATGTGATATAATACTATCCCAATTTTATTTCATAAGATTATTTTGACTCATAATAATCTTATGTTTTAATATTATCAATTATGAACCATTTTTACATGAAAATTAATTTAATGTAATTTAATATTTTAAGAAATTCCATGAGTTACCCTCCTCTTAATTTAAAATTGAACCTACTTTCCCTTATTAAAATTACATTGAGCTCTATATTTCCTCTAAAATTTGAAGAGTTATCTTTTAAACTTCCCTATAAAAATCTTGTAGGTTTCAGTATTCTCTAAAGACCATCCCTAGAGCCTATAATAGGAGATTTAAAGGAGTCATTTTGAGGAAGAGGTGATCACCTTAATTGATCACTGCCTTTTAAATCTTCCTTTAATATCCACTAAATATGTTATATTATTCATAAAATAATAACTTATGTATCCTAAATGTATTGAAATGTTATAATTATAATTAAAACACTATTATTCACTTTTTTTTCCCATTAAATGGAATGTAAAGGTATTACTCTTGCATACATAGAACTAACCATCTCCACATAATGATAAAATTAAGTTATCATCACCATAATTTATGGATTGTCTATATGATGGGTGAAATATAAATATATATATATAATACATATTTAATAATTATACTTTAGGAATGGTAATATCATTTGTATCTTTTTACCTTCAAAACCGTTGGAAAATGATAACGTCAATCATGCATACGTGTGGACTACCACAATCACGAAGCGATGTAATCTGTTCTCCATTTATATTTTATATTGATTGTAATAATTTTGGATTTAATGAATATATTTTATTTAATAATGATAATGTAAATTTGAATAAATATTTTTTTTCTTTTTTTTCCATCCATTTAAAAATGAAAACATTGCTCAAGTGTACATATGACTTACTACCTTTGTGAATGGTATAATTCATATTTATATCTATAACTTTTATGAATATATATATATATAATATGACATTTATACCATGATTAAAATTTTGGATATTATGGAACTATCATCAAATTTTAAAGACCAAAAATTTGAAACCAAAACATACATACAAATGAAGCAATTATCACATAGAATAATGATTTTAATAAATAATTTTTAATAAAACGGTGATGAAAGGTTAATAGTAAATCATATATATCTATATATTTATGAGTATCGTTTTATAATAAAATTTATAATAAAACTATATTTATTATACAAGTGTTTTAAAATATATGAAGGAAATTGGATTTGAGGTAAAGGGTTATATATTACTGTCTCATTATTTACCAAGATTTATATGATTAAGTTCTGAGGATAAAGTCTTATGATCAAAATATCAATATAATAATTTATTTTATTCTCCTATATTTATTTCTTGAAAATAAATGTTTTCCTTTCATTTTCCTCACATTATGTACTTATGATACTGAAAATTTGTTTTTAAGGGAAATTGAATTCATTTTTCTCTTTGGTCACATAACCTTTTTCTTCAATATCTACGTTTTTAAAAAAAATTAAAAAATGTTTTTTACCATTATAATAAAATTTTTTAAATTGTTTTCTACCCATTTTTTAAGTTTTTAAAAATATTTTAAAAGTAATATTTTTATCATTTTCCAAATGACGTACTTAGTGTATTTTTGGGAAAAGTATAGAAGGGATGTTATTTTAACTTATACGACATGAACGAAATTTCCCACTATCATGAATGCTCATTTTTTTGAATCTTACTTTTTATGTTATCATGGATTTTTAAAATAAAACGTATTCCATAATATTCTGGATTTTTTTAGATTTTTAAGATAAAATTTTCAAAATGGAATGGTTATTTTTTCTAATAATGTTTTAATTATATTTTTATTCATCAAGGACTAAAACCTGCATTGATGATTATTATTTACTTTGAATATGGTATAAGGATACCATCCTCATTATTTCTTGGTATTTTTCATGTTTATGATGAAATGATGGTTATGAAACCCGTCTCTTTTCCATGTGTTATTATATGATGAAATGTTTATAAAACCTATTTATCTTCATGGTTTATGATATGATTAATGGAATATGATCTTGTAGGACACATATGTATTATTTTAATTACATTATGGCTGGGACATATATCTCTCTCTAATTAATTTGGTAAATATTTATATTTTATGAGATTAATAAGACTGGTATGGGTATTGAACCCAGTTCAGTAAGAGACTTTTCCCACTATGATAGTATTGGGAGTGAACATTGAATAAAATGATGGTTTGGGGAGTGAATACATTACACTATGATAGTTTTGGAAAATATCCTTTAATACTATGTGAATTATTTTATATTATTATGTTTATTATACAATTACATGAATTATGCCCATATTATTCTCTCAAAACTTGTGTTCTTTTATTCCATTATGATTCATGTCTCATAGAGTGGTGAGATTTATTCCATGAATCAATATTGTGATCTATAATATATAGGGTATGGTTTTCATATGTTAATTTCATTTTTATTCCATTTTTATATTTTATGATTATATAATAATTGATATATCTATTTTTAAACGTTATTGGGCCTCAGATCTCACCTTTTTTATCTTTCTTTTCGTTAATTATAAAAAATAGTTTTATGTATTATATGTATAATAAGGGTGTTAATTATAAATATATATGTGGTAGAGGGAGTAGTAATATTATGAACCAATTTTTTATGTTTCCATGATTCCAAAGATAGTAGACCTTATATAATTCTAGTGTGTTTCATTATGTTATGAAAATAATATTCATCTATTTAGATGTAATATATATGTATTAAAAGAATGGGTTGATATATTTGGAATAAAATATTTTTTAGTTAACCTTTGGAAACTGTGATGAGACAACTTTAGTGAGAACCCTAAAAATCCTAAAGTTTTTGTAATGATCATGAATGTCTTAGGTTAAACATAATTTTTCATAGATTATTCTGTCAAGATTTAGACATCCTATAAATTAATTTTCAAGATTGTGTGGTTCAATAATATTATTATTGTTTCTCACCCTATGGTTTTGGTTTTAGTCAATAGATAGAACCTAAAAGAATTGTGTTAATACTGAGTGTGAAGGACAATGAAATGATTTTTCTCATAATAAACCGAGTGTTATAGGAGATGGAATATGAATTATCATTTATATGATCATACAAATTTCTCAGGAAATGAATCACACTGATATTACAAATACGAAAATGAGTTAACAATGATATGTTGAGTCCTTCATGATACAACATCCACCTTATTTTAGTGGTTCCACTAATCCACCAGTCCCTAATCTATGGATTAGTACAACTAAAAATATATTTTCCATTCATGAGTGTTCAATGGATGAGAAAGTTATTTTGGTTATTTATCATTTGAAAGGTAAAATAGATCAATGGTGGACTCTTATCAAGAACAAAAAATAGAAAAAAATATTACTCCATGGAGTAGGATGAGTTTAAGAAAACATTTCTCAATAAATACCTTCATAGTATTATTTATTTGAAAAGTGATAAGGAATTCCTTGAGTTGAAATAAAATGAGGAAGAATCCATTAGTTCATATGAGGGAACTTTTTCCAAATATTTGAGGTACACTTATTGTATTGTCATCCAACCATAAATTAAGGTTATTTGATACTTTAGTGGCATAAAAAAACATATGAATGGGTTTATCCATAAGGGACTTATGTATCTATAAACAAATCATTTGATGTGTTATCAAGGTGTATAATGATACTGGACTAACCCAAAAATCTCATAGTTTTGACAAGAAAAGGAAAATGGAATTGAAATGAAAATTTAAAAACCATAGAGAGAAGAAAATGATCTTTCCTTTTTTCTCAAAATATGGAAGGAAACATGGGGGAAATTTTATTAAGTGAACTAATAAATGTTTCATGTGTGGAAAAGAAAGTCATTAGGCTATAAAATACTAACATGATGAGATGAAGTTATCTAATGGTGAAAATAGAGAGAAACCCATATGGAATGAACTACCCACACTCCAATTTATTAAATTTAATGATTATTGGAATAATGATAATGAGTTAAAACATTAGTGGGTTAATGATGGTGAACAATGTCAACAACCTCTTAATACTTGATAAATATGGATATCTCATACAATAACTATTTCTGATGAAGGGCACGATAATGAGGTGGTAAAATGTTACACTTATAATCCACTCTAGAACTAATTTTTTTTATTTAATTAGGGATATACCAACTCAATTATATCTAATTAATTTTTATATGCGTATCAAAGTACCACATAAAAAATTATATGTGGTGTTATTTCTAAAAACCCATAATGGTATGATGAACACATCCCAATTCTATGATTTTTCTATGGTTGATGTTTGTGGGAATGCATTTCCTACAAAGATTTTCATCACTAATCTACTTTAGTTTGATGTTATTTTGGGAATAGATTGGATTTATTTAAAATAACCCACATCTATTTCCATGTAATGAAAGTTATGTTTGATACTTCAAACAAACCTATAATAATATATCAATGTAATGAAAAAATTATCATTTTATGTAAATTACATCCATTTTAGGGGTCATGATTTTTAATAAAAGGTGTGTTTATCTTAAAAGGTTGGGTATAAAATCAAAATAGAAGATATTTATATTATGAAGGTGTATAATAATTTTATTCTTGAATAAATTCCTATACATCCAATAAATCTTGATGTTTATTTTTAAATTGAACTCAAAACTAGTGCTACACATATTTCCATGATTCTATATATAATGGACTAGATTGAGTTGCATTAATTAGATAAGAAACTTCATGAGAATCTTGTAAATTGATTAATTTTTACAAGTGCATAACCATGGGGTTGAGTTATTTTATTTTTCAGAAGAATGATGGATCAATGTGACTCTACATTAATTATCAAGAACATAACATGATTACTATCATGAATAAGTATTCTTTTACTTGTATTTATTGCAATTTTGATCAAATACAAGGAGCTCAATAATTTTCCATGTTTTTTATTTGTTCTATATATCATCAATAAAGGGGATATAATGAGAAAATACCAAAGAAAAAGTTCTATACAAATTATGGACACTATGAATTTATAGTGATTCTATTTGGTCATACTAATGACCCTACATCATCATGGATTTAATGAATAGAGTATTTAGAGAATACCATGACCATTTTGTGTAATTATTTATAAATTACATACTTATATATTCAAATGTTAAGGAAGAGAATCAAGATCACTTAAGGATTCTGATGAATACCCCATGGAAGGAGAAACATTATTCAAAATTTACCAAGAGTGATTTTTGCATTCTGAAAGTTTCATTACTAGGGCATATAATCTCATATAAGTGTATATCAATATACCCTTTAAAGATTGAATATATTTAAAAATGGACAATAACAACCAACGTGACTTAGATATTTAGTATTATTTATTTCAATGGATGTTATTAGTGCTTTATAGAGAATTTTTAATGGCTATCAAATCCACTCACCAAGTTGACTCATAAGGGAACCATGTTCCTTTGGATGGATGAATGTGATGACTGTTTTATAAAGACATCCTATGGATCCATTTTGATCAAATCAAAAGGAAGAACTCGAAGAAGAGGTAAATATTTCATCACCACTTTCAAGTTCTTTTCTTCTTCCACTTCCACTTTATATGTTGTTTACATTATAAAATAATAAATTCAGTATCTTCTATAAACTGTGATGTTATTATAAAAATGGTACAACCATATTCATTATTCTATCCATCATATGAATGACAAGGTCACCATACGTGCGTACGTATGGCTTACTGTCTCCACGTAGTGTTGTAGTTTGTTATTCAAACACTAAATTATTTGGATGGGTATAATAATAATGTATAATTGATGAAAATAATAAATATAAAATCTGAATGATTCTGTATATATGATATAAAATTCAATTATATACGATTTCACTTTCAATTGAATGATATTGCCGCTCGTTCGGACGTACGGATTACCATCTCCACGAACGCGATGCGATTCATTCTCCATCGTAATCATTCCAAAATATTTTTTATTTTATGATTAAAAATATTGTTAAAGAGCTTAATATCATTATTTATATGAATAAAATACATCCTATACATAACAAACATGACTTATGTAACAAAAAATATAAAAGAAAAATGAATTAGTTAACTCCTGAAACGACGATAGTACTAAAATATTATTAACAAAGTTATATTAGAAGATCAGATATGATATCATATTTATGTATATGGTTCTTTTATAATTTAATACCAATTATTTATCTATTATACAAGAGTTTAACATACCCTTGACAAAAGAGAAGTACAAGGTAATGGTTAATTCTAAAATCTCATTACTTATCTGAGGTTTTTAATACATATGTATCTACTTGGACCTCTTTATCATCCACATATGTGTTTTCTTAAAAATGTAATTCCAAATTTTTTTACTATTTAATATAATATGGGTTAAAGTCATTTATACCATTATTTGACCATATATGTTTGGAAAGGAATCTTTCCTTCATTTTCCAAACGAGGTACTTTTTGAACTTTTTGAAAAAATTATGGTAAGAATTATTTTTTAACTTATACGTCGAGTGTGGATATTTTTCACTGTTATATCATCGCCAAAGATTCCCTTAAAATCCTATAAGAATATTTTAAAAATAAATGTTTTCTTTTATAATTATGTGACTTTTAAATGATTTTTAAATAGAAAGAGGTTTTTATTTCAAATAGTTTTCAATTCATCTATATCGAAATCCTTTGATGGATTTTAAACTTGTTTGAAGTTGATTTATTATGATACCAATATTCCATATTATATTGAAGGTTTTGTGATATGACTGACTATGGATGTGTTATTTTCACACCATTGATGGTTTATGGATAATGTATTGACATTTCGTATTCTACTTTTATGTTTAAAAATTTTTTATGAGGAATTCATTGGACTTAGTAAGTGATGGGTAGAGCTTGCTGTAGCTCCTAGATGCCTCTGTAGCTCTTATGAGGCAAACTACTGTTTTTCCAGAAGTACTTGAAAAAATATTATTTTTAGTCTTTTCACAAGGCCTTGACTATGTGGTTATGAAGTCTGGAATTATGAATTCCATCATTATGAAAGTGGCTATTGATATTACATGTGATTATTCGAGTAGTATAATATCTTTGTAAATATGTAAATCACATTATTTCATTTTATATTTTCTATATTTTTTTGAAGTTTAAGTTTAAAAGTCTTTTTTTAAGTCTTATACATTTCCTCAAATGTTTTTTCTTATTTATGAAAGTTTCTGTTATATTGTTATCCTTACTGACCATCTGATCTCACCCCTTTCTATGTCTTATTTTTTCCAATATGTGAAGAAGTGTTTTTTTGGTTGACCAATCGAGATCTGATACGGATATAAGTGTGTTGAAAAGGTGACAAAATGTTGTTGATGTTTTTATTTCATGATGTAATGTAAAACTTATGAATGTATCTATTACTTCCAAGGATACTAAACCAGTCGGTCTTTGGGGACATGATTCCTTATATCATGCCAATGTTATGTAATACTGCACCGACTCTGGGTAACTTGGGTCTGGGCATTACATTTATATTGTGGTTGGAAACAAGATATGAGATCTAGATGTCATATATATCATGTGATAACATGAATCACGAAACACATAGTTCTTGAATCAAAAATTCCCTTCATAGGTATAACCCATATATAGGGGGAGTATTTTGTTTCATTTATAATATGGTTGGAACCATGATTTTGATCTAGGTGTCACTATGCATCCCATGATAATCAAACCATATATAGTTATTTAATATAAATTAATTTTAATGGTTTTGTAGTGTCTTGTGTTGTTGGGATGGATGAAACTCCAAGGGAATTTAAATTTTAAAATTTTATAGATGATATGTTATTTAATCCAAGATTTGGAATGAAAATATTTATATTGGAACACCTCAATTTGTTTATTTAAATCTTGGTTAAAGGCCCTAGGGTTTCCTCTGGTGTTTTATCAGGTTTTAGGAGTGTCAGCCTTAAAACCTTGAATCTATAAGGTGCTGGTTGGGGCACACGGTTTGTTTGAAACCATGAAACCCATCAGTAGTAAATGTGTTGTTTTTCCAGAGGGACTATGGGCGTTGTATGATTTTGTCAAACTATACTCACCAGGTCACATGTCTATTCAGCCTTATGTATTTGTTGTAAAGAAGTGAATAGAAAGATTTTCCCATGATTTTCCAAACTATGCACATGAACTATGTGACCCCTTCCCTTAAGTAGTAACCCTCTCATTGTTATCCCATGTTCTAGATAATAGTGTGGGAAAACTATGCTCATTTTTAAAGGGGTTAATTTCCAGTGTTTCCCCTATTTTCATATTTATTTGTTCCTCCTCATATATTCTTGCACTTCAATGCATAACATCCACCTTCGTGGGCTATTCTCCTCCTCCTCTAGACATGATGAAACCTCCCTCATATGACCTCTGATTTGACATTAATAAAGTGTGTTGTAGATCTCTAAGTAATTCTATAACTCCTCTTCCTTCCATTTTCTTTTATCTTGTCTTCATCTACATTATTTTTATGAAACCTAATACACCCTATTTTTAGGGAATTCACATGTTTCATTTATTTGTCTCAAACTAGACTGAATCAAACCTCAATATTGAGTGTATGAGTCATCCATGGTATAAGTCATGTGGTCTATATCTTTTCCATCAAGTTTCATCATTTTATACAATTTCGTTGTTGTTATACTCATTATACTTTCTCAGTGTAATTTAAAAATATTAAAATCTCTAGAATTAAAATTCTTTGCTTACCAGGTGATGTTATAAGAACCTTCTTTAAAAAGTTAGAGGTTATGAACTCCACCCAAACCATCCCATTGGTTGGTTTCAATAGTATAAATTTATAAATTTTGTATTCACTTTTTATATCCACCCCTTTGGGTGTGATTTTTTTATTTATGTATGAAATATGGATTCTTGATTATATAAAAACCACCTTGAGTTACATTGTTTATGATTTATGCTGGAATTTGAATTCTTAAATTCAAATAAATTAATTTTTTTGAATAAAAAAATATGGTTTTATAATAATACCACTCAATGAGGTAAACTCTCTTCAATTTGGAAAAGTGATTTATGTTTTATGTCTTGCATGAATTTATTGTAAGGGTGTTTCCATGGATTTTTTTGTATTATTGGCTCTTGATGTGGTTTTCTTATGAATAGGTCCCCATTTTATAAATAAATGGGGTATAAATTGGGTGTGGTCATATTAATGAATAATTTTTTGATTTGTCATTCCATTTAACATATAATTTATTATTTTTTAAATCAATTGATTAAATTAATTATGGATGATTTAAGTGATAATCATGTTTCCTTCCAAGGAATGCTAAGGATGGGATCATTGTTCCTGTGATAAGTTTCTCTGATTGATTTTGTATACATCAGGGAAAATACCAGTATTGCAGGATGAAGTCACAATGTTTTCCTCTTACCACATTATTAGTAATATTGGTTCCCTAGGGGAGACAACTTGGATGGGCTCATTGGAGAGACGGTTTTAGTAGGCCATGACCGAGACTTGGTCTCCAATGTGAGATACAATGTATGGGTTCAGAGTTCATTGTATCACATTAGTCCAATAGTGACACTCACAAGACACTTAATCGATCAAATTGGATGGAATTTGATGGTAGTGAGCATTTAAGGTCTTTCTTGTTCAATACATGTATTCTCTGCAAAGGTTCACATTTCATGGGCCTAGGATGTGGCTTAATTTAGTTTTGGTAATTAATTTTATAGTTAATGATGAAACACTTTTTTATAAGGGATGTGTCGTACAAGACAAAAACATTTATGGGTTTGGTCCATCTCATGATACCTATTTTACAAGGCTTGTTATCACTTCCCCCATATTTCACTTGTATAGATTGCCTATGGATCAAAAGTTTCATCTTAGGTAGAAGCAGGTATGGTCGATAAGGTGTCCTCAAGGAACCTGATCTGACATTCTTATTTATTTGTTTCACGTAGTTTATTTATTTTGAAATCCTGCACAATTCTTAGTTTATATGCATAAATTGGTTTATGCTATAGAAATCATTGGTGGCTTCATATTGAGTATATCTAATACCCTTCTTGGGATTCCATTGCACTAGGGTACATAAGCAGATCTTCATGTTCATAGGTCTTTGGATTATGTCTTGTGTTGTGTTGGGTACATGGGAGTTAGGATCCCAGGGTTGAGATAATACCCATGAGGCTCATGGAGTTCACCCTAGAGGCTTTTATTTCCTTTATTTTTTCACATAGTGCATTGTATCATGTTTCCTACTATGGGTATTTTGTTTTGGTTATGTATCATCATCTGGACATGCATACATTATTTCATATTGGCATCGAAAACTTTATTCAATCATTATATTTATCTTTCGATGCTTTTTTATTTTCCATATATACTTCTTCCACTATTTTCTATTTATGTCTGCCCGATATACCATTATACAACTCTAAATATTAGGGTATATTCTCCCCATTGTACCACCATTAGACCCTCACATCTTGTAGGTAGCCTATGGGATGGGGGGGGGGGGTGCTTGATGCCATGTGGCAACTGGTTTGGCTACTGATTTATTGTTCATTTAGGATGATACATGACCAAGTGGAATCATATATTTAATTTCTATTTTCTTACTATTTATGGCTGGTAGATAGAATATTAGGATTGTGTAAGTTCTTGGTAAATAGATGTTCCTGGGACTGATCAAACCACCTGGGTAAATGTCTAGTTTTCCAAGGATGGGACTATTTTTCATGCCTATTATTATTATAATTTATCTTGATTTCACCTTTAGTTATTTCTATAATTTTCATTACTTATTTTTGATATTTAACAATTACCCTTGGTTGTTTATGACAAAGAGGAAGTAGTACATATGTCATCATAGGAACATAAGGATTCACATGCCATAAATATTTCATTCTGTGTAGATTTTATTGCAAGGATGTTTGAAAGGGGAGATGTTTGTGAATTGCTTCAGTGATACCATCTCCCCCTTTCCTCCCACCCCCAATATTTCTCATCTCTTCTAATGGACCTCACCACTGGTTTCATTTCTTTTCATCTCAACACCTACATTTTTTTATTCCGGTCTTGGGTCTTCTCCTCATTTTTTCACCATGGCCCTTGCTTCCCTCTGTTCTTTTTCATCTTACCTTTGTGCTAGACCCAAACAATGGTATGATGTGAATGTTCTTTGGATAGACTGGGATGGTGAGGGGTTCTGGGGGACAATTGTTTTAGTTGATTTTCTTAGCTTCATATCATGGATGATTCTCTCTATGGATTCATTTTTTGGTTCCTACATTACTATTATTTCTTAATTACCAAATTTTTTACCCCATATTTGTTTGGTGTGAGGGCTTCTTCGGGGTGGTTTGGGTTGTGCTTGTAGAGCCATCATTGGTTTCTGAGGAGAGTGGTGTGTATCTGGTCTCTTTTCTCCTTAATTTAGTTCTCCTCTAGTGGTGAAAGTTTGTGTTCTTCATGAATAGGTTTGTGGTTCATATTCATCAATGATGATGAAAATTATAGTTTCCAGTTTTGGGTTTCTCATTTTTTTCATCTGGTGCGTCTTGTAGTCTTTGATGTTTGTAATCACTGGAGATGGTGGTTATTATGGTTTTAAGGTTACGTTATCGATGGTGATTTTCATTTTTGGTCACCAGTGAGTAGGTTTTTCAATGGTGGTACTGGTTTAATGTTAATGTTGGTATGTGTCATGGGTGATATCTCAGGTCGATGCTTAGTGATGGACCATGCGTCTTGGGGAACAAATTAAGTATAATAGATGATTGGGTGTTCCTGTCCTGAGTATTTATTTTCAAATTTTGAATTCATGATTTGTGTGATGCATATTGAATTTTTAATTATGTTTATTAGAGGATTTTTTTTGAATTATGGAAGATTATATCTTGATGTATTTGATATTTAGATTGTGTAGTTCCAACTAATCCTTAAAGATGCATTTAGAAAATAAAAAATGGATTTTTTTTTACATTGATAGGGACATTATGGTTGCGATTAAATGGGAGTCAATTTTTAATTTGTTAGGTATATGGGTTATTTATAAATTGTAAAGTAATAAATCATATAATAAACCCTTTTTATAAGACCTTTAAATACATAAAGACTATTGTATATATGTTAATGCTGTTACAATTTCTGTTACCCTAAATAAATTGGTTATGACTAAACGTGAGCCTGTCTATAATCTATATAGTGTATGTGATCTTAACAAATTGATAAGTGGTATACCATATAACCAAACCATCTTTTACAAGCCTTATGTTCTTGGAGACTAATGAATATTTATAAAATCATTTATTCTTTAGATGAAGTTGTTTCTTTATTAAGTCTTGTACCTCTATTACTAGGGCATAATGACCCATCTAACTAAATCCATAAATGAACAATTGGACACAAGTAGGTCAGTTGGGGCATGTTTCTTATAAAATGAACCCTCTAAAGGTGATTTTCAAAACCAATGCCTAAAATGTTAGGGTTGTTATAAATGAATCCAGAATGATGTGATGCGACCCTTGTAGGTCACTTTTCTTTTGATATTCCTAAATATTTAACCTCATGGGTTATGTATATATTATATAGGGATAGTTATTTAAAGTGTAAAAAACTATTTATATGGTTTTACATATAGTTGTGTGGTAGATTCTTACTTGACCAATCCTCTAATTAATTAATAATAGTTCCATTTTATACTCTTGGGATTAATATAATGAGTTGATAGTTAATTAAAATTCCAATTAAAACATAAATTTTGTTTTATTTTATATATTTAATTATTATTTTCTTTAACTAAGACAATTTTGAATGTTTATAAATATATGAAGGGTATTTGAAATGGGGTATATATAATGAATAGCCTAATTTTTATGAGATATTATTAAAACAAATAATGTTTTAAAATAGATATTAATAAAACATGTCATGTTCCTAATTGATTTAGCTAAATAAATTACCAAATCGCATTGTTTATTATGACCAGAGCTTGATATATTAATTTGATCCTTTGATTTTTTTTGCTCAAATGTAAAAAATTGAACCAGCTTAATGAAACTAGAAAAGTTGTCCTTATTTTTAACCCTCATGTAAGATTAGTTCAGTGTTCCTCGAGATTTCCTTTGAATGGGAGAATAATCATTACATGTTTATCCTTATTATATGGTTCAAACCTAAATTATATTCCCTTAAGTTTAGTGACATTTCATAGGTGTATCCTCATTTTGGGTCAATGATTTATACTTTAGTAAGGGGTTGAACTATTTGAGGTAGCACCCTCAGATCTTTAAGGCCATTTATAGTCACTTGTGACCCTTTTTTGTGATGTATGTTACTATTCAGGTGCAATTATCTATGTATTAATCTTATTTTTCAAATTGAAACCCTAATTTTGTTCAGATATCTTATGTTATTTGAACTTTTTTTGAGTGATCATTTATAAATTCTTAATCCAGGAAGAATAAACATGCCAAGGTCATGGTCAACTACTTAGTAGTTCATATGACCATTATTTTTTTCCTTTTTAGTACTGTATGAGTCAGGAGTTTTTCAACCTTTTCTATGTTCATACAATTTAATGTGATTCTAGGTTAATTATTTTGTACGGGACATTAGATACTTGAATTAATAGGGAAAATAAGCCTATGGATAGTTTAAGTGGTGTGCCATTTTATCATGCAGTCTTGGGGTAGTATGCATTGGTACATATGGTACCCATCTTGTTGATAAGTTTTGCAACAAACCATTTGAGTTTAGTTTCAATCATTTAATCTTAAGCACCTACACCTAGTCATGGGTACACTTTTGAGTATAGTGACTTGAGCATCAAATAATCAAACTCATCCCAATTATCTGGTTGTTATTTTAAAGAGGATCAGATGTTTTAACATGATGTCTAGTCATTTTGTATTTTACGACTAATGATATATCATTCATGGACATAACTTAGGAGGAGTGTCTTTAATATGTCTAAAGTAATATTTTGTATTGTGAACATGTAAGTAGTTAGACTATCATTCCTTTGGGACTAACGATTGTTAAACTGTGATGGCCACCTATAAGACCCACAATCTATGGTTGATGGAGTTTGTTGCATGGGGTGATAACCTTTCTTTAAAAGATCTAATTACTAGGACAGTCTTAAGGTTGGTAGAATCATGTAAGAAGTTTCATGGTGTGTCTTCCAAGTTAAGAAAGAACCACCATGGAAATATCATTTCAAAATGGTTGGTCTTTCAGAAATCCTCGATGGATGGTAATATTTTCTTTTAAGTAAATTCTTGCAGAAGATCATGAATTTATTTTATTATTTATACACAAAACCATTTTCGATTTTGTTAGTTAGGGATGGAAATTGGTGGTTAAACCTTAGTGATAATGGGATTCATCTGGTGGTAAAGGAATTATGTTCAAATAATGGTAATGTGTTAGTGGGTGATGTCTAGCCTTCTCAAAAGAAGATAGACTAATAGGTTTGAATGATATTTTTTTATGTAGTTAGCATGATTGGTTCGAAATTTTACTAAGTGCTTCTGTATCATTGTAGAGTGAGTTTCATAGGTTATTTTTTGAGACCTTCCAATTATTGTTAGTGTACTTTCAGCTAAATTATAATCATTTACCCTATATTGAAATCACCTTGGTACATTGAGAGAGTATTGTTTATATGCCTCACTATGTTTTAAATGTTGTTGGGATTATAGGGTGAACTCCATCAGAGTTAGGCTCCAAAATCATAGTTGTTTTTTGAGGCATGGTCAGTCCTAAGTGATACATGGGTTCTCAAGTAGGAATGCCTTGGATGAAATCATGTACATGAATTGTTCCATTGATCTGATCTCTTGGTTGATTCCACATTGGTCTCAATCAATGTTCTTGATATGCGGATGTTTATTCTTTTACCAACATCTCACTTGTGTACGCCATATATTTTTTTCCTTTGTATCAGCTTGTTTGAAACTAGTTGTTGATTTTGAGGTTTCCCCAGATCTTATTTGGGATTATTTGTGATGTCTAAGGGGTAAAGATCAAAGTGTGTTTGATCAAAATTAAATTTATTTTCATACTGAGGTATGATAGTTTAAGTGGTACATTTGGATAGATTTTTCACCGGAAGCTGATTATGGGATTTGGTGAGTGTGCTCAGAGAAAAGTTAGATTCTAGTTTTTGAAATTCACTAAAAGTATTAGTTGAGTGTTTCAAGAGTAGTAAAACAGGGGGATCAACTTTATTTCTCCATTTAGTATTGTATGCGGTCAGTGGGGAACCACTTAATATCACGTTGTAGGGAATTGGAAAGTGTTGTGGGTATTAGCCAAGTTTTTTCAGAACTTTCATTTTGACCAAGATTTGAGGCCGATTCAGAGTTGACTATTCATTCAATTTAAGAATTATGCTGCTAGCATTTCTAGTATTCTAAGGGAATGCTATTTTATATAATTCCGATGGTGGGGATACTATGATTCATTATTGGATCTCATTTTCTCATGTTTGTGGTGATTAACAGGATTATGTAGAGATCATGACTCAGTTAAGACATGCATGGGTAGGCTGCATTTTGATTTTTTAGTTTTGAATTTGAGCATTGACTTGAGTTTCCAGAACTTCTTCACTCTATGCATAAAGTGGCACTTGGAGGAACATTGGGAATTTAAAAACAAAACATGATAGTTTGGATGAAAATCATAACCTTTGTAGGTTGGGTGTTAGTTTCATTATTTTTACAAGGAATTTTCAGGGATGAAAATTTATAAGGTGTGGTGGATATAACATCTTTCCTTTTCGGAATAGATTAAATTCCTATAGAATTTTAATGTTATCATTTTATGGATGGTCCATTCTTTAAATTGAGCCTCAAAATGAAAATCTGAGTATTATATCACTTTATTGTATTATTTTTAGTCTTGGATAAAGCCTTGAGGGGTACCTTGGGTGATTTATTGTGTTTTGGGAGTATTGGTCTCTGAAACATCAATCCAGGAGGAGTAGACAGGGGCGCACAATTTTTCTGAAACCATGTTGCCCTTCATTAGTAACCACATGGCTAGTCTAGAGGGACTCTGGGTGTCAATTTTTTTTATCAAATCATGTGCACCATGTCACATGGACCTATGAACATCTAAAAATATTATATAGTAGAGAAATTCATGGGTTGATAATGTTTTCCTAAACCATTTGCAGGAACTATGTGACCCTCCCATTAAGTAGTAACACTCACATGATTGGAGAATGGTTTATCCAACCATGCGACCAAACTATATGCCACTTTAAAGGGTTGAATTTATAGTTTTCCCATATTTTCTTATTTCATTTCCTCCTCATTTATTCTACCTCCTCTACATAGAACAACCTCCTTCATGAGATCTTTTCTATCCCTCTTGGCCTGATGATATATTCCCCATATGGCCTCCACTTTGAGTGTCTTCAAGTGTGTTAGATATCTCTTGGTAATTATACGACTCATATGTATTCCATTTTTTGTTTATATTATGTCCCTCAATGCTATTTTTGGTGAAACCTATTTCTCCATACTTTCAGGGAATTAATATATGTCTTGATTTGTCTTGACCGAGACATAATCAATACTCGATATTGGACATATGATTCTTACATGGTATAAAGAAAGTGTTATATAGATTTTCCCTATTATTTCATCTTTTTATAAAAAATTCTGTTGTTTCATGCATCATACATTCTTGTGGACACTTAAAAATAATAAAATGACTTGAATTAATTTTATTAGCTTTATATGTGATTCATTTAGACCATTAATGGTGTGGAAGGAGGTTATGACCTCAAATCAAACCACCAAATTATGTGGGTTCATTATTTACCCTTCATAAATACTGTATGCCCTTGTTAAAGCCACCCCTTTGGCATGCCTTTTTTATTTACATATTAAATTGTGATGTATGCTTGTAAAAAAACCTATATGTGAGTTATTTATTAATTTTGTTTTTAATGGGATTTCCAAAACTAAAATAAATGAAATCCTGGAATAACAACATTGTGTTTTCGAATAAAAACCCATGATATGATGCTGTATCGTAAAATTGAAAAGGTGATTTATGTGTTATACCTTTCCTGGATTTATGGTATGGGTGTTTTCATGGATTATTTTGTATTATTGCCTCTTGATGTTGCATACTTGTGTATGTTGCCCTATTTTATAAATAAGTGGGGTTGTAAAATGGGTGTGGTGCACTTAATTCATCCTTGTTTCATATTTCATTACCTTTAAAATGGAATTTTGTATTTTTTATACCAATTGATTAAACATATTATGGAACCCAGGAGTGATATTTGGGTTTCCTTCAACATAATGCAAAGGATTGTCTCATCACGCTTGTGATTATTTTTTCTAATATATTGTGTATATTCCTAGGGAAATATTGGTATATAGGGATAGTCTCACAGTGCATTCCTCTTACCTCATTATATTAGAAATATCAGTTCCCTAAGGGAGACACATTGGATGAGATCGTTGGTGATATGTTCGTTCCTATCCATGAGTGAGACTTGATCCCTTTCATGAGATACTAGGTACAATTTTAGAGGTCATTGTATCACATTAGACTAGGAGTAACACCTACAAGAAAATTCATGGGTTTCATTGGATAGAATATGATGACAGTGAGCATTTAAGGTGCTTTTGGTGTGATGTATGGGTTTCTTATCATGGTTTACCTCTCATGAGCCAAAGATACAAATTATTTATTTTTGGTAATTAATTTCATATTAAAGGATGAAAAAGTTTTCTTAATAAAATTATGTACCCTCCAAGACAAAAAACATGCTTTGGTTTGGTCAATCTCATGTTACCTATTTTAAAAAGATTTTTATCACTTCCCCCATATCTCAATTGTAAGGTTCACTATGGTTTAGAAATTTCCAACATTGGTTGAAAAAGGTATGGCTGATTAGGCTTCCTCATGGAACCTACGATGACTTAGTTATTTATTTGTTTTTCATTTCTTCTTTATTTTGATATCTTGTACACTACTTATTCTATATACACAAATTGGTTTATGCTATAAACATTGTTGGTGGTCATTTAATGAGTATATCTCATTGCGTTATCAAGAAACTATTTCCCTGGGGAACTATATTAGATCTTCATGTTAATAGGTTCATGAATTATGGATTTTTCTGTTCTATGTAAATGGGAGTTTGGAGCCTAGGGATAATATAGTACTCAAGAGGATCATGGAGTTCACCTTTCAGGCATTTATTTTCTTTCTTTATTTGTGTATTGAACTGTATCATGTTTCTTGTTATGAGTATAATGTTTTATTTATTTATGATCATCTAGACATGCATGTATTTTTTTGTATTGGAATTCTCTATTTTATTCATTCATTACATTTATCTTCCACTGCTTATTATTTTTCTTATATATTGATTCCACAGTTTTTAATGATTTATACTTGATATACCATTGTGTTACTCTAACCATGAGGGTATTTTCTCCACATCATTCCACTATAAAACCTTCATTTCTATTCAGTATCCTTTGGTGTACGGGAAGGCACACTTGTAGCCATGTGTTGACCGGTTCAGCTTCAAGTTTAGCGGTCAGCTAGGTTGGGATGTTATAGGTTTGAATAATACATAAAGAGGGGGAATATTCTTAAATTTATATTGCTGATGGACTAAGTATTCGAGATCTAGGCATCAATATGTATATTAAAATAACTATAATTAATCCACACATATTTCTTGAATGGAAAATTACTACCATAGGTTTGACCAATACACAAAGTGATGACATTTTTTCGATTTTTATTATGGATTGACCTAGGATTTGAGATCTGTGTATCACTACATATCCTAAAATAACAAGAACCAAAACACATGTAGTTATTGAATGTAAAATTCCATGAAAAGGATTAACCCATATAGGGAGGGGATATTTTTCTATTTATATTATAGACGGAACCAAGATTTTGGATATGAACATCACTGTGTATAATGTGATAAAATGAATCAAGAAACACATAGATCTTAAATTGAAAATTCCCTTTATATGATAGACCATTACATAGGTATGTGATATTTATCTATTAATATTATAGTTGTACCTAATATTTGAGATCTGGTCATCACTATATATCCAGTGATAATAGAAATCAAGCCACACATAGTTCTAGGTCAGACCCATATGCTTGGAGTGAATATTTTTTCCATTTATATCGCATATGGAACCATTATATGAGATTAAATAATCACTATATATCCTTTGATTATAAAAACCAATCCATATATAGTTTTTAATGAAGGTTCCCTTATGAAGATCTGACTCAACCATAGAGATATAGGAATTTCACTCTTCTACACAGATCTAGCTTATGTACAATGAATTTAATATTAAAAAATGTCCCTGATCAATATATTAGGAAACTTATAATGAATTATGTTCTGGTTCCAGGCTCAAATGGGAGCACTATTTCTCTATCTATATGGACTGGGGTTGATTTAGAGTCATCGTTGATACTCTCAGATCATGTTTTTAAGGATTTTATGATTCAAAGGGTGGTGTATGATATAAAAATTCCCCTAGGACTATGGTATGGGGTTAGTTTAGATCTTCCAACAAATTTTTAGGGACCGTATTGGGGTTTTATGACCCTAGGGGTGGAGGTGGTGGTCAAAATTACCCCAATGTGACGGGTTGGATTCGCTCTTGGATAATTACTATGACAACAACTATTGTGATTCACTGGATTTGTTGTAATATTATACATGCATGGTTCAGGTGCAATGGATTCTTGTGATGATAGTCTCTTACTATAGGGAGCTATTTGGAAATCTATGACCTCATCTTCCATGATTGAAATATGTTCTCATTTTTTTGAGAGGCCCAGGTTAGGAGTCTATTGGTGATTGTTTCTCTCCATTCATGACATCATTATATACTCAAAGCGGTGGGGATTCATTATGTTGACCAACTAGACATAGTGTTACCCTCTCACATTATATCTCATGCATATTTGATATTACATGATGATATATCTATCCATCTTTTCTTCTTTGGGGATATAGTAATGTGAAATGTTCTATACTTTCCCCGTCCATGGATATGAAAATCTCAAGGGGCTTTAGCAATCAGTCATCGGAGAGTTTCATGATGTGAAGATAATGATTCCATTAGAGTTTATTATGTTTTTTGGTCATGGGTCACATTCTAGGGAGAATAAGTCCATTTTCATATTAAAATAGAGTTTATTTATGATTTGGAGGTGATAATTATTTCCTTGACAAGGGAGGTGTCTATCCTTCAATTGCGGATATGTCTCCCACATATTTTTCAATTAGTAAGGAATTATTTCCTCTTACCAAACATATTCAATCTTTTAATTATAGGTATATATAGAAAAAATATAGGTGATATTTTTTCTATAGACTACCAAAATATATCCATGTCGTCTCCTTTATCAGGGTTTTATTCCTCCACCTACTTAGACAATAAAGGTTGCTTCTCTAGGTCACTAGATAAATGTAGCAAAGTGCAGATGATAGTTGATAGGAAACTATATATGGTTAACCTCATTTTTTATCACATCTCTATATGAAGTTTTTTTTGGATAAGGTGTGGATTTCCTTATCCGGGTGCGATATTACTATGGGGAGGTTATCCCCAATGGATGTTTAAAATAAGGCTCCTACATTACATATCTTTACTACCATGAGGTGGAATATCATGGTAGTTGTGGCCTATTTTATTTGAAAAGTCTATAAACCCTTAACGTGTTATTAATATTTATTGTACATCCTCACTTAAACTAGAATTTAGTACAGTAATCATGTGTGCCTCATTCTATGTCATGTACCCAATATGTTGACCTGCCCTTTGGGGTTGATCTAGAATGTGAATCTACAACATGATGGTTGCCAGAATATTTTGATAACCATATGATTTTATGAGGATATGATACAATTTCATATAATCCACTAGATTATTCTAGTGTGCTTCTATATTGTTGGTGGGATTGTGAGTCAGCCTTTGGGTGGTTGTTATTGCATGTTAGTCAATCTCTATTGATGTGGGGTATAGACCCTGTTCAATTTTTCATTCCCCATTGGTATGTTCTAAAATATTTTTTAAATGGTAGAAGTGGTATTAATCAATGTATTATGATGTTGTATTTCATCTTTGGAAACATGGATGTGATCCTGGTCCTATAAGTTGCTCTAATATTTATCATAGCTTCATCGGTTGGGATGTGAGAAAACCCTAAGGTAATTTCCATACTATGATGACATACATTGATTGGAGCATGGGTATGAGCATAGTCTTGTGAGTTTGGATTATTCTTCCATATTTATTTGATAAGAATGTGTTCATGGTATAAGGATATATCCAAACTTATTTAGCACACCCCTATCAGAATATAGATATGAGTACGGTAATTTTCCTCACAATTTACCAAGATATGCCAATAATCCTCTTAGATAGGATAAATAATGTTATCATTATCTAGAGTATATACCTATTCATGTTAAAAATGTTGGTATGATACTATGGTTTTTAGGATATAAATGTGTTCTTGTTCCTATATAATCACAATAATATACTAGAAAAGATCCTCTATCGTTGTCAAATCGTATTGGCACTTTAGAGGGGTACATGCAAGGATGTATTCATTCATGATCTCAATTTATAGAATATATTTTTCAATGTATTTGAATGAATTGGTCATGTTTCCCCACTCCTTTCAATCTTGTTCCATTATAATATTTCGATTGGATTTATAGATGGGGGTGTGGCTATTTTCTCACTCCAAGCCTGCAACCCAGATAGGATAACATTCTTTCATTGAGTGAGGTTGGTTATGATAACACTCATTGGTTAAAACTAGAGTATGCTGGTGGGATTTTTAATTTTATGTAAGAATATGAGCCCCTTATCAATTATATACCTTTTCACATCTTGTGAGATGTCCTTGATTTCCTGATCTAAGTGTCTTGGGAGATGACCTATTGGGTAATGCCCTAAGTAGGATACTGAGGAGCATTGGTAGTTTTTTTTGATATTTCTAAGATTAATATTGTATTATATCAGTGGTACTTCCTAGAAACTACATTTTACATCTATTTAGGATGATATGTCCCAAATATTAAAATGTAATATAGTTTACCATCCTATGATAGGGAAATGTTCCATGTAGTTTTACCGCATTCGATATGAATGTTGTCATTCATTTTAATGTCATGTGACTAGGAAATTATTTTTTGGTCTAAAATCATGTGATTAGGATGTTTTTGTGTAGTTTAGAATCATAAGACTAAGATGTGATCACAATATTTAACATCCTATGAATTGGATGTATCTTTCATTCTAACATCATGTGACTTATATGTATCATGCAGTTTAACATAGTGTGAATAAGACATTTTCATATAGTTTAACATCATGAAACTCAGAATAATATTTTTGTTTAACTTCATGTTACTAGTTCATATTCTATGTTTCTTAATTTCATATGGTAATGAAATCCTTCACATAGTTTAATGTCATATGGTAAGGACATGCGGGTGCCAAATGTTTTCCAGAGTGAGGCTTTTTTTGATGGAGCTCAGGTAAATCTTAAGAATGTTGAACATGTTTTAGGATCCTCTAACTATATTAAGAATTCATTTTTATTATTTTATAAAAAATTATTAAAATCAAACATCCCTCAATAATATTCCCTAAGATATAATTATAAGGATAATAATTTAAGAGGTAATTCATGGATGCCTCCCAGGGGCTCTTAGAAATTGGGAGCACAAGAAGCTCATGTTCTACTAAACATGAAATGTATGTGGCCATATGGTTAGTAATAAAAAAATATAACCTTTTTTTCTAGCACTGAGAGACGGTCATCTATCATTAGGAGATATTTAACCCATGCTCTCTTGTACAACTTGAGTTTTCTATTCAAAGTGCTCACATGAATGGAATAGTTATTCAAGTGTCAGTGTTTTCAAAATCCCCGCATCGATATACTTATGATGATAATATTTAAAGATAAAGAAACACTCAATTTTATGCTCGAGACATTGGTATAAAGGGAAGTGATTATCATGGTCTCTCAACTCTATATCATTCAACATGCCCATTATTTGGTGTTCTATCAATTAATTTTCCATGACATAATCAATGTACATGGGGACATGATTTTGGCTACAAGAAATATAACTTTCCCTATCTATCATCATGTTATAGGAGAACACAATTCCTTCCATATGTGTTACCTATACCTCTATTTTCTTGGGTATGTGGTTAAGTTTGGATCCAAGGATATGGAGCCCCATTCTTTATCAGTTCAAGGATAAGTGTTGAAGTATAGTGGGCTTTGGGTGATAAATATGCTTTATACTAATTAGAGGAACCCAAATATATAGGATTATTTATGAAAACTATTGGGTTGTATGGTTTCGTAAGTACAAATGATGATGGGGGTGGAAAATATGGAAATTCCTACATACCTGGGAGCTTGGGGTCTTGAGAATATGAAAATGAACCCATCACTGTGGGATGGGGAACATAACTGCAAGGAGGACCTCTATAGAGGGTGATAGTATGTAATTATGGGTAAGAGTTCCGAGGGGTATTCACACAACTATTTCCCTTATATTACCGTTCTCTCATTGGAGTTGACCAATATACTCTTCCTTGTAAATTTTCTTATCATCCTTAAGGGGTTGATTGGACTGAGTCATGACAACACCCTTTCCTTTTTCAATGGTAGGGTGTGTGGATGATGATGAACGTCTCAAAATAGACCCTGAAGAATAAATATGCTATATCCATTTTTATGTAAACTATTAACATTTCACATTGAAACCCCAACATTGTTGATAAAAAATTATTCTAAGGCCTGAAAACTACCACTGAGCCCCTATTTTCT